>OX376652.1:16527719-18927719 GCA_947386135.1 Melanchra persicariae
ATTGATGACGATATTTTGATCGTGGAATTAACCTTTATGACTTAAGAGTAGAAGTTTCGAAACTGCGTCGTTTATAGGACAAATACGTATAGTATGAAGCACACTGTTATTTTGGTACGCATGAGCCGGACTGAGTTATCTAAATAACTCTCAATATTCCAGATTCCAAGTTCCAACTGCATAAATCTAATGAGACAAACTCCCTTTAGTGTTATTGTTTTTCACGCTAAAGTAAATGCAGAATCCTCTTTAAATGACTACAGTTCTCGTCAAATAACTGTCCCCCTCTGAAGTTGGCTACGAGTGGCTGCGTGTGCGTAGTAGTCAAAATTACGAACAAACTGCAACTGCGCATGCGCAAGAGACATGGGGCGGGGATTATGGCGGCACGATTTTATGTCTCAGTCGCTCGTTTACGTTCGATGCATGCTTGCGTCCCGCTGCTCCCGTCTACGTGACTGCACCTGCGCGATCTTTGCAAATGGCTAACTTCAGAGGGGCAAAGTTATTTGACGAGAACTGTACTTGTCATGACTATCCATGTGTTGTGAAGACCAAAGAGAGCGGGTGAACACCATGGAACGGCCAACAGAGATGAATGGGAGAAGACATGCGGTCAAATCTATACTAAAATAATAAAGCTGAAGAGTTTGTTTGAACACGAAAATCTCTGAAAGTGCCAGTCGGATTTGGAAATTTATTTTTGTAAATGATAACCACATTCATGTGGAAGGCTATAAGGCTATACGGGAACGGGAAATTCCTACGGGAATGGGCAAAAACGGGATATATTCATTTACGAAGTCGCGGGCAAAACTTGGTAAATAGAACAAAGGCAAAAGGATTACGTAAGTATTGGGTTGTGACTTATCCTTACGAGATAAGCGGCCCTACCATGACGTGTTAAAGCGTGAGTAGTTCGAGCGAGAAGGAGGGATGGAGCTATATCTAGGGTGCATAGCTCCATCCCTCCTTCTCGCTCGAACTACTCACGCTTTAACACGTCATGGTAGGGCCGCTGATCGTGGATCTTATGTAATTTAGAGAGCCCGTTCAAATGAGATCCAATCCGATTTTTCACTGATGGAAATCCGTGAAAAATCGGATTGGTCTGAGATAGGTCTTCTCAGCTATACGCTGAGTCTCATATGGTACGTGTTATCCCGGAAAAACGAAACATTTCTGTGGGATACGCCACGGGGGCGAAGCTGTGTGAAACTAGTGTTTTTATACAACGTGTAACAGAATAAACGCAATACCTCTTAGGGGGTCATTGTACTCATCATTATTGAACTATTTTTACTACGGGGCCAAGTATAATGAAGAATACAATAACGTTGTATATTGAAAACCTTCATGAACAAAAAAATCAGGCCTCAATTTGATGCTATAAACCCATTTATAAGAATACTTTTAAGTACCTTGTTGTTATCGTCTGCGAACTAGAACATTCTCAACAGAAATAATTTTCAGCATCGGTCTAGTAGTTTCCGAGATAGCTTCACACATACTGGCATACCCACACTATCTAATAATAAAGTAGAATGACGTGGGTATGTATGTTGATATTTCGAGATGAACCTTTCTATATAGGTAGGTTTTCTGTATAATTATGAATCTTTATTATTGATGAGCTCTCGTTTGAACACTTTCTCACTTAATCGCGAGCGATGATGTGCTCGACGATGGAACACGTTTCCCTAGCCGTAACCTATAAAGCCTTGACTTAAAGACCCTCAAGTAATAGCTATCAGGAAACACAGACTCCGACAGGGAAAATGTAATTAGTCCGTCAGATAGATTTCCAAAAAATATTAGACAGTGTATTTTTTCTTTTCCACGTAGCTAAACTAAAAATTTTTTTTTTGCATTTTTAGTTTAGCTATTTTATTTTTAGTATTATTTCATTTTTAGTTGAAAACTCCTGCGACGTCACTAAGTACACTTTTTACATACTGTGACGTCACGAGCCCCCACTCCTGATCTTTGATGCGTTTTATCTTCGTCTTTTTTTATTGATTTGATAAAGCAAAAAATACGTGTCCAATATTTTTCGATAATCTAACTGACGGACTAAATAGAATCATATTTTTTTTAAACTAGGAGTTATCCCTATTCCATTCCTTAGTACCTACGCTCAATGAAAATATATATCCCACATCGATATACGGCCGCTTTCTATAACATATCTCAATCCCAATCTTGATCCCGATCCTTGTCTGTAACCAATCAACGGCCGAGTTTGTGTCCTTCACCACACAATCCTCACCTTTGATTGGTTACAGACAAGGATCGGGATCAAGATTGGGATTGAGATATATTATAGAAAGCGGCCGATAGTGGGTCTCTTCTGTCCAAGAAGTCGTTTTCTATGACAGTTGGGAATGGTCTAGGTGCTAATATTACTTTGAACCACATAGAGATAAAACAGGTGCCATAACTAAAATACACTATTAGCATTCAGACGACTTTACTCATCGGTCACTAATGCGAGGCAACTTATTATAAACCGAAGCAAACACATTACCCTCATTCTTCGCAGTCGGATAAAAATACGAAACACTTTAAGAAACGGGGAGGCATATTATAGAAACGGGACGAATGGATTTATAGACGAGGCGAAATAACTATTTTACACACAAGTTTCTGAGAAAGCGCCGGATAAACATACTGACACGAGTTAACGACCTGTGTGGAGGCTGAATATAAGTAATTGGCCATGGACGAATTGTTAGTATCTAGATCTTAGCAATATACATAGCTTTTATTTTCTTTTTACATACTATTTATTACGGAAACGAGTACATAAGAGGTAGTTTAAAAGTGGCGCCAGTGACGGAAAAGTTGAAAAGTAACCGCTTGTCCTGGTATGGTCATGTGAAGAGGAGGGATGAAAGGAATGTAACTAAAAGGGTTATGAATATAAATGTGGATAGATGGAGAGGAAGAGGGAGGCCAAAGAAAAGATGGATGGATTGTGTGAGGAGCGATAAAGGGAATTAGTGATAGTGTGACGGCTGATAGGACAGAATGGAAGAAAAAAACGTGTTGCGCCGACCCCAAGTAACATGGGATAATGGCAGGAAAATGATGATACTATTTATTACGGAATCTTCTCCAGTCCAATTTAGAAAACGTAATATACAACGTGTTACAGAATAAACGCAATATTTCTTAAGGGGTCATTGTACTCATCATTATGAACAACTTTTACTATGGGACCAACCTCGAAATCGCGAAAAAAAAATCAGCTGTTCAGTACATTTTGTCGAGTTATGCGCGCACATAAATGTATGAGGCAGTCGATTTTTTTTTCGCGATTTCAGTATGATACGTGTACAGACGGCGAAAGCGACTTTGTTTTATTAACCCCCGACGCAAAAACGACGGGGTGTTATAAGTTTGACGTGTCTGTGTGTGTTTGTCAGTCTGTGGCATCGTAGCTCCCGAACGGATGAACCGATTTCGATTTTGTTTGAAAGGTGAATTAGTCGGGAGTGTTCTTAGCTATGTTTGATGAAAATCGGTCCAAGGTCGGGTTTTTTAATTTTTTAAATTTAACTAAGTAAAGATCCCTTCGCTTCGCCAATATGGACCACAATTCCAAGTAATAAAGCTTTTTTCACTAGACTAATTATGTCTTGTGTCTTTGTGTCCTGAGCAAAAAACTTGTCGTATTTCAAATAAATGGCATCCGACAATTTTTCTGAGAGCCAAGGCTTTTGCCATGCGATGAGATTACGAAGTATCTCTGCGTAAATAGACACAGACAATAAATATACCTAATTCAACTAAATAAAATCAGACTGCTATCAACAATCATTTTCAAGTAGATTCTGATCCACTCCACACGCTTCTGAGAATGGAGACATGTTTTATCATAAAACAGGTAAATAATAACATTATCATAAAATACTAAATTCGTGACAATTTAAGAAGTCGGATTTGACAGCAGTAAGTATGAAAGAGAAATGAAATAAATCTCTTTCGCACGTAGTGGCAAAGCGATCTTCTATCCCTCTCTACTTAGCTGTCAAATCCGAGTTCTTAGATTGTCACGACTATAGGTATAATTTAATAAACCTACATAAACTACAGATTTATCTGAAGATGTCATTAACCTACGCATCGTAAACTATAGCTCGCCGACATAATCACGCTAAGAAAACTAAAATTGTCGTCATTTTCTTACGACGATTCTAAAATACACTGAAGTATTTTCCTCTCTGCGAATCGTAACGTACATGCAGTCTCTGCGTGTTTTTTATTTCAGACGATAGAATTTGTTTGTGCAAATATTTACATTGTTTAATTATGCAATTACACAATGATTATTGTTTTCACATCTTCAGTGGTTTGTCAGAATATTTCGTCAACGTAAAAATATTTTTAGGGATCATTTCAGAGGTCAATAAAAACTTGCATCAGCTCAGTTTACGTATCTATAAATACTTTTATGTAAATAATTACTGCAACAAACTAATTCAAACATTTTTTCTCAATAAATAAACATTCAATGAAGAAAAACATGACTCAGTCATACTTCATACATCACCCATTTCGTTACAGCACATGCAGTAGACAACCTCATGTCTAGCCGAACAGCAAATCATCCATCGCTTTTATCTAGATCATTAACCAGAAAAACTCGGTCAAATGATTCGTAAACTGACTTCCAACTTTATCTGCATACACCTAACGTTCAAATTTGTATAGGTGGGATACCGACTGCTGGCATATTGCCAACGTCCACTTCAGCATCACTACCTGTTCCCTAAGACCTTGGGCCTGACACTGAACTCATTCAGCGAAGGTTGCAGTTCATATGTGTGGTATGTAGAAAGTTGCTTGGAAACTATTTGGCTATTCTTGTCGATAATAAGCGATTTGATGTTGGTGTTGAAAATGATGTTTTGAATGATGGAGACGATAATCGGTCATTTGCTACGAGGTCGACATATCTCAAAATTGATGATTTTTCAGTTAATAATACAGTTGTGTTGAAAAAATTGCGCTCTGTTTACTGTAAAAACGTCATTTCTCTAAGCTCCATAGTAAGGGAGATAAAGCAGATATTCACAGAGAAATTACCTAGTACGTTTTATTTTTATCACCGGAAAATTACAAGCGCCGTAAGATTGTAAATTATCGCGTGAAATTTTAAACTATTTTTTCTTGGTAAGAAAATAATTTGAAAAACTCTATTTTCCGGTAAAATATTATCCACTTCAGCTATCCCTTGCACAAATGCTCCTATAACTTGCTAATGTGTTAGGTATTCTTATATCCCTTCTATTATAACGTTTTAAAACCATAATTATTCCGGTGTGGGAGGGAGACAAAGCTATACAAAACGCATAGCACTATTCCTTTTTTTACAGCGAAATCATAATAGCATTGGCACGCCATATTAGGACCGCAGGTCTAGCCTGCAATCCTTTGAAAATCTAACGACATACAGTCTGCATCAGTTAACAGAAATGAAATACGATTTTACTAGTTATACTTATGTGTATGCAATGCATTATTAAGATAACCCTCTGACTCACTAATGATGACGTTTGCAAGTGCGAAGTGCTGTATTTGAACGCGTGTAGAATTGGTGACGCAAATTGCATGTAGGTAGTATTTTAACTAACATGCTTCTTTATTTTTATTTAAGATTAGCAAGACCAAAATATACGTTTCTACAAATGTTCACCCGAAAGGGTAATTCAAGTCTTTATCTATATTGGAGTCAGGCTCCAGAGTAACATTTATGTGGGGTCCGAAAAGGCCAATACTCGTTTTCGGTTTAGAATAATAAAAAAACAATAAGTCAGATTAAAAACGATAAGTTGTTATTTTGAAGATCTGGGGCCTAACCACCAAGTCCAACAACTCCTCAATATTACTTCCAGTGGGAAAGAGACGGAGCTATACAGGACGTATAGCTCCGTCTTTCCCACTGGAAGTAATGTTGCTTTAAGAGTTGGTAGTTTAGGCCCTGGTGTTTATTTTTGTGTTCCCAATCCCACATTTATACAAGCACTAGACAGTTTGAAGAAAACTCGAGCTGAAGATGAATGCGCTTTAGTTTACATTTTTGCCAGACCGTCTTGATGGTCAGGTCGGGGTCGTTAATGTGGAAACCGAATAGTACATATTATTATAGTGTTTGCAGTTTTTATATTCTACTTTTTAGTATCGTATTTTATATTCTTACTTTCCTATCTCTCAACAAATATTATCACTTGAAAGTCTGTATGTAATGTATGTCAATCAATAATGCCTCAATGGCAGGACGTAATTAGATGAAATTTGGAGCACGCGTAGACCATGTCCTGGTCTAAGACATTTATATCCCGGCAGTACGTGCCCGAGGAATACATACAATCATTCGACTGGCACAGACACAGGTAGATAAATTTTGTACATAAAAAACCGGCCAAGTGCGACTCGCCCAAGAAGGGTTCCGTACCATAATCTATAAAAAACATAAAAAATGACGTTCATTGTATGGGAGCCCCACTTAAGAGGAAACGCGGGTGGTCTTTCTCCATAGAAAGCTCTCACCTGTTTTCTTTCTTATCAATGACCATAAAGAAATGACTTTTAACAGAAAAATAAATATTAACTACTTTTATGTCCCTATGTTTTCCTTTTTATTGATACTATTATTTTTATAAGCACTAGAACCCTAAAAAAATGTTCAAAATTGCCTATTTAGACCGTTGTCAACAGAGGCTTAGTGTACAAATTTAACAACTATTATTGAAAAAAGAAAAACATAGGGATACAGTATAATATATCCTTCTTATTCAGTTTATAAAATATCTCTTAAATTGGTTTAATATTGGAGGAGGAAATAGGCAAGAGCCAAACTTCGAAATATGAGTTTTTACTCTTCCTATTCAGTCGGATCTGCAGTTGTCCTTATCGCACGAACCGGACGCCGACCGCTCGAAGAGTGACGGCAACAGTTTCTTCAAACACCTAACTTTCAAGTCTCTCCGCACGCATTTGCTCTTAAATATTTATTGTATTCCGTTTTTAGTTTTTGTTGTTATACCGGCAAAAGAAATACATCTAGCTATCACGGTTCATGAGATACAGCCAGGTGACAGATAGACAGACAGACGGACCAACGGACAGCGGAGTCTTAGTATTAGGGTCCCGTTTTTACCCTTCGGGTACGGAACCCTAAAAACTAAAGTGCTTTACAAAAGAACACGCTCTCGACAAATTGTGTACCTGCATAAAACATTTTCTATACCCCATAAATTGTTATCGACCATTTCTATACATTAAAGCCTTAAACCGTGTAATTGACGTAGATACGTTATCGACACAAGCGAAGTGAGTGTATAAAACGTTTCCCAACTTTGAATTAGACGTGAAAATAATGCATGAGTAATTTTTTCCTGGCGGCCTTTGAAGTTTGAAGCCAAGCAAGCAAGATTTAAAATAAATAAATAATGCAAATTGAGAGTGCCAGTGCTCGTGTGGTAACCGAATTCGAATTTGAATTCAGAGTTCCAAATTGGAAATGTATTGAAGTCGGACGGACGTAATTCGACACTTCGGCTCTCGTTGAGTACACAACCCCTATGTTGTGTACTAGATCCGAACTATTCCGAACTACGTCCGTCGCGCGTCGTCCAAATTAGCCGTAGTAAAACGCTAGGAGGGCCTTCAAGTAGTATTAAGGCTTATTTGGGCCGACGCCTTTCGGATACAGTGCGGCTCTAATGTTGGACTTGGGCTTCCCCGTTCAAGATTACTTCTTTCAGAGTCTTCTTCCAGATAGTTTGAGAAAATGTTCACCCATGTTGACTACAGACAACATCCCACCAACGAAATAGCTTTGATAAAGTTTCGGAAGAATTGCAACAGAACGAAATACAACTATATTGTTGGGATGGTGAATCATCAGAAGTCAGGGAACAATACCGTAAATAATTAAGTAGAGTAATGATGATTATTCTAACGATGTGTTACCTTAGTAAACAAAAACCTTGCATTCTCCGCAAAGACAATAGACTATGTAAAAAGCAGATGCCATAGAAACACCATAATAGGCATTCTGAGTTCAGCCCCGCTCTATGTAGTTTAATCGAATGATTTCTCCTCACAATACACGCTAATGGCGCGTGCATACTATGATATGTAGGTGAGTCTATGGGGAATCTAATAAATGTGAAGGCTGGTTATAATGCAGTGATCCTTATAGGTACAGTGGAGGTTGTTTTAATTACTGCGGAAATGAGATTTGTTCTAAATGGAGTAGCGTTATTTATGCGAGTTTTCAAATAAGTTTAGATTATGGGAAATATTATGAACTTATTTGAAAACAGTACTAGCACCATATTTATACCTTGACATTGATCGCTGAACACTATGTTTTTTAAGTTTTCGAAGTTTTTATACGAGATTAATCCCTCGATGGATCAATCAACACATTTTTTAAGTGAACCGCCATCAGAACTATGCGACGTGAGTAACATGTAGCCTACTGAGCTAGCAACTAGGGTTGTGAGTAAACATAAAAGTCATTCTCATTATTGACATAAAATTAAGCAGATCATTCCATTCATACCATTGCAGACACTGTATCATCAACGTTCTGGGGCAATATGACAACTATTTAGATACTGGCCCGTGATTGATTGATCGCCTGAAGTGTAAGCGTAATCCTAACACACAGCGAATGCCTAAGGACCCTCACCCACGGCAACTTTTTGTAGCGATGCTACTAACGCACGTTAGACGCATTTGCAACGCGCTACAGAAGCGATAGGTACCAACGCGCTACAGCATCGCGAGTTCGCGACTGTATCGTCGCAAACGCGCGACCGTGTCGGACGACATCGGAGTGAGAACGGAGGGAGGGTGGCGCATGAATAGAGAACCGAGCATCAGTACAACACAGACTACATGACTAATGTTGCCTCAACGGGAGTCCATCTTGCAACTGTGGCATTTTTGTGCCGTTACTGCATCGCGTTTGCATTGCGACTGAGAATCGTGATGTGGGCGAGGGCAAACATCCAGCGACCGCATCGCGACTGTATCGATACGAACGCGCGACAGCATCGCTACAAAAGATCGCCGTGGGCGAGGGGCCTAATTGGGACAGGCATACGGCCAACAGTGGACGTCTTTTGGCTGAAATGATGATAGTGTGCAGCAGAACGAGCAGAACCATCCCCGAAAGATAATACCCGAAGAGCCACTCCACTCGTCAACAATCAGACTAATCTGATTCATACAGTCAACTCCAGCAATCTAATCGACACAAGTGGGTTCTCTGCCTCGATAGCAATCAACGTTACTAATAAAATTTATTATACGCGGGCTGATCATGTCTTGAAGATCGTATTCAAGAGTTTTCTTTTTGTCTTCTGATAATGAATAACAAACTGAGGAAGTGCTAAACTATATGATCTGACATATTTTTTTTTTTTAATTTTTCGGGAAATCCTCTCTTAGTGCTCCCCAACACTCCCCAAGAAACCTACATGCCCAGCTTTCTGTGACTAGCAGTTTCGGCTGTGCTTTGTCTGTCAGTCACTCATCAGTAACGGAAGAATCTATACGTCGCAGCTCACTAGCTTAATCAGCAGTTTAATTGGCTACCTACCTAACCAATTCATCACATAACAGTTAGGCAAATTACTTGGTTCAATGTCGTTTAATGACTTGTCTAGCCAAGTAGCGGAACGTAGGGCACAGAGAGCTTAGGGCACCCCGACACGGATAAGTTAGGTTCGAATGGTATGGCGGGAGCGTGAGTGAGCGAGCGAAGCGAGCAAACTTTGCTCAATTAGTTAGTACTAAGTCTGCTCACGTTACGAAACAGAACTCAGGTAGCAGCGAACAAAAGTAACGAAACAGGTAGCAGCGGCGAATAATTCGGAGCGACTGCCTGAGCCTGTCATACTCATAAATTCAAGATCCCTTCGGCTGGCTCTACCTCCCCGCGCACATTCACAAGAAAAGGCTATTCTATTCTACATGCTTAACAATAGTGCGTAGCCGTGCGCTGGCCCTTTCTGTATCAGTCAGTAAGAAATGATGGGATTGAGATAAAAACATGCAATTTTTACCATTAGGTGGCTTACGATGAAAAATAACTCATAGCAATAAAAACAGTAGGTAATGGGGGCGTCTTATTGAGAAATTTTACAATTATTATAAAAAAACATAATTATTTACAATTGAGAGTAGTTTCTTTTCCACATTTTCTGAGGACGCCTAATTCCTTCCAATCATTATAGAGTTTGTTTCATCGCAATAGACCATTCCGTTTTGTTTACAATGGGGTCACAGAAGCGAACATTTTTTTTTAAAAATCCATAAATTATATAAATTTATTTTTTCCGACGATAAAATTAAGCATTGATTGCCTCATTTCGATATGTGATCATTATAAAGACTCTGACATTTTTTTAAACATGTACACTGTACAGTATCTATGGTACAGATGTTGGTTGGCCAGTTATAAATAAATCAATTATTTAAAGCAAGTTTGTAATGCTCAAGTTTAACCACAATCTCACCTGATGGAAAGCAATAATGTGGTCGACGATGGAGCACGCTTGCCTAGAAGTAACCTATTCACTTTTGACTGGAGACCTCCAAGTTGTAGCTATCATACCCTGAAGTAATATTTCTAGAATATTTTAGTATCGATTTTCTACATAAATATTACCTCATCGCTCAAAACTGTTGTACTGTTTCTTGTGTGTAACCAGTGTAACCAACCATCTTCTTCTTCGATTTGTTTATTTTGTACTTGTTATGCAAAAACAATGTATGTTAAGTCGTGATATATTGTTAATTTTATTGTAATGTTAGTTTTAAGATACATATTTGTTTTTATCTACGCTTGCTGACAGATAAAATTATGTCTAAATTTATTATGTTTTCTCTATAAGTGAATTTGTAATTCTATTGAGAAATAAATATCTTTAACCGTATCATTGGCAGCCCTGTTCAAGTCAATGCTGAAATAGACCTTCTTTTACGCAATGGTTCCTTGGTCTGTGCGAGTTTCACCCAGCTGGTCACGCGAACTTTTATAGGCCGTTAAAAAGTGATTTTTCACATAAATACAACACTAACGAAAATATAGAACCTGGATGAGGCTAGCACAGGAACATGGGAATTGGTACGAGAAAAAGATTTTTTTTACAAATTAATATAACCGATTTCCAAATACAAACAACTACAATGAACAAAAAAGAAAAAAAGTAAAAAAGAAAAATCTTTTTACAAACAAGTATTTAAACCGAATTCCAAATACAAAAAACTAGGTACATACAAAGTACAAAATAACTTTAATTTTGGAATTCGGTGCCAAAAAAAAAACAAAAAAAAAAACACGAGAAACAACGACTTCCAAAATTAATTTTGTACTTTGTATGTACCTTGGTTTTTCTTTTTAACTTTTTAGTGCTGATAAGTACCCCCTAACATGCCGCACTTTCCGACCAGTCCATATCGATTTAACAGTCTATCTCCGAAGTTTTTCATCAGATCTTTTCGAAATTTAAATGGAACCATTTGGAACAAAAAAAGTATTTTGCAAATCCGTCTGTATATGACCGAGTTATGCCCAACATACATAAAAATATATATATTTCAACATATCCTTTTTTGAAGTCGGTTAAAAAGAGAGTCCGATGGGCGAAGTCGGGCTATGGATGATAATGATGAAAAAATAGGTTTCTAGCTGCATTACTTTTAAGGCCCATATTTCAAAACGTAAACTCCAACTCAACTCGAACTCCATCTCTAACATGAGCACGAAAATGTCAATGAAAACTTGTCTAATTGACGTTTTCGTACTCGAGAGATGAGCAAACAAATGCAAAAACTTCAATTTATGACAAGCTCCGATGGAGTTGGAGTTCGAGTTGAGTTGGAGTTTACGTTTTGGAATATGGACCTAAGTCTACATTTTATCACGAAGCTGATTAAATTCCAAACAAAAATTATATAATTTCTGTGCAAAGTCTACTTATCATATATATGTGAACACGTCATGTCGAGAGATAAGCAATAGATGTGGGTCATTCAATGCAGCGAGGTTCAATATTAACAGCATAGATTAAAATTAAAATAGTTTGTGATGTCATAACTGGTCAGTCGAAACTCGACTCAATTTAACATGCCTAATGTTTTACAGAAATTGTAGCACTTGAATAAGGCAACCATTCAATACTTATTTATTGTTTCATATTTTATAGGCAACACTAATTTCATTCATATTTTTATAAAACGATTGTGTCTGCAAATAAATAAGATTTATCGTCAAAATTGGTTCAAAATAGCATGGTATTAAAATATGTATAAATATTTGTCTTAATTAGTAATGTTCGTGTCTTTATTTTTATCTCTTAAAAAGCAATCTTTTTTACAATTTCTTATCTAACTTAAATTGATAAAACATGTGCTAATATTTTCATTAATACCCTAAATCAGGGTTTTCACTCATTTATCTTAATTCATTTATGACAATTTTATTCAATAGCTAAATAAATTTAATTTTTTACTACAGGTGTTGTGGTTTTGCTAGGTTAAAGTCAAAATGATTTAAAGTAGTTATGATTTTTTTACAAATATTAAAAAAATAATAATTACAATTATAATTTTTCATACTTTGTTTCCCTTTGATATTTACTAAAGGATAAAGAAATAAACGTCGGTAATTGTTCCAAAATTATAAACGAAAAATAATTTTAATAAAATTTTGCATATTTAATCAAAATTATTTTATTTCACATAGACCTTACTGCAACTATGAAATTATAAAAGATAGTGTATATCGCTGGCCGGAAAGAGTCAAGTGCTCATTTTATTTTTTATTAATAAGTGCATTCGTATTTCTGTAACCAGCAGTATTTGGCCATGAACGGCCATGATTGAAGACAGAATAAGTCTCGCGGATAATAAATGCCACTATCGATTAAAAATAGTAAATCCATGGCATTTCAGTCCATAACGGCACACGTGCAAAATGAATTTAAAACCGCGTTGAGCTTGAAGGAGAACAGTCCTTCTAGGCAAGCTTGATCCATCGTCGACTACATTGCATTGCTTTCGATCAGGTGAGATTGTGGTCAGACTTGATCAACAATAATATAAACAAGTGCGAGTTAGACTCGAGCATGGAGGGTTCATCAATTTGTATTAGAACGTCGCCTCAGGCAATCACGCTAGCGCCCTCTAAACAAACGAAAATCTTAACTCTCTCGAAATCAAGATAATCACAGATAAGCTAATCCTAATTAATTCATTGACAAAATAATTCTGAATCAGGAAAAGAAAAAATGATTCATTCTGCAAGCTAGCTTCAAGATCTTTAGGCAGCATACCGAAACCTGTTTTCAGCACGTGTCAATCCTGACCAGTTTTAAAATCAGATAATAATTATATTTTTATTTGATTGCGCCAGGTTCAACACATTCATTCTTTATGGTACGGGTTCTCGGGGTCACGTAAAAACTGCTCCACAAAAAATCCAGACAGGTTGGTCGTTGTTGTGTGTCAATGGAGTCTTTGGAGGATTGAAAATTTTATTGCATTTTATTTTATTTCAACTGTTTAATTTAACAATGCACATGCCACCAGTCAACCCTGGTTGACTGGTAAAGAATTCCTAGGGCAGTCTAAATAAATAAGATGACAGGGTATAGTGAAGGTAGAGGAAATTTTCTGCAGCATACCGAAGCCCAGCCCTGGAAGTCTTCCGGGTGATATGATGAAGAGACCATTATGATCAAGCAGGATATGGATAGGATTTCTGTGCATCAATATGTTCTCTTCGAGTGACTATTTCAGTTGTGAGCCTTGCAAACTGGTTGTTATTTCCGCCAGAAGAGAATACATAAACGGCTATGGTAGGTACAGTACAGCCCAGCCTTTTTCCAGCTATTTTGGGGTCGGCTTCAGATGTAGATGAGTCACAGTTTTTAATGTTTAGGTACAGATCATTAATGACACAATCAGTTACTCGTGTTCGACATCATAGCCACAAAATGACATGACACATGGAACGATAAGGCGACATTGAGGCTATAGGTAATTCATGAAATTCTGTTAATTATTTTCTGTTATATAATTTTGTATTATTTGCATAATTGGCAAGTTTTCGCACTAAGCGTTTCCAAACGTCTTTTATAATGCGCACAGCAAAGGAGTGGAACTCTCTGTCTGCGTCTGTGTTTCCAAAAGCTTACAACCCTAATCTCTTCAAAGTTAGAGTGAACAGGCTCCTTCTGGGTAAGCTCGCTCCATCGTAGACTTTATCTCTGTCATCTCTGACATTGACTAGAGTCAAGAGCAAACCCATCACTAATAAAAAAAAAAACGTTTTCTTCCGCGTGTTATTTCAACGCTCATTATATAATCTAAGCTATGTATATCAATATAGTATAAGTTCCAGCATCTGTTCTAATAATAAAATGCTGAAGAATTTGTTTGTTTTTTGTTTGAATGCGCTACTGAAACTACGAGTCGGATTTGAAAATAAAAATTGTTTTTAATAGCTCCTCCAAATTCAGAAAGGACGCTAAGTTAAAAAAAAACTGTTAGTTTTTGATACCTAAACGAAAATTTTATCTTTCACTGAATTTTCTTTAGTATTTATAAAGATCTTTTTCAATGAAAGCATGTCCATTATTTGTTATCTTGATAAATGAACAAGGAAATAAAAAACTGTGTAGTAAATACAATTTAGTGAAATTGGTTTTGTGGCCTCATGTAATTTATAGGAGTGCACTAGACCCGGGTTGCGGAATTTGTTCGAAAAAGTCACCACGACCCTAGGGGTCTGCTCTCTAAGCCCGAAGTCCGTAGTTTCGGCCTTAGTGTCGGGAGTTTTCTACTCCATATCACCTACGGACTTACGATTAGTCTCGAACCCGAACTAAGAACACCTGTCAAATCGTGTTGTCATTCATTCTTATTTCGGGTTCAGGACTAATCGTAAGTGCGTTGGTGATAAGGAGAAGAAAACGCCCGACACTAAGGCCGAAACTACGGACTTCGGGCTTAGAGAGTAGACCCCCTGGAACGCAAAGGGCATTTGCAGGAACACGGATGGGTTTTAGTCAGTAAGAGTCTGGCACTCCCTCCCGCTCCACCCAGAGTTGAAGGAGTCATTTGATGATATCCCATCCATAAAAAGGAGCGCACTAGACCTATTACAAGCTGAATGAATAGGTGCCTTTAGAAATTTGAGTTTTTGTGTAAGTACAAATAAATAAATTCATCAAGTACCTGTCATCCCAGTTCATCAAAGCAGCATTTTGTCGTTTATTATAACAAAGCGACACTAAACGCAAATACGATCGCGATATCTTATTAACCCACACAAATCCTGAAGTTGAAACTGTTCTGTTTACACCACTTGCACTAAACTCATTCAAATCCATGACAATAAAAGGCAATGACAATCTCGCCGAAAGAAAAAAAATAATAGAAAAAAAAATCACAGTATATGTAAACTTAGACACTTGTAACGGAAGACTAAAAAAAATAATCTCTGTGAAAAAAAAAAACGTAAACAAAATACCAAGCGAAGGCTGCATTTATCAGTAGCAGGAAACGTCGGAAATTAAAGTTATCTTATCAAGAATCATGTTAAATCTTTATCATCTATGTTTCTGTTACGTTGTCCTCGAGAAATCAATATCATCGCGGTCGATTATTTAAATATTCAAGGTGAGATTACGTAAAGAAATGCTTTACGATTCAATATTTGCTAATCATGGAAACAATTGTTTGGTTTTGAATTAAATTGAGCAGTTACGTAAGAACGTATCTCTTAAAGAAGTAAAAGGTTTATTTAATTCATTGCCAAACAAGCGTGCTCCATCTTCGACCACATGATCGCTTAACATCAGGTGAGATAGTGGTCAAACGCGAGCCTATCAATCTTCCTACAAATATTATACAATAACTTTTGCCCGCGACTTCGTACGCGCATATTCCGTTTTTCCCCTTCCCGTATAGCCTATAGCCTTCCTCATGAATGTGGCTATCATATACAAAAAGAATTTTCCAAATCCGACTGGTAGTTCCAGAGTTTAGCGCGTTCAAACAAACACAACAACTCTTCAGCTTTATTTTATAGCATTTACCCGCAACTTCGTACGCGTATATCCCGTTGGTTCCAGTTTCCGTATAGCCTATAACCTTCCTCATGCAATTTAGTCATGAATGTGGCTAAATACAAAAAGAATTTTCTAAATCCGACTGGTAGTTCCAGAGTTTAGCGCGTTCAAATAAACACAACAACTCTTCAGCTTTATTTTATAGCATTTACCCGCAACTTCGTACGCGTATATCCCGTTGGTTCCAGTTTCCGTATAGCCTATAACCTTCCTCATGCAATTTAGTCATGAATGTGGCTAAATACAAAAATAATTTTCAAAATCCGTTTAGTAGATCCAGAGATTACCCCCTACAACCTCACAAACTTTACCTCTTTATAATATTAGTATAGATTATTACTATTAGTATAATTAGGTGTGAAAGGATATCTGTTAGTGAAACTCGCCTCAACGACTGAACGGATTTGGGAGTTCAGAAACGTTTTGGCACACAGGTAGATAATTTCCTGGATTAGGATAAAGGATATATTTTTATTCCGGAAGTCAGGTCTCTTGGGATATTTGTTGACTTTCTTTTGTGCTTCCGACATGGCATTTTATTGAATTCTTACTAATTCAACTTGATTACTTGCTATAAAAACGTTTCCTTGTCAATATTCCGCCTAGCCCAGAGCACGAGCAGTATGAATGAAGTCGAGGGCAAAAACCTGTACAGTTACATTAGTTACTATGCAACGACGATGACTCAGATTCCCTGAAAGGCATGCCAAGGTGAACAGGACAGCACTTCCCCTTTCACTGTTGGTTGAATGATGTCATGCGCGTAGCGAGTACTTATTGCTCACCCTTTTTGTTCAAGACGTTTTTTTTACAAAAAAATATAACCGACTTCCAAATACAAACCACTACAACGTACAGTTCTCGTCAAATAACTTTGCCCCTCTGAAGTTGTGTCGAGTGGCTGCGTAGTAAGTCAAAATTACGAACACACTGCAACTGCGCATGCGTAAGAGACATGGGGGCGGCAAAAATTGAAGTCTATCTTCCCTAACATAGGTTTTTTAAGTACCTACCGATGTCGTAAAAAATAATATTGCTTAGTTAAAAATAGATGGTATTTTCCATTATTTATCTAAGTAGTTTATTAATGTTAATTTAATATGTCGTAATGCATTTGATATTACACACCTGTTATCTTAATCTTGTATGCGGTGCATTCGTTATTTCAATATCGTTGCATCCCTAATTAATGACTTATTAAAAAACCGGCCAAGTGCGAGTCGGACTCGCGCACGAATGGTTCCGTAACATTTTCCATAAAAAAAACGGCAAAAAAATCACGTTTGTTGTATGGGAGCCTCACTTAAATATTTACTTTATTCTGTTTTTAGTATTTGCTGTTAAAGCGGCAACAGAAATACATCATCTGTGAAAATTTCAAATGTCTAGCTATCACGGTTCATGAGATACAGCCTGGTGAGAGACAGACAGACGGACAGCGGAGTTTTAGTAATAGGGTTTACCCTTTGGGTACGGAACCCTAAAAACTAGCTTCTACCAGCTGCTTTGCTCGTGAAGGAAATTATCTGAAAGGATCGTACTTCCGAGATTACCTCCTCCAAACTACAATCTATCTCATTACCAAAATCAATCAAACTTGGTTCAGCATTTTAGGCGTGAACCGTAACAGACGGACTGAGTTACTTTCGCATTTATAATATATGTATGGACAGTAGGATGGGATTATTAGCACACAACCCATTATTGTAGTATTTTATTATGCAAAATAACACGGAGCACTGAATCATGCTTGACTTGCTGTTAAGTTATAGTTTTGGTTAATGGTATATTGCCGAAATATGCCGTAATTCTTAAGGTTAAGGTTGTGGTACCTTCAGATTCACAGTATTTTAGTAAATAAGTTTTAGCGGCCAATAGTCGAACTATAATAGTCAGAAGAAACCCAAAATACGGTTTTACAGCTAAAATGTGCTGAAGAGACTTTTTCATTCCATTGATATTTTTCTTTCCAATTTTCATTCGTTTTTAGGGTTATTTTATACAGGGTTACTGGTAATTCGACGTATATCCGTTAAGGGCTGATAAGGGGGCCAAAATGCAACAAATTGAACCCCCCATATGTATGGCCGAAATTCAATAGTTTTCGAGTATTTGAATTTTAAGGGTTTTTCGAAATTTACCCAAAATTTGACATTTAATTCCAAATAAAAGAACCCACATACCCATTCAAGGGTACCATTAAAAATGATGTTGTAGCTGGCACTTCAATTAAGCTATGGGCATAATTAAAAGTACTTAATTTAACAAAATAATTAAAATAATGACCGAAGTAAGAATAATATCTTACCAATATTTTCATTTTACGCTTCAAAAATGTTGTCTCGTCAAAAAAAATTCTATGACATTAATCGTACAAATAACTAAAACAACTTGCCTATTCTGTAGGCTTTCCAAAAAGGTATAAAAGTCAATTTTAAAATACATAATTCGTGGCATGGCATGTGTTTGAACCGGCGCGGGGAGAGAAATCATCTGTGTTCTTAGTTTATCATCCTCGCTAAAACAACCGATTTTACTGGCGAAATTCTTCCTGATGGGGCGAGGTGTGCGGGTACTCCCCTACACGGCGTTTGCTGCGCTCGCGTCGCCTTCCTTAGTACAGTTCGCGTCAAATAACTATGCCCCTCTGAAGTTAGCCATTTGCAAAGATCGCGTAGGTGCAGTCACGTAGACGGGAGCAAGCGGGACGCAAGCATGCATCGAACGTAAACGAGCGACTGAGACATAAAATCGCGCCGTCATAATCTCCGCCCCGCGCATGCGCAGTTGCAGTTTGTTCATAATTTTGACTACTACGCAGCCACTCGTAGCGAACTTCAGAGGGGCACAGTTATTTGACACGAACTGTAAAAAACGAACAAACTGCAACTGCACATGCGCGGGCGGGGATTATGACGGCGCGATTTTATGTCTCAGTCGCTCGTTTACGTTCGATGCATGCTTGCGTCCCGCTTGCTCCCGTCTACGTGACTGCACCTACGCGATCTTTGCAAATGGCTAACTTCAGAGGGGCATAGTTATTTGACGCGAACTGTACTAAGGAAGGCGACGCGAGCGCAGCAAACGCCGTGTAGGGGAGTACCCGCACACCTCGCCCCATCAGGAAGAATTTCGCCAGTAAAATCGGTTGTTTTAGCGAGGATGATAAACTAAGAACACAGATGATTTCTCTCCCCGCGCCGGTTCAAACACATGCCATGCCACGAATTATGTATTTTAAAATTGACTTTTATACCTTTTTGGAAAGCCTACAGAATAGGCAAGTTGTTTTAGTTATTTGTACGATTAATGTCATAGATTTTTTTTTGACGAGACAACATTTTTAAAGCGTAAAATGAAAATATTGGTAAGATATAATTCTTACTTCGCTCATTATTTTAATTATTTTGTTAAATTAAGTAGTTTTAATGATGCCCATAGCTTAATTGAAGTGCCAGCTACAACATCATTTTTAATGGTACCCTTGAATGGGTATGTGGGTTTTTTTATTTGGAATTAAATGTCAAATTTTGGGTAAATTTCGAAAAACCCTTAAAATTCTAATATCTCGAAAACTATTGAATTTCGGCCATACATATGGGGGGTTCAATTTGTTGCATTTTGGCCCCCTTATCAGCCCCTGACGGATATACGTCGAATTACCAGTAACCCTGTATAAATCAAGGTTAGATTTTCGCGAAAACTTGTAAGTACCAAAATTTACCTTAATGTTGAACTATTTTTTATTTTTCGGAATGTTCCCTTTACTTGTGCTGTTAGACCTTGCTTTTAACCAAAATTGACAATTTTAGGTCAACCGGAAGTATTCTATAGGTTTTGGGTCGAAAACCTATATGGTAGTTCCCGTTGACCCACAATCGTTTTTATAGATTAGTACGGAACCCTTCGTGCGCGAGTCCGACTCGCACTTGGCCGGTTGTTTATAATGATGTTGATGACATTATACGATAAAGATCATATACTATTTTTAGGAACTACTTCTGAGCGTTGTCACTCTTTCTCAAGGTGAGATCCACTACATTAATGCATATCCTAATTATTACAAACGTTATCTAGATCTTTATCTCCATTACTTCATAAATTAAACAATTTTTGAAGTATCCACGTAAATGAGCGACCGTTTACTTGGAAAATTAGCATCTTAATATTTCAAGTGAACTAAAGCACGAATCGAATAAAAAATAAATCGTGTATTAGTTTCCTGAACTTTGCTAATGTTTGCAAACACGGATTATTTCCTTAGTGCCAAATATTGATTCAATTTATAAAAGGCACAACCTACCTTTACATAAGCCATTAAAACCTTTCAAATGGCAAATAAAAATCAAAGCGCTTATAAAACTTATAAATCAACGCCTCCACTCCTCCAATCAAAAAGTATTTCACTACGCTGCACCCATCACTACTTGCACCCAGAGTCCACTAATCAAAACAATCCCGTATATTTGTGGAATCGGATATCTCCGTCAACGCGTACTATTTGTTGATACAGGGGTGTTTGACCCGTAGTCACGACTTTATCCGCGACCCATTTAGATGCTTTGACAGTCTGCCAGAGGACCTGGTTTAATTAAATTATTGGGTATCTAAATGTTTTTTGACAGGTGCATCATTTTTAGTGTAAAAATTGAGAGGAATGGGAATCTTGATATCCTCTACTAACTTCTGCCCCCGCTTCACTCACGTGGTTTGTTGATTAAAGTATCTAATATACATACATGTATGAACTTATCCAGGATACCTAGATCGGTTAAGCTAAGGAAAAAAACGTACAAACAAACTATCGGACAAAATTACTTTCGCATCTAAAATTAGTATTATGTATGAACAAAAAAATAGTATGATGAACGTCCCAAAAATTGCTTAGAGTAGCTCATAATGTCTCTACGAAATGACGGACAGCGCATTTACTTTTATAGCATGCTACCCCTTCTAAGAAATTTCCCCTTATCTATGAGGTGTTCAATTATGGCAGCCAAACCTTTCTACGCGAGCATTCAATCTGAACGAATCGTGATCGGTCATTCACCATCATTATTACGATAATTTCCCAACCATATTGAATTCGGAATCTATTACAATCAATGCTTAGCATACCAATAATGTGAGTAGAACGAATTGGCACACAATAAGATGCAACGTAACGTCTGGGTCAGCAAGCTTGCGGAAGTCAAGCAGCATTTGTTCCACACGAACCAAACCTGCCATAGTCTTGCATGAACGAGTTTATCCTTCAATCAAAAGACGTGCAACTAGAGACTGAATTCATTAATCAGTTAACGTGCCTAGGCTGTTCCTAACTATGCTAGGGTCGGCTTCAAGTTCAGCCGGATGCAGCTGAGTACCAGTTTTCTACATGGAGCAACTGCCTGTCTGACCTCCACAGCCCATAGCAACGGGGTAACACGATACTCCTTATCTTATTACCCCGTTGCTATGGGCAATTAAGACTGGTGTCTGATTTTCTGGAATCTGACTACCCGTGACGACTGTCAATGGTTTGGAAATGATAGTCGGACTTGACACGGAACAGATATTTGTATGACCTACAAGTAGTTGTTCCAGGTCTGGCTGTTTGTGTATATGTGAGTTATGGTTATGTTTGTAAACGCACCCACGATACAGGAGAAATTCCTAATGTGGAATGTTTTTTTTTACCACTGTTTCTTGCACTTTTATCACAATTTACTTGGAGTGAGTGCAGCGTCGCTTCTTCTGTCATATATCTCTATCACCCTCTCTGCTTTCTAACCATAGCATCTTTCCAAGCATTTTTCCCATACATCGTTTCTTTGATCTTCTTTTTATTTATGCAGACCCATATTAGCCGTTAATTTATTTATAGTAAACTAGCGGACCCCAACGAACTGCCCGAACGTTGGCTTTTCGCATGATAAAAGTCTAGAACCCGGTTGCAGCATCACTTACCGGATTCAATTGTGAATCTAAATCATCGATCAATATTTTTTGGAAATCTATCCGACAGACTAATTACATTTTTTTAGTCAGCTACCCTATTATAAATATAAAAAATCGGCAATATATGCAAATATTACGAGGATATTAGGAGGGAGATTACGAGGCGTTAATTGTTAGATATAATTATATATTATATAATTACCAGCGTTTGAATATCCACATAATTAAACACTAAACATAACCTAAAAACTACACTTCACTGTATCCAATCGCAGCCCACAGGCTTCTCAAGCACTGATTAGTTTTCTGCTCAAAAATCGACTATTATTAGACCAGATACACATTTTTTATCCAGGTCTAAACAAGTTTTGTAAGAAAATTTTATTATTAAATAATCAGATATTTAAATGTTTAACTGTATAGTCTTAGAAGTACCATTATGTATTCTGTTTGTTACAACATGGTTTAAATTATCTCGATGCCTGAATAAATTAAGAGTCGTTATTAGATTTAATGCTGCCTAGTTCACCATTTTACGAATAAGAATAATATTGTTTTAAATACCGTGTATTTTTTATCCTGAGGGGCAAATCCCGTATTTTAAGGGACCGTTCGCAACATAATCTCAGCCTCATCCTGTATGTTCCCTTCGTTTTGACAAGTTTTCGATCCTGATTTCCACGATGAAATCGGGCTTTTCAATACCAGACAAGCTTTCTGGTAGACTAAATTAAAACATTTCAAAACAAAGAAATAAGTATTGGATAAAGGACATATTGAAATTCTACTAGAATTCCAATAAATCAGTCGTTGAGCCAATGTTAAGTTTTAATGCGGAAGACGAAGTACCGGTTTTGTGGCTCGTCTTGAAACACCACTCGCTAACTGTCTTGTTTAGACGCCTATGTATTAGGTAGGTGTATTAGGCTAACATATTGTAATTAACTATCTACGTTGATAATATAAGATACCGACGCTTTATTTTTTATTTATAAGGCGTTTTGTGATCAAAGCTGATGCAGAGAAGGAACGATCTTTGGCTAGGTCCCCATTCCCCGGAAATTGCGTTTTTCTTCTCGGAAACTACTGTCGGAGTTCTCGGGAAATCGGTGAAGGGTTCGGCAGAACAGGCCATTGGAAATATTAGCGGACATCGAAGTCATCCCAGATTTCTTGAAAGATGTTGTAGGTTTCCCGAGAAGGAAGTATCAGCAATAGGACCAAAATCAGACCAAAGGAGGTCCGATTTTGTCAATAGGACCAAAGGAGGTCTGTTCGTCAATAAAATTTACCTGTCAGGTGGAATCATTTCGGTGGCGTCGTCTTCCATTGATTCATCGCCAACCTCCACCTCCAACTGAACGGGGGGCGGAGAGCTCATGTCCTATGATCACCAATCTCCTACACCCTGGAAACAAGAAATTACCTTAACATGATTGTTGCTGTCATTGGACCCAATATTGATTACACCCAATATTTAATGGACTCGACATTTATTGGGCCTAAAGACAGAATATTAACTATCATCATAACTTCACAAAAACTCATCAGCAGTGATCGGATAATCGGGCGCTTATATACCTAAACTTCTTTCCGTGAAAGAATAATATGGACATTCCTTTCTGAATAAATAAGTAATTCCGGGTTTCCGGGATTGAACAATTTTGTAAACACAACTAGGTATAACCAACTTAATGAAATTATAGCAGTGGTTTTTTTGATTTAGTATCTTTATTTTATTCAAAACAAATGGAATACCTATAAAAAATTAAAAGTTCCATTAGAACCGTTTTTTTAAATTTAAAAGAATACAATTTGAGTAGGTACACAACTAGTTCTAACTACCTATATTTTGTACGCAGGCATTTTTAGCAATCTCAGGAATTTCGAACAAATCCGGGATTCTGAAAAGCAGGTCAGTATTATTCTTTCGTGGGAATAAAAGTGAAGTAATTTAGGTATATTAGCGCCCGATTATCGGATCTCTGCTCATCAGGCATTCGAGTCGAGACCGGTTCGGTATAATATGAGTATTTATAATGACAATATAAGTCTTAATGGATTCCGATTTTTGCATCTTTCAATCAGTAAGTATTGTATCGGGCTTGATCCAGTTATTTCTGTGGAATACACAAGCTAGTATTTAGGATGTTCCTCCCGACCGAATATCGGCCATGGTGGCCAAACTCAACGGAGATTATCCAAGTCAGCAGGAGATACACACAAGTGTGTGCGCAAACACAGGTGCACTGTCTGTTCCTTTATGCGGGCCATACTTGTTCAAGTAATTTGATCAAACAGGCTGGTTCAAACTGTTTTATCAAATAGAAATACGTTTCATATTACTTCATGCCATCTATCTATTTGGTATGGTTTCCGTACTTAGTCTTCTGTGGACAATTGTGAGTGAGCCATGGCGGCCGTCATTCTAACCAGCCAACCTCCCTCCAGAAGCAGATCAGTCTACTCAGTGTGTTCAGGATGTCTGTGAGTGAATTAGGTGTCCCTATTGTTCAAGTAATTAGATCAAACAGGCTGGTTCAAACTGTTTGATCAAATAGAAATACGAAATTTCGTATTACTTCATGTCACTTGGCCAATCATATTGAAGCAGCCTGTTTGATCTAATTACTTGAACGTGTATTGCCCGCATTAAGCTCTTAGTTCGATGGCAATCTATCAACACTAAATAATATGAATGATAAAGCTACTGACAATGCCTTTGTTGCAGGCATAACGGATCGATACAGGGTGAATTATCCAAGTGCGCGTGGTTGGAAAAATGGGGTTGAATTTAGTATTGATAACACGTGTCACCATAATTAAATAGGCCCTAACTTTACCCTCAAGAGAGCCAGTGAAACATTTTACTATTATTTCACCGACCCACCTACTATCGATTGCTTCAAAGCAAAGGGTGGAATGAGGAGGGTGTAGTGCGCTACCTTGATTTAAAAATACGAAAATTGATTTTGGAATTTGAGTACCAAGTCTCGTTCGTTAGGAATATTCCGAGCTGTGATTTTGAACTGGCTTAGTTAGGTATTTCAGAACGTTGTTTGATGTTAATTAGATAAGGGAATACTCTGTTATTATTTTCGGTCCACTGTGCTTAATTTTCGTAGAGCACTCTAATTAAGTCTTAATAATAAAAGAAATATGCAAAAAACGGTATATTCGGGCGATCTCGGTAGTTATTCGCAGAATCGGAGGCACACCGAACCGAACCTTATTGTCCTTTTCATAATCAGTATTCCTATTATATTGTTAGTTTGAAAGAACCTGAATAATAACTACCCATTTAGTTTAGTTAAAGTATTGTTATTGTAACAAATGTTGAAGATCACGAGTCACGACAGATATCGATTCCGGACGGCTTCTAAAACTTCTTCTGCTTTTGGTCATTATTCCCCTCCATTTGAATATAAGTGTAAATAAATTTAGATCTATACAGGTCAATGACCGTTATTTCCAGGCTATAATGTAGCAGCTATAAAAGAGGTTGTACTGAAATCAAATCCAGAAGATCAGTATAATTATGTTTTTCATTCACGCTAGACGGTCCTTCAAACAAATTCGGATATCTGTGGAATTCAGGCTAACGTGTGCACATACACATCTTCGGTCTAGTTTCGTCGTTCGATTCCATAGACAAACGAAATTGTCAAGTCCGGCAATGTATGCTGATAAAATCGTTAGATTAAGCTGAAGCGAGAAGCACAGGAACGGTCTTTGTGGCAACGCTTGTAGGAATTCTATGTCCAATAGTGGACGTCTTTCGGCTGAAATGATGACGATGCGGACTATAACGACCACCCAATACACCTTGAAACCAGCTGGAAAACCTTCCAACATTATTTTTTTACTTGATAACAACCCTTTTCAAAAGGTTGCAATTGTAAAAAAGTAATTGGAAAATTCATGAGGTCTGCGTGTGACCTTATACGGGCATCGCACTTGGAAATTACTCTGTATGACACTTACACAGCAATTTGTGTCAGATTTACATGATAAAACCTACTACTCAATGACCTTTTTTTATGGATGGTAAAATCATCAAATGACCCCTTCCGCTCTGCGTGGCGCGGGAAGTACAGTTCTCGTCAAATAACTTTGCCCCTCTGAAGTTAGCCATTTGCAAAGATCGCGCAGGTGCAGTCACGTAGACGGGAGCAAGCGGGATACAAGCATGCATCGAACGTAAACGAGCGACTGAGACATAAAATCGCGCCCCGCCCCCATGTCTCTAACGCATGCGCAGTTGCAGTGTGTTCGTAATTTTGACTACTACGCAGCCACTCGACACAACTTCAGAGGGGCAAAGTTATTTGACGAGAACTGTAGTGTCAGACTCTTACTGACTAAACCCATCCGTACTCCTCTTGGTGCCCTTTGCGTTTCAGGGCCGCGGCAACTCTTTCGAACAAAATCCGCAACCCTGGTCTACGACCTGGAGTATGTTTTTAACAATAGTGAATGTAGGTCTCTGATCTGTTTATAGAATTTTATTGGGTTTGAGACATTGCTTTATCTGTATCTCATTGATGGACGTCTTTCGGCAATGTTGCTGATTCTAAAACGAAAAAGACTAATTTGCATAGTGCTCACAGCGCGCGGTATAAGCCTGCTACACTATTCGTAACCACCGGCACCGCAATTCCTGAATGGCAGACATCGAAATAAACTGTAAAGTTAACAAACGGTCGAGGCAATGAAGTTGGATGAGCCCCGGAGAAGCTATTCAACATGGATCTAGCAGCGAAATCAATAAAAGAAAGAAAAGATAAAAATACTCCACTTCCCTCCGTATTAAGCAGAAATCAGAAAAAGTTAAGAAATAAGCACGAAGGGCCTGGAAAATAAACTTCCAGAGCGTTTGCTTTTTCTAAATATTTTCATATCCTGCATCTACAATCTACAATACATGTGAACCAAACAAAGAAGTAAAATAGTTCTTTATTTTACTTCTTTGTTTGGTTCACATGTATTGTATAATTTGTACAGCATTCTGGTGTCACGCCATCGTATCTCCTTCGCGTGTCACCAACTTGCATCACGCACGATTACAACGATTCAAATAAGTAAGTCACTGGATGAACTCACCTTTATAAATGGCAGCACGATAAATACGTCCACACAAATTCAAGGTAAACTAATTTGTATATATCCCTAGCGTACCACATTAATTGGATTTAGATAACCTGTTTAATACCCCAGAGCATATCAGATTTCAGCCGCGTCAATTTTCATGAAAACCCGACGAGATACGATTTAGGTATGCAGAAATGTTTCGGCATAAAACCTTATTCAATTCCGTCGAAAACTTCGGAAGTTGAATATGGTTATAAGGAGATATTGTCACAATCCATGCTTTTAGAAATTCAGATTAGGGTTCAGTTTGCTGCCGCCATAGGTCAAAAATGACCAAACTAATAGAGCAGTGGGTTGGCACATGGTTCGCAGAACGGATGGTTCATTGGGCCCGAAATGTTCTAAAGTAGCAACCGCGTACCGGAAAACCCGCCACACTTTTCCCAAGCAACTCCTGAGCGCCAGAATCAACATTGGCGACCACCAGAAAAGCGCCGAGTGAATGAAGGTCGACAAATCCCGGAGAAACTATCCAACTGTCTTGGATCCCGAAACGAAATTAATCAGGAAAGAACAGTAGAGGTGTCAGAAAAACCACCACCACCATTCGAAATCCGCAGCATTGGACGGCCCCACTAGGTATACAGATGTCTTAAGCCTGAAGGCCGTGGAAATCAGCTGGATGCGAGCAGCATAGAACCGGTATCGACCGGTTCTATGCTGCTCGCATCCAGCTGATTCCGTCTGCCCGTCCGTGCACGGACGGGCAATGCTACGAATTAGGCGGCTAAAAATACAATTCATAAAATTTGTCTCAGATAAAAAAAAAACGACTACCTGCGAATGGTAAATAACCGTAGAACAATGGGTGACCCCACCAGCTTTCCCACTGGGAGCGCGCGCCAGGTTGTGTCAGTCTTAACTTGATCGTCATAAAAAAATCACCACAAAAAGAGAGCAAGTGGCTGGTTTTGGTAATACCAACGATGGCAAGACTAGTACAGAAATTGCTGCGGAAATCACCGGTGTGGATTTAATTAAATCTAATTAAACGCCTGAAAGTGATTTTGGAAGTCAAATCCAGCTGTCATAAAGTTGATTTAAAAAGTTTGGTCTATATGGGTATGAGACTGCGAACACTGACACCCACAATGCATAAAATACTAATTCATGGCGCAACTGTCATGGAAAATGCATTTTTGACTATAGGTTTAATATCGGAAGAAGCAGCAGAGGCACGTAACAAGCATTTCGACAGTACCGGCAAGATTACGTTAGAAAATTTTCAAAACAGCAATGCAATTTAGACGTAATAAACAGATTATTGCTCAGCTCAGATCCCTTGATATCTAGCATAAGATCAAAACCTAAAAATACAAATGCTTATGTCTGTTGAGGCCCACACGGCTGAGGAGAATCCCTCGAAAGGAAAACTGCCGCAGAAGAGTCTGACAGTGAAATGCAAGGACTCCACCATGGTGAAGAGACGTGGGACTCCACTCCTCATCGTAAAATAAAAAGTAATGTATTTTATTTTACAATAAAACCGTATTTTTGTTATGAACAATTGTTTCACTTCAATATTTATTATGTGATGAATACAAAAAACAAGGAAAATAATTTTGACCGCTTAATTTGAAGAAATGCCCCACCGTGCGATGTGGCGACTCCTGAGGGAGGCCTATCAAGTATTTTTGCTGAAGTGCTGATGCATGTTGTATTGTTGTTGTTGTTGTGTTGTTGGTCACAAGCAGACCATCGATCGATCAGTCTACCAGTGACTTTTTAGACGGAGCCGGTTAGGGCCAGAGCCTGCCAGGGTTGCGGATTTTGATCGAAAGAGTCACCGCAGCCCTGGAACGCAAAGGGCACTAGGAATGAGCACGGATGGGTTTTAGTCAGCAAGGGTCTGACATTTCCGCCCGCTCCACTCAGAGCGGAAGGAGTCATTTGATGATTTTCCATCCATAAAAGAGCCAGTGACTTTTAAACAAGGCTCAAGCAAACACATCAAATATTTCTTAGAAACCAGTTGGTTTTTCTTAGACCCAACAGTTGGCGTAACCGAGGCACACATAATTTAGTATTCTGCCCAGGAATATTTTCTTTTATACAATAACTGTCTAGGATTTTACGCAGTCAAGAGGAAAATGAACAGGCTTCTGGCTATGTTTACATAATTTTACGATTTTTTTATCTATACAAATAAGCGTGTTGTATCGTAAAATATGAAATAAATGCTCAATACCTTGGGCTTTAAAATAATTGTTTTTTCAATCAAGAACTAGGCTGATTTATGGCAGAAATCTGCGAGTTATGCTCACGGCGTTTTTTATACATGCGTTCCACATTTAAATGGTAAACTGCGCTTTTTTGTATTGAAAATGGGGAATAGCTGCATTTGCACTGCGTAGCGCGTCAATGGCACGTAAAGAAGGTTCTAACATAAGAACGATCATGCAGCCCAGGGATGCATGATCTTGATCATTGTACATTAGTTAATCCACATAGGGGCCACCGTACTGCCCCCGGTAAATACTCGTATTTTCAGTATTATAATAGTAAAAGTAGAGCCAAATTACAACGAATTGGTATCCAAGAGATGGCAAGAGATGTCGAGGACGACAACAAATGTGCTGGGAAGATGAGCTGAAACTTACTGCGGGACCCAAATGGAAGAGAGTTGCTCAAGACAGGAAGCAATGGAAACTACTGGAGGAGGCCTTTGCCAAAAGGCACACTGCGTTGAGAGACATCCAATAGCCAAACAAATCAAATAATACAGTCATAAATATTAATCTCACCCAGTTTAACGGGCTAAATAAATAAATAAATATGCAGTATAAAATCCCTTGTATTTCTCTTTTAGTTGTTTTCAGATTATGCTATTAACTATATTGCAAGGATACGATTTGGCAAGCACTTGAATTTTATTTCTCAAGTATTAGGAACTTAATAGAATAATGTTAACAATATTGGCTATGGAATGTTGGTTCAAATGTTCAGTTCCCATGCTGTGTAGTTTTTGGGTCTCCACTAACAATTTTACATTCATAGAAGTCATCATTACGATTCATAATTGTAGAACAACATTCATACATCTGTATTATTCATACTGTAACGAGTTTTTTTTACCTCGTCACATGTTTATGGTTTTAGTCGATTTTCGAACGACAATAATCTAGTTTTGATGTAAGCTGTCAGCTGTCACTTTTGACAGAGGCACTCTACGCTTTTTATTTAGAAATGGCCGGTCGATAATTTTGAATCGCTCGCCAATATTTTCTCTAATCCGTATTTATCTCGGATATTTTGGCCTAAATGAAAAGGCAATGATTTTCAAACGGACCTAGAACGATTTTGTGAGAAGGATTGACCTTAATTTTCGGTAAGTTTGAGTTCTTCAGGACATTGTAATGTCTGCGTCTCGTGATAGAATCTTATTAGACGAAATTGTTAATTTTCAGATTTTGATGGTTTTCGCTCGCATGCATAATAGGATTGGCTGCGTATGCGCATCAAAGTTATTTTAATAGAAGAAAACGGTAAGTTTTAGCCCAAATGCACGCTTACACGTGTTCGCATTTTAATGACTTTTTTTAACGTTTTAATGTTTTGTTACAGCCCCCTGTTGGCGTTTTTTTTTTTTTCTTTCTCCAGATTAGTTTTATTTTCTGTCAATTTTGGATTTTAAATATACGAAATTATTACTTATTTTTTTGGAACACTACGGCAATCCGGCAATCATCTCTTCTACGGTTTCGTATTTATTAATTTTAAAGCCAGCAATCTGGTAGGATTTTTATTTCTATTAAATCTTAACTCATTTAGTGCAAGATGCAATAATATCACATTCCTAATTTATGTATTAATTTAAAACCATATTATAATTTAGTTTATTGGTTTAAAAATTATGAAAGCTACGGGCCATTAAATGGAGAAAAGATAAAATAGTTGTTTTGATTTTCTTCGTTTAGCCTCCCACCGGCAGATTAAAAGTCTGACTCTTCCGATTACTTCTTTCCGGCAACCTTTTATTACTTTTGTACTGTGTGAATCTCCCTGGCGCCCGAGTTTAGTATCTTTTAATTTAATTTTTATTTTGGGAGCACACATAATTAACCTTATTGCTTTAAAACGCACTAACCGGTGACACCTACTACCTACTTATTATTATGCACCAAATAAACTTGACACCTGACTCTATCTTTGTCTCTGATCAACGTCATTATTAGGTCACAAGGTACAGTCAGTACAATGCCCCTGTGACCAGCAACACCCAAAGTCATGGATGCAAGTTCAATATCACAAAAAACTTGAAAGGTTCCAAATGCAACTTAATAACCATATAAATAAGTTATAAATTCGAATATAGGTAATATGGCACAAAAGTCTAGTTTTCAAGGCCATATTCAAATTGACATTCAATAGTCTTTTACTTCTCGTTTACAATTCTTAGTATGAATCAAATTACATAACACTAGTGCAGTAAAGTGTGAAAGGAAAGTAAAAGTTTAGCATTATAAGTATAACATATGAAACCACAATAACCACGATTAAGTGGTTTCAGCTCTCGCAAAAGAAAAATAAAACTTGTGAGTAATATTTTCATACAATGAGATAATTTTAAAGTTGGAATAATGATGCTAATTACCAACTGTTTTTTAAACATATATGCATCATCATGACATCACATTTATGATAAAAATAGGTAGGTACTAAACTTGTAATTCCATTTCCTTGATTTGCTTGTGCTTAGGAAAAGCTGGAAAGGACGCTGTTGAAAGGGTAGTCAAATCATTACTTTTTCACACAAAAGTATGTTTACTAAATAAAATGCTTTGCATTCTTAAAATGTTTTTTGCCAGAATTGTTGACAGATGTGCATGGTACGATTCTGAACTATAAATATAATTTTAGATAGGTACATTATCCCAATAAATGTACCAAAGTAAAAATTTTCACTTTGGTATATTTATTGAGAAACTGTACCTATCTAAAATTATATTTCCTTGCGTCCTTAATATGATATTATTATGTAAAGTAAAGTAGCTATTTGTTTGTTTTTGAGTTGTTTTCCTCTTATTCTATTTCTATGTTCCTCTACCACAAATAGATCTTTTGACAGTTGCTCATTGGTCCTGATGTTAGCAATGAATTCAAAGTATTTATTTGCAGGCTCTTTGGATTGTCACGGAGTCACTCAGTCAGAGGATGAAGTTTGCGCAATCCTAATCATAGATCTCTATGGAGAAGAATGTGCTAGAAACTTTATGGACACTCTTTTAAATCAAGTTATTACCAAAGTACTGGTTACATTACTTTTGTTATAGGACAAGACCGGAGTTGAGCCCTGATTAGTAAGTCAATACTGAGTTTAAAACATAGTATAAACCCGTAAAATAAATATTATTATGTGGTGTACGAACATAAAAAGCATCAGGAGTATGTAAGATTGTTCATTGTTTTTACCTTCAGGGCTGGGCAATATTTAAATTACTTGTAAATAAAATTTGTAATTGAAATAAAAATATGTATTTGGTATTTGTAGATATTTTATATTTCAATTACACAAATTTAAAGTACTTTGTATTTCATATTTTAAATACATGCGAGATAGTATTTTGTAATTAAATTTGTATTTTAATTAAAGCAAAGCATGTATTTTTCCCCTCTTGCCATTCTCACAATAAGAAGGCGTGAGTTTATGTAAGTCTTATAAAAATAGTAACACATGAAGTTAGTATGAAACGTAAATCAATAGCTCTAATCCAAGAGGTAAATCCATTGTCCATCATCCATTTAATATTGCATTGCTTAATATACAGTGATTGCACATGATTTAAAAAATTACATATTATTATAAATAAGTCAAACAATCAGTTTATGTCTGAAGTTATAATATATTTGTTTAGTAATAAATTAATATTTTTTTTTTAATTTTCTAGCACCTTCCCTGATAAAAAAAATCAGATTAAATTGCAGGTTATTGCCAAATACCTGCCAATTTTATCACTTTAGTGAATTACTGTAAACCATATCAAAATCGTGGTTGCATGGTTTAAAATACACTACACAAGCTGAGACACACAGAGACAGTCAACAACTTTGTTTTAAACACTATTTAGAGACTGAATGTATACAACTTATTACTAATTCACTAACTGCTCAGTTGCCAAAATATTTAATTTTATCACGTCAGTCCAGACAGTTACTGCTAGACATAGACCTCCCCAAAGCATCCCCACATCAAACGGACCTGTGCTTCTCACATCCAGAGAGAAAATAAGACTTGATTTAAAAAAAAATACAATTTTGTCAAGAGCCAAGAGATTAATAATATTTGTTTGCATCTACACATCATGACAAAGCATAATTTAATAGTAAGTACTTGAGTCATTAACCTAGAAGTACAATGAATATGGGGAATTGTTTCAAGTGATGATCCATGATATCTGGCTTTAATAATAAATGGATGATAGGTACTGAATTCATAGTAGGTAAGTTTAATAAGGCAGTTATTTCTCAGGGAGATTTTGTTTGATTCATGTTTCATAAATGCAACATTTACCAGTTTGTGATATGTGTAAGTCACTAATAAAGATATTTTATAGCTTGTAACCAATTAAAAGCAGGTTGATGATTAACTGATTGGAACACAACACAAGTGTGCAACATTCCATGATTCGATATTTTCATGCGAGTTCGTTCTTAAGTACTTTATTTAATATATCTCATTAAACAATACAGACCATTGTCTGCAAGATTTACGTAAATATTTACATTTGTCCGCACAGAACAATGGGAAATACGCAGCTTTGTGAAACCACTGATGGAGCACACTGAAATAAAAAAATTGATGCTTCGGTTTCGCATGATTAGAAAAACTAACCAATCTCACAATGCTGTGCAATTGATTATGTTCAGCCACAACAAAAGAAACGATTCATTTTACATACCTTCACTTTCTCGAAATATGTTAGATCATGCAACTGTCACAATCAAGGTACCGCTGTGAAGCGCACACACAATAACACACCAACTGCTCAAAATTCAACAATATCAACAGTTCACAAAAGCACTTTCATCACAAAATTTTCACGGCAGAAAAATTCACGACCATTGGCACCAATCCACGAAAATTTTTTGACATTTCATCACAGTCCGATGAATACACACTAGTGAATTTGACGAAACAAAGAAAGTAGCGAATAATTTTGCACCAAATTAATCAGTATATAGTGAAGATATCTAAATAATCAGATGAAGTTATTTTGATTAGAAAATGTGATTGAGCTTTATTCTAAACAATAAAAATACAAATACGCGAATCAATCGACGGCGGATACTCGAACGAGGAGATCCGACTAGTGTTGCCAGATGAACGAGTCGACTGCCGAGCCGAGCCCTCGAAAATTGCTTCCCATCCATGTAGCTTAAATTCGTAGCCTAAAATTTTAAAGTTGGTCAGTTTTTTTTACATTTAGATTATGTAAAAAAAAACTTTTTTTTTAAAATTTTATTTATAATAAATTTCTGAAAATGTAAATAGACCTCCACAAAGGGACAAATGGGAAAAATCTCTTTTAAATAGTATCGTACTATTAAAAACAGATTTTTCATATTTGTCCCTTCAATAATATTTCATATTATTTTGTCACGTTTTTTTCAAATTTGAAAAGACGCGAGGACCGTCAAAAAGCCGTAAAAACTACGAGTAAGACTCGCGCAACGAGGGTTCCGATCAAGTCTTGATTTTTACTAGCTTTTGCCCTCGACTTCGTACGCGCATATCAAGTATGAAATAATTATACTTACTTTACGACCTATTCTCATACCCACCAAACATACTACGTGTAACACATTGCACACAATACATCTTAAGGAGTCATTGTACTCATTATTATGAACAACTTTTGCTACGGGACCAACCCGAAATCGCGAAAACAAAATCAGCTGTTCTGTACATTTTATAGAGTTAAATGTAAAGGATAAAAAATGGTTATTGTGGGTTATCCTGATAGACATGTAACACCGCGGACTTTTTTGTTGACTTTTTTAAGGTGTACAATACTCTAGTACATTATTTTGATTTATCTCGTGGGGTTCCAGCGTTTGCAATGTAAGCGCAAAAAAATGTGTTTATTTACATCACATTAGAAACTTCTAAATTTATCAGTGTTTCGCAACAATATTATGCATGTATAATACATTTAAACCTTCCTCTTGAATCACTCTATCTATTAAAAAAAAAACCGCTTCAAAATCTCTTGCATAGTTTTAAAGATTTAAGCATACATGGAGACGGACAGACAGCGACTTTGTTTTATACTATGTAGTGATAGTCATGATAGTGATAAGCACAGAAATGTATGAGGCGGTCGATTTTTCTGTTACACGTTGTTTATATGAAAGCACTCCTAAACATCTGACAAAAATATAACAGATTGGAGTAAGATTGGAGGACAAACTGCTGCTCGAGCACTGACATGTGAATATTCCAAAATAAAAAATAAATTTTATAAGTAGTAATAATAAACATTAAAATCGCGAAAATATCGCGGCCCACCGGTGTGCCGGCAGTGCTCGAGTGGTTGACTTTGTTGTTGTAAAAATGTTCTCCCATACATCAATGTACGTCACGGTCAATTCTTCAACCGAAAACAGAAGTTTGTAATCGCAAAAACTGATTTTTATAATATGATAAAACCACAAATTTCCAACTTTCAGACTTTTTTCTGTACTTGTACAGTAAAATCTATCGTCTTGCCAAATTTCATGACTGTAAGTCAACGGCAGTCAACGGAAAGTACCCTATAGCCAAAACATGCCACATAAACGTCCTTTTCTTTAGATTGCGTTGACTTTGAGTTTCATTTTCACTGCTTCAAGGGGTAGCAGACCTGAGTTTTTCCACGCGTTAAAGAGGAAAAGAGTCTTGACAGACGGACAATAAAATGATCTATAAGGGTTCCGTTTTTGCCGACTGAGGTACGGAACCCTATTATGAACCACGAGACATTCGATACTATAATGATAAATGTTTTTTTTAAATCTAACCCAACCTAAAAGTGAATTTAATGTAAAAGTACGAAAATGAAGATAAAATTCATGAATCTAAAAGCCAATGTGGATTTTTATTTCGTGAGACTTTAGAATCATTCTTAGTTCTGCTGAAATCATTTTTCGTAAAACACTGTTGAACGCTGTTTTACCAATCATGGTTGTCGTTCATTATTATAATGTTGTATTGGACAGTATAATCCTGAAATGGCCTAAAGCCTATTTTTTTCTGATGTAGCCTATTTGGCAACTATTCGCTAATCGTAAAAATTGGCACCCTTCCGAGTTGCCTAAATGGCGAATAGTCGTCAAATCTGGCAACACTGGAGCCGACTGTGCTAGTGACGAAATACAAGAACAACCGGTATTTTTCGATAAGTTAGCTCATCGGTTTTTTCATGCCAATATTTGTATTTCTAGCGTAGCCACAAATGATAACCCAACGGTAATACTATTTTAATAAGTCTGGTTGAGGCCGTATGGGCTGAAAATAATACTTTTTTCCCAAATGTCCACTTTTATGACTTGAAATGTTTTGGGAGACTAAAATCCAGGGTAGCCCGCGAAATTCAAATTTTCTTAAGTTTTTTGCAAATTTGCAGGCTCTGAATCGATTAACGAAGATTAGGCACCATTTCTGTCTCTCAGCTACTTGTACTCGCTTTTCACTGTACCCCTCCCCCGTGACACGCGTCTTTTGACTCTTCCAACTCAAAAGGTTGCCGACCTCTGGCCTAAGTCCATTAGCATTAGCTTATGGACATAAGGATTTTTAAGCTGGACTTGGGGACTTTTGATTGGACTTAGGGGGAAATATTTAAGTATTAATTATTAAATCAACACTTAGGTACTTACAATATTTTACTGGAATAGTAAAATATTGTAAGTAGGTACCTAAGTGTTGATTTTATAAAACTTTGTTTTCAGTACTATGGCATCTTATTTTCTCGCAATAAGTGTGATTGTGAAAAGTAGAGTATCTTCCTCGGGGATAAAGGTGTCTTCGCCATGGGCTAACTAGAATCCCTCGCTCGCTGCCACAGAATACAGTATTAAACATCATCGCTTCGCTCGTGAGTTACACTCTAAACTTTAATTGACACTTAGGGAACTTAATTTGGTCGGGTTAAACGCGGAGATTTAGTATGGAAAAGTAGGTACCTAATGAAAGTTTATTTCTCTTAGAATACAACACTTAGGAATATGAACTTTTGGTCACTATGACTTCATTAGGCGTTCTACTTTTTGGATTGGGCACAAATTACAGTTTTTTTTTTAAATTTAACACCGTGAATATACCGCCACGCCGCCACCCCACCAATGGCATGGTATATCTCGTAAACTACTGGAGCACTAACTTTGAATTTTGGGTACTAATTTTCTACGTAGGTTCGAGGACAGCGACAATCTCCAGAAACTTGGAATCGACATTCAAAGTCGTGGTCCTGCTGAACGACCGCACGAAAGTTATCATTTCTCGGTAAATACAAATGTTTCAGTTCTGTTTTTTTACGAAATGAACCACATTTAACGATACTAATTATTTGGGTAGCGCTCATGGTTGTCCTGTGGCCTCAGTGTGAGTTTTTTAACGTTGTCGATCGCGTTAGCGTAAACGTCAATTTGTATTGAAACTTGATTGAAACTGAATAAGCGCCATCTGGTGACACTCACAGACAACCTGTTTTTTTCTATACAATTTGACGTATGCGAACGTCTACATACAGTTCTCGTCAAATAACTTTTGCCCCTCTGAAGTTAGCCATTGGCAAAGATCGCGCAGGTGCAGTCACGTAGACGGGAGCAAGCGGGACGCAAGCATGCATCTAACGTAAACGAGCGACTGAGACATAAAATCGCGCCGCCATAATTCCCGCCCCCCATGTCTCTTGCGCATGCGCAGTTGCAGTTTGTTCGTAATTTTGACTACTACGCAGCCACTCGTAGCCAACTTCAGAGGGGCAAAGTTATTTGACGAGAACTGTACGTTAACGCAATCGAGTATCTACGTTAAAAAACTCACACTAAGCCCTCTGATGAAAGGACTACCGCCGGACCACCTTCAAAGTTGATTTTATTTTCTCGAAAACTACTGCTAGGTACCAATTTTGTTATTCGAGTACCAAATTGGGGTTCATTATATTTCTGGTATTTTACCCTCTAGTCTGAGATCATGTAGGCAGGCTTAGGTATACAGCTTTGGCCCAAAGCGTACCCGCGAGTTTACGAAGACGATTTACAAAAGAAACGCTTGTGAAACAAATACTTAAAACCCATTTAATTAATATAAATATCTACATTATGATCTTTACAGATCTTTTTTCTACTTCACAAATTCATTAAAATAATATTAAAGTAGCTAGCGTTTTAATCCTTAGGAGTAGCGGGTGTTGAAAAACCTAAGGGAGGGTATTTATTTAACATCTCTACCATAGTTGATGGATAAAAAGCCATGAATTTGAATCTTTCTCCCATCTTCGCGGGATCAACGAGCATTTCGTAGGATTTCTTTATTTTTTCTCGGTCCTCATCCGATTTTGCGTTGTCCATGAGTACCTGAAAATATTTTAATTGTTTCAGAGTAGGTACGAATTTCGATTAGATAAATTAGGGCCGTCTTTTTAATCTTCGGATAACTTAAATCTAAGGAATAAAATGGCAGTTGGACAGCATCAATTTATTTGCCACATAGTTTATTCATCAGCTAAAAGTTGCCTGATCAGTAAAAAATCGACACTGATATTAATAAATCAGAATGTGATCAATCGCTCGATCGTGTCCTGCAATGTAAAGCCACTTGCTTGCGAGCTGTTGCAGATGGAAAACATAGCCTTTCAATCCAGTCACATTTCAACCTAAAAACCAAACCGAAATCCTGGCTTGCTCCTTTTTCCTGTCAACCTGAATTTGCTTTTATTTTTCCTTCTTTCGCAACAGAGCTGATGACGACTATTCTGCCAGTGTCATATGTTGACGGCAGCGCGGTGAGGTGAGCTGATGACCTTTACACTTATATCTATACAGTTAGAATGTTTTCAAAAACAGAATTATTTCTCACCTTGAGCCTAGCTTCAGCTTGGCATCTCTGAAGGAACTCTTTTTGCTTAACAGGGCCCATGACCAAGGCATAGTTCTCATTCGATGGGGTTTTCGACGCAGCGATCCTTAGCTGGGAGAAGTCCACGTCAGCTGTCAGATCACACTTGCCAGGGTTCTCTAGAGGATTCACCACCTTGTGCTTGTGGAAAGCCTGAAAATATTTATTACATTTTTTTAATGGCAACATGAAAATGTGTGGTCCAGTTGACCCAAATGGTCTCTTTGTTATTCTAGACTTAATACATGAATTGACTGAATACATTTTTTAAATGTATTCAGTCAATCATGTATAGTCACCATAAATAGTTTTCTATCTTCTTTTTCTTTAGATATTTAAAAAAAATCGCCGAATGCCTCCTGTATATAAGAACCTCCTCCTTTTGTAAACAAGGCAAAAATCTTAAACTTACCCTAAAAGTATCACCCTTTTCCCCTTCATGGCCATAGTCAGCAATAAGGGCTATACCCCCATACTGGTCCACCCTCGTGGCCAGCTGCCTCGCGATACCCAGACCTCGGGCACTTATCTCAAGCTCCGTTCGGTCTCCGGAATCTAACGGCGGTCTGATGAGCGACCTGCTTGAGGTCGTTTCTTCGGCGGTTATTCTGTAGTACAGTTTGTCTTGGCCGTCTAAGTCTATTAGGAGTTCTCGCCAGCCGTTTTCAGTTTTCTGGAAGTTGAATTAAATTGAATAAAATAAATAATATGAATGTTTTGTACATAGAAATTGTTATTCCTCCATTGCGAATACGCGATGGTCACTCATTTGTACAGCAAACCTTGAAAACTAGTATCTTTATTACAAGCAAGCAAGTATACTATAAGTACACTACGTATAAACAAAATTATAAAGGCATTAAAAAAAAAAGTTGACTGTCATACTTTTTAGTCATTTTTAGCGGTCGGGTTTTTTGACAAAGTATTTTTTTTTTTATTTTCTACATTTTAGTGAGTTACGTTTTTGGAATCGTCTGCTCGTGCCTTTTATTTTGATAACCCACTTGATAGGTTTTGAGCAAACAACAAACCTATCCCCCGTTTTTTTCAACTGCGGGCGCCATTTTGAAAATTTATATATTTTTTTTATTAGAGATGGGTTTGCTCTTGACTCTAGTCAATGTCAGAGAGGACAGAGACAAAGTCTACGATGGAGCGAGCTTACCCAGAAGGAGCCTGTTCACTCTAACTTTGAAGAGATTAGGGTTGTAAGCATTTGGAAACACAGACGCAGGCAGAGAGTTCCACTCTTTTGCTGTGCGCATTATAAAAGACGTTTGGAAACGCTTAGTGCGAATTGGTGGAATAGCTACAAGGTAGGGATGGTAAGATGCAGTGCGTCTGGATGTCCGATGGTAGAAGGGGGCCGGTGGGATGAGGTCGTGGAGTTCTTGGGCACACTCACCGAAGTACAATCTGTAGAAGACCGATAAACAGGCAACCTTACGGCGATGAGCCAAGCTATGTAGTTTGGCATCCACCAGTTTTACGTCACCGATAAGTCTCTTAGCTCTGCGTTCCACCGAGTCAAGCGTGGCAAGCTGATACTTAGCTGAGCCATCCCAAAGGTGGCTACAATACTCCATGCAGGATCGGACTTGTGCTTTGTAGAGGGTTAAAAGCTGTCCAGGCCTGAAGTATCGCTTCACCCTATTTAGGATGCCCAGCTTTTTGGCCGCAATTTGGGCTTTATACTCGATGGTGGCGCCGAAGTTGAGTCTGGATGTCAACTCCATGCCTAGGAGCTCGAGCCGATCAGTTACAGGAACAGATGCACTCCGAAAAGTAGGTGCTTGGTCAAAACGACTCCTTTTTGCGGTAAAAAGACACGCCTGTGTTTTGGTAGCGTTATAAGTGACCAGATTGTCATCGCCCCACTGGGCGACAACGCTTAAGGTCAAATTTATCCGCTCTACCATGGCTTCTCTCAAGGAACGGACTTCATCCCCGCCGGTTGTTGCGCTGCACAAATATCTCTCTGAAACCGTACTGTCATCTGCGTACCCAACAAGACCAGGCTGAAGTAGGTCATTGATGTGCAGCAGGAAAAGAGTTACAGAGAGAACAGACCCCTGAGGAACTCCGGCATCAATAGCCATGAGGTCAGAGGAGCAGCCGTCAACGACAACTCGGATCGACCGTTCACTCAGGAAGTCTGATATCCAGCTACAAAAACCAGCTGGGATGCCATAAGTAGGAAGCTTGCTGAGTAGACCTGCGTGCCAGACCCTGTCAAAAGCCTTCGAGATATCGAGCGACACGGCAAGTGCTTCGCGCTGTCTCTCGATGGCTTCGCCCCAGCAGTGTGTGACATACACAAGAAGATCGCCAGTTGACCGTCCCCGGCGAAAGCCATATTGACGGTCACTAAGGAGATCATTGTCTTCAAGGTAGGTCAGCAGCTTACTGTTCAGAACCCTTTCCATAACCTTGCATAGGATGGAGGTAATGGCGATCGGACGGTAATGTGCAGGGTCAGCACGATCCCCCTTTTTGGGCACCGGTTGCACATTCGCAAGCTTCCATGATTTCGGCACCGTTCTTTTTTCAAGAGAGAGGCGGTACAGGCGTGTCAACACAGGAGACAGTAAAGGTGCACATTGCCTCAACACTCTCGCCGGAATGCCGTCAGGTCCGCTGGCCTTATTCACGTCTAGACTGCATAATACTCTTCTGACCTCTTTAATGTGAATTGCGATCTCCTGCATCGAAGAGTCATAGCGAGGTAAAGTAGGTGATTGCTTGGAGCCAGCGTCCAGACGCGAGTTGCTTGCAAAGAGAGTTGCAAATAAATTTGCTTTCTCTCTTGCAGAGTGAGCCAGCGAACCATCAGGTTTCAGCATTGGAAGCAAAGTGGGTCGACAGAAATTCGTTTCAACCGCTTTCGACAGGGACCAAAACTGCTTACTACCCGGAGGGTGCGATGCTAGTTTGGCCCCGATACGTCCGACATGGTCAAAACGTGCCCTACGTAAAACCCGCTTGCAGAACTTGGCGGCAGAATTGAAGGCTCTTTTCCTCGCGCGATCCCTACGTGGTTTAGCCTTTCGGTCGCGGGCCTTGATCCAGGCTTGGTAAGCAGACTCTTTACGGGCCTCAGCGTGGGCACATTCTGCATTATACCAAGGCCGGGACTTGTGACCGAGCGGGATGTCGGAGAATGAAATAAAATACTCCATCCCCTGCCGAATCACGTCCGCAATCACATCAGCACAGCACGAGGGGTCACTCGAGGAGAAGCACACTTGCCGCCAAGGATAAGACGCAAAAAAGTGCCGCATCTCATCCCAATCTGCTGACTCGTATCGCCATACTCTTCTCGTGCCTCTAAGACTCTTATCTGGAGGAGAGCAGGTCAACACGGATTTCACCAGGCAGTGGTCAGACGTTCCCAGCGGGGCTGAGACCGATACTGAATGACTGCCCGGATCTGTTGTCAGCAGAAGGTCCAAGCAATTGGGTGTATGGGCGTCAACATCCGGTACCCGCGTTGCCACATTCACCAGCTAGGTTAGATCTAGCGTTACAGCAAACTTGCGCGCCTCTAACCCGGCCATGGTCAGTTTTCTGGTACGGGAACAACCACTCTTTATGGTGGGAGTTAAAGTCCCCCAGAAAAATGAGCTTCGCTGTTGGGTACCTTTGCTGGGCTACGTCCGTCGACTAGCCTACTGACTAGTTATATAGCCTATGTCACTACACTACCACAAATCTGACGAATTCTAAAACACCTCATATGTCAAAATCCGTCCAGCTGTTTGGGACGTAGGGCGTGCCAAAGAAATGGACATACATACATACATACGCACGAAAAACATTACCCTCCTTCTGACGCAGTCGGGTAATTATCACCTCATGATTCATTTTCACTCCATGCATTGGTGAAACCATATCTGTTTGGTATTGTTTAAATTTATTGTGTTCAGACCAACAGATGTGGCGGGGGACTGAAAAATATGAAGTGATGATTAATTGAAAACTGACTTACCTCAAACTTATGTATTGGTAATACATCAAAGAACTCATGTGCTATGTACCAGGAGAAGTTGTTGGGGACTTTCTTCAGGTCATTGTACCAGTACACCTTGATACCACTAACTGTTTCACCCTGGAAGTAAAAAAAAAATTTGACATGTAAGTATCCTGATATGCAAAAGTGTCTACCAATTGGATCTGTGTATAGGATAGATTATACTTTTTTGTAATCCTAAAATATTTACAAAACTCTCTTGCACAAACTTAATTCTATGGATAAAGACTGGTGGTCTGGTAGACAACCTTTGGACGGACTGAAATAACTTAAGACAAAAAATGGTTAGTCTGTGGTCTAATGCTAGTAAATTAATTAAACTTATTATATGTTAAGAATATAAATAAGTATAGTTGATAAGTTATTGTCTTTCATTTTGTGTAATTTGTGACAGAATAAATATTATTTCTTCTTTTTTTTAAATTAAAAAAAAATTATAAAACAGTGCCTATGTGATTTGCGAAACTGCGGTGTCGCTTCCACAAAAGATTTGAAGATTTCAATCAATCACCATTAATTCAATTATCAACTTTAGAGTTGGGTTTTCCAAGTTGTTCTAAACTAAACTCACCTCATAATTATGAGGCAACTCAATGTCAACTTCTCTATGTGAAATGCACAGTCTGTTAGCTTGCACTGACTGCATGGTTGAAGATATTTCCACCAGGTGAAGACTCAGGTCTGGGGCTTTGTAGCCCAGACGGTTGAGAACCTAGAAACAAATAACAATTATTATCATAATGAGTTTTGACATCTGCTAAACCTTTTTCAAACTGTGTTGGGGTTGGTTAGCAGCCTAACCAGCTAAATTCCAGTAAGCAGTATGAATATTTGCACATAATAGCAGTAAAAAATAGAAATGGGTGTGCTAAAAGACATGGGTTGTTGAAAGGGATGTAACATTCATGAATACAGCAGTTTATGCAATCTGAACTATCCGAAGGAATCTGTACTATCTATACTAATATCTTAACTTCTATACTGTACTATATTATAAAAGCAAAAGTTTGGATGTTTGGATGGATGAATGAATTAATTACGCCAAAACTACTGAATGGATCTTGATGAAATTTGGCACAGAAGTAGATTATTGTCTGGAATAACACATTTTTATCCCGGGAGTATGTTCCCTTGGGATAATTATCGACATTCACGTGGGCGGAGCAGCGGACAGCAGCTAGTGATTTGATTGAACTTACCCTCAAAATATCCAACATCAACGTTGCCTTGCCAGGCCCCAGTTCCACGATCTGCAGAGGCTTCCCAGAGCCCATCTTTTGTGTCTCAGCATAGAACCAAACCCCTAAAATCTCACCAAACAGTTGACTTATTTCGGGAGACGTTATAAAATCACCACCTTCTCCAATTACATCTTTCTTCATATAATATCCTTCTGTCGGATTTGAAATGACAATATGCATGTATTCAGCCACCGTTAAAGGACCGTTAAGCCTTATTTTTTCTTTAATTATTTCAAGTAAGCTCGGTGCTGAACCCGGCGCTGGCATTTTCAATGTTTTAGGATCTGGACGTTTAACCACTTTGTAACCATAACCCCTGGACATGGTTTGCTGTATTAGGAGTTTGTTACACATCCTAAATATGTGTCGGGAATTCATTTTCAGGGGAGAAATTAAAACAATGTTTACAACGAAGAGGTTAGGAGAATTGTTTTGACGTAATTTGTCATCATCATGACAGTAACACAGCTGATTTACTTCATGCTCTTTGGAACTGTTTGGAACATGTCAAACTTTTTAAAAATATTTTACAGTAAACAGTAAATTACATTGTATTTCTGAAAATACATATAATATATTATTTCATAATGTAAATTACATCACGAACATATTGTTTTTCAAATAAAATAATGTCATTATTTCGGAAAGCATCGGTTTTAAATTAAAAATGTTTTTGGATACGTTTTTCCACAACTGAATTAAGGAAATCCTCCATTTTTTGAAGTCTGTTAAAAATATTTATATGGTTAAAAACGATCATCATCCAGCCAGAATCACAGCTCGAGCTCGGCCCGACCTCCACTTAACTTTTTCTATATGTTTTGTTTTCAATTTTTTTATCTAGTTTGAACATTTTATCAACATGTCTTTGCTTTGGGGGCTGGGGCATTTTTGGGTTGGAGTATACGTAACGGGGCACAGGAAAAAAAGAGAAAATCACAATATATATATTTTTAATTGTTTATTTTCTCAATTCTATCGTATAGAACACCTAAAAATAAGGTGAAAAGCATCTGGTTAATTTTTGTCTCCGACTAACCGTTGGTCTTAAAAACGATGTGGAAGATATCCGTAGGTTAGGTTCTGGTTTGGTTAGAACTGTCTGTGACCAACTACGAACTGCCTCGAAATTGGTCGCGAAACTTTTTTAAGTCTTTTTTCCATAGTGCCCCGTTTCATATCTGTGACGTATTAATAAAGTACAAGCGGCGCATGCACGTCACGGCATTGCTTGCCCAACCGCCGGCCGGTGCGGACGTGTATGCGCTCCTTGGTGAAACGAGTGTTTGGCTTTGATTTACGAACCCAGCAGCAAACGAGGACACCACAGTGGCGACGAGCCTCAAGTAAGTGGTAAATTATGCTGCTATATGAAAAAGGAGGGAGATGAACTCACGTGAACGAAAAAAAAAATGAAACACTAATAACAACCTCACGGTTTTACGGTGCTATCGATCAAGTGGTATATGTATCTATCTGTCCAAGTACTATTAAAACAAATGACTAGACATTACAAATAACAAATACAGTGTTATTTGTCTGATCGATCAATGATAGGTTATTATTATCATTGTCACGAAAAAAAGCAATGAATACTTTTCTGAAAATAATTTATATCATAATTATTGTTATATTCTTGCCGTGGATATAAGTAAAATAAGTTAAAATTAAAATTTTAAAATAAGTACCTACTCGGTGGTAACAGTCTTCTTATATCTTGTGACGATAATTTCGACGTAGGTACCTATTAGTAGAAATTGTAATAAGAAATACCGTGTAAGTCCGCGTTAATGTAATTTATCCAGTGACATTATTTATTTAAATACCTACGTAGGTAATAAGAATTTTCAGTGCAAAATTATAATTCCTCACTATTCATCGCGTTCTCTTAAGTTAAATGATGTTTAAAGGTTGAGGTACCTAAAGCAAATGTCGTTAGTAATATTAAAGCAGATAAGTCAAATGCAATCAATCAGCGCAATAGGTACATGTACTACTTATTGATATAGGTAGGTAATACAATATTATGCTATCATAACAAATATACCAAAGTGTATTAGTGTATGTTGCCAAGGAGCACAAAGTAGTATTTTTCCAAGGTGAATCAAGGTGCCAAGGAGCATTAAGGTGTAATTTTGCCAAGGGCATATATATCCATAAAAAATGCAAATTACATGGATCAATTGATTGATTCCTTTGTCGTTTTGAAGTTAAATATATACCGTATATATATAGTATAAATGTCACCGGCATAACCCATATCTACTTCGCGTAATAAAGATTTATATCACTCCAGTGGCGTAGCGTAGTAGGGGCGAGGGCCGACCCACCCCGGGCGGCCCCTTTAAAACTTAAACAAGGGGGCGGCTGTCACCCATGCTAAGCTACTGTAATACTCATTCTATTATTGTCCATTTACGCCGCATCTAGCTAAAAAAAAAATCAAAAAAAAAGTAACAATAAAATACAATTCAGGGACATAATAATGTGTAAATTTTTTTTTTTTTTTTTTTATTATTGATAGGCAAGCGCTTGACCACTATCTCACCTGATGGTAAGCGACGATGTGGTCGAAGATGGAGCACGTTTGCCTAGAAGTAACCTATTCACTCTTGACTTAAAGACTCCCAGGTTGTAGCTATCAGGAAACACAGACCCCGGCAGGGAATTCCACTCCTTAGCTGTACGCACAATGAATGTATTCCCAAAACGCTTTGTGCGTGTGGGTGGGATGTCCACTATGTACCGGTGGCGCATCGCCGTACGTCTTGTGGTCCGATGATGGAACGGGCTAGGCGGAATCAAACTATGTAATTCCGTTGCACACTCTCCAAAATGCAACCGATAGAAAACCGACAGGCTAGCAACTCGGCGTCGATGCTCGAGGCTTTGGAGCTTCGACTCGACGAGACTATCATTGCCGATGATCCTCTTGGCTCGTTTCTCTATTGACTCAAGGGCATCAAGCTGGTATCTGGCAGATCCGTCCCAAAGATGCGAGCAGTACTCCATACACGATCGAACTTGCGCTTGATAAAGTTTGAGCAGCTGTTCCGGCGTGAAGTACCGTCACACCTTTGCTAGGATTCCCAACTTTTTGGCAGCCACTTGAGCCTTTGCCTCTATAAATGTGCCAAAATTGAGGGTAGATGTCAACGTAACACCAAGAAGGTCAAGTTGGTCGGTTATCGGCACGGTTACACCTCGGAAAGATGGAGCTGGGTGGAATTGGCTCCTTTTAGCGGAAAAAAGACACGCCTGGGTCTTAGCAGCATTGAACTTGACCAGATTGGCATCGCCCCACTCTGAGACATCCTGTAAGGACAAGTTCAAGCGCTCAACCATAGCCTCTCGGAGAGACCGGATCTGCGACCCACCAGCTTGTGCGTTGGACACGTATCTCTCAGCAACAGTACTGTCGTCTGCATACCCAAAGGTACCGGGTTTTAGCAGATCATTAATATGCAGCAAAAACAATGTTGCCGAGAGCACCGACCCCTGAGGAACCCCGGCATTGATATCCAGCAGTCCAGACGAGCAGCCATCTATGACCACTCGGATAGACCGATCCCTCAGAAAATCTGCAATCCAATCACACAAACCGGCGGGTAGACCGAAGGAAGGAAGCTTACCAATAAGGCTTTCGTGCCAGACCCTATCGAAGGCTTTCGAGATGTCAAGAGAGACCGCAAGTGCTTCCCCGTGTTTCTCGATGGCCTCACTCCAGATGTGAATGGCATACGCTAGAAGGTCCCCAGTGGACCGATTTCGGCGGAAGCCGTATTGTCGGTCACTAAGGATATCGTTAGCTTCTAGGTATGCCAGGAGCTTACCATTCAGCACGCGTTCCATACTCTTACAGAGTATGGAAGTTACTGAGATGGGTCTATAATTTGCTGGGTCAGCTCGACTACCCTTCTTGGGCACGGGCTGCACGTTAGCTTGCTTCCAAGCCATCGGCACCTTACCAGTCTCAAACGAAAGGCGATATAGGCGTGTCAAGATCGGAGACAACTCAGGCGCGCAGGTCCTCAGTACAATTGCCGGTATCCCGTCGGGGCCACTAGCCTTATTCACGTCTAGGTTACGCAATACCCTACGAACGTCCTTCTGATGAATGCGAATGTTCGACATACTCGACTCGCATCCAACAGGAGAAGCAGGGGGCCGCGCGCCACCAGGATCAAGACGCGAATTTTCCGCAAACAGAGAAACAAACAGGTTCGCTTTTTCCTCAGCGGAATGGGCCAGTGACCCATCAGGTCTCAGCAGTGGTGGTAGTGAGGGGCGGCAGAAGTTCGATTCAACCGACTTAGCCAGGGACCAAAACGCCTTACTGCCTGCTGGGTATGAAGCAAGTTTGTTCCCAATTCGGCTAATGTGGTCAAACCGAGCCCTCCGCAACACCTTCTTGCAGGATTTGGCAGCCCTGTTGAAGGCCCTCTTCCTCTGACTCACGTCAACCGCTTTGCGCGTACGAGCGTCGACCCATGCTAGGTACGCCTCATGTTTGAGCGTATCAGCGCGATTGCACTCGGCACCAAACCATGGATGAGCCACGCCAGATATTGTTACGTCAGAGAACGGAATGAAATACTCCATTCCCTGCCGCAACACATCCGTCACGGCGTTCGCGCACGACGAAGCGTCAGTCGAAGAAAAGCAAGTAGGCTGCCAAGGATAACATGCGAAGAAAGATCGCATGCCATCCCAATCTGCTGACCTGTATCGCCAAACCCGCCGGGTGCCTCTAGGGCTAGGATCGGGCGGGTAGTAGACGGACACAGATTTCACCAGACAGTGGTCGGAACTTCCTAGTGGTGAAGAAATCGACACCGAGTAGCGGTCTGGATCTGTTGTCAGCAGAAGGTCCAAGCAATTGGCTGTGTGCGAATCAACATCCGGCACCCTCGTTGCCCCCTGGACCAGCTGGGTGAGATTTAACGCTAGCGCTAGCTTTCGCGTCTCTCGTCCAGCATGGTCTGTGCACTGGTATGGGAAGAGCCACTCCTGATGGTGGGCGTTGAAGTCCCCCAGTAACACCAATTGGGCAGAAGGGTATCGCTGCTGAGCCGCATCCGCCGCCTCACTGAGGTGTTGTGTGAGCCCAGTTGTCTCCAGATCACCGCTGTGCGACCGATAGACACAGGCATAGATTATTTTATCTAGGCCAGTGTCCACCAGAACCCAAAGCGTTGAGAACCTGGAGTCCTCAAGGTTGCGGAGACGCCGATAGCAGATGTCGTCCCGGGCGTACATACATACACCCGCGCGTGGTTTAAAACAGTGCTCCAGGGTAAACCCTGGGTAAGTGAGGTACGACACGTCTGACGGACATCCGATCTGCGTCTCCGAAAGGAACAGGAGCGCTGGTTTCTCAGTCTCCAGGTGGTGATGGACTGCGGCAAGATTTGAGTGCAGGCCTCGTATATTACACAGGTGCACTTTGTGGGAGAGGGAGTGCTGCCGCTGTACAGCCTTTTTAATTCTGTTCCTTTTTTCCATTAAACTTGAGAGTGAAGGAGGTAGAGGAGAAGGAAGTGAAATGAGGTTCCATGCTGCTAACCTTCAGGCACGCTCTGACAGGACGGCATCATTGGGGGACTAGTCTGGAGACTGCGGGGACGCCCGAGCCCCCCCGGGAATGTCCATCGGGCCCTCTCGTCTGGTCGCCAACCAGCACGATGGTACATTCCGGGATTTTTCGACAGTTGGCGGGGCAGCCTTTCGTGTGTGGCTAGCACACTACTTGGGCCCCCAACTACCTGCGGTCGGCCAGCGGCGCACCGTGCCTCGGATCCCGCTACCCTCCACGACTAGTCTCCCGATACGCCCAAATCAGCGCGAGCCTGGTTGGTCTGCCTGCATAGGAACAACTATTTCGACCCAACTCCTCTGGATTGGCTACACTGAGCATCGTACCGGAACACGGCTAGGCCGCTTGGCGGTACGTCTTTGCCCAGTGGGTGGTCACAAGCCATCGGCCGAAACCTACCACCAGTTAGTGTCACCTGATTAGCACCACCCGGGGACCACGTGTAGGGACACTATGGGTATTCTCCTACGGACGCGGGTGACTCGGCCCCCAAAATTAAAAAATTAGACATATATTGTAGTTTATTCGTTATACAGTCATCGTGGTAAAATATATCTAGGACTTATCTAGGATTTTGCAGTGTGAGAACATGGTATACACATTCAGATAGTAATTTTGGAAAAAAAAAAAAAAAAAAGTTCGAGTGAACAGGCTCCTTCTGGGTAAGCTCGCTCCATCGTAGACTTTGTCTCTGTCATATCTGACATTGACTAGAGTCAAGAGCAAACCCATCACAAATACAAAAAAAAAAAAAGATTGGGTTACAGATTGCTAATAACAATATTATGAGGAAATTTAGGACCAGTAATCTGTATTTTACTGAAAGCATAAATAAAATACGAAACACCTTATCCAATGGCGCCAAGGGTGCAATACAAAGGCAAATCAATGGCGCCAAGGGTGCAATACAAAGGCAAATTGACATTGTTTCAGGTCGCTCAAAATGTCCAATTTACCACCGGCAGAACCCTTGCACTGCGAAGGTTGTTCCAAGAAAGAAAGAAAATGAGTTTATTTGGCACACACATATAAAACTCATAGTTTTATCTTAGTCTACTTATACATTGACATAATGTCGAGTAGCGTATTTACAGCCCATTAAAAATATATCATACCTACCCAAATTAAAAAAAAAAAAAAAAAAAAAAATGTTTTTACTTGGTACCCACATTTACAATTATTTACGTTTTTTAACAATTCAATTGGGTTTGGACAAGGTATGAAAGATGTATTATTTTCATGGTTACTTTTATTATATTATTAACGACAATTACATCACAATATTGAAATTAAAATCAAAATCAAAAGTCATTTATTCAAATTAGGCTGAGAGCCAGCACTTTTTGAACGTCAAATTTTACATACATAAAGACAGTGCCCCAAAACGCCCACCCGTCACCACTTCCTAGTGTTTTAGCTGGGAAAAAGAAGTGGCGCAACAAACTCCCCAGCAACACATCTGTCTGTTACGTTTTAAGAACTTGAATTAAACAATAGTACGCAAAGTATTTTACGACACAGGAACAAAAATAAATATGGATCCAATAACATGGAAATCATAAACTTAAATAGTATTTACAACATGTTAGCTAGCACACTCCATTATACGAGTACCATTAAAAAAAAAACGGGCAATGGTAAGATTTAGCGATTAGGTACTTGTCTAATAGTATACTAGCACAATTTATATTGAGAGAATCATAAAGGAGCAAGGAGCTCGTGGCTAAATTATAACAGCCGCACGGGCCGGTCTTCAAGGTGAGGCAACGCTTGTCGAGGTTGGTCTGTGGATCTTAACGTACCGAGACTACTCCGTGCCTCGGAAAGCACGTTAAGCCATTGGGCCCGGCTGTCATTTGTAGACCTTTGGCAGTTACGTTACGAATTCTTGGAGGCCGGAAGGTCTGACACCGGTCTTGCCATGAAGTACCGTAATACCTAGCCAGTTAATGAGTTGTGGAGGTCTGGTGGGCAGCCGCTCCACGTAGAATGCTGGTATTCGGCTGAATCCGGTTTGGCTGGGAGCCGACCCCAATGCAGTTGGGAATAGGAGTGTAACGAACATATTGGTATTAGTTAAGAGATTAGTAATATTCCATGGATTCACGTGTCAGTAATCCGACGAACTAATATATGCTAATATTTAATATTCACATATTCCACAGATTACTAACATGTACAATAATCTTTATCATAATCTGGGATTCCATTCACTTGACACGGATCGGTGGGATTAGACTTACTCAATCATTCTGACATTCGTGAAGTGATACGTATTAATAAGTATTAGTTAAATATTACTGATATAGGGTAAATAACTCACAGAGGGCCACGCAAAGAGTAAATAACTTACAAAGGGCCACGCAAAGAGTAAATAACTCACAAAAGGCCACGCAAAGAGTAAATAACTCACAAAGGGCCACGCAAAGAGTAAATAACAAACAAAGGCCCACGCAAAGAGTAAATAACTCACAAAGGGCCATGCAAAGAGTAAATAACTCACAAAGGGCTACGCAAAGAGTAAATAACTCACAAAGGGCCACGCAAAGAGTAAATAACACACAAAGGGCCACGCAAAGAGTAAATAATACACAAAGGGCCACGTAAAGAGTACTTGCATCTTTATATTGGGGCTACGCAGTGTGTACGCGTGTGTTTCTGTTAATGATTTTCAGTAAAAAGCCACGCAAACGTAAGAGTCAATTTTATTAAAATCTAAAATGACTCATGCGTCATCCACACTTCCAAACTTCCTGATTGCGAAGATGATCAGACATAATTATCGACACTCGCAGGGAGAAATGGAAGAGGGCTCTTGAATTTAACACATTGCCTGTCATCATCGACAATCCTGCTAAGAAACGAGCTACTCTCTACTACGTTGGGGGAATAGCACTACAAACAAGAAGTTGACTATAATCTTCCGGGTAGATTATAGTCAACGTTCATGCTGAAGAAGGGGAAGGTGTCGATGTCTTTGCATTAGCTCTAAAGAAATGAGACAGTTCCTTAAGTTCGAAACAAAGTCGGATTAACAAAATTTATATTTTCTAACAGAAAAAGAAAACAGGAGGAAGTAGAAACATTTCAACGATTTTATTAAGCTTGAGAAATCATGCCGGAAAATGTCAATTTCATAATAAAGAGGAGTATATTATCGACCAAAACACTGAAAAGCGTCAAATGTAAAGTCGAATGTAGAATCGAATGTAGTCTAATGTAAAATCACGTACAATTTTACACGTAGAGTAAGAGGTTTTTATTTTCTTTGTTCAAATTAATGTGATTTCGATGACTATTATTGGTGCTTGGACTTGGTAATCATGAATACTAGCTAATCGCGGATCAAACCTAAAACATTTGTTTCAATGAAACCATTTACAGCCACTGTCGGTCTGTCAAAGGTTTACCGACTGAACGACATTAGAGTGACATCGAAAGACTCTGTGACATGAAAAGTTTTTAGACAATTACCGTAGAGATTAACGATAGCAAATCGTAACAAGACGCAATAGGTGCAATTGTAGAAATTGCGAGACCGTTATTATTGATGTTTAGTGATGTAGATACTAAAGTCGATAAGATGAGGTCCGTGAGATTTCATTAGAGAGTTTTAAGCGCTGTGTGGTATAAGGTAAAGCTCAATTAGATTGCAAAGAAGGTAAAAAAAAAATAAAATAAAAAAATAAAACGATAACGATTTATTAGTAAACTAAGAGTGAAACTGGATTAATTAAAATCCTAAATTCAAAGGTTCATTTAAGAATTATCAAGGAGATGGACCTGGGTATACCTCGAATAAGGGCGCTTGACTTTAAGCGAATGTATAAATACCTTCATGATCGTGTGAGAAAGACCCCCGATCACTGCCTCGAGACTTAGATGACATAGTTGATGACAGTGATAATGAAACGAAGTCTGATGGCTAACAAGCCATCAGACTTAAACATACTAAACTCTTGACCGCACCTCAATGAATAACATGAGGCGATGGGTCTCCAAGGAATCGTTGGTACAAATTCTGTCTGTGCACCAAGTACACAGCGCTTAATATGTTGTTGCACATATCGTGCTAGATATTTTCAAATTGTTGTTGCGATTCTGGTCTGTGTTGGTGCACAGATTATAACGGAATTTTCATGACTGAGTATGCATTTCAGAAATTTATTTTGTTATATCGGATATCTTTCCGTTGAGTAATGTTGTGCGGGGAGCGCTGTGCACAAAGCCCCCATGACTGGATATTGTACTACACCCGAGGATGGGTGCTAGTCACGGATGGCAGTGTCGTGGAATCATGGCGCTACGGTATAAATGACTACGCCATTGGCTGCTGCATAGAACAACCAAGGGTGTAGTGTAGACAAAATCAAACTGGTCAATTTATGTATTAACCTTATAGATGTACTCTTTCTTTTTTTGAGTTTTTATTTTTCTATTAACTCACACACTGTTTTATTAATGGATCCAATATTTGTAAATATGTGAGTACCATGTACTTATTAAGAAAATGAAAAATTTACCTCTGCTGGTAATACTTTTATTTCTATAAGCAGTATACTCTAGGTGCATCAACCTCACATATACCTATCAAAGTTAATGTGTGTATTCAAAATATTGTAAAACATTTATTTGAAAAGAGTAACTATGGAGTTTCTTGTCCGTTCTTCTCCATAAGAATCTACCTTTGCGAACGGACAGTAGAGTCACCTTATTTTGTATACAGAGTATTTGGATGTAAATGATGACGTTCAAAAGAGCCGTTTGATGGCCTTATTGAAATTAACGTTTTGACTTAGACTTTTATGAAACACAGTTTGGAAAGCAAGTGAAGGAAAAAGGGAAAAGTATGGTATATACCTGGAAATAGTGGAAAAAATATTATCAAACAGATGATTCAGAGGTTAAAAGTGATTCGATAGAAGCAAAAGAATAGATAAATAACTCTGTTAAATTATATAATAAGTATTCAGTGGAAGATAAATTTTACCTTGTTAGAAATTATAGAATGTGGAGAATTAATTAACTATTTGATAATTAAGTTAAAATAATTAATCAGTTATTATATTTGTTTGTTTAAATTCTTATCTAAAGGAAGAGGTGTGACGTATTAATAAAGTACAAGCGGCGCATGCACGTCACGGCATTGCTTGCCCAACCGCCGGCCGGTGCGGACGTGTATGCGCTCCTTGGTGAAACGAGTGTTTGGCTTTGATTTACGAACCCAGCAGCAAACGAGGACACCACAATATCCACTGACCCATTTTTGAAATCTGACGACCACGGGAAAGATTTACCGTTACTCAGTAACAATAAATCTTTCCGACGGCTAACTCTCATTATATACAATGAACTCAGTGGGCTAACTCTCACAGGCCACAGCCACACAACAACCCGTTGTAGAAGTTAGGTTATTTGTCGCCAGACAGGTAATCGCTCCGTATGAAGTTCTACGTCCGGTCCATGTCCAGTCAGAACTACCTATTTAATAAAGTACCTACTCCGTGACTTATTAGCCGACCTCAAGCTGATGATAGTGTTGATGTTTTGATTAAAGTGTTTCCACAGAATACTGATTGTATCGTAGTATCCGAACGATTCGTTTTCTCGATAATGTCAAATATGTCAATTGTGTGTCAAAATAATGTCAAATTAGCGCAATGCCGCAATGCGCTTGCAATCGATTTTTAAAAAATATTTAAATATTGAGTAACCTAGAAGTCTGTTTATTTTCTAAACAATTAAATAGTTATTTCATTTAAAACGATAACTTTTATATTTGGTAAACATTAGAACTGTGAACATCAACATCCTAACAAGGTTATGTTTTGGTGCACCACGTGAATTTTTTGCCGACTGAACCTCGGATTCTGGCCTTTTCTTCGCAGAAATCTGCTCACAGTCTCCTAAGAAGATGGGACAAATGGATGATGAGTTTTACTCGGGCGTTAACGACGCTAAAGCTAACAAAGAGCCGGCAGAACGCAATGGCAGGATTATCGTGAGAAATATATCTTTCAAAGCAACTAAAGAAGCTTTGAAAGAGCATTTCGCGAAGTATGGAAACGTGCAGGAAGTCAATTTGTTGAAGAAACCTGATGGAAAGCTGGTCGGATGCGGATTTGTGCATTTTGCTGATGTAGCTAGTGCAGAAAAGGCAATTGCTGCTACTAACAAGAAGCCTTTTCTAGGTAATATGATTTGCTTTAGTGTTCATTGCTATTGAGTGTTGATATTAGTATGTTTTGCATTTGAAAAGTTCACTTATTTTGTTATAGAATTCAACAAAGTGTCCAGTTTGTATAAGTACTTAGAAATCATTTATTGACAAGCCCTAACTGTATCTTTAGTCATATAGAGTAAAGTTTTTTTACCGCTGGAGCTGTGCCGGCACACCGATGTGCCACAGTTATTGTGAATTTAATGTTTATTTTTACACATGTCAGTGCTCGAGTGGTTAAATATATAATTTTTGTAGTTCACATCATAATTGAATCTATAAATATTGTCTTTCAGAACGCCCCATACATGTGGCTTTTGCAGTATCAAAGAAAGCATATGTACAGAATATGGACAGCAAAAATGCAAGACAAAGGTTTGATAGTGTCAACTCAGAGGATGACCAGAAACCTTTTAAAAGTAAGTTTTAATATTTTACATACTATTATGAAACAATTAATTAGAAGCAAAACATTCTAATTTGTTTGATTGTCAAATCCTGCTTACTTTAAAATCTTAAAAAAATCACGTTGTCCAATTGCCCATCGAATGACAATTTGTTTATGACCCAATTGCAAATAGTGCTCAAAGAAAAAAAAATCTATTACCATTAAACCTTTTCATTTCACAGAGGAAAAGCCAGAAACAACAGAGAATCAGACAGAAGAAAAACAAAAGAAAGAAAGAGTTAACCGCAATGCTCGTCTTATAATCCGTAATGTGTCATTCAAAGCCACTGAGGACACATTGAAAGAGCATTTTGCGTCTTATGGCGATATTTTAGAGGTGAAATTGCTGAAGAAGCCTGATGGAAAACTTGTGGGATGTGCATTCGTACATTTTAAGAATGTACCAATGGCTAAAAAGGCTTTATTGAATACCAATATGAAGCCATTCTTAGGTAAGTGCTTGAAGTTGTCACATTTTTCATTAATGCTCCGCTTCTATTGGTCGTAGCTTGTGTGTGCATGTTATATAGCCTAAAGTCTTCTTCGATAAATGGGCTCTCCAACACTAAAATACCTAATTTTTTAATTCAAATCAGTAGTTCAGTTTTACCTCTTTGTATTATTAGTTTTGATTTTCAGTACAGCAGGTAATGTACATATGTTAAATCTAAAGGTAAAGCTGCCTCAGGCTGTAACATCAACATTCTTCTTGCAGGTCGTCCAATATCCGTGGATTGGGCGGTAGCCAAGAACAAGTACATGCAACACGTTGTCAACCAGCAGTTGGAGATGGAAGAGAACATCAAGAAGGAAGAGTTGGACAGTGACGATGATGATGACAAGCCTCCGTTGACTGTGACTAGTGAAGATGTTAAGGATGAGGTAAAGAGTGAGAGTAAGTGTTATTTTCTTTTATTTCATGATGCTAAAAGCTAGGATATTGTTTTACTTTTGTTGGTTACCTTTCAGAATAGATAAAGTATCCGTGTCATTCAGCTAGTGATATAAAAACTTAAAGCTAGTGAGCTACTTTTTACCCATGGCTTTTAGGGTTTTAGGTTCCAAATATCATCCAAATTAGCTTTTGCCGGCGACTTCGTACGCACGTATCCGGTTTTTTCCGTTCTCGTAGAAATTTCCCATTCTCATTTAGCATAGCCTTCCTCATGAATGTGGCTATCATATCAAAAAGAATTTTCCAAATCCGAATACTGATAGTTCCAGAGATTGGCACGTCCAAACAAGCAAACAAACAAACTCTTCATTATTATATTAGACATAGATTTAGCCATTCGTGACTTCGCTCCCATTGCCAGGAGCCGTGTATTTGTCCGTAAAAAAATAACGACACGGCAATATTGCAGCTGTCTATCAGTGAAAGAATCTTCGTAATCAGATCAGAACCCATATTGCGTATCATAATAAATCACAACCAAATGAAATTCCTAATCCATTGCTTCATATGTAAAAAGATCATCAGCTCTACAACTTAAAACACGCAATAAATTAATACTGTTAAATTGACTGAATTAAAGATATTGTGATCGAGGATGTTAGAAGTACTTCACAATACTGCCAGAGAGATAAACAATTGTAGGTACTTTTTTATAAAAATAGAATAAGATTTCATCATTTCTTCCCTTCAAGGTGATTCAGACGCGGACTCTGATGAGGAAGGCAGTGATTCAGAGAGTGATGAAGACAATGATAAAAAAGGAGACGTAAAGAGTGAGTCAGAAGAAAATGAGGAGGACAGTGACCAGGAAGACGATGATGAGGATGAAGATGTTGATGATGATGATGATGATGATGATGAACCAGAGGCGGAAGTGAAACCGGATTATCAACGGTGAGTATTTTGGTAGGAACATGAAATTTGCACCAGGCTTCCTTTATGATGTAGGTAAGCACAAACAAGGGATTTTGGAAACTCAACCTTAAGGGAAAAGGGAGGAAATTGTTTATACTACATTGGTGCAGTCGAAGTTGCTGGTGAAGTGCTAGTCTCTCTATATAAACTAATTTCACAACAAAAATCATTTTCTCAAACATGCTTGGAAATTTAAGCATTATTTTGACAACCTTCTGTACTGGCCAAATACATGCGAGCAGCGGCCGGCAAAAGCTGTATGAAAATCCATATCTGTCGTAGTTTAGCGGCCAAATAAATTACATATTAAACTCATATCTGTCGTGTAATTTAAAAATAGAACGATCTTTTACTCCGAAACATGGCATCCAAGGAGGTAACTTATCAAAGGTTTTATTTAAATTTCAAACTGGCTTGCAAATAGAAAGCTGTATGTTGAAAAAAAAAATGAACACTTTAACGCGGTAAAACTTGTAGTTCGTTGTTCGTTATTGATTTTGAAAAGTACTTTTTCAAATAAAAAGTTCTGCCTAGTACTACTTAGTTTTAATTTCCGCGCATTATTTGAGAAAAGTACTATACAAGCCTTGGCCACAACTAGGCATTGATGGACTACTGATGGAGACGTCAATGCCTCTTTTGCTGGGCATTGCAGTAATGTACTATTTCCATATCAAAGTTGGATCCAGCCCAACCCTAGCTGTCCTCCCCCAGCAACGCCCAAGAGGTCCGTACCCCACGGGTTGCCCGCGACCTTCTAGTCGCTTAGTTTTAAGTTCCTTGTAGTCCTGACTGGAGACAAAATTGTATTAGGCCGCCACTGGCAATCCCGGTTTAGCAGCCGACAACCTTATATGTTGACCTGCGAGAAGCTACTCTTAACAAAAATAATTTCCCAGGATAAAACTGAATGATGCAGAAGATGGCTGCACAGTATTCATCAGGAACATCCCGTTCAGCGTAGACAACGGTCAGCTTCGTGAGTTCGCTGAGCGAGTGGGCCCCGTTAAGTATGCGCTAGTGTGCGTCGACCACCTCACGGAGCACTCGAAGGGCTCCGGCTTCGTCAAGTTTGTGGTGAGTGACCCCTAGAAGTCTGTCCACTCTCAGCGTGACTGATATGACACATAAATACCTGAAGTACGCGCTGGTGTGTGTCGACCACCTGACGGAGCACTCGAACAACTCCGGCTTCGTCAAGTTTGTCGTGAGTGATCCCTAGAGTTCTGCCTACCCTCAGTGTGACAGACATGAAACAGGTTCCCATTGGATTTCTCTGATAGTTTCATATGGTTTTTTCCTTCTAATGACAAACCCGCAATTGCAGGACAAAGAGCACGCAGACACGTTCCTTTCCTTACCAGCCGACCAGCTCAAGTTGGAAGGCCAGACGCTGCAGGTGAAGCCGGCGCTCAAGAGAGAGAACCTCCAAAAGGGGAACAACAAGGAGGCCAAGGATAATAGGAACCTGTACCTGGTTAAGGAAGGAGGTATGATATATTACCCTGCTATTTATAGAACAAATTCTTACTTTATCTAAGACATAGCTCTAACCAGTATTGTGAGGATCGCCCGGAGGACACGGTGGAGCATACGGTGGAGGTCTGCCCTGCTTGGGCGGAGCACCGCCGTGTCCTCGTCGAGGCGATCGGCGCGGCGACCTCTCGCGTCCGGCCCTGGTTCAATCCATGGTCCGGAGCGAGGAGGCGTGAGAAGCCGTCACCTCCTTCTGCGAAGCAGTAATGCTAGTGAAGGAGGAGGCGGGCCGCGTGAGGGAGAGACAACCCTCACGCCCCCCCCCCCACAGCCGCCGCAACATAGGGAGTCGCAGGGCGAATCTCGGCCACCTACTGCGCGGATCTGCGGACGGCTCACGTTGGGTGGCTCGCCGTCCGATCAAAGCCAGGCCCGGGTTGACGGCGCCTTGTGTTCCACGCGCGCCTCAAAGATATGTCAGCAGAGGAGTAGGGGCCTGTTAGGGTCAGAGCCTGCCAGGGTCAGCCCTGGTTAGTAAGAGTCTGACACTCCCTCCCGCTCCACCCAGAGCGGCAGGAGTCATTTGAAAAAGGGCTCTCTTACCATAAATGAACATTATGCGATCGATCGCGTGAATTTGTTTAAGTATTACGCAATTAGGCTGTAAGTTTCGTCATGGTTTTGAAAGGAAAAGGCTATTTTAATAAACTTAATGATGTTTACAGTGGTAGTAGCCGGTACGAAGGCGGCGGTCGGCGTGTCAGCGTCAGACATGGCCAAGCGACTCGTGCTCGAACGCAGCAAGACGCAGATGCTGAAGAATCTTAACAGGTACGTTTCTTATTTGCCCCAATAGTGGGGCAATATAGACTGGCTACATTTTTGGAGTTTACCTAGCGGTTCTGGTTGCGCCTGTTTCGGTCTAGCTGCATTTTGTATGGAGTTCCATACAAAATATCCGGCCGAACACTGCGTGAAACCGAGCGAAATTTATAGCTACCGCTCTGGGCAGCAGAATACCACGTAGGTCTCAACAACCCTTTACTGTCGGGTGCGCACCATTTGACATAATAACAAAAGTTCTAACGATCACATGACCTAATTTCATTTAATATTTTTTTTTTTTTTAGTATAACGATGAAATGATATAATGAATTATTGATATAATTTCAGTTTACCTAATTTTATATGGTTTAATAAACATTTTCTATAATGCCTGCGTCAGATCCACTCTATGGTTGGTGAATCATGTGGGTTAGGTTAGGTTAGAACCATGACCATTAGCGCGCGAAGGCGAGCGAGCGAAGAGAGCGTGCCGAGCGCCAGATCCCTTCTATTGTTGGTGAATAATTTGGGTTGGATGTGGTTATAACAGTATGATGTTTTCTGATATTTACTTATTCACTACAGAATTTGGGCAGAAAATGAGTAAATAATCAAAATTAAGTCAAATGAGAATTAGGTCAACTGAACGTTATATAAAAAGAGCAATATACTAATTGAAAATTATATGAGATGAACGTTATTTCAAGTGATAATATAATAATATTATCTGTTATTATGGCATGTATTACACACCCTTTACTGTCTGGAATAATGTGATAACTTGTTGAGAGTGTTAAATGTGTTTCTAAGTGTATGTGATTAAAATATTCAAAGGCATCAGTAACTTGTACTGAAGGCTGTCTCCGAATGGGGCGATGCCAATTTGGTCATGTTCAATGCTGCAATTCTATCCGGCAGCATCTTTCAGAAATTCGGAGGAGTAACCGTTCCGTTAACTGAGCATCACGTTACGTACAGCTACCGGCACGGATAGATATATTGAGATACGGTAATGATGTGGTATAAAGTAATGAACTAGTTAACTCACCCCTAAACAGATAGGATTCGAACTGGCCGCCGCGGCCGCCTGCTTGCTCGTGCTTTGCCAAACATAACACATTAGCATATTACCATATTCTTGGGCACTGTAGTAATCGTTAAATCCAGATTACATTTTTTAATCACACTCACAAAAACAAACAAACAGACACAAACACAGATAATTAGTTTTGGTAGGTAGGTATCAAACGACAACTAATTTTGTCTCACGTCACGTCCCGAATTCCCGAATTTTGCAAAAATAACACACTCGTTCGCTATCAAGGTCTTCAAGAAAATGACTTAAAAATCCATTAAAATCGGCTAAATGTAAAAGAAATGTTTTTTTAAACATTCTTTTGACTTCGCCGACTTTTGGCGGCATTCTGTTCAAAGGACGCCGCGCTACGAACTGCCGCCAAACAAAAAAGGTCTTAGTGACACAAAACTTAGTAACCGATTTCCGACCTTAAGTTATTTAGTTAATGTCGGAAATCGGTTACCCCGCTTTGTACAGAGACGTATTTTTTTCGTATGACGGCGGTAGTATCTAAACGGTATGTTAGACGCTACACACATGCACACGGGTTAGTGTGATAATACTAGGCAGGATGCGTGTTGACCTTTTTACCAAACAGCTGAGCAGATGCCTAACTAGTTTTATTTACATTGCTCCTTTTAGTGAAAGTAGTGAATTAATTATTTTTTTAATTAAAATCACATTGGGTTAGGTAAGAATAACGATTGTAATCGGGCTCGAGACTCTTTTCAGTGTTTTTCGATATTCCTCATAGTATCGGATTTGCCCATCCACGCACACTTTAAAAATTCTCCCTGTATTAGACATTTGGGACACCCCAACAAATGGGACATAGTCTGAACCGCACCGGTGCGAGACCGATGTATGTGGTATGAATACCCGATGATAACATAATGATATATTTCCAGATTCGTGTCCCGCTACCGGCTCGTGGTGTCGAACCTGCCGGCGCACTTCGACGACTCCAAGCTGCGGCGCGTGTGCGTGGCGTGCGCGGACCGGCGCGCCACCGTCACCGAGTGCCGCGTCATGCGCGACCTGCGCACTCCCTCCGGCAGCGACGGGAAGCATCCGTGAGTTTATTTACTGTCAGCCTTCCTTACGACTCCAAGCTGCGGCGCGTGTGCGTGGCGTGCGCGGACCGGCGCGCCACCGTCACCGAGTGCCGCGTCATGCGCGACCTGCGCACTCCCTCCGGCAGCGACGGGAAGCATCCGTGAGTTTATTTACTGTCAGCCTTCCTTACGACTCCAAGCTGCGGCGCGTGTGCGTGGCGTGCGCGGACCGGCGCGCCACCGTCACCGAGTGCCGCGTCATGCGCGACCTGCGCACTCCCTCCGGCAGCGACGGGAAGCATCCGTGAGTTTATTTACTCTTCAGGCTTCCATGGCCACAGTGCCGGATCTAGGATTGTTCGAGGATTGACTCTACTGATGGGTTTTAGTAAAGTGAACACTAAGAAAAACATTAAATTTTGCATAATGCATAACCTTTTTTTTTGTTTGGGAAACCAAATGACTCCTCCCACTCTGAGCGGAACGGAAGGGAGTGTCCCTCTAAATGCCCGTGCCAGTTCCAGGGCAGCGGTAACTCTTCGAATAATTCTTCAATAGACTCCCCTGGATCCGCTTGTGCATGGCCAGATCTAATCTGGCGAGAATCTGAAGATCAGTTAATCAGACAAGACATGAGTCGTGACCCTGACTATCGCTCGCACTCACCTAACTTCTGTAAACATCTTGGGCAGATGGTTCAGGAAATGGAGAATCGAGATAGCTCCAATTTGTAATGACCGCCCGTAGCAAATTGTCACTCAGATGCAAACCGCTACTGTTCGCCGCGGTCAGCCGTCCCATCATGCATGCACGCTTGCGCTGTCTTCGCACACGCAAAGTCTCGTCACCTCCATACTATAGGATGCAGACGCTCCAAAACAGTTCATGAAACGAATTACAAAGCGTTTCCTCGATACTGGTGTCAAACACCGCGAACCCCTTATCGCATCGGCCACCCGATATGAACCCTCCCGCATCTCCTAGATTCACCCTTGTCACTCCCGATGACTCCACCACCCTCCTCCAAGAGCAACAAGCCCAGTGCGCAAACCACGACCGCCGTCGTTCCGCCCTCGCCGCGTCCCCCGTTGCGCCCCCGTCAATATCCGCCCCGGCCCTTGCTCGAGCCAGCCCGCGCTGCCCCCGCCTGTAGTTTTAAATTCACCCTAAATAATAATCCTAGTTCGATCCAGCCCGTCCCTAGCTGTCCTCCCCCAGCGCGCACTAAGCCGAGGTCCGTACCCCACGTAGCAGCATATTTGGTCCTGTCAGTTCAGCACCGCAGTCTATCGCTCTACAGTTAAACTTCTTACAACTGCACCGGTGAGATCTTGATGAATGCGACTGATACTCGTAAACGCAGCCACTGCTTAATGGACACAAACTAACACCGTCACCATCGTCTCGCAAAGAAGAAAAATAGCTAATTTTCAAATTATCGTTGCAGATCAAAAGGCTACGGTTTCGTTATGTTTACGAGACATGAAGACGCACTGGCTTGTTTACGGAAACTGAACAACAATCCTGAAATATTTGATAAGAATAATGTAAGTAATTCCCCTTTTATTCATTTTCTGTATGAAATAGTGCTAGTTTATTTATTTATTATTATTTATTTAAATACTTCATGCACACAAATGTACAGAGGCGAACTTAATGCCTCAGGCACTTTCTACCTTTGGGTGATGTAGACACCCAAAATTCTTTTTTTTTTGAGATCTAATGCAAAATATTTTTTTTTAAAAAACGGTTGGTCTTCTTCTAGATGTCAGTCAAACCTGTACTTGTAGTTGTTATTCAATATAATTATTCATTACTAGTGGCCCGCGCCCGCTTCGCCCAGAGGTATTTTTTTCACCATTTAAGTATACCTTCCCTGGGCTTCCACAAATATTTCAAAACCAAAATTAGCTAAATTGGTCCAGCTGTTCTCGAGTTTTAGCGAGCCTAACGAACAGCAATTGATTTTTAATTATAATCCCACGTTCTTCTCCATAGAGTTTTACTCTTTCTAACAGATCAAATCCTTGGCAATTGGTGGAATTGATATTAAATATTTATAAAAAAAAACTTGTGTACTTGTCTTTCCACAGAGGCCCATCGTCTCATTCTCAATAGAAGACAGAACAGCATTGAACGCGAGAAAGAAAAGATTAGAGAAGTCCATAGCCAACAACCCTCTAGCTAATCAAAATGGCGGCGATAACTCCAACACAGGCAAGAAAAACAGGAAACGGAAGCCGGAAGTAGCGCCGGATGAAAGTTATGCTAAGAGAAGGAAGTTCGGTCAACTAAATAAGTTTAATAAAAATAATAATCAAGATGGAGATGGTTCTAATAATTTTAATCAAAATGAAGGAGGCAACAGATTTAATAACAAGAATAATCAAGGTCAAGGCAGATTTAACAAAAATAACCAAAATCAAGGTCAAAATAGATTTAATAATGACAACCAAAATCAAGGACAAGACAGATTTAACAGAAATAATAATAGAAACCAAGGGGGACCCAATAGTAAATTTAATAAGAACCAAGGGCCCCGTAGAAATGAACCCGGACAGTTTGTAAGAAAACCGAGAGAGTTCGAATATGGCGAATTCACAGGTCTAACAGCCAAAGAAGGTTCGCAACACAAAATGAGGAGCAATCACAAATTAAAGGCGCAGGCCGAAATCCATAGACAGACTGTCAAAACAGAGAAAAAACAGAGTAAGAGAGCGCAAAGACTCAAAATGGCGGCTAAAGAAAGGATCAAGTTGCCGAAACAGAAAATCAATAAGAACCCTATTAAGAAGAGGAATAAGAACCATAATCGGTCGAAGTTTGATCGCTTGTTGTAATGATAAAGTGTTAGAATGTTTTGGCGTCTCTCTGCCGATTAATTACATAAGGCCACTTACGTGTATATTTTAAAATTACATTGTTGTAAATAATTTAAGCGAATTATATTCTTGCTTTAAACGTTTCGTTCCTTATTCAAACGTGCTAACTATACTTGAAATTACGACATCCATTACCACTCAACTCAACTATCGACTTTTTGTAATGTTTTCTAAGTTGATTATTAAGTGACCGTCCTCTAGCTAGGTCAAAAAATTACGGTAACCCATGCGTTGCGCTGGCACCGCAGCGCCGGAACAGAGTCGCTGTGGCGTTTTACATACAAATATCCATGTTGTGCCACACGGCGCATTCCGCACGAGCTCCGGACCTGCTACTGCTGCCCGCGGGACGAGGAGGGAAGTTGTGCGTGGGACGAGGGAGGAAAGTTGTGCGTGGGGCGAGGGGGGAGCGTTGTGCGCGGGACGAGGGGGAGCGTTGTGCGCGGGACGAGGGCGGAGCGTTGTGCCCGGGACGAGGGGAGAGCGTTGTGCGCGGGACGAGGGGGGAGAGTTGTGCGCGGAACGAGGGGGGAGCGTTGTGCGCGGGACGAGGGGGGAGAGTTGTGCGTGAGACGAGGGGGGAGCGTTGTGCGCGGGACGAGGGCGGAGCGTTGTGCCCGGGACGAGGGGAGAGCGTTGTGCGCGGGACGAGGGGGGAGAGTTGTGCGCGGAACGAGGGGGGAGCGTTGTGCGCGGGACGAGGGGGGAGAGTTGTGCGTGAGACGAGGGGGGAGCGTTGTGCGCGGGACGAGGGGTAGAGTTGTGCGCGAGACGAGGGGGAGCATCGTGCGCGGGACGAGGGCGGAGCGTTGTGCCCGGGACGAGGGGAGAGCGTTGTGCGCGGGACGAGGGGGCCAGCGTTGTGCGCGGGACAAGGGGAGAGTGTTGTGCGCGGGACGATGCCGGACAGTCCTGCAGTTCTACAGACTGCAATACTGTACGTCCCACCGCTGCGCCGATGTAACGTTACGGCAACGCAACGCCCGTGTGACCGCAAATGCGGCGAAATCTTTCATCATGCATCGTTTGCATCGGCTCCAACTTATATGGGGTTATTTTTTAATGACCGGCCAAATTTTCACTGGGTGTTCTACCCATGAATATGAACAACTTTCACTATGGGACCGACTCTGAAATCACGAAAAAAAAATCAGCTGTTTCATACATTTTAGTCGAGTAGGTATTGAACTTTTGTATGAAACAGCTGATTTTATAAAAATATACAACCAATTACTCACATGATCGAAACTAAACTATACTACTATTAAAACGACCAGATTTAAGTACATTTTTTATTTAGTTTGTAAACAAAAACCTTACAAAATAAGCTTAATTAATTATTATAACCATACAAATTATTAAATGGTTTTCTTAAGTTGAAAGTGAAACACTCAGATGTTGACAGTAGTCATAACTTTATTTATTTAAAGTTATGACTACTGTCAACATGTCACAGCTAGTTTATTATGTACTTAGAATGACTTTAACATCATCAAAAAAGTATCTCGCCCAAATAAAAGATTGTATAATAATCGCACAAACATTAGCGTTGTTCAATTCAAAAGGTTAATAAATGCAAGGTAGACTCAGTTCCATTCTGAACTTATTAAAGAAATCAGATGAAATTTGACCATTTATCCCTTACATGCGAAACTCGTCTGTACCTATAGATTACAGGAAAACCTATAAGAACTCTATGGTTTTTTAACAAGTTACAAAAATGAGATTCGTTCGGAACCCTCTCCACGCGAGACCGACTCGCACTTGGCCGGTTTTTAGTTGTTAGATCTACTCGCTTTCCGCCAATCGTCGGCGGTGGCACCGCTGGTTTTAAATACGGGACAACGCATACTGCCGGTCCATTCTGAAAACTCAGGAGTAGTGAGCGCGAAGTGAACTGTCATTCCATCTTGATGACAAGGATTGACAGCTTACTTCGTGATCACTTACCCACGGCCTTCATTTCGACATGTTTACAGCCGGTCTATTCTGTCGACATCTCACCGTGTACACTTAGGTGGAGTGAACGACAAGTGAGCTGTCATTCCATCTTGTTTGAAATCGCACTGCAGAATAGCACTGCTGGGCCTATAACATACCTTATTATCTCGTTACACTAATTTCTTACATCTATTTAGATAACTATATGTTTCCTGATAGCTACAATCCGGAAGTCTTTAAGTCAAGAGTGAGGTTACTTCAAGGCAAGCGTGCTCCATCTTCGGCCACATCATCGCTTACCATCAGGTGAGATAGTGGTCAAGCGCGTGCCTATGAATAATAATAAAAAAACTCCTGCACCCATTGGTTCACTATAACTTTTTGAGTAGTCCGCACTCGTCGAGGTGTGAGTACAGTACTTGTTGGTATTCCTCAGGGTGCTTGATGTAGTGGAGCACGTGGGGAGACTTGTCCCAGCATTTGAAGTTACACTGTAATAAAATAATTTTGAAGTTAATAAGTATTATAATTAGACCCAATTTCGCAGAAGATTTTGCACAACACAAAGTGTGTCGGCAAACACGGTTGCATTCTTTGTTTCTTTACTCTCAGTCTTCAGGGAGCCGCATCGATCGACACTCGCAACTTCGCAAGAGACAGATCTGAAGCTTTATGTGCTTTCCAAGGCACGGGGGTGTAACTCCACTAACTTCCAAACTCCGGGCTAAGAAATTCCTAATGGAATAACCCCGACCTAGGAATTGTACTCGTATCGGACCTCACACTCGTCATTCGCGTTTGCGGCTAAAGAGCTCTTTGCCAAAGTGCCTATCCGGAAAAGACTAGCCAAGATATTTCCGTCATCAAACCAAGTTGCTATCTTCCTACTGTTTGAAAGATGTGTGTGTCGGTGTGGTGTGGCATCTGTGTCACCCTGTATCTTGAGAATAGCATCGCACCTGCGTAACACAGGCAATCTGCATATCAATGGCAGTGCTAAATAATTTTGGCAATTCAATAGCATGCACTGCTTGTTTGATGCTGTCAAGCAAAGTAATTTTCAATCATATACAGCAATGGTTCAGTGATTTCCTTTAAATAACTTTGAATTGATTGTGATGGAAATTATCTTATGCACTTATTATTGTAGTTACCTACTGTAATGGTATGTGGTTTTGCACATGTCTTTTGGCGGTCCTTGCATGGTCCATATGGGCCTTTACGGTCAGGTGAAGTAGGTTGGTAGGTAATCCATCTACCAGGTAATCAACCTACCTAAGCCATCCGCCAATAACATAAAATAATTTGTAGTCCAATACGCACCTTCATCCCGCTCCTAACCCAGGAGTCATGAACACTCCGGCTCCTCTTCTCAGCCCCCACCAGGTCAGTCTTGGACACGAGGAAGAGCCCGGGTGCTCTGCAGGGCGTTTCATGAAACACCTCGGTTGCTCTCATGTAGTGTTTCGTCGCTACGTTGTGGAACACTTTCATATGGGTTCTGGAGAATGGAGATATTATTTCATTACTCGGCATAGTCGGCATATTGTTTTGACCTAACTATAAAGTTTAGTGGTCTGTAGAGGTGCATTACCATAGTTCAGACATTTTTTATCATGAATCCGAAAGCATCAAACCAGGCGGTCTAGTATAAAACATGCATGGAACTACATGGAAGAAGGTCCCTAAAGTCGTGTGTGTCATGTGTCAGTTTCTTTATTGGGGACGGACAAAATTAATCCGGTAAGTAGTTCCTACCGAAATGACACGTGATCAATCTTCATACATATTTTATTTAACAGTTTTTGTACACACATTTAACAAATAGATAAGAATAAGGAGACAGAAAAATAGGTACAAAGGTAAGGTAAGGCAATAAAATTGCTGTCGCCGATAGACTGTCGTTTTGTAACGGCGGTAACTTACTTAATATAACTCCTGAACAACTCCTGTAGGAACTTATTCTTTGGGAACACCGCGCTGGGGAAGCCGACGGGAATCTCGTGGATATCCGCGCCCGAGTCCCACACTTGAGACGCTATGCGGTCTAATACTGGCTGGTATCTGGAAGAGAAAGGCGGCCATTTTATTTCGAAATTTACAATGGAATAGGAACAGTAGATAGGACCGAACTTAAACAACGTAGAAAGGGGTAATAAAATTGTACTAATTTGCGATTTCAGTGTTGGTATTTACAGGTATTATTGCGTTTATTCTGTTACTCGTTGTATAAAAATAATTCCACCGTCCTTCCTTTGTGGCTAAGTACCTAGTCGGGAAACGGTCTCTTAGCCCAAGCCAAGGAAGAAAGCAAGTTTCAAAAATTGCTTTCAGTGTAGATAATTTTGCTCCGATAAATGTGAACAGGCATTAGATACAGCTTTTTTTATCGTTGGTGGAGTGTTTGTTGGAGTTGGTTGGAGTGTCAGACTCTTACTGACTAAAACCCACTCCTTCAAATGCGTTTTTGCGTTCCAGGGCCGCAGTAACTCTTTCGAACAATTCCGTAACCCTGGCAGACATTACACCTTAGCAGCCACTACTGGACATAAATTTATCTTTGCCTGTTACCCTAAATTACTAAACTGCCACCCCGCTACTGTGATGAGGTGGAATAACACTGAACGAGCAACTTCCAGGGACTGAAAAAAGTATCAGTCGTTTGAGATGGGGTAGCATCGCGGATAGAACCTGGATAAGGTTGGTACAGAAGTTAGGTACCTAAATAGAAACGTCAACTTACTGGTTTTTATTCTTCACTGCGTGTACTAAAAGTTCTGCCCACACGTACGCGCCGACAGAGAACCCGTGAATCACAAGTGGGTTCTGACTGTTCACCTCCATGAACCTAAGCAGTCTTTCTGCTATCACCTGAATATAAAAAAATATGAATTATTCAACAAATAAGTAGATAGGTACATCGAATCTGGGTTGTGGAAGTTCAGATAGGTAGTCGCTGCATATACTCAGCGATTACACCAGAAAACCTGTAGCGGCATAAAATGCCGCCACAAAAACCACCAGCAAAATCTACATCACAACATTAAGACCCGCAACGCCATCTATCCCGACAGCTGCGAACTAACTTAACGAAATCCTGAATCGCGATATCAGAGTTTGCCGTGCGATTTGGACAGATACAACAGCCTGAATATCAACTATCGGGGCAGTTGCTCACCGGACATAACAACCGTCCGGTCGGAGGATCCTCCCTATTCAATTGAGGCATGCGGGACTTTACACTCTGTTCTCCTCCTACCTCCAAAAACCGACCCTATTTGAAATCCAAATCCACCACTTACATTTTTTTTAATGAGGAATGGTCTAGCTATTGACCTCGATCACGCCTGATGGAAAGCGATGGATGAGGTCTTGATAGAGCGAGCGTGCCCAGAAGATGCCATGAGGCACAGGTATTCCATTGGCGGTATGGAGTCAGCGACTGTCAAAACCCAGTGCTGGGCACGCCACAATTGCGGAGATAGTGCCCCTCTTTGAGGAGTGGCTAGAGAGGCGCCACGGCGTCCTCACCTTCCGCCTGACGCAGGTACTCACCGGACACGGTTGTTTCGGGAGGTACCTGTTTCGGATTCGGCGGGAGGAAACGTCCAGGGGTTTTAACTGTGAGGATCGCACGGTGGAGGTCTGCCCTGCTTGGGCTGAGCACCGCCGTGTCCTCATCGAGGCGATCGGCGGCGGCGACCTCTCGCGTCCGGCCTTGGTTCAATCCATGGTCCGGAGCGAGGAGGCATGGGAAGCCGTCACCTCCTTCTGCGAAGCAGTAATGCTAGTGAAGGAGAAGGCGGCCCACGTGAGGGAGAGACAACCCTCGAATCACGCCCTCCCCCCAACGGCCGACACCCCCGGGCGTCAGGAGTCGCAGGGCGACTCCCGGCCACCGTAGGTGCGGGTCTGCCGACGGCGAGCGTTGGGTGGCTCGCCTACCAATCAAAGCCAGGCCTGGTTGACGGGGCGTTGTGTTCCACGCTTGCCTCAAAGAGATGTCAGCATAGTAGACAGGGCCCGTTAGGGCCAGAGCCTGCCAGGGTTGCGGATTTTGTTCGAAAGAGTTACCGCCGCGGCCCTGGAAAGCAAAGGGCACTACGAGGAGCACGGATTGGTTTTAGTCAGGAAGAGTCTGACACTACCTCCCGCTCCACCCAGAGAGCATTTGAGCAGGAGTCATTTGATGATTTCTCATCCATAAAAAAAAGGCACTGGTATTCCCACGCGTCGACGAAACACAGCAGGCTGCTTGACGCCGGACTCCGGTGGGAGGGTGGTCGCGAACCAGGCGGGCGCTAGCCCTACTACCGCAAGGGAAGGATTGGCCAGTCTTGTAAGGTGTTAGGAGAGACTGTCAAGGATGCGCCGAGCGTTGGGTTCAGTTGAGTGTGTGATCAAGTTTTATGGAACAAATTGCGCTACACGAGGAGGCTCCCTCATGCATCCCTCCTCCTTGAAATCCATTCTATTTGTTTTCTCTTCACTTTCCGTGTTGGGTTTTGCGCAATAGAAAAACACATAGAATGGATTATACGAATAGATAGTACCTACGTCCACTGTAGGTTTCACGGAACAGAAAAAACAGGGTAGGTCTAATATCATGGCTGGTGTAACCTAGGGAGATGTACAACTATAAAATAATTTTGAACGCCTCTTTAATACTTACTTCTTATTTTATCATATAACTTTCAAGCCCATAATGAGATAAAGTCCGCATTTTGGCTAAGCGACTGAACACCATAAATACCTTTATGAAATGTTTTAAAGAAAAAATATTAATATCGTAATGAAACACAATTATCTCAAAACTGATGATTTTTAGATAAGAATACAGTTGTGTTGAAAAACTTGCGCTTCGTTAACTGTATAGTTTAGAGAAATTAGGTTTTTACAGTAAACGGAGCGCAATTTTGTGAATACAACTTTATTATTAACTAGCACTTCGCCCGCGACTTCGTCCGCGTGGATTTAGTAGGTACTCCACAAACTTCAACGCCCCCTATACCCCCTTATAAACGTTAGTTTTGGAAAATTAAGCACAACGATTTTCATTAATTACATTTATTACTTAGCCATTTCTTCTTATTCTATGGTTTCAGGTTCAGCGCAACTGTTCACACCATTCACCACGTCAGGAGTTGATTATGAAAAAATGGTTAGGTACATCTGTTTCAATAATCTCATTTTTAGTTCGTTCATAGCATTCCGACGTAAATTAAAGCAAGCAATAATGTCCTCCCCTAAAAACTTGCTGCAACCCCTGTTTCACCCCTTATTATGTATGTAGTTTATTTGCGAAAAATCCAAACATTTGTTACTCTTATTGTTTTATCGAAATCATTTTTAACTTCATCGGACCAAGCATTGTTATGATTCTCCCCAGTTCGCTCAAACCGCGACATTTTTCTTACTCCGAGCATGTTTATTACCGTCGTAACTTTTGAACGAAAGGTTCGATTTGAGTAATTTAAAGCGTGATTTACACGGACATAATCAACCTTAATTATCAAACCATTTAAATGGATAAGGATTAATATCATGATACCGAAATCACCATTTTTTCATATCACCAAGCATTTGCTTGAATAATTTTAACAAAAAGCGGTCATGGTGACTTAACCATAATAGTTAGACATTATGGTATCGCGGACTTTTTTGTAGACATTGATGACCTCTATAAAACTGTAGTACATCACTTTGCTCTATTGTCAATAGATTCCGCAGCGTACGCGATATAAGGATTTTTTCTCACACCTTGGGTTACATTATCGAAGTTTTCATACGGACCCCTAACTTTTTTGAAAATATTGTATAGCCTATGTCCATCATCGATAATGTAAGATTCTACTGGTGAAAGAATTTTTCAAATCGGTCCAGTATTTTCAGAGGCTATTCATTTCAAACAAACAAACAAATCTTTCCTCTTTATAATATTATAGTATAGATGAAAAATTAACAATTTTGTGATAGGTATTATGTCGAACTTGTAGCTAATGAACGACATATCATACTAAAGATTTCCAAACTTACCTGGGATCCCTTCACTGGCCACATGAGCTGCCAAGGTGAACAGGACACGGAGACCACGTCGAATCCATGATCTAAGTAGAGTTTTGCGTATTTATCCACATGGTTGGGCTTGGCCATCATCCAATTCATTATTATGCATAGTGGCTTGTCTATATTTTGGTTTAACCTAAAAAAAGTAAGTAGGTATATGAGACAAAATTATTCATCATCATTATCATATCAGCCGAAAGACGTCCACTGCTGGACATAGGCCTCCCCCAAATGGGGGGGTTTGCCATAATCGCCACGCTTGGCAGGCGGGTTGGCGATCGCAGTGTAGCTGTAGCAATGTACCTACAGAGTAGAGAATGCTGCTGCCCAATCTCTGGTGAGTCCCTTAGCCGCCTCTTACGACACCCACGGGAAGTGACGGTATGGTGCTATTCTTTTACGTCCGATACCATACGGAACTTACGTCCGACACCATACGGAACTAAAATCATTAAATTTTCAAATTACCCAAGTAGATACCTACCTACTTACCTATTATTTTCTATAGAAAAAATAAAATAGTAAGTAATAATTTTAGTTAATTCAAATACTTATTCAATAGTAAGTACTTACCTACTCGTATTTGGATTATTCTCTAAACGTAATAAATAATATTATATTGTAAACCAAAAAACAAGCTGCCAGGCGAAAAATCTCAAGTATTCTAGTTTTAGTTTTGAATACTCAACCACATTCAGGTACAGACCCAGCACATCAAGCTACCCGAAACTGTCAAATTTTCCCAATCAACCTTGAACCTAACGCTGTAGCGATAAAGTTTAAAATCGAATAAAGAAATTTGACAGATTGTTGTAGCCTGATGTACCAGCAACTAGGCAACTGTACAAGACTTCAACTTTAAAAATCACGACAGACTGGCAGTATAAATACCTTTTTGGGTAGGTACTTACTTCGAACTTAAATTTTAAATTAGGCATCTACTATAAAAATAAGCGGTAAAAAACTTACATAACTACTTTCTTATGGAGAAAAAATAAAATAAGTAAAAATTTAGTCAGATAAATTTTTTGAATATTTTCGTCTTTAATTTTGTGATTAGAAGATAAAAACTTACTTCATAGTACTAGGATCAGCTTTTAGCTTGACTTTGTCATTGCTAATGTACACCATGTTCTGGTAGATATTCTGCGTGTGCGCGCCACGATCCACTCCAACCATTGCGACGGGAACGCATGATAACAGCGGTCGGGACGCTGTCTGCAAAAGAATGGGGGATTAAGCAGTAGTGGATCCAGGATTGTCGTTCGGGGGGTGGGGGCTTGAGCCCAGTTTTTTCTATTATTTACAATTACGAAACAAGGGCTGCAAGAGCGCAACTAAAGCGACCTTGAAAGAGTTAGCCTTGATCACTTACTTTTTTTTTCAAATCAAATCATATTAGGTGATCCTCATGAGCATTAAAAATATTATGAAATGGCCCTTTTCGCGACCGGAACCCTAAGTACTAGGCCCAGGCTTTTAGAGCCCGGTGACATGAATGACAGTTTTGTGCTGTTGGCTGAGGCTGCCGATGCTGATCGAGGTTCCTGGGTACCTGCCACCACATCATTGCGCCTTAGTAATTATGCCACTGCTGAACATCATATTCTTCAACTAAAAACATAACACTCCTTTTTTTGGGCAGTCGTGTAAAAATAGGTGTCAACTCCACTTTGGAAACTAATTTTAAAAGGACGTGTCACACAACTACACGTGTCAGACTGAGAGTCGGTATCAGATGGCCAATTCTACAAATTTTTAAGCAACGTTCGCATACGCATCTCAATCGCAATCTATCAAAAAAACCTCAATTTCCATACACTTTTGACAGATTACTACTGCACACATTATCTCAGAAACAAAAGAATGCACTTTTCAAGTAAATATTTATTTCACATGATCTTTCATTAGCAGTGATCCACCCTACATAATTTATGTCGCCACGCACCGAAGGGTTCCAGTTTCGAAGTCGAAGGGTAAGGTAAATCGACCCCCAGTGGAAAGGGGAGCCTTGCAACGGGCGGTCTATGTAATGACACAGATAGGGCCCGCATAATACGAGTGGAGATTTCGACCAGGATTTATTTTGCTGGCTAAGTTAAAAACTTAACCAAATAAATTAAAAGATGTGCGAAGGGCAACTTACTTGGTTACAACAAATTAAGCTTCTTCCGTGTTTGGCGGCGAAACATACCGCAGTCCGCAACCGAAACGCCTCCATAGCGATTTATGATCTACGAATGTCAAATAAGTAAATTAAGAGGACTGAGGAGGAATAGTCTACCGCCTCAACAGTGGTAGCACTCGCACTACGCTACTAAAATGCTGTCGGAAAGGTGCTTTAGTAATGTTTGGGTTACGGTAGATTACTAATAAAACTCCTAGTTGTAGGTTTCACGAAGGTTGTAAAAAGAATATTTATTGATTAAACATGTGTCACTTATATACAGTTTAGGAATATTAACAATTATGAGCTTAACCAATAAGAAATTACTAACTAAATAACAAAGAACTCCCAACCAATCACGTCACAGCACTTGTTGCCTATTTAATCCGTGTGGTGTCGCTACAGACGCTCGTGTCACGGACCGCGGTGCGCGGAATGCACGCGCGCCGCAGGTGTGTATAAATAAGGGTTCCGCGTAGTTCGCGATCCTTTTCTGCGCGGCATTTGAAGAGAGAAGACGTCTGCTGTTGTTCGCGTGCGCGGCGAGCGAAGACCGAAGAATACGACGGCGGCGTGTCTTCAGCGTTTCCTATTCCTTTAACAGAAGTCTAGTTCTTTTGAGAACTGTGAAAAAGAGTTCTTTTGAGAACTGTTTGTTTCTTGGTTTCTTGACGATAGTCATAAAACGTGCTGTGATGAGTGGTGGCTACAGTACTCCCCTTCAAGCGAAGCGTACCGGCAGTTTGATGACACGACCCATGCGTGTTGACTTGCTCTGGGCGGGATGTGACGTCACGCTGCCGGGAGGTACTTGGGTTTGTTGCTTGGTAACGGTTGGAGTGGTACTGCTCCTGGTTTTCTTGGTACTGGTAACGGTAATTGGTGTTCTTGGCGTGGTAATGGTACTGGATGAGGTAATCTTGCTTGGTGGTAAGGTACTGGTTGATGGTAAGGTACTGGTTCATCATCATCATCATATCAGCCGAAAGACGTCCACTGCTGGACATAGGCCTCCCCCAAGTGTCGCCACAACAACCGGTCCTGTGCGTCTCGCATCCATCGGTTACCCGCGACCCTCACCAGATCATCGGTCCACCTTGTGGGAGGCCTTCCAACGCTGCGTCTTCCGGTACGCGGTCGCCACTCCAAAACTTTTCGGCCCCATCGACCATCTGTTCTGCGAGCAATGTGCCCTGCCCACTGCCACTTCAATTTGGCGATCCTTCGGGCTATGTCGGTAACCTTGGTTCTCTTGCGGATATCATCATTCCTAATTCGATCACGCAAAGAAACTCCGAGCATTGCCCTCTCCATTGCCCTTTGGGTGACTTTAAGCTTTCTGATGAGGCCCATTGTGAGCGACCACGTTTCGAGTCCATAGGTCATCACTGGCAACACGCACTGGTCATAGACTTTCGTCTTGAGGTACTGGTTGGTGGTAAGGTATTGCTGTCTTCTGTGATGACATATGCAGGCTTCAATCGATCGATCGATATGTTCGCTTGCCGATTAGGTAGCTGTACGGAGTACACTTTATCTGTTCGGCTTATAACTCGATAGGGGCCTTCATATGGAGTCTGAAGTGGTTTTTTTACTGCATCTGTTCTGATGAATACGTGGCTGCACGTGAGTAAATCTTGGTGCACGAACACACTTTTATTGCTGCTATGATGTTTGGTAGCGACTTGCGGCTTGTTATCTTGAATGCTAGCACGCAGTTTATCAACGTAGGTATAATCCATAGCAGGTGTACAGGTACTTGCAGTGAAAAATTCGCCAGGCAAACGTAAGTTGTGACCGTAGGTAAGTTCGGCGGCGCTCACACCGGTGTCTGAGTTTAGAGCGGCTCGCAATCCCAGTAGCACGATAGGTAACTCGTCAATCCATGTACTTGTGTTGATGAGTTTCGCGCGCAATGCGGTCTTGAGTGTGCGATGCCATCGCTCGACGATACCGTTGCTTTGCGGGTGATATGGTGTTGTGCGATTTTTCTGTATTCCCATAAGCTTCATTAAATTTTGAAACAGCTGACTCTCGAACTGGCGACCTTGGTCGCTTGTTAGTGTGGTCGGGCATCCAAATCTTGCGATCCAATGTTGATAGACGATTTCTGCTATTCGAACAGCTGATATTTCGTCAGTAGGTATTGCTTCGGGCCATTTCGTTGATCGGTCGATCATTGTTACTAAGTACCGATGACCTTGAGATGTTGTACACAAGGGACCGACCAAATCGACGTGAAGGTTTTGAAAACGCTCACTTGGCGGGAAAAATCCGATGTTAGAGAATGTGTGTCGATGTACCTTGCTTTTTTGGCAAAGTAGGCATGTTCGTGTCCAACAGCTGATGTCTGCGTTCATTGACGGCCAGAAGTATTTTTGAGTGATAAGTTTTCGAGTTGTGCGCGTACCAGGATGACTGATGTTGTGCACGCTGTTAAAAACTTCTTTTCTATATTGCTCGGGTATGTACGGGCGTACATAAGCAGTAGATGCTTCGCAGTATAACTTGACGTCACTGTTAGGTATCGATATTTTCTTGAGAGTGATGTTATTCTGGGATAATAGTTGTTCAATGTTGCTGTCCTTGTCTTGCGCGCTGGCTATGTCGCTGTAGTTTATTGTAGATGGGCATGAAATTGTTTCTATGCGGCTGAGTGCGTCGGCGACGATGTTTTGTTTACCGCTCACGTGTCGTATGCCCGTGGTAAATTCGCTGATAAACAAGAGTTGTCTCGCACGCCTCTGAGTTTCTGAGTTAGAATTAATCTTCGACATTATAAATGTTAGTGGCTTGTGATCGGTAAATATGATAAGATTCCGTCCTTCGAATGTCTTGCGAAAGTGTTTGACTGCCATGTAAATAGCGAGTAATTCACGATCGAATGTAGAATACTTCTTTTGCGCGTCGGTAAATTTCTTGGAATAATAACCAAGCGGTTGCCATGCTTCGTTAAGATATTGTTGTAATACTGCTCCTGCTGAGTTATCGGATGCGTCGCAGAATAAGGCGAGTGTTGCGTGGTGCGACGGATGAGCGAGTAGAGCTGCGTTTATGATGCTAGCTTTACATTGCTCGAATGCTTGAGTTGCTTCGTCGGTCCACGTGATTTGAGTTTTGTCTCTCTTCTTTACGTTGTGTAAGTATGCGTTCAATGGTGCTTGTAGAGATGCGGCGTTAGGTATATGGTCACGGTAGAAATTGATCATACCAAGGAATCTTCTTAACTCTTCGATGGTAGTCGGCTTGGGATAGTTGGTGATAGCTTCGATTTTATGTGTTGGAGGTTTGATGCCTTCTGACGATACGGTGTATCCTAGGAACTGAACTTCTGATTGACCTAGGTTGCATTTGGCGGGGTTGATAGTGATACCGTTTTCTTTTAACCTCTTAAGTACGGTGTGTAGGTGTTCTCGGTGTTGTGTTTCACTTTCCGATGCCAGTAGTAAATCGTCGATGAATGGGAAGACGAAATCTAATCCTCGTAATACTTCATGAATGTAGCGTTGAAACGTTTGTCCCGCGTTTTTTAAACCGGGGCACATACGTGGAAATTCGAATAATCCCATCGGGGTAATGATAGCTGTCTTCTCAATGTCTTCATCTCTAACGCTCAGTTGTTGGTATGCTCGGTTGAGGTCTATTGTAGAGAATATAGTTTTTCCGGATAAATGATGAGTAAAATCTTTGATGCGTGGCACGGGGTAACGATCAGGTATGGTGATGGAGTTGAGTCGACGATAATCACCACAAACTCTAATATCGCCATTCTTCTTGGGTACGATATGTAGAGGTGATGACCATGGACTTTTACTAGGTCGGCATAATCCTTGTGCGATCATGTTTTCAAACTCTTTCTTGACTATTTCGTAGCGATGCGGTGGAATTGGTCTTGCGCGGCAGTGTAACGGTGGTCCTCGAGTTTCGATGAAACGTTGCACGTTAATGTTGCAGTTTAATTGCATCGATGTTAGTCTCGTTATGCCTGGATATTGCGCTAGTATGTCGTGGTATGATTGTGATATATCGATACTGCGTACGGTGGGCACGTTCGATACACGTATCGGGGCGTTGACCTTTAAACTCGTGACACCGTCGATTAGTTTTCGGTTTTTCAAATCGACGATGAGTTGATGATGCTTGAGGAAATCGGCTCCTAGTATTGGCTTCGAAACGTCAGCTACGATGAATTTCCATTTGTACGGACGTCGTAGATTGAAATCAAGAGATAATGTTTTCTCGCCGTACGTAGCTATTGTAGTGTTGTTCGCTGCGTACAGTTGAAATGGTAGTGGCGTTGCTATTTGTCCCTTTCTTCTCGGTAGCACGGATATGTTGGCTCCAGTGTCGACTAAGAATGATAACTTCGAGTTTTTATCAGTGATATATAGGCGGTGTGATATTTCTTGAACGCCGGTGGTCGCCTCTGCCAACGTTCTGTCTAGTTTTCCGTGTTTTGCTTCTTGAATGAGCAAGGCGACGTGCAGCGTCTAGCTTGACCTTTGAAACGTCGGTGATAATAGCAGAATGGTGATGGCGATGTTTCTCGATTGCGTGATCGTGATGCGCTACGGTGACGGGACGGGTAGCGGTTGCGGCGGTGGTCTGCATTGTACGGTGGTCTTGCTTTCAACTCGGCAATTTCCAGTGATAGTTTTCTTATCTCGTTGATAAGGTACTGCGTATCTGCTTGCGGTGCTGATGATGTAGGTGGGGATGGTGATTGCACGGCTGCGACTTCGGTTGAAGCAGTCTGCTCCATCATTTTGTCGGCGAGTAGAGCAAGTTCTTCAAGTGCAGTCTTCGTGCTGAATGATTCGCTGACTGCGAGGACTGATCGGACGTGTGACGGAAGGTGATTTGTCCACATGAGACGCAGAGTGGAGTCGGGAACTTTGTCTCTGGCAAGGTTTCGCATTCGTCGCAGTAGTTGGGTCGGCTTCTGATCTCCGAGTTCCATCTCTGATAGTAGTTTCTGGAACTGGCGGCTGTCAGATTCTTCGTAGGCGGATATGAGCCTTTCCTTGATGGCTTTGTACTGGTCCGTCTCCGGTGGGTTGTACAGTAGATCCATGATCTGCTCGATGTCTTGTCGCTCCAGCTGTGCTATGACCATTTGGGCGAGTTGTGCTTGGCCTTTCTTGAGATCGTTGGTTGCAGCTTCGAAACTAATGAACAGAGTCGCGGTCGGTCGCGCCAGAATGGTGGAATGCGCATGGTGAGAGAGATACCGGCAGCTTCAGCCTTCGTCACGGTATGCGATGCTGATGAACTGGACTGCTCTTCGACTGGATTCGACATCTTGCAATTTGATGATTCTTCGGCAGTTAACTTGTTTTTCTTCGTGTGTTTTGTTCGGGGTCACCACTTTAGTAATGTTTGGGTTACGGTAGATTACTAATAAACTCCTAGTTGTAGGTTTCACGAAGGTTGTAAAAAGAATATTTATTGATTAAACATGTGTCACTTATATACAGTTTAGGAATATTAACAATTATGAGCTTAACCAATAAGAAATTACTAACTAAATAACAAAGAACTCCCAACCAATCACGTCACAGCACTTGTTGCCTATTTAATCCGTGTGGTGTCGCTACAGACGCTCGTTGGATTAGCCAGTGGTCAAGTGGTTACGCGCACAATAGTTTTTAATCGCCTACCCACCATCCGCACGGACCGCTCTTTTTCAACTACCCTGCGACTGTGTGAACGAACTTAGTTCGCTCGCACAGCCACAGGGAAAGTACAGTTTTTCGCCTCCAAATTTCAAAAATTTAACGGTCGCGGTACACCAACTTCCAAGAAGATGCCGAAGCCCGGCGCCCGCGGCCCTCCAGGCCGTGGCGGCGCCTGTGAAGAAGACCCGCCGCCTGAACGGGCGAGCCGCCCGACGCTGGACCGATCGACGTCGCTGCCGAACATCGGCACCGCGTTGGCCGGTTCCGCGACGGCCGGCCCACCGAGGAAGCAGCAACCGCCGCAGCCATCACCACAATCGCCAGCATCGCCACCAACATCGTCGGCAGCGAGCCGACGCCAAGCTGGGCCAGCACCCCCCGCGGCAGCGAGAATGGGGCCCGCTCAAGCCCCACACCCCGCCGCCGCTTACCAGGTACGAGCGCCGCCGCCGCGCGCCTCCGCGTCTCGCGCACCTGCGCCCGCGCGCGGTGCTGCGCCACCGGCCCGCGACTCGGCACCCGCCGCGCGCCCCGCGGCGCCGCCGGCGCGTACCTACGCGCAGCCCGCGTCGCCTACCCTCGGTTCGGCGCGCCCGCACGCTGCGCGCCGCGCGTCACCACCCGCGCCCGCGCCTACTGCCGCGCCGCATGCGCACGCAACTCGCGCTGCCCCGCACTCCGCGTCGACCGCGCCCCGCAGCTTGCTGGCGGGCGCAGCGGCACCATCAATGAGAGGGTCATCCAGAGACCCACGTCTACAGAGGGGCACCGCGCCGCCCGCGACCCCCCCTGTACCCGCCTCGCCTGCGGCCCCGCGCGCCGCGGCCTACGACGCCCTGGCGACTTTCTCGGCCCAATCCTCCCGTGCGGGTTCGAATGTGTCGCTGGGCTCGCTCAATGAAGAGGAGAACGGAGCGCCATCCATCGCTTCGGAGGAAGAGATGGAGTACGAGTGTCAAGAGACGCGTCCACAGCGGCGGCGCAGGAGCACGGACGAAGAGGAAGAGGAGGCGAAGCGGCACTGCCTCGACCCGCCGTCGCGGGGCCGAGGCGGCCGTTCGCCGTCTACGAGCCCGTCCCCGACAAAAACGGGGGTAAGTCGAAAAAAAACAAATTCACTAAATTTTTCCTCTACCCTCAAAAACGAGGCAGCCCCCACACCGGGCACGGCCGCGCCTAACGCGCCCCCGGCTCTCAATAAGGCCACGAAGAGGCCACGCTACCCTCCGCTGGTAGTGGAAAAGCTCCCAAACTGGGCCCACCACTTCCGGGCCCTCGCCGCCAAGCTGGGCCGGCCGCCAAACGCCCGCCCTTACGGCTCCGGCGTCCGTTTCTCGCCGGAGTCCGAGGACGAGTACCGGCTGGTCCAGCGTTACCTAGTGAACCTGGAGAAGGAGGAAGGCGTGAGCTGGTTCGCCTACTCCCTACCAGCGGAGAAGCAAATGAAGGTAGCCATTAGGGGGCTGCCTTCAGACACCGATCCCCAGGAGATCGAGGAGGAGCTCCGCCACCTAGGCTATGAGCCAACATACGTGCGCCACATACGCGCACGTCAAGGAAGACCCGGCTGCGTGTTCTACGCCATGCTAAAAAGAACACCAGACGCGAGGAAAATCTTCGACACCTCTGAGTTCCTGCTTATGAGAGGTGTCAAGATAGAAGCATGGCGTGGAAAGCGTGGGCCCGCTCAGTGCCACCGGTGCCAGAAATTTAGGCACTCGTCGCACCAGTGTCACCGCCCGCTCGCCTGTGTCCGATGCGGTGAAGGGCACACCGCGAGAGACTGCCCACGCCCGAGGGAAGAGCCCGCCACCTGCGCAAACTGCGGGGGCGCGCACCCGGCGTGCCACATAAGGTGCCCGGTGTTCCAGAAGGAACTACGGAACAGGCGTGCGGGGACTGTCGTCATCACGACAAACACCTCGCGCCGCCCAGCAAACCAAGACGGTGAGGGGCCGCAGGAAGAGGCCAAGGGCGGCGCATCATTGATGGCGGCAGCCAACGGACCCACCACACGCGGCGGAGCTACCTCCTCCACCAGGCGGAGGAAGAGGAAGAGAGGGGGCAATAAGAAGAGGATGACGGGGGCCCCCTCAGCGACTAAGGAAAACGAAATTCCTCAGGCCGCCCCTGCCCCTAGCAAGGCGCAGGCAACGATTACTGCAACAAAGGTTGCTATGCGTGCGACAGTAGGCGCCGGCAAAACACCAAAGTCACTGAACGCAAAAAAGGAAATCCAAACTAAAGAAGGCGCCGACATGCCCGCCGGCGCCGAAAACAAAAACAAGAAGAATGTCAGTGCCTGCGCCATAAAGCTGCTGATGGACCTTATAAAGGCCATCAGCCAGGGGCAGGACATAGAACAGGTTATCCTTGACGGCCTGGCCTCTCTTCTAACCCTCTACCATGGCTAGGCCGTTAAGGATATTGCATTGGAATGCCCGCGGCCTGAAGGACAAGGTCGCCCCTCTCCGCCACCTCCTGAGGGACCAGGACATCGACGTGGCGCTCATAAACGAGACGCACCTGGGACCCGAAGATAGGGTAAGGTTCCCAGGATACCTCGTATATAGGAAGGATGAACGGTCGGCACTTAACTACAGATACCGTGGTCTGGCGGTACTAGTGAGACGAAGAGTCGTCCATCAAGAACTCCCCCCGTCGACGCTGCAGCACATGTACGCCCTGGGCGTGCAGCTGCATGTAGCCGGCGAGGATGTGGAACTGTACGCTGTGTATAGGCCGCCCGCATCGTTTTTCGATGCGTCAGAGGTGCGGGCGCTACTAACAAAAACTGATAACGCAACCATCCTCGCCGGTGACCTAAATTGTAAACACCAGGCGTGGAATTCGCAGCACCCGAACACCGGGGGGAGACGGCTCTTCGCGGACGCGGAGGCCTTCGGCTACTCGGTGTCCGGCCCTGAGACGCCTACCCACTACCCGGAGAACCACAGCCACCTGCCCGACGTACTGGACATCGTAGTACACCGAGGGCTAAACTGCCAGATCACGCAGCAAGTGATCGACGACGAGCTACAATCTGATCATCAGCCTGTGCTCGTCGTCCTATCGGGGATGCCGACCCGACTGAAACCACTAGCGCCACGTCGCCAACTGGATTGGACCAAATACGCAGAAAGGATTGATGCCACCACACCAACTCGGCCAATAAATACCGCCGCGGACGTGGACTCGCTTGCGAACGACGTCACTGCTTGCGTGCAAAGCGCCCTAGAAGAGGCCACCACAGAACAACCAGCGGAGGGGAGAGGGCTAAAGCCGCCCCTACCGCCTCGGATTCGTGCGATGGTTGCCGAGAAGAGGCGCCTACGCAAGCAGTGGCAACAATTACGCTGCCCCTACCTCAAAACGCAGCTAAACCGTCTCGCGGAGAGGGTAAAGGCCGAGTTGAGAGACTTGGCCGCCGCGAGCTGGGAGGAACGCATAGATGACGCAGTGGGAGACTGGTCATCCGTGCACAAACTTTGCCGCCAGCTCTCGAACACCCCAGCTCCGGTGCGCCCACTACAAGGCAGCGACGGGGCAATGAAGTACGTAGCAGAGGAACGCGCGGAGGTCTTCGCTGAGCACCTGGAGCGTCAGTTCCGACCGAACCCGACCACCGAGCACGAACATGTCGCGGCAGTCGAGCAACACCTTGGGGACTACTTCGCCACGCCGATAGCTCCTGAAGAAGACGCCATCTATTTCTCGCCGGGCGAAGTTAGACGCGCCATCCGGCGCACGAAGCCACGAAAGGCCCCCGGTGCCGACGGTATCTCCAACACAGCGCTGCGCCACCTGCCGCACAAAATGGTCGCGGCCCTGGCGCGCCTGTTTACGGGGATACTGCGCACGGGGGTTTTCCCTGCCGCCTGGAAGGAAGGGCGCGTCATCATGCTGCCCAAGGCGGGAAAGAACATCCTGAAGCCAGAGAGCTATCGGCCGATCACTCTGCTGCCCACCATCTCCAAGGTGTTCGAGTCTCTGCTGCTGCGACACCTCACCCCGCACATCACTCCACGACCGGAACAGTTCGGGTTTCGGTCGGAACATAGCACGACGCTCCAGCTGTCGAGGGTACTGCACCTGCTGTTATCAACCATGAACAAGAAGGAGTACGCGGTAGCAGTATTCCTCGACATGGAGAAGGCCTTCGACCGCGTGTGGCACGACGGCCTCATTTACAAGTTGGCCACGTCTGGCGCGCCCCGTCGCGTTGTCAAAGTGGCCCAATCCTTTCTGTCAAACAGGAGCTTCAGAGTGGTGGTCGACGGAGCGCTGTCCGCCCCCCGCCCGATAATGGCGGGCGTGCCGCAGGGCAGCTGCGTGTCGCCGGCGTGTTACTCACGTTACACCGACGACATACCAACCACGCCACAGTCGACGCTCGCGCTGTACGCTGACGACGCCGCGTACATCACTACGTCACTCAACGATAAGCACGCGGCGTTGAAAATGCAGCGCGCGCTCGACCTCCTCCCCGACTGGCTCGCCAAGTGGCGACTGTCGGTTAACGTGGATAAGACGCAGGCGATTGTTACGGGCTCCGCGCCCCTCCCGCCCCCTCTGAAGTTCCAAGGAGTCGACGTCGCGTGGTCGCCCCGGGCCAAGTACCTGGGTGTGACCATCGACCGCCGACTCACGATGGGGCCGCACGTCCACCAGGTCGCTGCGCAGGCGAGTATCGCCCGCGCCCGACTCAAACCAGTGCTCTCGTCCCGCCTCCCGGTGCGCGTCAAGCTGGGCGTGTATAACACCTATATACGCCCGGTTCTGACGTACGCCGCCCCCGCCTGGTTCGTTCTCCCATGCGAGGCGAACAAGAAGAAGCTCCGCGCGCAGCAACACCTCGCGCTGCGGACCATCGTAGCTGCCCCTCGCATGGTGAGGAACGACGTCATCCAGCGGGACCTCGGGATTGAGAGCCTGGATGAGTATGCAAGGCGCCTCGCGAAGGTAATGTTCGCGCGTGCCGACGCATCCGCTTGGCCCCACGTCAAGCACCTTGCGCCCTGGCACGCGCGCCCACCTGACGCGAGGCGCTTGCCCCGAGACCTGGTCGGGGACGTCGACGGCCCCGTCGCACCGGACTGACGCCGAGTAGGTCGCCCCAGTCTACACGCGGCCTACTCAAACAGTAACACTGCCCACCCCACACGCATCTCGGCGCGCAACTTGTGCTAAGTTAATATAGGCAAGTTGCGTACCGAACTCACACATGCATTTCTCCACAGGCGCTTAAACATAACGCACCGAATATGGCAGCGTGGGCTCGCTATTCGGTGCACAAGCACTGGACGGTAGTACACACACTTCATAACCGCCCACACACACACATTGAACGGCTCTGCGGTCCGCGCCGCGACCGGCTAGCTCTGGAAAACGGGGCGGACGGGAGCCTCACAATAGCCGCAGGTGCGCCCACAAGTCGGCGTTCTCGTCGCTGGTCGTTCTCGCTGGGCCTCCCCCAGGTCACTGGGGGTCTCACCTGGCGGGGACTGACCGCCGAGGCGCCGTGAAGAGGCGACACGGAGCTTGCTCGCTAGTCGCCGTGGCGCGCCTGCGGCATTCATGCATCTAACACACGGGCGTGCGTTGCTATTCGATTTTGAGTAGGCGCATGCCCGACGAAGCTCCGCTCATTAGGAGCACCATAATGACGGGCCCGTCGTTACGGGCCGAGGGGTGCCCCCGCGGGCAGGGGGCCTAGCCCTGTGACCGCTCGCCACGTCCCCTTGCGGGGACGTAGCGACTGCCAACGAGACAGACGCTCGTGTCACGGACCGCGGTGCGCGGAATGCACGCGCGCCGCAGGTGTGTATAAATAAGGGTTCCGCGTAGTTCGCGATCCTTTTCTGCGCGGCATTTGAAGAGAGAAGACGTCTGCTGTTGTTCGCGTGCGCGGCGAGCGAAGACCGAAGAATACGACGGCGGCGTGTCTTCAGCGTTTCCTATTCCTTTAACAGAAGTCTAGTTCTTTTGAGAACTGTGAAAAAGAGTTCTTTTGAGAACTGTTTGTTTCTTGGTTTCTTGACGATAGTCATAAAACGTGCTGTGATGAGTGGTGGCTACAGTGCTGTCTCTAAATTTTTGGAAGCGGGCAAAACTTCAGACTGCTACTGAGAAATTCCTAGGAAAACAACACAATATTTTTACAGACCCGGGATTCGAACCTAGGACCTCATGTTCAGCGGCAGGTCTAGCGACCACTAGACCATGATAAGCAAAACTCTCTTTACAGATTTCCTAAGTCATGCATGATTTTTTATTTACATTGTTAAACGTTAAATATTCCATAAATATTTTCAATTACAAGACTTGCTGATTGTACTTAACAACAATGCTATCGAATATGGGTCACTTAAATTGTAATTGAGAGTGACTGCCTAGCATTCGAGTCGCTTTTAAAACTGGAGCTCTTTTCAATCAGACGATAACAGTAGGAAAATGCATGATATACGAATTTAACGATGTGTATTTTTGCATGAACATAAAAATTAAATATTAACTTTATCAGATGATCAATTCACTTAATTCCAGTTGGAGTAAAAAAGTATAAAGTACCTAACTATAGATTTTTTTTATTGGAGATTGGTCTCTTCATCTCTACCTAAGTACCTAAGTCCTAGATAAATTAATACAAATTAGGTAGGTAAGTACCTACCTATGTATTTTAAATCATCTGATGGGTGGTGCCATTCCAGAAATGGTAAAACAAACTCTTAAGAGTTTAATAAACAGAGTCCATTAAATTAGCGACCTCATTCACATAGAAGTAGGTATACTATTTTATGAGATGACTGATAATAAAAATGATAAGCTGTTATCAAATGTTTACATCATGAATAAACAAACTGTTACTGTTAACCGGCAGAGGAAATTGTATTCAAATATGTTACAAAACAGCTACCTACCGGATAACTACTAATACATATTTACATATGCACTTTTTACTTTCTCCGACCTTTATACCGTCAAACCTAACTAGAATAACAAATAAAGCACATGCACATTGTTGTACTGAAACAACAAAACAATTAAAAACTCACATACCTTAAATACAGCACAACTAAAAACACTTTTACACTCAAGATATCACAGAAAAATATTCGTAGAGCCAAAAATAGTAAGAATCACATTTATTTATATGCAAACCGATGACCCGAAAGTGTGTCAATTGCCCTCGATATGTAGACACGCGTCGCGGACGCTTGCCGCGGCTAAACTGACGCGGCGCCGCCAAAATCAGCTCAAGGATACTTATTGAGGAAGCCGAAACCGAAATGTCTAACATTGCCCCCAGTAAAGTTGTTGTGAAAGATGTAATGATAATGCTCGGTATGCGGAGGGCGCTGTCCGGGCAATTGACAGAGGTTTTGTTACTGGTAATGTGTAATTTTAAAGTTCGTGGCTCGGAAAGCACATTAAGCCAGTTACTGGGTTACTCAGTAACTGGGCTGAGGAGGTCAGATTGGAGTCCACGTAAAATACTGGCATTCAGCAGAATCCAGTTCTACTGGAAGCCAACCCCAATATACAGACGCCAAGCACATCAGCTACCCGAAACTGTAAAATTTTCCTAATCAACCATGAACCTAATGGTGGAGCAATAAAGTTGGAAATCTATTAAATAAATTTTGACTGATTGTTGTGGCTTGATGTGCTGGAGATGAATGTGTCGTAGTAAAAGGAGTGTAAGTACCTAGTTCTCGCGAACTTCAGTGTTTAGCGTGAGTAGAATTGTAAATTGAGAGAATTGTAGTTGAGTGCTTTTGGTACCTACCTAACATATCAGAAGGTCAGGCCGGTTTAAAAGGTGAATAGAATCGGCGGCTCAACTATTCAATTTATGCTTTGATTGTTATGGACACGCACGGGAGTATCTAATCTAAGTAAGATTCAATTAAAAAGAAATTGGCTTGTGTCAAAAAACCCCACTGCAAAAACGTAAAAAAGTCAATAGAGCGCCACAAAGGAAAAACAACATCATGCACAGGTACATGATTGATAAACAAATTACCCTCCTTTGCGTCGCATAAAAAAAGGTAGGTAAACCACAGAGGAAATGTAGGGGGCGCCTCTGTCACCTTGACCATGAAGTTATACCACCCCCTGAACATAGTCCTGCCGGCGCCAATGCTTATGATTTTGTCTTATTTTGTGTAAATATCAATATTTAACATAATCTATTTAGGTGGGCCAAGTTCAAGTCTCCTCAGCCACGTTCAAAACACTAATGCACTAATGCGCTCCAAACGCAAATCGTTGTGAATTTGTGATACCTATCTATTATTAAATCGCGTGACGTCATGTAATATTCTACCATCAAAGTGACGCGTCACTTTGATGGTAGAATATTACATTTTTTACCAGCGACGTGACGTCACGTGTTTTCAACACACTGTATCGTCATTTTTTTTGTTTACGAGAAAAAAAGAAAAAATAGGTACCTACTTATCCAATATTTTTTAGAAATCTATCTGTCGGACTGATTAGATTTTTTCAGAAAAATACCCTACGTAAGCTTATAGTTAGGAGTAGGTACCTAGTGCTAGAGATCAACATCGCAAAATTTGCAAATTACTCATAGTTATCCCTGTATAGGTTTGAATAATTATAAACAACGAAGTGTCTCGAATTAAGTTATTCTGAAGTAGGTACTAGTCGTTTGTTTCCTCGTAATGTCCCTTCATCATTTTGTTCGAGCTATAGAATGTAGAGACGGTGAGTTCGTGACTCAGCTTATTAACTCAAATTAGGTTAGTTCCTTCTTACTGTTATGTTTGTCTATCTATTTCTATCCCAGGAATTTCTATTCTTATCATGCATGAGAACAACTAGGTATTGAATGGGTGGCCAAACTACTTACCTATTATTTTTTCCTGAGACTACGTGAAAATGATTTTTATGAATTGCGGATACCTACTCATAAATAAGTAAAGTCAAGAAAGTTAATTGGATAGTTTTTTTTACATCGATTCCCAGTAAATTAAAACTTCACTAAGTTTTAAACTCATAGTCAAATAAAACTAACTGTTTTATGACGCGCGAGTGATATTTGAACATAAAACAGAGTTCGTCGAGAAAAACACAACACATGAACGCTGCACTGCTGCTTACCTCACATTTCAACCAAAGAGTAATATAGAGAAGGAATGTACAGTTCTATGCTCACTCGCTGTTAGCATTCTTCGAACAGTATTTTTTAAATTTAAATAATGTTGGTCTAGTACAATTCTTACGACTGTTACATAACAAGAAAACTCTAGATATTTTTTTTAGTGTATGTACCTTCAAGGTATATTTATAACTAGTTTTTTCCAGCGGCTCCACCCGCGTGTATGTTGGTTATCGCGTAAAAAAAGTAGCCATGTTCCAGGCTATATCTGCCAAATTTCATGACAATCCGTTCAGCCGTTTTAGCGGAACAGACCGAGTTACTTTCGCATTTACAATATTAATAGGGATTTATTAAACAATTAATTTCATTGTCTGGACTTCCGGAGCACCCCAGGAACAGTCGGCCAACCCCCATTATGCTGTTGTTTATATTTTAATCAGAGGGCCAATTCTACTTATTTTCAATCACGATCACGCCTCATGGAAAGCGATAGATGAGGTCTATGATGAAGCGAGCGTGCCCAAAAGATGGCTTGAGGCACTGGTACTCCCACGCGTCGACGAAACACAGCAGGCTGCTTGACGCCAGGGGGAGGTGGGAGGGTGGTCGCGAATTTTTGTTTAGCTAAGAATTGTAATTTCAAATTAATTTTATTTTAAAAACATGGTTATTTTTTTCCAAAAGTAGTCATTTGTTTATTGATTAGTGTTACATTTTCATCGCATTTCAATCTTTTTCGTCATCATGGATACGTTAAAAATTCGAGTAATTATGGAATATGAGTACCGTCGTGGCAGCAACGCGGCACAAGCGGCACGCAACATCAACGACGTTTACGGAGCTAACACTACAAACCAACGCACCACCTGTTATTGGTTTGCTCCCTTCCGTTCTGGAAATTTCGACCTGAAAAATGAACCTCGCGGTCGTCCGAAGACTTTGGTCGACAATGACGAATTAAAGGCGTTTGTGGAAGCTGATGATACACAATCTACGGATGAATTAGCAGCAGCTTTCGACGTTAGCGTCAAAACAATATTGGTCCATTTGCGTCAAATTGGCAAGGTAAAAAAGCTTGACAAATGGGTGCCCCACGAACTCAATGATCGCCAGCGCGAAGTACGCGTCGAGACGTGCCTTGCACTGCTCAACAGACACACTAATGAAGGAATTTTGAATCGCATTGTTACCTGCGATGAAAAATGGATTCTGTTTGATAACCGCAAGCGCTCAGCAAGTTGGTTGGATCCTGGTTCAGCACCTAAACAATGCCCTAAACGAAAACTTACCCCTAGAAAAGTGATCACAGCTTCTTACCAAACGGGGTGAGCATTACTGCAGATGTGTACTGTGAAGAACTGAACACAATGATGGAGAAGCTGGCACATCTCCAACCAGCATTGGTCAATCGCTCGTCTCCGCTGCTCCTGCACGACAACGCGCGACCTCATACTGCACAGCAGACGGTCTCCAAGTTACAAGAACTGGGGTTGGAAGCTCTCCGTCATCCGCCCTACTCACCAGACCTTGCGCCTACAGACTACTACTTTTTCCAGAATTTGGATAACTTCTTGGCGGGAAAAAAATTCAATACCCGAGAGGCAGTACAAAATGCCTTTGAAGAATTTGTTGCCTCCCGTCCAGCTGATTTCTTTAAGAAGGGCATCAATAAACTGCCACTGCGTTGGCAAAGATGCATTGATTGCATGGGTGATTACTTCGATTAATACAAATAAAAAATATTTACATGAAAAAAATTCGTTTAAATTTTTTCATACAAAACGGCAATTTCATAGGTAAAGACCTATTATAAATAACTACATAAACCCAATACTAGTAATATTATTTTCAATAAAAATTATATTTGTATAACAAACATGCAATCCAGTATACCTTCAAACAGGATGCTTGTTTTGTCCAATCTACCTGTTATGTTGCCGTGCCCTAACCGGGTTTCATGTTGGAACTTACTCACATATTTGTAACAACTAAAATGTACACATGAATGCAATAAAGTGTTTGAGTTTAAGTTATAATAATTGTATGTTTTGTCATCAATGAGGATTACATAAAAATATCAGTGAAGCTTCTCAGCGGCAATCAACCAATGTTAAAATGTTGGGAAATTAGCAGTTTTTGAGAGTTTGTGATTGCAATGCGAATAGAAACGCTCCTTGAAGGATTTAAGCTAAACTTTATGTTAGGCAGAATCCTGTTTGATAAGGAGGGAAGTGGAAATTATATTTTATTCCTAATCCTCCGCTGTTATTTTCTGATTCATTTCTTTGCGGGATCTAAAACAGTTGAATCGTTTCTCTGAGACTCGTCGAGCTTCATTGACTCGGCGTTTTTCTGGTGGTCGCCACTGTTGATTCTGGCTTTCAGGAGTTGCAGTGGTTTGGGAATGTGTGGCGGGCTTGTAGCAAACACATAAATTAAAAATCAAACGACAAAAAAAGCTTTTATAAAAGTGTATTTTCTACATATTATTAAAACTACAGTACATATTCTCTTATAATAAATCTATAATGTAAAAAATCTTAGAAACTAAACATGATATAAATTCATCGCTTTAATACTTTAGACCTGATTCACAACTATCTTATTTAAACATGTAATTGACAATAGTTCTGGTGTTTTTAATTAATTTAGGAACCAACAAATATATTTTTAAAATGAAGGAATTTGTGTTCCTTAAAAGCTATATCATTGGTGGAGTGGTTGGTCGAGCACGGCAGTTGAGTGGAAAACTCGAAACATTACTAGCTTTGAATACTAAAACTGGTGTTACTATTAGTACCCGAAATAAACTAAACTCTGCGAATGTAAACGCGCCTTGCTAGTCGAGGTCGAGTCAAATAGATGTAACAAAAGAAATACTTAACAATAGTCAAGTGTTTTAATAGTAGATTTCGTTAAAAATATGTTTGAAAGAATGTTGCATCCTTTTCATTCTCATTGTTTAAATTTAAATGATGAACAGAGACGAAATATCATTTTATTTAACAAGTTAAAACACTTATCCCTCAATTCTAAACACACCATTAAGTTTTAAACCAATCTATTATTAAACGTAGCAACCTAGCAACACTGTAGAGTGTTGCCAGCAACACAACAATCCAATAGTCTTCATTCGATATCTAAATGTCAACAAATCAATGTTGCCATTTTCTTGGCTAAGGTTTTCATTAAGTCTTCTTTATAGGAAAAAAAGAAATGATATTGCCATTATTTTTATTTTAGTTTAAAAAGCTTATTGCATGAGCTTGTTAGAACAAAAGCTCGAGCATATTTTAAAAAGTTACCCCCGAAAGCTAAATTGACCAAACCCAAAAGATTTGAACTTTAATTTGCTCTCATAGGTATCGACAGATAGATGTATTTATTTATTCAGATCCCTCTAAAATAAAAAAGTTGGCTTAACATTGCAATGCCAGTTATATTTAAGTTTATCATTACATATTATGTTCGCCGCCCGCATGCGGTCAAAGCACGGAGCACCCTTAGATTTAAATTAGAGGTATAACGTAATATCATTCCGGGATCTTAAAATCCCGCATTTCTTATTTATTTTATAGTATTGCCCACATCTTATAACAAAACTCATATAAGCTTGTTTTTTTAGGAGACCAATGGTATTTATCTATTCTATATTGTAGTTCGTATCTGATTCAGCCAATTCGGTCCGGCCAAATGTCAAATTACAGATGTTTTTAATTACGTATGGGTCATTTTCACAAGGATTTTAAAACGTTAAGACATCTTTAGCTGGATACTGACCGGTGTTATAGGGCGTAATGTAACGTGTTACAAATCGAGCATTCGTGCAGTCAGTACTCGGAAACGAGCACAAACACGAGCATGTTACATGCGTATGTGTTTTGTTTTACATGGATCATAGAACATGGCGTAACATTACGTGCTCGCTGCGAATGGTACATTAAACAGCGGTCTGGGGTCTAACCACCAACTCTTAAAGCAGTATTACTTCAACATTACTTCCAGTGGGAAAGAGACGGAGCTATACAGGACGTATAGCTCCGTCTCTTTCCCACTGGAAGTAATATTAAAGTAATACTGCTTTAAGAGTTGGTGGTTTAGGCCCTGTACCCACCTTAAGACTTCTTCTCCTTATGATGTGAGCGCAGCAAATTATTTTTATGTTGCAGAACGTAAGACCTGAGTTTTAGTCAGTGCGAGTTTGACACTCCCTTCCCTCCGCCCAGAGCGGGAGGAGTCATCTGATGATATCCCATCCACAAAAAAGAAAAGATTGAAGCTATTAGGAAACAGACTCCGATAGGTAATTCTACTCCTTAACTGTACGCATGATGCTTCCTAGTCTGCCGAGTTTGGCTACCATGACCCAAATTCGTTCAAGAGGACTATTTCTGTACTACTGCTCACATCACATTTGCCAAGCGGAACTGACCCATCTAACTACTAGCACAGAGCTTACACTTATAACCGCATCCTCATCTTCTCGGGCTGCGAGACCAGCCCGTAGGCGTCCAGGTGCTCGTAGAGGGCGGCCACGTACTCCTTGGGGTGCTTGGTGTAGTGCTGCACGTGCGGCGAGCGGTCCCAGCACTTCCACGTGCACTGGAATTGATCAGAGAGAAAAGCTTTAAATAGGATAGATGACTAAAAATCTAGGTAGGTAATTCCGTCAGATAGATTTCCAAAACATTTAAGACATGTATTTTTTAAAGAACGATACAGTGCGTTGAAAACTCATGTAAAGTCTCATTTGAGTGACTTTTTACCTAAACATGACGTCACAACCCCCACTCCTGATCTTTGATGCGTTTTATTTACGTCAATTGTTATTGACTTGACACAGCAAAAAATACGTGTCCAATATTTTTCGGTAATGTATCTGACAGATTAAATTTTATTTATATTTTTTTTACTAAGTAATAATCACTATTTCCATCAATTAATGATCGCAGCCGAGGGGCGTCACTAACGGCCGCTTTCTATAATATGTCTCAATCCCAATCTTAATCCCGATCCTTGTCTGTAACCAATCAAAGGTGAGGATTGTGTGGATGAATGAAGGACACAAACTCGGCAGTTGATTGGTTACAGACAAGGATCGGGATCAAGATTGAGATATGTTATAGGAAGCGGCCGTAAGTGACGCAGGAGAAGTGAAGTTACCTAACTCATGTAGGTGAAATACTGTTCTATCTGGACTGACACTCAATTTTATTCTCTAATGCATAACTCAAGTGTCGACAAAAGATTTTAATAAATGTCAAATGCGTTGCCATCAATCCCGTCTAGAGGCTGTGTGCTTATCGGTGGAAAATGAAATGAAATTATTTATTCTGTAAATTGAATTTCACAATCTTTTAACATTTTTTTAATTATTTTTTTCAGTATTTTTAAAATAACATGACATGTAAGCAAGTTTTAGGCGAAATTTTCTATCTTACTACTTACTACCTTTAAGATAAAATGGCAAAACAAATTAAGGTGACAAGATCTTTTTAAATATCGTGAAACAAGATGCAAGATAGCGTTTGAACTGGGGCTCGATTCTGCTATTGCAATCGTGTCTCAATGACTGGTCAGTGATCGAATATTTGACAACTTTGACAGTTTTTGTATGGGAAATGTGTCAAAAGTTTGACGTTATACGTCAAAAATCGATCATTGACCGGTCATTGAGACACGATTGCAATAGCAGAATCGACCCCCTGGCCGTTTGAAGAAAGTATCAGAAACGGTTTGAGAACAAATTGTCCCCTTTTGTGCAGACGGCACAGATCAGTGAACGCAAATAAAACATGGAAGCATTCCTAGCTGAAAAAAATTACCCAACGCGTATTGCGCCGCGGTAGGCGGGGCTTACCGATTGCGCCGTTATACGTTAGATGGTAATTTAAACCCAAACGACCAAGAAATAAGGTCCATTTTAACTGTGCATCCTGAGTAGTAATAATATTGTTTGTGTGGTTTGGCGAATCAGCGACGTGGTTTCGATGTGTGAATTTGTTTGGGATTTTCTGTAAAGATGCGCGCTTTGATCCCTTGAAGTAAAGCTTCCATGTTTTATTTGTGTTCACTGGCACAGATCTATCAGCGGTCGCGAGCTCAACATTATCTGAGGGCTTAAAATGATAATGTAAGTACCTTGACGCCCATCTGCACCCAGCTGTCATGCACGCTACGATTGCTTCGCTCGGCGCCCACGGGGTCACTGCGCGACAGCAGGAACAGCGCCGGCGCATGGCACAGGTTCGTGTGGAACAGCTGCGAGGACCTGATGTAGTGGGAGGTGGCTGCCTCGTGGAACGTCTTCATGTGGTACCTGGAATGAGGGAGAGATGGCGGGTTTAGTGGGCTGAATAAATGATGGACTAATCGTGGTGTAATCAAACTGCGGTTGATCGACCATTTTTCATTTTCAAGTTCAGGTTTCTCTCGTGGATTATCTCACTGGAGCTGTTGTGTTTCGGGATAAATAAGTAACATATGAACTGTGATGTCGCAGAGGGCAGGTGGCATAATTTTGAGATGTAACGATAGTGTGGCTGAAAGATTTTGTGTATCAGTACTTCGAGAGATTTTGGTCTACAAACTTAACCCAATTTAACCCCTTCTGGTTTTTATTATAAATGAGTTGTCTTTAAAGTGACTATTTTTAATATACCCAGATTATAAAATCAATGAACCCTGTTTTCCTGTAGCTGCAGGTAAAAAACTAATTTGAACCTCTTGCTCTTGCCTCTATGATAAATACTTTCCTTTGTAACAGTAATCATCACATTCTTGATTCTACTAGTGATAAAAAATCGATGGCATTATTTTAAAGTTTTACAATAGTAGAATAAAGCTTTCCAACATTGATTTGCCCTTTAGACTGTTTTATTATCAAACAAAACAAACGCATCTCCGCATAAGACATGACCTAGCCACGTTATAATATAATATATGGACATCCGGAAGTGGCTATGAATGAACGTGCATTGTTTTATAATTATGTGTATGAAACTCTTCTAGTATCGTTGTCTAAGGTCGTATTGGTTGCTTAATATTTTATTAGCGATGATCATTATGCTTATTTGGTAGTTTGGTCTCGCAGCAGCAAGTGCAACCGCTGAGCGTGGGTCCTGGGTTTGATTACCAGGTCGGGCAAAAAGTTTTTCAATTATGATTTTTTCCGTGACAGCCAAGGAGTTTGCAAGTCGTTAGTGTAACACCCCCGTGCTTTGGAAAGCGCGTTAAGAGCGTTTCCGAGGAACGGCATTTCGTACAAACTTTCAAGTACTTATTTTTCGAAATGAATGAACCGATTTGAAAACGAAGAGAATATTTTCGTAAAAGAGTTTAGAGGGAGAGAGAGAGAGTGATTTTACGTTGTTTATAGAAAATGAAAAATCATTCTCTTTCCCAATGAAGTCTTGTTTAAAAATATTCTCTACTAACTATTTAGACCTGAATATCTAGCGCATGCATACCAAGTGTCATTAAAGTCGGTTCATTAATTTCGAAAAATAAGGACTTGAAAGTTTATATGAAATGCCGTACGGCGTAAACGCTCTTAAATATTTAAAGAGCAAAATAATTAGTGTTTTAAATACTATAAGGTTCATTTTTACAGCTTTTTTAAAGCTGCGAAACTGTATGCGTGTGTCGAAATTACTTCAATCCGAAGGTGAAATGAAAAGGTTAAGTCCCAACGTACTTTGGACTTTCTCAACATTTTGACTTACCGAGACTGACCACTTATCTTTTAAGCATTACTTATTAACGTCTGGCCTTGAAAGATAACAACAACGCATACTAGTTAGAAACGTTGCTTCGTTTATATTTTTATCTTTTATTTACGTAACGTGTCTGCATAGGAAACTAGATATTCTTTATCTGTAAAATATGGAAGTTACATTGTATTTGAACTAATTACTTCGATATAAATTAACCACCATCTGACTGTCTGGGATTGATAAAATACTTCTTACTAGTGTGATGGATTATTGGAAATTTAACCTTATATACCTCGTGTAAAGTTCAATATAATCAATTTATATTGTGTTTATTATCTTTCATTATTCCGGAACATTAAAAAAAACTATTATGAACACAAAATAAATTACAACTCACTCACAATCAGTTGCAGTTTTTTTTTTTAAATTATTAGTTTGTTACAATCTAAATTAATATTAGAAGAAAGAATCCTTGCGTGATCGAATCAGGAATGGCGATATCCGCAAGAGAACCAAGTTTACCGACATAGCCCGAAGGATCGCCAAATTGAAGTGGCAGTGGGTAGGGCACATTGTTCGCAGATCAGATGGTCGATGGGGCCGAAAGGTTCTGGAGTGGCGACCCCGTACCGAAAGACGCAGCGTCGGAAGGCCTCCCACAAGGTGGACCGGTGGCCTGGTGAGGATCGCGAGTAGCCGATGGATGCGAGACACACAGGACCGGTTCTTGTGGCGACACTTGGGGGAGGAATATGTCCAGCAGTGGATGTCTTTCGGCTGATATGATGATGATGATGAATATTAGAAGTAAAACTGGCAGTTTGTAAGAGCTACACAAAGGCTACTTTATATCACAGAAATGCATGCGGTTCCTATACGATAAACGAAGGGAATGGAACCACGGGAGAATACTAGTATTTTATAGAAAGAAAATTAATAGTAGATTACTGCAGCGGCCAGCAAAAGAGGCATTGATGGACGAACGTGTAAGTGTGGGCTGAGGCGAAGCTGAGGCACACGTACCTAAGTCCATCAATGCCTAGTTGTGGCCAAGGCTTTTATAGTACTTTTCTCAAATAATGCGCGGAAATTCAACATACTCATTGTCTTCATTTGAACTCATTTTGTCAATTATAAGTACTTTTCAAAATCAATGACGAACAACGAATAACAATAATCTTTCCCGCGTTAAAGTTCATTTGTTTTTTGATTTTGCTTTCTATTTGCAAGCCTGTTCGAAATTTAAATAAAACCTTTGATAAGTTACCTCCTTGGATGCTATGTTTCGGATTACAAGATCGTTCCATTTTTAAATTACACGACAGATATGGATTTTCATACAACTTTTGCCAGCCACTAATGGATTTACGGCCGCTTTCTATAATATATCTCAATCCCGATCCTTGTCTGTAACCAATCAAATGTGAGGATTGTGTGGTGAAGGACACAAACTCGGCCGTTGATTGGTTACAGACAAGGATCGGGATCAAGATTGGGATTGAGATATATTATAGAAAGCGGCCGTTAGCCAGTACAGCAATTTCGATTTATCTCAAAAAAGGTTGTCAAAATAATGCTCAAATTTCCAAGCATGTTTGAGAAAAAAGATTTTATGTCAAGATAACCGAACCACAAAAATAACGTACACTTATTATATTGGAAATGAAACTGCGCTGTAAATTTTGTGCATAACACTAATAAGTTTGATAACGTACAACCTACCGACGCATTTATTTAACACAGTTTCTAACCGGTTTTCTTCCATAAAATATTATTGCGCATGCGCGTTTTCGCAACTAATAGTTATCCTAATTGGATGAAGAATTAATGCAACTTAATCCTGACTAAAATTTTAAATAGGAAAGTGAGTTTTGTTTGTGTTATACTACATCAAAATCGATTTTGATTAATTTTGGTACAGATCTATATACAACGTGTAACAGAATAAACGCAATACCTCTAAGGGGGCCGTGGTGACGCTTTCGAACAAATTCCGCAACCCTGGTAGGCTCTGGCCCTGACGAGCCATAGGCAGTCGCTGCATGTAAAATACTAGTAATCAGCTGCATCTGGTTAGTCTCTGCCAAGATTGCGGAATTTGTTCGAAAGACTCACCGCGGCCCTGGAAAGCAAAGGGCGTTTCAATGAACACGGGTGGGTTTTAATCAGTAAGAGTGTGACACTCCTTCCCGCTCCGCCAAGAGCGGGAGGAGTCACTTGATTATTTCCTATCCCAAAAAAAATCCTTTATTTTGTAGATTTTTTTTAAAACATCATTTGGCGTCAAATATCCACCATCTTGATTTTTTATTAAACCACCCTTTATGGACACTTGAGTTCTTGAGACAAATCTAACGACAGCTTTATTATCGTAATCCATTCAGCCGTTTGGAAGACACGAGGTAATAAAGAAATTTACAAGCACAAGATACGCACGAAAAACATAACCCTTTCTTGGCAGTCGGTTAAAAAAGCCACTGTAAATAGATTCATATGCTCATAAAATGTGTTCAATTTCTCATTACATAATTTTACAGTGTGCCAACCAATAGTTTATTGTCAAATTGTTCCCCAAGGTTTTGCTCGGTCATTTACTTCGGCAAGCGGTCAAACGCGCTGGTCTCACACGTGTGGCCTTGAAGCCAATATCGGCTGATGGAACGTTCGTTACTATCTTTGTAGTAGCTACACCTAATATTGACGATTTGGAATCATTTATTTTTTTTACATTGATCGGAAACCAACGAATAGGTCATTTCTACTTAGACCATTTTTACCAGCTTTTATCCAAATTCACATGTAAGTACCTACGTTTGTTTATACTTACAGAATGAATTTTTTAAGTGTGCTTGGTTCGCCAAATCCGAATCTCCGAAACGAAACAAACTGGATTAACAAAAAAAACACTGAAAGTAGTCTCGAGCCCGATTTAAAAAAAAACTTAAACCGCATCATTAGTTTTTTTTTAAATCGGTAGGTAAGTATGCCTAACTAGGAATCGAATAGGTTGATTTTGAAAAAAAAAAGAACATCCCGTATTATTATACCATCCGAAAGTATCGCTAATAAGGATCAAATTTTGAGAAGTAATATCACATGGCAAACTAAAGGACAACGCTAATTTAGAGCAAAGTAATTCTTAATTAAAAAAAAAATACCAACTTATAAATTTTTAAATTATGATGCAGTTTGCTCGCAGAACAGATGGTCGATGGGGCCGAAAAGTTTTGGAGTGGCGACCGCGTACCGGAAGACGCAGCGTTGGAAGGCCTCCCACAAGGTGGACCGATGACCTGGTGAGGGTCGCGGGTAGCCGATGGATGCGAGACGCACAGGACCGGTTGTTGTGGCGACACTTGGGGGAGGCCTATGTCCAGCAGTGGACGTCTTTCGGCTGATATGATGATGATCATGATGATGATGTATGATGCAGTTTAAGTTATCATCAAAATCGGGTTCGAGACACCTTTCAGTGTTTTTCTATATTCTTCATAGTTTCGGATTTGGCCATCCACGCACACATTAAAAAATCAGCCTGTATAAGTATTTATAATGTTATGTTAAAAACTTGCAAGTTAATATTTTTACTTGGTGTTTTTTATCATTGATAGGCACGTGTTTGATCAAAATCTCATCTGATGGTACGCGATGACGTGGTCAATGATGGAGCACATATGCCAAGAAGAAACTACTTAATCTTGACTTCAAGACCTAAATATTCACTCGCGTAAACTGCTTATATTATTATTCTTAAATATCCTTTTCTCTTTGAGAAGATGACTTTGCCCTGTCCTGCAGTAGGACGATTACAGGTCGAAATAGATAAACATGAAATGGAGTTAGCGGGCAAACAATATTATACATATAGACGCTATTTGCACTTTGGACGCTAACCCCAACTGAACTTTGTTCATCACACTGAATTATGTTGTTACTAACCGAGGCGCAATATAAGTGATGACACTTATTGAGCCTACATATTTTATAGTTATAATTGTTTTTTAGGTTTCCGTACCCAAAGGGTAAAACGGGACCCTATTACTAATACTCCGCTGTCCGTCCATCCATCCGTCTGTCACCAGGCTATATCTCATGAACCGTGATAGCTAGACGGTTGAAATTTTCACAGATGATGTTTCTGTTGCTGCTATAACAACAAAATACTAAAAACAGAATAGAATAAAAATTGAAGTGGGGCTCTCATACAACAAACGTGATTTTTTTTGCAGTTTTTTACAGGTACGGAACCCTACGTGCGCGAGTCTGACTCGCACTTGGCCGGTTTTATTTTGTAGGTGGAGGAAGTACTGATCTGATTTAGAAAATTCTTTCACAGGATGAAAACTACACTATTCCTTAAATTCTAGAATCGGATAGCAACCCCGCGTATCGCACTTGGTCCATCAAACAAGAAAAATCCATCATAATCGGGTAAACCGTTAAGGGGTTCCTTATGGTGTCGGACATACAACAATAACACCATCCCATCACTTTCCGTGGGCGTCGTAGGAGGCGACTAAGGGACTCACCAGAGAATGGGCAGCCTGCCAAGCCACATCGTCGCTTACTATCAGGTGAGATAGTGGTCAAGCGCGTGCCTATCAATAAAAAAATAAAAAAAAGCGTGGCGATTATGGCAATCCGATTTGGGGGAGACCTATGTCCAACACTGGACGTCTTTCGGCTGATATGATGTTAAGGGGTTCATTAATAACTACAGATAAAAAGATACACAGTTCAGTATATTATATCGCTATCTCAAAAAGTGCACGCAGTTCGCGTATCAATGTGAGCTAGCCCTAAGTGGACTTTGATCGACCGAAAACTTGTTGAGCTTAGTAACAACATATTTGCATTTATCTTTAATATCATCCTATTAACGATATACTCTAATCGTATGATTTAAACTACATACAATAATCTTTAATATCGGTGTCATTTGTAGGTCAAATATGTAGCATTATCGCGAGTTATTTTTTAATCAAGTTACGCAATTTTTATTATCATCACGTGCGGAAATCATGTGCATGTGCAATCGTGATATTTTAAGTTTACAGTAATTGTGTTAAATATTTATATAGATAGGGTCACTGTTTTGTCTTTTTTATTTAGTTTTAAATATTAAAATAGTAGTAGTAAGGTCTAACGACCCCACACACATGTCAGAGTTTCTAAACCGCCTCAAGGGCCTAAGTATAAACATTAAACATACACTTACAAAAGTGGGGTCCGAGTGCACATGCGTTGTATAAAGAACTTGCTAAATGCTTAGTTGACAATTCGCGTGACCCATGGGCTGGCTTTTACCTTGGACAAAGGATAAGCATTGCCATACAACGTGGCAATGCCGCCAGTCTTTCGGGCACACTTCCAGTCAACAGCGACGCAGATGGTTAGGATATTTGATTCTTATTTTTAGTGTATATAGTTAGTTTAGAATTGATTAATAAAACTGTTATTATCTATTCTTACTAAAAACAATACTTTAGACAATGTTATTTAAAAAAAAACTATGACTTGAGTTTGCCTTTTAGATACATAAACTTTATTACTTACAAGTTGATTGAGTGAAAAATTACAGCAAAATCTGAGAGACACTTTTTTCATATTTCAGACAGCAGCCTTCTTTTTTTGGATGGGAAATCATCATAAGAAGGAGCGAGCCCCTATATTCCTTCAAATGCCCTTTGCGTTCCAGGGCCGCGGTAAATCTTTCGAACAATTCAACCCTAGCTTTAGACTACAACTTAACAGAGCAGATCTTCAAGCAAAATAATAATGAAGGCTTGCCAATCACGGTATAGCATTTTGGCCCAAGACGTACGCGAAAAACGATGACTTAATATTGTTTGTAAGGACCCAAAAGTGTTATAAAGGTGACACTTACTCCATATAAGCTCGGAGCGTCTTCTGCATGATCTGGTTCTTGGGGAACACAGCCGCGGGCACGCCGATGGTGATCTCGCTGATGTCGGCTGCTGAGTCCCACACCTGGGCCACCACGCGGTCCATTACGGGCATGTACCTGAAGATAATAAGGAGATACTTAATCGCTAACAATATTAAAAACATTCCCATTGAGTATATCAGACATTTTGATAGTGTTAACTAGCGAAAAAAAAAATAGCAAAAGAAAGTTTATTAAAGCGGAGGTTTTAACACCATGGTGTGGTCACGATCCCTAGCATTAGGGAAACGACGCAAGGAGGGCGGAGCTCCCAATTAGTCTTGTGGTTAGGTTGCATCCTGTAAGATGGGAGATAGTACCACCTTTCTGCCGCATTGTTGGAAGATATCCTCAAAAAGAAGCAAAATAATAGAATTGACTGAACATGAATACATTCGTCGCTGTCATAACTTTTCTGTTGCGCCTTTAATTAAAACTTACTGCTACACTCATAGTACCTACTTCTTAGAATTTTCGTTAAGACGCTGAAAGTGAGAAGTGTTTGCTTCGTTGTGTTTTGAAATTAAAGGCAGTTTTTCAAAAGTGTCACTAAATATTTGTACAAACTCACAGCTCCTTATTCTTCATGACATGGGCGCAGAGCTCCCCCCACATGTAGCCTGCCACGGAGAAGCCGTGCACCACCAGGGGATGCTCGTTCTCATTCATAGCCATGAACTTGATCAGGTCTTCAGCCACCAACTGAAAGGAACACAGTTATCAATAAAGAATAACCCATCGAAACATTTAATAAATATTATATTTGAATTCAGTATTCAAGATAATTGTCATGTTTTGGAACAATATACTCTATGTCAAAAAATTGCAAAGTTCAAATTCGATTGCAGCCCATGTTTTTAGGACCTTTTTATAACGAACTAGCTTTTGACCGCGGCTTTTTAGTCATCTTAGGTAGGTACTTCGAGGATGAGTGCATGGTAAAAAAGCTTTCAGAATCATGGCAAAAACATTAAGTTTATATACCTATTTCAATTTTAACTTTATTCCCCTTTTGAATAACATTTAAAATTTACTGGCAGCGTAAGTTGCCACCATACACATTGATACATTTCTTTGAATAACAACCTTATCGCTATAGCAACAAAGTTTAATTTAGAATGCAGCCACAAACCTGGGTTCCTTTGAGTGGCCACATCAGTTGCCAAGGTGTACAGGACACGGAGACCACGTCAAAGCCTTGCTCCAGGTATAATGTGGCGTACTTCATAACGTGCTTCTGTCTAGCCAGGAGCCAGTTGATCATCACGCACATGGGCTTGTCTACCCGTTTGTCCAGCCTGTAGAAAAAGGGAAAATATTTACTGTTCTTCTTTTCGTGTGGTTCTTATTATGCTGTTTGAGCCCAGTAAGTGGCGTTCACGTTTATTGCGGCGGATCATCGAAGGTGCAGATGGGAGACTCCAGCAAATGATAAAAGCGTTCCGTTGATTCCCCTTCGGGTACGGAACCCTAACGGGGGTCCTAAATTTGTGACCGTCACAAATAGTGGGCACTCATTTGGGCACTCTTCCAACAAGACAGGAATATGCCAGAAACCTGTCAGAGCTATGGAGATGCATTCTGGGAATCAAAAAACTAGACAGAGAAAGGAACACATCCTTAAGAGCTAAGACAGACGTGACAGACATCCTCACTAAAATAAAGACCAAATGAGATGTAGATGTGCGCGTCAAAATTTTAACAAAATGGAACCCAAGAAGTGGCAAACGAAATAGAGGTCGACAAGTAAAAAATGAACGAATTAAATCTTACAGTAGATACAAACTGGAGAAGAGTTGCAAAGAACAGAAAGCAATGGAAATGTTTAGAAACGCCTTTGCCAAGAGGACAACTGACTTCCGAGATATAATAGAACTCAGGGAATGAAAATGATAAAAGGGCTATTGAAATTATGACACATTTGACTCAAATTGCAACGTCCTGTTGTTACCAAATAGTCAATATCGCGTGCGCTCGTCATTTAGCAATCCAGCTGCTAAATTACCAATTTGACTCAATGCCCCAAGTCCTATTCTGTGTAGGATTGTCACCAGTCAGTTCTTGAATTGAAGACATAATTCAAGAGTTGTAGAGTATATGAAAGATTCTTATAAGTTGGGGAGGATTTAAACAGATCATTAAGCAACCACCAGTCATCATCTGTTGTCTGACTAACATTTTCTCACCATGTTGGTGCTGGCTTTCAGACTCACCAGATTTTTTTATATGGATCAGAAATCATCAAATGACCCCTCCCGCTCTGGGTGGAGCGGTAGGGAGTGATGAGACCCATCCGTGTTCCTCCTTATGTCCTTTGCGTTCCAGGGCCGCGGTGACTCTTTCGAACAAATTCCGAAACCTGGCAGAACAAATTCCGCAAACCTAGCAGAACAAATTCTGCAACCCTGGCAGAACAAATTCTGCAACCCTGGCAGAACAAATTCCGCAACCCTGGCAGAACAAATTCCGCAAACCTAGCAGAACAAATTCTGCAAACCTAGCAGAACAAATTCTGCAACCCTGGCAGATCAAATTCCGCAAACCTGGCAGAACAAATTCCGCAACCCTGGCAGAACAAATTCCGCAACCCTGGCAGAGACTAACCAGATGCAGCAGAATACCAGTACTTTCGCACATGGTGCAAATGTCTTCCGGCCCTCCACGGATGATGGTAATTTAATGCCCTGAGCAGTTAGTTCGATGGCTGGCTGGTATTGTTTGGCATGACATGACCTATATTCCTAACAAGAATTTCTATAGCGGCAATATCTCTTCGCATTCCTGCATCACATCCGTGATCGTAAGTATCGATGCTCAATTGTTTTTTTTTAGCCGGAATCAAGACACGCATTCGATCATACGACAACATTGTAACAGAGCACTGTTTGTAAGTGTCAAATCGACCCAGTCCCCCGATTGGCTCCCAATTCGCGACGCGAAACAAATAGAATGTAATTATATCACAAGTGTACCAATAGGATTGCGTAACGTTTGACATGTACAGCATCACATGTTGGCTGCATTGCGAGAATAGAGTAGGTACATACATTCGTCTAAAGAGAAAATCAGACGCTACATTTAAAGGAAATACGCACGCATAGTTGTCAATATGAGGTGAAATGTGCAGTGACCTGTCATATTAATTAATTGATTTGTTTCTTCAACACTCTTGGAGCTTCATGGCCTCGACCCCTTTTTTCTTGGTCGCCAACACTATTGATTTTGACTTTCAGGAGTTGCATGGGAATAATGTGGTGGCTGCACACCACTTAGCCAGGGCATGATTTTGGTAGGACCCTAGACTTTGAACCTTTTAATTAAACCGACTACTTACAACCAGCGAAATACTTTAAAATTATAAGGTTTATATTTAATGTAAACCTCATAATTATGAGGCTTATACGCTAATAATTACCGAATTTAACGCTCAATTAAAAAATGGCATGGTCAACCGCAGAGAAACAAGCCAACTGGCGTAATTAAAACATCAGCCGTTTATTAAACGATTACTGTTTGCTCGTTGCTTGTTGCAGGAAATGTACTAGTATTTTTAGCTCGTAAATAAGAGGTTGCGTTGGCGGGTTGGTCCCAAGTGGATCGTCACCTTGGTCACAACTATCCGAACGCAACTTCCTAATCTTTTTCACTATCATCTACCCCGCCTTTTCCGAACTATGGTGGGGTCGGCTTCCAGTTTAACCGCATGGAGCTGTCTAGCTGATCTCCACAACCCAGTTACTGGGTAAAACCCATTTGTAAGAGTGGACTAGACTAGACACTACAACTAACATTAGAAAGATCTACAGATATCTGTTTCAGATCTGGGCATTTACGCACCTGCGATTTGAGTCTGCGAAAAATATGATACGAGAAGAGCGCTGTTATTCTTTTTCTAACAATGGAAAAATATTGCTTTTGTGAAAATGTTAGTGAAACAGCGAGGTGTTAGTGAAGTTCCGAAGATTTCCAAGGTAAATGCACATCATTGTACTCTTGTCCTTATCGCAATGGCTATTTAGCTGCGTTTGATGAAGCATTTCATCTGTCTTCAAAAACTCACCCACTGTCTAGCGGTCTATCTGTATTATCCTTCACAAAATCCACCGTTTCTTCGGCCAAAGTGCATAGGCATCCCAAAAACTACTAGGGTACAATTTTAAGGTGAGACTTTAAAATCGTACCCTGGCGGTCTCATGTATGTACTCACTTCATGGTGGCCGGATCAGCTTTCAGCTTGATCTTGTCGTTACTGATGTACTGGATGTTTTTGGTGATGTCCTGCGTGTGCGCGTTGCGGTCCAAGGCCACCATCGCGACTGGGGCGCAGGATAACAGCGGACGGAATGAGGCCTGAAAGAAAGATACTTTCAGATGCACATATCTTACACGAAAGAAAGAAGGAAGAAATACACGAGAGCATTCGTCGGGGATCAAAAATAGGTTATTATAAACAGAAATAATAAATAAACACACTAGAGTTCCCCGTCAATCCCTGCGTTGGGCTTGTGAAGGTAGATTTAAGCTTAGTGGCGGCTGAGAACACAGGAGAATCGCTGCGGAATATCAAATTCACGAGACAACGGGAGTGACGGGTGGGGTACTACGCAGTGCAAAGCAAACTTCAGAGCTGCCATTCTGTTTTAAGGACGCGTTTACAGATGGGTAGTCACAAATCATTACTTTTTTACACAAAAATATGTTTATTAAATAAAATGCTTTGCATTCAAAATGTTTATCTACACTCACAACGTAATGTTCCAAATATCAGTTCAAAAACGAATGCATATATACGTATTTTTTTTTCGTGGACAGGTAAAATTAAAAAAAAATCCATTACAGTGCAACATTTTCCTTCGATTTTTAAACAACTGTATCATAAAATAACTTTTTAATTTTTATAGTACACTTTTACTTTTTAATTTATTGGCGCGGGCTCATTGACTCAAGGTGAACGCTTCAAGGCTTCAAATTTTCTTGTTTTTTGCAATTTACAGTATGTAAGTAAGTATGTATTAATAGAATCACAATCATTAAAATCATCAATACAACTCTTTCAGTTACAATTGATATCAAATGTAGTATTTCATGAAATCATAACATTTGTTAATCAATTTGAATTTCGTGGGCTACCTCGAAGCGCTCACCCTAAGTCAATGACCCAGCTTATGTCATTGTCTATGGATTCGCGCGCTGCGCAGTCATTCGAATGATACGCAATGAGAATATCCGCCATATTGGAATAAACTATTTTTCCACTTAATTTAATTTCAACTGTATGAGTGAAGATAAAATAGTGTATGCAACGGTATATAATTAGGTATTAAAACACTCGTGTGATAAACCCACACTCGTGTTTTAATAACTCGTTTTATATGATCGTTGCATAAACTACTATTTTCCCATTAACTGTTTCTGAATAAATGTACCGAAGTAAAAAAAATCACTTCGGTACATTTATTGAGAAACTGTAGCTATCTAAAATTATATTTATGTTCAGAATCGTACCATGCACATCTATCAACAATTCATGGGAAAAACATTTTAAGAATGCAAAGCATTTTATTTAATAAACATACTTTTGTGTAAAAAGTAATGATTTGTAAACGCATCCTTAATCGTACTCTTACAAAATACTACAAAGATTTAGTTCTGAGGAAAATTACTGATCCTCATGGGACCTATCACGGCACAGCACTGGAGCTGCTTTCTATAGAATGTATAGAGGAGTTCTTAGATTAGTGCATATGTAACTCTACGATTCTAATCAATATTAATACGTAACACCAGATACAATTAGAACACGTCAAAATTTAAATTCATACTCCAAAACTGAACCAAAATTTTAACTGAACAAGAATTTGTTTTATATATATGACATGATTAATTAGTACCTAAGCATCGTTCCATATTCCACAAAATAAAGACGGACTATCATTTAATGAATTAATGACTCAACTTTTAAGGAAAATAGAGCCAATAAAACCTAAATCAGAGAAGTCATGAATGAATGTTGTAATCGCATTATTTTGTCAATGCTACTAGATGTGACTCACTGATAAATGGGCACGTGTAGGTATTATGCCAAAAATAATGTTATCAATACATTTAGACAAGTTTGCGATAGAAGTGGCCTTCCCCGAAAAGTTCCACTGTCTGAAGGTAGTATCAGTTTTATCCTAACTGCCGCCCGCGGCTCTACCCGCGTGGTATAAGAACTTCCTAATTTTTTGCACTTCATATATTAATAGTTTCTGCCCGCGGCTTCTTCTGTTCGCCTTCCCTGTGTTTTCTAATGTATGCTGCTATATTACTGTCAAGTTTCATCAAACTCCGTGCAGTAGTTGCGTGAAAGAGCAACAAACATCCATCTCTTCAACCATCAATCATCACAAACGCGTTATAATAATAAGTACCTAAATAGTAGGATAGGATCGCGTATAGCCTGATCAGATGGGATACTCCGATGAGTCATAATGCGACTGTGGAACCACACCACAAACGATGACCTACTGCTGTCCTGCTCTTTGTGCAAAAACACCTGAACCATTTTACGAGGTCGATGCTAAGGCTGTCGATGTCGAAGCTCATTACAATAAAGAACTAATAAATCATTCATTTTTGGGAGTTACAGACAAGGGGGCCAAACATTGAACCCAAAGCATGTTTAAGAAGTTGACTTTATGCAACCAGTCTCACCAAGGAGTTTCGTTTTACCTAGTAGGGGAGAAGGGGGAAATTGGAGCCTACTAAGGAAAAAGTTCAATAAAAGTCAAATTTATGGATACTTAAGAACTTTTTATTAAAAAACTAAATCCTTACTCATTTGACTATCATTTAATAATAGCGTTAACGTTACATTATTAGGCGTTTAACCACAGATAAACTTTAAAGAAAAAAACAGAATCGCTCTCATTACCCGACTTTGCGGGAAATGAGAGCCTATAAATTCCCATATGTGTAATGGGAGCTACTTAATTATTAAATCAGCCTCAAAAATTTCGTTTTCAGTCTTAAATCTGACTTGATCATAGAAATTATAATATAAATGTAACCTTATAACAATTATCTTTAAGGATCCAAGCAAAAAATGCAAATATAATCAACCGGGCTGTCAGAACCAGAACATTCTTTGTGTGCCCAATTACCGCAACCTCTGCAACGGTACCACATTTCGTTATCTTTTCCTGAGTCACAGCAAATAGCACACAATGTCTCTTCTTCTGAATATTCTGATTCATCATCACAAATATTCTCAAGGTTTTCTTCTTCAGACGTGTCAGTTTCATCCTCAAAAAGTTTCTTTTTTATTCTTTTAACTTTCTCGTTTTTGTTGGTTGCGTCCTTTCGTTTTTTTCCTTTTCCTGCGGTACATATTCTTTCTTTTTTGCTGGTTTCTCCTTTCTTCTTAGCAATGATTTTAGTTTTACATTTTTTCTCTAGACGTTTCTTCTCTTTCTCTTCAAATACTGTTTTCATTGGCGTGCTAGATAAAATTACTGAATGTTGTTTTCGCAAGGTCTTATTTTTGTTAGATATGTTAGGTAGTGGACTCACAACTGATAGAACTTTCGCAAAATCATTTGATATGGTTGGATCTGTACAGAGTGACTGTTCTTGAACGTCGTTTGTTGTGGACAAGGTCGTGGAAGTATTGGCAGGAGTTAGCTCGGGGGCAGTTTTATCATTCAACGAAAACGGGATTATAGAAGGGTTTGTGTTTGTTGAAAAGTTTGGTGTAGTATTTGCTATAGATGCCTCTTCTTGTAGCTCACTTAATATTGATGGACTTACAGCATGGTAAATATCAGGTAACTGCTCTTTTTCAACATTTTGCGTGTATTCGACCAGGACAGAGCTAGGCATTTCCAGCTCCTGTTGAATACCACGAGATGTAGATGGAAGTGGTTCATAGTTGCCAGTACCACGAGATGTAGATGGAAGCAGTTCGAAGTGGCCAATATCACGAGATGTACACGGAAGTGGGTCAGAGTTTCCAGTAACTAGCCGTTGAGAAGTGGGTCTTTGAAACTGAACAACAACATCTGAGCTTGCTTGCTCATTAACTTGGCTCTGATCTCCATCCACAGCAACAAAATCGTCTTCTGAAAAAATAGCAGGATTCATGGGATATATTCCTGTGGCTTTAAAGCCAGAGATCCCTTTGTCTAAGCTTGCTACTCTGGCATAAGCTTTGTTGAACAATCCTGCAATATCGTAGGGTGTAATTTTTACCATATTCCTGGATTTCATAAACATGTCGCATTCCTTGTTGTAGGCTCTTTTGAACGGCCCAAAAAAGGTTACATCCAGAGGCTGTAACCGATGTGATGAATGTGGTGGAATTGATAGCATTACAACATGGTTGGCTTTAGCCACTTCCCAAGCTTCCAAAGTACAATGACTGTTGTGATTGTCCATAATCAGTAGAACAGGTTGTTCAGCAGCGGGTTTTGAGTACTCAATAAAATGTCGCAGCCATTTAATGAATATGCTTTCGTTTGTCCAACCATTATGAGAACATGTGTAAACAGCTCCTGGAGGACCATCTTTTTCTAGTTGCGGTGAGTGACGCTGTCGAGGGAAAATAAAAAGAGGCGGAATGAAGGACCCTGAAGCACTCATAGCACAGATAGCCGTGACGTTTTTACCTCTTTCCCAAGATGTGACTGTTCCTACACGTTTTTGTCCCTTAGGCGCTATAATTTTTTCGGTTTCCTGCACTGTCGTTACGCCAGTCTCGTCCATATTGTAAATATGAGACGGCGGGAAGTGGTATTTTGTCATGACATTTTCCAGATTTTCAAAGAACCGATCCACTTCAGCTTTATTGAACCCAAGTATCCTATTAATGCTTGTCGCTTCTGGCTTTCTAATACTTAGATTAGGATGTCGTTGGAAAAAGCCATTTAGAAAGTCTCTGCCTGCAGACTTTTTGGTTTCATTAAATCGATCTGCAACTCCAATTTTTTCAGCCATGGCGTAACATACCTTACAAAACTGAGCCCTCGTCAGTCCATAAAATTTATTTGACATTTTTTGTAGATGATCAGCCAGAATGGCTTCTTGTTCCACAGTAAACACAGAGGGCCTTCCTAGTTTTGGAGGACATTTGTAGCTAGTATCGTTAAATTTAGCTAACCTGAATCTCTTTTTTAAGGTGCTGTAGGGTATTCCAGTCTCTTTTGATACCTTGTATACTGATGTACCACCACGCCGAAGTTTTTCGACTGCGTTTTCTAAAGTTTCAACGGTCCAAGACGCTTTCGTAGTGGTGCGTTCTCTTTTCCTTGGCATTTTGAAATCTGAAAAAAAAAAACATTATTACTAAATCGTATGGGGCAATTGGAGCCACAAAGGGGTAATCAGAGCCTAATAAGCTCCGATTACCCGACTACCACCATGTTGAAATTAAATAAAACGATATACTGAATCTAACTTGTAACGAAATTATATGCAGAGATACTCAAAATTGATAACATTAGCTATAAAATAAAACAGGTTTGATTATAATAAACGTATAACTTTATACATACCTGGCCGATGAAATTTCGTATTTCTTATAAGGGCGGACCGAAAAATCAACAAGCGTCCGTCGTCACACAACACATGGCACTGGCGAGTCTAGCGCCGCAGAGAAACACGATCGCAGCGGGCCGAAGGCGTCCGAGTAACAAACGAGTGAATACGAGCTATAGGTTTGTCTCTAGTCACACCGCTCCCATTACCCTCTGGCTCCCATTACCCTCTGTACCCCTAAGGGTTGTGGTGGTCAGAAAGGCAGTAGGATACTAGTTTTCAGCTGAATCTGGTTAGGCTGGAAACCGACCCCAACATAGACGAGTTTTTTTAAGGATGGTAATCATCAAATAACTCCTTCGCTCTGGGTGGAGCGGGAGGGAGTGTCAGACTCTTACTGACTAAAACCCACGTGCTCCTCCTAGTGCCCTTTGCGTTCCCGACTCCAGGGCCGCGGTGACTCTTTCGAACAAAATTCGCAGCCCTGGTAGGAACTTAGATGGGTAAGCCTGGGATGATGATGTTGTCTGACTCGATGACCAAGACCAAAGTCTTTTCGTATTTGTAGATCTTAATGTTATGGAACAGAAACGAATTTTGTCACTGGACGTACCACATCTTTTTTTTGCAGTTTCTATTGCAACTAGCACTTCGCCCACGACTTCGACTGCTTCGATTTAGTAAAAACGATTTTGGCCCTTTTCACATATAAAGGTCGGATTTTCAAAAATCCTTTCTTGGAAACATATCTCAGCTACATCACAAAAGCCTTTTGCAAAATTTCAGTCTTAGTCATTTCGGCTGTGCAATTAAATATCAGTCATGCCGTGAGCCATCAGGATCACGCGTTATGCCGTGAGTGCTGTGAACAGCGGGAACAGGGATTAATTTTTCTATATACATAAAGATACAGATAATGCCACTAATGAAGATAACGGTCTACATTATTTATGTTACCAATAAATTATGTAGCAGTGAAGGTAACTTGCTCACGTAACTGGCAATACTGCAAAACTATCGAGCTCAAGTTCAATGTCAGTCAAGTCAACGGCTTGGCTACGATCGAGACGCACGATAAAAACTTAGGACGTACGTAGACTGGTAGTTATATAATCAGTACTAATAATAGCTTAATATGTGTTGTTCACTTTTAATTTGCTGTAACAGGTGCGGATGGAGCTAAAGACCAGTTTAGATCTTTAAGTGTAAACTCGGCTAGTGAAGGTTTTGAAATTGAAGGAAAAATTACTCTTTCTATGTGACTATTGTGATATGGATATACGGAAACAAGAGGCCCATTTCAACCGAGGCATTATAAATAGATTAAGCCCGACACACTATTCCCTAGGCAACTGCTGACTAACACTAGAAAAGAGAGAGGCAACGAAGCTCGACGGTTCCCAGACAAAGGATTCAACTGTTTTCGATAACAGAGAAAAAAAAAAAACGGGTTGCACTCCGGGAGTGCCGGCAGAAGTGAAAACTTGAATATTAACGTTGTGCATTTCTGATATTTTGAACTGGTTAGGGAATAATTTTGCACGAATTGCTTTAATTATCAGTATAAAAGTACAATCATTTGTGTGGTAAAATACAATATTCATTTATTGCGCTATCGTACACATACATGACAATTTATATTACATTAAAAATTTAACACTACAGAACTATTACAATTATTTAACATTAACAAGTTTACCTCTCAGCAAAATCAAAGATTTTCGATCAGGTCACGTGTCCGTCTTACGAATTTTCAATCTGACGAATTTGTTCGGTCACGTGACTTGTCGCGAGTTTAACATTTTTCCCCATCACAAAAAGTGCACAGCGCCGCTAAAGAAGCTTTCACTGCAAAAAAAATGGGATAGAACAGCGGAAAAATAAGAAAAACCTACATAAAATAAAACCTAAAGGCATTGCAAGTGCACTGTCCGCCCTGAAGACAATATCTTAATGTCCCTTCAAAACCGGAACACAGTAATGAATGATGCTAAGGCTCATCATCATCATAATTACATCACAAATTACTTGATACATTTAGCACGAAACGAATTTAAGCAATCGCTCTATGGCAGTTAATCGTTTGAAGACCGAAACCAACCGAATGATAGACGTTCAGCGATAAACGCATTTAGTGTTTCGTCCAAGTTGGCATGTGTGGCAGAAAGAAGTTACAGAAATAATAAGTCTGGACATAATATTACTACTATATTTGATAGTTTTGATGTTTGACAGACAAAAGAACACTAGGCCAATGTTCCACTTGGCGATATTTAGCGGAAATTGAACGGAACTGTGCGTATCTGCGTAGTGTAGTGCGCACCAGGATTAGTTGCACTCGTAATGTGCAATAGAAGAATACATTGTAAACAAAGTCGTTTATCGGTTATTGTTTATGAGTGAATATTAAATATCCTTTCCGTGTTGTTAAACAAGATTTATAACTAAACTTAAGTCTTGAGTACAGTATTTTTTGCTTTCACAAATACCTACCTACTACCTGAACCACTTGCTATGGTGCAAAGATCGGAATGAATGAAAGAAAATATTGCAATGTGAAATGCGGCTTAGAAAAGCAAAATTAACCCAGGTTTCGTGGCTTCGGTCCAAATTCTGTGGAGTTAACTGCGTTTTGTAACCACGTTCTTCTATTATAAAATACAATACGTCGTCAACGATGAAGAAAGGGGTGACCCTTTCTTCATCGTTGACGACAAACAGCATTTTGCTGTCATCATTGATAGGACCAGTATGTCCAGATCTGAAAGACTATTATTTATACGCAAAGAAATTATTCATCAAACCTCTTAAAAAATATTGACGGGAGAAGTGTATATCTCCAGATGAAGACATTCTATCAGCAATAAAAATGACGAAAAGTCAAAGATTTCGACGAGCACTACCAAAATGTTAGGTGCTCAATCCCATCATTTTGGCATTTCGACAATCGCTATTTTCGATAGAATGTCACTTTGTCTCCGAGGCCGTGATTCTGATGACCAATAACGCTAAAGCAAAGGTTTCGAAAACGGGTTGACAATTTCGCCGTTAGTTCACATGTCAGGATGGCCGAGCGGTCTAAGGCGCCAGACTCAAGGGTTCCTTACTCACTAAACGTGAGTACGAGTTGTTCTGGTCCTCTCTGAGGGCGTGGGTTCGAATCCCACTTCTGACAAACTGTTTTGCTTTTATTTTCGTCTTTTAATTTTTATTTTGCTATCATATGATTATTATATATGGGATCTCATGCGTCAGTATGTTTGTGGTTATTCCTTGTGAGATCAATTTTCTTTATCTTTGCGGACAAAAAGGCAGTTGTTTTCATGAAAATATGAAAATCAGATATAACCGGCTACGTTTAGTGATATCATATCAAATCGGCAATAGTTATCTATCATATGATACATTATTCTATTTTAATCATACGATTTCATTGTTTGTAAATTCTGTCTGGGCTGTATTTTGAACCAAAATATTGTCGTCCGTAGATAGTTTTGAGAGTCCAACTCGCATTTGGCTGGTTTTTTACCGACGTTTAGAACCCCCATAAAACATCCTTCACTAAAGGATAAATGAACATAATTTAAAGGGTTTCTTTATTGATGAATGCCGGAATCCGAAAAAAAATTATGAGTTGATATGATGAGTTGCGTTGCGTGGGAGTCGATTCTGACGATCATACTTTCTCAATGCATCCAAACGGAACAGCTTGTTTTATTTCCACATCTTGATAATTTTTATGTCATTCAAACTTATAAGCAGGGAAAATTGGCTTCAATCGATTCTTAGTCTTTCTTGAAGTAGTGTAGTTTAATAGGCGGCACATATTTGTAAAAACCAGCCGGTCTATTCTAAAAACACCTCACCGTGAAAACAAGGTGGAGAAAACTTTGAAGTGAGATAAAGTGAACCTTCATTCCACCTCTGAGTTTTCACGATGAGATGGTGTCAGAGGGCACTACAGCTACAGTGTCAATACACTGTAGGGCCAACTCAATAGTTGGCCTCGTATTTTATTGAAACTGCATAATTCGCTAGGCCAGCTCATGATCAGTGTTACCTACTACTACTACTAACACGAGGTACAGTACAGTTTCTGTTGCCAATTGAATGCCTATAAAAACCCTGTATCGTGCCTTATCGTTGGCATTCATAAATCATTCATTACTTAAATGGGCATCGACAATGAATGCATCATCTTTTAAATGCGTGTTACCCACGTGTTCTATGTCCTCGCGCACTACCTAAGTCAGTCATTCACGAAAAGCGTGCCACATTACGTAGAACGGTTCATCGCCCCGTAGCAAAAATGCTCGATGTCGAACTTTTTCGTCTTCTACTGCAAACTGAGTACTAGGCGATTACTGGGGAACAGTGCTCATTGGACCTGTCGACCTAGTGTGAGCCATTACCCATTTAGCAAGTTGATAGGGGTGCTGACTGCAATGGGTCAGTATACGTACATTGATGTATCGTCACAGCTTGGGGCTATATCAATGCACCCCTCATACTATTCAGGACCAACTTCCAGCAGCATCCAATTCTCGAAATATCTTACCATTGAGCAATAGAAGTTAATTAAAGGACCATCCGTAAAAAGAGATAATTTTTGCTGTTGAAATTATTACGAATTAATTACGAATATTGTGTATTAATTTTGCTTTTCTGCTATCGATATAATCTTTCTCTTTATAATATGGATTACACAGCTGAAGGTGCCTATTCTACACGCAGCGGAAGACACGTGCGTCTTAAAGGAAGGCCTAGCAAATTCTGGCGTGACGACTTGGAGGCTTTTACGGGGGATTGACCGAAGAAGGCTGAGAAGAGTGGAAGGATACGTATCAATATGAACAATTTTTACTATGGGACCAACCCCGAAATCGCAACTAAAGAAAATCAGCTGTTCAGTACATTTTGTCGAGTTATTCGCACATTTAAATGTTTGGGGCAGTCGTTTTTTTCCCGATCTCAGTCTTGGTCCCATAGTAAAAGTTGTTCATAATGATGAGTACGATCCCTTTTCAGGTATTGCCTTTATTCTGTAACACGTTGTATGAGATATACAACCGTGAACGCTTAAGTGAAGTGAGCTGTCATAGATATAAAGAATAGCATTACTGAATTCTAGAACCTTCTATCGGCATAAAGCACACCCGAGGTCCCGGGCCTCTACATTAGTTCTCAATTACAATGATTTATAAGTAACAATGAGCCATCATCTGTATAGTGCGTGCCGGTGCCGACTGATTGGCTCGTTCAATACAAATGATGATAACTTCAGTTATATCGGCGGTATGTTCCACGCGAACAACTAGTGATTGTTTTGAATCATTCGTTTGGTATAATACTTCCTTAATTCTAGAGAATCTTGAATAAGGATGATTGATGCTATCAAAGAAATTGTGTGATGTATTTATGTGATGTGGAGACAATGCGATCTTCAATTGATGACTTGTTGCATAATTTAATAAGATTTCAGTAGCATGGTATCTTGCTGCTGTCACAACAACTATATCTCAGCATAGAAACGCATCAGAAGGCAGAAGGACCATGTTGGCTTAAGCCAAGTGACTCTTAAGTATAGGTACTTCATAAGCTGAGCAAGAAGGTCCATTTTGCTGAGGACAAAAACATTTCCTACTAGCCCAGTTCCATATAGCTTACTAATAAAGTCAACCCCTAAAAGGGTCGGAAGAATAAACAAAACACATCCAGGGTAATGCATCAGATCTAGAAAGCCACTGTGACCTTACACTACAATAAATAGAAATAACAGAGTAGGAGCAACGGGCAACCCGGGATAGAACAATGGTACTTAAAAACAAATAACAGCTATTTTTAGTACGCTAGGTTCAATATTACTAACTGTAAGGAGACTATTTGGCAAGTGCATTGTTTACTACAAAACAAAACAGTTGCTGTTTACTCCTAATGGCCTAGTACACAATATTGTGACGGGAGATGTGACAAAATCATATCGCGACTCTTAAAAAAATAGACGAATTTCATGACATATTTCGCTAACTTGCTTGATAAAAAAGAGAAGAACCTCTTGTTTGATCCAAGTATAATGCAGGCAGACAGACAGTGGATTCACACGAACGAAGTAAACACAAATGATCCACACTTTGCGTCAAATAACATGACAAGTCAATGATATTATCAAAGTGGCGCCATCACGCAGCAAAATGCATCTAAAATGCATTATGCGGTTGAAAAATAAACCACTACTTAATTGAAACTAATTTGAACCAGCGTTTCAGTTAACCATAACCTTCAGTACACAATTCCTACTAACCTATATTTCTCTTACATCGTAAAACGCAATACGCACTTTATGGTGCGCTAGCGCATAGCTCGGCCACGTGACTGTGACGTCATCGCATCACAGTAGTTGCCAAGTGCACATTATACGGAACTTATCTATTCGTGCGATATCGCTATGAGACGCGTTTGCTGATTCTATGTTAATTTAGGTCCTGTCTTGTAGATCCAACCGTGCCAATAATTTTGTACAATTGGGTACTTTCCTAGGTAAAGAAATAAGAATTCGATTTAGTCCGTCCGTTAGATTTTCAAAAAGTATTTTAGTAAAAGTATTAGTTTATAAAAAAATACGTACCTATCCAAGGTACGTATTTTTTTCCATTCCAAATCGATAAAAAATGATAATAAAGATAAAGCGCATCAGTTCAAGAGTGGGGGCTGATGAAGTCACGTTTTTAGTAAAAAGTGCACTCAAATGTGACGTCACACGAGTTTTCATTGCACTGTTACGTCTTATTTTTTTGTTTATGTGACAAAGAAAAATGCGTGTCCATTATTTTTTGTAAATCCTGTATTTAATAGGATAAAGATTTCCGACAGTCTAAAAAAGCCCAAACTGGACTGGACACCTCTGTGTTTGCAGTAATCATGTACCTATGATTACTGCAAACACAGTGGTGTCCAGTCCAGAGGGCTTAGTGCCAGGTTTTTTAACGTACGCATTTCAAATTGTATGCAAAAAAAGGTTTTCCGTTGTCACCAGACGGCGCTTATTCAGTTTCAATACAAATTGACGTTTACGCAAACGCGATCGAGAACGTTAAAAACCTCGCACTTGGGCCACTGTACACAACATAGTGCTTCGGAACTGCTTTATGACTGTATGACTGTCGATTTCATGGTCACAGTTTCAATTTGAATGTACCTGCTTCTGGTTTACAGAGCTCCTTGATCTATTTTTATCGGGAATTGACTTTTACACACAAATATAGGTATCACAATCTGCGTTGCAAGGTCTTTACTTCGTTGTTCCACAGGAGAAACTGAATTACTTGTACTTATATTTAGCCTAGGATCTACAGTGTCTGTTTCCGAACCTTTGACGCGAAGCATCGGGTCCAAAGTACAATGCACTTATGTAAATAAGGCGTTTGTTCATTTATCACTCCAATCGAGCATGCATACTTATTGGCATATTAATCTGATAACAAAGGTTACATTTTGAATCCAGTTTGTGATTACAATATTGGATTAACGCCTTGCGAATTTGACTTCGAAGTTAAGCGTTCGATTTGATAACATTAATACCCCGGTTTTTTTTACCAATGCTTTCCTCAGACCTAGATTTAAGGTGCTCTTGATCAACATAACTATGAAAATATATCTTCCTTTAAGAGCAGTGCAGCGTGAGTTCAAAATATACAGAGATTAAGGTTACATCAGGGTTGTATATTTGGGCCGAGTTTGGTCATCATCAAGGTGCGGTGGTGGAGAAATTCCAATGCTAAAGTTTCAAGGTTTATTTTGATTAAACTTAGAATAACGGGAGGAAAAAAAAAGATAAATGAAATGCAGGCCGCATTAGAATATAGAACCAGGATTCAAGATAAATCTTTGTCTTTTCTCAAACAACGGAACCTATAACGTAGTTCTTCAGAGAATGAATGAATTCGCATAAATTCAATGTTTCACGATTGTTTTGTATTGCAATTTCTATGTAGGTACTCGTATATGGTATGTATGTACCTACAACACCATAACAAAGAGAACTCTAGTGTGTAGTGCAGTTATGGATAAGTACGTATTGCTTGTTCGTTACTTTTATTACAGAAGTAGTTAATGTATATGAAGAGGTACTTACAAATTTTCCATTGCTTCGTAATCCAACTTTGCCATGATTAACTGCTAAAGACACTGCATTTTTTAAGGCACTCATTTTACCTGTAAATAAGAAAAAACATTTTCAGTAAAAAGAAGAGCATAACGATAAAAATAAGTAATAAAATGTTCAAAAAGGTCGGACCCTTCATAACCTGTTTTATAATTTTGCGGTGAAGCAAATATAACAATAAATTTTAAGTAGGTATTATTTTCTGCAGTAAGTATTTAACTGTTTTTTTTTTTTAAGATTGACTAGATAAACGTCCATGTGTCCACAAATGTTACATTGAACACAAACTAAAACATATACCGTGACTATAAATATAACGATTTTGAGTAATCATCCATTTACGATGCAACTGATGGTATTTTTTTCCAAAATGTCTCATAATCGCAATGCCATTAGTTGCATGCAATAGAAGACATGAGTGAACGTTCAATACATTAAGCCACAATTAAATTAATACACAACCTTTTTTCTTCCTGGGCCACATGGAACTTGTTCTATTATCGTGAGGGGCCACAATAATCTACAGTAAAAAGCAAGACTGGTGTCAGATTTTCTGGCATACGGGAGAACGTACGCTAATATGCTCAACACTATCTATACTAGTCCAACTAAAAGAGATTTTTCGCAGAAGCAGGTAGAATAAAAAACACAAAAACTATGCAATTATGACAATATTACATACATACGGATAGAATTGATAACCTCCTTTTTTTTGAAGTCGGTTAAAAATAACCATTTGCACTACACTGTTAAAAATAACAGTTATGCAGCATAAAATGTAGATCTCTTACAAGTAACTCTACCTACAACTTACGCTGGGCTAGGCAGAACTAGGTCGGCTAGGCTAGCTGCGTGTTAGCCAGACCCCCAAGCACGCACAAAGGTCCGAATGGGCGTGTTAAGTGCGGAAACAGAGTCCCTACACTACTAGCTCTACGATTTCATCACAACTATAGCTTCTTCCTTACAAAGTTATGGATAATCTATAAGAATATTAAGATAACTAAGCTATCTGAATTCTATGTTACAATCATTTTGATGTGCCTACAATTTCCCATGTCTTATTGGTGATACGTAACGTCTACACCGTTTTGAGATCAGGGTCGAGGGTTCGATACCCTCTCTGGGGCTACTAGCTCGAATACTACTTACTTGTTCCACACGTCCAACAGAATTTCCCGTAGTCCAGTGCAATGTCGTGCATTCGACTGCATACTTCTAAAAACGGATCTGATAAACTGCCTCACTGACATTTACTATCAACGTTTAGCCTATTTTGGACTCATTTAGGCCATAAACCAAAGTCATTACAAACTAGTTCTGTTAGTTTTTGTTAATAGTAGGGTACCTTTATCAGCGTAGCCATCATGCAGGATTTTTTTTTGGGAAAAATGGCAGACGAAATTTTATTGAGAGAACAGATTCCACGTGAACGAACTCGAAAGCAAAAGATAGTAAGGCTCAGTCAATTTAAGATTTTATTAAATACGGCAATCAGAATATTCGCTCTTTTATAGGTAAGTACTAAATAGCGGATTTCATTAAAATTAAATAAAAACTGAGGTAACTATACCTACCGGGTGGTCACAGCATAATGAGTTTGTTATCATTGAACAGAGGCGATGTATTTAGCGTTGACTTGTTTGTATTCGTAATAATATCTATCTACAAAGAATAACACCAAACTTAATAATTATCTGACCAAAGTCCATTATCTTAGCAGTATTTTATGAGTGATACAAAGGTACAAGTCCAGCTTGATAAGATCTTCATGTAGGTAGCTTGAGCATGAATAATATTGAACTTTTTGTAACACGCATCATTTGACCTTTTTTGACAAACGCATATTCTAGTAAAATTAAATATTCACGTCTCTTTTTTGATTAATCGTCACACAGAAGGTGCGAGACCTTTAGATTAATCTCACACTCTACGGCTCCTTCTTTTATAAATAATCACACACTCACACATCTTCTTGGATTAATAATCACAATTTCACGGTCTGTTTTTGGCTTTTCACTACACACTCACGCACCTTCTTGGAGTAATAATCACAAAGTCACGTTCTTTTTTTGGCTAATGAACACATACTCTCGCGCACACGCGCCTTTTTCGATTAATGATAACTCATTCACGCACCTTCTTTACTTAATAATAACACACTCATGCACCTTCTTCGATTAATAATAACACACTTATGCACCTTCTTTGCTTAATCATACACAATCACGCACCTTCTTCGATTAATAATAACGCACTCACGCACATTTTTCATGTAATAATCACACACTTACCTTCCTCAATTAATATTTAATTTATGACTTAAATATTAAAAGTCTGTATGTTTGGATATTTGCTAATCAGTCACCCCTCAAGCTCTGAATGCTTTTAGATGAAATTTCGAACATGGGCAAAGTATGGCCTGAGTATGGGCAATAGAATACTTTTTTTTCTCGTTCTTTACATTGTTCTCACATGTAGAAGCAACAAGGATAATGTAACCAGGATTATTGTAAATCATAAAATGGTTTAAAAGAGTGTCCGTGGAGTTTCTTATACATTCTTCTCCATAGAGATCTACGCTTTGGAATGTCAATTTCAAAAGTACCTGTAAATGGTTTATTTGAAATAAATGCTTTGACTTTGACTGTTTTTCCTGGCAGTACATTCCCATGAGTATACATTTCCATGTGGTCGAAGCCACTAGAAAAACCTAGTCACTACTTCGAAAGAGGGACACAACCTGCATAGTCATTTAATTAGGTAAAATAGGTGAGCATTTTATTCCTATTGTAATTTCTAATGGTTCCATAGTGTAAAACAATAGTAGTAGTATTATAGTCTTACATGACACATTGACTTCTGATCCCTGGCGCAAGCTTCATCACAGTACATAGGCACTCTTGTTTATAAAATGCTAATTAGTCATTGGTGACAGGTAAATTGTTTTATTACAGATTTTTTTTTATTAACTGACTTCTAAGAAAGGAGGAGGTTCTCAATTGGGATGTTTGTATTTGTTTTTTATGTTTGTTCGCGCATACTCCATCGCTTGCCAACCGATTTGAAAAATTCTTTTTTTGTTGGAAAGGGTATACTTCCCAAATGGTCCCATTGAAATGATATCAAAATCGGTTCAGTAGTTTGGTTTTTAAATCCAAATAGCTAGAAAAAATAATTTCGTATTTTTGCTTTCCTGTGACTTTCCAGTGGTGTTGTTAGGTGTGGGGTACCACTTAAAGCTGAAAAATAAAAACTTTTTCACAAAAAAAAGAAACCGGCTACCAAAAAACGCTACAAAGTTCGAAATAACTTTAATTTTGGAAGTTGGTGTCAAATAACGAAGATTTTTTTTGTAAAAAAGTTTTCCTATTATAAAGAAATAAAATTATTTGTTAATTTATGATGATTATACTTTGTTTTACATCTCATAATGGATGGTTAGGTATAGAACAAACATTTATGAAATTAAATGAACAAATGATGAAAATATTATTGCACTAGGCCATCTCAATGTTTAGAATGAAAGCAAGGGAAATAGATTATGGGCTTGCAGTGTAAAACAAAGCCAACAAACATCATCTAAACTTGTAAACTTCGAACTAAAAATTTAATTGTATGTTTAAAGGAAAATTCTTTCACTGATAGAAAGTAATACCATCATTAAGTGTCAGAGCCTATTACTATTCATTCCGGAAAAATCACGGATCCTGTTAGATGACTCAGGAGTTTTGCTGCGAGAAAAATCTAGTGTGTAAAGTATCACAAAAAATTGGGTTAACCTCTATCGTACGGGTGGAACCAATAAAAAATAAACCCTAAAAAACATAGAATTTAAGTAGAAAAAACACTATATTTTGATAGTTTGCAGTTATCCTTTACATTCCTAATCTATTAGTTATTTTTTTTAACATGACCCAGATTTTATTGAAGAAATTAATTATTCCATTAGGGAGTCCCATGTCAAATCAGAGAAATTACTCTTGTCTCAATGATCTAATTATTCATTACAATAATGAACTTTAGAAAGTAGCCAGCCAGTAGCAACATTGTAGAGAAGAGAGATGCCAAACATGTAACTATCCAGTGTATATTATTACTTTCAAGGTTATCACTAATTGACTCTATTATTGATCATGTAGTCAGATAGCAGCTATCTATACAGATTTTTTTTTAGTTCCGTTAGACAGAAATCATTAGTTTAAAGCTAGTGTCGTTTGAACTTTTATTTTATTTTTATGAAAACTACAATCGGAATGTACCTATCTACTCTAAATTTAACATTATTATGTCTATTATTTTTATAACTACATTGATAAGATGTACTTTCTAAATTAATAATTTCTAACATTGTTTCGTAAATCGCAAGTTTCTGCCTACCCTTTGTCGTAAGATATGATGACATATAAATTAATTAATTTTGAGAGATTTCTACATGAAATGCATGTCTGAAGTATGGGTGCCACATTAACTATAATTTCCCTTCATGCCGGCAAGTTCTAAAGTGCACATAGTAGATATTCCTGCACGACGAAGTACGAACAGTTACTTTAATTAATCAGTAAATTCACACAGCTTACCTTAGGTTTATACTTTAAACTGAGATCGACAAAAAAATGATTTCGGTATCAGAATGAAACTTTGGAGAAACTCGTCGACACAACTGAGTTATCACTACACAAACTAAAATTTATTTTAATTTAGAAACAAACACGCACACACTGCGTGATTTGACGTGCCGTATTTGAAGAAGTGCAGACACCACAAAAAATTAAAATCATAATTAATGCAATTTAAATATGGTAACATTGAACCGGCTGTCCGTCAGTCAGTGGATTAAGCTTGATTCACACATATCGGTGAAGTCACAGTTCCTGCAGTGTTTTGGTAATTATTCTTTTATACAATCTATTAGAACGCTTCCACATCTGTCAGTGTTCTCACCTCTAGTTCTCGTCCTCACCTCAGTGAAAGTGCTGGTGCTGACGCCCGCCGGCAATTACGGACGTAATCGGTGGTGAGGGTGATGATATTTTTTTACGGATCACGGACGCCGCTGCCTGCTTCACAAGAATAGTGAAACAGCTTTCTGTCATTCTAAAGTTTTCCAAATGTTTCCTTTCGTCTCTTATTAATTCTTTGTATGATGTCAAAGGGAAGTTTATTCTCTTTTTTTTCTCATAATTGCTATAGTTCACGCACCCATTTTCTATTATACCTTGTTGCTGCTCTTCTTCTTCGGCTATCATTGCTAGATCCGTATTATTGAACAGAGCCATTGCAACAATCACAATTCAAATTATATCAGGACGTCCCACAGTTTTGCCTGAAGATCCGTAGAGCATGTGTGAATTGAAGAATTGAACCGGAATTGTGACTTCACTGATGTGTGTGAATCGGCCTTTAGAATGACGATTAATGGTGGTGAAACACTAAAGTACTGCGTTCAGAAATTAAGCCATTATTCGACTAATCCGCGTTGAATATTAGATGAAAAGTAAAAAAGCATACTGAATTTCTTTGATCATGATCACGTTCACGTTCATCATGAACTAGAATAGATATGTCCAATTTTTTTTTTGCCATTAATGTTGATCTTTATTCGATTGTTCTGCTAATGTCAAGTTGGGACCGACGAATGTAACACATATCAGACTTCTGTTCTGATTTCTGAACGACATTTCGAACGACAACGTCAAAATCACATGGAGTTGTTGTCAACTTGTCACTCTGCGTCGCTGCGACTGCCAAAAAAATATCAGGCAGGAACTCGTGTTGCATTGTGGTTATTTACATGTTAAATAAAAAAAACGTAAAAGAAAATACAAGTTCAAAGTGAGAAAATGAATGAAAACGATGGAAAAGAGTTTGCAGAACTTGGTGTTAAAACCTGGCTTATCAAACAGTTATTTAGTCTTGGTATGTTTTTCAAAACAGTGGAAATTCTATAGTTTAAGTCACAAAATCTTCACTATATGGATATCTCCAATTCTCCGTAACTTTTCTTTTCTTTATGTTATTTTGCTGATCCCTATTATTTGTAGTTTACCTTTATGTAACTATCTGTACCTATATAGTAAGTACCTTTGACACTACAGAGGCACTGTATTTTCTCATCTGATTAACTTGTTTTTTTTTGCTACAAAAAGGTTTAGGTTATAAAAAGGCATCACAAACCTTAAAGGTTCCACTTACACAAGAAAAGTGTAAGCTTATAATACATTTTTTTTTTCAGGTATTAGAAGCCCAACACCTATCCAAAAAGGTTGTATATCTCGCATATTAGCTGGAGAAGATTGTATTGGAGCAGCTAAGACGGGTTCTGGCAAAACATTTGCATTTGCACTGCCTATATTACAACATTTGGCTGAAGACCCCTATGGGATCTTTGCTTTGGTACTGACTCCAACACATGAGTTGGCTTATCAGGTAAAATATTAAACAAAACAAAATTAGTAAAATTGCTATAACACTGAATAAAATAACAATTAACAATATCTCATTAACATCGAAATACTATGTTACTGCCTAGCCTTTATTTTTCGCATAGCATGTATGATACCATTAGACATTTTATAGTTTGTGGCAGCATAATATATCAGTCATTTGAACTTCATCATTTCTGAAAATTCATTTTAGATAGCAGACCAGTTCAGTATACTAGGCCAGCCTCTCAAGCTCAGAGTATGCATTGTGACGGGAGGTTCGGATCAATTGGAGGAATCTCTGAAGCTTGCCAAGAGGCCCCACATCGTTGTGGCTATGCCGGGACGTCTGGCCGACCATATCACAGGATGTGACACTTTTAGCTTGAAAAAAGTCAAGTATTTGGTACTGGACGAGGCTGACAGGTTAATATGTAGCACCTAAATTACCACCGATGTTTGGGTCAATTAACTTAAAGGCTGGTGCTATTTGTGAAAAAATATTTTATTATTATTCACAACTAACTTTTCTTGGACTTCACATTGGTTGGCTATACCACAGGTAGCATATAGTTTTCTGGAATACAAAGTTGCCCATGACACTGCAATGGTGTAGTTTTCTTTAAGGAAATAAGTTTAGGATTCAGATCAGTAGGTACTTCCAGAGATTACCTACAAGTAAACAACCATATTTACCTCCTAATAATATTAGTTATTGCAGTAGTCTTACTACTGCAATAACTAATACATAACATAACTCCATTTTGTGATAAACACAGCATATTCTTAAACACTATAATTTCCAGACTGTTCAGTGAATCATTCCAAGATGACCTGGAGACAATATTCAATGCATTACCAGCTCAGAGACAAAACTTACTTTTCTCTGCCACAATCACAGCAGATGTCAGGGAATCCAAACTACTGCCACTTAACAAAGATGTAAGTATCTTATCATTGTGTTGAAAATAGGTTTTGGCCCAGACAGTGTTTTATTGGGCTTTCCACAGCTGGATCCTGATGTTGCTTGAGTCAGAATGTTTGTTCAGTTGGTGACAACAAGTTGAATTTAGGAGTTAGGACTTACTTCTGCCAGTGTTGCAGAATTTGTTTGACAGAGTTTCGGAAGGCAAAGGGCATTTGGAGAAACACGGATGGGTTTTAGTCAGTAAGAATCTGACATTCTGGAAATCATCAAATGACTCCTTCTGAGCGGAAAGAGTCATCTGATGATTTCCCACTGTTAAAAAAGGGAAATTATTTGTCAGGCGAAAAAGGGAAAGTACTTGTGTCAAATGTATGGTTCTTATAATTAGAGTCTTCTTTTTCTTCGCACATTGATGCAGTGGTAAAGCGCATCGAGGGGTTAATCTTACATAGTAGGTATATTGATCCCCATATCCAGTAGGTAATATTTCTTTAAAAAAGATAGGACGTGCGCATTCCGTCAATACGCGCTTCTGAGAGCAGATCGCTCCGATTGGAGCGCGCGCAGCCTTGCGACCTCAGCGCAACTATGCGAATCAAAGCTTCAAAAATTCAACATATTACTGAGAAAATCAAATTAGTCCGTCAGATAGATTATCAAAAATATTGGACACGTTCTATTTTTTCTTTTTTTACTTTAACAAAAATTGAAGACGATACAGTGCGTTGAAAACACGCGTGACGTCAGTCCCGGATCTACGATTTTTCCAAACCGGGGCAAAAACTTGATAGTGGCGCCCTCCTCTCTTCCACACTTCTTCTAATATATAAAATTCTCGTGTCATGTCACAGTGTTTGTTACAAAACTCCTTCGAAACGGCTTGACCGATTCTTATGAAATTTTGTGTGTATATTCAGTTGGTTACCAACAACAATACTTTTCCTAATATTCTTATCTATACATATAATAAAACTGTAGAAGAGGTCAATTCTGTACATTGAATATAAGCTAAAAAAAATACTGCAGGGGTGCTTTATACAACCAATAGAAGCCAAAAATATTTTTTTTTCTTTTTTTGTCTGTCTGTCTGTCTGTCTGTCTGTCTGTCTGTCTGTTGTTCGTCTTTCACGCAAAAACCACTGGACGGATTTTAATGAAACTTTTTTTGTTGTATAGCTATTAGTCCTCGCCAACATATAGGCTATAATTTATTTTGAAGATCTGAATACAAGACGTGGAACCTTAGCAGCCCGGCTAATCTATAAGAGATATTAATATACCGCTTTAGGAATAGTTGGTCAACATGATGAGTACTGTCTGTCGACATAAAAAAAATGAAGGTCTAGTGCACCTGATGTGGAACCCTTTCAGGGAGCTAAGCTATCGGCTATTTTAATCAAATGTCAACAGATCTCATAGTCCGTTGGTTTAAAGCCTGCCTCTCAAAACACTTGGTGTGGGTTCGTATCCCACAAAAGTTGTAATTATTTTTGGATTATTTTTATCTTATTTATTTCCTTATTTTTTTATTCCTACCAAACTTTATATTTTCGAATATTTAATATGTTATTGCTGTATTTTGCATATCTTTTCAGCAAGACAAGCAGAACCTATTTTCTGTTTATATGTATTCTGTTTTGTTTGCATCACGCTAAAAAATACAAAACTAATGTAGATAACATTCACATAAACCTGATACGATTGTGGCAACCTAGAAGAAATCAACTTATTATCTACATGCATAGTAGTAAGTAGGGGTAAGTATCTTAAATGATACTTGCAATGCCATCTGTTGAGCGAAACTGTACTTACCATCAACATCACGAGAATTACACCAAAAAGTATTTTTAGTTAAAGATTCTTTTGATACTTACAAGGCGTTACGCATTTGACGCAAAAAAAAAAATTGCTCCACTGACTTTGTTTTCATTTTTTTTACTTTTGATAGGAACGCGTTTGACCACTATCTCACCTGATGGCAAACGATGATGTGATCGAAGATGGAGCACGCTTGCCTATAAGTAACCTACTCACTCTTGATAAGACTCCCAGGCTGTAACTATCAGGAAACACGGATTCAGTCAGGGAATTCCACGCCATGTGTTTACAAAACGTTTTGTTCATGTGGGTGTGAGGTCCACCGTGTACCGGTGGCGTACCGCCGTACGTCTTGTGGTCCGATGATGGAACGAGCTTGGCGGAATTAAACTATGCAATTCCGTCGCAAACTCCCCAAAATGCAACCGATACAAAACCGACAGGCTGAAATCTCGGCTTCGATGCTCAAGACTTTGGAGCTTCGACTCGGTGAGCCTTTCACCTCTTGGATTTATTTCCCAGGATCTCCCTCATTCCTAATTATTTTCTGTTTATTTTGAAACAAAACTGTTCAATTCCCAGTCAGCTGGTGATTCGTCGTGACCAGCCTAGGGCCAGAAATTACCAGTAGCGGGTTTCACACTCCAGAGCTTCAAGGGGAACTGTGGATCCCTGGCCAATGACGCCACAGAAGAACTCGCGACGATAGGTTTCGAGATGGTAGTGCTGGACCCGTACCCGCTCCTCCTTCTTTCTTTCTTTCTCACAGTTTCGTGCATGAATTTGCCAGAGAACAACTGAACTTCATGACAACAAATGGTGAAAAAAGTGAAAAATGGCAATGACAAGTCTATAAACGTGACTAAGTAATTGACTTCTCAGCTTAAGTAAAAATTACCTCCGTAATAATAGGGATTATTATTACGGATCATTGCCCTTAATTTTTTTTAACTTATGCACTACAGACACCCCAATTTGCGGAGGTTGTTTCGACGCCGGCTACGTCATCCTGGCCATGACTTTCCGACGTGAAAAAATCCTCGGAACGGTGAGGTGCAGGTTTCAAATCAAATCGTTTATTGCAATCCATAATGTACATATTCAGGTGGTAAATATAGGTTTGTTAGTGCTAAGTGATTGAGCTGACTTTTATCTCAGATTATCACTCCCTTGCGGGTTGAGTATTATCGGTCGTCTCTCCGCTCAACCTGTGAAGCACACTGGTGGCTTTTGTACATTTGGGAGGAGCTAGGCTTGCAAACTTAGCCAGGACAACGGAGTCTCTACTCTACTCTATCCGTTGTGGGTTTTTTTTATGGATAGGAAAACATCAAATGACTTCTTCTGCTCTGCGTGGAGCGGAAGAGAGTGTCAAACTCTTACTGACTAAAACACGTCCGTATTCCTCCTTATGCCTTTAACGTTCCAGGGCCGTGGTGACTTTTCGAACAAATTCCGCAACAGTAGTTAGTGTTCGGACAGTGAGCCAACCTACGCTCGCCATCTGCGGGCCCCATCCGCGGCAATTCCCAGCCACCCGGCTGGGAATTGCCTTGCGACTCCCGACGCAACGCCCGGGTTGTCTTTTTCTGTTGCGGCGGCTGAGGGGGTCTACTCTCATAAGCCCGAAGTCTGTAGTTTCGGCCTTAGTGTTTGGCGTTTTCTACTCCGTATCACCTACGGACTTACGATTGGTCCCGAACTAGGAATAACAATCAAATCGTGCCGTCATTCATTCTTATATTCTTCTCCGGACCATGGAGTAAACCAAGACGCCGCAGCCGATCGCCTCGACGAGGACACGGTGATGCTCCGCCCAAGCAGGGCAGACCACCGTATACTCCACCATGTCCTCTGCGGAGACTTATCTTCTGATAGTTTCGGCATGACCATTAATCAAGCTCAGGGACAAACTATTAGTCGTGTTGGTGTGGATCTGCGGTAGTCCTGTATCTCGCACGGTCAGGCTGTATGTCGCTTTGTCGCAAGTAAGCAGCGCGCAAAGCCTGTGTATACGTACTGATGAATATCACATAACAAGACAAGTAATATTGTTTACAAAGAAATGTTTTAAGTGTTAATATTCGTTCGTTCTTCGTAATTTTGTAAGTCATGTCATAATCACGATGAGTACCTATATACATTTAGTGAGTTTGTGTACTTAATATCTTCCTAAATACGAAAAGCAAGCGCGAACGAAGTCGCGGGCACAGCTAGTAAGAGATAAGATAAGAGATAAGAAATTTATTTGCTTAAACATGTGTATACATACAGAATTAAAATAATAAATGCATGTAAGATCTTATATAAGAGTGGCTCAAGACATGTCTGCCATTTCTCATGGCGTGCAAAAAGGTTAGGTGTAGAGTAGATTTTACACAAATATATGTAGGTAATCGATCTTCACCGGGTCATCTACTTATTTATACATTATTATTATGAAACTTTCGATAACTATTGATCGAAATTCGACCATACGTTTTTAATAATTTATCAATTTTTTAAGCATTATTAAAAAAATATTAGCTTTCTGGACTCATTCTCCATAGACTTTATCTGTGCCTGCGTTTTTTTCGTAAAAAGAGGTACAAAGATTTTGCTTTTGTATTACTGAAGTAGGTCTATATAGATAACTCTGATCACTCTCACATTCAGTCAATTTTAGATCCATGAAAGGGGAAAAGAAAACGTTTCCAAAGTTTGCTTAGGAGTCACTTTTACGACTTAAATGCAGAAAAATAGAGATTCAAGAGAATGCGAAATTCAAGAGCGAATGTAGAAAGCTCGATAATTTTACCACCCCCATCGAATAAGTTTTTTTTCAAACATGTGAGTTTGGCGCCCCTTGAACTTGCCGCCCGGGGCGTGGGCCCCGGCTTGCCCCCCCCTAGATCCGGGGCTGCGTGACGTCACTACGATGGTACATTTTTTACCAGCGACGTGGCGTCACGCGTGTTTGCAAAAATACGTGTTCAATATTTTTGTAGAAATCTATCCTAATTAGACTTTTTCACTAAAATACCCTAAGTATTGCAAATCCCTCACTGCTAAGAACTAAAAAAGAAATTAAATCAATGAAAATTTAAAGCTTCGCTTCGACACGAGTCTAGTGCCTTGGTCCTTATTCTGTTATTATTATTATGAGCCTATGAACCTACGTTTTTTTATGAATATTTAGCTAAAAAAAAACCTTTGTTGTTAGCTAAAAATAGTTCGATTCAATATTGGCCCGGAATACAAGGCGATTTGTTGCGAAATTCATAATTATGAAAACAGAAGGTGAGGGCTGGAGTACTGTGTAGTGAATTGAGTACTATATTGACGAGGCATAACCTAATCCCTCACTTCCAGAAACTCCTAACATGGACAGAGACGGACAGCCAGCTGACGGTGACCACTCTGGACCAGCGCTACGTGGTGTGTCCTGCGTACGCCAGAGACGTATACCTCGTGCAGACGCTGCGCAAGTACCGCGAGACTAAGCCGAGCAGTCACATCATAGTGTTCACTGATACTAAGAAGTAAGTTAATGTTGACAGTGTTGGCCCTTTACCCGCCGGCTTCGCTTCGGCCTGGTCTACAGGAACCGCATTAAAAAACCCAACCGCAAAAAACAACCAAGATGTTCCAAACAAGTCAAGCAGTCTAATGCAGTTGTTGGCATTCATTTGAGTTAAATCAGAGATTTGATGCCACCAACTGAATCAGACTAAGTACTTGGAGAGTAAAAACGATGAGACAAGGAGTTTGCAGTCTAACTGAAATGACTGGAACTTTTTGGTCGTTTTTGTGCGGTCAGGTTTTTAACCCTTAAACAAACGCGAGCCGGTATGCATTTTTTTTTAAGGTTGCATTGTATTTTAGGTAATTGAGGGTCACTGATTTCATATTTTAAAACAAAATTTAAAAAAGAATAGGGGATGGGGTAGTTTTTCTGGTGGTAAATAATTTACCATTATCCGATCATGACTACAAAATTTTTGATGTTGGTGGTAAAATTGTTACCATTGTCCGTTACGGTTTAATTTTCGTTTCTTGACTAGTGACTTCCTCTTGGTTCTACTTATAATATTTATTTTATATTTTGGAAATGAAACATTTTATTTTTTTAATATTTTTTTATTAGTATTGCATATTACCTATCTTATAGTATTGCTTATATTTAAATTTATTTTCTTTGACATATTGAATATCTGAAATAAACAAAGTATTAATTGACACGTTACGTAAGAACTTTATATGAACTTCTCAAAATATTTATTTAGCTTTTTGCAGTTCAAAAAAAATATACAAAAAGACAACCGATTTTTATATAGATAATCTGATATTTTTCAAAGTGGGATCGGACAAGGGTAAGATATTTACCACATATTTGAAACATCTAAATTATATGAATAAGTCAATTGCAAGTGCTGCTAACACGTGAGATTAGTCAAAATATGTTATAGTTTGGGAATTTGCGTCGAAAAAGTACTTACCAGATTTTTTCTTGAACAAACTTTTAAATTTCTGAAAACACCCGCCAAAAACTCGACTTTTTTCACAACAAAACCGTTGAGTCAACTTTGACATTACCTTACAGTGACAAATGACGTTGACAGGTTGTCAAATGAAATAAAATAGATAAACAAATTATTATAATAATAATAATAATAATCGACGACCATCTGTCGAAGCTGGCGTTGCGCAGTTGGATAAAGGGCCTGATACAGAAGGCAGTACTCCTCGATACGGCTCGTATTGTGAGGAGGTTCCTTTCTCTGAAGCCCTAACCACCGGTAGCTTGGACCTCGCTCCCGACACCGGCGGACTACTATTTTTTATATTTTTAAATGTTTTTTTATGTATTGTTTTTATAGAAATATTTAAAAATGTAAAATATATGTATAAAAATGAATAAAGAGAATAATAATAATAATATCTTGGGACAACTCACACACGGCCATCTGATCCCAAGCTAAGCAGAGCTTGTGTTATGGTAACCAGACAACTGATATACATACTTATATAATTTATAAATACATACATATTATAGATAAATTACACCCAGACACATTATTATAGATTATAAATATGTGATATTTATACCTTTAGTGTTACCGTATTAAAAGTTAGAGTGCATTATTTAAAAAAACACGATGTGGTAATATATATACCTTTATTTGAATAAGGGTGTAAATGTTTTTAAATGTTGTATTACTTTATTACAGAGGTCTATTTTGTATAAAAGCGGTTCCGCTTGGCCAATTTTCAGCGATACAAACGTGCGACGATAGCGGTACAGCTAGCAAAGTAGAAGTTACTGACTACCGACTATATCGCTATCGCATTGTAACTACAACAGCAACAGAAGCTGTGTATAAATGCTCTTATTTCTTTTTTAAATAACGTTGCCCCACTAGAAATTTCTCATGTATCGTGGACGCGCTTACAAACATAAACTCACATACACAAACAGCCAGACCCAGACCAACTACCTGTAGGCCATATTGTTCTCTAGGCCCTAGGGGAATCGAACCCGCGACACGCAGCGCTGTAGTCAATTGCTCAACCTCTGCGCCAGCCGTGCCGTCAAACGTTATGACCTGTATGAACTGAATATAAAACAAAAAATGCTCGAACATTTACCTACATTAGGTACTTTTATATTAACTCAACACTTGACACTTTTAAATCATCTTATTATTGGTTCTACTCCGAGTTAGTTGTAACCCGGGGTCATATGGGATGACGACACGGTTGGCGCGGTGGTTGAGCGATCGGCTGCTGCGCTGCGTTTCACGGGTTCGATTCCCGCACGGAACAAATATTAATTTGTATGGCTTACAGAAAGTTGTTCCGGGTCTGGCTGTTTGTGTAGGTATGTGAGTTTGTATGTTTGTAAACACACCCACGATACAGGAGTAGGAGTAATTCCTAGTGTGGGGTAACGAAAATATCGACCCCGGGTTACAACTAAACCGGACTTAAACTTTTGCTCTGGTTTGTGCAAACCTTAAAAATGTAGGTATAAGTACTAAGTATAAACCAAGATTATAAACTTATTTCCTTTTTACCAATGACCAGAGAGTGCCAAGTCCTATCAATGATGCTGAACGCCATATCCATGGACAACGTATGCCTCCACGGCTTCATGAGACAAAAGGAACGGCTGTCCGCCCTCACTCAGTTCCGGAGTAACCTCAAATGTACGCTAGTTGCCACTAATGTCGCTGCGAGGGGCTTGGACATCCCTACAGTGGATTTAGTGGTCAATCATAAGCTGCCGTTGGAACCTAAGGAGTATATTCACAGGTGAGATATTATGTTATATTTCTTTTCTTAGGTCCAATAGCCACATTAGAACTACACAGTCAACACACAATCCTGGAACCCGCAAATAAAGTTTCCCAAGAATTAATCTATACTTAATAATATTTTAAATCTACTGAACCGATTTTGAAAATTATTTTTGCATATGATAGCCACTTTCACGAGGAAGGCTATAGGCTTCAACGGGAACTGGAAACGGAAGACGCAGCTAAAAGCTAGTCATTTATTATATTAACCGTTCATCATCATCATATCAGCCGAAAGACGTCCACTGCTGGACATAGGCCTCCCCAAGTATCGCCACAACAACGCGACCCTCACCAGGTCATCGTTTAACCAGTGGGAGGCGTCGAGGCCTTCCAACGCTGCGTCTTCCGGTACGAAGAATTAACCGTTCAGTGCAGTTTTATCCTAGGAACCACGTCGCCAATATTAAAGTTCAAAATCTGCTGAATCCAAAACTTATCATTCTGAATCATCTTTACCATTTATTTTAGCGCATTATTTTTTTTAATAACCAGCTTTTTCCTCCGGTTTCTCTACTATGCGTCGTCGCATTTCCCCCCGGGTTTTAAAATTAGCCTCCGCGCAAAAAACTATCCACTTTTGATCCGTTTGCTCCGTCGCCGTGTGAAAGATGGACCAACCAAAAACACACTCGTATCAATAAGATATTATTGGATGATTTCGACTAGCTCTTGTACGAAAATCGATGTAGGTATAATGATTTTTTTTCTACTACAGGGTTGGCCGTACGGCCAGAGCTGGACGGACCGGCATGGCGATATCCCTGATCACGCCTTACGATATTTTGCGGCTCGGCGAGATTGAAGAGGCGATCAATACCAAACTAACTGAGTACAAGATTGATGGTAAGTTCGTCACAGTGTACCTTTACTAGGAAGATCACAGTATTCATAGAAGTCTATGTCGCTTTCAACCTGAGTGCAATAAATAAAGACTTCATTATCTTGTTCTATAAGCCGTTAGATATTTTATTTGATATTTTTTTTTTTTTTTAATTCTATTAATTTTTAAGCAACGCATGTCAGTCGCAATATGTCAAAAATGTATGGAAAAAAGGTTTTTTGGACAGATTGAGACTGAAATGCGAATGCGAACATTGCTAAAAATTAGTAGAATTGACCCTTAGGTTATAGGTACTTGATTAAATAGGTAACTTCTGGCAAGCATGCTCGTCGACCCCGTCATCGCTTACCATCCGATGAGATTGTCGTCAAACGAAAGCACATCAATAAATACTAAAAAAATATCTAGGACGTGCAGTGTGGCATGGTCGGTCAGCAAGTCAAGACAAATTGGTATTTATAGACAATACAAAAAGTCAACAAGTCAGAAAAACTTGATTACCAGCATCACTGTGCCATCTAGCACGTTGCGCTTAGCTCACACCGAGATGTGACAGGAGTTGACCACGCTTGAAGAGGCTAGTTGTTTAGCTCCTGAATTGTGAAGCACGGGCTTGAGTACTCGTAAACGCCGTATCTACCGGTGAAGCATTGCTACGTCACGCGATATGTGTTCGAATTCACTCACTGGAATGTGAACCTATTTCTGTGGTAAATAAAGTTGTACGTACGCCCAGCGTCTACCAGTTATAACATTAATATTTACCTTAGCTGTAAATATTCACAGATGATGAAGCAGTAAAAATCTTCACGACCGTCAGCGTGACGCGTCGTGAGCAGGAAGCTCAGTTGGACAACGAAGAGTTTGAGCAGCGGAAGAAAAACTACCGCGTCAAGCGATGGATACAGGCTGGGGTGGATCCGGACATGATGGAAGAAGGGTGAGGAACCAATATTTATACTAAATTTGGTATATTCTGGAAAACTTTCATGTGATAAAAAAGGATTAGAATCCCGTCCGTCCGTTTTCAGTAGAATTAAGTCCAATTAAAAGTTTTCACTTAAGTAGGTAGGTATTTCATCTCTTTTTCTTTTTTTTATATAAGTAATGTTTATTACAATTTTAAGATTCCAAGTCGAACCGAATAGTTCAATATTCCAGAGCCAATGAGCCAATGACCAAATATAACAAAATGTGTCTGATAGAGTAGTGTATGTACTTTGAAAGTGCGTAATTGCGTATAACTGGTAGTTAAGGCGAGCCTGACTTGAGCGCGTAGGCATCTAACGCTTACCCCAGGCCCCGCAAGGAGTAGCAATACGTAATAAGTTACGATGCGCGGGAGACGCGCGCACCAAGCGCACCGCTCGCTCATGAGTTCACGGACTCGGGTAGGTACTAAGTTCCGTCACAGGATAAAGTAATGCAGTAGATCAACTTGAATTGATTAGTATAAGTTTATTTTGTTTTATTTTTCTATTAAGTATTTTTTAAGGTTATAGATGGATTAAGTACGTATTGTACAAACTTGAATCCAATTACTAATCATTAAAAATCAGTAATAATACTTATTTATTTTAGAGTATATGGTGGATTTAAAATCTGACTGACACGAAAATTATGAATACGAGTACGATACAAAAATACGCGTCGCGCGCTATTTGGCTTTGGTGCGATACCTTCGTAAAAATCAAGTAGTAGGTAGGCACACTTACTTTAGGAAAATTATGTTACAATTCTTGAATATTATAATTCAAGAAAGCTTAGAAGTATAAATGGTTTGGAATTTGCCTAGATGCTATTTAAAAAAAAACAAAAACGTTTTTATATTTTTTAATCAAATAGTTAACATAATAAAAGTTACCAATGCAACTGGCTAAAATTCGTTGAACTGTAGCTGTCTCGGTTTGCATGGACCTAGCTGAGTAGATTGACACGGAATATGGTCCTTGGATTTTCTTGGACCTGGCTGCACAGGCTTATCATTAACATTTTCTTTCAATATTATGTCTCGTATTGGCATACCGCGATTTTGGCGCGGATCCACAATCTCTGGCAATATACATTTCAAATAAAAATCTATAATTTTTTTCTCCATTTGCACCCGCCAAAATTCGTCATCTCTTGAAATATTTTCTACTACTAGTTTTCACCGAACCATATTCCAAAAATGCATTGGTTCCTTTCTGTTACATGAAGTTGACCCTGCACTTGGTAATACCAATTACTTTTTTTGTTTATAACCCTGGTATATTTTATTCTATCGAATTTAAATATATGTATTTTACTTTCTTCAATAGCAGCATTTCCCTTTTCTAAATGCCGTTATTGGACATTTAATTTCAACAATGGTGTCGTTCCCAACTATACCGTCGGGGGTAACCCCAATAAATGAGTATTATTTTGGAGACAAGTCACGCCCTTCCGCATGCTCTATTGCCCTGTAACGCAAATTTTGATTTTGATTTGTTGGTAATTAACAAGTAAAATTTTAAAAACTTACAAAATATCCCTGTTCAATAAAGATAACGGAGCTACAGTGCCAAAGACAGATACACAGGCACACAGACGCACGTACACAGAAACATAGATAGCAAACCGTTATAAATAAATAGGATAGAATTGTAATATGGTGTGTGTTTAATTTCTTTATGTATTTTATGGTGTTACAATAATGATAATGAGATACTACTTTATTCAAATCTATACTAAATAATATTATAAAGTGGAAGTGCGCTAAGTGCGCTGTGGTAATAGCTAATTATACGTAAGTACCATGTACTACAAAGATATTGTTTTTCATTCGATCTAAAAAAAGTCCGCGACGTTACACCTATATCTATCTCTTATAAATATGCCACACTAAGGCATTTTATGTCAAATAATTTATTTAAAAATTAAAGGTGGTTTTTCAGCATTAATATTAGGCAGGCATATTAATCCTTACTAGCGAAAGTTACTTCATTATCAAGATAATTTTATGAAGATAAACTTTGTCTTTTACAGCATGTTATTTGAACTCACCGTTTAGGAGATAATGTAAAATTAAAATAATTCAACAATATTATTAAATCGAACGGGCGGTGCGCGAGACGCGGCCACCAAACGAGAACGCGTCGAGCCTGCGTGACTGCGTGCGACGCGGTGCAAGAAATTCTTTTTTGTATTATGATTATGAATTTATGATAGTTACATTCATGGGGAAGGCTGTACGGCTATACGGGAACGGGAATTCCTACGGGAATGAAGAGTTCCGTTACCTGTCTCCGAAGTTCTTCATCAGATCTTCACCAAATTGAAATGGGATCAGTCCGGGAAGATACACTTACAAAAAAAATAGAATCATCAAAATCGATTGACAATTGGCGAAAATATCGCTGAGCAAACATACAACAAAAAAAAACAGTCGATTTGAGAACCTCTTCTTTTTTGGAAGTCGGTTAATAATATACAATACAATAGTCAATTAAAAACAGTTTAGTGTATGTAATTTATAATTTCTATACATTTTTCCTCTTGCCAATAAACACCGATAAAGTAACGCATTGGATTGGAAAAACTATCCAAACTGACCACATAGTTTTTTGTATGTCTTGTCATAACTTGATACATTGTTAGTAATTAGTAAGAGGATGGACTCTAGTGTACAGCGCATAAATGAGCTGGTCCGGTAGCCTAAACGTTACCAAAAGTATGTTATTATAATATTTTCATAGGAAATGGTCATACTGTAACACTTTTACACTATGGCACGCGACTCACGAGTGCGCTGCGCGTATTGTTTGGCATAGACGAGACCTACACAAACGTTGCGGACACCATAAATATTATTATTTGTTGTGTTGTGGTGGCTGTGAGTAGGTACCCACCTAGCGTATAACTACACTTATATTTCTTCTCTACATGAACACCACAACATTATTGCACCGATATTCAACTGTCATGTAGGAAATACGAGCTATTATTTTTGCATTTGTTTAGGAGTAAGATAAGTGAAAACGGACATTTCTAATAAATAACAAATATTATAAGACTTATACAAACTCTCCGAAACCATCAAGACTAACGTAGCGGGGTGAACTACCTATTTGACATTTGAAAACAGTAAATCATTGTATCATGTGCGCGCGAGGTGGCTTTATGCACTCTGAAATAGGGTTCAAATTCAATTGTTTTACATACTCGATGCGGTTGGTAAATCTATTCCGCGCGAAAACTAAACCACTAAAGCGCACGTCTTTATGCGTACTGAAATAAGGTTTAAATTAAACTGTTTACACACATGTTTGCGGTGTGGAAATTTATCTGTTTCGTGTCGGTACTAACCTAGTTAGTAAAGTAAATTATGTATATACCTATATACCTTTTTGTTTATTCAGCCAAAGTTTATAAAAAAAAGTAGTCACCGCTGCAACGAAGAGCCGTGACAACTTTTTTTTCCCCCATTTTTTTTTACAAAATTATAGCTACATCTAATAAAAACTAACTATATTACAACTGTTTGAACACTAAATTGTATACAAGTATTATTATTTAACCACTCGACACGTGAAAATTCCAAAATAAAAAATAAATCTTACGTAAATAAACATAAACATTAAATTCGCGGCACACTGGTGTGCCGGCAGTGCTAGAGCGGTAATCAATTTAGGCTTAGCCAGTAACAGAACTTAGCGGGGGTGGCGGGATCGCAAAAATTTGGCACACGTCCGACCTCCAACACGTTCCGCTCGGGACTAAATGACACGGGGCGCGCTCATGACACGACAAAATCACTTGATTTTGGAATTAGTGGGATACGTATTTTCATATTTCACATTATGACGGCCGATTTATATCACATTTTTTACGACCTTTATTGTGGTATAAGTTTTATTACTCAAAACCTTATATAACTCAAATGAAATGATAATTACATCTTGATTTTGACTTGTCTTTGCGATTTAATTGGATGCAGTAAAGTGCAAGTAATCGTGTATCGCAAGATCGAAGTGTGAAATATGTAATATATTTTTTTCAAAATTTAAATCCGTGTTGTTTACGAATAAAACACAATTTTACACAATGCAAAACAACGTTTTTCCAGAAAGCCTGGCCTTAAGGATGACAACCAATTAAAAGGTATCATGCTCACTATAACTTTGACGACACGGTTGGCGCAGTGGTTGAGCGATCGGCTGCTGTGCTGCGTGTCGCGGGTTCGATTCCCGTACGGAACAAATATTTGTATGGCCTACAGATAGTTGTTCCGGGTCTGGCTGTTTGTGTATGTGACTTTGTATGTTTGTAAACGCACCCACGATACAGGAGAAATTCCTAGTGGGGCAACGTTTTTATAAACAAAAAAAAACTATCCCATATATATTTTGTGAGATAGAGTAGACTAGTGTCATGAGCAAACCCAACTCAAATAAAAAATAATAAAAAAGTGACCCAAAGAAAACTCCATAATGTTAACATTATGGAGTTGCCGTTTGTTTATTTTATTTTATTTATTTAAGGAAAAACAAACAGTAGCACAATAAGAAATTGTCATAATGTCTAAAATATACATTTTAAAACAATTATGCTACCCACTGCGTTCTCCATAGATTACTATTAGAAGTATAACTAGCTAGTAACACGCGTGAAATTTAAACAATTTTTCCAAATAAGCCACGGATATATTGAAAACTATTGAGTTGAATGGAACTTACTGCGGCTGCTTATACAAAACAATATTTCCATAAAACATCGAGAAATTATAATCTAATCAAGATTCATTACAACTTTACAGAGTCCGTAACTCTCCGGTGACATACATAAAAGAAAAAAAAAAAGAAAAAAAGAAAAAGTAAATGTGTGTGCGTGCATTATTAAACATCATGTTATTTTGTCGTAATTGTCTTGTTTACCTAATAATAATTTAATTCTGCCACAGGTTAGAACAAATGCGCCGAAAAAGGATAAAAGCGGCCAAAAAGGCGAAACTAGCCAGAATCAAAGAAGTACAATCACAGATTCAGACGCAAAATCCTTCTCAAAGTGAAGACCGTCTTCAGAATGATATGAATGAAGCTCAAGACATTGACGCCTCAATCAAGGACAGCTTGAAGAAAGTCAACAAAACGTTGATGAAAAAAGATGACAGATTTAAAGACGTTATAGGAAAGATTACTAAGATCAAGCGGAAAGCAGAAAATGTTAAAATTAAGAAGGATGTCGGAGAAGCCGGTTTGAAGAAGAAGAAGGGAAAAAAAGAAGTTTTGAGAAATAAATGATGAAGAATTTGAAATTTTGTGTTTTTTTGTCAATAATATGAACAAATATTGGTCGTACCTACTCAAAATTAGTCATTAAGTACATTAATATTTTATGTTGTTCAACACACAACTGATGTGTGTGTTGAACTTAAAAGACATATTTTAATGCATAGGAAGACATGTGATGCCTTAGGCATATTCGATTGCGATTTATCCAAGGCATTCGATAGCGTTTAGGAATCTAGACCACTATAATATTGGTTCCGGAAGTCCTTCATGAATTTTCCAATTTATACTTAAATAATAGGAATCAGATTTGACTTGAACGGAAAAAAATCACTGATCTGTAGTGTTATTCTCCTTCTTGTCGCTGGCACGAGTTGTAAGGTGGTTGTAACATTGCCACTTAACCATGGGAGTCCCCAGGGCTCAATTCTTGGTTTCTTCTCAGGGTAGTCAGTGAGGAGAACGGTTTTATCTAGTTTAATTTGGAATAAAAGGAAGATTTATTTTCAACATATTAAATATGTAATTTATTGCGTTAAATTCTGTATGTCATTGCAATCTGCGTCACACAGGTACACATAAGGGTCAATTCATACTAGCGCAGAGTCGAAGCGACAAATTCATCAACATTAAAGCGAATTCGCACACTGTCACGCGACAGGTCAATTTCCAATGCGCGCGCACTTATCAGCGTTCGTCACGCTCAGAAATGAGCACGAATTCGCGCGTCTTCTTTTCATCTTACAAGAAATAGGGTGATTTCAGCTATCGCCAATTTAATTGGTTTAGAATTTTAGGGTTTGTCTTCAAAATAGATCTGTCAGCAACATGTAGTTGCCAAACAATATAAAAACAATTCCATAAAAAATCACATACAATCATCGGGATGTATTATGAAGTATCAAATATATTTTGAATTTATTATAATGGGTTTGTTCTGATAACTGTATAATCAAATTAGAGATAAGAGTGAATTTTAAGTTTTAGATTGACGCTTCGATGCGCTTCGACTCTGCGCTAGTATGAATTGACCCTAAATTCTAGATTTGTTGCAATGTAATTTTATTTCTAATGTTTAGTTGACCATTCTGTTTTTTGAATTCAAATAAAAGGGAGCAGAAAAACAAAACAGAGTAGTTAATAATTTATTACATTTATACATTGTATAATTACAAGTAAATACAACAATGATATATCTTTATATTCAAGCAATGTAGAAGATGGCAAATAATTTGGCACAAAATTGTATAAGCTTTCGCGTGGTTGAGGGCGTAGCTAGAGTCGACTGCCTAACTAAGACCGTTCCTGAGGACGCGCATAAGTTATTTATTTTGTAATAATATACGTTGTATTAGCTTAATCCGCCGTTTAATTGGTTACCTAGCCATTTCATTTAAATGTGCCGATTTTTCAGCGACCTAAGTGACATATTTTGTTCAATATCGTTTAATGACTTGACCGTGTCACTTATGTCGCTGATTAAATGGCACAGTTCAATGAAAAGGCTAACTTTTAATGAAATGGCGGATTCAACTCGTTGGCCACGACATAGATATTACAATTATTTAAATAGATACAAAACATACACTAAAATTCATACATACATAATAATAATGACCTATTAATTTAATAATAAAAATATAATGTCAAATGGATCACATCCGTCAGCGGGAGATTGTCTGACTCCTCACCACCACGCCTCCCGCACCGCACAGCTTCCTAAGGAACGGTTTTAGTTAAACGATAGGCCTAAGTGCTTCAAGGTTCCTTTGGCGCTAACATATCGGTGGTAAGTATTATTTTAACTTTATTGTAAAGACAGGATCATAGATATGAAGATACCTGGCCGAAGCGTTCCCGGTGTGTCTATCAAGGGATCGCGACGTCAGTTGTTGTCTGTTTCTAGTTCCACTTACAGAAACGAGACAGGTATTGGTGTATTTCTGCCTACAGGTTAGTTAATTATATTTATTATAATCGCGCCTATACAACGTGTTCGCCCGCAAACCATGTTATTCCAGCAGCAAGAAAGTTTTTTTGTCGTCAGATCAGTCATGCATCCCAAGTGGATCTGGAATTACATTAGATTGTGAACGACAATACGATTTTATGAACTACACAAGTTGGTAGTACAGTTCTCGTCAAATAACTTTGCCCCTCTGAAGTTGTGTCGAGTGGCTGCGTAGTAGTCAAAATTACGAACACACTGCAACTGCGCATGCGTAAGAGACATGGGGGCGGGGCGCGATTTTATGTCTCAGTCTCAGTTTACGTTCGATGCATGCTTGCGTCCCGCTTGCTCCCGTGTACGTGACTGCACCTGCGCGATGTTTGCAAATGGCTAACTTCAGAGGGGCAAAGTTATTTGACGAGAACTGTAAGTTTCTATGATAGTAGTTACTTTCGATTGAGGCCAAGCGCTAAAAGATCCTTGCAACACTATATTCGTAAAGATTTCCTCTAATATTTTATTTATTTATTTATGAGTGTCATAATTTCACATTTACTTGAATATATAAGTTGACTACCTATAATATATGCCAGTGTCCAGTGGACTGCGATTTGATAATATATTTTGTAGTGACATTGAGAATGATCGATCTTACTTAACGCTACAGTGCAGAAAACTCGACACAGTTTCAGCACTGATTAAATGAGTGAGTTTGGCGCAAATAAATGCTGTTTCATTCTTTTGTATTGACTGAAACTGTCTCAGGTTTCCAGTATCAACTAAACATCAATATATTTTTCAAAATTACGACGGTAGGTATTTTTTTTTTAATTATAAGTAGTTACAGATCGTAGAACAATCAACTATGATATTATAGATGTGGGTATTTGCATATTCTTACTAGCATTTCCCGTGCCAAGTGTAATAACTTACGCATAAAGTATAACTTGATATAAATTCTAATATAACATTAAAATCACAATAATAATTAATTCATCTAAATAATACACACTTAAATATTGGAATAACAATTCTGTAACTTAAAAATAATAACCGATTAAAATTACAATTTATTATGGGCAATTTTGAGCAAAATGAGAAAAAAACAAATTCAAGTAAGTATAAAATATCTTTTTTACGAAAAAAAAATTTTAAATTAAAAAATACATTCATCTCACCGATTTTAAAAATACATATATAAAAATACTTTAGTATCAAAGCACTTACAGATACAGAGTAAGGTCGAGCTTTTAGAATACCTACTAGTATTTCTTTTTTACATAAGTAATATATAATTGTATAATATAATTTATTTTATAATTGAGGCCAAAGCGAGTGGCTTAACTTAGACATTTAAAACGATTAACAATGAGAAGTATGTAGATGTCAGTTTGAATAAAATGGGTCTTATTTCAGAAAATTATGTCTGAGGCTGAAATCTTAATGCGAACTTTAAATGGTGCTTTAGTATCTGAAATGAACTACTTTTTTTTTGTACACTTTTATTGGAGATTTTTTTTTTATAAATGTATTAATTTGAAAATGTATACTAAGTAACATTATTGAAATGATTTCTGCGTAGATGGATGAATTAATTCGTTTCTACGTTATGAGTGAGACCAGACAAGCGCGATGAGACTTTGCGACATTTATACTTTTTTTTTTTGTGTTGATGCTAGTTTGACTTGATGACTAAACCCTTCGTTAAAATGTTTACGTTGGAATTATAAGACTATTTTTTTTTCTGAAAGTGAGCTTTATATCCAACAGTGGACTAGACTCGTGTGGAATATGAATTTAATATATCATGATTAATTCCTCAGAGAGAGATTATTTATTCAGACATCTGCAGAAGTGAGTTAATGGTCGCATCTTTGCTGCCGCCGTTGGCTTCTAGCACAGACTTGATGACTTCCTTGTCCATGCTCGGGAACATTTCCTGGATCTGGGAAGGTACATATATTTTATTTATGAACTTTTACCCCCATAAGGGATGAATGGTGACCGACATCTAAAGCGAACCGCATGCCAACCTCACCTGCACGCGCGGGTGCCCACCCGCATGTGCAGCGATTGGGCCGCTCTGGAGCCTCCCACTTGACAGAATACGTAGCACTGACTTCGACCGAGAAAGGGCGGGATGACCTGATGTCGATCTGACCGGGTACACGTGACTTGATAACCTGTTGGAAGAGGCTGCCAGAGTGAGCCTACGAACTAAAATAATTCCAAAAATATCTATCTGACGAGGATTCACTGAATGAGACTGACGATCTTGAATCCGAATTTGATTGCGGCTTTAAAACAAGACTATCAAAAGTCAATGCCCACAAAACCGGTATCTGTGAGAAGGAACGCTATCACGGAACTCGATAACAAAAACAAATCGGCCCAGTGCGAGTCGGACTCAAAGGATTCCGAACGAATCTAATCTTTGTATCATGTAACCCATAGTTTTCTTATAGGTTTTCCTAAAATCTATAAGTAAAGAACTCTGCATTTTTTTTTCGAAACGAGTAGTAGTTATGAAAAATAAAATATTTTAAACCCTCACAACCTTTTAATTTGAAATGTCACACAATACAGTATGGAAAACTTTTTTCTGACTTGTCCCCCAAAAGTGACCCCCATACTCACCATTTATTTAATCACGCCTCCGTGTTTAGGTCACAGAAGTTCATGTGTGTACTAAATTTCAGCAGAATCGGCCCAGTATATTCGGAGAAAATTTGACAGATGGACAGACAGACACTCGAGTGTTCCTATAAGGGTTCCGTATTTTATGGACGTTCGGAACCCTAACCTGGCTTCGACTTAATAACCAAAGAAATTAAAAAAAAACTGTAAGGCCTGAGTACTTATAACCATACTGTTCAACGCAATCCTCCAAGTGCAATATTTTCCCAACATATAGAAAGAGTCGAATCATGATCCACAAAATAGGCAAGCCAGCTAGCGAAGTAACCTCGTATAGGGCAATAAGTCTGCTGCCAATCCTATCAAATCTCTTTGAGAAACTACTGCTGCACAGACTTTTACCAATACTTACAGAAAACCAGATAATACCCGATCATCAATTTGGTCCCCAAAAGCAGCACTCTATTGTCGAGCAATTCCATCGAGTTCATGAGACGGTAAGAAAAAAACCCTTGAACAAAAAATATTGCTCATCTGTATTTTTTGACATGCAACAAGCATTTGACTAAGTATGGCACAATGGCCTCCTCTACAAAATTAAGAAAAGCGTACCTACCCCACATAGCTTTCACATGTTGATGAGCTCATATCTCTCGGACAGACTATTACAGGTAAAAGAGGCAAGTTCGACTTCTAGCTTTTACAATATAAAAGCAGGCATACCGCAGGGATGCCCATCGGGACCTATTCTGTTTATACTTTTTACGTATTCTAAATGACTAAACGAGAAGTTTAACATTCGCTACACTTGGTCGAAAAAGTAAATTGTCCACAGACAACAAATTGCTCATTTCCAAAACTGTCCTCAAATCTATCTATGTACGGCATACAATTGTGGGGTAGTGAATCATACACATCTCGATGCTCCAGCGTCTCCAGAACATTATACTGAGAACGATAAGTCGATAAGCAAAGCTCATTTGTTTATCACAAACAAACAAATACACCAATAATTACAAATGACCATAGTTACAGAAGAAATTCGACGACTGCGGGGAAATAAAAAGAGCGACTGTGACCCAAATAAACTAGCGGTTCAACTGATTGGCATGACTGACCGAAATTACTTCAACCGTCTCAAGAGCGATGACATAATGAAGCTGCACAGCAGATGGTAGCTATGTTGCGAAGTAGCTTTCCTCACTGGAGGAAGCACTCTACAAGATGAACTCGGCCTGAGAACTCATCTGATTGTTAGATATTAGTCATTAGTATTAGTGATTATGATTAGTCTATGAAGACCGATGGCAGATAAGTAACGTGAAAAAAAAAAGAATTTTGGTGCACGGTTAAAAGCGGGCTCAATCCTAACTAATATTTTAAAGCGAAAGTGAGTTAATTTGTAAGACGTGCTCGCCTAAATAGCTAAATCAATTTTGATGAATTTTGGCGCAGAGATAGATGGGACTGTGGAGACGGTTATAGGCTACGTTAACACGAGTGAAGCCGCGGGCAAAAGCTTGTTAATAATAATTAGGCGAAGTCAAAGTCAAAGCCAATGTTTATTTCAATTAGACCATTAAAAGGCATTTTTGAACGTCAACATTCACAGTTAAAAGAATATATGTTAATAGACTAGTAAGGACACTGACCTGTTGCAGTTGCTCAGCAGTGATCGGCGGCGGCAGCGACGGTGGAAGCTGCTGCGACTGTTGCATGTGTTGCTGCTGCTGGGGCGCCGGGTACATTGGCATGGCCGCGTAGCCCATGCCGGTGCTGGGCACCACCAGCATCGGCGGGAATGTTGCCATGGCTGCGGGACCGACCTGCAGGCGGAAAACGAGTTTGAGTGCCCCCCATCACAGGATATGTGGCGTCACCTTAGTTGTCCGTTGTGCACTGTCTAGGATTTAAAACGAGGCCAGTGATAGAGATGTACAGGTTGCTCAATGCTGGTTGGACTAAATTTGATTTGAGTCAATTGACACGAAAAAAAGAAGGATGAAAGAGAGTAAAATGTTTTTTTTTATTATTGATAGTCTCGCGTTTGACCACAATCTCACCTGATGGAAAACGATTATGTGGTTGACGATGGAGAACGCTTGTGTAGAAGCAACCTATTCACTTGACTTTTTCCCTGAAGAGGCACTACGTTTTTTGACGTGTGTGAATGAGATTAGGAAAAGTATCGTATGAAACTGCACAAAATTAGGTCAGTAATTTATTTTTTAATATCCTTTGTTATGTGACAGTAACATAGAACACTCTAAATTAGGATTCACACGGGACTTTTAGTTTAGGGGTTAAATACCATATTTTGACCCAAAGTACAACTACATATAGGGAGACACTAGATGACCAAATTCTAACGTCTCCAACTCGCCATTATAGGTGTTATGTAGCGAAAAAAAAACCTTACTATTTGGGGCAATTGGGTAAATCTAGGAACTAATGAATATTATTTCTTTTTTTATTTAGGTGGCTAATAATATACTTACTGAGTAACTGAGAACCAGGTTGATGGCGCCTTCCTTGCCATCACCTTGCTTGCCGTTCAGTGAGAACCAGTTATCGAATGTCTCCCCCTGAAAGAGTAAAATAAATTACTGAAGATAGGTACACTCGAAGACACACTGAAGATAGTCTCCATACGTAAGTATAATAAAGTGTTAAAAGTATTTGGTTGTATTGTAATAGGGTAGATGACTAAAAAAAACTTTAGTCCGTCAGATAATTTCCAAAAAAAATTAACGACACGTATTTTTTCTTTTTTCACGCAAACAAAAAGCGTAGATGATACAGAGCGTCGAAGACCGGTGTAACGTCACGGCTAGGTACACAAGCCCCCACTCCTGATCTTTAATGCGTTATATCTTCGTAAATTTTTATTGAATTTATAAAGCAAAAAATACGTGACCAATGTTTTTCGATAATCTAACTGACGGACTAAATATAATCATACTTTTTTTCATAGGAATCATCCATATTGTTTGGAATTCAATGCCAGAGACAGCATTTGCTAGAATCAAATAAATAAAAGGCACGTGACATCCACTCAACACTTTACAGCAGGCCAGTTAAATTAACTTTGAACCTTGCAAAAATTGCTTACTTTTAGCACCGCGGGTGGTATGGTGATGTGTGCCCAGGCAATCAGCTCGTCCATTGTAAATGAGCATTCGTCAAAGATCTCCAAGTAGATGGAGTTCACGCCGGCCGGCAGCAGGCTAGAAATAACAATGTGCTAAATACGAGCTCATAGTGCATGTTTTTTTATCACAATCTAATTTATTTTCCAGTTGTATCAGTCATAATTTATGCAAATACCAACTACTAAAAAATGACTTTGTCAAAAAACCCGACCGCTTAAAACGACTAAAAAGTTCCAAACAAGTCGCTTTTAGTTATTAGTATTTTTTTTTATTTCCTACATTTTAGTGAGTTACATATACTACCACAATTTTGACGAATTCAACGACACCTTATAGGTCAAAATCTGTCCAGCTGTTCGGGCTGTTTTGTCAGTATTTTTTTTATTTCCGAAATTTTTGTTACATTTTTTTTTCATTTGCGGGCGCCATTTTGAAAATATATAGCCTATGTCACTACCACAATTTTGACGAATTCAACGACACTTTATATGTCAAAATCCGTCTAGCTGTTTGGGCTGTAGGGCGTGCCAAAGAAATGGACGTACATACAAAAATACATACGCTCGTAAAACATTACATTACATTGGGATAGTCTTGGTAGCCGTGGTGTACACACTTCTTAAGCACGTCAAGATTGGTTGCCCCTTTGCCATTACCCTACCATGTAGCTATTAGCGACCGTTTTCTGTGCCCCATTTTAAGAGTGCAAGTCACACTCTGCCATTTTAACCATGTATTTTAATATAATTGGTTAGGCAGGGACAACATAGTTCTAGGTGCCGGCTAGGTAGCTATGGCACAAAGGTTCTATCCCCTTTCAACATATATGTGAATACTACTAGCGCTATCTATCGGCAGTCCTGAATATCAATCGTGTTTTTTTATGTTACTTCAACTTACCAGTGGATGACCTTGTTCCACCTTGGTGTCCTGCCGCCACTGGGGTCCGTATGGGTCTCATATATGCAGTGACCCACGCGCATTCGCACGTACGGGTCCATACGGGTCAGACCTGTAGACAAACAGGTGGTTTGAGTTCAAGACTACTTTTTGAATTAGGACAAGTCCGCCACACTATTCCCAATAACTACAATTCCTGAAAGCAAAAGCCAACAGTGCCGACAACCAGAAAATCGCCGAAGATACGGAGCTCGACGAGTCACGGAGAAACGATACAACTGTCGTGAATCCTGCTACGTAACGAAATTTTGATGACCATGAAATTTTGAAGATTTGGTGGCCTGTTGGTCTAGTGGTTAGTGACCCTGACTGCTAGGACGGAGGTCGTGGGTTCGATTCCCACACAGGACAAATCTTTGTGCGATGAGTACGATTATTTGTTCTGTATCTGGGTGTGTAATATCTATAATATGTATGTATTTAGAAATATATAAGTATGTTTATCAGTTGTCTGGTTGCCATAGTACAGGCTCTGCCTAGTTTGGGATCAGATGGCGGTGTGTTGGTTGTCCCAAGATATTATCTCCTTTATTCACTTTGTACAGTACATATAAATTACATTTTTAAATATTAAAATACAAAATTATAAAAATATTTAAAAATATAAAAAATAGTAGCCCACCGGTATCGGGAATAGGGTCCAAGCTACCGGCGGTCAGGGCTCCAGAGAGAGGAACCTCCTAACGATGCGAGCCGTGTCCAGAAGTACTGCTTTCTGAATAAAGCCCTTGATCCAGCTGCCTAACGAGAGCCTCCTAAGATGTTGGTCGAGGCTCGTGGCTATTAAGCCGTTGGCTGACACGACTTTCGGTACAATGATTGCCGAATTCACATCCCACATGTCGACAACCTCGCGAGCCAAGTCAAGATATTTGATTTGTTTATCTTTCTCGGCTTTCACGAGGTTCTCGTCATGCGGAACTGTGATATCTACAATCATTGCACGCCTCTCGATTCGGTCCACCACCACTATATCAGGCTTATTTGCAATAATAGTCCTGTCAGTGATGATGGACCGATCCCAGTACAATGTGATGCTGCCATTATCGAGAACTGGGTCGGGCACATACCTGTAGTACGGCACCTCCGCCTCCACAAGAGAGTATTTCAGAGCAAGTTGCTGATGGATAATCCTGGCTACAAGGTTGTGTCTATGCAAGTACTCTCCATTAGCAAGACGAGAACAACCAGAGATAATGTGGCGAATTGATTCTCCCGGACGGTGACATGCCCGACATATGTCAACCGTGCCGTCCTTCACAATAAATCTCCGGTAGTTTTTCGTCATGATAACTTCGTCCATAATTGCACAGACAAAACCTTCGGTTTCCCCAAAGAGGTCACCAAAACGTAGCCAGGCTACGGACGCTACTTGATCCACGTCGGGCCCGGAAAAAGCGTCCGTGAAGTTCCTTACTCTGCCATACCGCCCTGCGATCGTTGGTGTCAAGCACTGCAGGTTTGCGCCAGTTCTCATTTGCCAAGGAGAGCGGGGTGAGTCCCTTGTCCACCGCCACTACATCTCAATGCATACCCACGTCGACAGCTAGGAAATATTCCCTGAGACTGCATATCTCGCGATTGTGGAGGGTCTTAGCATTTAAAAAGCCTCGACCTCCACACTTTCGCGGGATATACAGTCTCATTACCGACGAGCACTCGTTGGCAGTCGCTACGTCCCCGCAAGGGGACGTGGCGAGCGGTCACAGGGCTAGGCCCCCTGCCCGCGGGGGCACCCCTCGGCCCGTAACGACGGGCCCGTCATTTTGTTTCTCCTAGTGAGCGGAGCTTCGTCGGGCGCGCGCCTACTCGAAAACGAATAGCAACGCACGCCCGTGTGTTAGATGCATGTATCATTATTCATTACCGACGACCGTGGATGATGCATTCGATGTGCAGTTAGCAGTGTACGGACCCGCCTATCCAGGGCGTTAAGTTCCGTTTGAGTCCATTTGAGTACGCCGAAAGAGTACATCAATACCGGCATGACCCATCCGTTGAAAGCGCGCACCTTGTTTCCGCCCGATAGAAGGCTGTTGAAGACCTTCTTCAGGCGACCAAAGAAGCGCTCCTTCAACGAATGCTTCATGTCACATACCCAAATACTTGTAAGTTTCGGTTGGAGAGAGGGATCTCAGGTTATTATTATTATTATTATTATAAATGCATCAGGAAAGGACACTTCTCTCCTTAAAGAGGACGAGACTAAACAGAACTAGGCATAGGTATATCTATGTACCTCACCTTCTTTCTGGCAGTTCACATACTCATTATTCGGCATCCATTCATCTGTCATTCGTCTGTCTGTTAGCGAGCTGTATCTCAGAACCATAATAGGCAAACAGTTGAAATAATCATAATACAACGTCGTTTATGACATGCTTGCATTGCTTCCAACTCGTATCTATAGAACACTCACATTTCGCCGGATTTTTTGAAGTCGAATTTGATAGGGGGCGAGCATATTGCCATCAGCCGGGTTCAAATTCAGACTCCCGTCTAATACTAAAAACTCTAGATGAAAATCTCAATAACACGTTCCCAAACCCGGGAGCGACTCATAGACTCATGCACAGCAGTAGCACTCACCACCATTACAGCAATGGGACAATCAGAGGGCCTAAGCACGAATGTTTTTGACGTATAGTAACGTAACGTAACGTAAATATCGTTTCGCATATAATATTTATTTCAATTGGATACTATATTCTTATTTTTGTATGATACAAATTGTGTATGTCGCGTAAAATTAAACCAAAATACTATAGGGTTGTGGTTTTTAGGGTTCCGTAGTCAAATGGCAAAAAACGGAACCCTTATAGATTCGTCACGTCTGTCTGTCTGTCCGTCTGTATGTCACAGTCACTTTTTTCCGAAACTATAAGAACTATACCTACTGTTGAAACTTGGTTAGTAGATGTATTCTGTGAACCGCATTAAGATTTTCACACAAAAATAGAAAAAAAACAATAAATTTTGGCTTACTCCATACTAAGAACTGAAACTCTTAAAATTTTTTTTCATCAAACCCGTACGTGTGGAGTATCTATGGATAGGTCTTTAAAAATGATAATTGAGGTTTGTAATATCATTTTTTTCTAAACTGAATAGTTTGCGCGAGAGACACTTCCAAAGCGTTAAAATGTGTGTGTGTGTCCCTGTAACTTCTAAAATAAGAGAATGATAAAACTAAAAAAAATATATGATGTACTGTACACTTGAAAACTTCCACCGAAAATTGGTTTGAACGGGATCTAGTAAGTAGTTTTTTTTAATAAATCGTAAACCGCAATTTACCTTTTACTTGCTGCTACGGAACCCTTCATGGGCGAGTCCGACTCGCACTTGGCCGCTTTTTTATATTCAAAATCCACTTACGTTAACGATACTGTAATGTTACTATACGTCAAAACATTCGTGCTAGGCTCTCTGGTATACTAGCTACTTTAATGTTATTTTAATGTTTTAATGAGAATATTATTTCTTTATTCTCTATTTAAAAAGCACGGGCGTGATGTAGGTAACATTCTTATAACTGGAAAGCATTTTTAAGTAAACAGGTCTAATAAAATTATCATAATTTATTTTGTAAATTCATGCATATCAATTGACTAGTTTATTCCCGCGGTTTCGTGAATAGTGTTTTAGGATCCTAAGCGAACATTTGGGTTTATAATAGTACTTTTTGATGCAAATGCAAAATAAACGCTGAGGAGAAGGCATTTATGGATCCGATATACTGCAATGCCCACGTGAAAGAAACTACGTTTACTAACTACAATTACTAGAAAAAAGAAATAGTTTTTCATAAACGTAATATTTAGTATCAAAATATAATAAATAAATGGCTCTATGGCTAACCAGCGAGCTTTTTTCGTGCGTAGTGTTCGTTTTTTGAAGGAGAGGCGAGCTGCCAAACAGGATTTTAAAAATATAAAAAAATCATTATGTTGATAAAGTAAATAATACATTAATATGAAATACAATGTCCATTTACGGTGTTCAATTTATTGGCACAGTTTAAATATTAGCAAATAAGACAAGTGAGACCTCAAATGGGTTGCGCCTCTGTGGTGGGCATAACGCTCACCTCTGTCAATAGGAATAGGAAAAAAAGTACTTGGAGAGAAAAAGGAAGAAAACCACTTGTGTGAAGTACACTGGATTCTGGGCCATACAGTATGGGCAATAAAAGCCAATTTTCGAGTAAGTGCATTGAAATACTGTCGCATAATAACAAAAGTTATTAAAATATAAGTGTGAGTTTGATGAGATTAGAAAAAGTAGTGTTTGAAACTGTAACATAATTATGAATTAAAACCATCGTGTAACACTATTATAAACGTCACGTCCGGCTCGGTGTAATTTTAATGTTACAATATCACATCCTACATAATTATGATCTTTAAGTCATGGTTCACTTGTGTGCCAAGTTTTAAACAAATACGTTCTGCTGTGAAAAAGTAAGAAATAGACAGAAAGATGAGAATAATAAACATACCATAATTTTTAGAAAGCTTTGCCTGAGCTATAGTGATGCTGAGCCTGGCTGTCATAGGCGGGATTCCAGAAGCCCCCTGCAAGACAAAATATCTATAAATACACCAAGATTTTGATTTTAATGTTTTTGATGAGATTAGATAAAGTAGTTTATGAAACTGCACCTATAATAATTAGGCATTAAAACATTCGTGTGATATTATTATAATCGTAAAATTTTAAGTGAAACATCAGCATCAGAAATGTGCAGTCAGCCCCACAATCACCTTCCTGACAGCCTAATACATATTTTTATCATGGCATGATTTCTTCTCTTATTAACATAATACTAATAACCAGAAAGAACACTTGAGAAGAAATTCCCGTATTTTAAAGAACACCGGCGACAATCAATGTCAAAAACACCTGTTTTTGACATTGAGTGTCGCCGGGATGATATTGCCAAATTAATTTGAAAGTTTTTTAAGTACGACAATCGGGCTTCTCGTTGAGGATCACACAGACCAAGAAAGCTGCATAGTTTAAGTTATCAAAATAATTTTCCTTCGTTCTATAAAGGAGTACGACAATCGGGCTTCTCGTTGAGGATCACACAGACCAAGACAGCTGCATAGTTTAAGTTATCAAAATAATTTTCCTTCGTTCTATAAAGGTAAGGCCTATCTATGACCAACCGTAGATGGAGAAGGCTGCCAATGATGTTGCAACCAAAAGATAGAACGAACTTACTGAAGGTATAGTAGATCCACAATACTGCTGTTGCAGAGCAAGTGCAGCCTGATAGTCTGCGTCGACTGTGTCGGGTGTTCCATCAGCCCGGAGGAAACCCGAGGGCAGGGGGCCTAAGAGTACCTGAAACAAATTAACGCCATGGTTATTTATATATTTGTCCTTGCAAGCCATTTCAAGACGGCAACGTTGTTAGCTTCCTGTTGATATCATTGTAACTTAATTCTTATTGTTTGGTGGGTAAGTTGGGCCTTTGATTTCCCGCCATCGACGTGGACAGAGTCGATCGGCAGTCGCATTGCTTAGATAGACGCCATATACAGTACGGCCGAAATTTCTTGGAAAGTCCGAACACCGCGCAGAAAGCTGCGCAGTAACATTTTTTAGGAACCAAATGACAACATGAGACGAGTGTAAGTGAGAGAGCATGCGCGAAAGTTCATAGTGCTATGTTTAGAGAGACGCCAAGATATTTCGGCCGTACTGTAGTTCAGATCATACCTAGTGAATTGATTGATGATCGAACCTGCCACGTTCACCATACAAGTCTTTGTTTGATTGCTACTCATTGTTAAGGACCGATTTGACTGATACTTGTATCTTCCTACGTTTTACTGGTGTGCCCTGGTTTGTACGGGATCCATGAGGCAAGTGGGTACCCACTTATCTCATGGATCCTGTACCAAGAAACGATGAAGAGGACCCTGTTATCGCTCCTGCCGTCATATAACTTTACTGACATATTATCATTGCCAGCTTGAGTGTTGAGAGGCTCTTGGCTAATCTATACTAATAATAATCTGAAGAGTTTTTTAGTTTGTTTGAACACGCTAATCTCTGGAACTACCAGTCGGATTTGGAAAAATCTTTTTGTATATAATAGCCACATTCATGAGGAAGACTATAGGCTATACGGGAACAGGAAATTCCTATGGGAACGGGAAAAATATATGCGCGTACGAAGTCGCGGGCAAAAGCTACTTTATAATAACACGAAATGGGTTGATCTTCAAGGTTAAGTCAAGTTTGAAGATTTGAAGCTGGTATTCCGCTGCATATTCAACTGCGATCGCGAACCCGCCTGCCAAGCGTGGCGATTATGGCAAACCCCCATAGGGGGAGGCCTATGTCCAGCAGTGGACGTCTTGCGGCTGATATGATGATGATGATGATACCGCTGCATCTGCTTAGACTAGAAGCTGACCTCAACGTAGTTGGGTAAAGGATTTGCAGATTCATTTTGACGTAATTGTTGCAAGCGATATATGGGTGTACTAAACACCTGTCTATCCTCCCGTGGTCACATGATACCATGTGGCATTATTATTTTTTATTATAAGCCTTCTGTCAGATATTTCACAATTGGTTCTTTAGTTGTTTCATAGGTTGCAATATTTGCGTGCTTTGTTATAGCAAAGGCCTCCTTCAACTGATTCCACTTTTCTCTTTCTCTGGTTAGTGATGTCCATGTGGCATACCACAGACATATTCTGAATTTTTGAGGAAGTTTATTTCACATATACTTCTTAAACTTCAGAAAGCTAGTACACGGTTCGAATTGGTTGTTTCCTATGGAGAAAAACTGGTGTTTCCTATGGAGAAAAACTGGCAAGAAACTACAAAGTTACTATTAAACAAAAAAATAAGGCTTTTTAACAGATGTAACCTATATTAGCCAGTAAATTAATGAATAGTCAAAACGTTTATTTCAATTAGGCCATTAAACGGCACTTTTGAACACGTCATCATTTACATTAAAATAATATAAAGTGACTGTACTGTCCGTTCGCAAGGGTAGATTCTTATGGAGAAGAACGGACAAGAAACTCCATAGTTACTCTTTTCCTCAGACCAACAAAAAAAGGTAGACGGCGCACTGCGAACATCAAAGATGAAGCCATCTTTTTATCTATGTGTGTCTCGAAGGGTTGCCATTTTTTATTTTTTTTCCCTATAACTTGGGAAATAATATTTTATGGGTAAGCTAATGTTGTGCAAGTCAGCACAAGTAAGATATTGTTGAGAATGGTATTGTAACTTAATTTTTTAGAAAGATCTATACCTAAAAACAATTTTTTACATCACATGCCTACATTCAATTATGTACGATAAGTTATAAAAGGTTGTCGAAGCGTAACAAGCGTAAGTCATTATGTAAATGGTTTTAAAATAATATAGGTAATCATATTTTTAATCAACTTTAATATACTAAAAAAGACCACCATAACAAAATCACTGACTAAAGAAAAAGTAGGTAATATCAAGATAAAACATACAACAGAACAATGACGTGTAAATGTTATGTTTAACATTTACACGTCATTGTTCTACGTATCCTTTACAGTTTTTTTTAAATTTACTTATAGGAGTATAAATAAGTACGAGAATAAAATATAGCTGAATGATTGAACCTACTTGGAAGCGCTTTTGCACAATACTTTCTTCTCAATTTAATGAGAGGAAAAGAGACGAAAGATGTAATTCCATTTGCAAATTCGCGCTATTTTCATACTACAAACGTCAAAGATTGTTGCGACTTTCCGACTATCTAAAAACAAAGTTTTTTTCATTACCTATTGTACTGTTTTCTCGCAAATGTGTTGAAAAACTTCAAATCTAAAATATTTTATACATTAAAAAAAGAAAATAAGAATATAACTCGAAGAAAGAAATCATATATATTTGTTTAATCGAATGGGGAAATATTAAATCGTATTATGGCAACCCTCACACTTAATGTCACTGCTTTCGTTTGTTGACGTTTTTGTTCCAAGTAACCTAAAATTCATAGTTAATTTATAATAAAAACGATGTTATTTCAAGTACTCACAAGTGAAAAGTGATTCTGTGAGACCTTTTATGTGATTTGCTATTGTTTTTACAAATTTTTACTACACAGGAAGACATAATTATATTTTTCTATTAATGTTTTCTAGACGACGGCTCGTGACGTACTAAGAGCGATGAGCATGGTTTTAGTGTAGGTGTGTGGGTGAGCTTGTGTATTTACTTGAAGGAGCACGGTTTTGTGGCTTCACTTTTGATGTTCGCGGTGCGCTGTCTACCTTTTTTTGTTGGTCTGAGCTCTTTTCAAATCAATGTTTTACAATATTTGGAGTACAAAAATTAATTTTAATATTAGTGAGGTCGATGCACCAGAGTATACTACTTATAGGATCAAAGTACTACCAGCACAGGTAAACATTTCCATTTTCTTAATAAGTACATGGTACTCACATATTTACAAATCTTGGAACCATTAATAAAACAGAGTGTCTTAATAGAAAAAAATAAAAACTCTTTTACATCTATAAAGTTAATACATAAATTGACCAGTTTGATTTTGCCTACACTACACCCTTGATTGTACCATGGAGCAGGACCAGCATGTTTCCAAGCATTCTTATGTTAAATGTTATCCTCCAACTACATAACTTAAGACTTTTATTAAGTTGATACTTAGTATTCAGAATTCACAAATAACACTTTGTAGCTAGAATCTCGATTGAGAAATAAGTCTGCCAACAGATTTACATCATTATGAAGAAATATATGCAAACATCTGCAACACATGTCTTTGCCAAAGCAGCAAACAATGTGAATCTACAGAACAGATCATAGCTATGTTTGGTATAACCAATTCTTTTACTAAACATTCCATATCATGAATATTCATCAATATTATTTAAAGCATGGCCTGTGTCATCTGTTTCAATTGCATCAGACTGCTTGAAAAGCGACTTGTTTGGAACTTTTTAGCCGTTTTTAGCGGTCGGGTATTTTGACAAAGTAATTCTTTTTTATTTCCTACATTTTAGTAAGATACATTTTTGGAATCCTCTGCTCGTGCTGTAATTGCTTTGTTGATTTTAGAAAAGAAACCGGTTTGGCAAACTTATAATAATATTAAAGAATGTTTCAAATTCTTCATTTTGTTTTTTCTACAGGTTTGAATATTAATTAGGAGAACAAAAGAATGTGCTTCTTTTTAGTTTAACTAATATTGTAAAAATTTGGTAAAATTTTATTGTGTTCTTCTAGGTCGCAGGACCAAAGCCGTGAAAAAGCTAGGTTGTTATTGAAAAATGCGTTGTTCTTGTGGTATTAGCCATGATGGTGCAACCGCACAGGTATTCTTATAATAATAAAATAATTCTATCACTAGATTTGGCCATCAAGTGTTGAAACATCTAATGTAGTGCCATAAATTTTAAAACACTGGCAAAGACCGTTTTAAATATTGTTATTGCAATGAAAATTACAATATATACTTTCTTAAAAATGCATGAGCATTGTATACATTTTTTTCTGTATTTTAAGTCAATAGCATTGGTAGCAGTGGTCCGTCAATCAATCAATCAAAATCTTTTATTTCAAATAGATCATTTATGTTCTAAAGCAAAACACATTCATTGATTCTATCTCCAGGCAGAAGCTGAAAATCTATCTGGATGTAAAAAAAATCCGACTTCCAAAAAAACACTACAAAGTCCAAAATAACTTTAATTTCGGAAGTCGGTGTTTTTGTTTGCTTCTTCGTTATTTGACACCGACTTCCGAAATTAAAGTTTTTGTGTTAATATTTTTTATTTTTCACTTTTTAGTGGTACCCCACACCTAACAACACCACTGAAAAGTCACAGGAAATAAAAAATACGCAATTTCGTTTCCATGGATGATTTTTCCACATATTTTTTCCCGCTATTTGGATTTAAAAACCAAACTGAAACAATTTTGATAAAATTTCAATGGGATCAATTGAGAAGTATATCCATTCACATGAAACAAGAATTTTTTAAATCAGTTGGCAAGCGACGGAGTTATGCGCAAACAAACATTAAAAAAAAATATACAAACATCCGAATTGAGAACCTCCTCCTTTTTTAAAAGTTGGTTAAAAATCAAGTTCGCTTCGCGTCTTCTTACCACACTGCCAAAGACCAGTGTTGAGTGCCATGTGTAAGGATAGGGAGAAGAATGCACATTTTTATAAAGTTGCGTTTATGGTAAATTAGAAAGTCTCCTTTCATGAGTGCCTTCTTAAACCAATAGATCTTTCAGGTGTTTTCGGAGTGGTGAGTAAATAATTTTTCTTGTCTCACCTAGAATGAGACAATTTGACCGAGGTAGATTTATTATTCTGGAACATATGCCCTTTGACATGATCGTCCGAAGTCAATTCTCGAGGCTTGCCTTTTTTAGGTCACTCAGCTTTTCGTCTAGTTCAGCTGCCAAGATGAGAATTACTGCGGATGATAATTATTGTCAGCAAAAAGCAGGTTGACCTATCTCTTTTAGCTGATGAAATAGATAGGGTATATGTAGGTTTTTAATAATTGGTGTAATAACCTCGTGGTATGGAACCCTCAAAAGCACCAATACATCTTTTCTTTTTCTAGTTATTCATTTATTTTTATTTATAATATTATGTAAATTAAAGCAACATTGAGAACCAGTCACAATAACACTTATCAACAAACTTGTTTGATTTCCTTTTTTTGATAACAGGTTTTGTTATTAAACTATTGCATAATAGTTTATTACTCATTATCAAAGCCACCTACTACTTCCATAATAAAATAGAAATCATTAATTATTCATAGTAATAAAATGTATTTTTATTATGTCCAATTCAATAGTTTAACTTATATTGAGTCACTAGGAAATTCATTTCAGATAAACATTATCTCTCTATCTCTTGATAAAATTCGTTGATTCACCATAAGTGTTTTCATGGCTATCACATTAATTAACCAATCCAATTAGTTATGTTCAAAAGCACGTTTTCTCAGTATTTAACATACTTATGTACGACATAATAAGATCCTGAAAATTTTAGGTAACTACTACGTTCTTTGTCTGAAACACTTTTGCAGGTATCCCTAGGTGCAGTCTGGAAAATTCGCTACGACGCAATACGATGCCTACACAATAAAACAAGATATAACTGCTAACAAAAACCGGTTGCAGATTTGTTTACGGTCCTAAATAGTGTTCCGTTCTTCAACATAACATATTCTTCCTAAATAATCGCGAAAACAATGATTCATGCTTTCGCAAATCGTCGTTCGATATCAATAATATAATATATTTATGTTTTACAATATTGCTTTGACTTACCCTTCTGCGACGCTCTTCGTTCCTATCGTTCGGCATCGTCGAAGTCATAATTCTGTTTATGAGATGTATTTTAATATTTTGAATTCCAAAATCAATATAATCGGCAAATGCAATTCGCAAACAAATACGCGAAGTGCGAACGAAACGATCTAAGCACGGACTGACAGTTGCTAGAGAAGTAGAGCTACACTGTGGCTGTTTTTTGTTTAGTACTTTTAGTCGAGTCGTCATCGAATCCGAGATTTATGAAATTGATTGAATCAGATTATGGAGCGAAAGTGTGTGTTGCACAGTGTTGCCAGATGAGTCGAGCCCAAAGTCGTCGAAAATTGCAGCTTATTTGGGCTGCAATTTTCGTAAATTCGCCCAATTAACATGCAAAGTAGCCTTAACTAGTAATCATAAAATTTAACGTACGTACCTTACTTTTTTATGGATTGGAAATCATCAAATGACTCTTTCCGCACTGGGCGGAACGGGAGGGAGTGTCAGACTCTTACTGACTAAAACCCATCCGTGTTCTTCCAAATGCCATTTGCGTCCCAGGGCCGCGGTAACTCTTTCAAACGAATTCCCACCATCTAAACGTGGTTGCGGAATTTCTTAAAAGTGAATTTAATGTAAAAGTACGAACATGAAAAAACGAATTCATTAATGCAAAGCTTAGACTATATACACGTCTAGATTGAGCAATGTAAACAGGACACATAAAAGCCGTCTCCAATTGCGCGACATGTGTGAGTACCGCTCGTGTACTTATTGTAGTTAAACTGTCAAGTTGTACGTGTTTAGGGATGCCTACTCCAAATGATTAACTTACCTTTTCTCTATTATTTATTAAGATGACGGTGCAACAAAACAAGTTAAAAAAAGTGATTATTTTGTAGATTAGTGTTTTATTGCATAAGTACATTATTAATTTAACTTGTTCTTTACAATAATAAAATCCTACAAAAATAAAAAAAATGCAAAAACAATACAGTAACACACAGTATTTAACAGTATATATATATTTTTTACAGTATTTAAAAAATTAAAGTACATGAGGTGTCCACTGGTCTTCATTTCGCGTCCGCTGTATAATTTCTCTCCAGCGATTTCCTAGTACGGAATCCGTAGGAAATCTGAAACCCGAAATATTAGAAAGAACTACAAAATGCTAATTAGTGCATGAAGAGAGGAGCTCATGGCTAAGTTATTACAGACGCACGGGTCGATCCTTCAGGTTAAGCTGCCCATGACGGGGTTGGACCGTGGATGGGTTAACATCTTTAAATACCGAGACTTCTCTGTGCTTCGGTAAGCACGTTAAGCCGTTGACCCCGGTTGTCTTTCGTGGATCTTTGACAGTCGTTACGGGTCGTCAGAAGCCTGAAAGTCTGACAGCAGTTTTACCAAGGGGTATTGTATTACTCGTTGGCTGGGTTGTGCAGGTCTGGTAGGCAGTCGCTCCTTGTAAAATACTGGTATTCAGACGCATCCGGTTAAACTGGAAGCCTACTCCAACATAGTTGGACTAGGCAGATTGAGTGCATGAAGTCATGGATTTCATGTACGTTATAATTTTCTGATCAAATAAATACTCTCGTCTTTAAACAAACACAACCTAATAAGTATTATGCATCATTTTATGATTTAAGAAGATGTAATGATATTTGTAATTTGTCTCCTATAAGTTCGGCGAATCTCCCCAGTAATAAACTGGCAACATCGCCTAATCAGACCAAAAAATCGTGTTTTCTTAAAAAATTGTGATTAATTAAAACGGAGCGGTCAACAAAACTTATCTATGAAATTGACTAATATTATACGGTTTTCCCACATAATTCCTACACAATTTCATAGCACAAACCGGCATAATTGATTTTTTTTCATGAGCACTTTATCACTAATTCAAATGACACTGACGTAGGTGACAAGCGAGTCTACCAAATATAGTAGACTTTATTTGAGCCGTTCGGTACAGCCGATGTGTCATCTGGACGTGTATTTAATCAAAGCTTAACTGATTATCCTTCAATATACGACAAGCCAATGTCAATTTTATTTCGTCACAAGAAGCATTCATAGTTCTGCATAAAAAAGTTTTCAACAATTTTAAACGCATTTTTATCACAAATCATGTTCATCGTTCCTTACATAATGTTGTATAAGACAGTATAATCCTGAAATCGCCTAAAGTCACCCAATTTCTTTCTGATGTATATATATATGATTATATGATAATTGGCGACCAGTCGCCGATCGTAAAACTTGGTCTCCCAGGCACCCTTTCGAGTAGCATAAATGGCGAATAGTCACCTAATCTGGCAGCATTGGTGTATCGGGATGCGTGACCTCTTTTCTTCCGAAAGTTTTTGAAATGACGAGAATTTTATACTAGCGGAAAATTTAAGTCAAATTTCCCAAATTGGGGACAAAAATATACTGATGCCCTCAGCAAAATCGGAAATGGGACATAATAAATGACAGAGTTTTGTGGAAAAGGGAGAGGGAGGCCTTTGGCCAGCAGTGGAAAAAAATAGGCTAGATAGAAAGCTAGATTTCGAGCGCATCGGTCGAACACTATAAATCAATTTAGAAAAACCGGCCAAGTGCGAGTTGGACTCGTACCATTATCTATAAAAATCCGGCAAAAAGATCACGTTTGTTGTATGGGAGCCCCACTTAAATATTTATTTTATTCTATTTTTAGTATTTGTTGTTATAGAGGCAACAGAAATATATCATCTGTGAAAATTTCAATTGTCTAGCTATCACGGTTCATGAGATACAGCCTGGTGACAGACGGACAGACAGACGGCTGGACGGACGGACGGACAGCGGAGTCTTAGTAATGGAGTCTTAGTGGGTACGAAACCCTAAAAAGGGAGTCATTCGAGATCCATGAGTAACCTAACAAAAATGTTAAGTTAGGCATTTCGATTTCTTGATATCAAAAATCACCTCATAATGCCAATCCCCGATCAACTTGAGATTCCCCACAGTTTGGGGAATTTCCCACGCGTTGGCAACGCTGAACTAAAACTGTCAAAGTTTCGTTATTTCATAAACAGCTTCACCTGCTTCACTCTGCTTCACTTTGCATCGCCAATAGACTATCTTTGATGCATAAAAATTAAAAAAGTGATCCAAATGTTCAGCTGACAATTTATCGAGAGTTTACAGCCTCTCAAGATAATCTTACGGAGTTTGCTATTTTCCGGTGACACAGACACTTGAGATTCAAAAATACACCCATTTTGCATGACAATTCATAAAAATTTTGCAACAAATCATTAGAACAGCCGAACACTAAAAATGGTGTTTGAAAAAAATCGACTAAAATGAATTTGGGTTTTTTTTTAATTAATTTACGATCTAGCCTAAAAGACTAATAAGCAATTTAACTCTAATTTAATATGTTACGTGAATACGTGATAGACTATTTTAAAACTAAGAATAGTGTCCATTTGCACTTTTACACAAGTCCGTAGCGCTTTCTTAGAGTCTGATAAAATAAAAACACTAATTTCATGTGTTATAATGAACTTAGTGTTTATATGATGTGCTATACATGTATTATGTATAGCACATCATTGTTATATACTATTAATTTGAGATGAGATGAGACGAAAACAAAACGTTTCCTCATGATGACATGATATGATTCTCGTGAACTATCAATAGCATAAACCAGCCGGAAAACCGCAAGGTAACAGCAGTGCTGTAATGGCTGAAAATACAACTTGAGTGTGAAAGAGATGGTTATATTTAATGCTAGAGATGTAATTGTCTTTGGTGTCAATATTTGTAAATACGACGTCTACAGAAAATAAACGTCAAAGCAAGAAATCAAACTTTTGGTTTGGTTTTTCTGTTTGTGTTTGTGTTGATTTCTACTCGTTGAATTAAGTGTAAAAAGTGCTGTTATATCATTCGTTTACACTGAATTACGCGTCTTTCTGTTCGTGGACCTTTGTGTTTAGAAATTCGTGTTTCCAAAACATATGTTGAGTTGATGTGAATTGGTTATTTTATCGATTATCGTGAGCTGCTGTTATGGATACACCTAAGGTAAGTTTCGATTTTAGTTATTCAATCAGTTATTTCAAACAAAAACAGTTATTTCTAAACACTGTGCCTAAAAACTAGATCACATTGAAGGTTCATGCAGATACTTAGTCGTTTTCTTCACCTGCCTGCTTTTTCCAAAGATTTATAAAAATACTAAAGATTTATAAAAACACTAATTATTCCTCTGCGTCAGATAACATTGCTTCAGATATCCAGTCTCATTTAGATAATAACTAATAAATTGAATATTTCTATTAAAAACAAAAGCCATTGTGAATGTTGATAAAGCTATCTGTTCCCTTATCTTGTTTAGTTCAAAGCTGTAGTAATCGAACATTATCCCGTATGAAAATGCGTATTTAGTCATCACACATTCCACTATGTCATTTTGCTCATTCTCTTATTAACCTACCCATTATCATTGACTACTGTTTTAATTTTTAAAACAACAGAACAATGTGTAATTATTTTATGAATAAGGAAGCAAAATCACCATGTCAGCCTGTGATGATTGTCCCACAGCAGCATCCATAGAGTAGATAGGTAAACCTCCATACACCCGCAATGCTCTTTCAATTCTTAAACAGTTGTTCTAGGTCAGGGTTCAGGGTTTCCTAACAAGATTCTTCTTGGTAAGGGTTCAGGGTTTCCTTACAAGATTCTTCTTTGCTGTCATCAATCTAGGATAAGAACTTTAACTTCAATAATTTAATAATTAATATACATATAGAAAACCATAATTACAAAAAAAACTAAGAATGTAGGTAAATTCCTAGGTAATACCTCCTATAGTAGGTGAAACCTGTGACTTAGGAGTCAGTATTCTGCTGTTACATCATGCTTAGAAATTCCTTATGCTAGATTTACAGCCTACCACTACACACACACTACAAAATAACTTTAATTTCGATAGTCGGGGTTTTTTTTCTTCGTTATTTGACACCGAAATTAAAGTTATTTTGTACTTTGGCTTTGTAGTGTTTTTTTTTGGGTCGGTCCTTTTTTCTTAAAAAGTTTTTCATTTTTCAGTGGTCTTTTTCGTGGTACCCCCCTCACTTAACAACACCACTGGAAAGTCACAGGAAAACAAAAATACGCAATTTCGTATACATGGATGATTTTTCTATATATTTTTTCCAGCTATTTGGATTTAAAAACCAAAACACTGAACCGATTTTGAAAAATTTTCATCGGACTATTTGGGAAGTATATCTTTCCAACAAAAAAACAATTTCTCAAATTGGTTGGCAAGCGACAGAGTTATTCGCAAACAAACATAAAAAAAAACACAAACATCTGAATTGAGCACCTCCTCTTTTTTTAGAAGTCGGTTAAAAACACATTTAATTAGGTAGATTGTAAGTCTAGTAAATGAGAAAAAGAAAAATGTAATAATAAAACTATAAACAACTATTCATCATGTTCCTGCCCTTATTTATTTTAATTTATTTATCCTTTGTTACCTTGGGATTGACGCAACACAATCTTTTTCTTCCCTTTTGTCCTACTACTAACGTAGCAGTGAAAACCTACAGTGGGCCCTTGCAATGGAGAAGCTGGTTCGAAAAGCATACCAGTCCAATCCAAAAAAAATGAGCGATCTTTACAAAAAAAAATACAACCGACTTTCAAATTAAAAAACACTACAAAGTATGGAATAACTTCAATTTCGGAAGTTAGTGTTTTTGGTTGTTTCTTCGTATTTTAACACCAACTTCCGAAATTAAAGTTGTATTTTTTTTTGTAAAGACCCTTTTATTTTTCAGTTTTTAGTGGTACCCCACACACCTAACAACACACTGGAAAGTCACAGGAAAGCAAAATACGCAATTTCGTTTACTTGGATGACATATTTTTTCCAGCTATTTTGACTTAAAAACCAAACTACTGAACCGATTTTGATGAAATCCTTTCATTTAAAAAAATCTAATCGGTTCATAAAGGTCGAGTTAAGTTAGGTAACAAACAAAAAAATACCGGCTAAGTGCGAGTCGGACTCGCGCACGAAGGGTTCCGTACCATTAACTATAAAAAAACGGACAAAAAAAGTTTACTGTATAGGAGCCCCACTGAAATATTTATTTTATTCTGGTTTTAGTGTTGTTATAGCCGCAACAGAAATACATCGTCTATGAAAATTTCAACTGTCTAGCTATCACGGTTCATGAGATACAGCCTGGTGACAGACAGACAGACGGACAGCGGAGTCTTAGTAATAGGGTCCCGTTTTTACCCTTTGGGTACGGAACCCTTAAAAACACCGTATAGAGAACCTCCTCCATTTTTTGAAGTCGTTTAAAAATATGATCTCTACTACGACTAAAAAGCATCCCCATACAATGTTATGAAGTTATGACACATAATCAATCAACTATGTACTTTGAACATGAAAAGCTTATCATAACCCTGTTTGATGTATGCGTCTGATGTCGTTGTGCGTAACAGACACCTAGGGAGGGAGAGGGTAGTTACCACCCCAAATAATTAATCGCACTCTGTTGCGACATAATAGTCAGTAATAACAACACACGTGTGTTTCAAATTCGGAAATGGAAAATAAATTGCGGAAATTCCGACATCCCTTTCTAACCTTCGCGGAAGTCGTACTGCCGTCTCTATTCCCCGCGCATGCTCCGAAAATCCGAACTCTGCCCTTTGGCATTTTAAAATACACCCTACTGGGACACAATAGAGCGTAACATCGTTTGGATCACACGCCACAAGTCTGAAAATGCGAATATTTTGACGATAAATAACTGTGATTCCCGATTACTGTCAGTTGAATTCGCGCCGCCACAGAGAGTAGACGCCTTTGCGGTAAAAGGCGGGAATTTGTACACTAACAAAATTTTGTAACGAGAACCTTCCGCGAAATAAACGTAATTGGAAAAGTTTTATATTTCTCCCACTCGTTGATACCAATGGAAATGGGTAGCTTCTTCCTTAACTTGGATTGGAATTAAAAGTTTTTTTCTCACGGAAATATTTTGTGAAGCAATAAAATAAAATGAAATTGACAAAAAAAGCATTGGTAACTTTGGCCATTTAAATAAAGCGAACTTATACGAACAAAAAATAAAGTTAAAATTTTTGTTTTCAAACAATTTCAAATGATATAAAGTTTCGAAGTTCAGTCAGTGAAAAAAAGTATGGCGCTTAGTTCGTTGACTCCATCAAATATGCTTGGTGAGCTAGGCCGCCTTGCAAGCTGGCTGAAAGGCGACTGTCTGGCTCCTGAGGAGTATGCCGGCCTCGCTGTCACCGAGAAGGTGAGATTATTATTCATTTTAAGTTGATGCTTAACTCTATGGTACCTGCTACAATCTCTTTCAACTTCCATGACCAGCTTATCAACTTCCTGCTTTTTAAATTAAGCGAGCGTGAGGGTAATCATTGTAAAAAGTACTTCCATAATGTCAGCCGTACCAAAAAGATTAGTTATCCATTTGCTGGTTGTCCCATCACGATAATGTATCTTATCCTTTTTGGTCTTTGGTTTTGATTTGACCTTCTTTTTACCAGAGACAATCCTTCTTTTCCCCCTAACTCTTATCTTCATTGTAGTCCGCTATCTAAATTATGCTCCTCATTATGCGTCCAAATGAAAAGTAAGCTAAAAACAAACAAAGAAAGGACAAGCGATCATTTACATAAAGTTCTATCTACAACCACTAAATTAAACCAACAAAACAGCACCTCGTTTTAAGTGTCTGTAAGCAGAGCCGCACATAAATGAAACGGAAAAATTGTTTCAACCAGTTTTATTTTCGGTTTAAGGTGCAGAATTTCTCGCCGTGTCGGAATAAAATGCGTTGCAGTTTTTGACAGTCAACCATTTTGCTCCGTAGCAACGTTATCGACAGTTTTAGAGCAGCTAACGGAAAAAAAATAAGATCTTAGAACCTCGTCATTAACAGAAGTGCACACTTCCGGTATTCACCATCGAAGGCCAGTGTTCGGTTACACGATTTATGTTACCGCCGGAAGGAAACTCCATTCCACGCGATTTAGGTTAACGGAGGAAGTAAAATTTACCCCAAAAGGCAATAAATCATATGAAGCTAGCAGGGCGCGCAGTCTTTTTCAATAGGTTGTTTTTGTAGAAAAATCTGGGAGCCTTGGTCACTGAAGTTCAATGATATATTTCCAGGTGTTTGCAGTCTACGTACTGTACATGTATAGTATACACATATCATTGGTACTATGGCTTTTCGGTGCAGTACCTATGAGACCAATCAACAGAGCTCCAGGAAGTAGTAGGTAAACGTAGTTTATTGAGAACTACGTTATCGATACCTATGAGAAAGGAGCATTTTTCGTTTTCAGTCGGGCAATGTGCCAAATCCGTGCTGGGAATTCCGATATGAAGCTAAGCTACTAAGCTTTGGATGCATGTAGTTTGTGACTCGGCCAAGGTACTAAGGGCTGTTAATTTAACTTATTTTGCTATATATTGCATCGTTCATGTCAAAAATTATCGCATGGCCTTTGCAATACATTTTTGAAATTTCAAAAATGTCTTCGATGGATTTTGCGGACGGAAACAATCTACCTAGTTATGTCAGTGACGATATAGAAAGTAAAAACAAACAAAAATGGAAACTTTTTGAGCATGTATCAATATAAAACCCGTCCTTATTGCACATTTGGGATCAGAACTAAGAAGCGTAGGGTATAAATTGAGCAAATATGCCGCGAGGGGCGTGAACCGAACATTGGATATAGGGAACATTGGCTATATAAACGCCCGCAGCCACGTATAGCCAAGATTGATGGTCCTCCAGCCGTGACCGACTGAGCTGTCCTAAGCACTCGTAACCTACTAACAACGATAACGTTTCCTTTATGGACTATAACTTGATTCTGAATAGAAATGTTATGTCACGAAACTGAAACTTTGTTGGAGAGAAGCATTAGAAGATTTATGCGAGGGTATGTTCAAGTCATTGAATGTTTATCATATTATGACCCTGAGGAGCTCTGGCTACATAATAACACAGTTCGATCTCCGAGGTAAAGCGACTTGTCGGGGTCGGTCCTTTTTTTTATTTTATTTTTTTTTAAGATGGGAAATCATCAAATGACCCCTTCCGCTCTGGGTGGAGCGGCAGGGAGTGTCAGACTTTTACTGATTAAAACCCACCCATGGTCCTCCTAGTGCCTTTTACTCCGGGGTGGGTCCTTGGATACCCATCCACTCCGTGCTCCGAAAAACATATTAGGCTGTTGGTCCCGGCTGGCATTAAAAATCTTTAGATCATAAGATATTTGTTACGGATAATCAGAAGCCAGAAAATCTGACACCAGTCTTGTCAAGGGATATCGTGATACCCAGTTACTGGGATGTGGAGATCAAATGGACAGTCCCTCCATGTAAAATGCATACCCAACGGTATCCGGTTACGAGATGTGGCCCGCAGAGGCGGGCCGGCACCAGCCGGGGATTACGGAAGTCGCATACGTTCCCGCGATCCCCGGCGTAGGTGGAAGATGGAACACCGGGGTGGTTTTAGTCAGTAAGAGTCTGACAGACCCCTCCGCCCACCCCAGGGCGGAGGACATCCATGAGAATTTCCCCCAGTAAAAAAAAAAGGCGAAGATCCCAATATAGTTGGGTTTCGGCTAGGCAGACAGATCATAATATGACCCTGACTTGCCTTGAAAGGCTTGATTAACGTGTAATAACAAATAGTAACTCGGTCATGTTTCCACACAAACTCTTAAATATGCTTAATTCAACCTCATCAGGACAATTTATTTTTAATTGAAAAACTGAAACGACCAGAGACAATAAAAAGCCCACAGATCCTTAAAATCCCTTCGCAGTAAACCCAAACACGAGGTTTAAAAAGGACCGGGAATGGTAAGATTTAAGTCGCACATGTGGGTTGACCCGTTCACTTTGAGGACCGCGCTTAAGTCAGATTAGATAGGCCGAGACCTTTTTAGTGGGTTTGACCAATAACGAACGGCAACAGAAGGTCAGCTTTCATGTTATTAATGAATCAATCAGCCTAGCCTTTTTTCCAACATGTTGGGGTCGGCTTCCAATCTAGCCTGAATGATATTACTGAACGATATTCGATCTCCACAACCTATCAGAAAACTGGTGTCAGTTTTTCTGTCTTCTGAATATCCGCAACGACGGTCAAAGAGCTAAAAATTACAGTCGGGACAACGACTTAACGTGCTTTCCGAGGCACGGAGAATTCTCGGTAGGTAATGGATACCCATGGAAAACCCTAGGCAAGCATTGCTTTACCTTGAAGATCAACCCCTGCGGCTGTTATTATTAAGCCACGAGCTCCGCTTGATGATATTGATGAATGAACAATAGAAAATGAAGCAACCCATCACGCCAACAAACCGAAAATATTAAGAGAGCTTTCGCTGTGGCACTTACGTTCGTTTCAATCAATAGAGCTTTAAGCGTTTGGACCAATAGACTCCCTATTGGTCCAAACGCTTAAAGCTTCTATTGAATAGACGTTAAGCGTTTGGATCTTGCTCCAAAACTACACCATTATCCAGCAGTAATAAATCTAGATCCAGTTGCATTGAAAATAAATCTAAATGCCCATGTTCCGCGGTTTTAAAAGCTTCGACGCCGTTTTGGTGTTAGAAAATTGTGCAATTCCTCATTTATAGCATTAATCATACCGTAATTTATTGGGTAAACCTTCTGTACCATTTTAATGGTCTCCCTTACACGTCACGTCGTCTTATCTATGGTTCCTAACTTCACAGCTGAGTGACTTGACGTCTCGTTATTGGTTTTCACGATTCATTGAGTCTCGTTTCTCTTGAAATATTTCTAGGCATATTACTTGGCGAGCTTTGTATTGGTTTATGGGTTAATCGCCTGTCATCTTGATGAATGCTTGCTTCTTGATTTTTGGGCCTGTGCTTTTTATTCAGCTCGGACTTTATCGTGTGTTTTCATTCTGACTCAAACAGATTCATAGCTACGTGACCAGCTTAGTTTCATGGCGATTAATTGCTATTGTTACCACCTCAACCAACTTTAAATAATCCAGCTCTTTCGAATGTTTTTGTTACACGAAAATACACTCATCAGCTTTAGTGTTATAAGCTGTTATGCTGCTTGCCTTGTGATATAAGTAAGTGTGTATAGATCAAATCCTGCAGCTATCCCGAACCGTTTGAGCTGATATTTTGCATAAACGTTTGGCTTTTATGACAATGCACAATAAGTTAAGTAATTCTAAATTCAAATTGGCCGGCTCCCAAAAATGACGGTTTTTTTTATTTATTTATGATTTATTGTAGAAAATGAAAATTTACAAAGTCTGGAATTCTTTCTATGACATAAAGAACCTACAACACACCCCTTCGTATACCTGTTGCTTGAATAGATACTCCATCTAATTACAGGCGTACCTCGTAGAAAGAGCGTCGATACTTGACCTGTTTTACTCTGTACTTGGGCACTTACAATATCTAGATACATCTACATACTCGTATAGTATTAATGGTACTAGTTATTGGAGTGCCCTGATAATAGAACAATGAACTTCAATTAGATAGGGGAAACGGATTAACGAAAACAATATGGTGTAATGTTTTTCTTAATTAAGTCGTGTTATCAGATATTTTGTTTTGTAATGTTGCGTCAACATGCTGATTTGGTCCCTGGAGTATTGGAGCTAGGACATGCAATATCGCAAGGTTCTCAATTCCGGAACTGAGTTCCAATACTGGAGATCTGATTCCGGAATTCCGGAACTGGTTCCGGAATTGGTAACTTTTAAAGTTTGTTTCAAATCAAACAAGATTTATTATTATACCTCAATTATCAAACCATTTAAATGGATAAGGATTAATATCATGATACTAAAATCATAATTTTTTATTTCACCATGGGATTTGCTTGAATAATATGAACAAAAAGCGGTCATGGTGACTTATCCATAATAGTTAGACATATGGAATCGCAGACTTTTTTGTAAATATTGATGACCTCTATAAAACTGTAGTACATCACTTTGCTCTATTGTCAATAGATTCCGCAGCGTACGCGATAAAAGGATTTTTTCTCACACCTTGGGTTACATTATCGAAGTTTTCATACGGATCCCTAACTTTTTGAAAATATTCTATAGCCTATGTCCATCACCGATAATGTAGGATTCTACTGGTGAAAGAATTTTCCAAATCGGTCCAGTAGTTTCGGAGCCTATTCATTTTAAACAAACAAACAAACAAAGCTTTCTTTATAATATTAGTGTTGACATTGTTGGCTTATTTACTTTAGATATTTTAAAATTGTTTAGTTTTATTATAATCACTATAACGGAAAATAGTGGCCACTTACGTGCTTATTTTCTGTATTTTCATTCTAAAATAAAATAAATAACCAAACAAACGATGACGGCGCCACTGCGCGCTCGGCACCCTCTTAATACGACTCCGCAAGTTGGTTGGTTGGTTGACTCACAAAGCTGTTCTGTCGTCAAGTTTCTTGAGCATAAACTATAAGCTGTATAAAGCGTCGCATCACGCCGGCACAAGGACAGGACAGCCAATTTTATGACATCCAAGCTATGATGAATGTCGGTCAATGTTTTAATTTCATCATCGGAAAAGAAAATCTCGGATTTCCAATCTATTAGGGCTTTAAGAACCGAGTCTTATATCTTCAAAAACACTTCAATCATGTCCGACATGCTTGACCATCGCATGCAACAGTCTAGTTGTAGCTGTATGTCTTTGTGGTGCTCCTTAACTACGTAATCACGCAGTGTATTTGCTTTTAGGGGCGATTTTCTTATTAATTTAACAGGGAGGTTTCGCGCGCGCTGCCCGGCCGACTAGCGGCTTGTGGAAAGCTCCACAGACTGGTTGCGTTCAGAAAAAATAATAATCAAAATATCAAAAAATTATGAATATCGGAATTCCGATATTACTCCTCTCAATTCCGGAATTTAAATACCAGAAAAATTGTTACGGAATTCCGGAATTACGAAATTCCGGAATTCCGGAATGCATGCCCTAATTGGAGCCAATAATATGTTTTAATTTATTACTTGTAACTTTCTCCATCTCATTAAGTTCTGTTAACGTATCTGCTGCAGTCTACTTGCTGTTCAATGTACTTAATTGTACTTTCACGCTTTTTGTAATATTACTAACAATCGCTGTGAACGTTTGTTCCCGTTCAGTTACTCCATGTTGTGTTAGACTTAACTTGTCGGGATATTTTCACTTAATGGGTAACCCCATTAGGTGAAAATATCCCGACAAGTAACACTGTAACTCAATGCTCACTGTAACCATCTGTATTTTTAACCGACTTCTAAAAAAGGAGGAGGTTCTCAATTCGGATGTTCGTATTTTTTTTTTTTTTTATGTTTGTTCGGGCATAACTCCGTCGCTTGCCAACCGATTTGAAAAATTCTTTTTTTGTTGGAAAGGGTATACTTCCCAAATGGTCCCATTGAAATTTTATCAAAATCGGATCAGTAGTTTGGTTTTTAAATGCAAATAGCTGGAAAAAATATGTGGAAAAATCATCCAAGTATACGAAATTGCGTATTTTGGCTTTCCTGTGACTTTCCAGTGGTGTTGTTAGGTGTGGGGTAACACTAAAAAGTGAAAAATAAAAAGTCGGTTTCTTTTTTTTGTGAAAAAGTTTTAAAGCTTAAAATGTCAAATAAACCTTTAATACGGGCCCGGTCGTGGTTTAAAAAAAATAACCAGCGGCATCTGAAAGATCCCGCCATCCCCTTCTAACCTGTCCGAGTCGGGGTTCTCCAAGTCCCTATTTCGTGTAACGTTATTTATGCTTAACAATTTTTTTAAAAAATAATTAAAACAGATGGTGGCATTGAATTACAGTGTTACTTTTTTCTTCCAATGGGTAACAGTGTAACACAAAATGATGTACCTAACTCAACGGGAATAAACAAACTGCCGAGAAAACTCGGTATGTTACGGATCGAACCGAACTCGGCAAGCCTTGCTTGACCTTTGAATTGGACTGTCATCGTTAGCCACGAGCACGATCATTAGCTAAAAGAGCAAACGCTAACCGTTTATCAAGCATGGTGAATTTAACATCTTTGTTGATAGTAGGCCTTCTCAGACGTGTCTCTAGTCTAAAGGTGCTTACGTTCTTACGACACGTTCCAGATTTATGTTTTCTAGCTACAATATCCTCTTGGCTGTATCTCGCTTTATCTGGTATATTGAGACAATGTATTTAGTGAGCTTGATATCACATTTATCAATTTTCGGTTCATTGTTTCAGAAGTAGCACTTAACTAAAATTGAAAATATCGATCCGAAACTTATTGTTTATCGCGAATTGGTGATGAAATCGATTACATCATAGCCGTTTTTGTAGAATTAGTGGTTGTTCCGGTGAAGACCCTGTATTAACTGTCATTTGGTCTCTTCAGTCCAAAATGTTCAATACCTGCTCAAGTGCTCACACAAAATCGGGGTCAGGTGACCCTCATTCCAAGTTTCCAACGCTTAAGGACGCGAACTTTTTGAAGATTCCTTTATCTAACTATGCTAGTTAAGTGAAGGAATCCTAAGTAAGGAGGTATTAAGAGCGTTTACGCGGTACGGCTTTTCATACAAACTTTCAAATCCTTATTCTTCAAAATGAATGAACCGATTTTAACGAAACTTGGTATGCATACGCTAGATATCCAGGTCTAAATAGTTATCAAAAAACATTTCTGAAAAAGAGTTCAGGGGGAAGGATATAGTGATTTTTCACTTTCTATAGAAAACTTAAAATCGCTCTCTCGCGCCCTCTGAAATCTTTTTCAATAATGATTTCTGATAACTATTTAGACCTGGATATCTAGCGTATGCATACCAAGTTTCGTTAAAATCGGTTCATTCATTATGAAGAATAAGGATTTGAAAGTTTGTATGAAAAGCCGTACCGCGTAAACGCTCTTAAAGTTTAAACGGTGCAAAAATTCAACACCAACTTTTAATAACTAATTTAACATCGTCGTAGCCTCGAACATGTTCGCACCTGAATTACTGCCATCTTCAAGTCGCTTTAACAAACGATTCGGGATAATGACTTTAAGGACTTTACCGCGCCACGGATTGACAAAGGTGATTGCTAGAATATGTAGATCAGTTTACCTGATAAGAATTCAAAATAGTCAACAATTACAGACCGAAGGTTGGAAGGCCATGCTGTTAGCACAAATTATTTTCCCAGTTAAAAGTAAAATGATTTAATTTCGAATCCTAACCGCGTTTCTATATTATAAATGATTAAGTTTAAGATACAAAGCGAGTTTTTCAAAAACAATAGTAGCTTACGATTAGGGCTCGATTTTCAGTGTAAAGCGAGATGAATGCGTTTAATCGAGAATATTCTAATCACGTTCCAATCGTTTTCTCTGCATCGATGTCGTGGAAATTGATGCGAGCAGAAAAGACGTTACGTAATTCTGCACACGCGGGGCTGAAAATTGTGAAATTGCTCCAGTTCTCGCCTTAAAATGGAATGTCTTGAAGAACGACAAGTTTATGCCTGAAATGTTTAATATTCACGTTGTGTTAATTCTTGGGGAGTAAAAGTTTGTACATGTATCCAGCTTAATTTCTGTGCTTTTACACTGTTATGAAATACAGATTATGGACTAGTTTTCGTTGTACTGGCCTGAATTAAGTTAAATAGCTGAAAAATAGTGTCTCACCCAGATATCTGCTGTGTCCTCTGTGTATCCCTAAATTGAACGACCAGACATTGTTCGTTATGGTCACAGAACTGACCTGCATACAAATTATAAACTTAAACTAAAAATCCTCAACGATAGCAATATTTATAGAACTGTAATTTTATTAGTAATGACAAATTTAATAATGTAACATTTAACTGATAACAAATAAATGAAATGAAACTACAAGAATGGATGCTGTGCTATGGGCGTAGATTTTGCCCACAGTACGGTGCTGATTTTCAGTGGTCGCCTAAAATATGACGTACGAAAGCCAAGTCTGGTCTGGTTTAGAAAGCACAAAGCTCAATTTACATGACCTATTTTATTCGATATTTCCCATTTCTACTAGCGCAACAGGTTTATTTACTATTCTATATCGAAGTAATTGTCTTACCCACCAACAATCGACCCTTAATTGAACCCGGTGGTATTGTAAATTGACTTAGAACGAACCTATTAGGCCAAGGCCGGCAGAACGTAGTGAACCAGCAAAATATTGATATTCCTACGATATTCTATGTCTGGTTCTACGTTTCACATGTTTTCGACTTTTATTATTTTTACCCGAGTGCAAAAAACGGCTGTTTGTCATAAAAATATTCATTTGCACAGTTTGCAGTCTGCTTTTGACGTCTATCATTATTAATTAGGTTGTAAATTGACAAAATTGTAAATTAAAATGAAGATATACTTTTGACAGTTCTGTTTGACAGTTAGACAAACTGTCAACGATTCTGATTTGTGGGGTGCCATAGCATTATAGACAGGGACCATCAAAGCAGCTAGTGTTAGTTTTAGAGGGTTATATAATACTAATCGCCTTTAGCACCTGCGTGACCAACATCAATAATAATTTTGCAGATTTATATTCATTCAAATAGAAAATGGAATTCCTTGTGTTCCATAAACATATTTTTTTCTGACTCAGCTCGCCCTATGGAAAATGTTTAATCGATAATTCGTCGACTAACTGCGACTGTTATAAAAATTACGAATTCAGAATTCATATCTCCATTTTTAACAAAAATACCACCAAATCGTTATGCTCTGTTAAACGCTTCACGGTTTGTTTAGGATAATATTTATTTTGAGCTTATAAAGGTCCATATCGTTTAGAATTAGATTCACGGGCACGTACGTTTTTTCTTTGACAGCATTTGTTTGACGCCTCGACACTCCTTTGTTTACTACACACCTATTGTCCGTCACTACTGTTACATACCACTTTTCTTTGTAAAAGGTGAGGTAAACTAATTATGAGATTCTCCATTATGATGAGATGCCTCTGAAGAATAATGGAACAACCATTATTCGTCTGCTTATGGTATACAATTTCTGTGACCTCTTTAGACTTTTTTCTGTTATTAATGAAGGTTTTAATTCTAAGTGCTTTGGATTTTTAAATGTCACAGAGTAAATAAATTTCTTTACTTTTTTTACTGTGATATTTAAAAAGTGTCATGATGTTAAAGTTATTATACCTATACCCACCTGGGTAATTATAATAAGGTTTCTATAATAGTGTTGTAGTTCTAAAGGTCAGAGGTAGCTGATCAATTCGAATGAAGGTTTTACTTAGTAAGAGTAAATCAGACAGACCGATGCTGCCATATGTGGAGGAAACCCATGGAGGCATGCAAACAGAAAATATGAAAGAAAAGAATACCTGAACTATGCTGAGAACTATTTCTCTCCAACAGTATAGTATAAGCTAAATAGATTGATTGTAAGGTAAAGCAAACTTTCAAAGGAACATTTTCACTTTGATGTTTCAGTGCTCGGAAAGGTGAATAAATAATATCCACTATTACACAATCCAATCAGGTCTGATCCATTAGCGTAATATATATCTATCAAAGAATTTATAATCACTTACAGATTCCTGAATTTCCAAAGTTCTTTTAGTAACATAAAAGATTGAAGTAAGAGTACGTATCGTACTTAGTTTATTTTCTCCCTCAGTAAATTCTTTTGATGTTTCATAAAAGTTATCGGTAAACGATGGATGATGCATCGTAAAAGTCTGGGAAATCATAAAGTTGGCGAAATGCTCTCTGTATCTGACGGAGATTGACAGTAATTTTAGCTGACGTCAGACATTAATGTGAATGGGAAGGAACGAAAGGGTTCAAAAAGATAAAGATGTGACAGTAATGGCTTAGGATCTAAGCTATTACTGTCACATTTTTATCTTTACCTAAGCCTTAGGTTATTAGAAAAAGTTTGAAAGTGACAGTAAAGTCGAAAGAGATTCGTTTGTCTTGGTATGGATGTGTGTAGAACAAGGTATAACGCATGTGACTTAAAGAGTTATTAACAGAAATGTGGATTGATGGAAGAAAAAATCAATGGATCTTTTGGGGAATGGTATGAAAGATAAGAGAGTCAGTGATGGCGTGGCGGTTGCAGGACGGAATGGAAGAAGGAATGGAGGTGCGCCAACCCCAAGGGCAGGAAGATGGGTGGTTACTTGGGTTCGATATGAAGATGTTAAATTTGAGAAAAACTGATGTTGCTTCTTGAAATCTCTCCAAAGTGGTTTCAAAACTTTCAAAGATAACATCTTCATTCGTTACATAAAAAAATGCAGAAGATAATACGAATAATTTTATCTATTTACTGCTTCTCCTTTTTTGGCATTTAGTAACATGAGTCGCACGAATTACAAATCCCTGAAATATCCATGAAACTACGTGATACGTCCGACAGACATAAATGAATTTCAATGTTTTTTTACATGTCGACTCACAGGAGACACCGAGGTTGAATGTATACTTAAATTAACGGTTATGAGAACTTTTTGTCGCAAAAACAATGCTTTAAATCATTTAGACCACGCAAAGTCGTGGACAAAGGCTAGCAGAATATTAAACAACAATGTTTTAGTCTGTAATGTTAAGTAATTCCATTATTGACATTTGGGGAGGGCTAATAGTCCCATTGGATACACACCCTTAGTTGTGTCCTTTAAGTGACCGATGTGCCCTGCCAACGATCCTTCTATCGATTTAGGCTCAGATTGTATTACAGCTTTTGATGCCCTTTTATTTTTCGTGTCTTTTCTAGAACCCTTTTCTTCTTTGCTATTTCTGGGTTATTGAGAGGCAAGGAAAACAACGGCTTTTATATTTTCTTATTCGATTTTCGAGATTGACCGAAATCTTTTTTTTCTTTCCTTTGTGGCTGGCTGTCTAACTACTGTTTTTAAACGACTTCAAAAAGAAGGTTATTCACACTTAATTTGAGTGAGAAACACGACGTAAATTCATATCCTTCATCTGAATGTTTTTAGTTTCCTCGTTTCCTATCATGCAATATCTAACGTACTTGGAATATGGAGTAGTTTATCTTCCAAACTTGGTAAATCATATTACAATATGCCCGGTGGAACTACCAACTTTCTTCTCAGAATTTTCCGATGACTATGGTCCTTGTAGTTACCGACTGTTGAAAAGCGCTTGTTAAAGTCTTTGCGTGTTACAAGAAGTTTTTGGTTTGACTTCAGAACGTTCGAAGTCTATTGGATGGGAAAAGTTACTAAGTCAGTCAGTCTTCAAGGATTTGTAAAGACTGTATTGTGTTGTTTAATTAAGAAAGATTTATAGCAAGTTCAAATTTCTGGTCTTCTGTCCTTCATGTCAGCCAGAAATTTGGCACAGATTCTAATCTGTATTTGTTTTGAGTTACTGTCAAAAGAAATACAGATTAAAATTGTACCCTCTGAACAGAAAAAAAGCAGTGTGGCGGTAAATTCATCGAGGTCGAGATATAAATGAATGAGCTCCGGTCCGGTATTTACTGTTGGACTTAACATAGCCGGGAGGGTTTGTACGTGTGATTTCGTCGTTTTATATGATTCTATATTTAGCTTGCCTAGTTTCTTTCCACCCTTTTCTTGTCTGAGAGGGTTATCTAGATAAAATTTTAGACGGCCTCAAACCTCTTGCAATTTCAAATAAATTCATGTACCTAAACTTAAATCTTAATCCACGTATGTATTCAGTAGTGAAAACCGAATAACTGGCGCTACAATCCCGTCCTGATTCGTCAAAACTCAATTTGGGTACTACACCCGAGGCGTTTAGCAAACTACGCACACATTTCGCTGATATTATTACTAAACCTTTAGTATAAGGGTGCTTTTCCATCAGAGATGAGAGAGTGGGAGATGAGAGAGATGCGAGGATGTGTAAAAGCTCTGTAAAATGTGCGATTGTTTCCACCTAAGCTATGAAAGCTATGCTAGGAGCTTGCAGGGTGCGAAGATGCGTAGCCAAGCTGTGTAACGGTGTTTTAACTAAGTGGTGCGAGGGTGCGTAGCGGACTTTTTTCAGCTGTGCGCGCATTCCTAGTTCGCATCCGTCGCATACATTCCTTGTTCGCATCTCTCTCACGAATCTCTCGCTTGTGTTGAATGTACAATTACCTAGCTTCGCTAACCCTTTTCCATTAGAGTTGCGTTAAGCCAGGCTAAGAAAATTATGTGTTGCCATTGCTCGATGTTTTCCTCGCACACCGCCTACCTATCTCGCGAATCTCTGGTAGAAAAGCACCCTTATACTGAAGATTTCTTTAACAATAGCGTTCTCTGCGATACAAGAGACGTTGACATTTCAAGTTAGAGGTTAGAGGCTATGGATAATATCGCTATAATTTGGCATCGGGCCATAGAGAATATGTATTGCTGAAACTAGTTCGGCAGTATATTTAATTTTAGTTTTCAATTTGCGTAATTTTATTTGGCTTTCGGTTATGATATTGTAAATAGAGCCCAGTAATTGAGTTTAGCTGTAGGTAAGCTCGAATGTGGCTCTATTTTTGTTGAAGAGCAACCTTGTTTCTATAGCAACCTTTCTTGTTTTTGTAAAGGAATTCAGTATCTATCAGAGTTCTTTGTATAAGGCTTTTTTGCTAGGTAGGTCCTCCCCTCATAATCATTTTGCTATTTTGCGTGTCCAAAGTAGATATAATTATCTAGCACCTTTAAATTAAACTCCACATCTCTGCTAAGTGTCATTGCATCGCATTGGAAATCTTAATCAATTCTGCCACTTCGAAAAGTATGATGAGCCGTTGCCTTCCTGCAGGTCCAAGATACGGGATCATTCTTTAAAGTTACTCACAGAATCGTTATCTTCCTCAACAAAAAATGCATGCACAACATAATTATAGCGCGAAGAAACAATGTAGTACATTGTATTGTATACAGCGAAGTGTAAACCGCTTAAGCTTTCTCTAAAGTATAAAATCGCATGCGATGCAATATAATACGACGTACCGCAGAAACACGAACAAATTGTTCTCACCGCCACGGACTGAAGAGTTCAAAAAAGTTTTCTCGATATAAAAGAATTGGTCATCGTAAAAGCACATCTTTCTTATATTAAAGTAAAAGAAAATGAAGCGGATAAATTGGGATCCATGAACCAAATAGAACACAATATTTCATTGATTACTGAGGTGTAGCAGTTCAGGCTGATGGTGCTTAGTGTAATCGGATAACAACTTCCTGTAATGACCTACTAGAAGCGATTTACCTCTTTATAATTTAGTATAAATGTTTTAAAAAATATTCTGCTAGACCCAATCAAAACAGTAATACTTCGCTTCACTTCCTTCAAAATGTATCCCAAAGTTTCGGTCCAGAATCAGACAATCGAATTCCGCATTACAATTTATTTTAATTGTCCCTTGTCCAACTTAAACTTAAATGAAGTTTCCAAACATGGATACAAATTCGTAAACCAACGGGTTAAACTTTTATACCCTTTTATCTGGAGTACAATCCATAGATAAATTCGTGAAATAAAAAGTTTTCAATGAAACCCAGATTATCTTTGGCCCATGTCGGAGTTAGTTTTAAAACCTCACACTGAAATGCCAATAACCTGCGACTTGGCCTGTTTCAAGAGTGCACAAGTGTGAGATTAAGGGCTTCCGCGAGCGATCGATGCATGTCGTGTAGCTCGTGTATATTCTGCTTTGGTGTAACAGCCTTTTTCTGGAGAAGAGGTAACCTTCGTAGTAGCTCATGTGCTTTATTTTAGAGATACCAAAGCTCCGATGTAATTGAGTATTAAGTCTTCAGAAGGTGTCAAACCCACGGATAGCATCGTTTGACAGGTTTTTTTAGGTGGTATTAGATTTTGACAAATATAAAACTTCTTTTTGTTACCTGTCCGGCCCCGGCGACACACCGGTGTGTCGCGAATTAATCGCGAATTTAATGTTTATTTACATATACATAAGATTTACTTTATATTAGGGAATTTTCACATGTTGGGCCGGAGTGGTTAAACGTACAGAAGCAATATTTTTATCTCTAGTTTATGAACCAACTAACATTCAATGCTAGGCGTCATCGCGGCAGACCAAGGCGAAGATGCAGAGATAAACTTGACTCTTACCGGAAGGACTGGCCCGCAATGGCAGAGGACAGGCGTTTGAGAAAAAAGGGAGAGGGAGGCCTTTGCCTAGCAGTGGGACATACCGGGCTAAGTTAGATAAGATTTAGTTTATGAACGCCAAACCTCGTGTGTTATTCACAGACAAATATTATTATTTGCTTTGCAATTGTAAATATGTACTACTGCGGGCGGATTCTGATGCCAAACAAGTTGAATATTTCATGGATTATGAACAAAGGAATATAAGATTTTATGCACAGAGGTACAACAGCAACGTCATGTATCGAATTTCACCACGAATACACTGATCAAGTATTCTGCATGTGCATGCCTGAAATATGCATAGAGTATCGTGGCTTACTTTAATCCACTGATATTTTGCATCTGCATACCAAATGCTTTCCCGATCGATGTCTTTGTTGCCTTGCACAGGATACTGCGTTTAATAAGTAACAATTTTGTTCCGTTTTATAGTTCACCATAAAATGATATTCGGGTGGGGAACAGATTATAGCACAGAAATGTTTTTACAATCTGTCTATTGTCCCACTTTTAGGCCTAGGCCAACCTCCCTCTTTGTATTGGTTACGATCCTGTTTTATTTCCTGCTGATCCCTAATTAGAGCATTCTTGTTGTCCCGACAACCGCCATCTTCTTCATGGATTACTGCGGTCTCGTGTCGCTATTTCACGGCACTAATCCTGTGTTCAGCGGGCTCTCAATTCCTTCTTGGTTCGCACCAACCAAAAATTAAGTAAAGTTTAAAACGCTCAGCAGGGATTCGGTCTGGGGTCAGGGGGGGTTCGGTCTGGGGTGGCCAATCTATGTCGAGTAGGATTTCGAGCAGTGAATGCTTTTAGCGACCGCATCTCATCCTTTTAATCCTCCATTAATGGGTTACTTTGGCACTAATCGTTGCTCATTAACCCGTCGGTAACATCTCATTAACATGGTATTATGTGCATGTAATACTACTAGCTATGATAGTGACTCCCACGTGATCCACGTGTAGAATTTAGCTTTATCTAATTTTTAACCGACGTCATAAAAAGGAGGAGGTTGTCAATTCAAAACAAACGGTTGTATTTTTTTTTTATGTTTGTATCCTCATGTCTCCGTCATTTGTGAACCGATTTGAATAATTGTTGGTGAAAGGATAATACTTCCCGATTGGTTCCTAGAAATGTCCTCAAAATCTGTTCAGTAGTTTGGTTTTTAAATCAAAAATGTATGTCATCCATGTATACGAAATTGCGTATTTTGCTTTCCTGTGACTTTCCAGTGGTGTTGATAGGTGTTTTGTTTTTGTAAAAAAGGGTTTTTTATATCTTTTCTTTTTTGGGTTTGTGTCGTCCTTGTAGCAAAGAAACGATTTTTCTTTCTATTCTTTAAAAAAAAAAATATGTGATAGTAATAGAGATAAAAGATAATCAGGATAAATTGGGTTGTTTAACAAAGAAGGATTCGTGACGTTCGAAACGTAGGTAACACAAAAAGTGTCCAATAATAATGCACTCATCGCAGATACATTTCATAACTATCACGTTCTTCTGACAACTAATGTGTGTTCAATTGGAAAAATTACTACTATTATGTGACGTGTTTATGCAGACCAATAGACAGGAAACCTGTTTAACATTACACAGTCAAGTTTGGACCTCATTTAAAAGTCACGAGACGACGCCGAGACGAGTTCCCATTTTACAAAGGGTGGAAAAATTACGGGCGAAACATCTTTTGAGAATATTCAGGAAATTGTCCAATAAGACCGAGGTTATGTCGTTATCCTTGGAAGGGAAGAATATTTTATGTAAGTTTTGTCGGGTACAAGTGTCGTAGTAGCAAACAACGTATACGTGTCGCCGAGGTCTCTCATACGTAGAAATGTTATTTTCTGTCTTTGTTAGACTGAACGCGGATGCACTCGGTCCAATTTGCGGAATTTATTCAATCAGATGTTTTTACGAGTATTGTGGACACTGGGGTAATGGCGGCATAATACGGGTCTTCTGTCTGTTTATGACGAAATTACAAAGACCTATCAGTACTGAGTCAAGGTATTTAATGTAATCCTAGAATAGACGAAAATAAGCTACCTTCCCGGTGTTTAAATTGAATCTTTAGACAATTGTTTGATTAATATACAATGTATGATACAAAGTTAAAAACAAACTATGGATGAACCTTGTGCACCGCATATCGCAGCTGAGGGGTTCGTGGCTAAATAATAACAGCCGCACGGTTCCATCTTCAAGGCTAAGCAATGCTGTTGCGGATTTTGTTCGAAAGAGTTACCGCGGCCCTGGAACGCAAAGGGCACTAGGAGGAGCACGGATGGGTTTTACGGCCGCTTTCTATAACATATCTCAATCCCAATCTTGATCCCGATCCTTGTCTGTAACCAATCAAAGGTGAGGATTGTGTGGTGAAGGACACAAACTCGGCCGTCGATTGGTTACAGACAAGGATCGGGATCAAGATTGGGATTGAGATATGTTATAGAAAGCGGCCGTTAGTCAGTAAGAGTCTGACACTCCCTTCCGCTCCGCCGAGAGCAGCAGGAGTCCTTTAATGATTTCCCTTCTAAAAAAAAATGGAGGTGACTTTTGGGATGGCGGCGAATAGAGATGTATGTGTCGCAGCCAACTAACTTAATCCGCCGTTTTATTAAAAGCCTAGCCTTTACATTGAACTGATAATGAGTGACATGGGCAAGTCATCAAACGATATTGAACAAAAGATGTTACTTAGGTCGCTGAAAAATCGACCCATTCTAATGAAAAGGCTAGGCTTTTAATTAAACGGCTGATTAAGCTAGTTGGCTATGACATGATGGATGAAGAAGACATACTGACTCTAAATAGAAAGAAGAAAGTTTCAAAAGGAAAGTAGGGACGTACGTAACAGTTTATTTATTGATTGAAGTACAAAGGCTAACTCATCGTTGTTTTGTAACTGAAAGAAAATTGTACTAAGTAAGTTTGTTTGAAACTGTTAAAGAGTTTCATATTGTTCAATAGCAAGTCTTGTTTAGACAATTTGAATTATTTTTGTCGAAACTTTGATAAAGTTATTGTTTTCGGTGAAGCTAGCTTTATGATAAATTTGCCAAATTATTGCGAGTACTCAAGAAGTTAATGGTAACTAAGGGCTTAATAAACTTGAGTTTAATCTTGAATTACAAAGGGCAATTTTGTGAGATCACAATAATTGATATTAATTTACATTTGCTAGAATTACACTATAGGTATAAACATAAAATTATGAGCTGCTACAAGAACAAGAGTTATAATCAAATCCTTTTTAAACACACTGACAACGTTTTCGGTTTTGAGTCTTATTTCAGATCGTTCAGAGTTATATATTCCAGTAATTGGGACCCTCATTACTTATTTGAGGTCTACAGCGAACCTTTGTCTGTTATCTATCTACGATACATTACACACAGTGAAAACGTTTATTTAGGGAAGCAAATTCATACTAACTTCACGTAAATGGCCAACAATTTTAGAAGAAAGTCGATTTCCTTAAGTAGTGGAAGACCTGAGAAATGTATGGAGTGTGTGGAAGAAGATATTATGGCTGGAAAGGGGATGACTACTAAAATGACGGCTATATGTATAGAAATAATATAAAGACATGCTGCACTGACTGACACTGACACTGACACTGACAAATTAGTTGCTACTTCAATATTAATGCGATTTTGCCATGCCGTGTCGCTTACGTCACTTCAGCTGTACGTGCTTCAGCTTTTCCACTTCACTACCATTGATTTTATTGTTATATTCCCTTGACCGCTTTAGAGTGCTTTTAAAACTTCTTATTGTTTATTTATTATTAGACTTATTGTTTTCTTCCATTAATGTGTTTCATCCGAATTGGTATGTCACTTATGGTTTTTGCCACTTCAAAGCTTTCATATCTTGTATCATGTTACAGTACAATGGTCTTATAGAAAAATTATATCGACGACACTTTGGCCGCCTACGATAATTCCAAAGGTTAATTTCCGATTTTCATGTGGGGGGAACATTTACTTTGATTATGTATTTTCAAGCTTACAATGGAGTCTGGTTTTGGCATTACCGCGACTAATTTTAGAATTAAATCTAGCTAGACTTAAACTGAAATCAATAGGTTGTACTAGATCTGAATTGTAATGTTTCACTTTCATAATAACGAGTTTAGTCACAGTCCGTGACCTTTAAATGTTGCCTTTCTCCAGTTACAAATGTTAGTATCTAAACTGCGAAGCTTTTGTTTGATTTAGTTTTATTATGTTTGATTTATTTATTGGTCTATCAACTATTATTATACTTCTAAACCTAATTTTACAAGTAATATCATACGCAAAATATTAAACGATACACACCATGCATAACAAAATTATAACTATGTAAAATTATAGTGTACAAAAAATAGTGTAGAAATAGAAATAGCACCTGGACATAAAATGTGTGAAATCATTTTTTACGTTTACCTCTTCAAATAGGTACAGATATAGGTATTCGACGACGAACGTGAGGATTTTTTTCGAAAAAACGCTGTCATATATACTCGAGGGCATCACGAGCGCTGAAAAGTGCTTCAGGCGCTGGAAAGTGCACAAAAAACGTGGAAAATATAAAATACGTTAAAGTTGTTTCATTTCTGAACATGAAGTTACATATTTAAAACTCCATTATTAAAAAATATGGACAGAAATAAAAAGAAATGGTCTGGCTTTGACTAAATTCCTCTCTGAATTTTCATATCCTTTTAGCCTTTATCAGGACATTTTATCTGTTTCGCCATTTTAAAGGACAGTGTTCGTTTACTGAAGGTATCGCTCTTGACATCAAAATATAAAGAAAACGGAAGATCTTTTCTTAATCGAATTACAAAAGAAGCTCCGCTTTAATTAGAATCCAGGAAAACATTCTAATGAAGGTACTCGTACTTTCAGTTAGGTGGAGATTATATTACTTAAGAGGATTCTAAGCTATGGGCCTCTGGAATCGTTATTTGTTGAAAAACATACGTTTTGCAGCCGTTATCATGTTTAATTAAATCTTTTGGGTCATTAATCATTTTTATGGTTCCGTACCCAAAGGGTAAAACGGGACTAAGACTCCGCTGTCCGTCCGTCTGTCATCAGGTTATATCTCATGAACCGTGATAGTTAGACAGTTGAAATTTTCACAGATGATGTATTTCTTTTGCCGCTATAACAACAAATACTAAAAACAGAATAAAATAAATATTTAAGTGGGGCTCCCATACAACAAACGTGATTTTTTTGCCGTTTTTAATAGATAATGGTACGGAACATTCCGTGCGCGAGTCCGATTTGCACTTGGATGGTTTTTTTATATTCAAAATTCACTTATGATTACGATACTGTAATGTTACTATACATGAAAGAACACTCGTGCTAGGCCCCCAGAACATGGCCGTCGTAAACAACAGAGTAACTAATATCGAGGAGCATCGGAACAAAGAACGATATATCCAAGTTACCGTATTTTACACAAATTAGAAAAAAAAATTGTAACTTTTTTAATGTTACAGCTCCTTAGATATGTATGTGTCGGGTTTTGATTGGACCACTGTTTTGTGATATTTTTTTAAAGCTGGAAATGTCTGTTTTTGAATAGATTTCTTTCCTGAAGGGTATGTAATACAACATTTTGCAACGGAAAAAAAATATAAAAAAATAATGGCATAAATGCGACATATCGGTTTTTGTTCCGACGCTCCTCTACGTACTTTTTGTAAAGAAAATATTTATATACACTTCTGGACACATCTATTGGCCCACCTTGTATTTTCAGTTTCGTTTGGTCCTAGCTAAAATTTTATATTAGGTCGAGCAAAAAGTTTTTATGCAGTTTTGAACCTGGCACATTCACAATTTCATACAATAGTCTTTTTTTGAATTTCGAACACAGAATTCAAAGAAACAAAAGACAATTTGGAGCCTGTTTGTTGATATCAAACAATCGAATACTAAGAAAACTTGGTTTTATTGGTTTACTTGGATTTAATTCTTGAAAAAGTGATTGAAATCTTTAGTTTTGCAACAAACATTACTTATTCTTAACATTAAGGTGAGGTTCTATCAATAATCTATGGATACTTCACCTAAAGTCACCGCCCAAGCTGTGGCACTTATTCAGGCCGGACACAGCCAAAGAAACGTGAGTGCTCAACTTAATTTAAGTCGATCTGCGGTCCGAAATGTTTATCGGAGGTACCTAGAGATTGGCGGCTTTGTTCGTCGCCAAGAAAGGCCACGATCTCGGGTCACAACTAAAAGGCAGGATCGATTCATCGTGACGACCAGCTTGAGAAATCGTCACCTTACCTCCATTGAGATACAAAACCAACTTCGCGACTTCCACGGAGTATCTGTGAGCGCTCGAACTGTTCGGAGAAGGTTAAAAGAACGCGATATGGTACCACACAAGCCAGCTAATGGGCCCAAACTAACGCGAGCCCACCGAACAGCGCGCCTTCATTTCGCACGCAGTCATTTAAATTGGACACAGCAAGATTGGAGCCGTGTACTCTTTTCTGATGAGTCTAAAATTGTGTTACATGGCAATGATGGAAGGAAGAAGGTCTACCGACGTAAGGGAGAGCGTTTCGCACAATGCTGTTTTGAAGAGAGGGTTGCTTATGGCGGTGGCTCATGGACTGTCTGGGGCGGTATATCCGCGAGCGGCAAAACTCAACTTGAGGTTGTTACAGGACCACGGCTGCCAACATTAAATGCTGAAAGGTACATTCGTGAGTGCTTAGAACCTCACGTGATACCATACGCGGACTATGTGGGCCCAAATTTCCTTTTTATGCATGATAATGCAAGAGCCCATGCGGCCGGCATCGTCAGGGAATATCTTCGGGATGTGAACATCACAGTTATGGACTGGCAGCCAGAAGCCCAGACATGAACCCCATTGAGCACATGTGGAACGAGCTAAAAAGACGTGTTAGGGCTCGTCAGCCAGTTGCCCAGACGATGCAGGAGTTGAAAACTGCCATAGAAGAGGAATGGGAGATGATCCCTCAAAATTTCATAGAGCGGTTGATAAACTCTATGCCTAATCGTATGAGAGCTGTGGTAGATGCCCATGGAGGCAACACGCGTTATTAAATTAAACCTTTATTTGATAAAACATGTTTTTTATTCAAAAATCAATTGCCTTTAACAAGGCGCATATCCGACTTGTTAGGCGTAGCTCCATGTCGTATGGTATTCTGAATTCAAATTTAAAACAATACGATCGAAAAAGATGGTAAAATGTATCAGGTTTAAAACTGCATCAACAGTTTTTGTTCAATCTAGCAATCATATTTCGGTAGGGGCCATCGAAACCTAAACTCTAAGGTGGGCCAATAGATGTGTCCAGAAGTGTATATTTTCTTTAACAACAGCCACAGAAACGACACAGAAAAACAAACACAGACGTTTCCATTGTTCTGTAGCGAAAATGAGAAATCAGTAATAGTCCAATAAAGTCACTTAGGACCATTTTCACCAAGCTAAACTGATCGCGATCAGCGTATATACCACGTTTATGAGCTGTCAGTGTCACTATTTTTCTATGGAATATTGACGCTGACAGCTCTTGAACGCAGTTTAGATGTACTGATCGCGTTCAGTTTCATTGGTGAAATTCACTCTTAGAGGCAATAATAAGCATTGCGAGTTTCATTTCGTGAAATAAAGTGGGCTTTTTTTATAATTTACCATACGTCCTAAAAGCGGCAAAAGGTAGGCAGCTTTCTTCGAGCTCACTTCACTCACACTATATTAGTTTTACGGTGTTACAGCATAGCACTAATGATTATCCCTAATTTATTTTTTCTCTTCTGATATTTCGTGAATCCATGTAAAAATAATTTAATAACTTGCCGTTAATTTAGTCAAACGTAATTAAAATATCATTTCGTGGCAGTTTGTCAAGTTTTCGAGGAAAATCTGGCGTTTCACTCAAATTGAATTTACTTTCATAATATTATTAAAATTACTTTTCAATTTATTATTTATTTATTATTTATTATCTTTATTGCTTAACACATGTGTTTACAAGGTCTTCATAATATTGGTACAGTGCACATGGACCCTGTCGGGCACAACAATCATTTAATAAAATAAAATATGGGTAGTAGAATTAAAAAAAAGACAAAAAAACGAGTTAAATGCAAAAAACAATAAAACCATACATAAATAAATTGAAATTACATAAAAACAAATTAATAATTAGTATACATTCAAATTACAATCCATTTCAAATAAAAAATGTCATAAATTAAAATAATGTCAATAATTCACAATACAAATCGAATAAACAAGATAAAAATATTAAAATAAAAAACAAAATTCAATTCACTAACTAATGTCGCAGAATAAATAGAAGTAAAAATTCAATTAAAATATTTAAAAAATTCCAGTCAAAATCAAATAATGTCACAGATTATATTATGTAAAGTCATCATTAAAAAATTCATTCAGTGAATAATAACATTTATCCACCAGTAGTTTCCTGAGCCGTTTAATAAATATTTCGTCATTTTGTTCCATTTTTAAGTCGTTTGGTATTTTATTATATATTTTAATTGATGTTACGTGAGGACTTGTGCTGTGTAATTTTAGCTTTGATTGTGGTATCACGAGCGTATTTACAAACTGTGAACGTGGTGCATATCTGCGTGGTTGGTCTGTAACTTTAAGGTAGAAGTGTGGATATTGTCTAACAAATTTACAGATTTCTAGAATATAAATAGATGTCAAAGTCAGAATGTCTAGTTTCTTAAAATGCGGTCTACAACTTACGTCATTGTCAATATAAACCATTATCCTAATACACTTTTTCTGTAGGATAAACAAGTCGTTTTAAATTACTGTGCTATCGTTTACTACGCACCAATGGACCAAATGGGAACCTTAAGTGCAAGTAAAATGGAGTCCCTACTCTACTCCATGCGATCGTTTAATTCATGATTGAACCCGAACCTGCCTTTAGACAAATATAATGAGGAATTTTCTGAATTTACTGGAAAAAAGACTTCTTTACTTTTGCCAGTCTGAATAGTCCCGCTCCTGAGCAAAGTACTCCCCTATTTCTTCAATTTCTCTTTTTGTTGGACTTCTACACGTCCCGGCTTCCTCCTCGGGGTGGCATCCTTTCGGCATACCGCTCCGCCTAGCTGCGTTAGAGCTCCAGGCCTCCAGTCTTGCGATATACTAGCCCACAGCTTTGATGGCATCCGGAAGACATGTCCTGCCCAATTTAACTTCATAACACCTTTAATTAAGTGAATACTATCGTTTTGCAAAATACAGCTGCAGTGTTCATTAACTCAATATTTTACTCTGCTGCACTAACAACGATACGAAAAGCTGCTTTGAGCTGGGATATTCCTATATTCTAAAACCAACGTTACCTAAGCATAATGGCCTTACTCACATTCCCTGAATGTCTAAACACTTCCCGGAATGGAAACCCAGTCCTCAAAGTACCTCACAAGTTGTTGTACGAAGAGATAATCCCTTATGTATGAAGACTTACAGTAAGTAACCGATATCTCTCTGTGAATATATTTACATTTGGAATACAGGAGTAATCTCTTCGCTACAGCTGTGTTATTTCCTCTGACTTCGAAGCGTAGCGTTCACATCTTACTCCCTTCGTAAGCTCTTGTAAATCCTTTTTCAATTTTATTGCTCGCAATCCGATCTTGGAAAAGAAATAAAGGCAATACAGTGTAACTAGAACTCGCCCTAAATTGCTTTCGTATGAAGTTATGGGTCCAGTCATTTTGGATTGTCGCTTAAACCCAACAGCCATACTTGAATAAATAATTTAGATTCTCTTGTTATCGTGGGGAATTTTATTGTACTGCTGGCAATTAAGTGTTGTTTACACTTAAGTTAGGCCTTAAGTGTTATAACTGGAATTTATTTTATTTTAATTATTTCTTGAACTAATTTCTAAAATCAAGCCAAGGTTTTGTCGTGACGTTTGTAGTAGTAACTTGCGAGCAAAAACAAACTAGGTGACACTTAAGAAAATCGCTTAATCATTTGTGATTTCACTGCTTCAATGACAAAGCATTAGCGCCTTTTTGTCAGACTGGGGATGACTTTTTTTTCTGCCTTAAACGGTTGATCGTATCTAAGACGCAAAATTGAAAAGATACTGAACAGACTTCAATGTCGAACTATGTATTTGTGTGCATGTAATACATGACCAGTCAATTTTGAGCTCGTTGCCTCCAGAGTACTAAGTCAGAGAATAAATGATAATTAAAAATGGAGTCAAAGCCGTTTGCTATTTAGAGCTATGGGCTTGTACACCATTTTTAAAATCTGACTTCTGTAATCCGCTAATAAATCACAAACGGTTTCCCAGGCGAGCTTTTAACACATTTTCGTTCAAACTATAATCCTGTTTATAAATCAACATTCTGTCACGGGTGGCTTTGATTCTTTGAACAATCGCCCTCGTTATAACAAAGCCTACAAAGTCGGAGCCGTGCCAAGACAGCGTGCTTATATTTACCGAATATCTTTACCACAGAGGCCCTTTTCTGGAAGAAACATAGAGAGCTTAAAACCAACCTATATTGTTTTACTTACGGCTACATCACTACGGGGTAATGTTGGAAAACCTGGTGAAGGCACCGTTAATCTTCTGGATGCGAAAATCGTTAGTCCGTTCGATGTAGCAACGCTTGGGACCACGTCTAGCAGTGGGCGTTTGCGTCACGTCTTCGTTCGTGGGCTCAATTGATGAATCGCATTTTTTGAGATGAAGAAGGTATGAGCATTGATTACTTGACTTGCTCAATGCGTGTTTGCCATTTTAGACTTACAAGACAGAAAGCCTTGGACTGTAAGTTTTGAGGCATTTTAGTGAGGCTATCGTCGCTTTGCTGTATTGTCTTTTAGTGTCCTACTTTTATCCCAATTTATTTGAGGACGGCAAAGCATTTTTCTTCTTCTTACACACATCTCTATTTGCCGTCATCTCAATAGTCACCTCCTATATTGTTTATGCAGATGCCATTTTCTTTCCTTAGCACTCCATTTCCACATTGCTCTGTGTTTTCGACCCATTTGGCTTTGCATCCGTAGCATTCGTGTCCCAGTTTCTGGATGTTGCTATTAACTAGTGGTAGTTTTATGCGTAATTTTGGAACAATTTTGGCAACGTGTAGTATATGTAGAGTGCAACCTACATAGTTGGATGATTACGCGCTTCCGACAGTTCCGCTAAGGAGCATTTCTATGAGATGGGGTATTTGGTGTATGTAGGATTGTAGATAGATAGAAATAATTAAAAATACTACGTAGGTAATCACTGCGAAATGAACCGTTTTGCTAGCGTCAACATTATAATATGTTGACAGGCCTGTTGGTATAGTGGTTAGTGACCCTGACTGCAAAGCCGGAGGTCGTGGGTTCGATTCCCACCCAGGACAAACTTTGTGTGATGAGCATAATTGTTTGTTCTGTGTCTGGGTGTAATTTATCTATAATATGTATGTATTTATAAATTATATAAGTATGTATATCAGTTGTCTGGTTACCATAACACAAGCTCTGCTTAGCTTGGGATCAGATGGCCGTGTGTGAGTTGTCCCAAGATATTTATTTATTTATTATTATTTATTTAATATTAATTTATTTCTTCCCACAAAAACATACCTTACATAATAACATACGTTTCTTCAAATGATTTTATGTTTCCAATTCCTAGATTACGCTCGCCTCTGACTTTGCCCTTTGCATCAAAATGAAGTATGATATCTAGAAATATCTGCGGTAAGACATAACAGTTAGCTCCTTGTAGAAATCTAGAGTAGTTTTTAATCTGGAATAGCAAATAAACCTTTATAGACTTCGCATTTAAAATGACCATATAAATCGTTTTTCAATCAACTAATGTGTTCTTTATGTGCTGTTTCACTGGGTCTTGCGTGCTGACTTGGCTGGTTTTATACGTTGTGTCATGATGCGTGTTATGTAAATCAAACTTGATACTAAGGAGTGGGACGTATACAAGATTTTTATTTTTCCTATAATTTATTATAGTAGTCAGAGGCCAGAAAATCTGACATCTATCTGTGTGCAAGGGGTATCGTGGTTAGGCAACGCTTGAAGAGGTTGGTCTGTGGATGGGTGACCATCTTAACATACCGGGACTCTTCTGTGCCTCGGAAAGCACGTTAAGCCTTTGGTCTCGGCGTTCAATTGTAGATCTTTGGCAGTCGTTACGGATAGTCGAAGCCAGATCTGACACCAGTCTTGCCAAGGAGTACCGTGTTACCCAGTTAATGGGTTGTGGCAGGCAGCTGCTCCACCAATACTGATATTCAGCTAAATCCGGCTTGACTGGTAACAGCCCCCAATATAGTTGGGAAAAGGCTAGGTAGATTATGAAGGAGGTCAGATATGCAGTCGCTCCACGTAAAACACTGGGACTCACACCATCTCGTTAGACTGGAAGAACGTATTTGAGGAAAGGCTAGGCTAGACAGATTGAATGTTTACATTTTTTCCTATAACGTACACAAACTTTCTGAGCCGGAAAGCTTGTGTTGAATTTGCGTACAAATTATTTGTTTTGCAGTGTTGTCGAACCCCGGACACGCTTCAGCGATCAGTCGCCTGTTTTTGTTAATTTCCATCCGCACAGGCTCTGTTGCTTAATGTCCAACAACAAAGACCTTCGCCTCATACACTATAGTATGCGCCAGATAAATGAAGAATAACGGAAATTGACCCACCTACATTTATTGACACACTTAATTTCAAAAACAGAAATAATGACATAAAGCTGTCCTGCATCGACATCTATTGTGATCCTTACTGTTCTAATAATGAAAAACGATTCATAATATACTGTCCGGGGGTACCTCGAAGAGATATTAGGAAAGATCAATGACCGTTATTCTTCGTTTATCTGGCGCCTACTATATATCTTCAGCCGCCATAATAGCAGACACAATAGTTAAACAATGGCGCATCGACTCCAGGAGTTTCGTTACAGTTAAGAAATCAAAAAAAGTCTGTCGCAAGGCTTGCCAGATTCAAACTTATCCTAAATTTGAATCTGGCAAGCCGTGCGACAGATTTTTTGGCTTCTGACTACCGTTAACAACTATCAAAGATTAACAAATGACTGAGTCGGAGCTAGCAGTTTAACGTGCTTCCTTAGACACGGAAAAATCTCGGTTACCCATCCATGGATTGACCTCAGAAAGTTGCTTAACCTTATAGATCTACCTGTCCTGCTGTAATTATGAAGTCACGAGCTCCCAACATATGCACAATTTTGGGTAATACGTACATATCAAAATATAGGGTAGGTACCTATGTACTCTCATGTCTCAATATTACTCCACCAAACATTCATCGATCGCTGTCGACCAGGTAATACCTGCACCAAATTAACATGACCCCCGAATCCACAGTGCATCAAAGCTGGGAGAGTTGAAAGCTAGAATTTCACGATTTAATTGGAACATGTATGTGTCTGATGTTATATATAGTCACATATTGCTCTATAGAGTCCAACAAAAGCCTTTGATTCAAACCACAAGCTGTTACAGCGAGTAATTGGATTCAGTATCTACTCGTCTTCATAGACCGTAATTCCTTCTTTAAATAGAATTAATTCCCTTAGCAATACAGTTATTGCATATTGGTAATTGAAAATCTTTGTGTAGCTAATCTGTTGCTATATGTTTTAATTTCTGGTATAGATTTGCTTAGACTGCACTTTACTTTGTTTAAATAATATTATCACCGCGCAAAAATCGTGTAAAAACTGGCTTGCAAAATTCAAATACATGGTGACGTCCTTCAATCCGCACTGTGCCCGGATGGTGGTTTTTTTATGGATGGGAAGTCATCAAATGACTTCCTCCGGTTCCTTCCTCTGGGTGGATTGGAAGGGAGTGTCAGACTATTGCTGACTAAAACCCATCCGTGTTCCTCCTTCCCTCCCTTTGCGTTCCAGGCCGCAGTGACTCTTTCGAACAAATTCCTCAACCCTGGCAAGATAGATAGATAATGGACCCTGGTAGATAATGGCCCGTTCCCTCTCACTGAAAAGTAGCCCGTGTCTCAGCAATCCATCTGCCTAGCCTTTTCCCAGCTACGATGGGGTAGGCTTCGTGTCTAACTGCATGCAGCTGAGTAGGCACTGTTTGGGCCTTGTCCCAGCAGTGGGAACGAGTAGAGCTGATTATGCTATTAAGCCTATACTTTACTTTTTAGGTACAGGTTCCTTGCTTTTCTTTGTTAATTTGTACAGAGTTTCAGACCACTACTATTCGCACAATGAATTACTCGTATTATTAATAATAAAACATTGCCATTGTTTCCACTATTTTCAATTGTATTACGTCAATACATTATTCTGAATTCGATCCCTATCATAATATTTGTCATGTCATTGCACTCAATATTAATTACTGCTCGTTGCCACACGGGTGCCTATCTGCAAAAGTACTTCATGTATACGTGTATAAAATTTCAATACTGAAATGCATGCTTTGTACATTTGTAGCACCGATGTATAGACACTTTCATTTCCGAAGTACATTCGAGCATCGATTGGTGCACTCCCTTTTCAACCGCTCGGACTAGAATACTAAAGGAAAAGTTCAGTGCAAATTGGAAGTTGTTTTCACAAGAAATATATGCTGTATATTCTTCTTCAGTAACGGATTGGTTTGTTTCTTTATTTATTTATTTATTTAATACACATAATATATGTTTCATCAGGATGGTCGGTGACCCCCAAACTAGACATTTGCCTGTATCTTGAGGGTCAGAATTGCTACATTTTACGAGTAAATTGACGGAATGGTTAAAAATTTAAAAACAATTAAAATTAGTTAATATAAAAAATAAACATAAAGATAATCTAATTAACCCAAAACAGCCTTGAACTCGGGAACAAATAAAACAAATAATATACTATGACTAACAATGAGTGCAAATAGAGATACATAATAGATAAATAATTAATCAGATAATAAATCAAAACAAGATGTGCTAAGAAAAAACGATCTAGAAATTAAATCAAATAGACTTGACAAAATAATAATCGCTTATTTCAGGCATTAAAATTAAAAACTAATCCTAAAACAAAATTTAAACTAAACAAACGAACATAAAAATAAACAGTAAAGAAAAGTAATAATAGAACAACTCACCATTAGATGAAAGAATAAGATGAAATTGCATTGGGATTTGTGTAGTGTGGTGAGTGAAGTCTCTGATAGTTTGGCGATACACCCTATGTATAAATAATGCATTCGGTCTCGGCATAAGACAGCGTTAGAAGCCATTTTGTAATAACCTTTTTACACAGAGATAATTTAATTTATGTATTGTGTGTTTACAAATCAGACATCAAAGCTTGAACGTGTCTTTTAAGATTAGCTGAATATATTGTTAGAGCAAAGTGGAGCCTTTGTAAATCGGAAAACTCCAGCTGGTTTATCTCTCGTGTAAAGCAGAAGATTTCAGTTGTACTAAATAAAAAAAAAACTAGTTTCCTCTTTATTTTACCACTTAACATCTTTATCCTTAAAAAAATATAAAAACAAACTAACAGCCCGTAAAAAATCCAATTTTTCGATCATTATGTTGACTTTCTTTCCCTAAATTAAACTAAATCTTTACTTTATCATTTCATTAGTAAAATGTACTGGAGCGAAAACACGGCGAAAAACAGAAGACAATTAAGATAACTCCATGCCCCGCGGACTGAATAATAATTTGGTCCTTTTTCCTTCAATTTTCTTCAACAAGTTAATTTGGGATCCAGGGCCATAAAAACGCAAAATGTATCACTTTCGTATGATCCCTGGCAAGTCGTAAAAGTATCTTTACATTAATGGCAATATGGTGTTTCCTTACGAATAGGCTATCTCGTTTCTACCCTTGGGTGCCGTAGGACCAACTCTGAGGTTAAGTATATCAAGGGCCATATTTTTCGTAGTTCGTTGTCAGAAGAAATAGTGGCATTAATTTCAACCAAGTCTATCATCTGCCTAGCCTTTTCCCAACTATATTGGGGTCGACTTCCAGTCAATCTGGATTCAGCTGAATAGCCAGCATTTCACGCGGAACGACTGCCTATCTAACCTCCACAACCCAGGAACAGGGTAACACGGTACTTCTTGGCAAGACTGGAGTCAGATTTTCTGGCTTCTGACAACCCGTAACGACTGCCAAAAATCTAAAAATGACAGCCGGTACCAACGGCTTAACGTGCTTTCCGTTTTTGCACGGAGGCGTCTCGGTATGTTAAGATGGTCACCCATCCACATACCAACTTCTCCAAGCGCTGCTTAACCTTGGAGATCGACTTGTGCGGCTGTTAGTATTTAGCTACGAGCGCATCGTCCCTCGTCCTATGTTCTCGCCAAATTATTATTGATCTGAACTGACCCACTGCTGGGCAACGCCCTCCTTCCATTTCGGCCTTTGCCGGGAGCACAGTTCTGTGCCACTTCTTTTCAATTCTTAAGGAACTCATCCAAGTCGTTTGGCCATCTCCTTAGTGGCCAGGTTGGACTAAAAACCGAACCGACTATTTGTAAGTAGACAATTGTCGCGTTCCGCGTCGAATGGTTGGTTTTATTAATGTTGTGTCATAAAACTGTTAGACGGCAACAAATGGTAACCATGTTACAGTAGGAATATTTTTCCCATGAAAATATGATTCGCAGTCAATGTTTTTAACAATAAATAATAAAAATTATACAAGAAATCGGTGTGGCAGTAACGGCACGATTCTGAAAAGAGGTGCGGTTTATTTGTCAATGTAGTTTAATGCACGAATGGAGCTTTCATACATATTCCATCCAATACAAGGATTCCTTGAATCCGTTATTGGCGATGCTCAAATATAATCGGAGCGGAACAAATACGTCTGCATGGTTAGATCAGTTGATAGTCCATATTGAAATGGAATCATTGAATGAATCGTAGCAACTGATAGTACTTAAACAAACATACCCGTATCGTCTTTCAACATTTGCTTGTGTTGTAGGTAAGTCTATGGTGGTGTGAGGTGAGTCATGAGAGAAACGGAGTGAATGCTAGTGTGGGTTGACCCGAAAGAAAGGGAACCGAAGAAGAAAACGATTAATTGCGGAGAGACCATTCTGAATTTTAGGTTTTTTTTTTTCTTTTAATGGATGGGAAATAATCAAATGACTCGGAAAGGAGTGTCAGAATCGTTACTGACTAGAACCCAGCCGTGTTACTCCAAATGCCCTTTGCGTTTCAGGGCCAACAACAATTCCGCAACCCAGGCAGGCACTGGCCCTAGCAGGTCTCGTCATTTATGTTGTCATCTCTTAATTTGATGTTCTGTACCTGTCATTCGTCCTTCACCTTTGTCGCTACTAACAAATCAAGAAATTCATGTCAATAAGGTTTACTATATAAAAAACGCAGTAAATAAAGTTTCCTGTTACGTCACTCGCCTTTGAAGTGAATTGGGAACTTTGCCAAATGCTGGAGGCCGAACAACAAAGCTACAACCAAAAGTTTTTCTGACTGCATTATGAAGGCACTATAAGACTGCTCTGACTGAATTAGGTGACGCTTCACCTGAAGTTTTAGACTTCAAACAAGCAATGTTATTTTTCTTATTCTTATTTTTTATATTGCACATAAGAACGTCCAGATACAAATACAGGGTGATTGGTAATTAAGTGCGTTGCTTGAAATGGGTTATACTAGAGCTGATTTGCAACGATTTTGACCCCGAAAACTTGGGGTCCATATATGGTGGTTTTTGAAGTTTTTAGTAATTTTCAGCCTAACGACAAAAAACTGCAAATGGTGAGAAATCTGTGCCACTCCGAATAGTTAACTGATACTTTTCGAATAGCACTAGAACGAATGAAACTCACACATAAGCATAACAATAATTTATTGTAAAAATATTAAATATGATCATGATCGGTGCAATTCGTCCAAAGAGTTGTTTAAATTGGAACACATTTTCCAGCATTATAGTGTAGTAAAGCAAGCAAACAGGAAAATATGCAAAAACGTTTTTAAAATTGACTTAGTTGATCGGAAACTAAAAAAACCCTATATATGATAACGAAATATATGTAATCGGATCAACAGTTCTAGGAAATGTGATCAGCACAGTGAAGAAGACTTCGCGATGAAGGAGCTACTAAACTATTTTCACTTTTATTTCAAGTTGTAACTTGCGTTGGGCAAACTTAAGTTAGTGTTGTGTAACAAGGTCAAAGAGAGGATTAACTAAAACTATTTTTTTTTATTGTGTCCATGTTAATACTGTTTATGTCTTCACTAGAGTTTGATTCGTTTTGGACTCGAACGAAGTCTAAGGATGTAACTACACCGATGTTGATCGATTGGTGTGGTAGCTTTAGTTGATCGACGAATACCGGATGATAATTGTATCCTAATCGATCGACGTTGATCGATTAGTGTAGTAGCTTTGGCTGGTAGAAGGAAGAAATAGAAAGTATCGATCGACGTTGACTAATTCATTCTACCATCGATCGATTGGTGTGGTAACAGCCTAAGGGGCATCACTCACACTAAAGTTTCGAGTTAACGTCGACGCCGCCGGGCCTAGGCCTTACTCATTAGTATAACGAAAGACTTGGTCGAAAATTAGGTACTTTATTAGCGCAAATAGACACAAATACAGCGATCAACCTCTGACGAACATAATCCACCCTTCCTCTTTGCAAACTGACATAGTTATTGGTAGTTCCTTCTAACCACTGAGCACCAAGGCGTCTCAGCAACTAATGTGGAGATGGCATTGCCAAAATCCTCCATACAGACCAAGCTTGTCAGTAAATGCCCCGTTTACATGCATCGTATCGCTATGACAACCGAAACTTTGCTCAGCGCAAATAGAACAGTACAGCTATCTACGTTGTCGTCTGTGTGAGTGGAGTCTCTCGTCGTATATGCTCTGTGGTTCTCATCAATAATAATAACGAACAGTTCTGCGGTAACTTACTCAGTTAAATTGTTAATTAACTGTTCAGCAGTTACGTAACAGTTGTTTCGAATTTGAGTAGCATAGATTTTGATGTTTGTGTTTTGGAAGTGAAACCATAACTATTCTGTTTTACTTGTTACTTTGGTAAATGTATCAACTTTTAACCAACCATGTCAGCCTTACAAGTTCTTTCAAGACTTTATTCGTCACACGAAATTTATCTTTACTGTAAAAGAAGCAAAATGTTACGCTTATACTAAATTAATTGTGTATCTCATTGTATTCAGGGTCTTGTGAAATATCCTTTTAATTGGTTCTCTTTTAATCTCCACTATCTGACTGGCTAACTTGAACCATAATACGGTCACTGGTATTGCTTTTGAACCACCAACAAAAGTAGAAGGTACTACCTACACCGTAGTCTTTTTAACCCAAAGGGTCAGGTACTCGTAGACGTTGAGGAAGCCTTGTTGTATTATGTCCGCATATGTACCACTTCTGTAATAAGTGATACCGTAAACCATCTTTGCAAAGGATGTTTTATCGTTGCAATAGATGTTTCACAAGTAACTAAAACTGCGAGTAATCGAACAATTCACTTAATATGTCTAGGTTTTTCGGCCAAACGTTCCAACTTTTTTCCCGAAAAGGACACAAAGGGCTCAATACTGTGAATCCTGACAAAAGGATCTTAAACGGTATTCCAGAAGCGGATTCAGAAATTGTGAGGCTTCCACCAAATTGACGACCTTAAAAAGATCTACCTAGCTCCATTATGTTATAGTCTATTTCAAGGGCCTTTATTAGTATTAACTTGAGATTTTCTCCAAGACAATTTATTAAAGATTTTCTTGTTTATTGGAAAATAAATCTTGTGTCAATTTAATTGCTTGGCGCATTGGCTTTTGTTTCCGAGTTATTAATAAAGGATACAATCTTTTTCTTCTTCGTGTCGCTGGCACGACAGTTGTTTAAATGTTGGTGGCCCAAAACATGGCCGCATCCACGGTATCGTTGGTGGCAGCCATAGGTCACTTCGACTGCATGTTTTGGGGCACATTGAGCAAGATGGCCGCATCCACACCCTGCAGTTAATCCAGTTGTAAGGATGGCCCCGATACAATAAGTATACAATAATAAAGCATCATCTTAAATTAGCTCGATCTTTGATACTTCTTGGGTATCCTTTTTTTTATGGATGTGAAATCATCAAATGACTCTTTCCGCTCTGGGTGGAGCGGGAGGGAATGTTAGACATGTAATTTATGATACATTCATACGAAAATATCTACTCATTTAGTGCCAGATTATGGCGGAAAATTTATAACCGAACACAAAGCTTCATAATATTCGAAAATTCTCTCTCAAAGCTTTGATAATTCTAATTCTTTTCAGCGCCCTTTTCGGTCTTCATATTTCTGAAAATAATATAAAAGATCTGAGGTATAATATAAAAGGTATGTAGATTGTATAGAATATAATATGTAAAAATAAGAAACTCGTTGTGAACAACTTTTTGATCGCTGATGAATGGAAATATTAGAAAAAAACATGATTTTCTCAGAAGATTTATAAATCCAATACGACCTACTTATACTATTATCAACTAGCTTAAGCCCGTAGTTTCGCTTGCGTTAAAACAGTAACGTATAACCGTCTCCTGGGTCCCATCTATCTTGGAAACAAAATTCATCAAAATCGGTTCTGAGATTTGTACTTTAAATATTAGTAATTTTGTGAAATTATGTGTGTTTGGATAATCGTCCATTGTACACGCCTCAACGGCTGAAAGGATTTGAATTTTTGAAACACACTCTGAGATCATGATCTGGATTAGGACTTTAGGATACTTTTGATCTCGATTTCTGATGCATTACATGATTACAATTTTCGACTTTCGTTTTGGCGAAGCCGTTTTGAGAGCGCCTTCGCTAGTTTATTTATTAAATTTTATATAATCGTTTTTCTTGACTGACTAACAACGCCTAGCCAGAACTACTAATCTGAATGCTGAAATTTGTGATGTGGGTTTCTTAGGCTTATAACGTAGTTAAGAATCCGCTAAGATAGGATTTTTAGAAATTTCAACTATATAAGGGAGGTTCTACACGAACGGGGTCGCGGACATCAGCTGGTTTAATATACATTTTATTTTGTATCCTAACGATCGATATTGAAAATTCATTCGAACAAAGTCGGTTAAATTGAATCGTTTTTTTAACTTACCCGGCTTTGTTCGACAATATAATCGAGTAATTGGTGGCGCAGTTAGTGACTACTATAAAGGAAAGCGGAGGTTTATAGCCCGTTAATTGAAGTAATAAAAATGCTCCCAGTAGTCTTAATACTTCCGTTAAATTAGTTCTGAACGGGCAGTTAAGTTTTTTTTTAGTTACTGCAATAAAGGTAAAGAAGTGATTAATTTGGTTCTTTCGTTTTAATTTTTTGTACGTAAAAGGGAAATAAAAATGTTTAGGCCCGGTTTCCACCAAACCAGAGAGGAGAGGAGATGTGTTGAATAAACCAATCCGAAAAGCTAAGCGGAGAAGAGATGTGGAATTAACGAAATCGGGTTGGTTTATTCATCACATCTCCTCTCCTCTCTGCTTTGGTGGAAACCGGGCCTTACACATGTTGGTAATGCCTTAAGATAAAATTTCCAACTATCCTTGAGGTATAATATGCTGATGGCGTTATATAATAAAGTCAATAAAATACAATACAAAATACTTTATTTCAAATAGACCAGTTACAGGGACTTTTGAATTGTCAAGGTCTGTTAGTCAAATAGATAAAGCTAGTTCTGCCGCGCTAGCGACAAGAGCAGCAAGTTGTTCTGCAGCGAAACACACTCACTGACCCTATCTCCAGCGCGGCAGTTGCACGTTCCAAAGAGTAGATCCTATGGAGAAGAACGTACAAGAAACTCCTCACTCTTAAATCAGTGTTTACAAAGTCATGGTTACATTCGTTTTGAAATAATGAATGCGTGAATTTATACAATGCAAAAGAGATTGAGTCTACAACATGTAACAGAATAAACGCAATACCTCTTAAGGGGTCATTGTACTCATCATTATGAACAACTTTCACTAGGTATGGGACCAACATTGAAATCGCGAAAAAAAAATCGACTGCCCCATACATTTGTGTGCGGATATCTCGACAAAATGTACTGATTAGTTCAGTACATTTTGTCGAGATATCCGCATTAAACTTAACTAAAATGAAAGTAAACTAAAATTAAATTAAAAAGATTTATACGCGCCTTGGTTTTGCCTCTACAACAAATTGGTTTGGGAATCGTGCCAATCCTCGATCAGGTTTAGACATTTCTAGTTTATGTAGGTAGTTCAGGTCAGGGTGGTAATAATATTGAGAATTCGCGTCCATATTTCTGCTGTAGGTAGATTTCGCAGTAGCAATATCCATTTGGGGCTGGTATTTAAGTACTTGTTTTAATATTGTTCTGTAAATATTACTGATAGGACTATATTTTCCTCTTGAATATGTTACTGGAGCAGTAATAACATAACAAATGAAAGAAACACTTAGCCTGCACAAAAATGTAATCTTTCAGCGATAACGATTTTTTTAACGATGTAGTCGGGGCCCGCTAGGGCCAGAGCCTACTGGGGTTGTGGAATTTGTTCGAAAAAGTCACCGCGGTCCTGAAACGCAAAGTCGCAAAGGGCGTTTGGAGAAACACGGATGGGTTTTAGTCAGTAAGAGTCGGACACTCCCACCCGCTTCGGCCAGAGAGGAAGGAGTCATTTGAGGAATTCCCATTCATAAAAACAGCGATAACAATTGTCGAAAAGTCAAGAATGTTTGATTGACATGCGCTACCGAAAAGATCAATCCCAAATATTTTGGAATTTAGACAATCGCCATCACGGATAGAATGTCACTGTGTCGAGAACTTCGATCAACAATTCACTAGATTAAGGATCAGGAACAAAATTACGTCGAGAAAGTGTCCACGTTTGCGCACAATATGTACATATATTTTTGACACTATGAGATATACAAAACAGGATAAAAACATGAACTACCTAAATTGATTATAAAAACCTTTATGCTCGAACATTAAGTTTAATTTCGATTACAATATATTTGTACTAGCTATTGCCCGGGGCTCCGCCCGCTTGGAAGTCGGTTATCGCGTAAAAAAGTAGCAAGTCCATACCCCAGGCTATATCTTGTCAAATTTCATGACGATCCGTTCAGCCCTTTTAGCGTGAAAGCGTAAGACAGACAGACAGACAGAGTTACTTTCGCATTTATAATATTATATTAGAAGGGATTTCTTCTAGGCTGCGGTTGGACGTTCATAATTTGAAATAAGACCTCACTTTTATTTGTTGTCTTATTTCTCTGGCCTCAAGTGCTAATCGGACATCTAGTGTATTCTTGATCGAAGCTCTATAACCTCTTAACTTACTACTCAAATACGACGCTATTTACTAAAAATACATGTTCCAAGAAACTTCTTCCATGTATTACTAAATTAAATCATGTCAGACAGGAACTAGGAAGTCACACGAAACTTAGTTCGCGAGAACTTCGGAAATTGCGAACTACCCTCAGTAATGAACTTACAATATCAATTTCAACGTTCGTTATTTTGTTACAGGTAAGGAGTTACAAGAACACGAGAGCGGTGTGGGAAGTAAGTTTATGGCCTTATGTATTATGCATGGCCGTAAAATGTTACTCTACTCTATACAATAATAGAAGTGGAACTCAAATAAGTGTTGGATAAGGCCAGATTTGTCGTCTGTCAGTTTTGATTTTCTGGTTGAAGGTGTAATTTTTTCAATGTTTAGTAAATGAAAAACATAATTACTCGTGTTTTCAATTAATGTTTAGGGAACAGTGGTACTTAAATAAAAAAACAATAATAATGAGCGAGTCCCACGTTGGGCGCCTAAATGTGCTCGTACGTAAAGGGCAAGGAAAATGAGTAGAATTACAGATTTAACAGTGCGTTCATAATTTGATTATACTGAAAGAGCTTTATTGTAACGTTAATAAACAAACAGAGCTCGTTATTTTAGATACGCACTCCGAATTTAATAAGTAATTTCTCGAGAGTTTAGACCTTGTTCAGCAAATACAGAGAATTTTCAACAAAAGTAGACAAGGATAAAAGAGACTGGAAACGATTTATGATTCGTTTACAGGACCGTGTTATTGTCTCAATAGCATTAATTAATTCACGTATACCAGTACTGAGAGGGAACGGCGCTGCTTACCTTGTCGTATGAGAATATGGTAAAGGTTAGCTCAGACAGAGACGCTATGCTGTATGCAGTTTTTAAAATAGCGATACAACAAACATCTCTGTTTACTTTACAAAAGAGACTTCATTCACATTCAGAATTGACATTTCTGAGAGAGAGTTCCAAATCACATCCCATAATTTAAAAAAAATCCCATAAAACATATTTGTTTGACGACCATCATACGAGTATTCAAAAAAAAAAAATAATTACAAAGCGACAAAAAAACTAGTGTTTGCCTCACTTCTGCGCCAAAAATATTCATTTTGGCAATGATGTTAACCAGACGTAGTCTGACTCTGGTCTTCCAATGCACCTTGTTTGACGAGTGATGGAGCAAACTTAATAAATAAAGAACTTAACTAAATTAGTTTAATAAAAAAGTGAGCAGTTTTAAAATTAGAAAATAACACTTTTGCTGTCGCTACCTCTAACCTATGACCTAACCTATAACCTCCTACTGGCGGGGAAAACATGCGTGACGTCATATTATAAATAGAGCAAAACTATGGCCATAGATTATGATAAACTAGCTTTGGCCACGACATCGTATGCGCATCTTCCGTTTTTTACCGCTCCCGTAGGAATTTCCCGTTCCCGTATAGCCTATAGGTAGCCTTCCTAGGCCTATAGCCTTCCGTAGTTCTAGAGATTAGCGCGTTCAAACAAACAAACTCTTCAGCTTTACTTTATTATATTAGTATAGATTTAAGTGGGTTGTAAAAGGTTTTTTTTAAAACACGAACCCAAATTATTTCATAATCTAGATAGGTTATCAAACTTATTGCTAAAGTCATAAGGGGGAAAGTGGTCGATGGTAGAGCACCTTTCAAACAAATGCCTGGGGCTTACCACATGTCTACGAAAATGTCCTTTACCTAGTTATGTACTGTAGGTTGTTCTTTGTAGGTTTAAGTAAATAATATATGATCCATTCCATTTGAAAACCACATTTCGGCGAATACAAACCTATTAATAGAATTCGGCTCAAAGGGCTGTTTCTCCTTTTTGTTTTTTCAACTTTTTTAAAATGGCAGAGTCTAGCTCGCACCGCATTTTATAACATTCTAATTTTGAAACCGTGTAGTATTTTAGAATTCTATTTTTTTATTCAGTCAATCTACATGAATTCTTGTTTAAAGTTTGACATGAATAAGAATTTGAACATTAGCCTGAAAACCTGACAAACTTTGACGTTGACGTCGGGTGTCCCCAAAGTGTTTTTGAAGTTTTCTTTTAAGAAATTCACAGTAGCAGAACTGGAATCAGGATTTGAGACAGATTAAAGGTAGAAGGCTCGAGGGTCGGCTCTTATTATTATGGGACTGGCGATATTTTGAAGTAATTACTAAATCCATGCACATTTATTCGAGGAATGCAGTTTTATTGACGTATATTGATATGGTTTTAAATCATGAGAAAGTTATAATTATGCGACATACGATATTATGTTAGGCAGATAGTATTTCATATTTCATAATGTGTAATGCTAGACTGAAAGTTACCTCACCGCATCGCAGACTTTTCGTGAGCTGGCTATGAGCTCTTGTTACAACAGTTTCTTTCCATTTTCTCCGAAGTTTACCTGTATTGCGTCGTACGTAAGATACACCTTACCGATGTTATGTTTTGTAATATAAAGAAAACAACGCACAATATTGTATGCTGGAAATTGGAAAAAGGTACTTATATGCAATTTGTAAAAGAAAACCGAAATATCTTGCCTTGCTAGAAACCAATTTCAACACTACTTATGTGTGTGCTTCTATGGCTTGGCAATGCCATCATGATTTCTTTGTGGAAGAGAGACGCTATACAGGACGAATAGCACTAACCCTTATTCAAAACGGAGTTTTGATGATATTTGTTATGTTGGGAGACAGGGGCACTGCTAGTTTTCACCAGCGGCAGCGGCTTTACCCGTTTACATGGGGATAAAACGATCGATAAACGCGATCGTAGGTAGCTCCTGAAACAACCGTGCCCGGTAAGTACCTGCGTCAGGCGGAAGGCGAGGATGCCGTGGCGCCTCTCTAGCCACTCCTCAAAAAGGGGACTTATCGCCACGATCCCTACTGCGAGTTTTTATACGTACTCGATCACGTTAACATAAAAATCAATTGGTATAGAAACTAGATAAGCGCCGTCTGGTTACAATAACGAGAAACCCTTTTTGTCTATGCAATTTGACGTAAGTGAAATTAAAAAACAACGGCTTGCACTCGAAGGTAAAACTTGAACATTAACGTTGTGCATTTTTGAATGGTTAGGGAATAATTTCGTATGAATTGCTTTATTTATTTATTTATAATAAAAGTGCTATCATTTATGTGCTTAAATTCAATATTCATTTATTGCGCTATCGTACACAAACATGACAATTTATATTACATATTACATAATCCGTCTTACGAATTTTCGATCAGGCCACGTGTCCTGACGCGAGTAACATTTTTTACCCATCCCAAGAAGTACACATCGCTGCTAAAGAAGTTTTCACTTCAACGTCTTACGAATTTTCGATCAGGTCACGTGTCCTGACGCGAGTTTAACATTTTTTGCCCATCCCAAAAAGTGCACAACGCCGCTAAAGAAGTTTTCACTTCAAAATTTCACTCGATCGTTAACACGATCGAATACGAGTAAAAGTTCGAACTAAGGCCTCAGTGAAGTTAGGCTATTATAAATTGGGCTATTGGGTATTTATCACCATTGAAACCTCTGAACTTCCCCTATCATTCCCCTACGTGATTTGCGTATTAATAGTACTTAAGCCTATCAGTTTTACCAACATTACATTTAAGTAGGCATTTACACTAAACACATTTGACAAGTATAGACGATGGTAGAAGTGCATGGCAAACCAATACTGATAATTACTGATAGCGTTTGGATCTCCTAACAGTTCTACCGTACTTTGATGTTTTTAGCTATCTTATCTAATTCACAGAATTGAAGCACTCAGCTTGAAATATTATTACATACTTGCACAAATGACTTTTCCGGTCAAATATAATAAGGATAATTTTTTGATCAGTTTCTTAAAAGGTCGGTTTAGGTTTAGGTTTATTAAAAGCTAGAAGCGCTTGTTACTAAGAGTTAATATCGGCAATTTAATACCGAGACAAGTGAGAATCTGTCGACGAAAGCGTGGCGAAGGCAATTGTTAATACGTCAAAAATGTATGGGATTGAAAGACGCTATCGAAATGTCAAATCCCTACATTTCGACAGTCGCATTCGCTAATTGAATGGCACATTGTCTAGGGCCTCAGGTGGCAGTACAAAGGCGTCAGGTCGAGGAACCTGACAAAACGCTTATCCTTCCGACGTTATTAATATTGACGTGAACGTCATGTTTACGATAAAGTTTTTTTTTTTTTTTTTTTTTTATAAAAAAAACGTTGCCCCACACTAGGAATTTCTCCTGTATCGTGGGTGCGTTCACAGACATATAAACTCACATACACAAACAGCCAGACCCGGAACAACTATCTGTAGGCCATACAAATATTTGTTCCGTGCGGGAATCGAACCCGTGACACGCAGCGCAGCAGTCGACCGCTCAACCACTGCGCCAACCGTGTCGAGTTGTTTCAAATTACACTAACGGGTGGCGTTTTCCTGAAAACTCTTTCTAAATTCCTTAACGGAGATTCCTTTAAATACCTACTCTAGAAAGCTGCATTATCGCTGATGCACATGAAATGCCCTAAAATTGACGGAGACACCAGGTAAATGTTCAATAACTGTCATTGATCCACATACACAAATTTATTGACTTTCATAATATCAAAAACAGAAACAAAGCTGTCCTGGATGGACCTCTATCGTGAACCTTTACTCTATAATAATGAAAAACGGTTCCTAATTTCATTGTTGGGTATCTACGAAGGAATAGGAGCTCGTGGCAAAATTATACTTAACAGCCGCACGGACCGATCTTCAAGGTTAAGCAACGCTTGCCGAGGTTGGTCTGTGGATGGGTGACCATCTTAACATACCGAAACTCCACCGTGTCTCGGAAAGCACGTTAAGCCGTTGGTCCCGGCTGTCATTTGTAGATCTTTGGCAGCCGTTACGGATTGTCAGAAGTCAGAAAATCTGACACCAGTCTTGCCAAGAGGTAACCCAGTTAATGGGTTGTGGAGGTCTGGTAGGCAGCCGCTCCACGTAAAATACTGGTATTCAGCTGAATTCGGTTTGACTGGAAGCCGACTCCAATATAGTTGGGAAAAGACTAGGCAGATGATGAAGATTTACGAAGGGAAAGGTCAATATACTTTATTGCAATTGCGTTTATCTGGCGCCTACCATAGTAAGCTACAACCATAGAAAGGTTCTTTTTTTATTAAAAATTCACGCGTGGCTGCCTTATTGATTCTCTCTTTAACTCAGTAGGTATAAAAGAAAAGTGGAGCCTTATTAAGAAATCTCTGGAGCAGTGGAGCTAGATAAAAACAGGATCCAACTCAATGCCAGCGGGATTACGTTTTTTTCTTTTTGCAACCGATCTCAAGTTGGAGGAAGGTTTGTTACTGATAGGTAGGTGCTGATAATACATATTAATTGGATCGTACTGGAAGAATAATCTGCTCTGTGTTTTGTTCGCCTTGTTTGAAGAGGTTACGCAAATATTTTCGTTAAATTGTTGAATTGTTTTCGTTTTGATGTTATTTTTAACCGACTTCTAAAAAAGGAGGAGGTTCTCAATTCGGATGTTTGTATTTTTTTTTATGTTTGTTTTATTAGAATAGATCAAAAAAATCCGGCCTTTTTTGGTTTTAGAACGATTTTTTGTTAATGAATGATGCATTGACTTAAAATCTATGCAGTAGGTACTTAATTATGTCATTTGATTCGCGCGGTTTAATTGACCTTATACATCATTTAACAGAATAAACGCAATACCTCTTAAGTCATTGTACTCATTATAGTGAACAACTTTCAATATACTAACCAACACTGAATACGCGAAAAAAAAATCTACTACCCCATACATTTCTGTGAGTTTCAACTCGACAAAATGTACTGGAAGGAGAGCTGCTTTTTTTCACGATTTTGCGGTTGGCCTCATAGTAAAATTTATTCATAATATTATGAGTACAATGGCCACTTAGAGGTATTGCGTTTATTCTGTTACACGTTGTATTAAAAGAAAAGGCTAGGCAGACTGACTGGTGCCATTATGTCGAGTGGCGTGTGGCTCTGTATTGGTTAATACTTACTGATCCTACATTGTTATGTCAAATTTGCTCGAGAATCTTAACAAAAAAGCGAAGTAATGGAAACATCGGGAAAAGTTATAGGTTGAAACACTCAAACATGAAGGTAACTCTGAAAATAAATACGGTAATAATATGTCAGGATTAGGGAATCAGTAGGCACATGTGTGAATTGCTAATTAGCTTATAAAAAGTAATTACGAATGCCAACAACAAATGTTTAAATACGGTTGGCGTAGTGGTTGAGCGATTGAATGCTGCGCTGCGTCGCTGCGTGTCACGGGTTCGATTCCCGCACGGAACAAATATTTGTATGGCCCAGAGATAGTTGTTCCGGGTCTGGCTGTTTGTGTATGAGAGATTATATGTTTGTAAACGCACCCACGATACAGGAGAAATTCCTGGTGTGGGCTAGGAATTTCTTCTGTATCGTGGGTGCGTTTAAAAACAAACACAATGTGTGCAACGTTTAAAAAAAACAAAATGTAAACATCATTGCTCCTCTTGCTTCTTTTTTCAGGGAATAACTAGCGAACTATTGAGCTGTTCCTAGCTATGATGATGTCCCAAGTAAAGGGGAGCTAACCTAATGTCATCAACCGAACACAAATCCAGACTCCGAACTGCAACTGAGAAATTCCAGTTGGAAAAACCCAATAACACTACCAGACCCGGGAATCGAAACCAGGACACCATGCTCAGCATAGCGCGACCACTGGACCAAAGAGGCCAATAAAAAGTCTAATATTAAAACTATGATACCTACCTATTGAATAAATTCCTGTGTAGGTACTCATGTTTAGGAATTCGTTCTGTACTTCACTCGGGGACCTTATTAGAATATTTATAAAAAGCCGACTTCATTTCACGAAATGAAACTCTCAATGCTTATTATTGCCTATAGGACTTTAATAAAAAAAAATAACAGTTTCTTTTGTGAACCATTGGACTATTACTGATTTCCCATTTTCACTACAGAACAATGGAAACATCTGTTTTTTTTTGTTTTTTTGTGTCGTTTCTATGTGGCTGTTGTTAAAGAAAATATTTATTTTCTGTACAAAAACTTCGGATATGTGTAGTATAAAGGTGGGTGTGAACATAAACTTAAGATTAGCCGGCTACAACTAGTTCTAACCTAACCTGAAAACACTTTAAAGTTCCTATTTCTGTGTGGTTTAAAAAAATAACCTCGAAGGGGATGGCGGGGTCTGTGTTCGCTCGCTTCGCTCGAACTCACTAGACCCCGCCATCCCCTTCCAACCTAACCTATCCGAGTCGGGATGCCCAATGACTGGCTAAACTTAGGTTTATGTTCACACCCACCTTTAGCTGTAATATATATATACTCTGTTGTTTACCATGGCCATGTTCTAAGGGCCTATCACAAATGTTTTGTTTCATGTGTTCATTACAGTATCGTTAACATAAGTGAATTTTGAATATAAAAAAACTACAACCGTATTTTCGTTTAATTTTATGCGACATACACAATTAGTATCATACAAAAATATGAATATAGTATCTAATTGAAATAAATGTTATGTGCGAAACGAGTATTATAGTTATAATAAAATACGTTTCGTTACTATACGTCAAAAACATTCGTGCTAGGCCCTCTGTTCAATAACGGAGCTCTTTGCGTATTAATCCTCACTTTATAACATAATCATCACGCACGTTGCCGGACGAGAGGTGTTCCAAGAGTAGACCCACAGTTCACCAGCTTTGTCTTAGTTCCATGTTATAGGGGTCGAAACTATTGCGATCAAAGCTCTGAACTTACAAAGTTCCGTATGGTGTCAGACGTAAAAGAATGGCACCATCCCATCACTTCCCGTGGGTGTCGTAAGAGGAGACTAAGGGACTCACCAGAGAATGGGCAGCAGCATTTTCTGTACATTGTAACAGCTACATTGCGATCGCCAAACCGCCTGCCAAGCGTGGCGATTATGGCAAACCCCCTTTGTGGGAGGCCTATGTCCAGCAGTGGACGTCTTTCGGCTGATATGATGATGAAAACCTGGTTTTTACACCTTTCGCATGTCGAGCCCGGATGTTTAGATATGGTTTAAATTCTATCAAAAAAGTTTCACTCTATAAATACATCAACCTCGTTTCATTCTATTAAAAATAACATAGGTATGTTATGTTGACACACTGCCTTCTGGTGACATTTTGCACTCCATGTGACGTTTTGTTATTTATTTTACGAAAACATCTTTGTATCATAATCAACTGCCTAATAATGAGTACTAGCAACAACAATTCCCAACGGATGAGTAAAACAAGTCGTGATCTGTGTTTGAGTACATGCTCTCGTGCTAATAGGCAGACGAAACGCGTGGCGCGTGCTGGGTGCCCCGACGACCACGATGCTGTTGCCACGTTGCCTGACAACTGGAAGCCGCGCCACAGCGGCCCTATCCTCGCCAACTACCTCAAACAAAGGGAAGAAGATCACAAAACTGTCCTCGATGACATAGCCAAAGGTGCAGCTGCAGTCAACGACGACATAAACCAAAGAGTACGTGCACTAGCTGAGAACCTTGTAATTCATGTACAAGAAAATCAACGTAATATAGATTGCATTGTAGACAACTGCGACGACGGCAATTCACCTCTCCCAGTGAAATCCCGCGATGAAACTCTAAAGAAGGTTCGCAGATTTATAGCTGAACGCCTGGCGCAAACGGCGGATTTCAAACAGAATGCGTTGCGTTTAGAAAGGGAAAGAGCAGACAAGTTAAGAATTCTTCTGCGTGGCCAATTTCAGCGTCTCGTTGCAGTTGGGCACAGAACTCCCAAGGATTTAATGCATGAATTCGATGAACGGATTTACGACATTAACCAACAGCTCTTAAGTAATTCGAAAGCCTACACGGAATTGGAAGCAGATTTACGAGGTGTGTCTGATGAAGGCTTAAAGCGTGCGCGATCATCTCTAAATCAGTTGTGCCTTGGTATTGGAATGGAAATCAGGGGGCGTAGTGCACTTTTATGGTGTAAGGACCAGAATGTTTCGAGGCGGCGAACCCAAAGTCAGGGCCGCTTCAGTGATCCTTCTGAAACTATTTTAGATCCTGTTGCAGAACTGGACACAATAATATCACCTATAATTGAAGCTTATCGCAACGCTGTTCTTAAGATTTTTTCTGGCTTTTCTAGTAAGCTTACTGAATTAGAAAAAAATCTCGGTAGTAATCAAGATTTACGCGGACCCAATGAAATTTCGAAGATGGAAATTTTTGAATTAGATCGATTACTTGAACGTCAATTTCGACGTTTGACTAATAGTTTGATCAAAAGTCCTAATACGAGTTTATTAGAAGTGACCGGCGCTGATGCTATGACAATTCAGGAAAGCGTTTGGTCGTTGGGAGAGTGCCTTCGAGAAACCTGCTCAATACTTAACCATGCCGGTCATCTATGGGACGCTCATATTTTACGTTCAGCTCTCGCTCAGAAATTAACAATAGCAGCCGTAGAAGATCTTCTTACTAATCATGACTTACTTGAGCTAGCTAATGAGGTTCCATTCAATATTGCGATAGAACAGTTGAGGTGTTCCCCTGACGCAGATAAACTCCAACAACAGTTTGATGCCATTTTGGTTTTGTTAGAGAGAACTGGTGAAATGTATTTACAACATTGTGAGGCTGAACTAGGACGTTTAGAAGAATATATGAATCTCCCACTAGCCATGGCAAATACGTTACTTGCGGAATTTAATGTTTTTCTAGAAAAATATCCAAGAGCTCTTGTTTATGGGTCGGCTAGCACAACAAGCCTGCCAGTAGTGGAAGGCTTACAAAAAAGCCAAAGTCAATATAATCAAGTCTCATCAGTCAAGCTACCACTACCTCGTGCGATTTTCCAGACAAAACTGCAGGAAATAGCATTAATGAACTGGAGAAATGGTTTCCTTGAATCATTTAATAGCAACGTCACCATACTTCCTGAAGAATTAAGACATCGAGCTCAACAGTGGGTCGAAGAACGTAGCGGAGCCTTACACATGCGTTATTCTTTAAAAAATATGTCGCACACCATACGCTTAGAGCGTGTCAAAGCTGCTCGGGAGGCACGCCTCGCAGAGATACGTTACCATGATCAAAGACTAGAATCACATTTAGGTGCAATTACTGAGATTATTGATCGTTTACCCGAAGAAGCATCTGAATTTGCAGCTTTAGATGCCCCTTTCTTGTATCCTTTTTGTGAAGGAATTGATCGTATGAACGTTAATATTGAAAACACCGTAAGCCAAGACCCGTTAGACCCTGAAGTGAAAAAGATGAAAATGAAAAGTTACGCTCCCCGTCTTGCTAAACATCGTCAACTGTTTGAAGAATCTCTTGATGAGGCAATCGGAGAGTATAAAAGGTTGTTGGAATACCGTATTCATGAGGCCAGGATATCAAATGTACGTTTCATTTCTCAAATAAAGCTGTTTAGTGAAGGTGGCCATTATGCTGCACTCGAAGCGTCGAAAACTTGTGCTGCCTTGGGTAAGGGAGCTGATTCTTTAGAAGCTTGCATAAGTAAGACTTTAGATGTTTTGAGCCATCGACGTTCGCAGTTACTGGCTCTTGCCGATCAAAAGATGTACCCGCTGCTGCGTATAGTTGAAGAATCAGTCAAAGGGCCTGGCAAAATGTCTGGAAAATCGACTGCCAGAGTTACAGAAAAGAAAAAGAAAAAATAAGACTAAAATTAAATAAATACGATAATTAGTATTATTATTTCTTATTAAGAGCGTTTTCGCGGTACGGCTTTTCATACAATCTTTCAAATCCTTATTCTTCAAAATGAATGAACCGATTTTAACGAAACTTGGTATGCATACGCTAGATATCCAGGTCTAAATAGTTATAAGAAAATATTTTTGAAAAAGATTTCAGAGGCAGAGAGAGAGCGATTTTAAGTTTTCTATAGAAAGTGAAAAATCACTATATCCTTCCCCCTGAACTCTTTTTCAAAAATGTTTTCTTATAACTATTTAGACCTGGATATCTAGCGTATGCATACCAAGTTTCGTTAAAATCGGTTCATTAATTTTGAAGAATAAGGATTTCAAAGATTGTATGAAAAGCCGTACCGCGTAAACGCTCTTAAAACAATGGTTTCTTCGACGGTTTCGATTAGTTGGAGAGTTGCAAAGCTGAAGCTATTAACGAAACCTCAAGAAAGAAGCGCTTTGAAGACTGACAACTTTTTATCCGATTTAGAATGTATGTCCAGAATTTTCTTCCAAACTTCTGAATCAAAGATTTTTTACAAACTACGTATGTATTACTTATTAAGTCCTGGGCTAACCCAAAGTACTTTTTTATTGATGTGTTCTCTTGTGGTAGTACATTATTTTTACCTATCATCGAATATTATAGTTTTCGTCGCAGCGCACGCCATGTAACTTTGCCCGCCTCATGAATCACTCCGTCTATTGGTGAAAACCGTATGAAAATCTGTTGAGTTTTTTGAGTTTATCGCGTACAGACAGACGCGGACACAGACACGGCGCTGACTTCGTTTTTACAATATACGGTGATAGTGGTGATATTATAGACGGAATCTATAACCGTAGGTACATTTAACATTTAAAAAATTTAAAAACGAATGTTATTGCTTTCTCGTGTTAGGCACACTTGTCATGTCTCATAAAACTTGGGGTGGCGAAGCACTGCCTTCTTAGGGCTTTCATGGCGAGTTTTATCTTAGAGCTAAAACATGTTTACAAAGCCGTCTCTTGAGTCTCAAGAGACGGCTTTGTAAATTTTTGTTTATCTCAGCTTCTAGTGCTCGTTTAAATCTAAGTCTTTGGTACCTTTTCTTTGACGTTCCTTTATTTTTTCATGAAAGGAAGAATGACATTTATTAAATGCACGTTTCAATAGTCTGTAGTCATACATAAATCCTAATTAATATTATAAATGTCAAAGTGAGTTTGTTTGTTTGTTCGCTTTCAACCCTGAATCTCTTAACCGAATTTGGGTGAATTTTGGTACAGAGATAGACCGTGGAGACGGTTATAGGCTACTTTACACTGAGCGAAGCCGCGGGCAAAAGCTAGTCCTATCCTACTTAATATTATAAATGCATGATTGTATGTTTGTTACTCTTTCACGAAAAACTACTGAATGGATCTTGATGAAATTTGGCACAGAGGTAGATTATAGTCTGGAATAACACATAGGATTATTTTTATCCCGGGAGTATGTTCCCTGGGGATAATTTTCGACATTCACGCGGGCGGCAGCTAGTCCTATATAAAATGGTTTGTTATACTAATTTTATTATCTACTGTAGATATCCGTTTTCATATGGAGTAGTTTTTGTATGGAGCTCGTGGCTAAATAATAACAGCCGCACAGGTCGATCTTCAAGGTTAAGCAACGCTTGCCAAGGTTGGTCTGTGGATGGATGATCATCTTAACATACCGAGACTCCTCCGTGCCTAGGAAAGCACGTAAAGCCGTTGGAGGCTGTCATTTGTAGGTCTTTAGCAGTCGTTACGGATTGTCAGAAGCCAGAAAATCTGACTCGTCTTGCCAAGAAGTACCGCGTTACCCAGAACGTTAATGGGTTGTGGAGGTCTGGTAGGCAGCTGCTTCACGTAAAGTACTGGTATTCAGCTGAATCCGGTTTGACTGGAAACCGAACCCATTATAGTTGGGAAAAGGCTAAGCAGGTTATGAGATATCCCATATGTAATGTTTAAATATCCACAACAACAGATAACTATCATTTTGTTTTGTCGCTATAAGCCGTAACATTAATCAGGATTACGTTCACACGTGTAGTTCCTGAAAACGTCAACAGGCGGTAACTGATGGCCGGGTTACGTTGCGTTAAAAAGGCGGACTGACAGTCTGAAAAAAGCTCGCCCGTGGACGGTTTCAGCTTTCAAAATTGGCTAGTTACCTAGACTGATTGATTTGATTGACAGTTTTTACTTAAGTGAAAAATCCCGGGGTGGATGCCGGGAAAAATAAAAACATAACTTTTTAACAGACGTCAAAAAAAGGAGGAGGTTCTCAATTCGATTGTACTTTTTTTGTGTTTGTTACCCCCATATCTCCGTCATTTATAAACCGATTTGAAAAATTCTTGTTTTATGTGAAAGGATATACCTACTTCTCGATTGGTAGTTTGGTTCTTGAATCCAAATAGCTGGAAAAAATATGTGTAAAAATCATCCATGTAAGTATACGGAATTGCATATTTTTGCTTTCCTGTGACTTTCCAGTGGTGTTGTTAGGTGTACTTACCACTAAAAAGTGAAAATATAAAACTTTTTCACAATAAAAAAAAACAACTTCCATAAAAAACACTACAAAGTACAAAATAATTTTAATTTCGGTAGTCGGTGTTTTGGTTACTTCTTCGTAATTTGACATCGACTTCAAAAAAAACGTCACCAAAAAAAAGACGTGTGGCACTTGGAGACTGCCGCGGTAAAGCTATTGCATAGCATTTTTTTATCAACTTATGTAATTATAATTATTTATTTATTTATATATTATACAACCAATGCCACCTAGAGGCGATTTGCAGAACTAAAGAGACAAGCGTGATATTTCAAAAAGTCATTAAAAGTTCTGCTATTCATAGATAGATGGCAAAACTAAAAAGTATCACCGCTGTGCCGGTCGGAGTAGGGGGTGTTAGGTTATTTTCGTTACGGAATTTCTGGATTCGGTCTCCACGCTCAAGGCCCGCGATAGAAGCTATGCAATAGCTTAAAAAGTTTTTTGGTGATGTTTATCAGAAAGGTATGGTTGACTCTCGATAAATATGCAATAACGGACATTGCCCTTTCCTTCATATCTCTTCGTACTTCGTAGGTACCTGGACAGTAAATTAGTACTTAATCGTTTTTCATTACTAGAAAATGTAAAGGGTCACGATAGATGTCGATTTAGTACAGCTGTATGTCTATATTTCTGTTTTCGTAACTGATGGCTCGGTTGGCGCATTGGTCGAGCGATCGATTGCCGCGCTACGTGTCACGGGTTCGATTCCCGCACGGAACAAATATTTGTATGGCCTACAAATCGTTGTTCCAGGTCTGGCTATTTGTGTATGTGAGTTTGTATGTTTGTGTGTGACCCACGACACAGGTGAAATTCCTAGTGTGGGGCAACGTTTATATAAGAAAAAAAAAGTACTTATGTCAATATTAATGTAGGCGACCGTTATTGCAAATTTATCTGGCGTCGACCATAGGGTGCGTTGTTCTCGCAACAGGCGTGCGTGTATGACTTTGTGTTTGAAAGTAAATGAAGCAAAAGGACTGTGTAAGAACCGTAGCTTGTGGTGTTCTGTCGTTCCTGTCTATCGGAAAAACGCGTGCGTTTATGATGAACGATCAAAACCATGTAAAATTATGTCAGTCCTGTCGATGTGGCGACATTTTGGGGTAGGCCTATGTCCAGCAGCGGACGTCTTTCGGCTGTCATGTTGATTTTGATAAAGCTTTCTATGTTTAAACCTTTTTTTATGGATGGGAAATCATCAAATTACACCTTCCGCTCTGGGTTGAGCGGGAGGGCGTGCCAGACTCTTACTGACTAAAACCCATCCGTGCTCCTCCTAGTGCCCTTTGTGTTCCAGAGCCGCGGTGACTTTCGAACAAAATCCGGATCCTAAACATTAACCTACATACTCTTCTTTGTTTTTTAATTTCTCTGTTTTTTGTACCAGCTAGGAGTTAGTTATGTAAATCTCATTACAAAATCTGTGCGTTGCAGCCAGTCCTGAAGTGTTACTGTCGCCTCAGATAAAAATGGCTGCCCTGCTGCGTTTTTTATTAAGGTAAGCACTAAGCAGCAGGTGTCTGGAAAAATGTTGTGAGGTTTTAGATTCTAACAATCAACTTAATTTGCAGTTTGCTGCTTCATGCAATTGTGAAGCACTAGTTTGGATGAAACAAGTGAGATTGTTCTTGTATACTCCACCATCAGAAACTATTCAAACTAGTAATAGGGTCATCATCATATCAGCCGGAAGACGTCCACTGCTCGACATAGGGCTCCCCCAATATGGGAGGGGATAATCGCCACGCTTGGCAGGCGGGGTGGCGATCGCAGTGTAACTGTGTGTTTCATACAATTTATGCACACAAATACTCGTCCTGCTACCGTGCGTGCGCGGCACCGGCGCCGCACTGCACTCTTGATGTATATGTCGTAGGATAATTTGATACTTCGAATCTTCGCGGAAATCCTAGGGGTTTTGCGAAAACGCGGATAATTAGACATAGGCGAAAAATTATCAAATCTTACTGGACAAAGTCAGGATTTTTGCGAAAATACTCGTTACTATAGTAAGATTTGATGTGCTCAACACTGATTGGCTACAATTTTGCTGGCTGACTTCTAATTGGTTCCTAGTTTGCCGATGATTAACTTCAAGTATTGTATCATAGAGTTATGATACAATACTCGTGTAGCACTTTTATTTACCACTTTATTTAAGTCCAAGTAGGTACACTATTTACGATAAAAAACAAAACACTTCTGCAATTTAACTCAGACACAAACGTAAACAAATAACGTGCGGCAACAAATGATTGACATTTAAGACGTCAACCAATCAGAGACGATCTCTTATTGAACGCGCTGACCGACCAATCAGCGTTCTTATTTCATAACAGCCAGCGTTTCGTTTCGCAATATTGCTATAATAACGAGTCAAAAATCCTGACTTTGTCCAGTAAGATTTGATAATTTTTCGCCTATGTCTAATTATCCGCGTTTTCGCAAAACCCCTAGGATTTCCGCGAAGATTCGAAGTATCAAATTATCCTACGACATATACATTGTATGGCAAGAATCAACCGGACGTGCGCAGTACGACAAACGCACCGCTGCGGTGCCGCAGCAGTTTCCGACACGAAATGTCTAAATTGAAAGAGCCCTTAGATATGATCACGTGTAGGGCATTCAATTATCCGGTCCATTTTACTATCCGGATACTACCAAAACACTGTCCGGATATTCTGTATAGTTCGGATATCATCGTAAAAGTAAATGAATCTAATATAATCAATCTATAATTTTTATTTCAATTATGGATAATACGATTTTTTTTATTTCATATAATTTTCACAATGTTTTCATGTAATAGTTTATGGCATGTATTTAACGCGGCGACAAACTAATCTGATTTAGGGTTTTAAAAATAATAATAATGGGTAGCGAAAATAAGAGGTTGGTAGCTACAGTTAAGTAGCATTTTAAGGTTGAACTAGTCGCGGGCGAAAGAAAGAAGTGCATACTGGTGGCAGTTAATAATGTTTCCAGAAAAACGGAAGATAAACAGAGATATCGTCTTACTCATAATATTAAGCAGTGCCGACCGGTGATCACTTGGGTAGGGTACAGACAAACAAGGGCTTTAACAAAATACAGAAACCAGCAAAACCATAAATTATGGCTATCCCAAAATCACTACTCTTTTATTGATTTCTATGTGTATCAATTTCAAGTACATGGCTCGTCTTCCGCATTTTACTGGCGGGTCGGCATCCAATCTGACTTTTACGACCAGTAACTGCACTCGTAAGATATTGCGCTGAGCCGGGGCTGTTACTTTTTAATGTCTGTGCCTCTTAGCAGTGATTTCTACTGTGAGTTCAGATTTTGGGATGGTCCTGACTTTTATTTGATTACATGTTGTGATCAGCTGTTAAAAGTAAGTACTGGTTAGGTTTAGGCTTGCTTTCCTAATTTGGAGATTTTGTGGTTTGTGTATGAGACCGATCCCCAGTTGATACTCTTGTAATAGCTAGCTTCAGGAATATACTATCGAATTGAGAGTGGGAACATGCTTTTCGTCTCTTTCTTTTGCCTTTCCAGACTTATATCCAACTAGCTTTTGCCCGCGACTTCGTGTAGCGGTATTTATACAACTACAAAAATTTCCGTAGCAGAATCAATATCACAACAAATGATTCTCGCAGCGCCATCTATCTCGACAGCTGCGAGCTAACTGGACAAAATCCTAAATCGCGATATTAAAGTTTACCGTGCGATTAGAACATTTGCAAAAGCCCGAATGTCAACTATCGGGCAGTTGCCCACCAGACACACAAACCGTCTGGTCGGAGGATCCTCCCTTTTCAACGGAGGTATGCGGAACTTTATATACTCTCTATTCCGCTACCTCCAAACTGGTGACCCTCGACATTGAACGTTAGCGCAGCCTTCGTGCTTACTCACTCATCATCATCACTTCTCCTCATCGCGTGACCTCAAGCTCTCGAGCCGCGAGTCATGCAGCCAGCCAGAACCCACGGCTTCCCGTTCCCGTATATCCTATACTTCCTCATGAATGTGGCTATCATATACAAAAATATTTTTTCAAATCCGACTGGTACTTCCAGAGATTGGCGCGTTCAAACAAACAAACAAGCTCTTTAGCTTTATTATGTTTGTATTGTATAGATGTATGATTCGGAGCAATATCACTCTTATAAATGTTTTCCTCCTCGGGAAAATGGCGTGAAGAGATCTTTTACTTTACGCATCTCCCTTGTGTTAAAGTTTTGAAAGAGGTATACCTCTGGTGGGACTGATCGGAACTAAGGCGATATATCTACCAAGTCCAATGGGTCCAACCTTATTCTGACAAGTTTTTTTTTGTTTAAAATCCTTTGAGGACTAACTTTTCGAATTTTCTTCTTCTCTATTAATAAATCTTCAGCCGCCATAATAACATACACAATAGTAAAACAATGGCGCATTGACTCCAGGAGTCGTCGAGGATATGAGAGATAAGACCCACTTAAGTACCTACTTACTTATTAGTCTCACACTTACCTATTATGATTAGGAGCGACAGGCTACGGTGGTTAAATTAAAGACAGTAGTTATTAAAATTTACAGACAGTAGTATAATTGTGGTCAATTTGCTAAACAATGATATTTCCAAACATAAGTATCTGTAAAAAAAACACACATAGGCTAATCCAGCTACGCTCAATCTGCGGCCAGCGGGCCGCATGTGACCCGTCATGGTTTTCTGTGTGGCCCCGTAGCCTAGCATAAATTATATCATTAGTGCTATATTTACTTAGCGACTCGGTAACATTTATTGAGTACCTACTAAACTGCGAGAAATATTCACCAGCTAGTAAAACGAACAAGTTGGCCTAATTTTATCGAAAATTAAAAAATATAATATTTTACTGTCGATAATTGCGGCCCATCATGACAAAAGTAGAAGCGTTATGTGGCCCAAGAAGAAAAAAGGTTGAGTATGGCTGGGCTAATCCTATGAATAAATACATTATAAATATTATAATGAACAAACTAAATCTCGAGGGCGACCTACATTATTTACGTGAAACCATAACGCTTGCTTCTGAACCAACAAAACTATAGAATCGTTCTGCCGACTGAATACCAATGAGACTAGAATATGAACTGAAAAAATGACGATCTCTCTAAATATTCTACCTTGGAGGGTCGTTCGAAGTTTGTATGATCGCATCATTAGGGATTTCTGGTGCATTTACAGATTCTAAGAATAATTTGGCCATTAGAAATAAAAAACTTGGCGGTTTTCTGGGGCCTAACCACCAACTTCTAAAGCAGTATTACTTCAATATTACTTCCAGTGGGAAAGAGACGGAGCTATACAGGACGTATAGCTTCGTCTCTTTCCCACTGGAAGTAATATTAAAGTAATACTGCTTTAAGAGTTGGTGGTTTAGGCCCTGAACTCGGTACTTATTTTGAGATAAGAACGTGTCAAATCATGCTTTGATGCTAAATGACAGGTTTTCTGCCTAAAATAGACTTTGAGAAATATGCAACTTCATATACAGAGATTAAAATAGAGTTTGAAAAATATTCAACTTCATATTCAGAAATTTAAATAGAGTTTGAAAAGTAATCAACCTCATAATAATATACAGAAATTAGGGGGTTGGTTCTAAAACAGCGTACCTAAGTCATGCATCGTTTTCAGAAATAGCGATGTAAGCTGCTATACACTGTATGTTGGGAAGTTACTATACACTGTTGATGGGTGATTATCCATTACACACCGAGACTTCTTCGTGCTTCGGAAATCACTTTCAGCCGTTGATCCCGGCTGTCATCTGCACCACCTTTCACAGTCTTTAGGGATGTTCTGAGAACCGCAGCAGTAAGTGACCGGCGACGCAACTAGCCTGGGCAGCTCCGCGCTCCCGCTCACTCTCGCTATACTATTATGTCGGTCATATAGAAGGAACTAATGAGCGTTGGATCTGGGACCTAGTACGCGTAGTTCGCCTGTGGGAGCGTTCTTTCGAACTAGTTCACGAACTACACAATACTAATGTTCAGAAGCCTGAAAATCTGATACCAGTCTTGCCAAGGGGTAATACTGGTACCTATAGTTTTCAAAAAATAAAAGGCCCATTTTGACAGCAGGATACAACAAAGGGATTTATTTCATGTCTCTTTCAGACTTACTAGTAAAGTAATGTTGTATCCTGCTGTCAAAACGGGCCTTTTATTTTTTGACAACTGTACTTAGCTGCATCTGGATAGACAGGAAGCTGACCCCAACTTATCTGTAGAAAAAGGCTAGGGCAGATTGACTGAATCAATGATTTACAACATCTATGCTTGGAATATTTGAGTTTTTTTTTTTAATACGTGTAGGAGGAATTTCTCCTGTATCGTGGGTGCTTTTACAAACAGCCAGACCCAGAACAACTATATGTAGGCCATACAAATATTTGTTCCGTTCGGGAATCGAAGCCGCAACACGCACCGCAGCAGCTCAACTACTGCGCCAACCGTGTCGTTAAAATCGGATGGCCATTAGCATAATAAAAAAAATACAACCGAATTGAGAACCGCCTTGAAATCGGTTAGAAAATTGTCGAAGAAAGCAATTTCTTGATTTATAACCACGATACTGCTTAACCTTGAAAGTTTGAGACAGTAGCGACGTTGCACGAACCCGGAAGATGTCGGCTGTTATTGAAATTTATTGGATTCAACCAAGACCTATTGAAAGCCATAAATTACTAAACTCTGTTGCTGAAACTATATGGGTTGATTTTAAATTCGTATCTGTTTTTCTGGAGGTGAAAATACGAAAAAGTTTCACAATTAAACCAATTTAAAAATATTGAAAAAATTGCTGTTTCATACAAAAAATGCAATGCCAAGCCTAGATAAAGACTTATAATTTCAGAGCCAAATTCTATTATTCACACAAAAACAATCCTGATAATGTATCTGGCTATTGTCCTTTATGTAACGTCAATCAGAACCACCCATTAATTCATACCTTGACCTTATAACATCCTTACATAATATATAAGTAAAGAAGAAATTATAAGCGAACACTAACGTATCGATTTTATTGTAATAACAAGGTCGGACTTGTCATAACTTCTTCATGTTAATAGACAAGTAGACATGTTGAGTATTTGGGTTTATGGTACAATTTTCTGAATATGTAGGTGTATGGTTGAAGTTTGGGTCATAATGCTGTGTTATTTTGGGTCTCAGAAAGCAACTTAAGCCTTCAGGTGTACTACATGAACAGTGTTCGCGTTGAAGCCTTATAAACTATTAGCTACAGTCAGCGGCTTTGTCCACGCGAAATCCAAAACTCATTCCAAAGGATATGCTTTCGGGATAAAAACTATTATATAGGTACTTATGTCCCAATCAAGACCATGGACCATGGTCTACCCGTGTGACAAGTCTCTTTCAAATCTGTTAAGACGAAAAGGTCATAAATAGAAAGACAGACGGTCAGAAAGAAAGACAGACGGAAACAATAACTTTCGCATGTATAATATTAGTAAGTATGGAAAGTTATACGGGCCGTATAAGTTCAAATAATTCGATCAAACAGGCTGGTTCATACAGTTTTATCAAATAATGAATGTCTATGGGAAAATTTGATCAAAAATGAGTTGTCAAATGGCATGAGGTAAGTAATATGAAATTTCGTGTTTCTATTTAATCACAGTTTGATTGACCAGCCTGCTTGATCAAATTACTTGAACGTGTATGGCCCGTATTAGTTGCATTTTGATGTAAGCCGAGATTAGAAGCCTAGATTTTACCCTTCGTTTGAAATGCATGCCTCTGTCTAGCCATATGTTAATAATAATGTAAACGGGGCTGTCTATGTTTATTAGCTCAACCGAAAATCTTATCTTATTCTAAACTAGCAGCACGCCGCAGTTTCACCCGCGTAGTTCCCGTTCCCGTGAGAATACGTGGATAAAATATAGCCTATGTTACTCCCTAATAATGTAGCTTTCCATTCATGAAAGATTTTTTGAAATCGGCACAGCAGTTTTTGAGTTTATTCATTACAAACATACACACAAAAATACAAATCTTTCCTGTTTATAGTATAAGTATAGAATGCGAAGAAAAAATGGCCCATTATTTTTTACCCCTGAAGTCTCTGTTTCAAGTCCCTGAAAATATACCTGTCATGATTTTCGCAGTAGTTCACTAAGGTATGTTCAAACTGAATAAAAGTACCCCAATTCTAAGAGAAAAATAAAACAGCTATTCCATCATTCATGACTATTAGTACCCATCCAAAACTCCCAAAAGGTTATGTTAGAATATTAAAGACTGCAAAGGCTTAATATGAATAATTCTGTGACCTCATTAGTCCGTGCAATACAAAATTCAGATGGGACGGTCCAGGTTAATGTAGCGTCCCAGCACAAAACAGAATGATATACTAGTAGAAGAAGGTTGGTTCCATACAAATAGATCTCTGTATGACCGCTATACATTTTTTTTGTTTACTTTTTATGCCGGATGTTGCCGAAAACCTGCACTGTGGAGGTCTCGCACTCGGGTCTCAGAGTGACGGCCATTTTGCGCGAATGTGACGGCAGTACACGCGTCCATTTTGGCGCAAATAAACTCTTTTTCTTTCTTTGAACGTGTCCTTAATCAGCGTGAGGCTGTTCTCTCGATGTCAGGAGCCTTCCTTCTGAATCTACCTATTTTGTGGTCCAGGGTCAGTTGAAATCCTTTAATGACCGCAGATAGAGGCAGCTGGGAATTAATTAGGGAACTTGCCACCGACGCCGTGCCTGATAAATTGGTGTTCGGAATACTGTTATTTTAGAGGGCACTGGTTGACTGATTAGACTGGTGTTTTTCTTGACTGTCTAGGTTTTTCGTCGTGATTAATTATTTATGTTACACTGTAATAGTTAAGTACTTTTAATTTTTGTGAATATGTGTTTACGTACATCAACGAAATCACTGCTACCGTTTTCAAGCATTGCATTGTAGTTTTCTGTAGAGTTTACGTTATCGCCTACTATTATCTTCATAGTTACATAAAAATGCCATCGTCGGACAGAGTGGTGTAAAAAAGGATGAGAGACAGATAAAACTACTTTAAAAAAAATCTTCAATCTCTTTCATCCCCATTCCTTGCATTTTATAAGATATACCTCTATCTTATAAAATTCAAAATAAAAGACCGTGAAAGGTTTTATATGCAAAGCAAAGACGAGTTGGCCTGTAGCTAACGAGGCAGAATAATTAGGTTGAAGGAGCTGAATAGTTTCTGCTATGGAGGTAAATTTATCCATCCAATAAATATAACATCAAACGGTTTGCAGGCACCTACGTTCCTTTGCTAAATCTGGAAGATAGTATAATGCGGGCCATACACGTACAAGTAATTTTATCAGACAGGCTGGTTCAAACAGTTTTATCAAATTGGCATGAATGTCTGTGGAAAACCTGATTAAAAATGAGTTGTCAAATGGCATGAAGTAATATGAAATTTCGTATTTCTATTTGATCAAACAGTTTGAATCAGCCTGTTTGATGATCAACATTCCACAGATCGTTGATTAAATGGAAAAATGACATTTTTCCATTTAATCGACGAGATATTCATGCCAATTTGATAAAACTGTTTGATCAAATAACTCGAACGTGTGGCATTAGATGCATTTTGATCTAAACCGAGATTGGAAGCCTAGATCTTACCCTTGGTTATAAATGCATAGGTACCTCTGTCTAGCTATATTTTGATAATAATTTTTATTTTATTTTATATTGGCAGTCCAACAACATATGTATAATAATAATGTAAATATAAGCCGCGTATAAAATACTGTAGGAGTGGAACCATTGAAGTAAACTTTACAGCGTGATAATTAAAAATTGGTCATAATCGGCAGGTAGATGGATGCCTTTACCACTACATCTAAAAAGCAACGGTTTTAGGAGACAACCTATAAAGTATTGTATTAAGATTCAATACTACTGGCTCAACTGAAGTTAAGAGTACCTAATTGAAAAGTCACAGTCACGCCAACACACAAAAAACTCCCACACCAACACCTTATAAGAAAATCCATAAATTATTCAAGGTGCACTCAAACATACAAACAAACAACTTTTATACAAACCTTTGCTGCACCATTTCCCTAGAACCACCCATTTAATGGCAGTCCTCTTCAGTAAACTGAGACCTTAGCTAATCAAACGTAATAAAAAACCCGCCAAGTGCGAGTCGGACTCGAGCACGAAGGATTCCGTACCGTATCTATAATAAAAACGGCAAAAAATCACTTTGTTCTATGGGAGCCCCACTTAAATATTTATTTTATTCTGTTTTTAGTATTTGTTGTTAGAGCGGCAACAGAAATACGTCATCTGTGATTTCAACTGTCTAGCTATCACGTTTCATGAGATACTGCCTGGTGACAGACAGACGGACAGCGGAGTCTTAGTAATAGGGTCCTGTTTTTACCCTTTGGGTACGGAACCCTAAAATAAACAAGCACTCGGTAAAAGCTTTGTATTTCTTTTCAAAGATGGCTGCCAGGAATAGAGTCTTTCAAGTATAACCTGCACCTCGTAATTTTTATACCAATATTGATTTAAACTTACTGTTAGTAGGTATTGCAAACTCGAGTCGGCTTTGATCGAAGGAGATTCGGAGTGATGAAGGCGCGTTGGTTCTGCTAATGTTAGCAATTTCTTTGATTTATTTGTGATCGTCAAGTTTCCATTAGTGTTTTTTACCGACTTCATAAAAAGGAGGTTATCAATTCGACTCGTATGTATGTATAGCATTGTCAGTATGCACAGTTTTTATATACAACGTGTAATTAACGTGTAACAACTGTTTAGTTAAATTGGTTAAATGTAAGTGCAAATAGTAAGTAATGTAATAATTGATGAGTCCCTCTATTCTATTTTATTTTATATTTTTAATTTAATTTAATGTAATGAATGATTTAAATGTAATATAATGTAATGAATGAGTTAAATGTAATTTAACGTTTAATTTAGTTTAATGCATGTTTTTGCTTGTTTTATTAATTGTATTTCTTTCTTATTTTTTTAAACTAAGATAATAATTTGATCTGCAATATAAATTTGTTTATCCAGCGGCACTTAATGCCGGTAATCTTTACTGTTATGATGTGGATAATGCAGTGGGCTACAATATTGTAAACGCTTTATTGCATTTATAATTTAAGTAAATATGTATATTGTAGCTGTTTATTGTCCCAAATAAAATAAAATAAAAATAAAAAAGTAATAGAATAAAAGCAATACCTCGAAATCGCAAAAGCTGTTCAGTACATTTTGTCGAGTTATGCACACATAAATGTAAGTACGGGGCGGTCGATTTTTTTCCGCGATTTCAGTTTTGGTCCCATAGTAAAAGTTGTTCATAATGATGAGTACAATGACCCCTTGTACCTATTGCGTTTATTCTTTTACACGTCGTATATTAGTCTATTTGGAAATAGATTTTATGATATTAAATTCTGAGCAATAGCTTGAATGTTATAATATATGTTGAACAATATTCTTCAGTGGTTAAACGTGTCCATTCATTTGCTATTCAGCCCCGTCGGAATGGGATTATATCGAACATGATTCGCCGCTTGAACATGGCCGATGAAGTATTATTAATTTCCGTAAGCAGATTTCGCACACACAAAAGCAGAACATTAATTTCAATTTTAGAGAATTTTATTATATTATTATGCAAACAGGCGTACCGTAAATCTAAATTACCTAACTCTTCCTTTATATAAATCTTTTAATGCGAATGTTTGGGCTCTGGTAGAAATATCACTGGCCCTTTTTTTAGGGTTCCGTACCCAAAGAGTAAATCGGGACCCTATTACTAATACTTCGCTGTCCGTCCGTCCGTCTGTCCGTCTGTCACCAGGCTGTACCTCATGAACCGTGATAGCTAGACTGTTGAAATTTTCACAGATGATGTATTTCTGTTGCCGTTATAACAACAAATGCTAAAAACAGAATAAAACAAATATTTGAAGGGGCTCCCATACCGTTTTTTTTATAGATAGTGGTACGGAACCCTTCGTGCGCGAATCCGACTCGCACTTGACCGATTTGTTCCCATAGTATTTCTTTATTTTTTCATAAATACTTTCACCGCGTGAAAGATTGCCTATGAATGTAAAGTCAGTCTGTATTACTGCCGGTATCTTCTGTAATCATCACACCGTGAGTCACCGCGAATGTGAACTCACTTTCCGCCTTGAGTGGATGGGTTGACAGCTCACTTCGAGTTCACTTCACCTAAGTATTCACGGGGCGAGTTTTACAAAATAGCTCTACTGTCATTCCACCTTGATTGGAATATTGACAGCTCACTTCACCTGAACGTTAAGATTTTACTGAACAACACTTCTGGGTATATCTCATTAAAACTATCCGCTGAAACAATGCACGTTGAAAAGTCAAAGTTCTCGAATAGCTTTGTAAAGTTTCAAACTAGTCTAACTCGGTACTACCACAACTCATTAATAGTTACTATGTTTTACATTTTCTAATTACTCTCGGTGCCTGGTTCCAAAGCTGTAATGAACCCCGCAATGTACTTTGTACACTGAGATAAATTAGTGTCGGCTTCAGCTGTATTTTTAGATTTAGGTAATGAACTTGCTTTGTGGTTATTGTGAAACGATATTTTCGCTCATTTAACCGTTTTGATAGACAACAGTAAAACAGTTCGAACCATAATAAGTTTTAGTACCTTCTATCACAATCCGAAGGATTTCAAAGGAAATTCTAATTCCAGTGCTTGGAATAATTTTATCTGCTTGACGACATAATGAATGTTGTTGACTTGTCAGAATGAAAATAAAAGGAGGCGGGCTGTGCGAGGGAGAGGCCAACCTCACGTCCCAGCCTCCGCAATAAAAAAGGACACCAGTGAGCTTTGGGTGGCTCGCCGTCCGATCAGAACCAGGGGGTCTACTCTCTAAGCCCGAAGTCCTTAGTTTCTTTCGGCCTTAGTATCGGGCGTATTCTACTCCGTATCACCTACGGACGTACGATTAGTCGCGAACCCGAACTAACAACAACTGTCAAATTATGTTGTCATTCATCCTTAGGCCCGGGTCGACGCCGACGGCGCGTTGTGTTCTACGCGTGCCTCAAAGGGATGTCAGCATAGACCGCATAGTAGACGGGGACCGCTAGGGCCACAGCCTGCCAGGGTTGCGAAATTTGTTCATAAGAGTCACCGCCGCCCTGGAACGCAAAGGGCATTAGGTGGAACACGGATGGGTTGAGTCAGTAAGATGTCAGACTCTTATGGACATTAGGTCATTAAGTACGTACATGATCTTTAAATTAACCCTTAATGTTATTTTTTTGGGTTGAATGGTATATCAGTCACGGAACCGACCCCAAAGCTACTACTGTGTCTGGAATATTAATAGGCGATGCAGCCTCGGTGATTATGTTGTGCAGATGCAGATTGCTTTGAATCTTTAAATGCCGACAACGTTATTTAGAAAGGTATCGGGTTATGAAGAGAATCCCCCACCTACGTCATTTTGTTGGTGCAGGTCTTAGTGCGCACTAAGTCCATGTTAGGTACTCTTAACACAGTTCCAACTCCAACTTACCTATGTAGGTAGGTATACCTGAAGTGACGTAGCGCTGGCATGGCGATAAATTAGCGGTAGCAAATTTTGGCGGTTATAAATGACTAGCAGAACGCCACAGTTTCACCCGCGTAGTTCCCGTTCCCGTGGGAATACGTGGATAAAATATAGCCTATGTTACTCCCTAATAATGTAGCTTTCCATTGGTGAAAGAATTTTTGAAATCGGCACAATAGTTTTTGAGTTTATTCATTACAAACATACACACACAAAAATACAAATCTTTCCTCTTTTTTAATATTAGTGTTGATAAATGATATTTATTTTGTAAGTAGGTCAAACATAACTCTTTTACACGTCAAAAAAAATCGTCGTATAAAGAAAAGAGTTCGCAGCTATGTCGTAATTCTCTACTGTCGTACTTATTCATGATGTATCTAGTATCTATCAACCAGTAATATCTTGTTTGCAAAAACCGTTTCGTATATTCATAGGTGGACTAATGGCATCGGCCATAGCCTCTTCGATCAGTTGTCCTTGTCTTCTCCTCCTATTGTATCGCAAGGAATTCGCCCTCATTCTTCACATTGATTATTCCTTTGAGCGCATGGAACCTTGTCGACGGGAACATCCTCAAAGGGTTCACAAAGGAAATAACTCACCGCGTTCACTGCCTAAGGCACATATAATTGAAATCACTGAATGTAGAAAATTTAATAATTAATAAAATGTTAACACCAAACTGATAAAAATGTGAGTTTATGATTGTGTAGTGTTAAGAAGTACCAAATAGATACTCGACGGTTATGACGTAGTAGTTCCTTAATTATTCCTAAATTACTTTCAAATATTCTTATTAATATCTAAATAATATTCTTTGTATTTATTTTCCCATAATAAGTCATTTATTTGATTTTTATAACAATAATTTAGTATTCATAACATATTAAGTAATTAACTGATTCTAAAATATGGCGGATAAATGTATGTAAAGGGAGGCATTCATTATATTGTGAACTAGTGTTATAAACGTTGCTCTGCCCAAATACAGACTGAATGTGAATTATAGTTCGTGTTTAATTGTGTGAACCCTACTACTGAGTATCAGTAGTGATATCGTAAAATAGGTCAGCCAATTCTACGATATGACCATGACATATGGATTAACTACAGAACAGCCATCTCATTCCTCACACTACTCCACATTTCTTTCGCGTTCGTTGATGCCGTAACATATCTGTTAGACAACCAGAGTTTTTTTTACAAAATCAAATCATGTTATGGCAAGTCTGTCTATTTTAAGATTTTTGCGATAAGACCGCCCCATTGTTATACCCTATTATTGTAAAGCCCTTATTATAAATTGTTGTGCTGTATAATATATATTTATCTTTTTTTCGTTACCAAACAGATTTATTTCGGAATGACAACGAATTAAAGGCACGTACGCATTTAAGTTATTCCCAGGTCGCGGTCGGTGCGGTTTTATCTTCTCAATGCAAATGGCGGCTACCGGCCCTTTTACCCTGCTTTTGTTTTAAATTCAACCTTGTTTTTACCTTGGGGGTTGGTTGGTTGGTTCAGGACAGTGTTATATCAGTCTCATGTCGTTAAGTATGCTTTAAAAAGTTTCTCTAAATTGAACTAATTTTAAATGGTTCTTGGAAATCTGAAGCAGTCGAAAATATTCAAGCCATCTGCTGTCTAATTTCTGACTTTGGTTTTCCGACTGAAGTAATCATGTATTATCACGATCGTCAACAGCGTCAATCCTTAGTTGGACATAAAATCCTCCCAGTACACTAAAACAAGGGTTCACTGACGTTTATAGGGTTTTTAGGAGGGCTATTAAGATCGTGTACGCCGTATGTCATTTCATACAAGCTTTGAAGTCCTTATTCTTCAAAATGAATTAACCGATTTTAACGAAACTTGGTATGCATACGCTAGATATCCAGGTCTAAATATTTATCAGAAAACATATTTAAAAAGATTTTACAGGGAGAACGAGAGCGATTTTAAGTTTTCTATAGAAAGTGAAAAATCACTATATACTTCCCCCTGAACTCTTTTGCAATTTTTTTTTCTAATAACTATTTAGACCTAGAAATCTAGCGTACGCATACCAAGTTTTATTAAAATCGGTGCGCTTGAGCCAACATTGTTAAGAAGTGTTTTATGATGTAAATATTAAAAAAATAACGGTATCTCAACATAATACATCATTATAGTTTGTGAATATGTCACTTCATGTGGTTTACTTGTATTTTTTGATATTCAAACGAAGTTATTGCGTCATGCCTCCGTCTTGAAATTAGAAACGTCAAGATGAGCTTCTTAAATTATTTGGAGAGTATAGTTTAAATTCTAGCTTGTGTAATAGAAACGTCCAAATATTTCAGCTATTTTAATTGAAACGTTTAAAACTCTTCTATTGTAAGTCTAAGCCATTATTCTGTATTCTGTTACCTTATACAAATTATGTAGAAACTTTAGGGCCGTGAAAAGTTTGCGACCGCATATTCTGAGAGATCCTGCCTTTTGTCCAAAAGGCAGAAACTCTCAGAATATGCGGCTTGGGTTCTTGTTGAAAGCCAAAGCTTGTTAGTTACGTTTCAAGGTTATTGCAAGTTTGTGAAGAAACTACTTTACAAATCTGAAAAGCAGTGGTTTCTTCATAAAAGTTGGAAAATTATAAATAAGTGCCTATTACACCGATAAGCACCGTGATCAGCAGACCAGGGGGTCCTGCCCTGGTTGCGGAATTGTTCAAATGAGCTACTTACAGCGGCCCTGGTACGCAAAAGGCATTTGGAGGAACATGGGTGGGTTTTAGTCAGTAAGAGTCTGATACTCCCTTCGGCGCCGTCCAGAGTGGAAAGAGTCATTTGATGATTTCCAATCCAAAAAAATTAAAAAAATGGGGGGCCCTGCCCTAAATTCTTATTTCCGAAATCGAAATGATAGAAAGCTACAGTTCTCTAAGTCCTATAGCCAAATACTTTTCAATCCCGAAAAATGCACGGTTCGTGTGAATTAATTTTTTGCACACGTCGGATCGCTTAGGACTTTTGACAATTTATACAAAGGAAGAATGTTCCCAACACAGTACGTTAACATAATATACCTAGGTACTTTTTGTGCCGAAATGGTTATTATATTATCTAGAAACTCATCTGCTTAATTTAATCTAAAATGTTTTTGTCTCTTAACCGCACAAGGACGCTAGGCATTTAATTTCGGCATAACATTCGCAGGGATAAACGTATAATATTTCTACGTAGCCTCTTTTCAGAATATTAAAAACAATATCCTTAGGCAAACGAGTATATTTTTAGCTGAGTTAATATTATGTAAACTAAAGATCTTTCTTGGCCGTGGTATTCCCGTATGTGACACATACGGTTGACTAAAGAAAAAACATCTTTACTTATTACGAGAGGTTCTTTGGTTTTGCTGATTAGTTGCAGTTTAAATGTGAACCGTGTGAACCTAAATTATACTTCACAGCACCTGGTATCTGGAAGGCTGTAAATTAGTCTACTGCTGGATCTACACCTCTCCAATCGCTCGTCAAGTGTCTCGATTCTCGGAAACTCTCATCTAGCTGCTTCATTCTGTATAGCTCCGTTTGTCTCTCACACTATAGTCAAGTCATGATGGTTTTAAGACATCATATTAGGGCTTATTCCGTGAACTGGTTCGAGATTCTCTGCCGGATCACCTTGACTGATTAATTGAACTAGCAACAGCCAATCATATCATTTGTCGTGACATTTATAATTCAACGGACTTACTTAATTCGGTTTTCAAAAAACGCTTCTTGTTCTGTTTTGTACTAGCTCATTTTTAAAAGGAGTTTTTTGTATTCCGAGTTGAGAGCAACGACACAGTTGAAAAATCACAAGTATTTTAACCCCTCCAGTTATTTTCAACCCAAAAGGTTGGACGCTTAGAATAAAGCCAGTGGAAAAAGTTTGATGAAAACTGGCCAGCACAAGTTCCTGGCAAGGGATGGTTGATTTAGTACTCTAGAAAACTATTTGGTTGTTTTTGATGTGCAGTTGGCTACGCTCTTCGAAATAGACTTTGACAGCGCCTTTACTTCGTTACCTACCTACATACACAGAAAAAATAGAACAGGGGCCCTACCATGACGTGTTAAAGCGTGAGTCGTTCGAGCGAGAAGGAGGGATGGAGCTATACACCCTATATAGCTCCATCCCTCCTCGCTACCGCTGGACTGAGCGTTACCGCAACAAAATGGACTTGTCTGTAGAAAGGGACAAACAGAAAGTGCGGCCAATACCAGTCTCTTATCTAGGCCATTATAACCACTAGTGGCGAAGGACAGCCTTTGGCGAGGATCAATCAGAATTCTAGAAAAAAACAACAACTGACTGCACAACCGCTTTGTAACTCACTATTTCTGAGCGTATGACAGTCGTACAGGGAACGTTTAGTCTAGTTCTACATAATATATTTCCTTGTTCTCGAGTAGGTACGTAGGTACTTTGAATTTTAGCGTTACAGGGAATACAAACCATTACTGCTCAAAAGGAAGGCTCATATTCGTATGCTTGAGTTTTACTTCTGACTTGCGCTTGACCGTACGTATTGAGACTAGTAATTGTGTTTGAATGTGTGATTGATGATCTTTGACGCCGCCTAACTCTTCGGGAAAGGTTGAAATGCAATCAATCAATTCATTCGACTTTTGTACTAACATCTGCTGACCTTTTTCTAAGTGTTCAGTTAGTTTCTAGAAGTAAATGATGAGTTGAAGTGAGAGTTATCGTATGTAAATTACCAAAAAACAACACAGGTGTATAATTTCCCAGATGTTCTTCTGATTTGAAACGTTTGTACGCCTATTTATCTTTTCCTATCGACAGAAATGCATAGCTACCAAGTAATGCCACATCTTCATACAGGTTAGGCCGACCAGATCTTCTGTAGATTTCTTAATTTTTTGAAAAATGTGTTAAAAATTGTGTTAATACGGCAGAGCTCATGGACTCGGTTCAAGTCTGTCAAACGCGATTAATTTAATAATTTGGCAAAATTCGCCCATTTCTCATCTCATTATTGCCTATTTGCTTATATTCACACCCTTTTTCACAAAACCTTAAAAACGTAACCTTAAAAACGTTCTGATCAAGAAGCGTAAAATGGGTTTATTTTAATTTTCCTCTCAGGTCTGACGTGAACCGTCAGACCTGAGTGGACCACTTTACGAGTACGTATCTATAATGTGATGTAACAAAGAATTTATAGACATTTTATTTTCTTCAAAAACTTGAGAAGGGTTCTTGTTTGGCAACTTTAAGTAATAAATAAATAAAAGGGTAGCTCGTCTCACTCAGTTTGCCCTTACGACTTGAACAAGACAAGTGTCTAATAAAATTTGTAGGTTTTTTATGGTTACCGCGTGTAAACATAGACGTTAAATTTCTAGTGTAGCACCGCTACAATGTAATAGATTGTGTATAATAATTGTTTTTGTATAGGGGGGGGGGGGGATCAATCTAGAATTTTAGATAGTCCTCGAAATTTAAAGTTTCTTGCGCTTTTTAGAAATAGTAGCCCTGATTAACATTGTATGCTGATGAGTTTTAGCGTGCGGTATCTATACTAATATTATAGGTACTGAAGAGTATATTTGTTTGTTTGAACGCGCTAATCTCAGGAACTACTGGTTCGAATTTAAAAATACCTTTAGTGTTAGATAGCCCATTTATCAAGGATATAATATTATAGACATGTATAACATAATTTTTTTCCGACACCCACGCGAACGAAATCGCTGGCACAGAAGGCTTAGTACAAGTTTTTTAACGTACTCGATCGCGTTAACGTAAACATTCGCTTATGACAAGAGAAAAAATCTGCTGCTCCTGAGAAATATAAATTTTAGAAATATTATAATTTTCCTTATAATATTTTGGACTATCTGAGAATTGATACCAGGACATCGTGTTCAGCAGTAACGCATGCGACCCTAAGGTCAACGAGCCAGTTAATAAAATAAGTCTTCGATGATTTCCTGACGATACTTATAATATTTTTTATTCCATTGTTGCAGTTGGAAAATGTGCAGCTCCTGGACAAGTACAATCTGCGGAACCCGTCTAAGGGGACTTTGTACTTCGCTACCACACACCTCATATTCGTGGATCATGAGATGAGAAAAGAGACATGGGTATGTAGTCTTTTAACTAGTATATCAACTGCTGATAGCGTCTAGATTTTGATTTGATTGATACAGTTCTTTAAGTCAAAAAAAAAAAAAAAGTATATATAGAGCGCTTTTAGGCAAGCGTGCTCCTTCGTCGACCACATCATTTATTATCATCAGGTGAGATAATAAGTTGCAAATACATCTTTGAAAAATGGGGTTTTACAGACCCGTTTACCGAGCGGTGTCCCTGTCCAAAAAATGGCTCTCTTGTTGGAGTTTACCAAGTGCCCTTACACCTGCACCATTGAGGACCTAAGTAATGCCACTGATGCCGCTATTAACTTGGCCATCTTGGTCAAAAACTGGCCAACCATCGACTCGAAAAAAAGGAAGATGGTGAACTATCTCTTCTTTTTTTTGAGTTGATGGTGACCCTTAAAGAAAGTCAGAGGAGGGAGCCTATCAAATGATTAAAAAAAAATATAGGCTTTTGTCAATAACAACTTTCACTATCGTTCGACATACCAGGAAAGCATGGCTCATGGCTTACTGCAGTGAGAAGAGAAGAAGGGCCTATGATGACGATCACAGTAGCTATAATAGGCAACTCTAGGTTCTGTAAACACAAAATTATTCGAAAGTTCTCCAGCGAGTTCCCTGAGCTTGTAATCGTGTCCTTACCCTTCAAAATGTCATTGCTTTCAATTGGTTAATGAACGGCTCGATGGTCTCTAAAGCGGTATCAGTTGTCTTTGAATAGATGAAACCTTCATAACGCTAATGAATAATGCTAGGCTCTACACTTAATTGGAGATACGTACAACCCAAGTTTACTTGAGGGTGCTTGAGGTAATTTAAGAGCACTTTAAAGATTCAATCTCGGTGCTTTAAAATAATGATTTTCGTGACTGCTTTTATAGAAACAGGATTTGGTGTTTAAAGACTAGTATATTTAGATGATTTTCAAGGTGTGTGTTCTCTTTATTAAAACTGTAGGATTTACGAGTATAATGCAAATCAATCACCATTCCTTGATATGGGATGTCATAGAGCTAATTTACTACTATTTATTAGTTCAGAAATGTATATGTCGCAGCCAACTAGGTGAATCCGCGCGTTCATTAAAAGTCTAGCCTTTTCATTGAACTGTGCCGTTTAAACAGCGACATAAGTGATACGGTCAAGTCATCAAACGATATTGAACAAAAGATGTCACTTAGCTCGCTGAAAAATGAGCTCATTTAAATGAAAAGGCTAGGCAACCAATTAACAGCTGATTAAGCTAATTGACCGCGACATATACATAGCTATTTTAGGCAGGAACTTAAAAAAAACTTTTAAGTGTACGATTACTCGAAAAAAAACCAATTTGGCCGCCAAGTTCCAGGTTTCTCGCAAGGTCATGCTTGGTCCCATACTCATGGGTGTTCATAATGATGTGTACAAAACCCCGGTAGAGTTTTATTTATTTCAATAATTGTTTACATTCCACTAGATACTCCTGATGCACATATCGACTGTGGAGCGGCTGCCGATCACGACCACCGGCTCCCCGCTCCTAGTGCGTACGAAGACCTTCCAGTCGGTGTTCTTCGTAATCCCTCGGGAGAGAGACTGCCACGAAATGCACCAAACACTCCTTAGACTCAGCCAACCAGGTTTGTAGTAGATGAAAAGTTGCATCGAAATATTATGAACATTTCCAGAGATTCATAAAACACCTGATGCGAGTGCAGAGCGGTTTCAGAATATGGCCCATTTGCTGAAGTATCCCAAATAACCATACACCTGCACCCTAGATGACTTACGGCCGCTTTCTATAATATATCTCAATCCCAATCTTGATCCCGATCCTTGTCTGTAACCAATCAAAGGTGAGGATTGTGTGGTGAAGGACACAAACTCGGCCGTTGATTGGTTACAGACAAGGATCGGGATCAAGATTGGGATTGAGATATGTTATAGAAAGCGGCCGTTAAACAACGCCTCCGACGAAGTAATAAACACGGCCACCTACTGGGCCCAAACAGTATAAGTGATGAACCGTTGACACGATAAGAAGATAAAGAAGTAGATCAAGTTTAATATGTGTAGTCTCTGGTCCATGTTATATTAACCTATACTATGTTATGTGCCGGCAGCAACTCTAACATTTTTGTTATTTGCGTTTGGCTACTACATTGTTTAAATTTTGTCATGACTGCCACGTAGGTGTAGTGGTCTTACAACAAAAAACTGTCTGTCACCATCTTCTTCATCAGGCAATATAAGAATGATCTTATTTATTTAATAAACGTGTTCCAGTTCACATAGACGAGCTATACTGCTTCTACTACAAGTCGACACCCGACGACCTGCCCAAGTCGGCTGGTTGGAACTTCTTCGATATTCAGACCGAGTACCAGAGGATGAATGTGCCCAACGACCAATGGGTTCTCTGCACTGCTAACAAGGATTATGAGGTAAGACCGTAAAATGCATTTAGGGCCAATTTCAGCAATCTATGTTACTTTTATTTTTTTATATCGCAGCACATGTTGAGATAGGAGCCTTTTTACATTGTTACTTTTTAATAACTTAACCGCTCCAGCACCGACATGTGAAAATTCCAAATTATATAATAAATCTTGCGTAAGAGTAATAATAAAGACAAAAATCGGTGCTCGAGTAGTATTGTTTTGGGCTTATTTAAATAACAGGCGGTTTTGGAGACTGTCTTTTGTATTTTTTTAAGTTACCAAGACTTCTCCGTGCCACAAAAAGTACGTTGAGCCTTTGGTTTTGGTTGTCATTTGTAGATCTTTGGCAGTCGTTTCGGATTTTCAGCAGCCAGAAGATCTGACACCAGTCTTGCCAAGAAGTACCCAGTTACCCAGGTTGCGAAGGTCAGATTAGCAGTCGCTCCATGTAAAATACTGGTATTCGGTTTGACTGGAAGCCTACCCCAATTTAGTTGGGAAGAGGCTAGGGCGATGTGAAGTTATAGCCCGAAGGATCGCCAAATTGAAGTGGCAGTGGGCAGGGCACATTGGTCGTAGAACAGATGGTCGATGGGGCCGAATAGTTCTGGAGTGGCGACCGCGTACCGGAAGACGCAGCGTTGGAAGGCCTCCCACAAGGTGGAACGATGACCTGGTGAGGGTCGCGACAAAATCCTAAATCGCTATATCAAAGTTTACCGTGCGATTAGCCGATGGATGCGAGACGCACAGGACCGGTTGTTGTGGCGACACTTGGGGGAGGCCTATGTCCAGCAGTGGACGTCTTTCGGCTGATATGATGATGATGATGATGTAAAGTTTAAAAAGTACCGATTCTCAGCTTAATTTAATAAAAGATTTAATTGTTCCTTCTCCCCAGCTCTGCGACACATACCCTAGCGAGGTGTACGTGCCCGCACGCGCATCCACCGCTGTCCTCCTGGGCAGCGCTAGCTTCAGGTCGCGCGGACGTCTGCCGGTGCTGGCGTACCTACACCACAATAAAGCGGCTATAGCGCGCTGCAGCCAGCCACTCAGCGGCTTTTCTGCCAGGTGAGTTTACCCTGCTAAGAATATTTAAAGGTACCGGAGGGTACATCCAGTGTTAGAAAAGGTTTAGCTTTGTAGAGCGTTGCCGTGCCGAGCGTGTTATACATTGTCGTGTCACAAAGGCTATGATCAACGTGAAGTCACTCGTGTTCATGTCATCCTGAGTTAGTAGGATCCTAGGTCCACCAAAATAAACGCATATCGCATTCCACGATCTCTTCCAGGCAACCTGGTATGGTGCAAATATAAAGTTTATCAATTAAACTAGAAAACTATAGGTAGGCTTGTTCATTCCGCTTGCCGAACGGTGTTAATTTTAGCAGCAATTGCAGCAGCCTGGAGCGGTGTATTAGATGAGACTCGAACATAAATAGACTTATATTATTAAGGCGAGCCTGACTTGAGCGCGTAGGCATCTAACGCTTACCCCAGGCCCCGCAAGGAGTAGCAATACGTAATAAGTTACGATGCGCGGGAGACGCGCGCACCAAGCGCACCGCTCGCTCATGAGTTCACGGACTCGGGTAGGTACTAAGTTCCGTCACAGGATAAAGTAATGCAGTAGATCAACTTGAATTGATTAGTATAAGTTTATTTTTCTATTAAGTATTTTTTAAGGTTATAGATGGATTAAGTACGTATTGTACAAACTTGAATCCAATTACTAATCATTAAAAATCAGTAATAATACTTATTTATTTTAGAGTATATGGTGGATTTAAAATCTGACTGACACGAAAATTATGAATACGAGTACGATACAAAAATACGCGTCGCGCGCTATTTGGCTTTGGTGCGATACCTTCGTAAAAATCAAGTAGTAGGTAGGCACACTTACTTTAGGAAAATTATGTTACAATTCTTGAATATTATAATTCAAGAAAGCTTAGAAGTATAAATGGTTTGGAATTTGCCTAGATGCTATTTAAAAAAAAACAAAAACGTTTTTATATTTTTTAATCAAATAGTTAACATAATAAAAGTTACCAATGCAACTGGCTAAAATTCGTTGAACTGTAGCTGTCTCGGTTTGCATGGACCTAGCTGAGTAGATTGACACGGAATATGGTCCTTGGATTTGCTTGGACCTGGCTGCACAGGCTTATCATTAACATTTTCTTTGTTTTCTTTCAATATTATGTCTCGTATTGGCATACCGCGATTTTGGCGCGGATCCACAATCTCTGGCAATATACATTTCAAATAAAAATCTATAATTTTTTTCTCCATATGCACCCGCCAAAATTCGTCATCTCTTGAAATATTTTCAACTACTAGTTTTCACCGAACCATATTCCAAAAATGCATTGGTTCCTTTCTGTTACATGAAGTTGACCCTGCACTTGGTAATACCAATTACTTTTTTTGTTTATAACCCTGGTATGTTTTATTCTATCGAATTTAAATATATGTATTTTACTTTCTTCAATAACAGCATTTCCCTTTTCTAAATGCCGTTATTGGACATTTAATTTCAACAATGGTGTCGTTCCCAACTATACCGTCGGGGGTAACCCCAATAAATGAGTATTATTTTGGAGACAAGTCACGCCCTTCCGCATGCTCTATTGCCCTGTAACGCAAATTTTGATTTTGTTTTTTTGGTAATTAACAAGTAAAATTTTAAAAACTTACAAAATATCCCTGTTCAATAAAGATAACGGAGCTACAGTGCCAAAGACAGATACACAGGCACACAGACGCACGTACACACAAACATAGATAGCAAACCGTTATAAATAAATAGGATAGAATTGTAATATGGTGTGTGTTTAATTTCTTTATGTATTTTATGGTGTTACAATAATGATAATGAGATACTACTTTATTCAAATCTATACTAAATAATATTATAAAGTGGAAGTGCGCTAAGTGCGCTGTGGTAATAGCTAATTATACGTAAGTACCATGTACAACAAAGATATTGTTTTTCATTCGATCTAAAAAAAAGTCCGCGACGTTACACCTATATCTATCTCTTATAAATATGTCACACTAAGGCATTTTATGTCAAATAATTTATTTAAAAATTAAAGGTGGTTTTTCAGCATTAATATTAGGCAGGCATATTAATCCTTACTAGCGAAAGTTACTTCATCATCAAGATAATTTTATGAAGATAAACTTTGTCTTTTACAGCATGTTATTTGAACTCACCGTTTAGGAGATAATGTAAAATTAAAATAATTCAACAATATTATTAAATCGAACGGGCGGTGCGCGAGACGCGGCCACCAAACGAGAACGCGTCGAGCCTGCGTGACTGCGTGCGACGCGGTGCAAGAAATTCTTTTTTGTATTATGATTATGAATTTATGATAGTTACATTCATGGGGAAGGCTGTACGGCTATACGGGAACGGGAATTCCTACGGGAATGAAGAGTTCCGTTACCTGTCTCCGAAGTTCTTCATCAGATCTTCACCAAATTGAAATGGAATCAGTCCGGGAAGATACACTTCCAAAAAATATAGAATCATCAAAATCGATTGACAATTGGCGAAAATATCGCTGAGCAAACATACAACAAAAAAAAATTAGTCGATTTGAGAACCTCTTCTTTTTTGGAAGTCGGTTAATAATATACAATACAATAGTCAATTAAAAACAGTTTAGTGTATGTAATTTATAATTTCTATACATTTTTCCTCTTGCCAATAAACACCGATAAAGTAACGCATTGGATTGGAAAAACTATCCAAACTGACCACATAGTTTTTTGTATGTCTTGTCATAACTTGATACATTGTTAGTAATTAGTAAGAGGATGGACTCTAGTGTACAGCGCATAAATGAGCTGGTCCGGTAGCCTAAACGTTACCAAAAGTATGTTATTATAATATTTTCATAGGAAATGGTCATACTGTAACACTTTTACACTATGGCACGCGACTCACGAGTGCGCTGCTCGTATTGTTTGGCATAGACGAGACCTACACAAACGTTGCGGACACCATAAATATTATTATTTGTTGTGTTGTGGTGGCTGTGAGTAGGTACCCACCTAGCGTATAACTACACTTATATTTCTTCTCTACATGAACACCACAACATTATTGCACCGATATTCAACTCTCATGTAGGAAATACGAGCTATTATTTTTGCATTTGTTTAGGAGTAAGATAAGTGAAAACGGACATTTCTAATAAATAACAAATATTATAAGACTTATACAAACTCTCCGAAACCATCAAGACTAACGTAGCGGGGTGAACTACCTATTTGACATTTGAAAACAGTAAATCATTGTATCATGTGCGCGCGAGGTGGCTTTATGCACTCTGAAATAGGGTTCAAATTCAATTGTTTTACATACTCGATGCGGTTGGTAAATCTATTCCGCGCGAAAACTAAACCACTAAAGCGCACGTCTTTATGCGTACTGAAATAAGGTTTAAATTAAACTGTTTACACACATGTTTGCGGTGTGGAAATTTATCTGTTTCGTGTCGGTACTTACCTAGTTAGTAAAGTAAATTATGTATATACCTATATACCTTTTTGTTTATTCAGCCAAAGTTTATAAAAAAAAGTAGTCACCGCTGCAACGAAGAGCCGTGACAACTTTTTTTTCCCCCATTTTTTTTTACAAAATTATAGCTACATCTAATAAAAACTAACTATATTACAACTGTTTGAACACTAAATTGTATACAAGTATTATTATTTAACCACTCGACACGTGAAAATTCCAAAATAAAAAATAAATCTTACGTAAATAAACATAAACATTAAATTCGCGGCACACTGGTGTGCCGGCAGTGCTAGAGCGGTAATCAATTTAGGCTTAGCCAGTAACAGAACTTAGCGGGGGTGGCGGGATCGCAAAAATTTGGCACACGTCCGACCTCCAACACGTTCCGCTCGGGACTAAATGACACGGGGCGCGCTCATGAAACGACAAAATCACTTGATTTTGGAATTAGTGTGATACGTATTTTCATATTTCACATTATGACGGCCGATTTATATCACATTTTTTACGACCTTTATTGTGGTATAAGTTTTATTACTCAAAACCTTATATAACTCAAATGAAATGATAATTACATCTTGATTTTGACTTGTCTTTGCGATTTAATTGGATGCAGTAAAGTGCAAGTAATCGTGTATCGCACGGCCGAAATCGCAAGATCGAAGTGTGAAATATGTAATATATTTTTTTCAAAATTTAAATCCGTGTTGTTTACGAATAAAACACAATTTTACACAATGCAAAACAACGTTTTTCCGGAAAACCTGGCCTTAATGTTATGGTCACTCCACGCAAATGGCTGGTCATATTTGCACCATGCCACTCGGGTAGACCATTACCTGTATAAGAACATACGATATTGTTTATCCCCGTATTAGTTTTGTAGGCGACATTAACCGTCACAAAAAAATCAACGTAGCAGAATCAACAAATGAGACTCGGAGCGCCATCTATCTCGACAGCTGCGAACTAGCTTGACAAAATCCTAAATCGCTATATCAGAGTTTACCGTGCGATTAGAACATATTATGCAAAAGCCCGAATATCAACTCTCGGGCAGTTGCCCACCAGACACAACAACCGTCTGGTCGGAGGATCCTCCCTTTTCAACGGAGGTATGCGGGACTTTACTCTCTGTTCCGCTACCTCCAAAGTTTTATCCAGTTGGATAATTTTCGGCTATAACGATTTCATAAGCTTGTGGTAATTGTTTAATAATTTACTTTACACAATGTGGGCCTACCCCTACGGGAGTATGGCCTGAAGCTGTGTTACGTTATCATGTGCCTAACCCACGCGGCATTTATTTATTATTTTTGACAATAGTTGTACCTACATGGGCGGACTTAAGAGCGTTTACGCCGTACCGTTTCATACAAACTTTTAAGTCTTTCTTTTTCAAAATAATAAACCGATTTTATTTTCTCAAAGAGGTTTATTTGCAACAAGGCATTCTCTACCAGTCAACCTTTGGGTTTAAAAAGACTACACCCAACAAATAAATAAAATTGAAAATTGAATTTTGTTTAGGTGTATTCGGTATAATAATATTAGGAACTTATATTTTCAGATGTATGGAAGACGAACAAATGCTGGACCTGATCAGGCGGGCGAACCCAAACTGCGGATATATGTATGTGGTGGATACCAGGCCAAGGGTAAGAAAGAAAGGAAAATTGTTTAATGTCACACAAAAAAACGTACAGAGAAAGGAAAAACCGTAAATTTACTAAAAATGCTTGACGGAAATACAGATAGGCTTCTTCATAAAAAATTTACTAATTATTTAATTTCAAACACTTAATTTTGAAAAATGTAAGTACCTAATATATTTATACTATAGGTTTTGTCTATTAAAAGTCGAGCAGTCACTTGTGTAATCATCTGACTAGAAAAAAAAGCCATGGTTACTTCGCGCCATTTCGAACAAACGAAGTTTTAAAAAAAAAAATTAAAAAAAAATGTGACTTTTCCGTTATTCCGTCATTGTTTTTTATGATAGGCATAAACAACCTTTAGAGAACTTGCACAGCGTAGACTATGCCATCTAGTGTTGCAAATTCGAAACTTTTACCTTAAAAATATTTGACATTGGCGGTTCTGTGTTCTTGCACGTTCCGTATTGGGAACATAACAACAAAGTAATATTTGTGTCTATCAGATCAATGCTATGGTGAACCGTGCGGCTGGCAAGGGTTACGAGAACGAAGCCTTCTATGAGAACATCAAGTTCCAGTTCATGGGCATCGGCAATATACACGTCATGAGGAAGAGCCTTCAGAAACTTGTGGAAAGTAAGTATATCATTATTATAAGCATGGGGACAATCTATAAACCGCAGGAAAATTATGAAATTGGGGATTTGATCAATTGACCCCACTGAGTCTTAGTTATTTAAAAATCTGCCGGGAATTGATCATTTCTCTTAGGGATTAAATTGGGGATTTCATCAAATCCGATTGGATGAAATCCCCAATTTAATCATTTTCTCAAGACATATACGTACCTCTATAAAATCCGTATACCCTCTACGGTGTTCTCTCATTATCACTCAAAGGTTTGCTGGAAGAGAACTCAAATTTGAGTTAATGCCCTTTCCTGTTCAAAAAACCTTCATCATTCGTTTTCATCATTTGCCTCTCTCTCTTTTGCTTTAATTCTGAATTTGATTGTTTTCAGCATGTGAACAAAACACTCCGACCATGTCTTCGTTCCTCAGTGGATTGGAATCTTCCGGCTGGCTCAAACACATCAAGTAAGTTGGAGTCCAAATTAATTTAATTTTGAATAAAGATTCGAGATAATTATCAAACTTGGAACAACGAACTCTATGTCATACACGACAATGTTCAAATTCCATTGAACCCATATTTGTAAGACCTGTTTCTCTCTATTAAGTCTCAATGCTTGAGTTTTTAGCAATGCAAATGGATTGAAATCTTCAATTATGATCTGTGCTGATCTTTTGGATACCAATGATATTAAAGTCTTGTTTAATTATAAAACTACCTGAATTTGAATACAGCATTGATGTTTATTTTCGTAGATCTATCCTAGACACGTCATGGTGGATCGCTTCGGCCATAGAGAGCGGTGTGAGCGTGTGTGTGCACTGCAGCGACGGCTGGGACCGCACCGCGCAGGTGTGCTCCCTGGCTGCGCTGTGCCTCGAGCCACACTACCGCACCATCAACGGGTACCAGGTGCGTTATATTATATTATACATACAGTAGAGCGGTGTGTGCACTGCAGCGACGGCTGGGACCGCACCGCGCAGGTGTGCTCCCTGGCTGCGCTGTGCCTCGAGCCACACTACCGCACCATCAACGGGTACCAGGTGCGTTATATTATATTATACATACAGTAGAGCGGTGTGTGCACTGCAGCGACGGCTGGGACCGCACCGCGCAGGTGTGCTCCCTGGCTGCGCTGTGCCTCGAGCCACACTACCGCACCATCAACGGGTACCAGGTGCGTTATATTATATTATACATACAGTAGAGCGGTGTGTGCACTGCAGCGACGGCTGGGACCGCACCGCGCAGGTGTGCTCCCTGGCTGCGCTGTGCCTCGAGCCACACTACCGCACCATCAACGGGTACCAGGTGCGTTATATTAGATTATACAGTAGAGAAGTACCAAATAAATTTGAACTTTATCATAACCTCACGTAAAGTTTAATTTTAAGTGATCCTGCTATTCCTTTGTCGGTTGTTGCAGGCACTGATAGAGAAGGACTGGCTGTCGTTCGGGCACAAGTTCACGGCGCGCTGCGGACACATCGCGTGCGACGGCCGCGAGCGCTCGCCCGTGTTCACGCAGCTGCTCGACTGCACGTGGCAGCTGCTGCGCCAGAGGCCTGAGGTTACATTATGCTTTTGTTATTCAATTCTGTACGACCAGTATTGAGCAACCTGTACAACTCTATCTTCGGCCTCGTTTAGATCTTGGATGGTGCAGGTGGTGGTGCACGACGAGCAACTAAGGAGGTGACGCTTGTCCTGTGAAGGGGTTCCACACTTGGGAACTCATCTAATTACTCCTTTCGCTCTGAAGCGGTCCGTGTTCCTCCATCACGCTTGTCTAGATGTTACCTAGTCTCATTCGGTTCCTACTCCGTATAACATTTGTTGTAATGAATCGCAGGCGTTCCAGTTCAACGAGCGGTTTCTGCTGACGCTACACGACCACGCGCACGCCTGTCAGTACGGCACCTTCATTGGCAACTGCGAGAAAGACAGGCGGGACTTACGGTACGATTGTAAACGAGTTCTATATTTAATTTTTTAAATTGTTTCAAATTCCTCTTTATTTCTGTGTTTCCAAAAGCTTACAGCCCTAATCTCTTCAAAGTTAGAGTGAACAGGCTCCTTCTGGGTAAGCTCGCTCCATCGTAGACTTTGTCTCTGTCATCTCTGATAAGAGTCAAGAGCAAACCCACCACTAATAAAAAAAAAATATGTAAAAGAAAATAATAATATTTGTACACGTACAAGTACCTACTTATACACATTAGTTGCGTTTCGTTTGGGGGATCTTGACCCGGCTGAGGGTATGCTTTAGCAAAATAAACACGAAAAAAGCACTTGCTTATCGTATACCTAGCCTTCTTGCATAGTAATGCAAGAAGGCTAGGTATACGAAAAGCAATACGAGAAGCCATTCACGAAAAGTATTTCGTGAATGGCTTCGTTAGGGCATAGACTACCAAAAATATCTCGGTATAGGGGGGGGGGGATGGGTGGGGGAATGCCCCCTCCCCCCCCGCATTCGCAAGTGATTTATACTTAGCTACACTTAGGCATTGTGACTTGAATGGCAATGCTAATCTATATTTATATGTTAACCGGATGATTTCAACTAAATAACAGGAACAAATGAAGCAGTTTAAACTAACATAAACTTATTTGTTGTGTTTCCAGGTTATCAGACCGCACATTTTCGCTGTGGGGCTACATGGCGAGTCACTTGAACGAGTATAAGAACCCCTTGTACAACCCTAAGTCACATCCAGATGTATTGAAACCGGACTTAGGAGCACAGAGCATCAGGTACTTTTTATGTAATAATAATAACAGCCGCACGGGTCGAACTTCGAGGTTAAGCTACGGCTGCCTTTTTTTTCAAATGACAGCCGATCAGTCTGGTCAGATTTCCACCCGTAAATACTGACTTAAGGACTCGTTTACAGATGAGTCAAATCATTACTTTTTACACAAAAGTATCTTTATTAAATAAAATGCTTTGCATCCCTAAAATGTTTTTCCCATGAATTGTTGATAGATGTGCATGGTACGATTCTGAACTATAAATATAATTTTAGATAGGTACATTTTCTCAATAAATGTACCGAAGTAAAAAAAATCACTTCGGTACATTTATTGAGAACTGCGTCCTTAAAGCCCAAACGCACTAGCGGTCCAACCGCGGGGCGGTTAACCGCGCGGCTAACCGCTTCTCAATTGTTTATACGCACTGGCGTTTCTAGTTAGCGGCGATCCGATGAGTTGATATGTTCGTTGTGTTGCGCAGCCCGTTTCTAGTAAACGATGAATCCAGTAACCTATTTATATTTCGTATCTTTAGTTGTTTTCGGGAGTAAAAATAGATAACACAAGCTATTTCAACGGCATCCATTTCGTTTATGAACCAACACGCACCAACACCTTCATCAAATCATGGATCAATCGTACCGCAGGGCCTCCCACACTACGTTTGCCCATACGCGGTCTCCACTGACACAGACATGGCCGGCTCACTTCCACTTCAGCATGCTGATTCTTCTCGCAATGTCGATGACTTTAGTTCTCTGGCGAATGACTTCAAATGGAAATGCAAATATAGCTGAGTTGAAACAATCTCTGGAGGATATTCTAAACGGAATCAATAATATTGTAATGCTGAATGCATTTAAATCCTAGAGACGTCGAGTCTAGCTTGGTATTGAAAACAATTACCATTATTTTGAACAATTCATTAGTTAAATTTTAATAGTTAGGTGACGTAATAAAAACAGTATTTTACTAAAAATAAGCTCTTTCCTTTATTTTCCCAAATATTATTTCCCAGAATTGTATCCTTATAAGCGCCACTATCGAATGGTGTATACAATAAGTGTTATTTTTCCAAAATGAATGGGTGCGATTCCTGGCTAAGAATACCGATTTTTCAAAAAATCATTGGTGCAGTTTACAGCTATACCATTAAAATCGGGCCCGAGACTTAGAAAAATGCTCGAAGGAGAGTATTTTTCGGTATGATAGTTTCGGATTTGGCCATCCAAGCCAATTTGAAAAAAATGTTCTGTATACTGCTCCATCGCGTTAATTAACGTAAACGTTCTCTAATGTCGAATCGTGAGGAATAATTGTGTTTTACTGTATTTTCACCAGACGGCGCTTATACGGCATGCTTCACGATAGGGTTCCGAGCATCTATATGAAAAAAGCGGAACCCTTATATAGGATCACTCGTATGTCTGTCTGTCCGCCTATCACAGACAATTTATAACAAAAATTTCAAAAAACTGCTTGCGCCACCTAGGGGCGTATGTTTCTTTTTTAGAGTAAAATTTCAAGAGATTTTTGGGAAAAAGAGTGGATTTTTTTGCCTCTATTATCACCATCAGGATTGTTTTGTGGTTGTGAAATCATCTAATGACTCCTCTCGCTTTGGGCGAAGCGGGAGGGAGTGTCACTCTCACTGACTAAAATCTACCCGTGTTCTTTCGCGGGAACTCTTTTGAACAATTCCGCAACCCTGGCAGACAGAGCGGGAGCCCCATGACCTCTTCAACAGGAACCCGAAACCCCACTGCAACGCCTGTTGGACATAGGACTTGGGGGAGTCCTATGTCCAGCACTGGCCGTCTATTGTCAGAATGAGGTTGACCTGTGTGTTTGTTGGCGCAGGTTCTGGCGCGGCATGTACTGCCGCCACGAGAGCGGCGTGCACCCGCGCGAGGCGCTGGCCGACCTGCTGCCCGCCGCCGTCGAGCACAGCTCCGCGCTCGAGCACCACATCAACTACCTCACCAAGGTAAATACAATGACGTCGTTATGTGCACTGCCAATGATAACAATAATGATGAGTACAATGGCCCCTTAAGAGGTATTGCGTTTATTGTGTTACACATTGTATAACAGCACGCTACGACTAAATAGGAGCGGAGCATTCATGAAAAATGTGACGCAGAGGAAGGTGTTTGGGTCAGCTAGTTTATAATATTAGTAAGAATTATATTTCTATTTTCAGAGAATATCCACGTTCAAGAACTTGATATCTGGCAAAAGGGCAGACAAGAGCAAAGATACCACCGTGGTCAACTACCAGAACGGAAACGTGAACTCCGTGGAGATTGAGACTAAGACTGAAGCGCTTCAGATTGACAACAAGTAAGTTTACAAACGCTTGGCATGCGACTTTTCTCCATACCAAAAGATTGAGAACACCAGTGGACCAATCGTATTTTGGTGTTGTTTCGGATGCCACAGTTTTTCCAAATTCTTCCCAGATTGGTCATTGTACTTTTGGCCATACCAGTCCGACGGCGGATTTCTTCAAGGTTACTGGCCTCACTCGTGACAGAAAACATAAGCGTTTTATCAGGTGCCTGGACGCCTTAGTGCTGCCACCTGGTGCTCGTCTTTCACGAAATTCTCACTGAGAAGTCTTGGTGTCTGACGACATTGCTGCTATCCTGGGTACAACCTGGATGAGGTTGACACAGAAGTATCGATATAGGCACAAGAAAAGAGACCTATACCAGAAATCACCCACTGTACGGTTATAAACCTCCCTTATCTTTGGCACCGCCGATCATCCAGGTTTTCAACGCAATTTTGGACGGCTCTGATCCCTAGCTTTATATTTCCAGTATAAGCTGACCTTTCATTGTGAGGTAAACCTATACTGGAGCCGCTGGAAAAATGTCCTTGGTTAAAATACCATCATAACAAAAATAGTAGGCATAAATTCTTTTCCTGAAGTTGATTTTGAATGTTTTCAGGTTAATATACGAGTCTGGCGGCACTCTCACAGAGCTGGAGTGCGCGAACCATGACCACCCTCTCAAGGAGACCGGGGCTCCTAACAAACCCAACAAGATTCCTCTTATCACTGAGGTAAGAACTGATCACCCCAGAGGAATGGTAATGTTTCTCGAGAATATTAACAGGATAAATCATAAACACTTTTTAACCATTACTTAGTTAAAAATACTGTATAAGGCTGGACTCATACATTCTGAATTCCTCTCTGAATTCAGAGTCGGAATTCATAATTATTAATAAAGAGGAAATGCGGGTGGAGAGACTTTTGAAAAATTTGGTATTTGAAGAAACTCCAGTCGAGCCTATGAGTTCTAAATTCAAATTTTGAATAAAGAATCTGCATACCAGTATTTTAGCTAAGTAATGGATAAAAAGTTTTTATGAATACGACAGTTACTTTATACCTATTCGTTGAAACAGCTTCATTAGTTGCGCGTTGATTTCATGCAAGCACTATTCAATTTGTGCACGGCCAGCGGCTGGATAGAGATCAACATTTTTTTTTTCGTTATTGATAAGCTTGCGTTTGATCTCAATCTCATTTGATGGAAAGCGGCTATGTGATCGACGATATTGTTCGATTTTCAAGCACGATCACCATTTCTATCTTGATGGAAATGCTGGCCAACATTATTTTAATAATCGTCCCTATGCGATGAATTAAGTCAGAGCTTAAGGACGCGTTTACAAATGGGTAGTCAAATCATTACTTTTTTACACAAAAGGATGTTTATTAAATAAAATGCTTTGCATTCTTAAAATGTTTTTCCCATTAATTGTTGATAGATGTGCATGGTACGATTCTGTACACTAATATAATTTTAGATAGGTACATTCCTATCTAAAATTATTATTTTATTTAATAAACATACTTTTGTGTAAAAAAAAAAATGACCTTATTTTGAAATGGAATAAAGTTGAAATTATCTTGCGCTCACATAAGGCGATTTACTCAATATAGGCAAACAGGTAAAATAAAGTCAAATCAACTCGTTCATAGCAGGGGGGTACCATTTTATTTTCCTAACTATGTTGAGGTCGGCTTCCAGTCAAACCGGATCAAACTGAATACCAGTATTTTACGTGGAGCCTACCTTACCTTCACAACCCAATAACTGGGGAACACGGTACTTCATGGCCAAACTGGTGTCAGATTTTTTTAGGCTTCTGGCAATCCGTAACGACTGCCCAAGATCTACAAATGACAGGCTTAATGTGCTTTTCGAGACACGGAATAGTCTCGGTATATTAAGATAGTCAACCATCGACGTATCGACCTTGGCATGTGTTGCTTAACTTTGAAGCTCTAAACATTTTAATTAAGTAATTTAAATTCGACTTACACAATTGTAAAGTTTATATTTCCTTGCGTTCACAGAAGGCAAGTGACTCGATACCGGCAAACTACGCGTCGTTGGAGAAAGAGGTAAACACCGTCGCTTTGGACTGGAAGAGCATCAAGAACGTCACCGAGTGCAGCTGTTCCACGCCTCTCGACCATTTCAGCAGAAAGGTATGTAATTATACATTCTACTTGGTCACCTTCGTCAGTTTTTACAAATGCAGGTCAAATAATAAGATTTGAAGGTTTTGAGCTGAGTGTGGCTGCGCCCGCGTTAACGTTCAAAATTATCACAAGGGAACACACTTCCGGGATAAAAATTACCTTATGTGCTATTCCAGACCATAATCTATCACAGTGCCAAATTTCATCCAGATCCGTTCTGACGTTCCGGTAATTGAGTAACAAACATCATCCATCCAAACTTTCGAATTTAATATAATCTTCTAATATTATAAAAATCACAGTGTTAGTTGTCATACCCCTCCGAAACGGCTTGACCGATTCTTATGAAATTTTGTGTATATTTTCAGTAGGTCTGAGAATAGGACGTAAAATGTGTTTAGGGTAGGTAGGTAGCCAGTTGACGGGAGCGAAGCCGCAGGGGACAGCTAGTAATATATAAAATTCTAGACCTAAGTGACATATCGTTTAATGACTTGCCTATGTCAGAAAAGGCTAGGTTTTAAATGAAACGGTTGATTTAAACTGTTATTGACGACACGGTTAGCGCAGTGGTTGAGCGATCGACTGCTGCGATGCGTGTCGCGGGTTCGATTCCCGCACGGAACAAATATTTGTATGGCCCACAGATAGTTGTTACGGGTCTGGCTGTTTGTGTATGTGAAATTATATGTTTGTAAACGCACCCACGATACAGGAGAAATTCCTAGTGTGGGGCAACGTTTAAAAAAAAAAAAACTAGTTGGCTACGACATAATGTAACGCTTGTTTCATAGTTAATTTTGTAAAACTTACCATAGATTTAATCGTTAAACGATAAACGAAATTTTAAGCATAATTTTATTAACGATTTAAAGTCCATGAAAATCCATCTTGATGAATTTTATCGAGAGTGAACGAGACATCTTATCTCGGAAACTAAGAGCACCCAGACACTGATAGGTTTTGTTTAAAGGGGATCACGAGACGGCATAGTATAGGAAGCGAGGCTCTTCATATAAAAATGCGAGGCGAAACGAGCCCTTAACTAGAAAGGTTCCCTTATCTTCACTTGAAGTAAGGGAACCTTTCTAGTTAAGGGCTCGTTCGTTCGTCTTCGTAGTGAGAGCTTACTCCACTAACTTGCCTCACAGCTCGGTCGTTCTGCTAGTTTGAAAACGCGTTCAGATCATTCATTGGGAAACGAAACCATGTTCATTGGGAAAGTGGGCTCTCCTCTGACGTAACGATTTCACCAAATCTTAATGAACAATTTCCTTTGTTGTAGCACCACTGCTGGGGCTGCGGCCGCTGCGTGTGCACGCGCTGCGTGTGCGCGCGCGCCGCGCTGGCCGCCCTGCACGCCCCGCGCGCCGCGCCGCTGTGCGCCGCCTGCACGCCTCACACTCCCGATACTCACGGTTGGTTATATCATAGTCTGTATAACATTATAGAGGTATTACCACATACCTCCATAACAGGGTGAAGTCCCGAAAACCTCCATTGAAAGGAGAGGATCCTCCGAACAGACAGGTGTAGTGTCTGGTGGGCAAATCATCACAGGGAAAACTCTCATACCGCGATGCAGGATTTGTACGACGTAGTTCGTATCTGGCGGTATAGATGTCGCTACTTTAGCTTTTTGTGGCGGTATAGAATCCGCTACACACATAAGATATTTGTCTGAATGTTTTTTTTGTTACATTTCTCAAAACCTAGAAAAAAGATAAGACGCAGAAAAAACAAACAAAAAATTACGGAGTGGTGAGCGTTTTATAACCTGTGGTAAACAGATACAGTCACGATATCCAGTACAAACGACATTTTGCGTAACAAGGATCGAAGAATAAGCTTGTAACTTATATTTACAAGCTTTTATTAAACTTGCACTGTTGTTCTTGTCACTTGCAAGTTGTCTGTCTTTGCAAACCATTTCTAGACTATTTGTTGGTATCCGATTGAGCTGAAATTTTGCATACACCTTTAGTTCTGGTGACAATAAAATGAAAAACACTCAATATTGTAATAATTTCAATATGGCCGCCGCTGCAAGATGGCGGATTACATATTTATATTTTTTCTCAACCCCCCCTAATATGGTTATCAAACGAAAGGGCTTGAAGAGTAGATAGCAATAAAGTTAATAATTAAACATTACACTAAATTCAATATGGCCGCATCGCAAATCGTGCTGTTTTAGTGATAGGTAGCTTTTATGTTTGATAGTCGTCAAATACCCGATTTTATGTCAGGCGCATATAAAAGGGTATTTGACGACGAAAAAGAGAACCTTTTGAAATTTCTGTGACGCGACTGGTCAAAAAGATGTTATTTTAAACATGTGTTAAATATATATATTTTTTTTTTAAGTAACCATTAGACGTCTCTGGGTGTGGCAGTAGCGATATGTGGGCAAGCTGTCCTATTAAAGGAACAAATATTCAAAGCGTTTGCGTTCACTCGAATGCGCGCTTTTTTATCTCGATAAAAATGTGTGTACAATATGCTGTGGAGAATACGGCCAGTTTTTTTAAGTAAACGTTGCCCCACACTAGGAATTTCTCCTGTATCGTGGGTGCGTTCACAAACATATAAACTCACATACACAAACAGCCAGACCCGGAGCAACTATCTGTAGGCCATACAAATATTTGTTCCGTGCGGGAATCGAACCCGTGACACGCAGCGCAGCAGTCGACCGCTCAACCGTGTCGTCAGAATGTTACGTAAGGATCGCTAGATACATTAAAATTTATCACATTACAATATTATTTTTTGTTACAGATGTAGTGACACCGGCTAACTGAAGAACTATAGAAAAGGATATTATTCTTGAATTTAATTCTCAAAAGTATTGTTTACTAAGTAATTTTGCAGAATTGTAGTTATTATTATTAAGTAAATGAAAAATCAAACGTTTTTGTTAAAAAGTTAGTTACCATACACGCTCTTTATGATATAGTATAATAGGGTATTTTACTAGATATAATTAGATTTAAAAAAAATATTGGCCACATATTTTTGCCATTTTAAATCGTTAAAAATGATATGGTGACGACATGCAGTTATAGTTGGCGCCAAATAAGCTGGCAATAGCGGCCATTGACCCACCTAAATTTTTTGACATTCTTAATTTCAAAATCAGAAAAAAAGACATAAAGCTGTCCTGAATCTACATCTATCGAGACCCTTAACATTTTCTAGTAATGAAAAACCATTCACAATTTATTTTTCGGGTAGCTATGAAGAGATATAAGGGAAAGGTCAATGGCCGCTATTGCCAGCTTATTTGGCGCCAACTATAGTAAAAATTTTGTGGTACTGTCGAAGCCGTAGTGACGTCACGCGAGTTATCAACGCACTGTATCGTCTTCATTTTATGTTAACTTGATAACATAAAAATACGTGTCCAATATTTTTTGGAAGTCTATCTGAGACGGATTAATGAGATTTTTTCAGTAAAATACCCTCTAAATAGGTTTCAAGAATTAATAATAAAATTGTATTATTATAAGCAGCTGAGGCGAACTTTAACATACATAATTATTTGTAAATATGCAGGTAGAATTGGATTCATTGGTTTCCTGCCAGGGACTAAAAGTATTTATAAATATTAATAACTTTTATGATAGCACCATTAACATTATTGGTCCTCGTATCCTCATAATGCAGTAGGTACTTATCCAACCAAGTTTAAAATAACTGGCGAAATGTAGGTTTACCTATTTTTAAGCTGCGTCCACACAGATTGGCTGCTTGCTAATTGCCTAAGGCCTACTCATATCATCAGCCGGTCTATTTTGTCAAAAAACCGTGTGAGCTGTAAATGAACTCGTAGTGAGCAGCCGGTCTATTCTGCAGTGCGATTCTGTAAACATGTCGAAGTGAAAACTTAGGCTAAGTGAACGACAAGTGAGCTGTCAAACCATACAAACATGGTGGAATGACAGCTCACTTCGTGATCACTTCCCCCAAGCCTTCACTTCGACATGTTTACAGAATCGACCGGCTACCTCTCACCGTGTAAACTTAGGTGCAGTTAGCATGAAGTAAACTGTCATTCCATCTTGTGTGTATGGATCGACAGCTCACCTCATGTTCACTTCGCCTATGATTACACGGTGCGAGCTTTACAGAATCGCACTGCAGTAGCATTAGTGATTCTGTAAAACTTAATGAATACATATTAATTGTACCTTTCAGTCTGTGTATGTCACTCATATCCTCTTAAAAAGCAGACCGATTTCGATGATTTTTGTTTGAGTGGGTCACTGCACGGTTTAGATTCAGTTTTTTTTACGAAAAGCCAAAGTTAGAGTAGATCTATCGGGTCCGATAGAGATATATGTGGCTCGTTATTTTTAATTTGGTCATATGATAAAAGTAGTTAACATTTATGAGTAGACACATTTAGCCCCTGGAATAATATTCCAATGAGTTCAGACTGTTATTTATAATACAGGTTTATATTGCATTTTAATAAGTTAGTTGTTTAAGTTATTCTCGATGCCAACCCTTCCTATCTACAGTAGGTATCTAATAATGATAATTTATTATTAATTTTGTTAATAAATTATTAATATTATTCCTACGAATCTTCCTAATACTATAAATGTGAAAGTATGTTCGTTCGGATAGATATAGATGTTTGCTACTCAATCATGCCCTGACCGCTGAACGGATCTGGATGAAATTTAGCAATTCTTAAGGGGTCATTGTACTCATCTTTGTGAACAACTTTTACTATGGAACCAACACTGAAGTCGCGAAAAAGATCGACTGCCCCGTACATTTATGTGCACTCGGCAAAATGAACTGAACAGCTGATTTTTTTTTTCGCGATTTCGGGGTTTGTCCCGCAGTAGTAAAACTTATTCATAATGATGAGTACCTACAATGACCCCTTAAGAGGTATTGCGTTTATTCTGTTACGCGTTGTATACTATAGCTGGTTTAAAAGGCATTGAGTGATGTGGAAGATTTTGTTGCCTGTTCAACTAATAGGTAATTAAATAAAAATTAAACAAAGTTTTACTCTTCTTCAAGGCGATTCGACCGGTACAGCCCGCGCCAAACTTTGTGACCGCCCCGAAACTAGGCTCATTGCATTGCGCAGGACACAAAATCAGGGTATTAGCGGGACGCACAAGAGCTTGGGGGCAGGGCCACACCCCGCGCGCCCGCACCGCTCACCCGCGACGCGCGCTGGCACCCACGCCTTAGTGTGAGTGCTACGTCCGTACACGAATCACGCACTTGTTGAGCTCCGAGAGTACTGTCGCGTTCAGAATTCGTTCGATCGTTTCGTTAATTTGTTGTTATAGTTTTTAGTTATTGTTACTTGTTGTTATTGTTACTCGTTGTTATTTGTTTATAAACATGCCTACTGGACGTTGTAATGTTTTACGACGCCAGGCTCGTAAAATGGTCTACGATGTTTATAAATTTATGAAGAAAGAAGCTGAAGAAGGCCTTAAATACGATTTGAAGGCAGTACATAAACGGACTGCAGCCGCTACAGGAGTATCAGAAAGAACTGTACGACGTATTATATCGGTTGCTAATGAACCAAGTTCCGATTTATTAGCAGTTTTTCGTACACCCGGAAAGAAGAGGCAAGGGGTAAAAAAGGTAACCGGAATCGACAATTTTGACCAAGGTGTCATCAAAAGATGTATCCACAATTTTCATGTAACACAGAAAGAGTTGCCGACAATTGCTCAACTTTTAAAAAAATTAAAAGAAGATATAAATTTTGAAGGATCCGCAACGAGTTTGAGGAGAATTATAAATGAAATAGGATTTAAATGGAAAAAAACTGAAGACAATCGCAAATTATTAATTGAAAATACAAATATTCGCTGTAAGCGAATTGAATATTTGCGTGCAATAACGAAATATCGCGCAGAAGGAAGACCGATAGTTTACACTGACGAATCGTATGTCGATTCATCGCATACCTCTTCGATGGCATGGAGTGATAGTAGCACTAAAGGTTTAAAAAAAAAGATATCAAAAGGTCAACGTGTCGTCATTGTACATGCTGGATCCAAATCAGGATTTGTACCCAACGGCCTTTTAATGTTTAAGGCAGGTACGAAAACCGGAGATTACCATGATAATATGAATTATAATAATTATGAAAAATGGATACGCACACAACTTTTGCCGAATCTCCCACCGAGATCGGTTATGGTGATAGATAATGCACCCTATCATAACAAATTAGAGGATGCAGCGCCGACGTCAAATAGCAAAAAGGCAGAAATGGTGGCATGGCTTACGGCAAAAAATATCCCTTGCAGTTCTGACATGCTGAAACCAGAACTGTATAAATTAATTTCTATACACAAAGAAAAATTTAAAAAATTTAATATTGATAGAGTTTTAGAAGAACACAATCACACAATATTACGGCTTCCACCTTACCATCCCGACTTGAACCCCATAGAAATGGCTTGGGCATCCATAAAAGGTTACGTGGCGAAAAAAAATGTCACAAATAATATAACTGATATTATGAAACTAGTGGAAGAAAAAGTAAATAGCATGGGTGAACAGGAGTGGACTGCACTATGCAACAAAGTTATAAATATTGAAGAAGAATATAAGAAAAGTGATGTCATCTTAGATGACCTAACTGAAAAAATAATAATTCACGTGAGCGATAATGAATCAGATGAAGATGATTCGGATATTTTTTGTGAAGAGAGTGATTCGGATGCGGAACCATCCACTAGTAAGGGAGATGTTTTTATGGAAGGTGTGGCCCCATTGTGAATAAAGTTTTTATTTATATTAATGTTTTTTATTTACATTTATCCTATTATTACCTAACCTATATGTTTTACAAATAACACATACATTATATATTAAATTAAATAAAATAACCTATGAAATAAACACGAACTTTATAATCACCAAATAAAAATAAATTGACATAATAAAATAAGTATTTAAAATGTTAGAAAACGAAAATTGTTTGGTTGATTACGTATTGTCCACTCGACTGTACCATGCGCAAGTTCGGACTCGCGACTATATTCAAGGCGGTCACAAAGTTTGGCGAGGGCTGTATGTATTGAACCCGCCCAGCCAATGACAGAAAAATCCCGTTGCTATGTTTCACACTACGAAAAAAGTTCAAAAATATATTTAGGAAATTAAGAATAATGTATATCATGTACATTTGTTAAGATAATTTCTATGCTTGTAAATATAATAGCTGTAATTATTGTTTTTTTTAAATTATAATGTAATCAAGAATCAAATATGTATATATTTATTTTTAGTCGAAAAATATATGTATATCAGTGGTCATAGAATTTTATTTCAAGAATGTTTCCCTTTGTTTATAGTTATTGTCTAGCCTGCCAGTCTTACCAATTACGAAGCGGAATGGTACAGCAGTTTCTTTCTCTATAAACTTATCGGGATTAAAAATGAATCCCGGATAGTAATATATTTATCTTTATAATAAATAAATTTATCTAAAACAAATATAATGCACTTTGGACAAAGATTGCATAATCCATTAAATATAAATTTGATTCATGATAACTACACTATAAATGAAGTATCTAATGTCCGTTTTCTCGGCTTAATTATAGACAGTAAACTAAACTGGAAAGAACACATTGACGCATTATGTAAAAAAATCAGTAGTCAAGCATATGCTTTGTACCAACTTGCTCCATCTATCAACACTAATGTGTTACTATCGGCTTATTATGGACTTGTTGAATCTGTCCTAAGATATGGCATTATCTTCTGGGGCAACTCATCAAATAAAGATATGGCATTTAAAATGCAAAAGCGATGCATACGTGCTATGTTCGGTATCCAAAGTACTGTGAGCTGTAAGCCATTTTTTACAAAGCATAAAATCCTCACACTGCCGTCACTTTATATTTTAGAAATCGTCTTGTTTGTAAGAAATAACCCCCATTTGTTTCCTCGAATATCGGATCTGGTAATACGAAATCGCCGGGATAATAGTAAACTTCGTGTTCAGCCAGCTAAGACAGCACTACTGTATAAAAGCGTTGTATGCAGAGCACCAATAATTTATAACAATATCCCTATCTGTGTCAAAAAACTAAATACAGACCAGTTTAAGAAAACCTTTAAAAAAATACTGACAGAAAAAGCCTACTATGATATTAATGAATTTTTAAATGACAAATCGCTCTGATATACTGACTGAATCTATAATATTAATTTTGAATCGCATGAATATTTACCAATTGTTTTTTTATTTATAATTTAATATTAATGTTAATTGTTATTTTTATTTTTTTTTAGATTATTTAACATTGTATTTAACTTTTTTATTTTTTGTTTTTTGAAATTTTATGGTCTTCCGACCTAATTTGTACACCAGCCATGGTCAAACATGTTGTGCCAAAGAATATCCTGTAACACCTATAATAAACATTATACCATGTATATTATCTACACATGTTTTTGCAAATAAATGAATCTTATCTTATCTTATCTTAATTCTGAACTAAAATCATCGACATGTGCATTCTGCCCATCCTAATCAACGGTGCGCAAACTTGGTCCCTGACCGAGACTCAAAAGTGGAAACTCAAATTTTGCAAAAGGGCGATGGAGCGTAGCATTCTAGGTACTAGACTCAGCGATCGAATACGTAATACCACGATTCGGTTCATGGTTGATCGGGTCATGATTGTATAAAGGATGCATCAAGACAGAATGATTTTTTTATGACAGCACTGTTAATGTTACTGATTGTTGTTATTTTTTATTGTTTAATTCTAAAAATGTATTGTATATTCATGTAATACATGAATATTTGCACACCATGAAAAATGGTAAACATGTTAGCACAACTTCATGTATTATATCACCTTACATGCATTTTCTTATATTGTATGTACACACATGTTTGAGCAAATAAAGTAATCTGAATCTGTCTCTGATGGGCCAGAGTCGTTACGCAATGGGAGTCAGAGGAGGAGCTCCGTCGATGAGGTTAGCCTAGGAAACAAACGCTTCTGGGGGACCCGAGCACCACCTGCAGGCGGTTGTACGTGGGGATCGTGCGATCTATGGCCCTGTATGGGGCCCCGATATGGCCGGCTGACCTGACGGCCGGCACCATTTCTGTTCTGCGGAAACCGCAAAGGGTGATGGCCGTCAGAGTCATCAGGAGTTATCGCACTATATCCTACGAGTCGGCTTGCGCACTGGCCGGATCTCCGCCCTGGGACCTGGAGGCAAAAGTCTTCGCGTCATTGCATCGGTGGCGTGAGGACGCGCGGGCGCGGGGACCGACTGACGCAGTGACATTTCGAGCTGCGTCGGTCGCAGCTGCGCGAGGTAACTGGTGGCGGAATGGCGGAACAGGCTCTCACGCCCTACCGCCGGCCTCGTCACTATCGAGGCCATCCGGCCAGTGCTCGACCTCTGGCTCGGGAGAAGGCACGGCTCCCTGTAGTTTCGTGCGACACAGGTCCTCACGGGGCATGGCTGCTTCGGGAGGTTCCTGTGTCGCATAGGCAGGGAGCCGGACGCTCGGTGTCACCACTGCGTCGACTGTCGGGAGTACTCGGGATGACACGGCGTGGCATACGCTGGCATAGTGTGCCGTTTGGGAGCAGCCGCGGCGTAGGCAATAGGTAGTAACTTTCACTAAGTTACTACCTATTACTTTGATTGCTTCCACTTTATGAAGATTTTTCTACTCCCCTAAGAGTAATGATAGGTAAATTCCCTCTCTTATTTTTCCACTTTTCCAGTATTCTTTTTGGAGCCTCTCGACACGGTTCACCTGTTTCTTCCAATCGGCTGCCGTTGTAATTGGAGATTCTTTATCCAGCATTTCGTCGTTGCGACTTTAAGACCTCTTATGTGTAATATTCAATTTTATGAGAAAATCGATAAAAATCGTCAACTGAAAAAATTATAATGGAACCAACTACAACAAAAAACATAGGTAGGTATCAGCCATATGATTTCCTGCTATTTATTTTGCTATTGTTAGTTGAAATTAAAAGTAGTACATGATATTAAAAAAAAAAAATAGTTTAAGATAACACATAAGAGATTTTCGTTGCGCTTTACGTATCACATCAGAGCTTTTGAACAAAAATACGTATAAAAATTAAAACAAAAAACTACTAGTTTTAATGAAAAAAAAAGCAAGAAGGACACTCATATTTTCGACCAAATAGATCAAATCGGTTGGCTCACTGGTTGATCGATTGACTGCTGTGCTGCGTGTCTCAGGTTCGATTCCCGCACGGAACAAGTATTTGATGGCCTACAGATAGTTGTTCCGGGTCTGGCTATTTGTGTATGTGAGTTTTAATGTTTGTAAACGCACCCACGATACAGGAGGAGAAATTCCTAGTGTGGGGCAACGTTTTTTTTAAAAAGAAAGAAAAAAGAAAGAACTTTGTCTTTAATTTTGAATTTGGCCTTGGACGACCGAGCTTGGGCACAAGCTTCTCTGCCCATCCGCATGGGAGGACTTGGCGTCTGCAAAATTCTTAGTTTAAGTTTACCGGCTTTCATATCTTCGGTCCACGGCGCTGAGAAACTTATCAGGAATATCCTGGCTTCCACACTAGTTGATTTTGATGTGCCGTGTTTCACCGATGCTATCAATGCCTGGAAACTTGCTTGCCCGAATACTGACCTACCTGATAAACCATCTTCCCAGAGGCAGTGGGACAAACCGCTCTGCAGAGTAGTTCAGAACAACTTACTGACCACGTCTGCTACTACGGCTGAGCGTGCGCGCCTGCTGGCTGTGGGAAAATGAGAATCGGGTCCCATGCACGGGCATGTCGGGCTTCATGCACTACCTTCGTTGAACCTAGGCATTTTGTTCGACGACACCACTTCTACCTCGCTGCTTCTTTACGTTTAGGAGCCCCTTGTTGTTTTCCTCATCGCTGTCGCTGTGGTGAAGTTGTCAACAGCCTTGGGCACCGCGGTCTTTCTTTGTAGCCGCAGTGCGGGCAGTTTGGCGCGACACGCTACTTTACAACATTATCCGTCGAGTTCTCGTCACCTTCGGCGTTTCAGCCGTATTAGAACCCAATGGCTAGGCACGTGACGATGGCAACAGACCGGACGGTTTGTCTTTGTTTCTTTGGAAGATGGGTAGCCTCTTGCGCCATCTCATCTCCCTAGTTCATCGTGTTGTGCAGGCGCTGGCCGCTGCGGCTGCCGAAAACCTCAAGCGGCGTAAATATAGTGACCTTATTGGTAACTATATTTTCGAGCCGTTTGGGTTGAAACCCTTGGGCCGTGGGGCCCTTGTGCTCACAGCATTTTTAAAGAAATTTATTTCAAAACGGCTGGTTGACACTTCTTGTGACCCAAGAGCTGGTTTTTACTTTGGGCAGAGACTAAGCATTGCCATTCAACGTGGCAATGGCGCCAGTCTCTTGGGCACATTACCAGCTGACAGCGTTGAGGGCGGATTTTTTTATATTAAAAAAAAAGCTTTTTTAATATTTAAAAAAGTAAGAGTATTATTGAAGTACTATTATCATTATTAAAGATAGAATTTGAATATTGAGTACTTATTAGAATTGCCTTAAGGCCTCGAGTATGAAATATAACTAAAAACTCGTACGTATACATTGATATTTTAAGCACCAACATTTTATTGGGAAGCTCATTGTAGATCTTGAAATTGGTAAACAAATGACGATCCTAAATCGTCGTATGCACATGAGAGTTTTAGCAATCAATATAGCTTCAAAATGTGAAAAAGGCTGGCGTAAAAAAGTGATTTTGCCAAAAGTGACTCATAAGAGGTTTTAAAGTCGCAACGACGAATTTCAGGTTTAATTATCTGTGGATTGGCGCGCAATTCGAAATTCAAATAAATTTTATTCGGAACACACAGTTAACATTGTCATCCAAACTAAACATATGTACAAAATTTCAGCTCAATCGGTTGAAGATGGGTGTCATCCTGAATTTCGACAGTTAATTATTTCGACACGGTCCCAATTTCGAAAAACAGTAGTTCGACTACTCATTGCTTCGACAGAACATATATTCGACAAGCATTAGTCCGACAGAACATACTTCGACAACACACACGTTCGAAAAACACTACTTCGACAGAACCCTTCTTCGATATGCACTTGTTCGGCGGATCTTTATTTCGATGGAACATATCCTCGACATAATATCTACTGCTCTGAAATGTGACAATAATAATTGAAATTCAGGATGACACCCAAATCAAGGGTGTCATCCTGAATTTCGACAGTTAATTATTTCGACACGGTCCCAATTTCGAAAAACAGTAGTTCGACTACTCATTGCTTCGACAGAACATATATTCGACAAGCATTAGTCCGACAGAACATACTTCGACAACACACACGTTCGAAAAACACTACTTCGACAGAACCCTTCTTCGATATGCACTTGTTCGGCGGATCTTTATTTCGATGGAACATATCTTCGACATAATATCTACTGCTCTGAAATGTGACAATAATAATTGAATTTCGCTTTATGGTTTTAGGTACAGAATAAAAACAAAAAATAATCAATTATGTTTTTAATTATAACCAGTAACAAACCTTGAACACTTTAATCATTTCTTCAGATAATTTAAATCGTAACATAATATTAAAATAAGTTTTCTTGATTATTTATTAGACATGTGAGTAACGTATGCTATTCCGCTTAGGAACGAAATTGTATCCATTTAATTTTTCAGTAGCAAATGATTTTGCAGCCTTTCGTTCTGCGGTAATTGTTTTTTTCTTTTTGTTTTTTCAATTTGAGCCAAAATTCTCTATATTTCATTCTGTGTGCTTTTTACTTGTTTTTTCACTTCGGCCAAAGTTTTAAAAATGTTATTTTTTTTTCTATTGAGTAGAGTATTCCACCTCATAAGCCAGCTTTCGATTGAATTTTGAGTTGAAGGAAATCCAATCCACATTCAATGGAATCTGCAACCGACAACATTTCTAATAGGATGGTGGTAATTTTGAAGCTGTAACTTTAAGTGGACTTGTTTTTTATTCTAATTTTTTAATAAAATTTCAAAACCCAGTCGCTAATTTGTTGCGAAAAACTGCGGAGATTTCAGAGGCTGGTAAAGCTGAAATATGTTTTATATTACAAAAAAACCTTTTTCTGTAGCAGAATCATTTTAGTACTGAAAAATTAAATTGATACAATTTCGTTCCTAAGCGGAATAGCATACGTTACTCACATGTCTAATAATTAATCAAGAAAACTTATTTTATTATTATGTTACGATTCAAATTATCTGAAGGAATTATTAAAGTGTACAAAGATTTGTTACTGGTTATAATTAAAAACATAAGGCGATTTTCACACGGCACGGATTTCATAGCGGTGCCCCGCACGGTAAGGCGGTTTACGTGTGTTAGGCATCAACGGATTTGTTAGAGACCAATGCGACATGAGATCCGCTTCACCGCCTACCGCGGCGGTGCGCGGTGCCGTGTGTTAATCGCCTAATTGATTATTTTTTATGTTTTTATTCTGTACCTAAAACCATAAAGCGAAATTGAATTATTATTGTCACATTTCGAGATATTATCAAGATATTATTATCAAGATATTTCAGAGCAGTAGATATTATGTCGAGGATATGTTCCATCGAAATAAAGATCCGCCGAACAAGTGCATATCGAAGAAGGGTTCTGTCGATGTAGTGTTTTTCGAACGTGTGTGTTGTCGAAGTATGTTCTGTCGGACTAATGCTTGTCGAATATAATGTTCTGTCGAAGCAATGAGTAGTCGAACTACTGTTTTTCGAAATTGGGACCGTGTCGAAATAATTAACTGTCGAAATTCAGGATGACACCCAATTGATTTAGGTTTTTTTCTTAGGTAAACGGGAACGAAACGACCAATTAATTAACTACAGTAAAATTCTATCACAAATTCGCTAACAATCAATTATATTTATTTTAGTTTAACGAGTTATTTCTGTACCTATGTTTTCTGCAACACCATTTCACTTGCTTCGTGAAGTCAAAATGTTTCGCCAAATACTGTTACTTTTCATCATGATTTATTTAACAACTGGTGAAATAAATAAAAAGGTCGAAGCAGATTTCCCTGAAAAGAATCGTATGATGGGAATAGACGCTGTCCATGATAAATCTAAGAAAATTGATAAAGATACAGTAATAACGCGAAATTTGAAATTGGAGAAGCGAAATCGCGGGCAAAAGTGTAAGCCTCTTTGAATTTGTTTTTTGAATATACAGAGTGAATTTTTAAAGTGTGCGTGGATGGCCAAATCCGAAACTATGAGAAATATCGGAAAACACTGAAACTAGGAGTTTCGAGCCCGATTTTGATGAAATCTAAAATTGCATCATTGGATCTTTGAACAAAAACCAGTTAGGTACGGTTTAGGTACGTAGGTTTAATCAGAAATATAAAAAGTAATTTGCTAAAAATTAGCGCTTTCCTTTAGTTTGCCTATTAAGTAGGTACGTACTTCTCAAAATTTGATTCAATGATGCAGTTTTGGTTTTCATCTAAATCGGGCTCGAGACTCCTTTCAATGTTTTTCGCTAATCCTCATAGTTTCTGATTTGGCCATCCACGCACACACCGGAGCGGAGTGGAACCCCGGCGACACACCAGTGTGTCGCCTGATTTACGCGGTTTTAATCTTTATTATACAGGGTGTCCCAAAACTCAACGTCAAGCCGAAACGGGGTGACAGGATTGATCATAACCATCACGAGAAAAATCTGAAAAAAAATCTATCCCATGCAGTTTAAAAATTATGGGCATTTTAAGAAAAACCTAGAAATTTGATCAAACTGTACCATTTTTCGGTTATTGTGGTTATTCTTTTTTATTTTTGTTCATTTGAACTTTGGAAACGTAATCCTAAATAACATTTCTAGAATCCCAATAAAAAATAATGACACAATTGCCTCAAGTTTCCGAGAATTGAGACTATTTGTTAAACTACGAATTTAAAATTTTCAAGATTCGTCGACTTTGACAGGCCCTCCTATAAAAAAAATGTACTAGAGTGCCTTGGCAAGTGGCATTAAAAGTTGGCGCATTTAATCAGAATTCTAAAATGGTACAATACTTGTTAGTTCCATACAATAGAAAAGAGTAAAAAAATTAAAACCTCAAGTAACCCGATTTTTGCTATCTCATTTTACTCAGTTAAAATGTTTTTAATTCACACAAGCTCTAGGTAGGTTCTTAATTTTAAGACAAAATGATGAGAGAGATGGATAATGGGTATGTTCGCCATGAGTGAGCGAGACAGATAGTGACGCCACTTTTACCAAAGTGAAAAAAAGTTAGTAAAATTAGTAAAATAATTAGGTTTGTTGGAATAAAAGTCAGATGATAGAGAAATAACGTTTTTTATTAAAATAAATGTTCAAATTGTTTACCATCAGCCTCAATACAAGCCCTACATCTTCTTAAAAAAGATCTACTTATTAGTCGGGCATATCTTCGAGAGTTGATCGCCTCAGCTGCTTGAGAAATGCGTTCACGCAGGTCGGCTACGTTCTCAATGGGCTTTGAGTAAACTTTTTCTTTGAGAACTCCCCAATAGAAAAAATCCAGGGGATTTAAATCTGGTGAACGGGCGGGCCACGAGATAGTGCCCGAACGTCCAATCCACCTTCCCGGATATTCCTGGTCAAGGAAATCTCTTACTTGCACTGCGAAATGCGCTGGGCAGCCATCTTGTTGAAACCACATGTCGCGAAGATCTGCTAGTGGTACGTCCTCTAACAGGGTTGGTAAATCTTCTCTTAAAAAATGTAGGTAATTAGTTCCATTCAAGTTCTCAGGCAGTTCAATAGGCCCAATAATTTTACCGTTTAAAATTCCGGTCCACAGGTTTACTTTAAAACGATACTGGGATCTATCTTCTCGCATTAAATGTGGATTCTCCACATGCCACTCGTGATAATTGTGCAAGTTCATGTAACCATCTTTTTTAAATGTCGATTCATCTGACCAGAGAATTTTTTGGATGAATTGGGGATTCTCATTATGCCTCTGTAGCATTGTTCTACAAAAAGAAATCCTTTCCTGATAATCTCGAGGTAGAAGACTTTGAACTCGTTGTACGTGAAACGGATGCATTTCGGCTCTTTGTAAAATACGATGAGCAGTGCTTTTCGGTATTCCCGTTCTTTCTTCAATTCCACGTACGGAAATACTTCGGTCACGTGCGACCTCTTGCAATACTTCTTCCTGGAAAGGAAACACAGGTCTACCTCCAGCCTGTATTTGATTCGGGAAATGGCCGCCCTCTGTGAGTGAACGGTGCACATTAACAAACACGCGGTGATCCGGGTAGCGCTCTAAATTTGGATATCTTTCACGATAAAGTCTAGCGGCAGCACTTGCGTTGCATCTGCATTCCCCATAAATGAGGTGCATGTTCGCATATTCTTGTGAAGTGTAGCGCGTAGGCATGGTAGATAAAAAGGATGCCAACACAAAAGTCCAGAGAGAAGCCAAAGTTGCCGGTATGTTATCAACAAGTCCAATTCACAAAGATTCAAGTCCAAAAAGAGAAGCCAAAGTTGTCAGTACTAAATCAACACAAGCGAATACGAACGTGCGCAGTAGACGAATGAGCGAAACGTACTAACTGGTTGGTGTCGGACTGGTAGCGTAGCCATTTGCTTGGCTGAAACTAGTGCGAATGAAACAGATAGATGCCATAGCATCTATCTGTTTCATTCGCACTCGTTTAAACGACGCATCTCCGTCTCAATGCGTGGCGTCACTATCTGTCTCGCTCACTCATGGCAAACATACCCATTATCCATCTCTCTCATCATTTTGCCTTAAAATTAAGAACCTACCTAGAGCTTGTGCGAATTAAAAACATTTTAACTGAGTAAAATCTGATAGCAAAAATCGGGTTACTTGAGGTTTTAATTTTTTTACTCTTTTCTATTGTATGGAACTAACAAGTATTGTACCATTTTAGAATTCTGATTAAATGCGCCAACTTTTAATGCTACTTGCCAAGGCACTCTAGTACATTTTTTTTATAGGAGGGCCTGTCAAAGTCGACGAATCTTGAAAATTTTAAATTCGTAGTTTAACAAATAGTCTCAATTCTCGGGAACTTAAGGCAATTGTGTCATTATTTTTTATTGGGATTCTAGAAATGTTATTTAGGATTACGTTTCTAAAGTTCAAATGAACAAAAATAAAAAATAATAACCACAATAACCGAAAAATGGTACAGTTTGATCAAATTTCTAGGTTTTTCTTAAAATGCCCATAATTTTCAAACTGCATGGGATAGATTTTTTTTCAGATTTTTCTCGTGATGGTTATGATCAATCCTGTCACCCCGTTTCGGCTTGACGTTGAGTTTTGGGACACCCTGTATAATTTGGAATTCACATGTCCGGCGCTTGAGAGGTTAAAAATTCACCTGTAGGTATAGGTATTTCACTTCAGCCGAAAGATATTCTCAGCTGACGTTCCAATCTACACTGGCTACCAGTGTAGCCACGTCACGTTTATTTATTTATTTTACACTTTACGCATATAGATGTACAGAGGCGGACTTAATGCCTTAGGCATTTTCTACCAGTCAACCTTTGGGTAATGCAGAGAATAATAGTGGTAGGTGCAATGTAGGAAACCGAAACACGATTAATATTTAAATATGCAAAGATAAATATATAATAAACTATACACACAATACAATACTATAATACATACCAAAATAAATAAACTAATACACGAATATACCTACTAGACCAGTTGATAAAACCAATAATGAGTCAAATTAGCGCTGTGACGATACTACTGCCAGCTTCTTGCGAATGTGCTCGCGAACCTTAACTTTGAAGGTTAATCGGTTGGTTGTCATCCTGATTTCTTGGGGTAGCGCATTCCACAGAGAAACAGATTGGATGAAAAAGGAACAGTGAATGAAATCAGTACGGTGAGAGGGACAGTGAAGAAGACGATTATGGGATGAGCGAAGATTTCTGTTGTGATTAGCGCAAATGTATTGAAAATGAGATGCCAGATAACTAGGGGAATTGGAAGAGTCAAAAAATGAGAACAAAGTTGTTAGCGCCCTTTGCTCTCTGCGCTGACGTATGGGCAACCACTTTAGAAGTGAGCGGTGCGCAGAGACATGCATACAAAAAAATAGGTCGTAAATTAAATTTCATACTTGATATGCGCGTACGAAGTCGCGGGCAAAAGCTAGTATTATATAGTAAGGATAACACCCTTCGTTGTTTGGGAACTTATCAAGTAGGGTTGTTGATGCCCGTTGAAGGGAACGTGCTGGAACTATAGGTGGCAGCACAGAAATGTCATTGTCAAGTATATTTAACCTATACGTTTCGAAATTGCAACGCTAGATGGCACTGTTTACTTCATGCACGTTCCCCGAAACGGAGCGTGCAGGAACTAAGATGAGATGAGATGTCATAGTCAAAGCCGCGCCGGCGCCGTACACGTTCCCTATTTTAAATAGGATGTTTTCCCTGCTAGTGTCAAAGTCTCGAATTCGCGATCCCTCTATAAATTACATTACTCTTTGGTCTCGATGAAATAACAATAATGACTTCTCTGATGCTTATTTATTTTCTTTAAGCGATTTCGAACAAAATCGAAGAAGATCGAGAGCCAGATTGGTCTTACAAGCCATTCCCTAAGGAAGTAGCTACTCATGTTGATCAGTTCAAGAAGAACATGTCTGAGTGTCTTAAGGAGGTGCAATCTAGTGACAAAAGACCGGTGAAGCGTCTATCCCCAAAAATGGAGTCACCGGTCCATGGAGAATGTCTTATCGCGTGCGTTTTGAAACGCAACGGTGTCATCGTACATGGAAAGATTAACAAAGGTAAGTAACTGAATTGAATCTGTATGGATACAACTTGGCTAAACACAGTTTGCAAAAAAAAACATTTTCTGTGGCTTAAAATCTATTACCTACAAAAAACACGCCACCATAGAAGAATGGCCTAAACCTGACACCGATTCATTCTCCGTTTTGCCAAGCTAAACCCTGATTTACCCGGCCTAAGACACATCAAGTTTTGAAAGTTCAGCTCTCTCTAAGACAACGTGTAACAGAACAAACGCAATACCTGTTAAGGGGTCATTTTACCTACTCATCTGGCCGCCCATTGTGTCACCCTATGTAATGTCTTCCTCATCTATATTTTCTGAAACTTATATGGCGTACATAATAAAGAGTATTCTATTCTATCATTATGAACAACTTTTTCGCGATTTCGGGGTTGATCCCATAGTAAAAGTTATTCATAATGATGAGTACAATGACCCCTTAAGAGGTATTGCGTTGATTCGACGCTTACGCTACCGGTCAAGCATCACACACCGGTATGTCGTATTGAAAAATTTGTCATTGAACGCCGGCGACACACCGTTGCTCGATTTACGCGTTTAAAGTTTCAAGAAAATATTTCAACATGGTCCAATCTAAAATATCTTAGAGTGCCTACCTACTTACATCTTTTATTTTAGTCTTTGGACCTTGACTTTAAACGTTTTTTTTATTGTTTGTTTGTTTTTAGATAACTTAATATCCCTTGTCAGCAAATTTTACGCCAAAGATACTAAACTCATGAAGAAATTGGAAAAGAATTTAGATCGTTGTATTGAAATAAGCATTCATCATCAAGATGAGTGTATGTTGGCTTCAAAACTCAACGATTGCACCAACGATCTTATGGCCAGTAATAAGCACAAAATAATGGTTAATTATTAATAAATTTGTGCCTTAAAACACGATGAAATTTTTTTTTTTTTGTATACATTTCATACTCCATTCAGTTTAACGATAACGGGGATAAGTACATTATAATATACCTAACACTTCTCATAAAAAAAATCGGAACACTTCTGTTTGGTTTTGTATGAGTTCTAAGTAGTTTTTTTTCTTGAACCAAAAAAAAATAATACCTTGATCTTAGAATAATAACGCCTAGAAGGAAAGTCTCATACATGCTCCCTACAAAAAAATGAAGCAACTTTAGTACTTATGTGTGAGTGAGCGGTATGTAATTACAGCCACAGACATGCACACAGACGTAAAAAATGTTGCTAGGAATGAACACTTTCCCTAAAATCGGGAAAAATGTTAATGTACTTGGGACTAAACTAGAAAATAGGCCATGGTTTCTGGGGTCGCTATCCGACTATACCGACTATAGGGTCAAAATCGAAATCCAAGATGGCGGCGACGAAATTTGCTAACTTTTCGTCATGGGTGTCATTTTTATGGTTTTTGGGGTCGCTAAAATCGATTATGGGGTCAAAATCGAAATCCAAGTTGGCGGCGACGAAATTTGCTAACTTTTCGTCATGGGTGTCATTTTTATGGTTTCTGGGGTCGCTAAAACCGATTATGGAATCAAAATTGAAATCCAAGATGGCGCCGATGGCATTTGCCAACTTTTCGTCATGGGTGTCATTTTTATGGTTTTTAGGGTCGCTAAAATCGATTATGGAGTCAAAATCGAAATCCAAGACGGCGCCGATGGCATTTGCTAACTTTTCTTCATGGGTGTCATTTTCATGGTTTCTGGGGTCACTAAAATCGATTATGGAGTCATATCACTTGTCTGCTTCTTTTGTGGTCAGCAGTCTGTAAGAGATAGCAAAATTCTTATTTTAGTTTAGGTGCTGAACAAAAGAATCGGCATCATTGCTTTTCGCTAGAAAAACGTGTTAGATGTTTGCTTGTTCGATGAAACTAACCCGGTTTAAAAAAATGCAGTGGCACTCCGGGAGTGCGGACAGAAGTGTAAACTTGAACAATTACTTTTAAAAGCAGACTACAGACCCCCGGTGCCGATCAAATTTCGTCGGCGCCATCTTGGATTTCGATTTTGACCCCGTAATCGGTTTTAGCGACCCCAGAAATCATGGAAATGACACCCATGACGAAAAGTTAGCAAATGCCATCGGCGCCATCTTGGATTACGATTTTGACCCCATAATAGGTTTTAGCGACCCCAGAAATCACGAAAATGACACCCATGAAAGACTGGTCGGCGGTCGGCCCCCACGGGACCGACAAAGTTCAGTCAGATGTTCATTCCAAATTTAATACACGATCTCATACACAGAGGTGTCGGTGTCGCGTCGCAAAATCATTGATTTTTTCCCACATCAAAACTGCCCAACGCGCCTAAAGAAGTTTCAATGCGAAAATTATTTGAATCAAACGTAATTATTATCTTTCGTTTCATACATAAAACACTAAGCATTATACAGTAGACTCCAACAGTTAGTGCCTACTGTATTATGGGTAATTTTTCTTTACAACTGGCAACACTACATTGTGACAAATTAGGTTATGAAAATTTTTATTTGAAGATTGATTTACGTAAAAATAATGGATTTAATGTAAGTACTTATGTGTGAAACGTAATTTTATCACATTTTTTCAGTTTTCCGGTTGTGTTAGAGCATCTTTTCATGCAACAAACTGTCATTTTTAAATATTTCTCGGGAGGTGCATTCAACAGAGCGTGAACTTGAGCACTGACGGCTCGCTGCGCCGAGTACTCCATATATGGAGTAGTCTGAGTAACTTCACTTTTGATGCTCGTACTAGGTTTCTAGGCGTTATTATTCTAAAACCTTGATGTTGTTGGTCATAGTCTTTGACTTTATTTTCAAAATGTTGCCAGAAACATTCGTAAGAGTTTTCTACACCAATATTTTAATTTAGCACTTAGCATGTACTGAAAAGTATCTTTGATTTGAAATTTTGAATTTGAGAGAAACAGCAGAAATGTCACAGCTGGTCAGTGTTACCAGCTCTCAAAAAATATTTTCCCTAATACCAAAGTGAAAACGGGTTAGGTTTAGAATCAAGTCCTTTGAATTTCACGAATCTGTCACAGTGGGGGGGGGGGAGGGTCAAGGCTTACCTCGGGCTGGGCCTCCTGTTTTTGCTACCCTTCTGGATTGCTTGCTATTTACGACAAGTTCGCTTCGCCTTTGGACACCGATAAGATTATAATTAACATTGTGGTGTTTTATTTGGTGCAAGAGCGAGCGAAGCGAGCTCTAGACTTGGGGCACCTCGACTCGTACAGGTTAGGTTAGAAAGGGATGGCGGGGTCAAGTGAGCGACCGAACAGACCCCGCCATCCCCTTCTTGGTTAATTTTTTTTAAAACCACACAGAAATAGGAGCCCCGCGTAGCGTCTCCGTCGACTACAATTTAGTATTATTACTAAGCATAGACAGTTTCCACAGACAATATAATAAATAATCCTTTTTTATGGTTAACACTCAGACCAACAATTGTTTTTTCTTTATTAAATTACACTCTAGGAGTATGGCAGGCAAGACTGCGTGAAGCATAGGCGTGAAGTCGGTTTTGCAGCGATTCGTTTCTGTCACTTAATTTTGTAGCACAACATTTTGATTATTTATGACACTATTTTAATTTAATATTGAAAATGCCAAGTAACCGGCTATATTTTTTGAACAAATGATATTGCGTGTTGTTTCGGTGTGGTGAAAATATGGCAAATCAAAAAAGTTCAAGAGGCTTCGGCCAATAGTAAAAAGTTATTTTGTAAATTCGGAAATACGAGTATATTCGGTAAAATAATACAATATGTCACATGATACTTCGATGATCTAAAAAAAAGGCAAATTATGCATACCTACAACAAAAAAGACATCGGTCAATAGTTTGCTTAAAAATGAAATTCGAACAAAAAAAATTGGAAAAGTGATCGTTTCGCGTCCAGTTGTTCAGTGTGAGTATTTAAAATCATAGGGCGATGATGGTATGTGCACATCTTTGTTGTGAGTATCATACCTCTTTGCTCTGCAAACTCAATACATAATGCATGTGTGCCCAATTTCGCAGCAGAGATTCTGGCATTATGGAAACCTAAACGGTTGTATTCCGTTTAGGTTTCCATAATGCCAGAATCTCTGCAGTGGTTTTGTGATAACGCCTATTTGAGGCTCCTGAAGCTAAAGCCAGTGGAACATCCACAGCAATGGAAGGACCGGGAGTAGGAGACAGGGCAGGAGGAATCTCAGAAGATGAAGTGGGTACATACAAGCGGCTCACTCGAGTCCAACAGTTGCGCGACACTCAACACTTTCCGAGATAAAGCGGCAGCACCCGAAGCGGTGCTCGAAGCGGCGCTCGTAGCGGCAGCACACGAAGAGACGCACGAAGCCTGGGGCTCCGATGAAGTGCTCACATACGGCTCACATGAGTCCAAAACTTGCACAATACTCAAAGACACAATCCATGGTGTAGCACGCACAAGTGGCTCACTTCAGTTCAACACTTGCACGACACTTAATCAATCTCAATCTCGATCGCATTCCAATTCGATCCAGTTTCAATTCCAATCTTCAGAAAATTGGCACTATTGAGATTAGAATCGATTGCATGTTCGAGTACTCTGATTGACATGGGGTGGCCATCCATACCTAACAAAACGTTAGTTACCAAAATTAAAAGTATTTTTAGATGTGTATTTTAACACTAAATACTTAAGCAGCATTGGCTCATTGTGTAGGTATATCATTGCCTAAGTGACATTAAAAAAAATTCCCGGCAAAAGTCATCCACTTAAAAATCGGGTCAAAAAAATATGGTCCTATTTAAACTGTGAATTATTAGTGTTGAGATAAACAAAAGTTTCAAAGCGATGTTATCTAAAAGTTTTCAAGTGTTTAGTTTGGAATGTATTAAAGTACGTTTGTATGCACAAGTTCAAGTTAGTGTAGGTACTGTATTCAACCGAGGAAGACGAAAGTATCACGGTAAGAAGGCTACAGTTTTATTGGTTGGAGTGAACGTAACGGGGCACTGAGGAAAAAACTACATTCTTTTTATGGTTTTATCGTATGGGGACATCAAAAGAAACAACTTTTTCCAGTGATTTTTTTTGAGGTCAATGGCCGCTGAGATAGGAGGCCCTCATTATTAAGGCATCTGGGACTAATTTCATGACTGTCATGACCGCTCCGGGGCCCGATGGGATATGGGAGGACAAGGATGGACAAACACTGGGGGACACTCAACGTGACCTTTACCTCGAGATCAATGACCTTGGCCTCAACGTCAATGACCCCGGCATTTTCCTGCGTTTTATGACCTTGACCTTGAGGTTAAGGTAATTGACCTTGGGGGTCAAGATTATTGACCTACTTAAGGTCGTCCCCCCGTGTTTCCCCACCCTAGTACTCCCACATCCCACCGGATCCCGAAGGCTTGATTAGGCGTTGTTTTTGGGTGATTTTTTTCTGTTTCCATCCACAGTAAGTCAATTAAGTTAAAAAATTTAATACATGTTTGTCATCATCTGCCTAGCCTGTTTCCCAACCATATTGGGGTCAGCTACCAGTCAAACCGGATTCAGCTGAATACCAATATTTTAAGTGGAGCGGCTGCCTACCAGACCTCCACAACCCATTAACTGGGTAACATGGTACTTCTTGGCAAGACTGGTGTCAGATTTTTGGGCTTCTGACAATCCGTAACAACTGCCAAAGATCTCCAAATGACAGCCGGGACCAACGGCTTAACGTACTTTCCGAGGCACGGAGGAGTCTCGGTATGTTAAGATGGTCACCCATCTATAGACCAATCTCGGCAGGTGTTGCTTAACCTTGAAACGGCCTGTGCGGCTGTTATAATTTAGCCACGAGCTCCTCATATTTGTAAACTTAATAAAAACTAACACCTTCATAACGAATTACTTATACTATAATTTGTTTAACGATTGCAGAGCCAAGCCAGGATGACATTCAATTAGAGATAGTCATTCCAACCCCGGAATTAAATATGGATGCAAGTCAATTGGAGTCTCATGCTTCTCCCGTTCAAAATGTGAAGACTGCGAGAGGTAATTTATTTTGAGCTATGTATGTCATCTTTCATGATGATAAATTCAAAGCATTTATTTCAATTCAAATATACCACAACAGGCACTTTTGAATTATCACGTCGGTCAGTCAAAAAGATGAAGCTACATTTATTTGACAGTTTCAACACCAAGAGATTGTAGTCCTAGAAGGACCAGTCTGCCCCCGGCACAGCGTGTTTGATCAAGTACTATATTGGATCAAAACCGGGAAAGATTCGCTGAGATAGAGAGGCAGAGGGTTGAAGCAGAAACTGTCACAGCGAGGGCCTTATCTCGGGCTGTAGAACAGATAGAGGCTCTGTCAACAGCCATAAGAGAAGACTCTCAAACTGTGGCAAATGCCCTCAATAACTTTGCTGATGCCCTGAGACAAAATAGGCAGTATTTAAATTTATTTTAATCTAAGTTAATTACTTTTGGGTTTTAAGTAGATAGGTACTAGCTTAAAGTTGGAAATTATACTGTATTATTTATAACTTTCTAGTCCATACTCATTTTATTTGCTGTAATAATTTCCTTAATATATTTATAAATGTATACGTCAACTGAAATACCTTTATGTTTAAAACAATATAAATAAAAACACATAGTAAAAAGACTATAATTATGTTTATTGAAGTACTTGTTAATTAGACATAACCTTTTAAACTTGCCATAAACTTACATCATATTAATACTAAATAGAGTAAGCTTCACAGCACATTATTTAATTTACAATAAAAATCATAAAAGACAATAGAACAAGTCTTACAATTATTATAGGAAAAGAGAGTAAGTCTTGATCACATAAACAATTACCTATCTATGTAAATGTTTATTGTGTAGTGAAATAAAAATTGATTACCATGCAAAATAAGTTTAAACGCACACTATGCAGGCAAGCATATTATAAGTTAGGGGAGTATATTGAAGATAAAAATGCTTGGCTCAGTGCTGGTCCTGCTCCACAGCCACTAGGGCACACAAAGTAATCTGTTAGCATTTGGAAATATTGTTGGACCGGATGAAGATTGTAAGAATGCAATATTTTTCATTGTATAGACTCAATTTATTTAGCATTGTATAATTTCATGCATTAACGGCACATGTGTGAGTACTATGTAGGTACCTCAAATTTAAACTTTAATGATCATTTTTGGTAGGTTTTGACTTGAATGTACCCTGGCGATTGGGGATGTCATGCTCACTCAAAAGTCTGTCTGATGGTGGCGCGTGCGTTGGATCATTTGGCTCCCTTAAAAATGGTTGAGCCGAATGGTGCTAGCGTATGCGTCATGTTCGTGAACGGGCGCCGTCAGCTGAGACTGGTCATCCCTTGGCTGCCATGGTTTATTTTAATTATTTCTTTGAACTGTTTCTTTTTACTCCGAACTCTTTTATCCTGCACGTCTTTTACATTGTTCTCACATATGTATTATTTTAATATGAATGATGTAACCATAATTTTGTAACAAAATATTTTTTTTTTTAAAAGAGTGTCCGAGTTTCTTGCACGTTCTTCTCCATAGAGATCTACGCCTTGGAACGTGCAAATAGCTTCATCTTTTTGACCGACCGACCTTGACAATTCAAAAGTGCCTGTAAATGGTTTAATTGAAATAAATGCTTTGACTTTGACTTTGTTTCATTGAATTTGTTTTTTAATTAAAAATGTAGTGTAATGTAGTCTTAGAAATGTCTTTGTCAAAAATTTGTTCTTACATAACATAATAATATTAGTGAAGATTCCGAGCTGTCCACAGTTCATGTACAATCGTGCACAACATGAACTGTGGACAGCCTCGAGACCCTTGCGTAGCTCAACAGAGGCAGAACCTCGATCCACCTCTAACTCACTCTATGCCAATTGCATTTCTCCCATGGGTGGTACGGCATCGTCAATATCATCCAGACCCAATCGAGCTTGGTTACAAATGTTGTGTAAAATACAGCATGCATTTATAATTTTAGCAGCTGTGTCTGGATGATAATGAAGAACTCTATGGCCCAGAAGACATCTCCATCTATTTTTTAAAACCCCAATAGTGCGCTCAAAAGTATTGCAAGCCACACAATGCAAATTAGTGTAATACTCTTCAGCTGAGCCTGGTGGTGCATCCATATTTGGGGTCATCATATATTCCCTTTGAGGGTAACCGGAATCACCTGTAATTAAATTAAAATGGCTTAGTTATTATTAACTAACTAATGTAAATTAATTTCCTAATTGAACAACGGTTTGATATGCTCACCAAGTAAAAAAACTTTCTCCTTCATTTATTAAAATTTTGTAACGAGGTTTTTTTACCTCGTCACATGTTTTATGGTTTTAGTCGATTTCCGAACGACAATAATCTAGTTTTGATGTAAGCTGTCAGCTGTCACTTTTGACAGAGGCACTCTACGACCTTAATTTAGAAATGGCCGGTCGATAATTTTGAATCGCTTGCCAATATTTCCTCTAATCCGTAGTTATCTCGGATATTTTGGCCTTTATGAAAAGGCAATGATTTTCAAACGGACCTAGAACGATTTTGTGAGAAGGATTGACCTTAATTTTCGGTAAGTTAGAGTTCTTCAGGACATTGTAATGTCTGCGTCTCGTGATAGAATCTTATTAGATGGATTGTTAATTTTAAGATTCTGATGGTTTTCGCTCGCATGCATATGATAGGATTGGCTGCGTATGCGCATCAAAATTTATTTACTTGAAGAAAACGGCAAGTTTTAGCCCAAACGCACGCTTACACGTGTTCTCAATTTTAATGACTTTTCTTAACGTTTTAATATTTTGTTAAGTACAGCCCCCTGTTCGCGTTTTTTTCTCCAGTTATTTTTCTTCAAATTAGTTTTATTTTCTTTCAAGTTTGGATTTCAAATAGGTATCCGAAATTATTATTTTTTTGGAACACTACGGCAATCCTGCAATCGTCATCTTTTCCATGGTTTCGTAATAATTATTTTTAAAGCCAGCAATCTGGTAGGATTTTTTATTATGTTTTGTACTGTGTGAATCTCCCTTGCGCCCGATTTTAGTATCTTTTAATTTAATTTTTATTTTGGGAGAACACATAATTTACCTTATTGCTTTAAAACACACTTATCAGGTTACAATTTGTCAAGTGATTCTTAACAGGGTGTTGGTTCCATACAAAAGTATAATGTGAGGCTCCACCAAATGAAGAATCTACACTCAGTATAGTCAGATCTGCATCACAAATCTGTAAAAAAATGCTTTTTATAAAAAGTTGCAGTTAATCCTACTAATATTATAAAGGTGAATGTTTGTATGTTTGTATGTTTGTGTAACAATCAGGCAAAAACGGCTGAAGGGATTTGGATGAAAATAGGATACTTTTTATCCCGGTAAGTGGCATGGATTAATGGAGACTGAGGAGGAAGTGGAAACTCAGAGTCGCTGCTGCCTTAGTACTGAGATTTTCAAGTACCAAGAGACCAGAAACATCAAGTACCAGGAGACCACAAACATGTCATAGTACTTTTACGGTTTAAGACATTTATTTCTCAAAAAGAATACAATTCACTTAATAAGAGAAATACAAGGTAATCTTAAAACTAAATATAAGAATTACTTATGAAGAAGGTAGGTACTCGTAAATAACTAGGTTAAGTAGTAGACACTGGACATACAATTTTACAGTGTTGTGGGTAAAAGGAAAAAATGAGTGTACTATTACATATCGATTCTTGAAGGCAAGTCAATAGCAATTGCACATTGACTTATTTATATCTGCTGTAATGTTTCGGAAATACGAGAGAGTAGGTATCCCAGTTAGTTTTATACTTAGCAAATGAATAAATAATAACAATTAATGTAGATGTAACTTAAATTAAATTGGTGTAGTGGGACTGGTGTTTCAAATTTAAAACCTAGAGAAATCTTTCAAGATGTGGTGCTTAATGGTTTTTTTGTATAAAGTAAAGGATTGTATCTCTTTAATGTCATTAGGTAATTTATTATACAACTCTGCTCCTTCGAATAGTATATTTTTCCTTCCGTAATTAGTTCGAGGTGGTCTTAAGCAAATGTTGTTTTTTCGTCTTGTACTACGTTTTTGTATTTGGCCTTTTTTTGTAAATGTTATTTTAGAATGTATATTTTTATTTATTATCTTATGTACTAATATGCATGTGTTATATTTATATATCTGTGATAGTGTCATCAATTTAGTTTCTTTGTAAATTTTTTCTGTTGGAGTTAGGTAGTGGTAATGGAATAAGAGTTTGATTATTTTGTTTTGACAGGTTTCGATTTGTTTTAAATGTGTTTTAGCCGCAGTGCCCCACACTTCTATTAGGTATTCTAGGTGAGGTTTAACCATAGAGTTGTAAATTATATATCTAACAGATTTCGGCAAACAGCGGACGATGCCTCGAAGCGCGCCCATGACAGAAGATAGTTTAGATCTTAATTTATCAAGATGTGTCTGCCACGTCAGATGTTTATCTAGATGGAGACCAAGATACTTGTCTGAAGAAACTTGGGTTATAGGTTCGTTATTTATGTATAGATTTGAGTTGTTTGCGACATTTTTGTTCCTAGCACTAAAAATAATGTAGTTTGTTTTAGAGGTATTAACAGTCAGCAAATTATCTTGGAACCATCTAGAGAGAGTGTCTAAGTCATGTTGCGCTTGTTCGATGACCTCTTCGATATTGTTTCCAAATAAAAATAGACTTGTGTCATCAGCATAAAGTATTATGTCGCCTGTCAGATTTAGGTTATGTATGTCATTTACGTATAAAATGAACAGCAGGGGACCAAGAATGGAACCCTGCGGTACGCCGTAGGTTAAAGTTTCGCAATTACTTTGTACATCACCAATCCGAACAATTTGCCGTCTGTTAGAGAGATAAGACTGGAACATGTCGTGGGCAGTATCTCTGATGCCGATTTCATGCAGCTTTTGGAGAAGGAGACTATGGCTAATTGTATCAAATGCCTTTTTCAGGTCAATAAATATACCGAGTGCGGCGCATTTTTCATCGATATTGTTTTTTAGATTGGTGACAAGATCAATAGTTGCAGAGTATTAGATTTTGCACGGAAACCATATTGTTTTTCAGAGAAGAAGTTTATAGTTTTGAGATAATCGTCTAAACGTTTATATAATATTTTTTCGAATATTTTGGAGATTATTGGGAGGACAGAGATAGGGCGATAATTACCTGGGTCATTTTTTTTCCCTGACTTAAAAATAGGACTAACTTTAGCTATTTTCAAAGAATCTGGGAAGATGCCGTTTTGTAAACAATAGTTGATGCTCATCGTGAGTTTAGTTAAAATTAGATTTTTAATACTTTTCACGGTTTTGCAACTAATCCCATCTAAGCCCGCACTAGTGTTTGAATTGAGATTATCTATGATTTTGCTGACTTCTGCTTCAGTAGTTGGGGTTAAGTTAAGTAGTTCACTTGTACTAGCTATTGTTGTTTGTGTTGTTGGCTGAGTGTGTATTTGTTCCCTAGGCCTTGTAATTTTATTAGCTAAAACAGACCCTATAGTAGCAAAAAATGTGTTAAAATAATTACATATTTCTTTAGTGTCTGTGATTTGACCAGTTACCGTATCTAGCTTTGAAGGAGCGGAGCATAATTTGGGTTTGTTTCCAGCTAAGTTCCCGATTAGCTTCCACATCTTTAAAGGTTTTCTTTCACAGTTTTTAAAAACTTTGTAGTAGTAAGAACTTTTAGTATTTTGAATTTGTTTCGACACGCTGTTTCGTAGGGTTATGAAATTGTTTCTTATTAAGTCGTCATTGGGATTTTCCTTATGAGCAGACCACAGCTGATTTCTTTTAGTTAGCATTCCAATGATGTCTTTATTGATCCAGTCCGATTTTAAGGTGTTTTGAATTTTGACTTTCGGTATTCTATTTTTAATTACCGCTTCCTTTATTGTCTGTTCTAAGCCTTCGTAGTCACTCTCAGAGACATTAACAATTTTACTTTCAACTGTTTGGTAAACCGCTGTGTAATCTAAGGCATGGTACTTTACTTTCTTTTTCATTTCAGGTGCATATTTGGCAACTTCGAGATAGATTTGCTTGTGATCCGACATTGAAGACTCCACTATAGCTACATGAAATTTATGATTCTTTAGGTTGGATGAGACATGGTCAAGGAGCGATGTTTTTGTAGCAGTATCACGCGTACCAAATTTTTTATCAGTATTGTTTAGGATTAGGTGTCCATTTTCTATCAGCATTTTTGTATAGTTATTAATCGATCGGTTCGGATTGAGCAGGTCGTAGTTGAAATCACCGAACACTATAGCTCTTTTTCTCCTTGTCAGCTGCTGCGAATATTCCTCCAGAAACTCATGATTGTTTGATTTTGGTGTTTTGTATACGGCGCCTATATCCAATGAGTATTTATCTAAATGGACCCATAAGTAGTGGTTGTCCTCTTTACAAAGGTCCTCAATGTAATTGTGTTTTAAGCCGTCATGAACAAATATAGATACTCCACCGCCTCTTGCGTTTTCTCTAATATTATAATAATGCGAGTAGTTTGGCAGTTTTAAAGTCTTGGCTTCAGATTCGGACTTGATCCAGGTTTCCGATAGTATAATCACATGCACAGGACTGGGTATGTTGTGTATAATGCAGTTTAACTCATCTAGCTTTCCTGGCTTCACTATGCTACGTGCGTTAGCGTAAAGAAATTTTAGGGCTTTAGTGTTTTTTATTAGGTTGTTGTAAGAATCAGTTACGTCGTATGTAGTGTTTAGAGTTGCATCATCTGAATCTTGTATCGTTAGTTTTTTGGCTGAGTTTTCGTAATTGTAGGTGTTCCCTTGACATATTTTATTGTTATATCCGTTTCGCCTCCGTCTACTCTCCGTTTTAGTTCATCTCTTAAATTTTTCCGATACTTTTGTTGGTAGGGGGTCTCATCAGAATAGATCTTGATATTTTCAGATTGTATGTTTGATTTATGGCGTAGAATAGATTTCGCTGGTTCAGATGTCGAGAATATGACCTTTATAGGTCTAGATGCATCAGGATTATATTTTCCTAGTCGTATGGTTTTTGTTGGTTCCGTGCAGTCTGAAACAGCCATTTTTATAATCTCCATTACCTCCCGGTTATCATGAATTTTTCTCTCTTCAGAGTTCGAGGATCTTACTTCTTTTACCCCTCGTATGATGACATTCTTCTCCCTCTGAGATCGGTCATAGGTCTCCGATATAATGTCTTCGTAGTTAAGCAGAGGTGTGGTAATCGTAGAGGCGGATCCAGATTTAAGTGAAGCTATTTCATTTTCAATAGTGTCCACTTTTTTCTCAATGTTAGCTCGGAAGCCTGAAATATTAGCTAACTCCGATTTTATTTTGCCCTGTTCTGAGGACAGGAGATCAGTTGTTACTTTAATCTGACTTACTTCTTCTTTTATAGCCGAAACATCTTGAGATATTTTTTTAATATTTTCAGCCTGGGTTTTAGCCATATCTTTTATTAGCGATTCCATTTTGTCTTGGAATCTTTCGAATTGTATACTAAAGTCGTCATGTGGTTGTTTTCTCTTGCCACGAAAGGTTACCTGGTTGATGGTGTCAGATAAGGCAATCTTACGCAAGTCTGGTTGCGAACCACCAGCCGTTTCAGATCTCCCAATACCACTTGCTATTGCTATAGGATCTCTATTGCCTTCGTTACACGTATTAGGCGACTGCGGTGGCGATCGAGCGACATTCATCATGTATTATTGTTTTTATAGATATGCAAATATATTTACTTGGGATGTTCGGAGCGTGCCCGCGCAGCACCACGACGAGAGCGAGATGAATATTCGTAGCCCGTCTCTTTTCACCGGTAGGGTCCGAGGGGAGTACACTTGCCACTCACCGCTCACTTGGATGTTGATGAGAAGCAATAACGACCGAAGTTTCGCAAATGAGTTATTGCTAATTGCGCACTTGGGTGTATAGTACTTAGTTTCACTTTTACTTGGAGATACTTTTTTATTTTATTAAAATATTGTCGACACGTCCGTACCGTTCGCTTCCGTAATTCAGATTTTGGGCTGGTATAATTATGTAGGTAGGGTAGGTGTAGGGTAGATGTAGGGTAGGTGTAGGGAAGGTGTAGAATAGGTGTAGGGTAGGTGTAAAGTAGGTGTAGGGTAGGTGTAAGGTAGGTGTAGGGTAGGTGTAAGGTAGGTGTAGGGTAGGTGTAAGGTAGGTGCAGGGTGGGTGTTTCCTGAGTAAAAAATTTACAATACAAATCAGGAAACCTTGCTATTTCCGATATTCACGCGGGCGAAGCCGCAGCTGGTAGAAGCTAGTGGCTAGATAAACATAGTAAATAAGGAAGTATGTTTGTATGTTTGTGTAACAATCAGGCAAAAACGGCTGAAGGGATTTAGATGAAATTTGGCACACATGTAGTTCATAACCAGGAATAAAAATAGGCTACTTTTTATCCCGGTAACTGGCGTGGATTAATGAAGACTGAGGAGGAAGTGGAAACTCAGAGCCGCTGCTGCCTTAGTACTTCAGATTCACAAGTACCAGGAGATCAGAAACACGTCATAGTATTTTTGGGCTGGTATAATTATGTAGGTAGGGTAGGTGAAGGGTAGGTGTAGGGTAGGTGTTAGGTAGGTGTAGGATAGGTGTAAGGTAGGTGTAAGGTAAGTGTAGGGTAGGTGTAAGGTAGGTTTAGGGTAGGTTTTGGGTAGGTGTAAGGTAGGTGTAGGGTAAGTGTAGGGTAGGTGTTGGGTAGGTGTAGGGTGGGTGTTTCCTGAGTAAAAAATTCCTACTAATATTATAAAGGTGAAAGTTTGTATGTTTGTATGTTTGTATGTTTGTATGTTTGCATGTTGTATGTTTGTATGTTTGTATGTTTGTGTAAAAATCAGGCAAAAACGGCTGAAGGGATTTGGATGAAATTTGGCACACATGTAGTTCATAATCTGGAATAAAAAGTAGGCTACTTTTTATCCCGGTAAGTTGCATGGATTAATGGAGACTAAGGAGAAAGTGGAAACTCAGAGCCGCTGCTGCCTTAGTACTTCAGATTTTCAAGTACCAGGAGACCAGAAACATGTCATAGTATTTTTGGGCTGGTATAATTATGTGGGTAGGGTAGGTGTAGGGTAGGTGTAGGGAAGAGGTAGGGTAGGTGTAGGGAAGGTGTAGGGTAGGTGTAAGGTAGGTGTAGGGTAGGTGTAGGGTAGGTGTAGGGAAGAAGTAGGGTAGGTGTAGGGTAGGGTAGGTGTAAGGTAGGTGTAGGGTAGGTGTAGAGAAGGTGTAGGGTAGGTGTAAGGTAGGTGTAAGGTAGGTGTAGGGTAGGTGTAAGGTAGGTGTAGGGTAGGTGTAAGGTAGGGTGGTGTAGGGTAGGTGTAGGGTGGGTGTTTCCTAAGTAAAAAATTTACAATACAAATCAGGAAACCTTGCTATTTCCGATATTCACGTGGGCGAAGCCGCAGCTGGTAGAAGCTAGTATTTGTATGTTTGTATGTTTGTGTAACAATCAGGTAAAAACGGCTGAAGGGATTTGGATGAAATTTGGCACACATGTAGTTCAAATCCTGGAATAAAAAATAGGCTACTTTTTTATCCCGGTAAGTGGCATGGATTAATGGAGAATGAGGAGGAAGTGGCAACTAAGAGCCGCTGCTGCCTTAGTACTTCAGATTCACAAGTACCAGGAGACCAGAAACATCAAGTACCAGGAGACCAGAAACATTAGTATTTTTGGGCTGGTATAATTATGTAGGTAGGGTAGGTGTAGGGTAGGTGTAGGGTAGGTGTAGGGTAGGTGTAGGGTAGGGGTAGGGTAGGTGTAGGGTAGGTGTAGGGTAGGTGTAGGGTAGGTGTAGGATAGGTGTAGGGTAGGTGTAAGGTAGGTGTAGGGAAGGTGAAGGGTAGGTGTAGGGTAGGTGTAGGGTAGGTGTAGGGTAGGTGTAAGGTAGGCGTAGGGTAGGTGTAAGGTAGGTGTAGGGTGGGTGTTTCCTGAGTAAAAAAATTACAATGCAAATCAGGAAACCTTGCTATTTCCGATATTCACGCGGGCGAAGCCGCAGCTGGTAGAAGCTAGGTAACTAGCTAGTCGTAGGGTAGTGTAGGGTAGGGTAGTGTAGGGGTAGGGTAGGTGTTTCCTGAGTAAAAATGTACGATACAAATCAGGAAACCTTCCTACTTCCGATATTCACGCGGGCGAAGCCGCTGGTAGAAGCTAGTAATGTAATAAAATGTTAAAACATAAAAAAAGACCATTAAATGCCACATCCACATAGAGGTGATTTGGGGTTGTGTATAACTCAAAGTTTTATATTATTGCGACTGATGAAAATCATCAGCGCCACAAGTAGTTCTGGAGAGGAATATGTTAAAAGGGAGGGAAAGTTAATCGGAAGAGGGATCTTAAATTTGGGGAGCCGGCTATATAAATCGAGTGAGGGGATGTTATTAGAACCTTCGAAGAATATATGGTCCAAAGTACCCTCTTCCATTCCGCACTCGCAGAGAGAGGAATCGCGTATACGTATTTTTTGCAACAGAAACCCAATCTGAGTCTACAAAGGACAGATATAACAGTTTTAGAAACCATTCTGAAACCAAAGAACCATGGTTTTGGTTTTATTAACGGTTGAACAGCATAAAAGAACCTGCCTTTCTTTTTGCTGGACAAGTTCCACTGTTCCTACCATGAACACTCGAGGTCGGATTTTGGAAGGGACAACAGATCATAGCTCAGATGGGTGTTGTGTGAAAGGTCAGCCGTTATAGATGAACAGGGGTCTTTAGCCAAAGCATCAACACATTCGTTACCCTTGATGCCACAATGACTAGGTATCCAAACTAACTGAACATTCTTTTGACTGTTAGTACAGGAAAGTAGGGATTGTTTTATTTTAAAAATAAGGGGGTGGTGTAGTTTGCTTTAAAAATGACTTTGGATTAAAGCTTGCAGACAGCTAAGGGAATCCGTAAAAATTACTGCTTTTTCAATATTAGTGTGTGACTATAAAAAGACAAGCTTCTAATATATAGCCACACACTCACCAGTGAATACAGACGACTCCTTAGGGCATTTGTATTGAAGTATGATTCTAGAGCTTTGGTAATACACTGCGGCTCCAGTGTTATTATCTTTATTTAATTTAGAAGCGTCAGTGAAAAATAATTGAAAATCATTCCAACGTTCACCCACAGCCGCATTGAAGGCCGAATCGATTCGCCGATGAGGAATTTTTGGTAATACCAATATTAAAGAATATTTTGGGAGTAAAACATAAGACTTCGTAAGAGAAGTTAAATAGAGGCAATCTTGGATACTGGACAATGAGACATGCTAAGTTTTTAACTTTTCGAAACGCTTTAAGTAATAGAGGAATTTCTTTATTTTTCTAGTAATTTGATCTTCTGTTGATGATCCGAAGACATTTGGACTGAACCCTATCCAGTCCTGCCAAAGCACCTTTATTGCATGGGATCAGGTGGTATGTTCCATAGTCCAGAACGCTACGGACTAAGGCGTTGTACATCAATTTCATGGTGTAAGGGTGAGCACCCCACCAAACACCCGCAAGAACTTTTAAAATAGAAATGATTCGTTCACATTTTTGGATTAGATGATTTATGTGAGACTTGCCAGTTAATTTCGTATCTAAAAAGACGCCTAAAAATTTTGCTTTGCGCTCTGTGGGAATATTATGGCCTGAAATACTCACTGAGATTGGGGGTATTAGTCTTTTTCGAGAAAAAAATAATGCCAAACTTTTTGGTGCAGAACTAGATATTACGGTTACCGTCGCATCGAGCGGGACGGTTTTGTGTGGCGTCCTCCGTAATATCTAGTACATTACAAGTATTACAACTGCTCAGCGTCGCGTCGCCGTCCCGTACCGCCGCGCCGCGCCCGCTGTGTGCAGAGACCTTTAGTTACTTGTGGCAAAATAAGTCAATTATAAATTATAAGTAAATAGGTTAGAAATTATTGAAACTTTAGGATTTTTTTCTCGAAAACTATGATGTTTCGCGTTATGATTATCGTTTTGGGGACCGAGTCACCCGCGTCCATAGGAGAATATACCCATAGTTAGTCCCTACACGTGGTCCCCGGGTGGTGCTAATCAGGTGACACTAACTGGTGGTAGGCTTTGGCTGCTGGCTTGTGACCACCCACTGAACAAAGGCGTACCGCCAAGCGGTCTAGCCGCGTTCCGGTACGTTGCTCAGTGTAGCCAATTTAGAGGAGTTGGGTCGAAATAGTTGTTCCTATGCAGGCAGACCAACCAGTCCTGCGGGGAGCCCTCCTCCAGGGCACGAGTGTCATCTGCTACGCGGATGGCACTCTCCTCACTGCCCGGGGGAGGAGCTTCGGGGAGGCGGCCTGTCTGGCCTCGGCTGGCAGATCCTTAGTGGCGGGGAGGATCCGCCGACTGTGATTGAGGGTGGCACTGAACAAGACCGAGGCCGTGTTCTTTCACGGGCCTCAGCAGCGCTGCCCGCCTGATGCCCACATTGTTGTGGATGGCGCCAGGGTAGGGGTCCAGCCCCAAATGAAGTATCTGGGCCTGGTGCTAGACAGCAGGTGGCGCTTCGACCCGCACTTCAGCGGGCTGTCGACGCGCCTGTTGAAGGCTGCGGACGCGCTCTCGTGACTCCTCCCGAACCTGGGGGGGCCAAGCGCGCGATGGCGGCGCCTATATGGCATCCTGCGGAGCATGGCCCTATACCGGGCTCCCATCTGGGCAGACTCCCTCCACAGGAGGGAGGATGCTTCGGCAATGCGCCGGCCCCAAAGGGCCATTGCACTACGGGTGGCGAGGGAATTGAATACGCAAAGATTCTTACTAGCGCCCCTAGTGTCAAATGGTGAAGCTGTCTAAGAACGACACTTTGACAGTTTGATAGACAGCGTTGCCAACGTGTGGGAAATTCCGCAAATTGCGTGGCAACTCAAGTTGATTGGGAATTGGCATTGTACGGGGAAAATGCGGGAATTTTGAATATCAATAGTCCGGGTCAAGTCAAAACACTTTTTCAAGAAATCGAAATACATAAGTTAAGATTTTTATTAGGTTAAGTACTCATGGATATCGAATGACTCCCTTTTTCTAAATTTATTTATTTCGCTCGACCGATGCGTTCGAAATAACATATCTTTCTAATCTAGCCTATTTTGTACCACTGCTGGGCCAAGGCCTCCCTCTCCCTTTTCCACACAACTCTGTCATTTGCTATATCGGCCAGAGGGGATTTTGTAGGGAATCGGTAGATTTTTGTCCCCAAATTGGGAAATTTTACTTAGATTTTCGAGGAATTTGATAAATTGGTGTCGGCAGTGCTGCAAGTGTCGTTCTTAGGCAACTTCTAAATTTCACCACGAGAGGCACGCGCGTAATCTTTGCGTCGCCATGGTTGAATGAGCTGTTTTTGGGGTGATTTAATCCAGTGAAGTTTAGCGGCTGTTTTAATATTTTGCAATTTTATTCCTACTGCATTGTGGACAATATGCGGAATCATTTAAACAGGCGTGATCTCGGTAAAGTGGAGCTGAGATTTAATTGAAGTATTGACTTCAGCGAAGCTTATCGAGAAAAGTAACAATACATTTGCTGCCAAATACATTTGCAACAAACATGAAACTGTGTTACGTTCAGCGTTCTAATGCAAAACTAAGGGTTTATATCATATACACCGTGAAATTTAAATGGTTGTTTTCCCGCGGCAGAACGACTTGCCATAAGGAGTACTTTCGAAACATAGAGTAAAAGTAAAAAAATAAAAATGTTTTTGTTTTAAAATAATTAAAAAAATATTTAACAACTAGAAAAAGTGAGAAAAAATAGTAACACTAGACGCGACTTGTTGTAGGTACTGCCGCACGCGCCGGCGCCATCAAAGGAAAGTAATGCATAAATTAATGTGCAAACCAAAATAAGCTCCCGCATGTGATGATACGGCATAAAATAGCTTGCACGCAACATTGCAAAAATTCACCGAAAAGCCGACAAACGAAACGCCGACAAAGGAAATGTTTAAAGTAAAATAAGCTCTCGCGTGTAGTGATACAGCATAAACTAGCCTGCGCGCAAAAATAACAAACGATCGAAACCGCACTTCGACGCCTATTGTATCCGTGCGGCGGTAACATACCTAGTACCTACTGCACTTAGTTTTCCCGCGAATGTCGTACGCCGCGCAGCACGCGTTATCATTGCAACATGGATCGACATTACAATTACTGCAATTTGGAGTACGTTGCTATGGTGCAACTTTATGCTAGAGCTAATTATGACTCCCATGCTGCCATGCAACTTTACGCGGAGCCGCGACACCTGCAGTCGCTCCGTCTTCGCGGGATTCTGAACCCCCAAGTGCCATCGTCACGGACCATCGTAGCGGCGACACAGCGGCTACTGGATCATGGTCAATTCCAAACCCCAGCACATGCACAGGCCAGAGGACGGTCGGCCATTATTTCGCCAGCGCTCGACGAGGAGATCATCGAGTACTTCGAACGCGACCCTCGTCAAAGTACACGTCAGGCCGAGTCTAGGTTTGGCGTAAGCCAGTACTACGTCTGGAAACTGCTGAACTCAGAAGGACACCATCCTTACCATTATCGACGCGTTCATGCTTTAAATGAAAATGACCCCCAAAACAGAATTGCCTTTTGTCAGTGGTTGATCGACAATCAGGACAAAAACATTTTGTGGACGGATGAAGCCACTTTTACGCGGATTGAAATATTCAACCAGCGTAACGAACATTTTTGGGCTTTGAATAACCCACATGTTATTCGTGAGTGTGCGCATCAAGTGCGTTTTAGTGTAAATGTGTGGGCCGGCATAATTAATGGCCACCTCATTGGACCGCATTTCGTGACAGGACACTTAACAGGTGGAACCTACCTGGAAATGTTACGAAACGTTATCCCGGACTTATTAGATGATCTTCCGCTAGCGGTACTGGAAAATCTTTATTATTAGCAAGACGGGTGCCCAGCTCACTATCACCGCGCCGTGCGAGAGCACCTGAATTCGGTGTTTCCCGAGCGCTGGATCGGACGCGGCGGGCCAGTGCCTTGGCCACCAAGAAGCCCGGACCTAACTCCGTTGGACTTTTACTTGTGGTCTGAGCTCAAGCGCCTGGTGTATCGTGAGGAACACGAAAGTCGTGATGCGTTAGTGACTGCGATAGTGGACGCTTTTAATATCGTACGTGGTGACAGAGACACCTTGATAAAATTAAAAGACAATCAATTGAAACGTGCGCGATTGTGCATACAACGCAGGGGCTTACACTTCGAACAATTACTCCGTTACCGGGAAGTGTAAGTACCTACTCGTGCTTTTGTAAATAAACATGTAAAAGTAGGTAGTTTAGCTGATCAAAATTATTGTAAATAAGTTGATTCAATTTTTTTAAATACGCCTCAAATACTTTTTTAGGTACATAACTAATTCTGAAAAATTATCTTCGTTAATAAACTTTTTAATTCATTAAACCCCAAGCCAAGCGAACGCCGGCGTTCGCGCTATCATTGTCTTTTTATTGAAAGGTTAAATTTAATTTCGTGTTCAGTAAATTCCAGTTAAAAAAGTATTTATGACGGTCCTAAGCCCGTAAAAGTATGAAGGGAAAATTTGAATAACTTGTTGGATAGCAAAAAGCTGATTGAAAAGCACGCGGGTCAATGGTCCCGCGGCTCTTCAGCCGTAGATATCGGGCGGTGTTACTATTAGCAAACCAGAGGCGGCGTAAGGCGTGGGCGACGTGGGCCACGGCCTACGGCCTCGCGGTCCAAGGGGCCTCGCGCCTCGAAGGCCCGCGAACGCAAATATGGATATAATTACTCATCTAGCAATAAATAATAAAAACCGACTAGCAAGTATCTGGCAATACTAACCTACCACATTCGTTTTTTAAAGATACTGAAGAAGACAATGAAGAAGGTTGCATTTTTATGAATAAAAATTTGAGTATATTCCCGTTGTCCCCGTAGGCCATCTCTCCGTTAAAGGGGACAAAAGGAATTTAATAAAATAATTAAAATTACTTCCCGTTGTCCCCGTTAATTTATTGTAATAATTAAATATACTTTTCAAATGAGTAGTAATTAAATGTTTAGCAATTATAAAATTTGGTGAGCCACAAAAAAACAGCATTTAAATAATTTCAGCATATAAAGTTTTTGTTTGCAATTAAAAAAATCAGGCAACAATCCTTGTTCCGCAAATAATTTTGATAAAGGTCAAAAATTAAATCATAAATAGGCAGCTTACAATAACATGAGTTTGCATAATAAACATTCAGTCCGCAAAATAACTACTTGATCAGCAAGATTTCATGATTGATCAGCAAAGATAACATGTCTATAAGCAAAAGTTATTTATGGAACTAATTTTTGGAACTTATATAAAAAAAAGGTTAATTTTTAAAAAAAATGTTTAGGTTAGATTAGGTTAGAACTGTGACCTCCTATGCACGAGCCGAGCGAACGGCCAGGGAGTGCCAGAAACGACTAGAATAAATAGAAAGAAATATGGAAAAAAAAACCGAAATAGATTATTTTTTAGAATAGACGAAATTAATTATTTTTTAAAAATGTCTGTATCTAAAAAAAATACGATATGAATCTCAAAATGAATTTTTTGCTTACCAAAATTTTATTAAACAGGAGCAGCTCATTGCAGCTTATATAATTAATATACTGTACAAAAATAATTACTTACTGCCATCCAGAATGACATAAATTGCTGATTGATTTTGGAATGTTTGCTGGCCATGAGTTGCTGATCAATTAGCTATTTCTGCTCACAAATGACATTTTTCTGCTCACAAAATACGAATACTATGCTAACCATTTAAACAACACCCTTTTCAAATTATGTTGGTGCAAGAGCGAGCGAAGCGAGCTCGAGACTTGGGGCACCCCGACTCGGACAGATTAAGTTAGAAGGGGATGGCGGGGTCAAGCGAGCGAGCGAACAGACCCCGCCATCACCTTTGTGGTTATTTTTTTTAAAACACCCAGAAATATGGTTTACTTCCGTTTTCCCCGTTAGCCGAATGTACGTTATGGGGACAACGGGAAATACATTTAATCACGTCCCGCTGTCCCCGTGATGGGTATATGGCATACGGGAACAACGGGACTAAAGAATTTGAGTATCAAAAATTTTTTTCTCTACAAAATCCGTCCTCTTGCGTCATCCATCAGGGGGCCTCGCAAAATATATCTTGCCCACATAAAATTTAGGTCTTGCCCCGCCACTGTAGCAAACTATTCAGTAATCTGTGCTATTATTAGTTCGTGATCACTTTCGAGTTTTGTGTTTCACAATGCTAAATCTGTCATTTCCTATTTCTAATATTTTATTTATTTATGAAACGATTATATTACTAAGACAAAACCGTTTCGCTGCGGAAAAACAACCATTTAAATTTCACGGTGTATATGTGGTTTGGACTATTTATAAAATTGATATAGGACTAAGTTTTTAATACTTCCAAGTATTAAAAACGAGTATTTACGGTGTATAGGTACTTAACAAACTTAAACAAACTAAAGGAATCGGTTTCTGTGGTCATGAACGAAGACAAAAAAAAGCTAAGGATGAGACTGATGAGAGTCTATGGTAAATTGAAACATCTGTCAGTGTAAACTAAAATATATCGATACCTATTTATCGCATCGACATTTTTACACACATTAATACTATTATGAGCCATCGATATTCGATGAATATATTCAGCAGCAGCAAAATGCATCAAATAGGTTTCCATGATTAAAATCCCTCTAAAATTCATCATATTGGCTTGTAATTTAGATTCAGTCTAGGGTAGTTTTTGTAACATACTGCCATTTGGCTGTGGTCCTAAATAAATAGTCTGAGTTAAGCCGTCAACGGCAGCTCAATAGTACCTATTAGTTAGTATGTTTTAAAGTAAACGATGCGCAAAAAGCATGTAAGGAGTATCTAGTAACATTAAACACGAAACCTGAGTTCCGTAAAAAATACATCGATACGAATTCAATACTCTAAAATACATATCGAATATCGATGTATTGCGATTAAAAATATCGACTATTTATATCGATAATTGAGTAGAAAAATATCGATATTTTTTCTCATCCCTAGTGTCAACTCAAACCATCCTCCCTAGTTAGTCTCTATAAAACTCTTTTTAAGTATACTGATATAGGTACTTGTACATTGTGTAACATTATTAACAGTGTACCTAGGATGTGTTTTGTGACTCAAACTCAGTAATAATATTGATTGTTGTCCTTCAAGTGTTCTATAGTAGCTCCTGAGGCAGCAAGAATTCCATTACTCTATAACCTGTTTTATTTGTTAAGCGGAGCTTCAAGCGTCATTGTTGATCTGAGTTGAAAATTCGAGATGTACTTATTTCGTGCATGCCTCAACGCACTGCAATAGGAAAAAAAAAGATTCGTTATTTGATTCGCTCTAATCTGGTCATCCATTATGTTGTTGCTACTATTTACGTTCTATTTTAGAGTAATCGATCAGGGTTTCGGATATTATATTCAGTTTCTTCTAATAGGTACGTTGCTTCTCGCCCTAACCCTTCATTGGAAATTCACTTCAGATATCCCGTTAACTCTTCCGAACATTTTTGAATAGAGTGGATGGTAGGTGATGGCCTGATATTACAGGTTACAGGTATCGTAAATTAAGACTGACGAAACCAAAGAATTTTGCATTCCTTTCTTATGTTCTTTAAAGATTCAATCCAAAGTTCAATAGTGTTTTTGGTTTTGCATATTTTCAATGTAAGTTACAATGCGAAGCGCTGTATTCTTACTATAAAACGTGAACCATAATAGAAAGTAGTGTCTTTTTTTCTCTGTCTTCTAAGTAGGAAGTGTGTTGTTATTTTGTGTTTCTTTCCTAAACCTACATTATGTCTTGTTGATAGTAGTCTCGAGAAATTTTCTGTCAAATTGGGATATTTTATTATAATTGAATATCAAAAATTTGCCTGCTGATGTTTTTTGTAGAAGTATTGAAAAGCCCAATTGGATGTTAATTCATCTTTCTGAATTTGTGGTGCCAATTACTGGGTAAATGGTATCAAGGATTTGACTCGTATTTTGATATTGGTATCTGTGTATACAACATGCTATTATAATATGTTTATATTTTTCTAAATTACAATATGTAGGTACAACTTATATATTACTTACAATTTTTACATATTTTGCATAAGAAGGTAATATTTAGTTCTAATTGTCACTAAAGCTCAAACAGGGAATGAAAAAGTCGTTGGTTGTGGATATTGAACAGTTGTTTCAGGTATTCAAACACCTGAAATTCCGATAAGTCTTACCAAGGGGTTTTAATTATCAACTCACCAGTTCATAGATGTCTGGCAGATAGTTGCTCTGTATAAAAATCTAGTATTAAGCTGCAATTGGTTACACTGGGAGGTGACCCCAATATAGTTGGGAAAGCCTTTAGTTTTATTTTGCAATATTTTTTTTTGTAACTGATTAGAATAATGGTAATACTTTTCTAATTATGTTTTTTTAACATAAAATATATGTATATAATTTTATTAAGTAAGTACTAATTAAAGGTTTTAATACAAATGACTATATGTTTAAATTATGTCAAACTAAATCTGAAAGATTTCATCACATCAAAAATATTGATTTCATGAATTTCAAAAGTCATAGTAAGTTGACTTGTTTTAAAATGTGAATAAAAAAACACTGTTAAATAAATACTGATGACACTATCTTCCATTAATCTTTGGATACTTGCAAATCTGGCACATACCTACTTTAGTAGTAGGTTATTTTTTTTAGTTTTTTACTTAAATGATCTGGTTTCTTGACTTGCTCTTAATTTGATTTATTGAAGAGAAATTTGCACACACTGGTTGGTTGTATTGAATGGTCTATCTATTGGGGTATGGTTTCTGCACTTAGTCCTGATGTTCGACCATTGTGGGTATTGAATGGTTCTCCAAGATTTTTATATTTATTTACAGTTTCAGCTAAACAAAGCTGGCTTAAAATAGTAAATGAGACTCATGAAGGCTGAGGCCCACTTGCACAAACCAGGATTATATTTTAGCTTAGAGTTGGTTTTTTTTAAAATCTTTGTTTAAAGAGCTTTTTTATTATTATTGAAAAGCATGCGCTTGACCACTTGTTTCACCTGGTAAGCGATGATGTGGCCGAAGATAGAGCACGCTTGCCTAGAAGTCACTTTTGACTTAAACGACTTCTGGGTTGTAGCTTTTTCAGCATATGCGAATATGACACTCTTTATTTATACAAAAAGTAGTAAGTATAATAAATTTTGAAAGTAGTATATTAAACTGCATTTACATATGAAGAATATCTATAATTCCTGAAAAACTATGCGTGGATCTTTTATGCAAACAACAATATTACAATATAAATATTGGTTTGATGTTTGGTTCATTTTATAAGGAAAAGGAAATTAAAATCTGTACTAAAATAAAAAAAAAACAGTATAATGACAAAAAATAACTATATTTTTTCTTAAATATGCTTTGAGATGAATTAAATATAAGTAATCATTAAAAAAAATGAACGGGTAATCACTGGTTGGTTTTCCAATTATTTACATATCGCTTTCCTCGGCTTCATACTTGAACTCAAAATCAGGTTCGGTAAAAAATCCATCTATATCTTCTACATTATTATCACCCGTCAGATTTTTGTAGATTGTGTAAGCATCACGTGGAATTAAATGCATTTTAAGGAATTAAGGCTTTTGATATCGCTCAATTTTGCAGCTGATATAGGTTTACCATTCGGCCTATTCATCATATCTCTGTAAATTAAGCGTTTTTTCAGATCCAACTCTTCATAATCATCCTCTAAACTTTCGCATAAACAAGGAAAACATTGCTTCTTTTTCAATAACCTCCTGAGTGTGAGGGTATGAATTTTTGGTTTGTTGATTTGATTTTTGCAACATTAAATAAAAATTATAGCATGTGGAAAACTAAGTTTTCGCGATGTTCTATATTCAGGACACCAGTTTTAACTTATTCACGCAGCTAAGGTATTTAATGGAAGGGGTCATTCTGTAGCTTACGTTGCTATATAATCCAAGAGTTTGATACAGCAATGTCAATCATATGAAAAATAAACCTGATAGTCCACTTACGAGTTCGCGCCCGTATCGGGCAAACCGGTATCATTCTGTCTGCCAAATCGACGCCATCTATATTGGCGTTGTACATTTTGATGACTTCTGGGCGTGGAACCTGGATATATCTTTTACTTATTTTATTCCAACGCTTACAGGTATCAACATTTTCGTCAGTTAAACAAGTTGTCATTAGTAAAACAGGCTTGTGTCTAACCATTTCGTTATCTACAGGTATTTTTCCATTTTGCGAAGCACGAACCCCAGTGTTTTGAAAATTCATTGCCAGGTGTCATGACGCAGTCGCAAGACACGATTCTTTATGATAGTCCCAGAAGCTTTAAACCATGATGGGTTAATTCACAGATGTGAAGTAGCGATCAAAGTACAAATAGTGACCCGGAACTAATGTCGTTGTCAAGTACAAAATAGCGGACTCTCGGAGAGTCCGCTATTTTGTACTAGTCACTCTCCTAAACTGAAACCATCATAGCCAGGAAACGTCGTTGCTCCCTCTTATACCTTCATGTCACAAATACATCCGTGAGGGTTGGCCAAAACAAATACTTTTAATCCGACGGGATTGGGCTTATTAGGGCAGTAGGGGAGCTGGTTCCTAGTTGTCTCAAAATTTAAATAAACATTTTTAATTGAGAGAATTGAAATAAAAGTACCAATTTTTCTTCATTAATCTTATTTGGTATTTCAGCATTCATTAATCACTCTTAAAACTTAAAAAAATAACTAATTTGTACGCTTATTTTGAGAATCAAATAATTAAGTCGAGTGTGACAAATTACCCCCGACATGGGGTAGGTTGTCACAGGTGAAGGTCCTCGTTGTCACACATCACTGTTGACATCACTGTCATCGTCGGAGGCACAATTTGGGCAGCAATAAAACAAGTCCTTGTTCCCACCACATTTTTCATGCACCCACATTTGGGTTTGCTGCTTGACCATGTTTCAAAACATATCAAACATGACGTATCATCCAAATCTTCATCTTCTTCGCTACTCACTTGTTGTTGCTTCTTATTTTTCTTCTTCGTAGGTACCTTTGCCATCGTTTTTCTCATTTTTTGTTGCTCTGCTAACGCATTCTTAACCAGGGTTTCAGTTAAAATTGCCGTAGTCCTTTTTCTCCGATTGGAAGTCATTTTCTTAGCTGGAGCTTTCGGAAATGGTCGTAAAATTTCAGGCGTTAGTAAATTTAATGTTGGAGGAGTAGCTGCACAGGTTCCAGGAGTTGGGAAGGGTGTTCTACAAGAAGCTGGGGTATGTTCCGCGTTTGGAGCAACGCATTCTTCACTTTGTATAGCCTGATCGATTTCTTGGTCAGCTTCAGGTCTATCGGTTACATAAGATGGTGCAAAGTCTATGTCAGTGAAAATTTTACGATTATAGGCCATATGCCACTCACTGAAAAGCCAGACATTATATTCTGGGGAGTTATGGCTGGTGGTAAACTAATTTTGACGATAGCAGGAATATCATAAATCGTCATGGTTTTACCAGGATGATTCTTGATCCAGTCATCACAAGCAACATTGACATACCTCTTCAAGGGTCCATAAACACTACGTTCTAATGGTTGCAGCTTATGAGAACAATGAGGCGGGAATGACAACACCACAACTCCGTGTTCCTTGCAATAATCTAATGTTTTTATAGATAAATGCGAATCATGGTTATCCAACAATAGTAGCAGTGGTCGTTCAGAGCTGCAGCGAGTGTATCGCACAAATTGTTGAATAAATATATAAAAACAGTCTTCGTTCATCCAGCCGGATGGATTGGCGCTACCAGTCGATCCTGTTGGTCCACTATTGACAAATTGGTCTTTAAAATGTTTTCGAGGAAACACAAAAAAGGGTGGCAGCTGACACTGCAACAGCTAATGTGACTAAAGTTCCTCGCTCTGCAGAAGTCAGGGCGCCAATCTGTTTCATGCCTCTTCGAGCAACAATTTTTTGGGGCTTTTGGACAGTAGTGATGCCTGTCTCATCCACATTCCATATGTCATGCCCTTCAAACTTGTACTTTTCTAAAACTTTTCTAAGTTATCGAAAAAAAAATTCACGTTATGAGAATTGAAGCTAGTTGCTCGAGCAAGGCTAGTCGCCTCAGGTTTTCGAACGCTTAGTTCTTGATGTCGCCGCATAAAGCCTTTCAACCATTCTTCATCAGCCATAGCATTATTTTTCCAAGTTTCGGGAAATTTACGATCTAAAGCGACAGCATATTGATATGCTAATTTACGGACTTCAATCGGAGTCAGTCCAAAATATATATCTGCGGCTCTTTGTAAATATTTTGACAAGTTTTCTTCTTCATCATCTTTTAAAACTTGTCTTACTTTTACATACCCCACAGATAACGCAGGAGAATTTTCAGTGTCTTTATATTTTTTATAATATCTTGCGAGTGTCCTATAGTTAATATTAAAATCTTTGGCAACACTTCTAATAGAATTGCTAGGGCCCACAGCACTCACCGCTTGCATCATGATTTCTGCGGTCGTCTGGCCGCGATCAGTCAGTCTTTTTCTATTTCTAGGCATCTCTGCTACATGAAACAAAAAATATAGTATTTGTTAATATTTGTGCCATTCCGTTTCGGTTACCTACGCAACCTGGTAAGGAAACGCACCAGAGACAAACATCACAAATTATGGGTTGACCATGGTGAGTATGGGCAAGCCAAAGAGGCACTTTCCTCCATTGATGGCCGTTTCACGAAACAAGACCTGACAAGACTGACTAAACAACAGTTGCGTACAGTCACAGCCGTCACAACTGGCCACGGGTCTTTTAACCCTTAATCGGACGCGACACAATAGGGTAGTGATACTATTTTTTTTGGTGAAATAGAGTTATTTATGTCCTAAACAACCGAAATGTAGCAAAATATCCCAAAATATATAATTGCATATTTGTTTTTTTTTTTGGTGGTCAATATGTTACCATTGTCCGGTAACAGGTTTTACTAAGTGGCAAATATATAACCATTGTCCGTTTGAAAGCAATAGTTGATATTCTCCTCCTCATGCTCACAATGACCTACTGCTGGGCCATAAGCATTCTCTTTGTAGTGCAATTCTTTACGGTCCTATTATAAATGAAACCACTAATTTCTAACAAGTATTTTATTCAAATTCCTCATCATTGACAGCCATGTGAAACTTTTTAAAATATTGTTTCATGCACAAAGTTACTCCGCAGTGCGAGCACTTCATGTTGGACCTTTGCCGCTTTTTTGGTAGAGCAAAACTTACAACGGGTCTAAGTTTCTTGTTGTTCTGAAAAGTGAATACCAACACTTAGGAGCCGAATTTCGTCAGGAACCCCAAAGTTTTCCCTTACTTGTTTTTAAAAACAATTTGCTTCTATTTCTTGCTCGTGAAATCTCCGATGAGCGCTCTTGCAAGTCGGAAATCTAAATTCTGTGTGAAGAATCGCGTTGCGCATAATTTATCAAATATAATATGTAGAAATTTATGACAGCGGAATCAAGCATAAAAAAAGCGCATCCAAAATTTGCGCGATTTTCTTCCTGTTGCATATGAAGAACGAAAATGGTCGAAAAGATGGACTCCACCCATTTGCAAGGTATAATCGGCAATCGCTGTTGGGCAGGGAACTTAAATTCGAAGCGCGCAATTTCTCGTCCAGCTATGGTACCAAATCTTTTTTCGGAAGCATTACCGAAAAAAAGCTCTTAAAGTTATAGAAAGAAAGAAAGAAAGATAAATATTTATTTGGGACTCGCACAAGACAAACAAAAAGTAAAACAATAAAATAAAATTAACGATGGATACGTAGGTAATAAAAATTAATTAAAAATAAAAATAACAAAAGCATCATATATTCTGTGCGAGGCCAAAAAGGTCCCTATCTCAGCGTAAGCTGCGATATTAAAAAAAAAGAAAATATCACAGCGCTGGTATTCTGCTGGTATTATCTTCCTTACCGCTAAACAATCTTTTCGTGTTCCATCTTTTTGTGTTCTCATAACCATAGTAACATCATTTTGCTTGTGCGCCGACGACAAAACGCAAACTTCTTTTGTGTCTAACCATTTTACGGCTGTTATAGGTTCACTGGTCTTGGCGTAAAATTGATGTTTTGTTAGTTCGTTCTTGTCTTTATGTTTCTCTTTCATGAAAATACTACTAGTGAATCACGTGGTAGATCTTTACATAGATTCGTGACGACAGTGAAACCTAACCCGGCTTCATCTTTTATATCGGATTTGCCAGTATAAACCTCAAACGAGTACAAGTAGTTCGTGCGTCGCAACGAGCCCATACTTTATAGCCCCGTTTTATTCTTTATACCCGCTTCATTGGCATATATTGTTTCATAGTAGATCTGCCCTTGAATTTTACCATACACTCATCGACGGAATAAATACATAGTTGACTCTTCTGCCTGTTCTGAGAATATGAAGTTCAGTCTGTCTATCAATTTATCAAAATTTGGTGATCCACGCGGTGCTGCTATTGCATTATCGAGAATCTTCTTGATTCTGGTTAGGCTAAAAGTGGACAAAATATCTGGATTATTATAAAAACGATCTGTAGACCAATATACTTAGTTCAAAATCCGCCAAGTGGGTGTAATCATCACACCCAGAAAAGCTTTTATCTCTTGTTCGGTGGTTGGCTGATAATTCTTGCTTTTTCCTTGAATGGCGTAGCGATTGGTTTCAGTTACGATTATGTTTATGACATCATTAGGAAAAAGATTACTGAAGAAATCAATAGGCTGGTTTTTGTGTGGATATGAAATTTTCGGACAAAACCTGGATGTAAATTGGGGCACATAATTAAATCTCTTCTTGATTTTCCAATCTCTATAATTTCTTTCTTTCGTTGTGTAAGACGTGTTTAGTGAATTTGCAGAAGCAACATCCCATTACCTCAATATCTTCATGCATACTATTAGGAAAAATAACATCCGAAACCTTTTCAATTTCATCTGAAAGAACCTCAGTGGGCTCGTGAAAGGTTTCAGCTTCTTTCATTCCACCCTCAAACAACTTTTCCAATTGACGGTCAATGATGTCGTTATCAGATAAATTTACGTACGTATTAAAAAATTTAAAAAATCACCCATTTCGTCCTTCGAGTCGCTTGCAGAATCGTTTTCCAAAATGTTTTGGAGATCTTTGTCGCTCAACCGTTTTCTACAAGACATCTTGGTTGGTTCAGCATTAAAAAAAAAACGTAATGGATGCGTTCAGTTTTACTAAATTTTTTCCAATTATGAACTAGTGAGGTGAAAGTGGCATGTATTTTACCATTGTTTGATTAATAAACACCTCTATGTCATAGTCACTTACAGCCCACTCTGCAGAGCCTGCATGGAGGAGGATGAGACAGCAGCACATCTGCTTCTAAGCTGCCCGGTAGTCGCAGATTACTTCAGAAACCCAGGTAGGTACCCTCTGTGAGATAGTAACACCAAGGCGTTACTGGCCTTCCTTGGGGAGTTGGGGTGGATCGAATAAACATTTGTCCCACCTGCACGCAAAATACGCGCTTAGTCGTGGAGTTGCGGAAACCAGCCCGAATTACAGTACAATACCACATTGACCTGAGAATGTTATAATCATCTCGTCTATTGAGAGATGCTTGGACCTTTGTTGAACATACATTCTTCGCAGATACGGTCAAATAGAGGTGTTATTTTCCAGATTTTGTCGATTGCGCGTTGACTGTGGGATATCATTATCGAAGACTACCTTTAACCGGGTTCTTAACAAGAGAAACCTGTAACGGGTCATTATCTGCCACTATTGGAAGTCGCCAAGCTTTTTCCCAGTACATTTTGATTTAAATGAATAAATAAATAAAATAAATACATGTGAGTCCAATATTCCTTTGATTCTTTAGCATTTCCGTTTGGTTGGTTGCTGTTACCATTTTGTCTAAAATTTTATCGTCTATGTAGTCTTCAAAATATTTAAACATTTCGAAATTATTAAAAGCTCTTTGAACAAATTAGGTGAATGTAAGTTGTGTTTAGTTGGGCTAAATACTCCTGACCAAGTATTACTGGTTTGATTGTTAACTTGTAAATCCTACCTCTTCCTCGTGCATCCGCATCAAACGCCTTCCACTTCCTGAGCCTCTGCGTGAAGATTGTCTTACTTCTGGATCCTCGAATCAATGAAGATGATGAAAGCGCTGGAGATGAAGGAGGTGGTGTCGATAATTCTCGATCTTCTTCTGAATCAAAGCTATTACACCTATCAGAATCAGAGTTTGGTCGAACGTCAGGTGGCTCATGTAGGTCGTCATCATCAGAAGCACTAAAATCACTCTCACTTCGGTCTAGCTCGTCGATAATTTGATCATCATATAAAACTGAAAAAAAGAACCATATAAACGAACGTTCTTTTATAAGTACCTACATCCAAAAAAGAGTCTGGTTATTTGAGTAAATCGGTGAAATAATTGTTAGTTGCTGTACAAACATTAGTTAGCATGTACAAACTCCGAAAATCTTAACAGGTTGGTATGGTATATGATTCAAATGGATTAACTTACCCCGTCGTCCCGGCGCACGCGTCCTTCGTTGTTGCGACGCCATGATCGAATTGACAGAAAGGACTGAGTGGGGAGAAACTTTTTTTCTTTGAATTAAAAATTGCTACGTTTCGTTTCACGAAAAAAACTTGATGCTAAACTGGTGCACTTCGGCAAAATATTTATTTTTTTTGGTTGTCCTCAATTTAGAACTTCAGTACTCAAAAGGAATTTCTTTAGTTTTAAGCCAGTATATTATTTAACAAGGTATAGTTTTTTTTCTATTGGTGATTATATTTTCAAGATTTGCTGATCCAAGAAAATCTTTGGCTTCCATTCTGTGGACTTGCAGAGGTTTATTTTTTTTTGCAGGTTCTCATTGTGTTCATATAATCCTCAGGTACATAAACTCTGTTGGTGTTTCAGAGCACATTCTATTTTTCCGAAGTCTGTGTCGTTAGGCAAGAAACTTTGTCCAGACTAAAAATCTAATAAAAAAATGTTGTAATGTTCGGTGATCATTTAAAAATGCTTTAAATATTAGGGTGAGCTTAATATTCCTATTTTGGCCGCCGCAGGAAGTACGAAAATACGATTGGTCCACAAAATATGATTGGTCACTCCTTCTTTCAATCTTTCCGATAGCTGCTTTATTAAACAAGAACCTCTCCCAGCTTCACCTGATGTTACAGTGCCTTTGATCATCTGATCCCGTATGTATCTCCATATTGTACAGCCATAACTGCCTCTTATAAAATACAATATCCGTGGGAATGCGTGGAAGAGGAAACGTTTTCCCTAAAAAAGGCCTTACCCCGTGTACATCACGATGAAAATCGTCGACGCCATAGTCTGGTCGAAAGTAATCGCCTGCATTAAGAAGCATTGGAAATCCAGGGACAGCAGGGAATTGGCCATCGGCTCTACGGCGGATTCCGACTCGAGCGGGTTGGTTCCACACCGGGAATGGGAGTGGGCACATGTCGTAAAACTGCTGTCGTTCAGCTTGCGGGGTGGCAGGGTTAGCCATTCTTCCAACTATATCTAAATCGTATGTAATCGTTTCTGTGTAAGGATCAGTTTTTGCGAGAGCCAAGTCATTTTTCAGTTGTTTTTTTAAGATCTTCTGCGGTTTTAAGATGGGCATTATGTTCCTCTATAATCTTTTTCTTAGCTTCTTCATCCGTTATTAAATTATTTTCCTTTTTGACGGTACTGAGAGGTGGGGCCATCGGAATAAAAGTGTAAAATCTTGACATTAGGAGTCGGTCTTTTTATTTCGTGCAGGATGGGATTTAAATATGTCCATATAGTTTCTGGTCTATGGCTAGTATTTTCGGATATTGTACAAAACGGTTGCATACTGTCTTTCCAAAATATAGCCCCGGTATGACATTTGGTTTTTAGATGATCCAAAGTGAAGAGCTTGAACTTCTTCTCTCATTTCGCATTCATCGTTTTCACTGAAGTCACAAATAACTATAGCTTCTTTCTCGTTTAAATTATTAATAATCATTTGATATTGTTTGTATTGGTGCTTCATAACAAAAACATTATTTTTGAATTTTATAATATCGGAATCAAATGCATATTTTAGTTCAGCGGTCGATGTTGTTTTTAACGATTTTACTGTTTTTTTGTCTTGATAATTTTGGATTAATTTCCTTCTTTCTTTACAAATTCGTGGTCAACACGTTCCCATTGCCACCAGGTGACATTTTTATGGTCATCATTATCACTATCATTACATTGTACTTTGTAATTTTTGCACTGAATACATCTATTTAAATAAATAAAGTTTATTTTATTTTAGTTTATAAAATAGTACCTACATAGTATAGGGCGGGCACACTCACTTAGGTTCAACTACACTAAGTTAGAACTTATTTATAACAAGTAGCAAGGGGAGTAGAAGAACAGTTAAATTATAATAATGCTATCAAATTATAATAAAGCAATGGTTCGCATACTTGATACAATAATAAATGCCCAATGACGGTATACATAGAAAAATTCTTTACCTCCCGTGCTAGTCAAGGACTGTGTTACGGCAAGGTAAGATTCTCGCTCATGGAACAGTAGACATGATGTAAACACGTTAAGACACTTTACGGTCATCATAGATGACGATAACAAGTTACAAGCGACGATAACATGCAAAGAAATCAGACAATGCAACTACTTACGTTATTCCAATGTAAACAAAGTGTTTTCCTAAAAACAATATTTGTTTAGAATTTGTAATAGGACAAGCGTGTTAAAAAATAAGATAAAATAATACAGAAAAAGGTGTTTCTAAAACTAAAATAATAAAATTAAACGTAAGAGCATAACGTTATAATTTTTTAAATTTTTTATGGCCTGAAAAGTAGGGTAGACCGAGGACAATTAAAACAATTTTGCTAAAACCGTGTCCTGTGAAGTATCTATAGTATCCACATCCTTCGTATTTTTATGGTTGAAAGGATCGTTATCTAGTTACTAAATTAAACATAATCTATGTCTCTATTTCAAATAGCTATCCTATAATCACCTATTAAAGAAGACCGGGCGCAGTGGTTCTATTGACCCCACCCCAAGGACGTTTAAACAGTATGTAGGGATAATTGAAACACTGAAAATATTTTAGAAACTACTGGAGCTTTTTAATCAGTCTTAACAATTTAACATGCCAATATATTATTTATTGAGATCGTAACAAGTCCGTTAACGTAACATTAACATTTCGAAAATTATAAATGCAAAAACATCCTCAATATAAACAACTCAAAATATCTCTTAAGGCTCATTTACACAGGTTCAGTAGACAAGTCAGTCGCAGCGCCAATGTCGGCGCCGCGACTGACTTTAACTGTTCACATGAAGTAAGTAGTAGTGGTGCGTTTCTCACGGTGAGCACACGTGTGTGAAGTCAGTGGGAAAAATGAATTCGCGAAAACAACTGAAACGACGATTTAATTATTTGTTGAAAAATTTATCAATTTTGCTGTTGAATGAGTTAATAGAAATGGTAGAAAATGAGAAAACTAAAAATAAACGACAATGGGTAAGAAAATGGATTGACGATAGAAACGAAACTGGTGGCTCTGCTTTGTTACTGAAGCAATTGCGATTTGAAGATCCTGAGTACAAACTGGCTATGAGGATGTCACCACAGAATTTTGACGAATTGCTGTCAATGATATCGAGCTCTATTCAACGACATGATACATTCATGAGAGATGCTTTACCAGCCAAAATTAAACTGGAAATAACGCTGACATTTTTGGCTTCAGGAATGAACTATCGGTTCCTTAGTCACTTTTATCGTGTCTCAAAACCAGCAATTTCTCAACTAATACCAGAAGTGTGCTGGGCAATATATACGGCACTAAAAACACATATTAAGGTAAGAATTTTTTTATTATTAAATTATTAGAAAATCAAGAAATACAATATCAAAATAGTATTAAGAATTTTCATAGGCACGCATAATCGTGTTAACAGCAGTGTTATTTTCACTTTCAGCTTCTTCGTTGATCGTGGTGCTGTAATTCAAACCTGAGGGTGTAATAATAACCTGCCTGGGGTTTACAAATGTGGGGTTCGTTGATCGATCGGAAGGATGAAATCCTAAAGAGCTGTTGCTAGTGGCAGGCTCGGCAACCTCTGGCGGGTAAAATGTTATGGTGTTGTCCCTGTGCCCTCATCCACCCGTCGCATGCTGTATTTATGGCTTTTTTGAAAGGTCCATGTACAGAACGGTCCAATGGCTGCAACTTATGGCTGCAGTGTGGAGGAAAAGAAAGCATGACGATACCATTATCGCGGCAATAGTCAATGCATTTGATGGACACGTGTGAAGCATGATTGTCCAACAGTAATAAAACTTTGTGATCTAAAGAACAATTTGTATGTCTTTGAAAATGTTGTAGAAAAACAAGAAAATCTTCTTCTTGCATCCACCCAAAATTGTTTGCAGTACCGACACTACCAACAGGACCATCTCTTGGCTGCAGTGTGGAGGAAAAGAAAGCATGACGATACCATTATCGCAGCAATAGTCAATGCATTTGATTGACACGTGTGAAGCATGATTTTCCAACAATAATAAAACTTTGTGATCTAAAGAACAATTTGTATGTCTTTGAAAATGTTGTAGAAAAACAAGAAAATCTTCTTCTTGCATCCACCCAAAATTGTTTGCAGTACCGACACTACCAACAGAACCATCTCTTAAAAAATGGGTTTGATAGCGAACTCTCGGAAATGTGAACATTGGTGGAAGTACATTGCCAATCGCGTTAGCTGCTACTGTGACTGTTACGAGAGTTCCACGCTCGGCAGATGTCAGCGCACCCACTTGTCTTGTTCCTTTCTTAGCCACAATTCGATTTGGTTTCTGTACTGTTGTTATTCCCGTTTCATCTACATTGTATATATCTTTGTTTTCAAAATTTTCACGATCAAGAACTGTGGCCAAATTATCAAAAAATTCATCCACATTATTTTTATTAAAACTTGTCGCTCGTGCCAAGCTTGTCGCTTGAGCACACCTGACAGACAATTCTGGATGGCGGTCCAAAAATCCGCGGAACCATTCCACCCCAGCAATCTCATTTTCGTCCCATGTAGCAGGCCTTTGGAGTTCGTAGCGTACAGTCAAATCATATGCTAGTTTTCTCGTATCCTTAGCGGTTAGCCCAAAGTAAATATCAGCTGACTTGATTGCATACGTTACAATCTCGTTTTCCTGAGGAGGTGTAAATATTTTTTTTGCTGAATTGTAACCCATTGTTATATCATCGACAGGAGTATTTTCAGGAGCGCTTTCTCTCTTTTTTTTATATCGTGTTAGCACGAGACGTGATCTAAATCGAACATTTCTGAAGCCTTCCTCAACGATTTGCCAGATAACAATTCCTCATATGCTTGCTGATACGCAAATATGTTCTTAGAACTTCTGTCTGTAACGTGTTTTCGTTTTCTGGGCATCTCTAGAAAAGATGAATGAAAAATTAGATTAAACTTAATGTCGCGGGCTCAATTTTAGGATCGTCAGAGTTATTGGGTTGCCTATCAGATGTAATTTGGTCTGATAGGCAACCCAAACCTAATAAAAAATAACCAATGAAACCACTTTTAACTCAGAACCGCTAGGTATTGTAATTTTATAATACGAGTACCTAGTAATTGTGAGTTAAAAGTGGTTTAAATTGCTATTTTTGAAAAGTGGTTTAATTGGTACCTTAATTTTTTTGTTTCTCGGTGATTTTTATATTCTATTTATTATTGATAATTTAGAAAACACAACCTTCTTCTGTGCAGTCGGATAAAAATGCGGAATATGCGGGGACGTTTGAAACGTTTCAAACGTCCACAGACACGTCGTTTCAAACGTACCCATGTCACATCTTCTACTTCAGTACTCAATATTTTGGTATATATTGGCTTAAATATTAATTGACTGTAATAAAAACAATCTTAAATAGATAAGCAATACTCCAAAATAAGAAAAACTGCAAAAAAAAACAATATTTAAGTAGGTAAATAACAAAAATTAAAAATCTTGAATACTTACTTTTTGGTGCGAAATTCGTCGAATCTTCCTGTGCACGACTGTGTCGCTCGCTCGCTTGAGCCGTACTATTAGTACGGCTCAAGCGAGCGAGCCATCGCATCGTCGGCCATGTTCGGTTTTGTGTTTAGTACCGTACTAAACACAAAACCGAACATGGCCGACGATGCAATGAACGACGCGTCACGCGCGTAGGTATCATAGTTTTCGAGAAATTGGAGTTGTTGCAATCATAACGTGTTTTAATTGTCCCCGGTCTACCCTACCTAAAAAAAAAAAGGATTTGGTTTTAATTTTTTTTTATTTTTGTACGTGTGTATATGTATATATTTATAATACAAATAATGTTTGTGTACTAAACTACAATTTATAATGATTACTTTATAGTGTATATATTTATTTTATAAATAAATATTTACTGACATATTTGTATAAGTTTTTCAGTCTGATCATAATCTAGGTTGCTCAGAAACTCATCCAGAGCCCTTCTACACACAAATCTCGTCATATCTTTAAGAGGTTTAATTTTACTTATGCGATTGTACAATAGAGGAGCCAAGAAATATGAGAAGCACTGTGCAAAAGCGGTTTTGCATGCCTGGACGTCATATACCTCATGCACTCTTCTGAGAGATTGGAAACAGATTTTTCGTAGAAATGTTGTCTTAAGACTATTTTTTTGATAGAGAGTTGGCGAATATTTAGGACTTCAAATTCTTTGTACAACGCAGTTGTAGGATATCTAAATTTATTAAAATTAATCACTTTTAGAATACATCTATGGGCCCTTTCTATTTTAATAATAGTACTTATTCTAGCACCACCCCAGGCAGAGATACCATAAGTTACTATCGATTGGCACAGTGCAAAATAGATAGTTTTGTTCATATCTTTGTCTCTTAAGTTTCTTATTTTTTAAAAAATCGGTATAAGTTTACGAATGCGAGATTCTAGATTATGAATATGTTGTTTCTAATTTAAATTTTCATCGATCTCAACTCCAAGGTATTTTATACTTTTACTAGGAGATAAGATAGCAAATACTTACAGCGGAACGATTAGAAGAATGACCTTTAAATTAAAGTCGGTAGGTTGCAAATTATTTTTATAGTAAATGTTATAAATATTGTTTTTTTAAGATTTAGTGTAAGCAGATTGCAATCAAGCCATTTAATTATATTTTTAAGACCAATCTTGGCTGACGATTTAACATCACTCGCATGTTTTTTGTTGAAATAAGATTACAGTATCGTCAGCAAAAGTAATTTCTTGTGAACCAGGTAATTCAATGTTAAAAAGATCATAAACATATTTTTTTATTAATGTTCAAAATATCTATCGCTGATTTACAATATATGTGCTAAAACCACAGAAGCCTTAGATGGCTTATGTATGGTTAGTGAGTTCGGAATAATTATTTCCAATACAATTTCTACTAAAAAACAGGTGAGAAATTTGTAAGTTTTACATTAGAGATAAAAAAAAAACAAGTACAAATCCAAATGCAAATTTTGCACATTAGCACAAATGAAGATGGTAGTAAGTATATCAAACTAAAGTATATACTCATAATGTTTAATTTGCAAAAAAATGCTTTTTTAATTCACTTTTTGCTTTTTTAGGGTTGCAGAGGTATTTATTTTGTATGTCCGCAGGTAGTTGGTTTATTATTTTGGTAGTATGTAGGTGTATGTTCTCATACCGTATGTATTGTTGTATTTAGGCAATGTAAAAGTTTTCATGTTAGGTAAAGTTCTTAATTTAGGATGACGTGTTTTCTTATTTAATTTATTTATATTGCTATATTCATCTTTTAATATTGAAAGTTTGGTCATGTTTTGTATGGGCAATATGTTGCAATAATGAATTAGTTCAGAATAATCATTTTGGTATTTTTTTTTAATTTTAAGGGGTACAATATTTTTGAGAATACGTTGCTGTAGTTTGTAAATTTTATCTAAGTTAGTTTTATAAGTTCTACCGTAGCTACTGAGTCCATAACTAATTATGGAGTCAGCCAGGGCTAGGTATAGTAGTCTTAAGGTTTTATATGGCATTTTATGTTTAAGTACGATTATTCGACCCAGGATAGATCTTAGTCTATCACATAGGTAGTTAATGTGGGGGACCCAATAAAATTTGTAGTCGATTATAAGACCAATGTATTTGTGTTTTTTGACGAACTCTAATGACATACAGCTACAGATACCGGTACATACTGCATGAAGGCAGTCATGGTTATGCGCCTTGATGGAGTGGAAGTGGCTTTATTATGTGAAGAATGTATATGCATTGCTTTGGTTTTATCAGCATTTATGACGAGACCAACATCGTGCGTCCATTTACATAATAAGTCAAAGTTAGTTTGAAGAAGACGCTCGGCCTTTTTAATATCTTTATCAGCTACCACGATGCAGGTGTCATCGGCAAACTGGTATACAGAGCCTACCCCTATAGTATTGCACATATCGTTGACGTAGAGTAGGTATTCTGTAGGCCCAACTATTGACCCCTGTGCCGTGCCTTTAGTTGTTAGTTTCCCAGCTTCACAGTTGTATATCTGTTGCTATGGTAGCTCATAAACCACTGAAGAAGAGGACCTCTAATACCGTTGCATTCTAATTTTTGAAAAAGTGTATTATATTTAAGTGTGTCGAAGGCTTTACTAAAATCAATAAAAAATATTAAAATATGTTTTTTTTCATTTAGATATAAATTGACACAAAAGTTGAGCGGCGCTTCGGTCTCTCTGAAAGCCAAATTGCTTATGGTTTATTATTTTGTTCTCACTTATAAAATGGTTTATTTTATCACCAATGCAACGCCGCTCAACTATTTTGTCAATGCTTGTCAAAATTGTGATAGGCCTATAATTATTGTAGTTTTTTAAGGATCCTTTTTTATGGATAGGACGAATAGTACCTATTTTTAATATGTCAGGGTAAGTGCAGGTTTTTAAACTAGTGTTAATAAGATGTGTAATGACTGGAGAATTACAATGTTTTTGTGAAACATATTTTAAGTCGGAAACTCGTATTTCATCATAGCCAGGACTTTTATTTATATTTAGGTTATTTATAATTTTGTAAATTTTTTCATTTGTAATTTTGTTAATTCGTAGCGACATGCCACAGTCACTACAATACGTCAGCGGGTCTAGTATGGTGATGCTGCAAGGTTTTGTTATATTATCGACATTTTGCTGGAATTCATCTGCAAATGTGTTGGCTAAGTCTTTTTCCTGACGATTAAAAGCCTTGAAAACGACTTCCTCTATTGACTTCGTAATATTCCCACATAATGAATTAATAATACTCCATATTTTTTTAGAATTCCGGAAGTTTTTACTAATTTCGGTCTTACAGTATTTATTTTTAACGTAATTTATATATTTGAGGGGTATAGTTTCAAAACCCGCTAAGTCCAGAGACGTTCAAACTCCAGAAATAGAAAATTTGTGATAAATTATTGTAGCATTATTTAATTAATTATGTTTCTGTGCCTTTTGAAAAATTGGTCGCTTCACCTACGTTTTGTAACTTATTCATTAAATTATCATGTTTTACAAACGTATAAAAAGCAAAACAATGATGGACATAGCTGAATTTGAAACTGAAGTTCGGACATAGTTAGTTTTGAATCTGACATACGTGGACATTGCTGTATTTGCTACGACTAATAATATGTATACAGCGACTTAAAATATTTGATACTTTTATCGTATGTGATAAAAGCGTCGTCATGTTGAAAAGGTATAGAAATGAAAAACACATTTAATAAATCAATTAGTATTTTTTTAATCATTAAGTACTTTTATTTACTAAACTAGATGTGATTAAACATCGCAAAAGCAAGACAAGGAAAAAGGGGAGGCCTTTGTCCAACAGTGGGACATAAAATAGGCCATTGAAAAAATTAAACAATTAGGTCAGGTACACTTTCTTGTTCTTCGCAAAAGTGTTCATTTTCACCATCGGCGTCGCGCAAATCTATATCAAGAGCCGTCTTTGGTATTAATTTATCATAAAATGACAGAACAGAGTAACTTCTCCAGTTGACATCAAAATGTGAAGTCAATAGCTTATCGACATCTTTGATTTTAGACGGTTTTAATGTTCCCACTGAGGACTGAATATCTTTCGGAACGATCATGTTTGCTATTTTGCCACTTTTGCAAACATTTTTATAAATACCTAAATTTGCAACATAATGCAGTTCACCTTTTACTAACGTATTGCCAGTTTTGCGTGTTGACCACTTCAATATAAAACGCTTGCATTTCGAAAAAGGCACATGCCAAGTGCCAACGGGTTTTATAACATTTTTAACGGCTTCCTTCCAGTCATGGACTGGACACTCTTCTCCCACTGAAATAAGACTTGAGTATTCTCTTATAATATTAGAGTAACCATTTGGTTCTATTATGGTGTCTCTTTTGCGAAATTCTTTTTCAATCCTACCAAAAACGCGATCTGCGGGAAGAAAAGAGTGGCCCACAACAGGAAATATAATTTCTATGTTGTTAATGTGCTGTGGGGCTTCTGACAGCCACTTAAGGCACATGCCTACAACGGTCGTATTTTTGTTCTGACCAGCGCAGCCATCAGCCATTAATCTTACAGTATCAATTTCATCCGGAAACGATGTTGAATTTAAACGATGGTATATGGCTGAGGCTATCAAGTTAGAGTCCTTCGGAAATTGGTCTTCTGTCCAAACATAAGCAAAAGTGTTTTCTTTATTTAATTGTGATTTTGAAGAGCCTGCTACTATTGTGAAATTGTAAAGATAGAACTGCCTTGAATAGTATGTGCTTTGATCGGGTATTTTAGGGAGTGGCATGTTTTTTTGACAGTCAAATGAAATTATGTAAACATTTGGGGATTCATCTTTTAAATAACTGAAAAATGCTTTAGCACGTTTTTTATGGACACACTGTTGGATAATTAAGTCATTTTTAATTCTCTCATTATCAGCTACCTTGATCTTCTCTGTATATTGTAAGCAAACTGAGCAGACGTCTGTCCGAGGCGTGCCGAATCCCAAGTTAAAATTAGTGTTGAAAACAGTCCTGAAGTAACTTCTTTTAACTCTTAGTTGCTCTTCTGCTTGGTCATTGTAAAATGTAAATAATTTGTTGATGCTTAATTCAGCAGCTAGGTAAAGCCTTGCGCTACTACCTCGACAGTAATGAGGCTCAGAACATTTCAGTTTTTTTATGAATTCAATTATTGCTGTTTTCTTTCCTAAATATTTGTGAGATTTACGGTCTCCCCCTCGGTTATCTTCTGGCATAAGTCCTTCTTTCAAAAATTTTTTTGAAATTCTTTCAACTCGGTACCTTTTGATATCAAGTATATTAATGAATGTTTTTTGACAAACTCTAATCATTTTCTTCGACGAACGGCTGTAAACGTAATATTTTGTGGTTAACTCTTTTCCTTTGCGATTACCCTGTCTCGGGCGGCGTCTAGAAGTATATGATCCTTTAATGTGTTTTAATATAAAAGCATCCTGTGATCTTTTGTCTTTATTTTTGAAATAACGAGAATGAAAGGCATTCAAATCGGTCATTGTGAGAGAGGTGCACTGATAATTTTTTTTATGTGTACATGTTGGTTTTTCTGGTAATTTTTTTGCCGAATATCTGAAAAGAAAGTCGCACATGAACCAATTCGCATCCGTAGGTACATAAAAATCTCCTCGAAATTTGGGGATCGGCTCACATAAATATGGGCATTTCGAATATACGTGTACCAAAAGTCGAATAAAAAATACAAAGAAACAACAGTTTCAACTAAAATTAAATATTTTGAAATCAGTGATCAAAACTACTCGTACTAGTATCTACTTACCTCTCTAACTTCTGCAGGTTTCTCTTCCATTGTTCTGGTTTCCTCTGCCGTTTCCGAGCTTTACTTTTATCTACAACGATCGGGGTTGTATCCATCTTCGTAATTATGGCACTTTAACTTCGAAAATAATACAGTATCTAATAAAAAAATTAACTTTTTTACGAGAACAACACAACAAAAACTAAGCTGGCCGCCATAACAGTTTTGTATATCACGTGACCAAAATGGTGGCTCGCTATTGGCTAGTTTGGACTTTGCGGGTTTTGAATTAAACTATGATGGACTTGGCAGTGTTTGAAACTTACAGCCTACTTTAAAGTGAATTTTCTATTGGACATAGCTGTTTATGGTAAGAACTGATAAATCTAAAATGTGCGGAAAAAGATGGAGTTGCTAGAGATATAAAAATATTGCCACGTGTAAAAAATGGACTTTGCGGGTTTTGAAACTATACCCCTCATTATTTGTTTTATTTCGATATTTATTGTATAAAATTCTATTTGTTAAGTTAGTAGGTTCACTTTTCCAAATTTTATAAAGTTTATTCCTTTTTTTGCACATAAATTTTACTTTATTATTAACCCATGCACATTTTTTAAGTTTATATATAATATTCTTACTGATGCTTATTTTACATTCCTTATAAATCTGCTTAAATTTATCTAAAATAAAATCTAGTATGTGTTCAGGACATTGATAATCGAGTGCAGGTGTCCAGTCGACGCTCACAAGCCTCTCACTCACACGCTTGTTATCTAGATGAGTGATAGTACACGGAGTGACGGTCAACTCATGGGCCGGTATCACACATGCGCAGCCTATTATGTAGTGATCAGCTGGCGCAGTGTTTATAACGGCGGTGTGTGCGTCGCTTCCGCATACTCGTCGCAGGAACACATGATCAATGCATGACCGAGTAATGATAACCTGTTTTTTGTTGTTTTTAGTTTTTTCAACCCTAGTAAATTGGTTAATCCCACAATGTAAGCCTAGTTCACTCATTTTATTTAAATATTCAGAGCAGATGTTATTATTTTTTATTTTTAAGTTTATACACTTCTGGACACATCTATTGGCCCACCTTAGAGTTTAGGTTTCGATGGCCCCTACCGAAATATGATTGCTAGATTGAACAAAAACTGTTGATGCAGTTTTAAACCTGATACATTTTACCATCTTTTTCGATCGTATTGTTTTAAATTTGAATTCAGAATACCATACGACATGGAGCTACGCCTAACAAGTCGGATATGCGCCTTGTTAAAGGCAATTGATTTTTGAATAAAAAACATGTTTTATCAAATAAAGGTTTAATTTAATAACGCGTGTTGCCTCCATGGGCATCTACCACAACTCTCATACGATTAGGCATAGAGTTTATCAACCGCTCTATGAAATTTTGAGGGATCATCTCCCATTCCTCTTCTATGGCAGTTTTCAACTCCTGCATCGTCTGGGCAACTGGCTGACGAGCCCTAACACGTCTTTTTAGCTCGTCCCACATGTGCTCAATGGGGTTCATGTCTGGGCTTCTGGCTGGCCAGTCCATAACTGTGATGTTCACATCCCGAAGATATTCCCTGACGATGCCGGCCGCATGGGCTCTTGCATTATTATGCATAAAAAGGAAATTTGGGCCCACATAGTCCGCGTATGGTATCACGTGAGGTTGTAAGCACTAACGAATGTACCTTTCAGCATTTAATGTTGGCAGCCGTGGTCCTGTAACAACCTCAAGTTGAGTTTTGCCGCTCGCGGATATACCGCCCCAGACAGTCCATGAGCCACCGCCATAAGCAACCCTCTCTTCAAAGCAGCATTGTGCGAAACGCTCTCCCTTACGTCGGTAGACCTTCCTTCCATCATTGCCATGTAACACAATTTTAGACTCATCAGAAAAGAGTACACGGCTCCAATCTTGCTGTGTCCAATTTAAATGACTGCGTGCGAAATGAAGGCGCGCTGTTCGGTGGGCTCGCGTTAGTTTGGGCCCATTAGCTGGCTTGTGTGGTACCATATCGCGTTCTTTAAACCTTCTCCGTACAGTTCGAGCGCTCACAGATACTCCGTGGAAGTCGCGAAGTTGGTTTTGTATCTCAATGGAGGTAAGGTGACGATTTCTCAAGCTGGTCGTCACGATGAATCGATCCTGCCTTTCAGTTGTGACCCGAGATCTTGGCCTTCCTTGGCGACGAACAAAGCCGCCAGTCTCTAGGTACCTCCGATAAACATTTCGGACCGCAGATCGACTTAAATTAAGTTGAGCACTCACGTTTCTTTGGCTGTGTCCGGCCTGAATAAGTGCCACAGCTTGGGCGGCGACTTCAGGTGAAGTATCCATAGATTATTGATAGAACCTCACCTTAATGTTAAGAATAAGTAATGTTTGTTGCAAAACCAAAGATATCAATCACTTTTTCAAGAATTAAATCCAAGTAAACCAATAAAACCAAGTTTTCTTAGTATTCGATTGTTTGATATCAACAAACAGGCTCCAAATTGTCTTTTGTTTCTTTAAATTCTGTGTTCGAAATTTAAAAAAAGACTATTGAATGAAATTGTGAATGTGCCAGGTTCAAAACTGCATAAAAACTTTTTGCTCGACCTAATATAAAATTTTAGCTAGGACCAAACGAAACTGAAAATACAAGGTGGGCCAATAGATGTGTCCAGAAGTGTATTTATATCACCTATCATTAGTAAATCAGTAGACAGACTACTAAGATTCAACAACCGGTATAATTCATTAACAAATAATTGTCTATTGGAGTCAAGTGGTCTGTAGACCGCACAAATATCTATATTATAGTTATAGTTGGTTTTACATGTGCCCATAATTGATTCAAAAAAGTTTGTATTTAACACTTGGTCTTCAAAATAATGGTTATTGTGGACATACAAAATAATTCCCCCGCCCCTTTTGCTTGATCTTAGCGATGAATATATTGAATAGTTTGTTATACTAAATAGTTTTAAACAGTCGGCTTTAATATTTGCTTCTGTTATGACAATTAAATCAATATAACGCTTACTACTACTTATAATAAGTTCTAGTTGAGCAAAGTTTAACATCATAGAATGAATATTTACGTGTAACACAGTCGAATAAAGTTGTTGTGGTGCAAGCGAGTCCATGTACTCATTCCATGTTACGAAGTTACCTTCATTAATGTAACTAACATCCATAAGAAATGAGTAATAGTTTATAGGTCAGATTGACATTTAACATGGTTATAAAATTATAGGGAAAAGAAAGACAAATCCTAAGTAATATGACGTACCTGGTTCTGGTGTTTACCTGTTTCCATTTTTCGATATCTTTCTCCGATCTAACTGTTTGGATTTTTGAATTTTCATCTTTTCTTATGAGCACTGTGCCCCGCTTGCACCACACAAACTTATACAGATCGTCTTTTTTAAGTTCACTTTTAGCCTTCCAGAGCAAGAAGGTTGTGGCTGGAGTCAGAGCCTCGCGTATCTGGATCCTTGCACCGTCGTGTTTGCCCAGGTCTCGCGGCGTGATAGTACTCGACTTGGCAGCGTCCAGCCAACTATCACGACGTCCTGCCTTCAAGGTCACCACGATGCTCGAAGATGTGCGCTGTTGTGCAGCTGGTGCTCGTCGCTCCTTTCTATACACGTTCAAGATGTCATCCGGATTTTGTTGAATCATAGTGGCCACTTTTTGCGTTATTTCTGTTGCATTTTCTTGTTCTTCCTTGTTTATGCCACATATTTCAATCATGTCCGCCATTTGACTCTGTTCCATAGAATTCATTTTTTGTTCGAGCGCTTCGTATTTTAATTGTATATTAGAATATTTATTTTGAAGGTCCTTTTGTTGGTTTTCTATACGCTTTATTTTGTCCTCATAATTAGCGAAGCTTTCTTGTATGTTATCATACTGTTCAGAATAGAAGTTCAATGTTTGTTGAACTTCTTCTTTGATTGCTTGTCGGATGTCGCTACGCAATTCTCGTAAGAACTCATCACTAAAGTTTTCCTTCATGATTATAACCTGTTCTGAATCGGTGTTATCGTCATCATCAACTTCTGGTAGGATGGCAGATAGGCGTTTCGACTTGTATTGGCTTGAGCAGGTCTTGCATTTCCAATCGACGGCATCAGTGGAGCAAAGAATACTTAGTTGCTCCTTTGATATTTGTACACAGGAGGAATGGAACCATTTAGAACACTTCCCGCACTGTATGCCAGGGTTTTTTTTCGATACAAGTTTACTACACGTAGCACATTTTGCCATTTTGCACAACTAATATCACGCTGTGGGTAATTAGGGAAAACACACACAAGGTGCGCCAAATGACACTGTACACGCCCGATCGATGCGCTTGCGTACGCCGAATTGAAATCAAGAATAGTGTTGGTCCAAGTACTGATCCTTGCGGCACACCGAAACCAACACTAAGCTTAGTGCTAAGGTTATTACCAATTTTTAAAGCCTGTGTCATATTACTAAGATAGTTTTTAAAAAGATCGAGTGGTACACCTCGAATACCTATAGCCTCCAACTTGCAAATTAGCAGAGGAATTGAGACAGTATCGAAGGCTTTGGCTAAACCCAGAAAAACACCAACACACTTATTCTTGTGGTCGAGATTACTAGCTACATTGGTATCTAGATGTTCAACCGCATCTATTGTTGATTTGTTCCTTCTAAAACCAAATTGATTATTAGAAAGAACATTACTTTTCTCCATATAATTTACAAGCCTAATGTTTATTAGCTTCTCCAGGATTTTAGCCATAGTAGGTAGAAGCGATATCGGACGATAATTAGCGATACTGTCTCTTACCCCGACTTGAAAACTGGTATAACAATTGAGTCCTTTAACACATTAGGAAACTTTCCCATCGTAAAACGTAAGTTGAATATGTGTGTTAAAGGTTTAATGAGAAGGTTTACACTTCAGTTCATTTGTCGCACAAGAGTATGATTGACGGTTACAAGTAATTTGATCCAAAACTTCCTCCAAAAATTTTGTTTTAATGGTCCGTATAGCTGTAAAGCTTTGAATTTTAATTCAATATTCGCATGCTTGATACACAAACAAGTGCTCCTTGATTTCAATCCCGGGTAAAGGACGATTGAGTTTGCATTTCCAAAGCGACGTTATTTCGTATTTACCACCCAGTTCTTTATATTTTTTAAAAAAAAATCTGTAATCTCGGTTATGTGTCTTATTTGATGTGTTTCATGTATGTGATCTAAATTAAAATTAAATAACCAGTTAATAAATTTCGGCGCCAGGGGGATTCACACAGCATACTACAATAAAGATTGCCGGATAGAATTAATCGGAAGAGTCCGACATTATTTTAAACCTTAATCGGAGGCCACAATAGGATAGTGGGGGCATTCCATTGTGACTGGTGGGACATTTGATTTCAGAATTTAACCAATTGTGCATTATAAATTCGTCATCGTAACTTATTTATTAGAAAAATACATTTTGTAATATAATACTTTAATGGCCAATTTATAAAACTACTTAAGCCAAACCAAATATTTTGAAGTGAGACTTATGTGTTGTATATATACCCTATGCTTTCGTTTTCATTAATTAGTCTTACAATTAGTCTAACAACTTTCGTAGAAATAATTAAAAAAATATATAAAAATAATATGTAAAAATAGGTGTGACTGGTGGGACAAGTACAAAATATGTAAAAAAAGGTGTTTATGAAAATCAGTTTTATTATTGTTTTGAACCTTTTTAATCCATTATACCCCAAATAAAAACTAGTTAAAATTTTACTGTCGTTATTAAAACACTTTAATTTTAGACACTAGAAAGAATTAAGAAAAGTTGTATTAAGGGTGTACTAAGTTTAGTACACCCTTAAAAATGGGCCGGGACCGACTTGAGCACGGCACGGAAAGACCTTGAAAAGCTGCAACGACTTGCCTGTTTGGCAGCCACTAGCAGTATGAGAACTGCACCCACTGCGGCCTTGCAGGCAATGTTGGGACTGCCACCACTACATCTTATAGTACGAGAGGAGGCAGCCCTAGCGGCTTTCAGGCTCAGCACATCTAGCACTTTACGACCAGACTCCAGAAACAAGCCCACACGCATCATGGAGGATGCCGTCAAGCGACAACCCATGATGATATCACCCAATGACAAAGCCCAAAAGACACACCATTTCCAGAAGCACTATAAAATAGTGCTATGCCAACACAAGAATTGAATGACTACTCAGGTCCCATAGAGTTGAGAATATACACTGACGGATCTTAGACAAGCATCGGAACTGGAGTTGGAGTTAACTCAAACCACCTCAGCATAAAAATATCCAGGCCGCTAGGAAAGCTAAACACCGTCTATCAGGCGGAATGCGTGGGTGATATCAAAGAGTAAAGTAAGTAATAGGGGAAAGAGTAGCAACTCTATGGTAAAATTTGCATGTATGGAAGCTGCCACCTTTTTTTTTATGGATGGGAAATCATCAAATGATCCCTTCCGCTCTGGGTGGAGCGGGAGGGAGTGTCGGACTTTTTTCACTGGTAGAAGCATTTTGTAAAGTCAGAAAAATAAAATCTCGTTTTATGGAATCATTGTGGGTAGTTTAATAATAAATGTTCAAGAAAAAAAAATAAACATGTTTAGGATAAGAAAAAAACATGGTGGCAATATCCTTGCCAGCACCAGTCTGGGCTCTGGTCACCTTCATTGATTTTCTGGCAATTGGTGAAATAATTTAAAACAGGGATGTATACATAGTGCCACTTTACACCGTTCACATTCCATTTTAGACCTCTTATTATTTAGTTTAGAGCTGCAGTAGCGACACTTCTTATAGGTCTCTATTTCTATAGGCCAATGTTCTCCTAATCTTTCAAATCTAATTTCTTCTGGGGTAACCCGTGAATTCTTTTTTGTCTTTCATCACTCTCTTCCACTTGTTTCTTTTTTTAGTTACATATTTTGGCGTTGATTGGAATGATCTTTTTCTAAAGGTTTTATTATCCACCAGCTCCCTTAAAAGAGCAATTCTGAATTTTTTTTGGCTCATAAGATTGTGCACTCGGGTGTTCGTTTTATGTAATATATGGGCATTGGTTATTGCATCATCTATCAAAAAATAGAATATTCGGGTCCACCATTTGCGACTTCTTCTACCCACGGCATAATATGATGGTTCTTTTTTGGTCAAAACGATCGACACCACCCATACGTTTTGTATATTCGGGTATTAGTAATGGGCATTTGATGACTTTTTTGAGCCATCTTTTTGAGTCCTATGACAATTTCTTTTGTCTTTAGGATAGAATGCTGTGCTTACAACATTCACTTGTTTGGTATCTTTCCATACACCAAATCCTACATTCTTCTTGACCGTCCACTTCTATTTTCCTTTCTACATTTTTTTGAGCTTTATACTACTTGCCCTATTAGAAGCTTCAAGCTTCGGTTATCCTCTGATCTCAAAATCTCATAATCTACAACATATAAATTAGCACGACTTACCTTTCGTGATTTCGACATTATTAACAAAAATATCCCAGCTAGGTCAAAAAAGCACACACTCGACGACTTAACGAATTCAAATGGCTGTCACTGTGACATTTACGTTCTGTTACAACATATTTCACTTTCGTTCCATAGATAATATATTTGGGATGACATTCTATTAGCTTGTGGGTTTTGTAAAACCGAAACCTAGTAAAAATTAAGCATTTACGATGTGGGAGCGTGATGACCTAAGCCTGGTTAAGGGTCTCCAACGTGGCTGTAATTTTCTGGTAGTGCTTTCAACATATAATTTAATTTTTCCTTTTCTGATATTGCTTCACCTGCTTGTTTCAGCTCATTTATAGCTTTCTCAAAGTCATCAAAGAATAAGGTTACCTCTGAATAATTTTTCAATTTCATATTTTCAAGGTTATGTCGGCACACTATTTGCAGAGCTGTAGATTTTTTCCATTTACTAATCATCAAATTTTTTGATTATATCGTAGGCTGTATCGAGTTCACTTATGTAGGTATTCTAGCTGTTTGTTTGATATAGCACTGTTAATATAATTTGTTGCCTGGATATCCCTCTCGTCCTACGTGTCGTCATTGGTATCAATTTTCGCTCTTGTTACTACATCTTTACACTTTTTGAATTGCAGAAACTTTAATATTCGTAATTAGTCAGCTCCATCAAATATTAGGAATATTTAGACGCCATGTGCACATTTACTTTTGTTGACATTTTCGTAAAACTTTTTCACCACTTACTTTTAACTTAACCAACCTTCCTTTTCTTTGATATCAGCAGCACTGTCAATAAAGTTTTTCGTCGAATTCCGGTATCATTGGTATGTTTGCACGCTGCATTTTTTTTTTCGTTCACTTGGCTTAGTATTTTTATAATCTTGTCCAACTTTTGCAATCTTTGTTGTTTTTTATTAAACCACTTTCTGCTACCATGTTTATTAATCTGGCTGGTTGTTCATCATCGTCTGCCTAGCCTTTTCCCAATTGTATTGGGGTCGGCTCCCAGTCAAACCGGATTCAGCTGAATACCAGTATTTTACGTGAAGCGGCTGCCTAACATACCTCCACAACCCATTAACTGGCTGGTTGATAATAAACATTACTTTGGTTCTAAAACTGTTTTTTTTAGTAAATAAAAAATTACAAAATATTACGTTACATTCTTATGTGCAAGCCTAGAAAAGAGAGTGTTGCAAGGATACAAAAATATAAATGTACTGTTAAGGGGTGAGAGACACCAATAATATTACAGCTTCCAATTTCTTCCGTTTAACTTGTAACAATTATAGAAAAAAGTTTGCTCGTGGCTACAAGGCACTGATTACAATGCAACAGAATGTTTATTGAAACCCTTAAGGTAAAATTTAATGGTAAGGAACGAATTAAATTTAACACACGTGCCCATCACACCATCACTCACACTCACTCACACACACACTTTCTCACTCTCATTCTCACACATTCACACATACTCACACCACAATCCATATTAAATCACTTTTGCCGTAGGGATTGTTTTAGTTTTTAATTTACCTTTTTGTTATTTTGTTTTATTATGTACCACCTGTATGTTACTTTAATACAGTCATTAGTCATAAGTAAGTTGTCCAATTGGAGGGTAATCCTGGTGATCTGTAATACAGGTTTTACCTACAACAGACACCAGTCTCTATTACGTGTTACAATGACTTTGTACTGTGTTTGTGAGTATGAGAAAACAATAAAAAATATTATTATTATTATTATTATAGGAAAATAAAATGGCGGGCTAGCCGCGCGCGTCTGACAGTAAGACAGTAGGCGTGCGCGCGGTCCCGTGGCTATGATGGCTCTGAAGTGGCGAGTGAAGCAGGCGCGCGAGTCGACACCGCACGATGTTCACGGCGTTCCGCTCATAGATTATACAATATTTCCGCTTCTTCTTCGACCCGCGAGGTGGCGCTAGCGCGCGGGATCACATGGCGTGAACATGTACCGTAGTGTCATGGATATTCTAACAAATTTCATGCAAAAAACTATGTAAGAAGTTTCAAGAAACACTTATAAATGAATATTTATCCATTTACCGTAGAAATAATCCTAGATAAATCACTAAACACACAGAACAAACACGCGCGACGAACGAGCTCAGCCGTAGATTATAGCGTCACTTCACATTCGATTTTTATAATGTTGCCGACTTTATTTTTTTTCGGTCGTTGTCTATGGTTTCAAAATATTATAGAACTTTGAATTTTTCCTTTTTTGCTCCGGACGCTTTTTTCGTGCACGTCTTTCTACATTGTTCTCACATAATATGAAAATTTCATTCATTGCAATAAAAGAGTGTCCATGGAGTTTCCTGCACGTTCTTTTCAATAGAGATCTATGCTTTGGAACGTGAAAATAGCTTCACCTCTGTCTGACCGACCTTGACAATTCCAAAGTGCCTGTAAATGGTTTAGTTGGAATAAACTCTTTGAGTTTGAGATAATTAACTCCATAAAAACTTAACAGATACCCACCAAGGTGAATACTACAATAGTTTTATATTTATTTCAAATATGTGAAAAAACAAATATTGAATTATAAAATAATAATAAAAAATAATAATTATAATAAATTTTTATTCATAAACTTATACAAAGAGGTGTATATAGATAGCCAAGGAAGTACATTTATAGTAAAGTCTTATATAATTGTTTAATTAGTAACAGCTAAATTAAAACTAGTGTATGGCTAAATTATATTAATTACAGGTACAAGATATTTAACTAGGAATTTAAATTATATGTAGCGACCTGCCCGATCTAGGTTTATTCAAACCTGTGTTTCAGGCCATCACTTCATCGTATTTTAAATAGGACAGTAATCATCATCTTCATCGACAATAAAAATAAGCAAACTTATCAAAGATTATTCTAAAACTATTCTAAACAATGTAACAAATAAAAAAATAAATAATTACGAAGTAATATTATTACTCATACCAATATTTCTAGCAATTTTTCTGTATCTGTGTAGTTGAGTTTCGATAAATATTCCGCTAGCGTTGTACTACATTGTTTCTAATTTAAACTATATAATTATGCTAAGTAACTTGTTGAGCTTGTTATATAGGTAAGGTCCTAAAAACACATAAAATCTATTTGCAAAAGCATGTTTGGTTTGAGACCTTAAACAAACCAAATCTTTTCTTCGCTTGTCTGAAAGTACTCGGTCATAAGGAAGTTCAGTGTGCTGATGCAGTACGATGGTTAGAATAAATAATTGACGTACTGTTTATACCTCACATGCCATGTAAAGCTGATGTGTGGGAAATCTAAAAGGGCGAAAGGTAGCAACCTTTAGAACTGCCCTTTGAGCACGTTCTAGAGGAAGTAAAATTGACTTTGCAGCACCACCCCAGGAAGTTATGCAGTAGGTAAGAATGGACTGACACAAAGCTAAATAAACCTGCTTAATTAGTTTATAATCGGCTTTTTTTTTTTTTTTAAGGATGGGAAATCATCAAAATAATGACCCCTTCCGCTCTGGGTGGAGCGGCAGGGAGTGTCAGACTCTTACTGACTAAAACGCACCCATGCTCCTCCTAGTGCCTTTTTCGTTCCAGGGCCGCGGTAACTCTTTCGAACAAAATCCGCGACCTTGGCAGGCACTGGCCCTAACGGGCCCCTAATCCTATGCTGACATCTCGTTGAGGCGCGCGTGGAACACAACGCGCCGTCGGCCTGGGCCTGGCTTTGATCGGACGGCGAGCCACCCTACGCTCGCCGTCCGCAGACCCGCACCTACGGTGGCCGGGAATCGCCCAGCGACTCCCGACGCCCGGTGCGTCTCCCTATGCCACGGCGCACAGTGTGGTATTTTGAGAATCTAGCGGGACAAAATTATTTTGTCCCATATTTATATGTTATCAGATGGTAAAATATAAATGAAGGAATAAAAAAATAAAATGATAGTTTTAGACGTATAATTTAACAATAGAACATATTTTTACATCAAAATCAATATAAAAGTAAATACAATAAAAAAGTTATTCAAAGTTTACTACAATTAAGATTAAGTAGACGAAACAGGTAGTGATTCTTCAGAATCTTCGTCAGATTCTTCAATACTTTCATCCGAGTCTTCAGATTCTGATTCAGATCCATCAGAATCTCTATCTGTTTCGTCTAGTGGTATCTCACGTTCAATAGGAATTCTTATTTCTAATAGCTCATTTACCTCAGGTTTAATTTTACCACGCTTTGTTTTTGAAACCGCACGCAATCTAGCAATATACGGATCAGATGAAATTAACAATCTATTCAGTAAATCTCGATTTGTATTAATTCTCGAAGATTTTCTAGTAAAATGTTCCCTGAATCTTCTGTTGTGTTTGTTTCGTGCCTCTTGAGCATTATGTCTTTCCCATGAAATAAAATTTTATGTACGCTTACTGGCATTGGGTACCACGAATACTCCTTTAAATACAATTCTCTTGTTGCCTTGGAGAATTCATGGAATTTTTCAACATTTATATAATACCCGCTATTTATGGTCTCTAATATGACATGGAAGCGTTTGATAAGCTCAATATTGACACCAGTAATTTCTGCTGACTTTTCAGCATTTTGGAAAAACTTACGGGCTGTATTTCCATCATTCGTGTTTCCGGTTTTTTGTTTTGGCATATCTACTAAAAGACCCAATTCGCTTCTAAACTTTTCTTGCAAGTACTTCTTTTTTTCAGCCAGTTTCGTTTTACTTTCGGCTCCCCTAGCCTGCCAGGTTTTTATATCCAGACGGTAAGATATGTGCAAGATGCATTCAAATAATCTAATCCAAGAATGCAGAGGTGACATGCCCAGAGATAGAAATTCACTTCTTACAGTCTTTTCTAAAATGAGTTCTTCATTATTCATTTCACTGGGTTTGGCACCACATATGTAGCATGTTTGTGTGGATTTACAAGAAGATACTGCAGTACATATTTTGCCGTCTATCATACAGAATATCAGTGTTGACTTTACTAATACTTCCATGTCATTTACAATAATTTTAGTAGGTACCAGTGATGTAGCTTGTTCTTTGATTTTGTCAACTTCGGTCACAATCAAATTTGGAGTTTCTTTGGCAAAGACAAATTTTATGGGTCGACAATATTTAGTTGATGACGTCGAAGGGTTTTGCCAAACAATTTGTTTACTACTTTGTCCATTCATTGCATACATTTGTATTGGCACCATTGAAATGCTGAACAAACTTTAATCACTAGAGTGTGATTCCGAAAATTTTTGTTTGTACCGATTTTGTTCTGCTCCATCACAACCCCATTTAACAATAATATCTAGGTTTCTTAAGTCTTTTATCGTTTTCAGGACCTCTTCTTGCACTTTGCATAATCGCAATATAGTGTGATCCATTAAAGATTGAAGTTTAACTTCGGCATGTGTTTCTGAAACATTAATTTCACTTGGATAACACAAAAGTTTTGCCGCTTTCACTTTGTGGTATGGTGGATACATATCTTTTTTAATTAATTTTGATTGCTTGCGTATGATACCATATTGGTGTGTCGACAGATTTGCATCAACCGTTAATGCCAGAGCTTGGTCATTCGAAAGCCCACTTTGCTTTGGGTTGATTAAACACCTCCTTGTTTTTTTTATTTCTGTACCTCTTCTGGGTGAAAATAAGCAAAGCTCCTTAACAATAGCTGCTGAATCCCTTTTTCCTGATTGGCGAAGCTGTATTTCGTTTGCCATCGATATCTCTTCTGGACACGTAGTTTCAAGAAGATGACGAATTCGACGTCTCTTTGTTTTTTCACTGGAAAATTTAAAGTCTTTCGGTGGTCTTCCGGCCCGGTTACTTCGGCTGCTTAAAATCAAAACATAGTAACTCGTTCCAACAAAAATGTTCAGGAGAGCCAAAAAACTGGTCGGCTACTTTGATTCGTTCGCCCGAAGAAACCAGAAGAGATAGCGATTTGGATGTTTGGCGAAAAGTTGTGCTATATTGTTGACATTTTAGTTTGTTATACTCGTAATATTTTTAGAGTATAGTTACAGTTGAATCGCTCATACTTTATTTTTATTTGTGAATTTACCCAAATATGAATGTAAAAACAATATCAAAACTTAGTAAGTCTGCTTACTAGGTTATCAATTTGATTTTCTATGGTAAACGTGAAGAATAAACAAATTCATTATACATTATAGTGTTTATAAGATTAAAAAAAATATCCCAAAGTACCTATGAATGCAGATTTTGAATAAAAATCCTGTTGACTTATAAAAAGATATTTATTAACGTACTTTAAAGAACTCTTAAATTAAAACATGACTCACACTCTCAACAGTCAACCAAAACTAAAAAAAAAATAAACTTAAGATAAAATCATTCTTATTGATATTGAACTACTCGTTGTTATTGGTAACGATTTGACCATCAGTTTGCAAATCAATGGAGTTATCACTCGTGGGTAGATTCAGCCAAAACTCCCTTCTGTTCAATGGCATTAGGGGGACCAATTTTGAAACAATACCATCTTTCTTCGATGATTTCACCCCTCGGGGGATAGTATTTGAAAGTGGGGGAATAGTGTTGACATTAAATTTCTGCATCAAGAAGTTCAGTTCTTGGTAAGACTCATCAAAATCTGTTTTATAGAACAGATTTCGTGATCCTTTGAGGAACTTAGCTTCAACCACTGGGTTTAGCAAAAATGTGCTGAGAGCTGTATCGTCATTTGTGTTACGCCGTGGAACTCGTTTCTTTTTCACCCATTGGTATGATTTTTGCACTTCGATAACGTCAATGTTCTTTCTACAGTTCGCTATAACAGACTTGTAGTCCTCGTAATCGTAAACTCCATCTCGACGCCTCATCTCTTTTTCTATATTTCCGTGTACGCCGTCGGCAGACATATGGGTATGGCCTTTAGTGAGAAATCTCAGAGTGATAGTATCAATATTAATGCACTCAGAATTAACAATCATTACCAGCGCTGTAAATAAAAACCAATTTTTATTTTGTCCAGTGCAATTGTCACACCACAGTGTTAATTTTTTCACATCTCTTTCCGAAATAAGAAAAGCCATCAATGCATCTATTATATTATTAGCATCTCGACCCATCATTGCTTCATGCCACACAACACACTTGCTGTTTATCTTTGCATCTTTAAATAGTGGTGCAAATGTTAAATTGAAAGCCACTAGACGGCTCAAAAAAAATGAATCCTTTATTTTTGGCATATCTGGCAATAATGTCACTTTCTGAAGATCCATAGAAAAATAGTGTTCCATAGTATCGTTGCCTTTCTTCGCATCTTCTTTGTAATTTTTTATAGCTTTTTCAGCTTTAACCTTGTGTTGAGCGAAATCATTCTGTAAACTTTCCACAGCTGATGCCTCACTTCCATTTTTAATCTTTTCCATGAATACTCCGCAATCAACACATTGGTCTCCTTTGGGATATTTTAAGGAAACTTTCATTGATTTCATAGTATTTCTGTAGGTTTCAATGGAACATTTGACATCAGGATTCTTCGATATGAAGTCAGTATGCATAGATTGCAGCGTAAGCGTTCGTGGCAAGTACCGTGTCAACGGTGCGTTGTTTCTCCTGTAGTGGCTCAATGCCGGGTTATAGCTCATGATATGGTCTTCGATTGGTTTTCTTGATAGTCTAGGTTTCTTACCACCTCGATTTTCTTTAACTAATTCGTAAAAGGGTTTCCGTTTTAAAGCTCTACTTAGCTCGGTAATAATCATAAATAAATAAATAATAAGCCATGTTGATGATTTTTGTTTCAACAACATCAGCTACGCTGACGACATGGTGTTGCTGAGCGCGTCGATAGGGGGACTCAGGGAGCTCATAAGCATTTGCGAAGCGTACGCCCATACTCATGGCTTAAAATATAACGTTAAAAAGAGCGAGCTTATGGTCTTCACGGCTGGTTCCAAGTGTCCGATGGAGATTCCACCGGTTAGGCTGTGCGGAGTGTCCTTGGAGCGGGTACCAAGCTTTAAATATCTTGGCCATATTGTGACGTCTGACCTGAAGGATGACGCTGATATTGAACGAGAAAGGAGGGCGCTGTCGGTGAGGGCGAATATGATTGCCCGCAGGTTTGCTCGTTGCTCCAAGGAAGTCAAAAGCACCTTGTTTCGAGCTTATTGCACATCTTTTTACACGAGCGGCTTGTGGGTTTCATACTCGCAGAAATCCTACAGCGCTCTCCGCGTTCAATATAATAACGCGCTAAGGGCGCTGCTGCGGCTGCCTCGCTTCTGCAGCGCGTCGGGAATGTTCGCGGATGTGCGCATTGACTGTTTTTACGCCAGCATGCGCAAGAGGGCGACGTCGATAGTGGGCAGAGTGCGGGGCAGCGGTAACAGTCTCCTTGCCGTCGTTGCCAACAGGTTGGACGGGCCCTTTATGCAGCACTGGCTGGTCTTACATGCTCCCATGAATAAATCATGGGGCAAGTAACGTTTTTTGGGAGTATAATCCTACTAATACACCTTTAAAACCAACATTACTTTAAATACAACCTAATAAAACTTTTTATTTTGTTTGAAATTTTATTTTATCTGATGAAATAATAGTTTTTAAATATTTTTATCGTAGTTATTGACATTTTTAATTTTATCCAATTTTATTTTATTTCTTGACAACTTAAATTAATTAATTATTTTAAACAATTTTATTTTATTTATTGTCAATTTTTAAATTATTTCAATTTTTAATCAATACTTAATTTAATTCGTTTAAGAGACTATCATGTAATTATAAACATAACTAACATAGTATTAAGTGCTACTAACACCTACTGTGGACCAAAAGTTGTCTTTTCATGAATAAATAATAATAATAATAACGCCATCAGTACAATGACCCAGAGTATTCAGGAAAAATGATTTACAAACATTTATCTCTTCATTCCCGAGACAAAAGTAGTAATACCTCGACTCGTTTTTTACGTGTTTTTTGTCTGAGTTAGGAACAGATGCAGATTTCTCTTTGACTGGTGCAATCTTTACACATTTGTTCAAAAACTGGCGGCGCTGAGTATAATTAAGATTCCAGTAACCATTCCAAATATCCTCTCGCTGTTTTTCTGTGAAGTTATTGCAACGTCGTCTACATTTACCGTCGCACATTTTAGATATCATGGGATGCATCGTTTTATTTTTTATAACCTTTGCTGTTTCTTTGGGATTATCTGAAATGTCGATTAATGTACCCGTATCAAATATGGGGCCTGGATAAATTGCAGTGAACCGAGCTGGTGGACGGTAGCCATCTGCTTGTTCAGAGTCGATGAAAATAATTGTATTTGGGTAAGTAGCAATGAAAATTGGCATTTCTGGTACAGGGGATTGCATTGGAGGTGGTTGGGGTAGATTTTCTATGGCAAACGTAGGTTCTAGGAGATCGATATCTTGAAAACAATCTTCGGAATTATCAGCAAACAACTGTAGTGCAGGTTTTTGTACTACCAAAGGTATATAATCGGGATCAGCTACGGAGTCATCACTCAAGTAAGCAGTATCAAATCCAAGGTTACTATCAGAAACGATACTATCACAGATCGTTACATTGTCGGCTGATGACCCAGGGATAGGATTGCTGTAGTCGATAACAGTTTCAGTATCTGTTTTAGCTTCATCATTTGCTCTGAAAGCGGAAAAAAGAACCAAGCTAACACGCAACCAACACCGAAAACAAAAAGGCAAATGATAAGGCAATAAGTATTAGTTAAATAGCTTGGGTAAAGAAAAAAAACTTTATTTCATTGTTTGGGTAAAGTCCCGTTCTGTTCTATAGGGCAACAAGTAAAGGGGATTTATGTGGCGCTAGTAGCGCCTGCACTAGTTAAAATTACACACATACCATCACGCCTGTATTCCCCGAAGGGTTAGGCAGAGGTGTAGCAGCGTACACCCACAGTGTTCGCCGGTATGTTTTAGGTCCCATGTAATAGGGGGCGAGCCTATTGCCATTAACCGGGCACAAATCCTAAATCCGAGCTGCTACTGAGAATTTCGTAGAAAAACCCAATAACACTTTTTGCTCGACCTGGGATTCGAACCCAAGACCTCTAGCGTAACAGTCGCGCTTAGGACTACTAGGCTACCGAGGCAGTCAAAAGTATTATCTCTGTAAATACAATTAAATTTAAAAATCGGCCACAAAATATGGGCACTTCGATAAAATGTTTCTAGTATCTTTTGATAGAGCATAGGGCGTTTTTAATGAAAAGTGGCTACTTTTGTTATAAACATACCCCTGTATGTTACATTACTGTTTTAATTAGAAACTTCTTATATGAGATCACATTAAAAATTACCGAGATACCCGTTGTGGCTGATTTTTACATTAAATTTTCTTTACAGAGGTAATAATTTATAACCAGTGCAGGTGCCACTAGCGCCGCCTAAGGCCCCTTAACTCGGAACCACTACTTTTTGTCGATAATTAGCAAAACATACCATTAAAATAAGCAAAATCGGCTTTTGCACATTCATTATACGAAAGCCAGCACAACATACTAGTTTTGTTAGTTTTATTATGAAGATAATGCAACGACAATTTTATTTTGAGGTTATGTCACATTTCTTTTACATTTTCGTAACCATAATGAATAAGTTATTTCTTACCTGCATTCGTTTACGTTCTGCAAAGCACGCAGTATACGCCTGGACCGATAAAATTGCTTGTAACTCATTTTATTATTTTTTAACACGGAGCGAAACACTCGTGCGCCGGTGACACTGGACTTACTAAACGAAATGTCATCTATTTTACAATCGGCGCCAAATTCAAAACATAGCAAGTTGGTATTTCAAATTCATAACTTTGTAAGTCGCTTGAGCTGCTAGGGTTTTAAAGGACAATGGGCAAAAATGTATGGAACGTGGTACCCGCTCCAATAGTCCTCATTAATATATCATTGAATAGACATTTTGATGCAGAAAAACGTCTACCATGGCGCCTGTCCCTATTCACGTTTGGAAAGCAGTAATCTCACTATCTATACTTATTATTATAAAGCTTTAATCTCAGGAACTGCTAGTCCGATTTAAAAAATTCTTTCAGTGTTAGATAGCCCATTTATTGAGGAAGGCTATAAGCTATATATCATCGCTACGCTACGACTAAAAGGAGCCGAGCAGCAGGGGTGAAACCACGGGGAACAGCTTGTGTTTTATAAATGATGAAGAATTTATTACAAACTACTTATATAAGTAAAATAAAGCTAGAATAACATGATATAACACATTTAGGATTCTATTATTAAAAGAAGTAAGAAAACAAGCATTCTTGAAATACAAAACATATATTTTATCAATAAGTGAGTAGATTTAAAACATTACATATCGGTATCAACTATAACAGCATTGAGGAAAGATGCCGGAGCAGTAAATCCCGTATGCCTCGCATAGCCTAAGTACCATACGATGGACACTATATGTGCACAAGTGCCGATCGTACGTCGCCCGGTTAAACATGTGCAATACTGTTGGACAATATTATTTGCACTGCTGATTAATATATAACAAAAATATGTTTTTACACGGACATGTCGCGACTGGATTCGTCCACGCAAAAGCCAGGCATCTTCGTGTATGCCATAGTCTGGCAGATCATCAAGTGCTCCCTCTCTGTACGTTTCAATTATATATAGACCATTTGATAAATGCTCGGCACAGTAAGATCTTGCCAGCTTGAGTTGGTATGTACCTAGCGCTAATAGAATTATATCCTCCTCCGTCATTGAAGGGAAGTTTTCAATCTGGCTGGCTTCCATCCTCTGAAAATCTACTCTTCTGTGGTTAAGCCGTTTTCTCTCTACATACATATGCAGAAGATTCGGGGTATCTATTTTCTGCCTTATTATATGGACGAATTCGTCTGCGTGTACGCTATCCACGATGGGTTGGTGGAAGTGATTCGTGATAGCTGCGGCAATCTTAAAATCAGTGAACATATTGGGCAGTGACTTATTAAAATATTTTTGCCGCAAGAGCTTAAAATCACGTTTAAACCGGCCATTTGCCACTTCCACAACCCACCGGCATAGCGTTACCGATCGAGCTTCGTTGGATTGTTCAGTGGTCAGCTGTGTCTCTTGGCGGTTCTTTGTTGGTGGGACATAGGATTCATACCCACATTCATCAATGAGGTCCAAGCTGTCCCTAAAACCTCGATCTAATATAAAAGCATCGTTTGTTCGGAGTAACCAATGTAATGGATGTTGTCCATCATTCATAATATCGCCCATTATTTGCGCATCTGTTTTTGTTGCAGCGTATGGACCCATTACATCCAATATATATCCATCAGTACATACAAGTAGGAAAGGTTTCAGTAGATTCTGAAACTTGTGTAAACTGTAGGATAATCTTTGGAATAAAAAGTTCGAGCTTTTATTTATGTAAATGTAAGTACCATCACCAATCAATAATAACTTATCATTATTTTCATTTCCAAATAATGCTTTTGGTATAGTTAGATTTTTTTCCAATAATTGTTGTCTGTCAATGTGATCCACTCCCAAATGCAGCCCGACATAATTGTTACTGAGACACTCCCTCACAATAACCAATAAACGTTCGAGCTTTCGTCGTGACATGTTAAATAATGTCGCAAGTCTTTCATTTGGCTCCCCAGAACGCAGTTTTGTTAGATAAATACCTAATGCAGTTCTCGGCTCTCTACATCTTTCATTTAGTGCAGGTGTTTGTACCAATATATTATCAAACTCTTCGCACTTGCGTCCTGTCCAAAAGTGCATTTCTTCGTTGGTTAAAGCGCCTCTCGTGTTGAAGTCTAGCCGAGGTCCACGTTGTAAGGCCATTCTTAACATGTCACAAATGTCAGTAAACTGTTCTGTATTAAAATCATGAGTGACATTACATGTTTGAGGTAGCTCATCCCAAACGTTGTTCTCTAAGTGCTGTGTACACACTCTTGCACCATTTGGAATATAAAGCTTATATTCACAAAAGATGTGAGTTTTAATTGTTATTGGGATTCGATGGCGAGTTGCGTTTGGACAGTTGTTAAATATACAATGCCGTGGTGTGTTTGGAGCACGTGTATACTCTGAAACTTGAAATTCCTGAACATTTTGCACAGCTTCCGGCACAGCTTCCGGCACTGCTTCCGGCACTGCTTCCGGCATTGCATCCGGCACTGCTTCCGGCATTGCATCCGGCATTGCTTCTGGCACTGCATCTGGCATTGCTTCAGGCATTGCTACGGGCACGGCAGGGTTCGCATGTCTTCTCACTGCATTATCAGCGGACTGCCAACATCGGTGACACACACGTCGTGTGCCATCGAATACCACCTGAAAGTAGTAAAAATATGATTTAATATATATTTTTTTGGAACTAAGCTAAAAAACTGAGAAAACAACGTCACGTAAATACAAAATATTAAAGTGTCGATCGTAACCTAACAACACTTTTGTTATAGTAAGAGCAGATTCAACAAAGTCGTCGGGCCATAAATCATTTCTCTATGATGAAATAAAACCACACCTTGATTATAATAATGGAAGTGCTTACCTCCAGAACAGCATGTTCATGAATAAACGCAGCGAACTCAGGGCGCGTTCTTGACAGATTAGTTGTCAAAACATGTTGTTGGTATCTTCTGGTATATAAAGCTCGCCGACACATTACACAGTTGAGACGTTCCATTGCGATATTCCAGTTCGAAAAGCAAATCAGTATAGTCCACAACACTAGCACAGGTCAGCGTTAATTAGAGCGGGTAACAAGTCCAGTAGGAGCGCAGGGGTCAGTAGTTAATAAAACCGAGTTATGAAAGCACAAAAGAAACTCAAACAGCAGCTAAACGTCGTCACGAGCGCAAAACGAACGAGCGACTGACGCAGGACGCGAACACGTCTGGTGTCAGTCGATCCCCTCCTCTCCCTCCCCCGCTGCTCTTGCGCACACCCCGCGCTCAGGAGCAACGGGACTCGAGTTAAAATGAGGAGTGCATGGCAAAGTCTTACGTAAAAACGTTATTAATAGAAAACATGAACGGAAATGCCGAAAATATTACCTTGGTACTCATTTTCTTACATAAATAAGTGGTAACTAATATACTCGTATATGTATGTTTATCGCCGGGGCCACGAGACTGTCTAAACAGGTTACTGTGGCCCTGGAAAGCAAAGGGAAACTAAAGGAACAGGGTTTTTATTAGTTAGTAAGACTGTCGTTTATCTTCAAACGCAATCAGATTTGAGAGTGGCGGCTATAGTAAAAATTGTTCCTCTTGGTAAGACCTTTTAAACGACACTACAATCATATCTATTGGAGCCGGGTACCATTTTGCTCATTCTCCTTTGTATTTTGACATACTAAGTTTAAAATTTTTACTTCAAGGAAATTTTCGTAATCATGCCAAATTGCTTAGACTTGCTAAATAATTGTTTTTAAATTACGAATGAAACTGGGTGTTTTAAGGTCCACATCATTTTGATACTGCCTAGTAAGTCGAAAAACACCAAAAGCCGTTTTTTTTTCAAATCACCTGTTACTAGGTTTTGAATTTGGGCAGCCGACTTGTTCCAGGTAGTGAAACATCAACGATTGTTTCACTGACAATACCCGTAAATGATATGTTCGCTTCTAACCATGAAGAATTCGTTTTCAGGAAGCGTTCTCGATGTCTTCCTGATTTTGACCATTTATCGTGAATTTTTTGACTAACCCTACTGATTGTTGCTTTTAAACTCTTCAAAATATCATCCGTAACGGACTGGACACCAAGTTCTTGTAAAATACAATGTAACAAAGCATCTTGTCTTGATTCTTTGGCGTTAGCAAACCAAACGTCAAAAAACGAACGACGAGAAATTTGTGAAGTCATTCTGAAAATAAGAAAATGTTGTATGAGTGTCGCAAACTTTCGCAAGCAAATGAACATTTTTCTTGTAGTGTATATATATATACCTTTCAGAAAAATATACATAATGCACAGGGAAATGCAGAGAAACCAACTAAAACCTTAGATAAAACTAAAGAAGTACTGTTTATGATTAAATTTCACCTGGTTCAGGCACTGCTGCATCCTTCTGACTTGGACCTGGTTCAGACAGGGAATTTTCGTAAGAGTTAAGAACTTCTGGAGCTTTTTTACTTTTCTTTACTCTTGTTTTTGTTGCTGAGGCTCGCGCCATTTTAGCTGTATTTCTTCGATTAGAATTACGAAGAACGTTTTTGAAAAATTCTTCACACTCTCTCATTGTGAAATTTTTATCTGATTTGACGATTATTGAAAAAAACAAGTTGATGACACGTCCGAAAGACTTGAAACATATTTTTTTTTATCCTCACCGCGTGCACCTCCTGCCCAGGAACAAGTTGTAAGAAAACTTCTGTCGAATATAACATCAACCAAGGTGAAACAGTTATTTAAACCTCTGCCCTTACCAGTACCGGAAACTAAAGAAAACTTATTAATAAGTTCTGTGGTTGACCTATCATCTTTTAGGGTATCTTCCAGTTTTTGTAGTGAATCCAAAGTATTGATGGGATTGAATCCTATTTCTTTTTTTAAATTCTCTTTTTCGGTTCTTTTCAAAAACTCTTCAAACTGTGCTTCCAATGAAATAATGCGTAACAACAATTGTTTTTGGTTTTCTTGCAATTCTGTTTAGATTCTTTTCTATAGCATTAACAGTAACAATAAGGCTGTCCAATTTGTCTGTGGTATCATTTTTACTGCTTGTTGTGATATTTGTTTCATGTGAGGGTAATAAAATATATTCAAGACGCTGGTCAGAAGTCACATGATCGGCGACTTCACTGGACTCAGTATGTATTACTACTATTGGCGCTTCCGGTTCTGTTTGTTGCAACGGCTGATTCATGATGGCTGCTTTTTCCTGGCAAAGGGAACTCTAATTAAACTATCTTAGTCTAAATTTCTTGCTATAATAATTTAAGACCGATCAGAAACATAAATGTAAAATAGGAGCCAAGTTCAATATTAAGAATATGCGTGCTTGCTGACTTCGCCGACAAAATAATTGAGATCTAAATGGGTGCCAAGTTCTGTAGATAATCCTGAATCATATTTACACAAAGCTGATAACTTAAGTTAGGATACATTGAAGGTCAAGATTTGAGTTGGCTAGTTTTCAAAATAAAATAACTTGTATATAAATACTAGTCAAGTCAAATCTAGAGCTTTAATTTATTTTACGTTATCTGCTTTGCGTAAATATAATTCAAGATTATCTACAGAACTTGGCACTCATTTAGATCTCAATTATTTTGACGGAGACAAGAAAGTTTTATAATAGAGATCAAAAAACAGAACAAAAAAACCTTGTTTTATCGCATGGTTTCTACAAGCCTTTGTATCAAAAGCAAAAATACAATAAGTAAATAGATACATACCCAGTTAACTTACCAAACAACGCTCCAGTATGTCATTGTGAGATTTGACTTTGCTTACTTTTCCTTCTTCCTTGATGTTTGTAGGAGTTTCGTCCTCTTCAGTGTCTGTTACTTGGGTCATAATTGATATTGCTAGCTGTCCTTCATCATAGGTTAAGTCTGACCTTTTAACTATGCATGGCATCAAAAACCAGTCAGCACCAGGAAGCGAATTTTCCACTCTCGTAAGTTTGTCAGCTTTTTTTCGAGGCCATGCTAAGCAATTATTTTTCACCCAACCTTCAGGCAGGTTACAGTGCTCCACCGACCGTCAGTACGTACGGTCCGTCCTGACGATACGCTTGAACCGACCGTCAGTTTCTATCATTCAGTGCTCTCCTGACCAACAAACTGACCGGACTGGTACAGTCGCACGCAATGGAACCGTTTACGAATTGTTTAATTGCTGCTTATTATCTTCGTAGACGTTTTAAGAATAGAAGAAGACGTAGATATCATGTACACCCTATCGTCGCCTAAAGAACATTACAAGGGGAATTCACTACTATATATTCATTATTGCGCGAAGATGAAGAAAAGTTTTTTAATTACTTCAGAATGTCGATCAAAAGTTTTGATGAATTATTAGCGAAGTTACAAGACTAATTAAAACATGTAAACTTATTTCGAGCTCCTGTATCACCAGTGGAAAGACTTGCAGTCACTTTAAGGTATGTAACTATGTCTATATTACAGATTACATAAATGTAGATATCAATTTAAATATTTTAATCCCATTCCACTAATTACTAACCCTATTAATCCCATCCCACTAGTATGATAGAGATATATGGGACTCGAATGACAAAATAATGTTTAAAATAATCATGATTTTAAAATACCTTAATTACAATAAAATCACAGTTTCTTGTTTAACTATTATTATTTAAAAATGAAAATTCAGTTTTGTTTAAATACAACAAGGTCAGAAAAATCTGTTTGCTCTACGTTGGAATTGGAAACCATAATAGGCAGCATGTTAGGATAAATATTTGTGAGAAGCTGTTCCGATTCTTGTGCAGTAATATTGTTTGATGTTTGTGAATGAGATGAATAAGACTCTGGTGACGTGACGAAGTACGTCGTACTGGAAGACTGGGACTGGGGACGACTAAGAGCATTGTCACCATCATGAATCTTCGTAGCTATTTTTAGTACTTCAGAACGAAAATTCAACTTTTGACTAATAGAACAGCGATGTGAAAAATGCCATGTCATCATTTTGTAGTATTGTACTATTCTCTTTAAACATTTGCAGCATCTGTTTGTCAAACTCAAATTATTCTTTATTTATAGACCTTTTAAATTTTGTAATTCGTCTATTTTTTTTTATTTTGACTTGTCTGGGATGCAGGCTCAGTATTTTTTTGTTCGAAAACTCTAGTGTCGAAAATAGTGCTTGTCGAAGGTTGTGGCTCGGGCTGGGGCTCGGGCTCAGGCTCAAAGTCGGGCACCGAAATATTTGTCTGGGAATCATCTGCCATTAGGGAGTCCTCGACTTGGACTGTGTGTTTCTTGTCGAGAAATCTCATGTGATCGTAATATATATACTTTTTTTTTATCGCTCCGCCGCCAGATCCGGACTTCGTATTAATAATTGCAGCTTTAGACCTTGTATACGCATCCCGAGCTGTTCTCCATCTCTGTTGTATAGTTTTATCTGTAACATAAAAGTAACTAAGCTTATTTCTTTCTTTCAGGTACTTAGCTACTGGTCATACATTCACAGACTTGCATTACAGTTATCGTCTTGGGGTGTCAACAATCAGTTTTATCGTTAAGGAGGTGTGCAAAACAATTTGGGAGATTCTTCATGAAGAATGTCTTACATTGCCAACATCGCCTGAGGGGTGGCTTCATATCATCAATGAATTTAACGAAATAGCAAACTTTGCAAATTGTGTTGGATGTATAGATGGCAAACATGTGAGAATAATCAATCCTGAACACAGTGGAAGTATTTATTCCAATTACAAGAAAAAATTTTCAGTTGTTTTACTTGCTATATGTGATAGTAACTATCGTTTTATATACATTAACGTCGGTTCATGTGGAACCGACTCTGATTCTACCATATTCAAAAACAGTAATTTGTTTCAAAAACTACAAAACGAAGAAATGTGTTTTCCTCCCTCCAAACCATTGCCCCATACGACCGAACCACTGCCATACGTTATTGTCGGGGATGCGGCATTCGGTATTTCAAAACAAGTGTTACGACCTTATGCACGTAGTAACATGACTTACAAAAAGAAAATATTAAACTACAGACTTAGTCGTGCAAGGAGATATATCGAGTCTACATTCGGCATAATGAGTAACAAATTCAGAATATTCCACAGACCTATGAACACTTCCTTGGAAAACACAATTACAATCATCAAAGCTTGTTGTATTTTACATAATTACATCAGAGAACGAGATGGTTATAAAATAGAGGATACATTAACAATTGCAGGATTTGAACCGCTTACCCACGGCAGTGACAGTCAAAGACATAATATCAGATCAGGGGACATGTTGAGAGAAAAGTTTGCTAATTATTTTATATCTCCAGAGGGTGCTGTGTCTTGGCAAAATAATAGTATTTTTTAAATTATTTGTATGTCTCGAAATAAATAAATAAAGATGAAGATAGTTTGTTCTTTACTTACCCATATCTTTTTGTTCAGTAGGAGTAATTTCATCGAAATTAGGAAACAATGCTTCACACACTTCTTGCCAAGCCTTTAACTTTGCATCACGGTCTTTATACAAAACGTGGCTTATGTTCCAGAGTGGTTCACGAAGCCGAACTTCGGTGATTAATCGTTCGGTGTCGTTAAATTTGTTCATTTTGAGTACCTACGAAATAATTTTTCGTCGACGATGATACGCACATCCGTGCGGTCGGTCCACCGGTCGGTGCAGCACTGAACGCGTTCATATGTTTCCATAGCGCGTCGGTCGACCGACGGCACGCATGCGGACGCGCTCGACCGACGGTCCTCGTACGCAGTGCGTAGCAATATACGCGTGCGTACGGTCGGTCGAGCACTGTGACGACTTGTGAATTTTCATACAAATGAGAAGCGCGACCGATGTACGCACCGACGCACATAGGAGTATTTGTACTAAAAACCTGGCCAATATTATTTAGTGACATTTTTGACGTGGAAACTATAAAATAAATAAATTAAGATAGTTTTCAAACGTTTATTGTAATAATATTACTAGTAAAAAAAAATAAAAAAAAAATAGCAAAAAAATTAATCGTCGAAATCCGATTCATCTGTTGCTGTTGTATTGTTTTGTTCTTCGTCACTGCTTTCTATTGATGAATTTTCTGCGTCAGGGAGCACGAGACTTATAGTTTCCGAACAGAATGGGTCTAAAATAAAAAGAGAATTTACTGTAAGTAATCTTGTTTTAAAATAATTGACAATTTTGTTCGAACGAGTGCTAAACAAAATGGCGGAACAAAGCGGAATATTTTCTTTCACAATGCTCTTTAGGAGAGTCCAAGCTTTATTTAAATGTATTAGATCAATACTCGCAAATGTTTGGAACACATACAAAACCGCTTCTGATTTTATTTTTTTAATAGAAAAAGAGATTATTTTGGTATCCTTTGCGAAATTAAAAAAAAAACATTTGTGAGTCTGTAACCTACATGAAATTATATTACTTATGTTGTTACATACCTTGAGCTTCCATATTCGTCGTATTTATCCCACAAAATATTAACAAAACGACTAAAACAGCAAATTTTAGGAGCACAAAAAAAAGGTTATCGAGAAAACAATGGACCGCACTGGACGATGACTGAGTTCCGACTACCTGTGTGCCGCACGGTGAAGGGATATGGGCGCGGGGGGTGCGGTACGTTATGAACAGGTTATTTAGCTGTCCGAAAGTGATGGTTGCATTGAGTTAAGCCACACTTTGAATATTAGACTTATGGCCAGGTTTTTTATGCCAATACTCGTATGTGCGACGGTCGGTCGAGCACTAAAACCGGCCTCAGGGACGCAGCTAAGCACCTTTCTCCCATCTTCCAGTGTTTGAACAATCGTAAATGGCATTATCTGTAATGTCAGAATAAATTGTACAGCCTTGTCAATGAAAATATGATATTACTAGCGTAACGAATATTATGCGAATGGTTGGCATTCGCATTATATTCCTGGCACTTATAACGTAACTTATATCTGGTTTGATTCTGAAACTTACTTCCGACAAACGTTTCTCTGCCGAATGATCCGCCAACAAAATGTTTTGTTTATGAGTTGTTCGCCGACAGAACGATTAATTCATGAGTGAATCGGCGACAGAATCTTTCACCAAAGAAGGATTCGTCGACAAAGCTTATTTAGGCATTGTTTGCCACTACTAGTGACTAAATCTAAAGATTATGCATATAAAAAATACTTGGTATGCACTATAAATAATACTGTGTGTAGGTAAATGTTAATAATAAAAGTTATTTTGTTATTTTTAAATATTTTTTATTTAACCTATCAAAACATATGTATAATCATCAGATTTAGTCACTAGTAGTGTCAAACCATGCCTAAATAAGCTTTGTCGACAAATCCTTCTTTGGTGAAAGATTCTGCCGTCGATTCGCTCATGAACTAATCGTTCTGTGGGCGAAACGTTCGTAGTGGAAAGTTTCTGTCGTTGAACCACTCATAAACGAAACATTCTGTCGGCGGATCATTCTGTAGAGTTCAGAAACGTTTGTCGGAGGTAAGTTTCAGAATCATGTGGTTTGTATAAAAAAGCACTGTGCTAAAACCTTTTTTCTGCTTAGTAAAAATTTGCGATCAACCTTTTGACAGATATGGTGAACCACTGAGACGGTTTTTGGATGTTTCAAGAACACTTATTTGACTGGACTAACAACAATAAGTTTTTTTGTACACTTTTATAATTTAGTGTGACGTAGTTTTCTCAGTAAACCCTTACATTTGATACCAATGTCATGGGAGTGCACAAAAAATAACTATTTCGCCAACTTGGGCCGTCCGTCATATTGGATTGTATTGGATTTAGAATGATGTCACTTGGGTTTATAGGTTTTCGGCTTCAGCACTTTTTTTGAATAACCCTGTAGGTATAAAAAATAACATATAAACTATTTTTGGACTCACCGTTATGGTGTTGCTCGGAGCTAAATGTGGGCAGTAGGACCAAAGCGGGGAATTTCGACTGTGACAGTGGATTCGTCAAGATTTAAGAATAGGAAGTTTATAGGAAGTACTTTTCTGCAACTTACACAAAGGTTTCTATTAATAAACAAATTAAATACCTACTTAAGTAAATAGACAAACTATAAGTTCCAGTATCTTGTACCTACTTGATAATTACATTAAGTGAATTCAAGGAGGAGGTAGGGTAACTTTAAGATTTGAATATATTATGTTCTTTCATGACAAAAACACTCGTCCGGAGGGTAATGGTCATAAATTGCCATCTCACGGCAATATTTGCACCAGAAAAAAATCAAATCAATTAAGTTATTTATAACTGTCTTATTCATAACAAAATGATTTGGTAAGTGCGGGTCAGTAAGATAACCACACACAATACAATTTCGTGCAAGTTTAAAATGTGTTTCTTGCCACGGCCATTCAAGTATATTATAATTTAAAAGTATACAATCATATCTCCTCAGGAAACAATCCACGTCCATTATACATGCCATCATTAATGATATAAATTTTAGTATGTTACGATGCAGGTAAGGCACTGAAACAAACGCAATTGTACATTTACTTCCAGCATTATAATAAAATAAAGTTTCAACAGCTTTAAATATGAACTATGTTGACCATAAGGCATTTAGGTCTATAATCTATAGTATACTATAGTAGTTTTTGGTCTGTAACTGTTTTATCTATCAAAGAACCGACTTTCTTTCAAGGCTGACGGGTGATTGGGCACATGCGATGAGATAGTTACAACTTTTAGTTTAGTCAAAATAAATTTTATTATGAGGTTGCATTAAAGACACACACAGAAACATTGTTTCTTAATGAAACTATAGTTTTTTTGCTACACATTCGTGGTGATTTCGAGACTGAATTGGGAGAGAAACTAGAAAATACCTAAAGAGTGCACTTAATGCAAGTCCATACAAAGAAATTTATTATGACTACACTATTTTATATTTGGACAACGAACCCTAATTCGTTTTCTGTGAAAATATGGCTGGTGTTTTCTGCCATGATAGCACATTAGTAGCACGGCTGAAGCCAATGTGTACTATAGCAGCCATAGTCGGGACAAGTCCTTATTTTATTAATTTAAATTTAATTAAAACACGTAAATTATAAGGGCGCATTGTCGAATTTGAAATCAGCATAATGATTTCATCAATACAATAATTTTCGCAAGTGCTTACGGTCCATTAATGTTTTGTAGTATGCCCTTTTTATTAAATGTTACGTTAAGCAACAATGGCAAATGACATCAAGCATAACTTACCGATATATTTTGTTTTCTTGAGGAACACTCACGACGCACGATCACAACACAAACAAAATGGTGACCAGTGTGACAAAATAGCACTATAAACATGTTTTGGTTACGTTTATAGTGACATAAACGTTGCAGACAGCACTATTTTAGTACTAAAGAGCGTTTTTCGACACTTTTACATTTCAACTACAGAGCTGACTTATCACCGTGAGAGCCTTTATGTAATGTCTATAAAACAAATCAGTGATAAAACTAGGGCCTATTCAGGGTTCTGTAAATGTTTACAACACCATTATAGTACGAATCATGAACACTAATTAGCACGTTCTAAAACGTTCTCAGGACCTTTTTAGTCAGCGGAGGACTCTAGGTCCTTCCGCAAGCGGCCTAGACCGGAGGACGACCGGGGGTCGTCCTGCAGCGAGGAGGTGGCCTCGGCCCGAAAAATCCCCACCAGTAGACGGGGTAAGGGCCGAGAGGGAGGCAAGGGGAGATTGCCCGCCTCCAAGGTGGCTGGCCAGCGAGCCGAGGAGCTCGTCGCTGACGGACGACCCCCCGGACAGGGCGGTCGCGGGGCTCCTGGTTCGGAGCCCTCCGGCGGTGAGCCGGATGACCGGAGGGCCGGGTTTGCGGAGGTGGTGGAGGCCGCGCTTCGCGATGTGGCCTTGAAGAGGAAGCTTTCCTCAAAGAACAAGGCCATAAGCGAGGCGATGGCCTCCATTCTGGCGGCAGCGGAGGCTAACCGAGGTGGGCCTCCGCGGGACGAGATGTCCAAGCTGCGGGCGGAGGTCGCTCGCTTGGCTGCCGCCACGGAGCGTCTTCAGAAGGAGAACGAGGGGCTCCGCGCAGACCTGGCCAGGCTCCGGGGAGCCGGCCCACAGGGGGCGCCTCAAAGGGGGCGCAGAGAGGACAGCTGTCCCGTGCCGCAGGAGAGCCAGGTGCTGGACCTGGTGCGGCAGGAGATGGCTGCCTTCCAGGCGCGGTTCTCCGTCCTGGAGGGCATCGTCCTGCGCCCCCCGCTAGCGAGTGCGGCGAGTGGGAAGGCCCCCCCAGGCCGGAAAAAGGCGGGGACATATGCGGCCGCCGTGGCTGCCACACCGGGGTCGTCCGGCCAGGACAAAGGGTCCGGGCCGGCACCCGCGAAGCCGGTGTCGGGAAAACCGGACCCGGCCCCGGGAAGGAAGAGGAAGGGTGGGGTGGCTGCACGGACGGCGAAGGCTCCTGCGCCAGCCGTGCAGCAGCTCCCCCCGGCTTCCTCGCCTTCTGAACCTCCCCCGGCTCAAGCCGAATGTCAAGTGGCCGGGGAGAAGAAGAGGGCGGGAAAGGCAGCCAGGGCGGCAAAGAGGCGGGAGAGAAGGCGGCGGCAGAGAGCGCGAGGCGTCGCGGCTGCGCTCCGCGCCCCGAAGACCGCGGCTGTAGTGATAACGCTGCAGCCGGACGCGGTGAAGAGGGGCGTGACGTATGCCAACACGCTCACCAAAGCCAAGGAGGCCATCAACCTCGGTGAGCTTGGCATCGTCGGGGGTCTCCGGCTCAGGGTCACCATGACCGGGGCCAGGATGCTCGAGATCCCTGGAGCAGACAGCGGTCCGGCCGCGGACGCTCTAGCCGAAAGGCTTAGGGCGTCCTTGGGCGCGGATGACGTCCGAGTGTCCAGGCCCACGAAGTGCATAGACATGCGCATTTTGGGCCTGGACGACTCCGTCACGGAGGGGGAGGTGTTGGCCGCCGTCGTCCGGACGGGGGGGTGCTCTACAGAGGAGGTGAAGGTGGGCACCATCCGTCCTGACAACACGGGCATGCGAACCGTAGTGGTGAGCTGCCCCGTGTCGGCGGCCAAGAAAGTTTCGGAGGGCCGAAGGCTCTTGGTGGGCTGGGTCTCCGCGCAGGTGAAACTGCTGGAGCCCAGACCTCTGAGGTGCTTCCGTTGCCAGGTTGGCAACCACGTCGGAGCACTCTGCACCTCGGAGTTGGACCGCAGTGACCACTGCTTCCGCTGTGGTCAGCCCGGTCACAGGGCCGGCTCGTGCGACGCCGCGCCGCACTGCTTCGCATGTGCGGCAGGAGGGGTCATTTGATGATTTCCCATCCTGTGAAAAAAAAAAAAAAAAAAAAGGACCTTTATAGTACCAAATTTTGTTTCTTGGGACATTTGCTGACTATTTTGTTTCAAATAAAGGAGCATTATCACGGCAGCATAAATACATTTAAATAGTATTGTGTTTCTCTTACCTGCTTCATTTTTCTCCTTGACTGTTTTTTCCGTAAAGCCTTGAATAATTAAATTGCAAATCTCTTCCCATGCTTTTTTTTTAAATTAAGATCACTAAATTCTCTACTTTTTTGATCCCATAGTACATAACGACTTTAAATATCATAATTATTTATAAATAACTGTATCAATATCCAAATCTCCCAATGATGCCATGTTGATACATACGTCCTGTCACATTCGTGTTTCGTTACGGTCTGTCTGATGTGAGGTGGGGCGGACGGGCTGGCGTTTGTACGAGACAGTACAAAATGGCGTCCACTTTGCTCTTCGCGGCGATCCCGTTGCGCGTCCGCAACGAATTCGCTGCGAATGCACGGCGTGTTCGTTGTGTGTCCGTAACGAATTCGTTGCCCGCCCGCTCCGCTTTGAGGACGTTCGCAATCCGCTAGTATGATAAGGCCCTAAAGATGGGTTAATATCGATGTTTATCAGTATTGGCTAATACGAATATATAAGTCTAGAATAATTACAATATCTTAATTTATATTTGAGGATCAGTGATATTTAACTAAAACTTAATAATACGTATCACTTCACGAATCCGATCCAAGAAGATCCGTGCCAAGTGAATGGAATCTCAAATTATGTTAAAGATTATTGTACATATAAGTAGTTTGTAGATTATGTGAATATTAAATATTAGCACATATCAGTTCGTCGGGTTACTAATACGTGAATCCATAGAAAGAACTACACGACTACATGTCAGGGTGATTGAGTGAATCCGATCCCGCGGATCTGTGCCAAGTAAATGGAATCTCACATTATGATAAAGATTGTGTACATGTTAGTAATCTATGGATTATGTGAATGTATATTAGCATAGCATTTGGAGGTAGCGGAACAAAGAGTTAACTCCCACTTACCTCCGTTTAAAAGGGAGGATCTCCGACCAGACGCACATAGGAGTATTGCCATGTAAAATCCGGTCAAAATTATTTGATGACTTATTTAATAATAAAACATTATAATACGATTTAATATAATCTTTAATGATAGTAAAAAGTATATTCATACCAAAAAACACGTTTTTTTTTAACTTAAGTTCTTAAAATTATCTTAATGGTCCACTTCCTCTTCATCGTCTTCATCTATATTTTCGCAGCTGACGTTGTCTTTTGTTGACGTTGATGGTAAAGATGGCGGCGCAATTGCGACCATTAGATCAAGCGCCTCTTTCGAAAAACTTTTTCTCTTCAATTGCGGTTTTGGCCGAATTGAGCTTAAATAAGGATCGGAACTTAATAACAATCTATTAATAATGTCCCTGTTGCAGTCTTCTCTAGAAAATTTTCTAGAAAAGTCAAGCCTGTACTGCCTAAAGTTTTTATTTCGGGCCTCTGCCGCCTCCTCCGACAATTGACCTATAGGCACAATAGCTTGGCTTATGACTTGAGCTCCATGCATCAAAACTTTGTGAATTGTAGGTGACATAGGATACCACTCATACACTCATACAAATCAGTATACAACTTTGCTGTTGCCTGGGCGTAAAAAGCAAACTTTTCAATATTAACACTGATTCCGCTTGCAATTACCTCTAAGATTACACTCAATCGCTTGATAAGGTCTAAATTAATTCCAGTAATGTGAGATGAAGTTTCTGGGTCTGCAAAAAACCTTCGTGATGTATTTCCATCATTGGTGTTACCAAACCCTGCTTTAGGCACGTCTACAAGCAGTCCCATTTGTTCTTTAAAATCTTTTTGTATTTGCTCTTTCGTTTCCTTAACAGTTTTTTTTTCTGCTGGAGTACGTGCCTGCCATTTTTTTAATGGGAGTTTATAGGCGAGGTGGAGCAGGGACTCAAAAAACCTTATTCTGGCGTGAAGCACAGATAGTCCAAACTGCAAAGCTTCGACATTTACATCCTGTATAGTGTAGCGTAATGATGTCAAAGAAATGAAACACTCATTACGCTTCAAATACGTGTAATTTTGGTAAAAGAAAAGAATACTAAATTTGATGAAAATAAAAAAATAGGAAAACTAGTATATAAAAGTATAAAAAATAGGTATCGTGTGTTGTCGTGACCGTTAATCTTAAAAAACAAGGATCTATCTTACATTACGAAAATCATTACATTTTTTTTTTAAATTTGAGAACGTTAATAAATTTATTAGACCGAATATCGCGGATTTAAAAAATACGGTTGCAACTCGTTTTATTTTAAACCCGATAAGGCCGGTTTCCTAAAGGATTAGAAACTCGTAATGATTTGTTCGCTCACAAGGGAAAAAAAGAAACGTTATTACATTAGTTTTAAATGCGTACGAAAAATGTCTTTTCACTCCCGAAGTAGAGAACCGACGTCAACCCAAAAGTGGGTATCGAAAAAAGAAAAAAAATATATTCGGGTGAATATTTATAGGTAAACCTCCCCGTCGTCCTCCTGACGACGGCAATGGGGCGCCTCTCCCGCAGTATCCTCCGGGGATATAGCCTTCCCTGCTACTGGCTTCTGGGGTGGCAGCCTGGGAACCTCGCCCGCTTAATCAGCAATTTACAATCACCAGACCATAAAACCGGTAATCCGGCTTCAAGAGTTGTTCACAAGTTGTGCATGGACATATGTACCATAGCTTTAAGCTCAACTGGCTAAATCTATCACAACATAATTTTTATTTATTATTCCACCGAATAAAACATGATCTCTTCAGGATCGCTGACATAACACAAGTCCCAGAACAAATGAGGAGCGTCGGAACAAAAACCGATAAATCTCATTTGTGTTTTTTGTGGAAAAATGTAAAAATACGGCCAAGTACATGGTTTTCTAATTTAGAGTTGAACGAAATCCATCAATTTATTGGTGTTAGAATCACTGTTTGGAAACCTAAATTATGCATTCGTGATTGTGGTACCTGTTGAATTATAAAAAAAAAGAAAATGGATATATCGGTTATTGACCAAACCAACTTGAACGTGGTTCGACTTGGAGAGGAATGAAACACTGGACTTGATATTAAGCGCGTATAATATAAGTATTCACAGTGCTTGATGCTCACACAAAAAATAAATTTTACCTGGTTGACCTAGTTGAGCGACGGAGAATCTTAACACCGCAATTCAGAAACCGGCGCTCAACTAACAGCGCCATCTCTTGGCAAGTATTGGTACTAATACGTAATTAACTTATAAGTACGTAAACATTCCGGCCACCAAGGACATTATGGCAAATGTCCTTCAAGACTGACTCTTATTACAATGTTGAATTGTGTCTTGATGACCCATAATAATTATTAACAATTTTAAACAATTTAATAAGTACTGCTTATGACTAACAATTTTAAACCACTGTATTTCTTAAAACTAAATAAAACTAACAAACTTTAAATTACACTACTTTAATTAAAAATAAACAAATAAAAAACACATTTATTCTGTTTTAGGCAACAAACATAATTTTGAAGTAGGCCTCTTTATCGTAGCCGATTGTGTTCGTAGAGTTACGACACGAGTAAGACCGTCAGCGCCAGGATGTTTTTGTTCGATCCTACCTAGTAACCACTTGCCGGGAGGCATATCGTCCTCTTTAACTAACACAATTTCACCAACAGATGGTTCCGGAATTTTATAATGCCACTTATTTCGTTGCAAGAATTGGTGAAGGTAATCGTGCGACCAACGTCGCCAGAAATCTTGCATCATTCTCTGATAAAGAAAGAAAGAAAGAAAAATAATTTATTTGGTACAGCATAAGGCACAAACACAAAAGCTCGGTAACACGTAAAATGGATAAAAATAACAAAAAAGTTTCAAAAACAGCACAAACAAAAAAGATAACAATAAAAGTTGCGTGCCTCATGACTGCATCAAAACAGGCTCAGTTCAGCATGAAGAACTAATGTTCTGATGAAGTTGCCATCGCCTTAAACTATTAATATTTTGCCCCTCATAATTTGAATCGGGAGGTAAAACTAGCGGCTCTCCCACCAGAAAATGCCCAGGAGTTAGAATGGTTAATTTATCCTGATCCTCAACATATGACAAAGGCCTCGAATTGAGACATGCCTCAATTTGAGCCAATATTGTGATCATTTCCTCAAAGGTAAGAGTCGAATTCCCTATCACCCTCTTAAGGTGGTACTTGGTGGACTTAATCCCTGCTTCCCAAAGACCTCCGAAATTTGGCGAATGAGGGGGGATGAAGTGCCACTCCGTACCATTGTTCCCTAATTCTTCTGCTAATTCAGGGTTACAGGCTGACTTTTGTTCGTTAAATAAATAAAGTAATTCGCGCGCTGCCCCAACGAAATTAGTCCCATTGTCGCTATATAGTTCCACGCATCGACCACGTCTGGACACAAACCGCTTAAAAGCAGCCAAAAAACCTCTAGTGCTTAATTCACTAACGGCTTCTAAATGCACAGCCCTAGTGGCCATACATACAAATAAGGCAATATAACCCTTGTAGGACTTATTTCCGCGACCTTTAGATACTCGAATACTTATCGGGCCAGCGTAATCTACTCCGCTACATAAAAACGGTTTGTTCGGGATTACACGAGGGGAAGGCAGCTGTCCCATAAGTTGCGTCCTTACTTTAGCTGTATATCGAATGCACTTCACACAACTTCGTACATGCTTCTTTGCCAAAGCCTTTACTCCCATTATCCAATACTTGGAGCGTAAGTAGGTAATCATTAATTGCGGACCACCGTGCAGAGTTTTGTTATGTGAGTCCGCTATCAAAAGATTTGTTAAAAATGATTCCCTTGGTATCAGTACAGGATGCACTCTGTCATAAGTTAATTGTGACATTTCAAGCCGTCCTCCAACTCTTATTATTTCCTTAGAATCTAGAAAGATGTTTAATAAATCTAATTTTGCATTTTTCTTCCCTGACTTATGATTTTTTAATTCCTCCAATTCATTGGTAAATCCTTCTTCTTGACACCTCTTTATACAGATTTCTGTTGCATCTTCTAGTTCCGATTTAGACAACACTAGTGACTTAGTACCGACACCTATCGCTTTATTTTTTCTTAAATTAAGAAACCTACGGCAATAAGCCAAAACTCTAATCATCCTTGATAACGATGAAAATTTGTTCCAAAAAGAAACTTCAAAAATACTTGTATGGGCCTTCACTTCTTCTAGATGTGTAACAAGATGTTTTGGTCTTTTGTAGTCCACTACCGGTTCCCTTAGGAACTTTGGACCTTCCCACCAAAGTGAAATATCTTTAAGTTCTGATGGAGAAACCCCGCGTGACGCACAATCTGCTGGATTTTGCTTGGACGCTACGTGTGCCCAGTGATGTGTATCCAAGGTGGTCAAAATGTCGGAAACCCTGTTGGCAACAAAGGATTTCCACCGACTTGGGTGACAGTTCAACCAAGCTAACACCACTTCACTGTCTGTCCATGCATGCCAGTCAGTCTTTGGTATAGTCATTACCTCGCCTACTTCCGCAATCAACTTTGCTGTGAGAACCGCCCCACACAATTCTAACCTCGGGATGGACACCTGTTTTATGGGTGCCACCTTTGTTTTAGATGCGATTAAAAAGATGTGAACATTTCCCATGTCATCAATCCCTCTAAGATAAACCGCCCCTGCATAGGCCTTTTTTGATGCATCGGAAAATCCATGCAACTCCAATTGTCGAATATTGACACCAATATGTATCCATCGTGGGATTCTAATGCTAACCAGAGAAGCCAAACTATTTCGGTAAGTCTCCCATTCTTTTAATAAATTATTTGGAATTTCTTGATCCCATTCTAACCCTGCTAACCATAATTTTTGAATGAACATTTTTGCTAGGATTACACTTGGTGCCAACCACCCTAACGGATCAAGTAAACGTGAAATGTCCGAGATAATTTTTCTTTTTGTTACAGGTCTAGTTATCGGCGTGAGTTCCAGAGAGTATTGAAAACAATCGACGCGAGAGTCCCAGGTAAGTCCTAATATTTTTGTTATTTCGTCTATTTTTATTGTTAATTCTTCATCGTTTCCATCTCTAATTTTATTCAATAATTCCTTGCAATTGCTTTTCCATTTTTGTAATGGAAACCCTCCTCTGGCTAACACTTTGGACAACTCTGTGTATATATTAAAACAGGTTTCTTCGTTTTCAGCTCCGGTCATTAAGTCATCCATATAAAAATCGTTTAAGATGACCCTTGCGATGTCTGGTTGATCCTGACACTCATCTTGTGCTAACTGTTGAAGCGATCTTACAGCTAGATATGGTGCCGCTGCTGTGCCGAAAGTAACTGTTTCCAACTCATATACTTCGATTTCTTTTTCAGGTTTGTCTCTCCAGAGGATCCTTTGTAACATTACATCCTTTCTATTTACCAACACTTGCCGGTACATCTTGATTATGTCCGCTACGAGACATATTCGATGTCTTCTCCAACGCATAATAGTGTGCCGGAGTTCCGGCTGTAAAGTAGGACCAACTAACATATTGTCATTGAGTGACATCCCATTAGTTCCTTTACAGGAAGCATCAAATACGACGCGGACCTTCGTCGTTTCTTTATCCTCCCGGATAACAGCGTGGTGAGGTAAGTAGATCGCTTTTTGAGTGTCGTTTTTATCTGTTACCTTTCTCATATGTTTCAGCTCCAAATATTCTTCAAGAACTCTCGTATAATCTTCCTTGAATTTTCTGTTTTTTCTAAATTTATTTTCTAACGATCTTAATCTTTTTTCAGCGATTCCTTTCGAATCACCCACCATGCTGACCGGATCTACATCACGCAATGGTAGCCTTACTATATAACGACCACTATCATTACGTTCAGTAGTAGCTGTGTATAAAGCTTCGCATTTATTTTCATCCTCCGTTAGCATCTTTTCCCTGGATGGTTCCGCTTCTAGCTCCCAAAATCTGGTAAGCAGGTTATCTGTCTCCAGGCTTAAATGCATTACGGTAATTTGTGAGGGATTACTAGATTGATCCACTTCAAAGGTTCCTGACAAAATCCAACCAAGGGTGGTGTCTTGCGCTAAAAGAGTTCCACCAACGTTCCTTTTAATACCCCCCTGAATTACTTGACTGTATACTTCAGCACCTAATAAAACATCTATTTTATTAGGCCTGTCGTATTCTGGATCAGCCAAATCATCATCGACCAAATCTACCCATTCTACCCGAGTTACTTTCGTAGCTGGGAGAAGAGCAGTGACTGATTTCAGGACGAACGCGTTTATATTTATTTGGACTGTCGGATCTATTCTAGACCTCAACTGAAGTACAACGGTTGACTTAGCTGTCGCACTTTTTTCTCCGCCGACGCCTATCACAGTTTGTCTGGATGGCGTTTTTTGTAATCCTAGATATTGGACCGTGGATTCCGTAACGAACGAACCTTGCGATCCTTGATCAAGTAAAGCCCTAACAACTCGATAGCTCCCATCTCTCGACTTCGCCTTAACCAACGCAGTAGTTAATAAAACAGTTTTGCGACCAGTTCCCGACGAGAAACACGCGACTAGTGGTTTGCTTGACCCCTCCGCTTGCGCGGCTATTTCCGTATTACTAATTTTATTAGCTTCCTTCATCACAGTTACAAGGGCTGATGAAGTTTCCTCGTGAGCCCCCCTATTACCCTCACCAATTGTCGACCCAGAAACACCTGTTTGGTGTAATAAAGAATGGTGGCGGCGTTTACACACCTTACATCTGACAGTGTTTTTACAGTGTCTGGCAGAGTGGTTGTTGAGTAGGCAAACAAAACACAAATTATGTTCAAAAGCAAAAGTACGCCTAACTTCAGTTGTCTCTTTACCGAACTTTGGACAAGATGCAATCCTATGGTCGGCCGAGCAAAAATCACATGATATTGGCTTTTTATCTTTTAAAACATGGAATGAGTGAGTTCCCTTCTGATGTGTAGGTCTTTCCCTGGTTTCTGACTTATCTAAATTTTCCAAACCTCTAAAGCGGCCAGTTAAATACTCTGTAAATTGAGTAAAGGTAGGCAAATCATCCGATGCATCCGAAGCTACCTTTAATTCCCAGGCTTTCCTGGTGTCTTTATCCAATTTGGCACTAACAATGTGGATTATCAGGATATCCCAAGAAGCTACATCTATCCCTAAATTTTTAATAGAACCCAAACAATCAGATGTAACACTTATCAATCGTTTTATGTCAGTGGCAGATTCTGCTGTTGAACTCTTTTGATTGAATAAAGTTTTTAAAATTCCATTGGCTAAAAATCTCTTGTTGTTGTACATTGTCTCTAATTTTTCCCAACTAGCTGTATAATTATCCGATGTTACATGAATGTTTCTTAATAAGTGCTCTGCATCTCCGCTTAAGTAACCCTTTAGGTAATACAATTTTTGGGCATCGTCCAGAGTTTTATTGTGGTGTATTAACCCTACAAATAAATCCCTGAACGTTTGCCACTCACTATAATTTCCAGAGAATATAGGTATCTTAACTTCGGGTAACTTAAAGTTCCTAAATCCTGTACTACAGCTAGCCCCTGGAATAATATTACACGCAACACTAGACATTTTCATATTGTTTAACATTTCTTTCAGCTCGCTCTTAAACTGTGTATAAAACTCTTCAACCTCATCATATAAGCCATTCTTATGATAAGTTGAACTAAATAAATCAGACCTTTTTACTTGACTAATTATTTTCACATGTGTTTCATAGAATAATTGCCATTGCTGCTCCAAGTTTTCAATCCTAGTTTCTAAATAACAAACAGTAAGACGTTCCTTAGGAGATTTTTTAAAGTTTGACTTAGACTTGAGCATTTTAGCTTGAATGTCTTCCTGAATGTCACTAAGAGATTCCATATTTAATTATAGAATAACACAAGTAGGTTATGTCACAAATATAAAATACACAATTTTTCGCAACAACTTAGAAACGGAACGATTTAAATAAACTTAATGTCCAATAAAAACACCATACAAATTCTAAGTTTCCTTGAAGCACGTCGAAATTTTTCTAAGTCCCAGATAATGTTTAAAATTTTACAAGTGTTTTGAACTTGTATTTCTGAGTAAAATCGGGCATAGGTTCCCCGTCCGAACCACTTTACACATAAAATTTTACAAGTTGTAAACATAAATCACACGGGTCAAATCGGGCATGGATTCCCCGTCTGAACCAAAATACACATAAAATTTTACAAGTTGTAAACATAAATCACACTGGTCAAAATCGGGCATGGATTCCCCGTCTGAACCAATATACACATAAAATTTTACAAGTTCTAAAAATGTCTACTAAAAGTTATTTCCACAAGAGTTTCAGATTTGCACCTTTTTTCTTGAGATTTAATTTACTTTTCCTGATTAAGATGTGTAAAATGTACTCACGATTTTATTTCACTCACTGACACTGTTTCACCACGGTATCGGCGTGCTGCACTGCACCGCAAGTGGCTCGCAGTACTGCACCACAAAGTGGCTCGCTGTACTGCACCACCAATGGCACCCTCTGCTGCACGTTACTTCCTTGGCGCCGTTCCTCCTGCTGTAGCTGCTAGTAGCGCTGCACCACGCTCCACTGACTGCTCCCTGCTCCAGGCTGCTCCCGGCACCAGCTGCTGCACTGCACTGCACTGATGCCTCCCAATCCCGGACACCGCACTTGGTGCCCGCCGAGGGAGGGTTTGCTCTGGACAGCGATCCACTGCCCAGTAAATGACGCACGCAGGGTGGATATCACCACCTCAGGAACCACCACTCGCGACTACTTCCGGCTCGAAGGACCATGAACGTGGTTCGACTTGGAGAGGAATGAAACACTGGACTTGATATTAAGCGCGTATAATATAAGTATTCACAGTGCTTGATGCTCACACAAAAAATAAATTTTACCTGGTTGACCTAGTTGAGCGACGGAGAATCTTAACACCGCAATTCAGAAACCGGCGCTCAACTAACAGCGCCATCTCTTGGCAAGTATTGGTACTAATACGTAATTAACTTATAAGTACGTAAACAAACTGGATATATCGGTTTTTGATAAAACTCTGTAGGATATATCGGTATTTGATAAAACGCTGGTAGGAATATGAGAGCTTGATAAAATGCGGCTGAACATGCGTCAGTATTTCTAAAGCCAGATTAGGTGGTTTCCAATCAAACAACTTTATTTAAAATCACATCATACTTTAATTAACTAAAAGCTTAATGGCTATTTAGGTTAAATGAAAAACTTAAACTATTATCGCTATTTCTGGTTCCAGGCAATCGCAATCAGAATCATGATCATGTCGTTCATGGTTGTCAGGAACATCTGCTTCTGTATCAACAGGTTCAGTGGAATTTTCACTCAATAACGTTCTGTACCAAGAAAAAGTTTCATCTTTCTCCCAGTCGTCACCAAATTGCTTTACCATGAGAGACTTTACGTCTGCTTTCTTCAGAGCACTTAGACATTTGTTTACGTTAAGTGGTGCCATTGACTGGGGATGTGTCTTTCTTGATTTTAAGATGCTAAACCGTTTTCTTTCTTGATCAGACTCGTTAACCAAATTGCGGAAGGTTCTCACCTCATATATAGTTTTAGTTTGTCTCCTTGTTCCTCGTCCCTGAATAACATTATATTTTTTCAAATGAATACGTTTTAAGTCCCTCATTCCTTCGAGTTTTTTATAATATGTTTCCAAAGATTTGACATCCTTCAAGCTCCAATCTTCTTCTAGCAATAAAACAACCCCATGTCTCTTATAAATCGTTTGATATTCTTCCTTTTGTGTAATTACTGGAACGGTTTTAACCGCCTTTTCTACTCTGCCGAAAACACGATCGGCGGGTAGAAAACTATGACCACGTACGGGAAATGTCAAATATATCTCTTTAATATTTTCTGGGGATTCATTGACGAGCCAAAACATAAGACAGTGGACTATATGCGAATTTTTGTTTTGGCCGCCACAGCCATCACAAAATAAACGCAACATTCTTTTGCCCTCTAAATTCAAAGAATTTAAGTGATGCAAGAGTGCCGATCCAACTTCAGTGGCTCCTCTTCCACCTTGATCTTCAGACCATTGATAGAAACGAGGATTTCTCGAGTCCATACCCACGAAACAAAGATTGTAATAGCTAATCTGTCGAGAATAAAAAGACTCTTGAATGGGTGTCCGAGGCAGTGGTTGGACTTGTTGTAAGTCGAAACAAAAATTTTCCGAGTCAGGATCATCATTTCTGCATAGCTTATAGAACGCTTTGGCCCGTAAATTATGAACCCTTTTTTGCACCATCAGAATGCGTTTATCGTCAGGGTCAGTAGCTATTTTTATTTTATTACTTAATAAGATACAAGTGCTACAGGCGTCAGAAGCAGGACTCTTAAATCCGATGTTGAAATCTTCAGAAAATACCTTCTGGAACATGGTCTTTGTCACACGGAGGTCTTGAGGAACCGAATCATTGTACATTTGCCTTAATTTTCGTTGATTCAAGTCACATGATAAATAAATTCTTCGAGATTTCGATCTATTATAGTGACTTTCGCTTGCAGGTAATTTTCGTATAAACTGACGTAGACTATCCTTTTTAGCAGCAGATTTTGCTGACTTCCGGTCGCCACCGCGATTTTCTTTGGGAATGTTTCCGTCAAACACCGTTCTAGTTATGTGATGCAAGCGGTCTTTTTTTAAAGAAAAGGTTTTCATAAACATAGACTTACAAACGGGTCTATTTTTATTACCTTTGTCATTGAGAAAGTATGTCGCGCTCATGAGGCGAGTCCTGCGTTTTGATGATTCCACTTTGCTCTGTCGACGTCGTTCTGGAGCGTACGGTGCGATCAGACGTGTCAAATAGACATCCTGATCGACTTTATTTCGCTTATTAAAAAAATTTTGCCTATTTTTTAAAATATAGCGGACAGACATCTTTTTGCATTGAAGTTTATTGGAATTGTGCGAACATGGCCACTCAAAATTTATTGCCAATGGATCAGTATCACGGTACCTTAAACAACCAAATACAAAATGTTGAAACCATGAAAATAAAACACTCGACTTGGCGGGGTCACTACCGTGCCCCCAGATAAACATTAATTAGAGTATGTTAAACCTTTAATCCTTTGGTTTACCAATTTCAGACACTTAGATAGACTAGACGAACGTGTAGTTATGTTATGTTATTGACGGGGTTACTAAAAATAATAATACAAAGGTAAGTACCTATTCTCCCGTTCCAAAGCAGTTCTACGCTTGCCCTTCGTTTTTTTTCGAGCTCCTTGATTAATGTCTGCTACAACAGGATTACCTAAATCTTCCATCATCATTAGTTTACTTGCGAAGAACAACTTGATAGTTTAAAAACATTTAAACATTATGTTACGGTTTGAAAGCCGACAACCACAATAACAATACGCGGTTATTTCTGACAAGTAACTGCGACAACGTCAATGTCAAGCTATCACCTGTCAAATTTAAAAATAAGGCCGCTTTACATTACAGTATCCTACAATTGTTTATGGTTTTGTCATGAGAAACTCGAAATTAGATATATCGGTTTTTGACAGAATCAAAAGAGTCAACAATGAAAAATGTTAGGGATTTATCGATATCTGTTCCGATCGCCATCGTTGTTTAGTACGATTGATGTAATTATCGGTTTATGTTCAGATCCGGGTATTTCGTGGTCGGATTTAGAGTGGATTTATCAGTTTGCGATCAGGTTACATTAACCATAAAGCAAGATATGTACGAGAACAACCAATTGGCATCATAAAAAAAAAAAATTACAAAATGTGATTTATCGGTTTTTGTTCTGACGCTCCTCAAATGTCTACCTTTTTCTTTGTCAAAAAAAATTCGAATAGCATTCAAAAAAATCTACTGAACGTGATTTGAAAAAATAATCAAGGAGTTTCGCGTTTCAAACAGAAAAAATAACAAGACATTTAAAACCTCCACCTATTTCTTGGAGTGATTTGAGGGATTATGTAGTGACCACACTGCAATAGGTACTTCTTTTAACTTGTTAAAATCTTTTGAAGTCTGTCCACAAATATAACATCGCATAGTTGATGCTGTGTCAGTAGCAGCATTGCAAACTTTGCCATCAATCATTGTGAACAGCATTGTATGTTTTATTTTCACTATTCCCCCAGGTGCTGTAATTTCAGTTTTTGATAGATTCTTTGTTTGGCCATTAACATAACTTATCTCCTCTTTAGTAATATCTTTTGATTCACTGATAAATCTGATCCGTATTGGTCTGCAGAATCTAACTGAAGATGGCATAGGGTTTTGCCAAATTATTTTAATTTCAACATTTATATTGACAATCAGTCGCAATGGAACTAGGGAACTTTGAAATAAATTAGCGTCACTATCTGAGCTATTTTGGAACTTTTGTTTAAACTGCGACTGCTGTGATCCATCGCATCCCCATTTAGATATTAGTTCCATATTTTCTCTTTCTTCCTTTGTACACGTTTCTATCACCTCTACAAGGTATTTGTACAGGCGAGATGCTGTGTGATCTAGTAATCCTTGCAGTTGGATTTCCATGCACGTTTCAGTGACGCGTATTGTTTCTTCCTTGGGATAACAATCCTTTTTTGCCTTTTGTATTAATGAGTAACATGGATAGACACTCCTATTAGCATTATAAAGGATTTCCCATTGTCTTCTTGTGAAGTCACCTTCAACGAAAATTGACAGTGCCTCTTGTGGCGTATGCTTTTTCACACTTATTTGCTTTTGGGATAAAGTGTAAGATTTCCGAACTTTCGACGCTCTTGTTGGCGTTGCCACTATTTCTTTTATCATAGCTGAAGCATCAGTGTTTCCAATAATGCGTTGACTGACTCCAGCTGCATATGTTAGTTCTTCAGCAGGTATTTGCTTCCGTATCTCACTAGTTTTTCGTCGCTTACTACGCTCACTTAAGTTTTCAAAAGATTTTGTTGGCCGACCCGGCTTATATGACAGCTCTGCACTAAATTTCTGCAACTGTATAGACGATTTGAGCCATTTGTCGTTATTACGCAAAAAGCGCTCTTCTTTGCGACTGGCTGCTACCCATTTTCGTTTGAATTCAGTCTTAAAAAATCTCAGAGTACGATCCAAAATTTTTTTTTATAATCAGGGTATTGGGTTATTTCAACTAATTTTGTGCCCAAAAACTCCAACTTTTCTTCAATTTTCTTTCCTTTACAGTCACGCATGATGTCGTACAAAGCTCTTCTGGTAAAACTAACAGTTACTGTTGATTCTACATTATCTGAAAATAAAAAATAAAACAACTTAAAGTCAAATATATCCACATTTTACACTATCATATTCAAATAGTAAAAAAAAAACAATGGCGCGCGCAGGCGCGGCAAATTTTTATTGTTTTTACTAAAACATATTCTAAGCAACATATTAATCGTGAAATAAAGGTTTGACAAGCCTTGACACATAAACAAAAACACGAATAAATAAAATATTTTTGACAATTTATTTCAAGGTTTCGGTTCACCTTTCTAAATTTTTTTAAACACATAAATGAAACAATAAAGTATTATATTGTTATGTAAAAATAATCCACGTACCTTGTACTTCCATATTCACAATGTTTTTTTCCACAATTTATCACACCAAACGTACTGTTCAAACTCCAATGCAGTTAAAATAAACAAGCGCCGAGAACAAAGACATGCGGTTTAGACAACGACTAGGTTCCGAATGCTTGTGCGGGAAGGGTCGACTACCTGAGCCACTAATGTGTCCCTTTTTCAATGGACTGGTTATTAAGCTGTAAAAATGTGTGGTTTTAATAGGTTTTTATTTAACTTCAAAAATTCGACTATTGACCGGATTTTGGATGGAAATACTCGCATGTGAGACGGTTGTTTGTGTTTGGTGGGCAACTGCCCAACTGTTGATATTCGGGCTTTGCGTAATGTTCTAATCGCACGGTAAACTCTGATATCGCGATTTAGGATTTTGTCCGGTTAGTCCGAAGCTGTCGAGATAGATGGCGCTGCGAGTATCATTTGTTGATTCTGCTGCGTTGATTTTTTGTGGCGGTATTAATGTCTCTTACATCACCCCCCTCCGGAGACCGGAGGTCGATAGTGGATGATTCGTCCATATCTGGAGACGCTTGCCAGGCCAGTGGAAGGTTGGTTCCAGTGAGTTGGAACTGGAAATCACAGAGTTCTCGGTGAGCCGGAACTGGAGGTCGCAGAGTTCTCGGTGAGCCGGAACTATCTGCGTCGCAGAGTTCACGATGAGTCGTAACTGTCTGCTGTTGGTGTGACTGCTGGCGTCGACCAGGAAAGGTTCTTCAAGGCTCTTCATGTGACTGGCCGAAGGTGCAGTGTGCTTGCCAAGGTGGGTCGGATCTGTGCGACGTGCTGACGTGCCTGCTGGCGTCAACCAGGAGGGGTTCTTCAAGACTCTTCATGTGACTGGCCGAAAGTGCAGTGTGCTTGCCAAGGTCGCTGATGAGGTTGATGATAGAGGCTGAGGATTCTGACCAGGAATGCGCGTCCGCTGCATGCTGGTGGTCAGATACCCGTAGAAGCCGATGGTTCTGGCTGGCTGTATGACTCGCTGCTCGAGAGCTTGAGGTCACGTTGAGGAGAAGTGATGATGATGACGTCATGATGGAGTAGCTGCACGAATGCTGCGCTGACGTTTAACGTCGAGGGTCACCAGTTTGGAGGTAGCGGAACAGAGAGTAAAGTCCCACATACCTCCGTTGAAAAGGGAGGATACTCCGACCGGTTGGTTGTCCGGTAGGCAACTGCCCGAAAGATGATATTCGGGCTTAGTATATGTTCTTATCGCACGTTAAACTCTGTTATCGCGATTTAGGACTTAGTTCGCAGCTGTCGCGATAGATGGCGCTGCGAGTCTCATTTTTTGATTATGCTACGTTGATTTTTTGTGGCGATATTAATGTCGCCTACAAGCATATATCAGATCGTCAAATTATTAATATGTGAATCCATAGAATATTACTAATCTCTTAACTAATACTAATATATTCGTCACACTCCTAGTCATGTCAGTGCTGGTATCTGAGGATGGGTGATACACCAGAACACATTATCAGCTCCATTTTTTAATAATGTTCTTGTAAGACACACAGAATATTGAATAAATAAATAAATCGTATTTTTGCTGTTTTATTTCAATAGGTAATCTTTTACTTCCTTGGTTACTCAGTGCGTTCGTTATCTTGTTAAGGCTGGATTTGTCAATCAACACATACTAGGTAACTAAGTCCCCCTGGCGCGTTTGTCTGTCTGTACGAATGTAGAAAGAGATTTTGATGGGGTTGTCACTGCTTATGAGGTAGATTGGTTCTTCCGGAAGGTTTAGGTGTACATTCGTGTAGGTATTATTGAATGTAAATCAAGTCAGAAAAATCCTAAGGGCTTTTCTTGCGTGTGCAGCTTAAAACGTGAGTAATATTTGATAAAGTACTTACCTACTGCAGAATTGTTTACTTACCTCAAATTCAATAATCTTTAGTTTGTTTGGGTCAGTTAATATTAATCCTAATCTTTTCAAATATGTTTAACCATTATTTAAATTGTCTGTGAAAACTGTCTTTATTTCAACTCGTTTGGATAAGTAGGAAGGCTTTACGAGAGTTTAATATTTTGCGTGTACCTACACGCGAGCGGGAGCGTATTTTCGCGGATTGCAGAAATTAAGTTGTATCATGTTTTTTGGTGCAATTACCCCTTTGTAGATATTTACTCAAGTAGGTTAGGTAAGTAAGTTCCACCGTGAGAAATCGGGGTGGGTCGCTCGCTATATCAAAATACAATTTATCAATAAAATCGCAGATACATTCAAACGCCTACGCAAAAATTCATAGTTGTTTGTGCCGTTATATATATATGACATGCCGTTTGTTTGAAGTTTTTTCGATACGTATTGACGTAGGAGTAACATGATTTTATTTTCAGGATTGCAAAGATATAAACAGTTCCTGAAACATTTTTTAAACGAAATACTAATAATCAGCTATTCAGCATTACATATTGCTAGGTACCATATTTATACATTCTAAGGGCAATCGTCCATTCTCCATTTAGCCATGTCCTTTACTGTTTGTTTCGACAACCAACATTCTGTTAGGACGATAATATCACAGCTTACGTCAAGGTTCTGTAGCAACACTTCAAAACCATTAATGTTTCGGTTTAGGCTGACGGTTTAAAACTGTCCAGATCACAGATTAGGTGATCGGTCATTCTATTTACTAACTAACAAATATAAATATAAGGTAAACTACTGTTTAAGCGCTTACTTAGTAATTTGATCGATGGCGCTCTTAGGCGCCTTCATAATCTATTGAATTGATGTAGTTGTCTTCTGCAAATTTGCGTGCTGGGCAACTGACATCACCAGTTGGATGGTCACATTTCCTTTTGAAGCGTTTACACGTCGCGCATTAGGAGGGGGAAGATTTATTGCTACATTCCTTGAAGGAATGACCAGTTTCTCCACAGTGGTTGCATGAGGGAGTAGTTTCTCGGCAAAACTTGGCTGCGTGTCCAAACTGCGGGCAATTGAAGCACCTGGTGACTATCGTGAAATCTTTCACGGGGCATGATGTCCAGTTTATAAAAATTCGGCCTTGATTTATCAGAATTTTCCTGGTGGCTAGCGGGAACTTCCAATATATAGTTACAGGTAGGAAGATTTTTCTTACCCGATTTATGGCTCAATTTTATAGTTTCTTGAAAGGACTCACGAGTAGTATTCGGCAGCTTATCAGAGATGTTTTGTTCGTAAATACAATCAAATACTTCCTTTTCAGTGAGGGCTACGGGGACACCAATGACAGCGATCCTAGGACGGCGTTTGGATGGTTCTTCGATTGTAAGGCCCGATGAAACTAATTTCTCAGATTTTTTTAATTTGTCAATGTCGCTTCTACTATCGGTGCTAATAATGACGCCCCCGTTTCTGACCTTTCTCAGGCCACGGACATGCAGTTTTAGTTCTTCTGGCGAGATAATTTTTTGTACAAGGGACTTCGTGTCGTCACTAGTTTTGCTCTTATCACAGGGATAGATGGCAACAGAACTCAGATTTGCTGGGCGAATAAAGTTATCAGAACCTTTTTTAACCATATTGGCATAAGAGCAATTTTCAAGTTTGAGTTTAGTTTCGACGACCTCTTTGAACTGCTGAAGAGAGTTCGAAACGTTCTGGTGTACCTGTAAGTGCTGGATGGTGCTGTGTGCCTGGATGGTTTTTTGCTTCAAGGCTTGGTATAAGACGGCCATTTGGGATTTTCCACTTGAGACCTTCTGGCAAAGAGTGGAGACACGGAGCTTCTGGTCCGAGTTCATTTTTCCCTCCGAGACAATGGAGCACACTTCGTTCAGAATGGTATCTGTAGATACCATCCGTTTCTGAATCTCTGGCGTAGAGATGACTTCACTCGGTAATTCATTCTCCGCGGATGCTGGTGGACTTGGATCTCTAGGATGGGGTTCGTCGATTGGCGTCGGTGGAGGACTTCGCCGTATTAATTGGCTCCGGCCAAAAGGACTAGATCCTGGGTTAGACATAACTAACACAAACACTATTTGTTTATTAAATTTAGTTTATCTTGCACAATGAGTCAATTGGTAGCTACCTACTAATCACACGCGACACCCTTAATTATATAACTGACGCCGCAGATAATTGTAATAATATTAGTCGCAACTATTTAATGATATATCATATTTTCCGATACAAAAAACACGTCCGCTTAGTTTCGCATCTAGTGAAGCGATCAAAAATAAAACCGATTTCTGTTAATAATTTCTCCAATGAGGTCGCTGTATCTCTTGATACAGTTTTTTATTTTATTTTTACAAATAAATAAGACATATTTTGTAACATTCATAACACATACGTAGAAGTAAGAATATAGGTACACTTTTCAGTCACTTATTATTGTTTTAAGATTTTCTTCAGTCAAGTCATCATAGATTTTTTTGTAGATTTCAGAAAATAATTAAAATCATTAAAGTAGGTATCTATGACACAGGAAAAATTAGGAAGGTAAGTAATAAAATATACTTACAAAAGATTTATTTACATGACCATTCTGTATATAATAAAAATGAGTTTGTGCTGGAATTTTTCATTTGTTTTCCTGTTAACGAATATAATTCTGCCACATCGTCGATTAATATTCTTCTCAACTTATTGGTTGTGAAACTTCGAAGGTTTCACGGACATATAAAAAGTAGCAGACCAAACATTCGCTAAAACTTGCGTAGCCATTACGCACACATAGGGAATGTTGTCATTATATGGCCGAATTAGGACCGATTGCCGGTATTATCTAACGAAAATGAAACAATCCATATACTTTCTGAAAATCCGTGAAAATCGATATTCTCTGGGTATATGAAGTATAGATATTAGATTACTTTACAATAGTCTTAACGAATAGAACCACCATCTATTCCCGTGGTTATTGTTAAAGGCGACTGAGGGAATATTTTAAGAGGACGATGGGCAGCAGTCCTCTTCACGTATTGACGGTGTATACAAACCGTTGACGAGCGTCAATATCAGATATAAGAACTGGCACTGCAGTCATGCCCATTTTTGTAGAACCTAGTCAAGGTATTGGTATGCCTGAAAGCTAGTTTAGGAATAAATCAGGATTTTGGAAATAAAAGTATGATTTTAATGAATATGTCGGAAACACGTTAGTCGATTGAACAATCGAGACGCAAACGCCATCTAGTGGCTTTCGACGGAGTCTAGAACGTCGTGCTCGATCGAAGCTGAGTTTGCAACGGCCAGTCTACTGGTGGCGATCGAGCAATGAACATGTCTAGGAACCGCCGCGCGTTTCGTAAGCTGGTGCTGTGTACCTATTGCAAAATTATTGAGTGAGTTAGAATATTGTTGTAGTGAGTTCTAGAGTGAATTATAATTTGATTTAAAAGCAAACAGTATTTCTATTGAGCAATAACCAACACTTCCCATAGTACGCCCACTGTAGTTCCAATATCATGGCTGATGTTATCTAGGGAGATGTACCATTTCCTACAAATATATATTAATTTTTTACTTGTTTTGGAACAACACAATTTTTTTTAACATGATTTCTTTGTGACCAATTTGTCTTTGCATTCGTGTTTACATCTTAAATCAATGTAAAATTTCACAATAATTTTAATTAAGAGATGAGATGAACATGGTTTTTGTCATGTTCTGGGTCGTTTGAATTAAAAATAGAGTAATCGATATAATCAGCGACAAATTTCATCAAACTATTAAATTCGTTACTGTTGTTAATTTTAAAACACTTTTCACACATTTGGATAACTTTAATGAGCGCTTGTGAGGGGTATGTGAGTCCACCTCGATCTTTAAGTTTTATTAAAGAGAACAAAAAGTTTCCTTTTTCCCCTATCGTTAACAATTGGACATAGCGAACAGTTTATTTTTTTATGGATCTTTCTTGCGACAAAACCCGCTATATATATGGTGATTTCCCCTGTATATTCATCCAAAGGTGTGTTAATTACATCATCAAGAAAAAAATCTATAAGATCTTCGTCAATTTCATGAATATTCATAATATTTTTTTCAAATGTGGGAATACTATTATTCACAATTTGTATTGGTTCTGTGGTTGAGGATACGGTAAGGATAGGCAAATCAATAAGCTTCCCTTCGGTATGTAGTTTCAATTGGGAGCGGGTGATATTTTTTTTATACGCCGTACGAAATTGAGTAACATTTGGATTGTCATTAAAACCGCCTTTTGCTCTCATCAGACCAAAAAACATCTGCAAATGATCTTGGCTAACTTTATATAGCGACAAAAATCTAAATTTTTCCTTATTAATCAAATCATGAAACATATTAATGGCACCATGAAGACAAATAATAAATCCAATAAAACCAGTTTTGCGACCTGACTGTACGATTAAATTACCATTCAACATTTTTAAACTTAATAAATATTCTTCACATTCTTTAGCAAATGTCATACATTTTTGTATATTAGCAGCACATAGAGCTTTTTTATATCCTAGCACATACATGCATCGGCTATTTAAAATATCAAAAGCGTCATTAATCATGATAATAAAATTTACTGTAGCAGAGCAATCACGAAAATCATCTAATTTTAGAATATCCTTGCAAAACAGAAGTGCATCTGCTACCGATCTACTTAGCAATTGTGTAGCAAGCCTAACTTTCATATTTTGTTTGCTGTAACAAACATGTGCTTGTCTAACTTTTTTAGCAAGATATAAACCCTTTTACTGCTGTATTTCATGCAGTTTTAACAGATAATCAAACTTAATTTTACTGCCTTCCTTATCAACTAAAATTTTAAAATCACCCAGAGTATTTCTTATAAGTTTAATCATGTGACACGGATCATAAAAAACATTAATTCTTTTATTTTTAAATGTAAAATACGGCTTAAATGATACTAAATCAAAAATACACCCTAAACTAGTCGCCATGCTAATGTTGCTAGCGGCCCCATCAAAAGTTAAACCACAAACGAAAATATCGATGTTGTGAAGCATTTCTATTGCTGTTTTTACAAAAGTAGCTCGTTGTTCACCTGTCATGGACATTATAAAAAAAATGCTTTGGGTAACTTCCATGAAGCATTTATTGCAGTTACTAACATTACCAAGGCCTGTGTTGCAAGAGGAAGACTATCATCCGATACCTCGGTGCCTGTATCTACATACCCTTTGTATTTATTTAAAGAACTATCCCATACTAATCCTTTCCTTATAGCCATTTCATCTATACACAGATTTACATAAATAGGATGTTCACTACTTTTAGACAGTTTTTCTAAAGTGTCAAATGATTCAGAGGTGAATCCAGGTTCTGCAATAAAATAAAGCCATCTGTTTCTACATCCAATATGACTGAGACTGCTTTAATAGTAAGTATTTTAACTACTTATTTATAATACTTACTATTAAAGCAGTCTCAGTCATATTGGATGTAGAAACAGATGGCTTTATTTTATTATGTATCTCTGTAAGTACAGAAACATTTGCCATGTCAGCAGTTCGTTTTCTGGGCAAGGTTTTTTGTGTTGGATTAATTACATTTTCCTTTTCCTGCAAATAATACAAAAACAATTAATAATTATGTAGACTACTTAACATTAGTTGTGATTATTATAACATATATTATAATATCTATAAAGCTAAGGAGTCACAGGCAATTCGTTAAACAGTGTAGGAATTGCTCCGGGACGTAATGTTGTTCAAAAAGCGCTGGGATCGATCAAGTTATTCTCAAAATGCTTTGAACAAAGTACACTCGAAGGTCTTGGTTGCCAATCCTGGAGTTTCATGTTTTTAATCCACGCATTCCGTAAACTATCATCCTTTGGAAACCTGGAAAAATATTAGCATGCTTAATTATTGCCTGCTGAATGAAATTTCATAGTTATGTGAGTAGCCGCTGTATTTATACATATGCCTATGTTCATGTTCTCCATAACACAGACACTGGGTAACTTAATATTGATTTTATAATTTATTATTTATAAAAGCATGACATGTGTACATACACTGAAACTACTACAGGTATTTTGGAATTATATCACCAAAAAAGAATTAAAAATCATACATTAAACTGAGGTTTAATTTAATAATTCAATGGAAATAAATATTTTCATAGGTACAACAAATGCTAAACATTTCGTCTTTGTTGCCTAGTTCGTCCCTGACTAATTGAACAGGTACTTGAGCTGTCACTTGATGCCACTTTCTGACTATTTTGTCCTTGTTATGGTTTATTTCTTTAGTTTTAGGTTAACGGTACGAACAAATCGCATCATTGTTATTTTTTTTTGTAAAATACGAATAAACAGTATCGAAACATTTGAATTCAGTAAAGAAAGCACTGAGATTTTCCAAAACTTACCGATGAAAGGTCAATCCAGGTGTTTTGTGGTAGCTAGCACTGTCACAGCGGTACGCACAGCACTTCACCATTTTATTTTATTGTCCTCGGGTGTATTATGTCCCAAACAAGTAATATTTTTTAAATTAACACAATTGAAACAGAACGCGATACAGGTTATGTTGATTATCAATATGGCGGCGCGGGATAGACAAGCTACGCGTCAAATTTTGTCTATGTGTGAGTCAGTGTGACAACACGTGACAGAACGAGACACTATGTCTTGTCAGTTAGAAAAAAAAGGATAAAGAATCATACCATATACATAAATATACCTATGGATTAATGTTTGGTCTGCTACTATTTATATGTCTGTGGAAGGTTTCTACCACCAATACCAGCCAAAAATGTCATTTAAAAAAAAGGTTTAAAAATTATAAATTTATGCATGCATTGTATGCAGAAAATTTGACCTATTACTGCTATGTACGTACATACAATTGCTTGCTCCTGTCACACACTTGAAATATCTAAACCTCAGAATACATGAAAGTTTTATAGCGGGTTTAGATTCTCGCCTCGCATCTCGCCTCCTACTTCGCCTCGCAGATCGCGTGTTGATGCGAGGTAGCGAGTGCTTGTTTACACTCTCGCGATGCGTTCAGCCGGTCGATTCTGTTGTCATCTCACGGTGTTCACTTAGCGGAGTGATCGACAATAGAGCTGTCATTCCATCTTATTTGTATGGTTTGACAACTCACCCGTCGTGCACCCACCCAAGTGATCACTTCGACATGTTTACAGAATCGCACTGCTGTTTGCGTTGAGCCAGCAACGATGGAAGACGTCGAAATAATAGCGACATCAACTCTGGCCTTAATAAGCATTGATCGAGGCTTGACCATTTTAAAAAGAAAGAAATTCAAAAAAATACGTCGTCGAAGAAGATGGTGGATGACATCTATTCATCGAAACAGAAAGTCAAAGTCAAAACGTACATTTTGTTGTTACATTTAACACAGTACCCCATGAAAGATGTGTGTACTTTAGCTAACCTATAAAATGGTTGATCTAATTTATCTTTATTTCTAGTATTAAAATTATGTCGATCACTAATTTTATTAAAAAGATGTCGATTTTTCCGAACATACATAATATTTTCGTAAATGAATTGGCAAGGGACTGTCATAATATTAATCTCTTTAAAAAAATCCGTTAGAAAATCACGGCGACGCAGATTCTATAGGGCTCTGACAGCTCTCTTTTGTAAAATAAATATGGATTCAATGTCAGCAGCCCGACCCCACAGCAAAATACCGTAAGAAATAATGCTGTGAAAGTAACTAAAATAGACCAAACGTGCGGTTTCTACGTCTGTTAACTGTCTTATCTTTCTAACAGCATAAGTAGCTGAACTTAGACGACCCGCAAGAGATGTTGTATGATACCCCCATTGTAATTTGTCGTCTAAAGTGATTCCTAGGAAAACCGTCTGATTAATGAAGCCCAGGTTTTCTCCTTTCACTATGATGTCACATTCGCTACTTTTAACATTAGGTTAAGTAAATCTAATACATTTGGTTTTTTTTTTCATTTAGTACCAAGTTGTTTGCCGTAAACCAATTTTGGACCTGATGAATAGAGCTATTGACGTCGTCAAGATTTTGTGAACGTCCGCGTCGATCTATTTTAAATATTAGAGATGTGTCATCCGCAAATAATACCATATTTGGTTGATTTTGAAATAGTTGGGGCAAATCATTTATGTAAACTAAAAAAAGGAATGAATAATTTATGGAACTTACTTAGTGGTCTTTTAACCAATGTTCCGTTAGGCAAACTACATCAAACTTAGTTTTTTCTAAAAACAATTCTATCTCCAATAATTTGGAAGAGCAACCTTGAATGTTCTGATTAAATAATTTTAATGTGAATTGCCCTCCCTTAGGTTTTTTACAATTAATTAAATTGCCAGAAGATACCTTGTTATTATGCACTAATAATAAAAGTTCGTTTATTGAAGGGGTAACTTCTCTGTCTTGCAGTTTAGTTTAAATTTAAAGTATTATCGGGAGTGAATTCTACATCTACAATTGAGGAGTCTAAAATGCCTGTATGAGTTCTATCAGGAAGAGAATACTCTATCTGACTGGTAGTGGCCTCCAAGAATGTTGACATTATAGGTGAAAGAAAGAAAGAAAGAAAGAAAGAAGAAAGAAAAATATTTATTTGGGACTCGCACAAGACAAACAAAATGTAAAACAATAAAATAAAATTAAAGATAGGTATACATTCTGTGCGAGGCCAAAAAGGTCCCTATCTCAGCATAAGCTGCGATATTTAAAAAAAAAAGAAAATATCACAGCGCTGGTATTCCGATAGGGCCTGTGATGTCACGGATACACTGTACGGAACACATTTAATGATGATAATATATAAATCCAAATAAAATAATTATTAAAAAATTAAATGTAAAAAAAAATAAATAAATAGTAATTTATGTAGTAAGTTGAAATACATAGATACACACAATAAATATTATAAAAGTGACCAAAGCCCAATGGCCCGGCGCTCCAGTATCATTTGTCTATGTCACAGACAAATGACGGACCGCGCGAGCGCAGTAGGCTATGGTCGTCTGTCAAACATACTATACCCAAATAATGAAAAAAAAGGTGGGTTCTCCTTCGTACAACAAAAGGAATCACAATAATTAGTCACTATGTTGTTAGTGCAACTAGACAACACAAGCTCGTCACTTACCCTAATATTTGTTATATTAGCTATAACCTCATTAATATTGTATGCTATCAACATAGCAATCATATGCCTATATTTACCAGACAGGGATAAATTCCCTGAGTTAATTTAAAACCACTAACAAACTTATTAGTGTCAAAATACAATAATTTGTCACTATGACAACATGTCAACAAGTGAATAGTATTATTCAACTTAAAATGTTATTATTTTGTTCATCTGAAAAAGTTACAGAGTAAGGAAAAGCACATAACATCAGCTTTCCTATGTTTAACTTTAATAAGGAGTCAACACCATCCACTATGTCCTTTTTGGTAATACCAGAACTATTACCTAGCAGTAGAACCATTGAATAATAATTATCTAGATTACAATGCTTAATTCTATTTATCATTTGTTTAAAACTAATATTGTGGTAACTATGATTGGTAAAACTGTGGCTTAGGTAGTTGTGTAGTATTTTTCCAAAGCCTGAACCCAATTCATCACAAAATAAAATAGTTTTATTTTTCAGTATATGGATTTCCGCTGGAAGAGCTAAAGTCGATGGAAACATGTCAAGTTGGGGTTGGGGAGGTGGTGGAAAATTGACACAGCTGCATGAGAGGCTATTTGTCAGAGACTCATACCTTTCAGCATTGTACTTCACCAAGTCCAGTAGCTCCCCCGCCTCAAACAATCGCTCACTTAGTTGTTGTTGTGAAGTCTCATACTTTTCATATATGCTTTTCAGTAAATACTCCTTGTATAATAAATCATTTTGGAGACACTGAGTTTCTATATTATAATTTTCCCTACATCTATCTAGCTCTTCAGTACAAGTATTTAATCTAGTTGAGAGACTGACTCGGTCTTTTCGCAGTGAAATATTTAATTTTAGGAGATTTTGTTTTTTAATTGCTCTCCGAGACCTTTTGATTATTTTCTTAATTTTAATATATTTCTTCAATTTATTGTGACTCATAAAGTCATAACTATAGGACATAATGGTATGGTATCGTCACCCGTCAAATCTATAGTAATGGCTGTGTGACGTTGCAAAATTGGAATTCATGACGGCTAGCGACATCTCTTATGATTGAGTGATTTGTCAGTATTGGCATATCTTATATCTCATCGTTCAGCAAAGAGATGGCGCTTGAGTCGTAGGAAATTAAGGAGTAAATAAACAGAATTAATTTCAAGTTTATTAAACATAGAATTGGTTTTTTAATGTTTATAAATTATAATTTGTCACAATGATTGAAATGGTGATTTGGTTTTGAACAAGATATAGACAATTGGTCTATGGATTATTGAAACCTATTGTGGGTAGGTTGACTTGTTAGAAAGAAGGAGAATCTGGGAGCCGCGAGCGGGGACGGCTGTGCGCCGGGCCTCCGCCGCCGGCGAAATAAGCTCGAGGCATAAAAGCACGAGGTTTCCGCTGTAACGCGAACTCGTTGCTGGCAGCCGACGCAGACGATGGAGTTGCTGCTAATACTCCCTTTAAGTGGGTTTCAATCCTGAATTTTCCCGAGGTAAGATAAGACCCACGTGGTTTTCTGTTCTGTTTCCCTCCCGAGGTTCCCGTGCGTGTTTCTGATTAGGGGGATTGTATTGATACAGATCTGGCTCTTTTAACTAGCCTGAATATCCTGAATAGCCTATTTTCCTGAGGACGGACGCTGACAGACGTGTCGTCTTGTTGTGTGCTGAGGTTAGACCAGACGAGGGTGGATGGCGTGCCGACCCATGTGGTCAGACACATGATCCGACCATCGTCCAAGGAAATCATCAGGTACAGACGACGTTCGTTCTAATTCGTTCCGGTTCAACATCCTACCCCGCAGAACACGTCATCGTGCGGTCTACCCGTGTTTTGTCACGTGTAGCTGAAGTCAAGGGGTCTTTGTTCCGCTATTTGATGCTAAAGTAAACGCTGACTAAATATCTAACGAAACGCTATGTGACGCTAAAGCTAAACGCTTGATCTGATAGTCTGCTAATGCTAAATGACTGACTCGCTAATGCTAATAGGAGTTACTTTATGTCAAGTTACATTTTGAGAGAGAGAGTGTGAACCTTATGTTCACTAAGGATAGAAAGATCTAGGTAATTGAATGGTTGCTACTTGCTATACTTTAGAGCATATTATAACATGTATATTTTCTGCACCAAGCACACCTAGTATATCCATAACTACTTATTCGGTTTAGCTAGAAGTTGCTAGCGGTTCACCTCACGAATCCATTCAAGCGACCCTAAGAGTATTTATATATATTATTTCTCATGCACATTTTCCCACTTTGGTGCACCTTGGTACGGAGACGGGGTGTTCCAGAATTGGAATTGTGCGACAGGGTTTAAGGATAAGACAGTAAACCTGTGTATTTGATGTAAGTACCTACTTATGGTTTGATTGTAATAAACTTTGTATTGTAGATAATGGTACTTGTTTAATTGAACTTATTCCCTAACTTATATACCCCATAAATTTACTGTAGCACGGTTAGTGAGTTCTCACACCCACGGGCCGGGTGACAGCTGGCTCACACACTGATTGTGACTGAAAACCTACCAACTCATCAAATAAAGTACTCAGTACTCAATATTTTGTGTTAAAAAGTGTTGGTGTTAACAAGCTACTGACCTGGTCAGCTTCTGCGTTAGATAGTGCCTTATGGGCATCACACAATTCTTGTTTCAGTTCAGAAACACGGTTTTAAAGTCAGTTCAAACGTGTCACTGTACTTTTGAAATGTTGACACTTGATGTTGGAGTTGAATGTGTTGCCGGCTAAGTCCATGTGCTGAATGTGTAACTCAGCCAGCTTACTCTTGAGGCAGGTAGGCTCGGGGTTTATAAAGACTTGTATTCCCCCACCGAAGTGACGTCAGCCGATGCGGGTAGCCAGCAACGTGCCAACGTCCGGTTCACCGCAGGTGGCAGCACTGGACTCACGGTGCGTTGCTTGACTCCGTGATATTGGCGCTATGTTTGGTAGCCGGAAGCAGTGGCGCCGACATCCGGCCCTCCTGAACTGTGTCTGTCCCTAGACACCGTCATCTGTAATGTGAGAATAAGGATGTTAATTTCGATGACTTAGGTATTATGTTACGTTATGTTGAATGAGTTCCCACCACTGAGCTAATGAATAACACATGCAAAAGTGTGATCCCTGACTTCGCACCACCATGCTCAGACTCGCAGTCCACATGATAGCCGAAGCTTTCCAGTTCATCCACTTTTATCTGCATGAACCACATTTTCGCCCACACAAGATCAAGGTCGAACCTCACTTGTTTCTGTAGTGGAAACACCATTACAACTGCAACATTTATTTTCCATAAAGTGTTATTTGTTAAAGTGATTAGAATAAAATATTGTACAAGTTTCATTCTCATATTAATTATCTAAAACCAAATGTGAAGCTATATTATTAAACAATATATTTACCTTTTGATATTTTATTAAATTAGTATTTTATACATACCAACTACGCCAACATCCTCGTCCCAATTGGTTATCTTAATCCATGGTTTCATGTTTTCTACACAGGCAGTACCAGAATATTTCTTGTGTGATCGCTCGCTGCCTATTATATCAACTATGGTATCTATCTTTCCCGAGTATTTTTTTAACTTTGTAAGGGCCCTTGAACACCGGTAAGAGTTTAGTACTGCTACCATTACCAGCCTGGCTAGACACTTTTACGAGAACCAAGTCCCCAATGTCATATTGTTTGGCCACACAACGTTTTGCATCAAAACTTTCTTTTTGATGTCTAGCATCTAGTTGTATTCGTGTGTCGATATCCCGTCGCAGCTGAGTGACATCTATAATTTCTTCTTGTTCGGGTAAAAATATGTCACTCTCTGTTCTAAGGCGGTACCCAAAAAAGACTTCACTGGGGACTGCGTTGATGGTTTTCTGCAATGTGCTATTTATTACCTTGTTGTAAACACGTTAAAACATCATCCCAGTGTGTGTAGTCGTTATCTGCACCCAATGAACGCAGTGCCTCTACTATTGTTTTATTGTAGCGTTCGACTTGTCCGTTCGACCTTGGCATGCCAGTTGCTATAGTGTGTGCACGAATGTTTTTGGTGTCACAATATGTTTGAAATGCCTTTGCCGTAAAAGCAGGACCAGCGTCAGTAATGAGTCTTCGCGGATTGCCAAAAATCTTAAACAAATGGTCTAATTCTTTTATGACACAAGCAGTGCTTGTATCACGCACCGGGAGTACAAATGCGAACTTTGTAAACGCATCAACAAGTACCAGAATATGACAATTGCCCTTTGATGATTTCACAAATGGGCCCACGTGGTCCATATGAAGGGTATGAAAGGGGCGAGCATATTTTGGAATTGGAAACAATTGACCTTCCTTTTTACCACTTTTATTTTTGTTGTATAGACAGTGTAAACAATTTTTAATATATTTAGTCACCGTTTTTTTCATTTTAGGAAACCAATATTTATGTTTAATTCTTTCTAACGTTTTGTCTATAGCAAAATGACCTATTTTGTCATGATTGTACATAATTACTTGCCAGATACAATTTTTTGGCACAACCCATCTACGACCTATTTCAGTGCGGCGGTAGATTTTGTTCCCAAGCAGTTCGTACTCGTTAAAAACATTCCGATTCGAATCGGCCTCTCCTGATTGTAAAATATCTCTGATTTTACATAGATTTGGGTCTTGTTCTTGAACACTCAAAAGCCAGTCAGCTTCGGTGATGGACATTACTATTTGTTTTTCACAGATTTCACCACTATAAGGGGGATTTCTGCTAAGTGCATCAACATGTTGCATTTTAGCGCCGGGTCTATGACAAATCTCATAGTCAAATTCTTGAGTCAGGAGTACCCACCTGGCTATTCGTGGCAACACTTCTTTTTTTGTAAGCGAGTATCTGACGGCATTACAGTCCGTAATTAATTTGAACTTGCGGCCCAGCAAATATAGACGACATTTTTGAAATGATGCCACAATAGCAAGGAGCTCAAGCTCAAACGAGTGGTAACGCTTTTCCTCGTTGGTCGTTTGTCTGCTATAGTAATATATCGGTCGCTCACCATGTTCATGCACTTGTACCATAATTCCAGCTACCCCCTCCCTACTTGCATCTGTATGTAGTATGGTTTCTTTTTTAGGATCAAAGATAGCTAAGGTAGAATCACAAGTTAAGGCTTCTTTTAATATATTTACCGTGCAATCTTGTTCGTCTGTCCATTGCCACCTTTGTCCTTTTTTTTAATAATTTTGTAAGTGGGCTACTTAGTATTGCACAGTTCTTAATAAACTTACGGAAATAATTAACTAACCCTAAAAACTGACGCAGCTGATGAACCGTTTTGGGTATTGGGAACTGTTTTATAGCATCAATTTTCTTTGGTGTGGGTCTAATACCATTACCATTTACTTCATATCCAAGAAACGTGATGTCAGTTAAAAAGAAAGAACATTTTTTTATGTTAAGAGTCAAACCGTGTTTTTTAAATATTTTTAGTACAGATTCCAGAATGTTTATGTTTTCTTCAACGGTTTCTGACACGATTAACACGTCATCCAAATATACAATGACATTTTTGAAGCGTAAATTACCCAAAATCTGGTTCATCATGCGTTGAAAAATCGATGGTCCATTCGACAGCCCAAATGGCATGCGTAAAAACTCGTAATGTCCATCTTCCGTAATGAATGCAGTTTTGTCTATTGAGCCCTCGCCTACACGTAACTGATAATAACCACTTTTCATACCTAAGCTAGTAAAACACTTGCACCCTTTTAATCTATCCAACAAGTCCTCTATGCGTGGCATAGGGTATTTCTCTTTAATAGATATTTTATTCAATGACCGATAATCCACGCATAGTCGCTTTTCACCCCCTTTTTTTTCTACTAATAGTACAGGACTAGCGAATGGCGACTTGCTTTCACGAATGATGTTATTTTTAAGGAGCTCGTCAATTATTTTACGTAACGACGTCCTATCAGGCTCTGATAACCTGTATGGCCTAGTGTAAATAGGCTTGTTCGATTTAAGTTCGATCTCAATTTCAAAATCTTTAACTTTACCTAAAGAACTTAAATCAGCCGCGATTGTTTCAGGATATTTTTCAAACAAATCCTTTAAAGCATTATGATATTTATCTGGTACGTTAAATTCTACGTCATTAGACAAAACTGCAGACACATTAACGATTTTCCGAAAAGTCAGTTGATTTCCTACTCTCATATACATAACTGACGTATCTTCGGTCACATTCCGGCCTATCAAGACGTCACAACCCGATAATACGTCAATAATATAAAAATCTACACTTTCGAATTCTATACCGTCTAAAATCAGAGAAGTCGTTACGTAATCTTCTACCAAAAGCACAGAACAATTCGAGAATCCCTGCAAATGAATCGGTATTGCCAACTTTAGTTTAGTTAACTTTAATTGTTTTACTAAATCCGACGTTATTAAGGAGCAATCACTGCCCATATCAATAAAAACTTTTTGAGAAAAGCCTCCTATACAAGCAATTTTATTAAATTTATTTTTATTTTCACCCGACTTTACAAATTTTACTTCTTTTTTTACTTCATCAAATTTTTTATTTCGACAATAGGTTTCTAAATGACCCTTCTTACTACAATATTTACAAATTTCTGTACACTCATTTCGTTTGTGATTACCCCCACATCCAAAACAAGTTATGTGCTTTGTGGTTTTGGCAGCCGTTAAATTTTGATTTGACAGAGCAGTACGACTCGACTGTTCCGACTTCAATGAATTTCCTAGATCGGTTCGTTTAAACGAGGATTGAGGCATCTTATGCTCACTGACAGCGCCGTGACTCGTATTATGAGAACTACTTAACCGACCGTGGAGAAAAGATGCAAGTTGGTCGCATGTATTTATACTTCCGGCATCCACCGACGCACTTATGTTAGGATCATTGATGTTGCCCGTAATGATGGAAATGATGTCCCGATCGGAAAAATTCACACTTAATTTGTCAATTTTACATTTTTGTTGAAAGTAAAATTCATACAAATGTTGCTGTGCTGTAGGTCTACTATCAATAATTTCTTTAAGTAATGTGAACATATTACGTTTTGTTTGAAATGTAAAGAATATTTTATCTCGCCATTGTTTCCATTTCCAACTAGCCCAACTACTCTCATTTTTTAAAAATGAGTCATACCAAGTTTTTGCCGTTCCTTTGAATTTATTGACAGCCTGGTAAATGATCACCTGATCTTTCCAATTAAATGTTTTAGCATGCAAATCAACAATATTGAGCCAATTGTTTACTTTATCTGTAAGGGGGTCAAATTCTGGTACCATTGAGTTCAAAACCATACTATAGCAACCCGCTTCTTGACTATCGACTGTTTTTTTTGCTTTTTTACGAATTGGTGAAGGCGTGTAGCTTCTACTGGACTTACTGCTTGACGATGATGATGATGATCTTGTACGTTTCCTCCTTTTCCGTTCCCGTTGACGGGCACGTGACTTTCGGCCCATTTGTAGGCTTGAATTCGAAGCACTTCTGATGTAAGTTAACGTCTATTTTAAGCACGAATAAATAGATAGTTTATAAACTTAATCACTTTTAATTTACAACCAATTAATTAATTACAAGACATATAAATATTTGACAATAATAACAATCATTAACAATGTAAGTGTTGTTGTTACGATGAAGCGCAAGGGAAAAAAAGAGAGCTCAGCCCACTGAGCTCGGGGTTTATAAAGACTTGTATTCCCCCACCGAAGTGACGTCAGCCCATGCGGGTAGCCAGCAACGTTCCAACGTCCGGTTCACCGCAGGTGGCAGCACTGGACTCACGGTGCGTTGCTTGACTCCGTGATATTGGCGCTATGTTTGGTAGCCGGAAGCAGTGGCGCCAACAGTTATTAGAACTCCATGGTAAGAATTTAATGGGAAGGTTAAATAAGAAAATTATACTATGAATAAACACTGCTTTGTTAAGTATTTTTACTAGATTTTAAGCTACATTGAAACATGATTTAAATAGCTTTTAGCACACATTACAGTTAAAATTAATAGTACCTAACAGATATTTCGTTTAGTAGTGTTTTTGTGCAGTAAAATATGTAGTGTTTGTTGTCTGGGCGAATGTTTCCGTCATCAATTCTGCTTTCACCAGTTGTCAAGCAAAAAGAGACGTAAACCGTGCCAGTGTGTGATGGACGTTGCTCAGAGGCCTTAGCGTCCCATCAACTTTTACGTTTGACAGTGGTAACGTTCCAGCTACGATCGCGGTGCGTCTCAACTTGCTGTCAAATTTTTAGCGCGATACGAATCGGTCAAAAACTTGTGATAAGGTAGCGGTTCGGTTGCGATTTCGTCGACTCGTTGTAGGTCAATCTTGGGAAGTCCCTTATATTTTCCCTGTCTACTTTTATATTTTGAAAATCTGCCCTAGCTCTATTGAGATTATGATCCCTACATAATCTGAGAGATCATTGTTGATGTTCATATTTCTTTTAACTATTTGGATTATTTCGGGGGCATCATCCCTATCCCTTAATTTAATGTGGTGTTTATTTACAAGAGCAGCAGCTACAGTGTAATCTATCATAAGATGCTTAGAGCCCCTATTAAAAAAGTTTTGTCTAAATATTTTAAACTTGCTTTTAAAAATACCGTTCACCACCTCCACAACCCAACGACATAATGTAACGGCTCTGGATTTATTTGCTTGGGTTGTTGTCAGTTGTGACTCATTATCTTCTGGAGATAATGGTATATGTACATTATAGCCACAACTTCGTAGTAATGGTAATGAGTCCCTGAAACCACTATCCAAAATAAATACATCTCCTGATTGGAAATATTGACGGCATGGCCTGTTTCCATTTGCAAACTCTTGTCTCATAATATCTGCATCTGTGATTGTAGCAGAATAGGGACCTACCACATCAATGATGTAACCATCACTGCATACAAACAAGAATGGCTTAACCAGATTGTGGTATTTATGCAATGAATAGGTTTTTTTCTGGTACAAGTAATTAGAACTCTTTTCTATATATATGTATGTACCATCAGCAATTATAATTGGATTGATTCTCTCAGGCAGTGTTGCCAACTGTACTATCATCTCTGTAGCTAGATCTTTTTTGCCAGATTACCACATTATCTTACCCCAAAAAGTAGCTAGAAGTTGCCAAAGTGAAAACTAAACTAAATTAATCGTTAAAATGGTTTTTGTACATTAAAACTAATGTGTGTAATGGATAACTTTACTTTCGTAATAGGTTTACAGATACATACTTATAGTAAAACAATATTAACATAACTTAATCTAGTGAAGATGATGTAGATGGTTGTGCATCCTGAGAATCCACAGATTTGGTATATTTCTCCACGGTTCCCATTTGTTGAAGAACTGTTGAAGGTAAAGTACAGTTGAAGCAACATTTGCCTTTTTTCCTGAGCGAGTCTCTTATACGTAGAATAGAATTTGAGTTATCTGACTCATTCGGTTTCTCTGCTTATTTTTAACTAAATTCATTTGAGAGAATAACCTCTCAACCTCTGCATTTGAGTGTGGAAGTGAAAGGCAAGACATAGCCAGCTCACTTATATCCCTGTAGATATAATCACCAGAAGCATTTGTAAAGTATCTGACCTCAACCCAAAATTTCACAATTTCTTGTGTCTTATGTCCACTTAACCAAGTGAAGTAAATGCCACTGTTGAACCATTTTATCTATACTTTCTGGTGGAAATCCCAAAATCTCTGCAACGCTTACGATTGCGTTTGATTTTGTGGCTTTTATTGCCTCTTCGGGACTCAATTGTGCCATCATTTCTAATTGCCTGTAGTTATCTGGCAATCTTTGCTGCAGCTCTTTGTACAGTTTTACTAAAAATGAGGAACACCGTCCTCTAATGCCATTTAATGTCGCAGGGTCCAAATTTTGTTGATGAGAGTCAGTTTCAAACACATAACCGAGATATGGCCTTGGGTTGATATCTCTATCAGTAATAGGGTCCAAAAAGTTCCTTTGAATTGGGCTTGGCATTAAAATTCTTTGGCTCACAGATTGCAATAGAGTTGTTAGCGTATTTAGCAATTTCAATGGATTCGAGTCTTCACTCTCAAATGCCTTAATAGCCACTTGGACGTCATTTAGTACACCTCTCAGAAATGTCATATATAAATAATTTCTATCGTCACTAAGCATATTATATATCACGTCAGCTGTATAACAATTCTCTTTTTCTCTTGCCATGTTAAAATGTAATTTTAATTCATCCCACTGTGTCAAAATGTTTTTTTTACAGCTGGCTCTATCGAAAGCCACCGAGTATCGCAAACTTTTGTGATTTTAAGCGGACTTTCTCCGCAGTGAATCGTCTCATATACAGGGTTACTGGTAATTCGACGTATATCCGTCAGGGGCTGATAAGGGAGTCAAAATGCAACTAATTGAACCCCACATATGTATGGCCGAAATTCAACAGTTTTCGAGATATTTGAATTTTAAGGGTTTTTCGAAATTTACCCAAAATTTGACATTTAATTCCAAATAAAAAACCTACACACCCATTCAAGGGTACCATTAAAAATGATGTTGAAGCTGGCACTTCAATTAAGCTATGGACATCATTAAAACTACTTAATTTAACAAAATATTTAAAATAATGAGCGAAATAAGAACAATATCTTACCAATATTTTCATTTTACGTTTCAAAACTGTTGTCTCGTCAAAAAAAATTCTATGACATTAATCGTACAAATAACTAAAACAACTTGCCTATTCTGTAAGCTTTCCAAAAAGGTATAAAAATCAATTTTAAAATACATAATTCGTGGCATGGCATGTGTTTGAACCGGCACGGGGAGAGAAATCATCTGTGTTCTTAGTTTATCATCCTCGCTAAAACAACCGATTTTACTGGCGAAATTCTTCGTGATGGGGCGGGGTGTGCAGGCGGGGGAGTACACGGCGTCTGCTGCGCTCTCGTCGCCTTCCTTAGTACAGTTCGCGTCAAATAACTATGCCCCTCTGAAGTTAGCCATTTGCAAGATCGCGTAGGTGCAGTCACGTAGACGGGAGCAAGCGGGACGCAAGCATGTATCGAACGTAAACGAGCGACTGAGACATAAAATCCCGCCGTCATAATCCCCGCCCCGCGCATGCGCAGTTGCAGTTTGTTCGTAATTTTGACTACTACGCAGCCACTCCTAGCCAACTTCAGAGGGGCACAGTTATTTGACACGAACTGTAAAAAACGAACAAACTGCAACTGCGCATGCGCGAGGCGGGGATTATGACGTCGCGATTTTATGTCTCAGTCGCTCGTTTACGTTCGATGCATGCTTGCGTCCCGCTTGCTCCCGTCTACGTGACTGCACCTACGCGATCTTGCAAATGGCTAACTTCAGAGGGGCATAGTTATTTGACGCGAACTGTACTAAGGAAGGCGACGACGCGAGCGCAGCAGACGCCGTGTACTCCCCCGCCTGCACACCCCGCCCCATCACGAAGAATTTCGCCAGTAAAATCGGTTGTTTTAGCGAGGATGATAAACTAAGAACACAGATGATTTCTCTCCCCGCGCCGGTTCAAACACATGCCATGCCACGAATTATGTATTTTAAAATTGATTTTTATACCTTTTTGGAAAGCTTACAGAATAGGCAAGTTGTTTTAGTTATTTGTACGATTAATGTCATAGAAATTTTTTTGACGAGACAACATTTTTGAAGCGTAAAATGAAAATATTGGTAAGATATTATTCTTATATCGCTAATTATTTTAATTATTTTGTTAAATTAAGTAGTTTTAATGATGTCCATAGCTTAATTGAAGTGCCAGCTACAACATCATTTTTAATGGTACCCTTGAATGGGTATGTAGGTTTTTTTATTTGGAATTAAATGTCAAATTTTGGGTAAATTTCGAAAAACCCTTAAAATTCAAATATCTCGAAAACTATTGAATTTCGGCCATACATATGGGGGGTTCAATTTGTTGCATTTTGGCCCCCTTATCAGCCCCTGACGGATATACGTCGAATTACCAGTAACCCTGTATACTTTTATATTCATCTCTTCTTTTAGGTGATACCGAAAACCATTTATATATTTCCCTCACCAAAAATTATATATTTTTTGGTAATGAGTTTTCTGATGCGTGAGTCACTGCTAGTTGCAGCGAATGACACACACATCGTATTAGAATTAAATTTTCCAGACCATACTCTCGTTTAAGAATAGCATGTACTCCATTATTGACACCAGTCATAACCGAAGCATTGTCGGTTCCTATGCCAATCATTTGTCGAATGTTTAATTTATGCTTGTTTAAACACGAAACTAGACCATTGACAAGCCCTCTTCCATCTGCACTTTCAACAGTAACCAATTCCAAAAATGAACTTACAATTGACTTCTGTTCAATACTATAGTATCTAATCACAAGGCCAATGTATTTACTTACACTGACATCTGTAGATTCGTCCATTAGTATACTGAATTTTTGGTTTCCAATGTCATCCAAAAGTTCCTGGCGAAAGTGGGGTGCCAGTATATTTGTCATAATTGCCGTACATTTTGTACGATGCAATTTTAAGTCCTCGGTTGCTTTAGAATCTTTAAAACATATTTTGCACAACTCTCCTAAATGGTCTATACTCATTGTAGAGCAGTGCTCTGCAATAAACATGGTTAAAGCTCCTTCAGTTTCAATGCAGGGCCTGCAATTTTTTTTTGCCACTGATTTGAATGGTATTATTTGATTACCTGCAAAATAAAATAATAATAGTGAATAAAATGTCATACTAATAGTGGCATAATGTTATAACGATACCATAATTTTCCCAATTTTTGATAATTTAATTTCAACAGTGGCAACATTGTTTATATTTACAAGAACAAGTATTCAAATGAAAGAATTTGAAATTACTTTTCCTATACGTAGTATCTCCTATGTAGTTGTAGTGTGCTTTTCCTATTTATTGAATAATAATTGATACCTCTGCCTCCGCTCCCTACAAATATTTGTGTGATGAATAATAGATATTTGTTTTCTATTTAGGTGTATAATGTATCGTAAATATATAGGTATGTAAAATAAGAAGAAAAAGTTACGTTAGTTAGGAAAAGTACGAAGTTCTAAATAGCCGTGATCTACCTGTTCCCAAAAAATGTATGGGCAGTGTCCCATCCCATCAACAGACATGGGACAAGTTTCAATATCATTATTACGTCCCATGAAAAGTCAGTACCAATTTTTGGTTCGGAATTCGACGGGGTTTTTTTTTTAAAAAGACTTTTGACAAAAATAAAGTATTTTTATTTTAAAATAAAAAATTACATTTTAGACGATAATTACAAAAAGCAATTGTTCAACTAGACATTTTAAGTATTAATAACACAAAAACAATTGTGCAAGTAGACACTTAATAACAACAGAACTATTATCCAGACAAAAATAACGTTATATTATTCATCTATTATAATAGTCGATAACATTGCCGCTGGTAGATTAAAGTCGATATGTCGACCTTTGCCCATATACCATATAATTGATATTATATGGGCACAACTTCCAACCGTACGCGCCCCTGTTAGGCATGTGCAATACCACTGTTCAATAGCACGTCTGCCAGTTTCACTTCGGTTTATTAATATGTAACAATAATAAACGCGCGATCTAACGTGTCGAGATTGTATTCGTCCTCTAATTAACCAGACATTATCTTCTCGAATATTATACCTTGGCAAATCAGTTAGCTGGTTTTCTCGAAATAATTCAATATAATAAATTCCATTCCGAATATGTTCCGCACAGTAGGATTTTGCAAGTTTTATATGGTAGGTCCCCAAGGCGAATAAAATGATATCATCATCAGTCAGTTCTGGAAAGTCCTCAAGATGTGGCATGGTGGCCTCCATCGTCACAAAGTTAACTCTTTGTCTGTTAAGATTTTTGCCTTCGACATAATTTTTCAAAAGGTTAGGTTGATGAACCTTAGTTTGAATTATTTCAAAGAATTCCGGCGCAAGCCTGTGGTCTGTAGCAACACGGTAATTAGCATTTATTAATGATGCTGCTATGCGGAAATCGACAAACATGTTTGGCAAAGCTCGGTTAAAATAAGTTTGTTTTAATAACTTAAAACGGTTTTTGAATTTGCCGTTAACCGCCTCCACAATCCATCTACACACAGTCACCAACCGAGAATCATTTGCCTTTTCTGTTGATAGCTGGGTCGCGTTCCTGTCCTTGGTAGGTGGCATGTGAGGTTCATAGCCAAGGGACTCAATATCATTAATACTGTCCCTGAAGCCCCTGTCCAAAATAAAGACGTCCTCTCTGTGTAGTAACCAATGTAGTAAGTGCTCCTCGTCATTCATTATGTTCTGCATAATAGTTGCATCTGATGTTGTTGCAGGAAAAGGGCCTATGACATCTATGATATATCCATCGCTGCTTACTAAAATAAATGGTTTCAATAAATTGCGAAACTTGTGGAGGCTATAAGTTTTTCTTTGAAATAAATAATTAGTGCTTTTTTCAATATATACATATGTGCCATCTGCGATAATAATTAACTTGGTGTTGTTTTCATTTCCAAAAATATGTTTGGGCAAAAATAGATTTCTCTCTAGAAGCTCATCTCTAGAAATATGACCTATACCAAGATGTCTTGGTACATATTGACCTGTCAAGCATTGTCGCGCTATTTTTAGGCGATATTCAAACACTTGACGTGTTACGCCGAAAAGCGTAGCTAGTCGCTCGTTAGGTTCTCCAGTTCGTATTTTCGTTAAATAAGCTCCGAGAACTGATCGGGGATGTCTGCATTTTTCTGCGAGCGATGGCGTTTCTTCCAAAATGACGTTGAACTGCTCTAAAGTGAATCCAGTCCAAAACATAAGTTCACTATTATTCAGTGAAGATAATGTTTCAAAATCGAATCTTGACCTATTGTTGATTGCTTCAATTAACATGTTTGTCATGTTACTAAAAAATGAAGCATTAAAATAATGTGTAACATTTACATTATCCAGTAACTCTTCAAAATCATAGTTATTTAAATGTTCTTCACATATTCGCGAACTCGGTGGAATATATAATCGATAATGACATACCAAATGTAGCTTGATAGACACAGGAACTCGTCGTAGATTTTCATGTCTACATTGCCTATACATACAGAGCCGTGAAGTGTTCGGTGCACGTACGTAATCGCGAACATAGAAACGAGCATCATCCTCTGGATTGTCCTGAGGATCATTGGGGGCTTCAGCAACATTGGGGGCTTCAGCAACATTGGGGGCTTCAGCAACATTGGGGGCTTCAGCAACATTGCGGGCTTCAGCAACATTGGGGGGTTCTTGATTGTCAGCATCTAAAATTATTTATTTATTTATTACTAGCTGTCCCGGCGAAGCTAGACTGTACTTAGTGATGAAATAATTTATTTTGATAAGGATTAATAGCACAGATGTAATTACCTTCTACAATGGGAGCGTTCTCAAGACGTAGTTGTCCACCGTCATTATTATTGGCTCTCTGCCAGCATCTATGGCATACTGCCATTACGTTATTGAATACTACCTGAAAAGGGAAAAAATGAAGATATCAGCATATGTGTGTTTTTGTAATAAGCAGAAGTATTTTTTCTGTGTTATATTGATTATATCGGTGTTATATGTGTGCTTGTCAGTTGTCTAGAACTCGGAACACAATCTACACTCACTTTTGGACTAGACTATAAAAATATTAAGGTGAGATTAAATAATTATGCAGGTAAAAATATCTCATTCCTCATAGGAATTATGGCCGGACGATTGAGTCGTTCCTAACGTAAGCTATACTTTAAGTGCTATATTTCTATTCAAGCAATTCTAAAATGTATCATATAGTATCGTAGCAATGTTCTATCTGCTTATATATTCTAACTACATGACACTTATTCTTATTCATTATACGTATTCTACATAATATCTAAAAGTTATCGATATATGTATAATAAATCAGTAAATAAATACAATGACTGTGACTTACTTGTGTCAATCCATTTTGCAAAATGTAGGCCGCTAACTCAGGACTACTATGAAGCAATGTTTCTTGTAATATATGTCGTCTCTGTCTTAAAACAGATCTAGGACACATTACACATTGGCGTCCAGTCTCCATATTTATAAATCACAGTCCATTAAACGTGCCGGGGTCATCGAGTAGCAATCAAAAGGTCCAATAAACAAGCAGAGGTTAGTAATAGTCGCAAACAAGCCGATAACGCACAAATAAACAACGCGAACACAGCAGAACGTACTAGCCACGACTGAGGGAGGTGCGCGGGCGCAGGCGTCGAAAGGGTGCGGTCGGGGTAACGGAGCAAGGAGGGAGGGTAAAGTACGTCTTACGGCTGTTCTCTCTCGAGTTTTTTTTAGTTAAATAGTACATTTTTAATTCGATTCTTAATACTTAATAAAACTGTATAAGTATAACATATTTTTTTTATTGCACGATAACCCCATATCCTACAGTGATGTCGCCATAGTAAAAAATAATCATAATGTCGAGATGTATTTAATGAGATATGTTTGGCATCTGTTGATGATATGGGACGATTTTTTGCATTGTCCATAATGTACATAAACCACCTACGACAACAGACAAAAGTAACAACAATGCTTGAAATAGATACAAATGTAATAATAAGAGAGAGCGAGAAAGAATAAACATAGAAAAAATGAAGCGAAACTGGGAATCCTCTTCATAGGGCGTGTTCCGTATCGCGCGCCCTTTTTGCTTTTTCTCTTATCTTCATCTATGGTCTTACTTTTACACTATGACTCAATATGCTGACTCGAGTCATTGACGACAACAAATTGCTTCCACAGATAAAAAATAAAACGGAACATCACACAACCACCAATGTGATAATGTGTAGATGAAGTCGCTATGATGAAAAATTGCTAAAAAAAGTAGCTAAATCTTTTAGCTACAATTTTCTAGAAATTGTAGCTGACAAGGGTGCAAAAATAGCTAGATCTAGCTTTAAAATAGCTAAGTTGGCATCAGTGCTCTCAGGCCCTCCATATAAAGAATTAGGAATCAGGAGATTCCTTTGAGCAATTTCTGCTCTTGAAGTATGATTTAAACCAAGATTTCTTGGAACGAAATCTTGATGCAATACTTCTCTTGCCATGTTCATTAGACCTTCTAATGTGCTCCTTGGGACTTGCAATAAAGATGAAATTTGCTCATTACTATCGCCTGTCCGCAATTTCATTAAATATGCTGCTAGTGCAAAAGCTCCCCTATGTCTATTTGATAGTCTAGGAATTTCTAAAAGAATTTGCTGAAACTGTTCTTTTGAAAAGCCCAAGTAATAATTAACAATGTGTTCTGGCATATTAACAATATTTTCAAAATCTAAATGCATTAGCATATTATCTTTAAGTAAAGAAATTACTTCTTCCATATGCTCAGCACTGCATTTCCTGATAGGATTATAAATTGACTGTAGCAATAAATACCATGAATTGCTTCTTAAGTGATAAGAACATATTCTGCAATCTGCAGGCACATAATAATTGTAGTCACAAAGTAAACTCACTCGTAATGTTGATGGCACTAAAGTCGATCAGACTGGTTACATCCAGGAAAGAAGCATTGGCATTGTGTGTCAGGAGCTCTAATATAATTAGGCAATTGTATGCCATGAAATGTATTGAGGCATAATGTCAATGTTAATGGCAATGTTAAACTTATTTTAAATAGTAATTAGAACATTGCCACAAGAATTATTATTTTTCACATAATTATGTAATATTGCAATAAAAATATAAAAAACCTCACTTGTTCATTACTTGTAACCTTTATCTAACTAACTGAATTTCATCTGTCTGTACATACATCAACCTATCTCACTCACTCTCGTTACAATACCTACATACTCGCATAAACTCACGCACACCGTGGTGGTGGTTGGTTTATCTTCTTCAGAATCGGAAAAATTTATTTTGAAAAGAAACACGCTCGACGTGTCGTTGCTCCGGCGTCAGCGGCACTACTGATCAGTGTTGCCAGTACCTGTGTCGACTTTCGGACGATTCACTACCTGAAATGGGACGATTTTTGGACAAAAAGGACGCCTGAAAAAAATAAAAATTAGTTACGATTGAATTAGAAAAAAGTGTAAGTACCTAAAAGGGCGTGAGTACTGTTAAATTTTTTGGGCAATTAAATAAAAAGTGAAAAAATAATATAATTAATATTTTAACTTTGTTTCTTCCATTTCTTTGGTCGGCTCAAAGTTAACGACATCCTTGATTTCAGAACTGGTTGCCATCAAGGATACTAAGGTATTGGTGTTGAGGCGGGTTCTGCTTTCCGTCTTGATCCTTTTCAGTTTACTGAAAACTCTTTCCACGCTTGCATTTGCAAATGGTAAAACCAACAGCATTCAAATAAATTTTCTGATGTTTGGGTATTTTACATTCCTGGCAATATCCTTTATTTGGAAAACTTTTTTCCAGTATTGTTCCGCCGGTATATCCTTACTCATATGCGCATCGGTCTCCATTATGCTGCGGCTACACTACCTTACCGTCTACCGCCCGTTTACCGGAATAATTATGGCATTAAATTACGGCCTAAATTACCGCGGTAAGTGGTGTGGTTACACCTATGTTTACCGAGATATGGCAATGAACTAGGCGGTAAAAAATATCAAGATGGAAGTTGAAGCTGCAGCGTTGTTGTACTTTATGGGCAATAGCGCACTAGCGGCTTGGACGCAGCGGCCAGGTCGCGCGGCCAGGCCGCAGGGATCGATTTGCAACGCGGCCAAAACCACGGCTACGATCGTCAGTTGCACGTACAGCGCGCTTCAAAATGGACGTTGAGGAAATAGCAGTGCTTTTGTATCTTATATGTAAGAAGCGGAAAAAGAAAAGGAAAAAATATTGGGTTCATCCCTTGCTTCGTGAAAGGCGAACAAAAGGATTATTTTATACTTATTTCACGGACCTTCAGCAATATGATGACAAGTTCTTTAATTATTTACGGATGAGCAAGTCTACGTTTGAAGAACTGTTAAGAATATTAAGACCATCTATCACCGGCACCGTCACTAAATTTCGTCCCTGCATTTCTGCTGAGGAAAAACTTGTTGTAACTTTAAGGTAAGCCTATGCCTATCTACTTTTATTTAAATCATTTCTTTGCGGTCCCTGTGTCTATTTTATGAAAAAGAATGCAGGTAGATAAGTAAAACTAGTAGGTACATAAAAGTATTTAAGTACTGTAATTATCATAATGAAAAGTGCAGTTGTTTAATAATTATCATAAAAAGTTTCAATTATTTCTGAATCTTGCGAGGCCTGCGAGTAGTTTGATTCGGGTGATTGGATAGAGTTTTCTGCTCTTTGTGAATCCAAAGGCGGCGCCGGTTCACTGGGACGTAACAGAGAAGGGCGGCAGCTCATTGTGGCAAGTGGTTCATTATCCAAATTCTTAGTAAAATATCCCTGTTGATATTCTTGATGGCTGGTATAACTGCTTCGAGGGTAAGTAGGTTGGTTGTGCCTTGTCATAGTGGTCATAGGTTCATAGTGGCTTGGATCATATCTTGTATTTTGTGCTCGGTGGATTAGATTAATTATTTCCATCCTAGTTGTCAGCTTCGCGGATTCGGGTATTTTTTTGAAATCCTTTACTAAGGAAAGCATAAATAATCTGTCTTCGTCTTCGAGAAATGATTCACGTTGAGTTCTTGAATTAATGCTTTCTTTTAAAACCGAAACAAAGTCTTCTTTTACCAAATTATTGTCTTCCTTTTTCTTCTTCGATCTTGGTTGTCCTTGAGATACTGATTCGGGGGTGGGAAGGACTATATTTTCCGTATCATTTAAGTTTGATTCTGTTGTATTCGGTTCTACCGTATCTTTAAGGAACATCAGGTTTTGAAAGTATACATAGGGAGATTTACGTTTCGCTGCAGCACCACTTTTTGCGCCTTTGACACGTCGTAGCTCCCTGAGGAATGAGTCCCTTATATTTTTCCATTTTTTTTGGAGTGACTTACCTGGAAATAAAAAAAAAAGTTATCATAACGTGTTTGTTTGTTCCAGATACCTAGCATCTGGATGCTCCTTCAGAGAACTAAATCATTCATTTCGCATTGGACACACAACTATTCGAGAAATTGTACTTGAGGTCTGCGTCGCCATATGGCAAAATATAAAAGACATTGCCTTTCCACAGCTCAATAGAGACAAATGGCTAGAAATAAGTGAAGGATTCAGGAAGAGTTCGCAGTTTCCTAACTGTATTGGAGCTGTGGTCGGAAAGCACGTAAGAGTCATTCAGCCGACCCATACAGGGTCACTATATTATAACTACAAAAACTATTTCTCTATTGTGCTGATGGCTATATGCGATGCCAACTACAAATTTATATGCATAGACGTCGGCGCATATGGAAAATGCAGCGATTCATCGGTATTCAAGAACTCCCATTTTTATGTAAAACTTACAAATAATAATTTAGACATACCAGACAAAAGACCGATAACTGAAACAGGTGTGCCTCTGCCTTTTGTCATAGTTGGCGATGAAGCATTCTCTTTGTCAGAAAATATAATGAGACCATATGCCGGAAGAAATTTGACAGACAAGAAAATAATTTTTAACTACCGCCTTTCCCGTGCACGCCGGTACATAGAATGTACTTTCGGGATACTAGCCAACAAGTGGCGAATTTTTCATCGTCCTCTTGATGTACACAGAGAATTTGCTGTTGCAATCATAAAAGCATGTTGCGTCCTTCACAACTACGTACGGGAGCGAGATGGGTACAAATTCGAAGACACCTTGTATATTCCTCCGACTATTGAAGAAATACCTCCCTGCCAGCCGTCAAGAGGAAATAGAACATCTACTCAAAACAGAGATCTATTTGCTGACTACTTCGTGGGTGAAGGACAACTCCCGTGGCAAAATCGAGTAGCTTTGAGAACAGAATAAAATAAACATTACTTACCGAGTTCGTTTTTTTCAGTTGTCCTTAAGAGCCCGCCACTACAGCACAACGCGAGCGATTTCGTACCTCTCGCCCCGCCCCCCTATACAATACGCGGCGGTAAGGCGCTCGGCGCCCCGCGCACCGCCGCGCGCCGGCGCCGCCGAACGCGGCGTCCGCGATCGAGTGTGTGTCTGTGCTGTGAGTCGAGTTCGAGTTTGAACGGCGCGGGTGCCCAGCTGATCGACAGCGATCGGTGCCGGAGAAGGGGCGGTGAACTTCGTGAATTTGAACTTGTTTCGTATGGCAATTCTTCTTCTTCGTAAAAAAATGTCATCCAAATAAATTCAATCGGAGCTGACAATCAAGCGAGGCGAGGTCATTGTCCATATAGGTACACTTTGTCTAAAGGCTCGTGCTTTTTTTCGTGGACTCGAGACTGACCCGTCATTCAGTCCTCGCTTATGTAGAGTAGGTACCTACTCAAACTAAGATAAACCTAAAAGGCTAGTATGAAATAAAATGATAAAAGTAAATATTCATCAATGTATATTCAGAATATACAATAGGTACCATTACAATAAAAGTAAAACTCCCATAAAAAGGTAAACATAATCAGGACTAAGTAGGTATCATGTTTTAGGTTTCAACAAATTACGTGACGCGCAACATTCGTAGGTACCTAACACAAATATCGTAGTAAGTACTGTAACAAAAAAACAAAATGTTTCCTTATAAATTTTAAAATAAACCGGCCAAGAGCATGTCGGGCCATGCTAAGTTCGGGTTCCGTAGCTGTATTTTACAAATGCGTCAATCTAAATAAAGTCGGGTTTGTTCGAACACTTATAACTCGGGAACAGCTGGACTGATTTTCATGGTTTTTGATTTGTTAGATTTGTCTCCGCCTCGAATAGCAGAATAAAAACAAAAAAAAATTGTAAAAAAAAAAAAAATAAGAATTTTTTTTTCCCAAATGTTCCTGGGTTTGGTAAAAAAAACTCAAAAAACGGATAGGTATGGGTAGGGTAGGGAGGTAGGTAGGGAGGGTAGGAAGGTTGGTAGGGTAGGTAGGGTAGCCAACAGCTAGTTTTACATATTATTGAAATCAACAATGGATTGTTGTATAACTGTGGTGTCGTTACTGTCGGTTGTTTCCTGCATTTTTGGAACTTTGGAAAGATGAAAATTAGTTGGATTTTGTTTTCTTTTCTTGGTTTTTTCTTTGCTAATGGTCGGAGGGATTATTTTTCTTAAAGGCATATTGCGTGTTTTTCGCGGATCCAACAATTCCGGCAGTAAAGATTCCAAGTAAAATGTCTTTAGTTTGGGAACCATGTGATCGTTCCACAGTTTTTGGTCGCATTGTATTGTTTCTATTTTTATCTGTTCATTTGAACCAGTCCACACGGCAAATAGACACTCTCTCCTTCCTGTAATATTTAACTGTCCTTGCACTTGGAAATACCAGTGGTGTTTTTTATTGATCAACAGTTGGCCATTATTATACTTCCAGAAAGTAATTTTCCTGTTTTTCACAGCATCTTCCAAATTCGTTCTGTAGGCTGATACTGGGCATTTAATTTCTACAATCCTATTTTCATCTATCACTCCGTCAGGAGTTGCTCCTAAAAATGGATGATTTTTATCGATAAATAAGCCACAGGGCATAATTTTAATATTTTCTTGCTGCTCCAGTTGACTCACGGCATTTTTTTCATTAATTTTACCATGTTTGATGGAGGTAACACCAGAGAGATCTTTTTGATACAGTAAACTTTTAACTATACTAGCTGACGTCGTGCTCCTCTTGTTTATAATTTTGCCGAAATTGGAAGCTGTTAACAAATTCCTTCGCATTTCCATCCATTTACTACAATCACTCTGGAGGACTGTTTCCCTTTCAATGTTCGTTCTTTCTTCGTCAGATTTCTCCAAATTTGTTAAAAATGTTTTTTTCATTCTTTCTAAATCTTCTACATGCAAATCAGGTTTCACACAGTTTTGACCGTAATTTTCATCTTCAGCCCTTTTTTCTTTTTGTTGAAAAACAAGCTTTCTGGGTCGCATTTTAGAGTTGGAACTGTTTCTTTTCAGTTTTCGCAATTCCAGATGTTTCGATTTTGACATTGGGCTCACACCCAGAATAGATTTTTGGAGCTTATACAAAGGTCTTTTTGTATTAAATGATACGACTGCCGTAGCGCATCTGGTCTGATATGAACGCCGAAGACAAAAGTTTATGCGTTTGCCACCGATACACTTTGCAATTATGGCGTTAAACTGCTCACAACGATTGCTGTCCACGTCTTCAATAAGACTGCGTGCATTGGCTGCAGTAGAGCCGACTATAAATTGTATTTGATTTTCTAACGCCGTATCTTTCAGTTTGACAGTGACATCTTCACTTGTTTTTTTGCTTTGGCAATAAAAATCCTGGCAATTTGTATGACAGCCGAAAGCATGATTATATGAATTGGAAATTGCTACATATAGATCGTTAATTTGTTTTGAACGGGTATCACTTGTTTTCTTCAGGTGTTTTATCGAAGAACAAATAACTTTTCTGATTGCCAGGATTCTTTGTGTATTCAGATACTTTCTATGCTGCAGTTTATAATTGGTATCTTTTGTAAGCGCTTGTAATTTATTACACAGATTTCGTAATAAATGGTTTCTACACTCTATTTTTTCAACAGTGTAGTTAGAATATGGCCGGGCATCTAAAATTTTAGAATACGTGGAAGCGTCTCCGTCAGCAACCATTCTGCCGTAAATTAGACCATACATGCGCATTGATTGTTTGAATCCTTCCACTAAGATTTCCGATTCCATGTTGGTAGATGAACCAGTATAATTTTTAAAACACATGTGCTCTGATGGTGTAGTTTGTTTATTTTGGGCGCGTACACATATGCAACAATATTTATTTTTTACGCCAAGATATAGCACTTCTCCAAACTTTTTACCTATGATTGCAGCAGCGCCTGATAACGAGGAATAGTTTTTCTTGTACGTCCTCTTGGCCCAGCAACCGTCAACGATCACGTCTATGACGGGGATTCCATCTGAATTAACTCTGCCTTCGTCCAACGCACTTTGCTTCTCACGAGCAGCCGCAGCTTCCATCTCAGTTGTGGCTAACTTTTCCCATTCTTCACTAACTCGGTTATCAATTTTCTTATAAAAAATCTCTGTCATAAACGGAACATTTATTGACGTAAATATTTCTTGCAATTGTGTATATCCTACACCTGTAATAGCTGCACTTGTTACTACGGCAGTATTTACATTCAAATTGTCGCTTGGACTAGGTTTGGACGTATCTGTAGAAAGTTTAACATTACACATATTGCATTTGAATTTTAATGTTGAAATCAAGCCTATCCTTTTCTCCCCTATCAACTCCAAATTATTTATACTGCAACCGAAGGCTGTTGAGTGGCTAGAAATTGTTTTTAATTCTTTTAGAAAATATTTAAGGTCTACGATTCTTCTTTCATCTGATTCTTCATTGGTTTCTACATCTCCGTCCGGAAACCTACAAGATTAATACTTTATTACATAAAGATATAAAGCAGGCAATATTAGTAATGCATGAATGCTCTGAAATAATAGTATTTCTTTGAATAGATCCGATGATCCCATGGCCAAAGAACTTTCATATGCCACTTGATCTCTTTAAAATTCCGAACCCCTGCTTCGGTGCCTTTTGCAGTAAAATAAAAATATTTTTTAACTATTTTTATTAGCAATAAAAGTGCCAATCATTCTACAGAACTGTTCCAAATTTCAGTATCTGAAATAAGCGGCTGTGACAGACAGACAGACGAAGTCGCACCGTAAGGGTTTATTATTTTGGTAGGTACCTACGGAACCCTAAAAACTGTTGAATCGAGAAATCCTCTTTTTGAAGTCAGAAAAAATACGAGTAGGTACAGTATTATAGCCGCATTCATTTCTACTACCTACCTTTGATTTTGATTCTCATAAACTAAGTCTTCGAGCTCATCATGGTCGTTCACTTCTTCGTTTTGGATTTGTTGTGATGGTACTTTTTTATCGTTCCTGAAACAATAAAACTTTAAACTTTTTGGACTTTTAGAATACCTAATAGAAATGATTGAACTAGAATGATATTATTTTGATACCTACCTACTTATTGTATTTTTACCCGCATTATAGATAGCTAAGACGGCTACGTATCAAGCTGTAGGTAACTTACCGATATAAACAGACCTCTCATTGTACCGGAAGCCTACACAATGCGAGATCAGCTTATACTGGATATTCACAGCTTGATATGTAGCCGTGCGTATACACTGTTTTCTTCTGTTTTCCGTGAAAATTTATAAAACTAGTAGGTACCTAAGTCTCGAAAATATCGAGACTGAACGACTTTTTATGTCTTGAAAAAATAAAAAATATTCAATAGGTGTAGGTGAGTACCTATGGGTAATTTGATATACAAACCGTGCAAACTCCTACGTTCGGACGGACGCGAAAACCACACGCGCTAAAAAACGCGCACTAGATTTTGAAGGCTCTGCTTAGCGCCGAGAGTTGAAAATATAACAGTGTGTTTTTTCGACGCGCTGGAATGCACTCTGTTGGATTCTCAATGCTCGGCTCAACACCGAGAGTTGAACATCCAGTGCGAATTTTTTTCGCGCGCGTGGTTTACGCGTCCTTCCGAACGTGGGCTGCGTGTTATTTTTTCTAGGATACAAAATAATACAAATTTTCTAACCGTTACAACGTTAGTAGTATAATCTGTGACAACGTTGAGTTGGTAACAAAAATCCACCTACCTACTTATTATCCATATTTACTAGGTAGCCTACCTAATGATTTTTCATGTAACCCGATAGGTACCATTTGTTTATTCATGTAAGTACTTACTTATCCGTATCGTCAAACGATAGCGGCGAGTCCTCATTTCCCTGTTCCAAATGTCCAGTCGCCGCCGCCGGACACGACGCGGGCGCCGCCCCCGCCGCCGGTCCGGCTTCGAGCAGTTGATGCTCTAATACCGTGGGCGCGCTTTTATTCGTCACATTCTCCAGTTCAATGAATGAAGTGTTTGATTTTCTGCAAATTAAATAGTCATAATAAAATTACGTGACATACGTAACATAACATGACTATCAGTTACACACAACATTCACAAACCTGTCCCTAACCCCACAGTTGTAGGTAGGTACTTAGGTACCTATCAAAAACTACGATGGTACGTATCATAATACCCCGATTGATCATATAATTCCTCCTAGTAAGTACTTATTTTACAACAATAACAATATAATTACAAAGCGTATTTTGCGACTCATCATCAACCGAATTGAAACTATCAACAGCCAGCAGCAGGGTGACGTGACACTAGACATGAGCTTTATCTCGTAGGTAGCAACAATAAAGTTGAAACTCGAAAATTGGTTCGCAAAACGAACCTTCATATTCGTCCATAAACATAGGTATTCGAAATACCTAAGTAGCTAGGTACTTACGTAAATAAAAGAATACTTACTTTTTTTCTTCTATCGTTCAGAATACGAAGTTGTTCCCTCAAACGTTGTAATTGTTTCCTTTTTCCGAGAATTTTCTTTTTAACCATTTTTATGTTATGTACCTATAGGTACCTACACTTTAATAAAAATATAAGTAGGTAGGTACGTATAATATATTAATAATATATTTACCTATACAAAACGTTTTCAACACTTTTTTACAGTAAATACTGTCCCTAAACTTTATTATGTATACCTACCACAAAACAAAATCATTCAAAATAATTACGTCGAAAATAGTCCGCTCTCTGTTATGTCGCCAAACATAGGTTCGTCTCGCAACAGGTGCCGCAGCAGACTGATTGAACAAATTGAAAAGGATAACGCTATTTACTATCGCGTGCAAAACGAGAGACAGAAATAGTCTGCTCGCTTAGAATAAAATAACGTAAGCGCCAAATCAGATTATTGCTAAATACGAGAAAACTAGGTACAAAAATTAAAAAAAAAAACGTCACGATTTGAGATAATATTATTACCTATCTATTAGGCTAAAAAACATAATTAAATTCAATAAGGATTCAGAGATCTAACTCAAAATAAGTGCAAATCGAGGTGTTTTAGTTTATTTTTTTTATCGAGATTTTTTAATCCAATCGTGTTTTCGCTACAACAGATTTAAAGATTATAAGTCCAAGTTTAATGGTGACCAAATAGCAAACTCTTAGGTCACATAGATACCGAGATCTAAATCGCACAATATCAGCAAAATAGCATCATGTGGACTCTTAAGTTTTCATTTCCAAATATTTCAATTATTTCTTCCCACATTATCCTTTTTATATCTCGGTTGGCATAGTCTTCACAGGACATGTCCCACAACGCCCTCCTCGTCTCGATTTCTGTTATAAATCTTTCCGTGTCGAAAGACATCGCGATAATTACAAATCTACAACACGTGCGGCCGCCACGGCTAGTGCGCGCACACTGGTGATTTTACTACAATACTATAGATCTCAGTGGCCGCAGCGACCAGCGACTGAACACTGGCCGCAAACGCGCCGCTCCGATCTCGCTGGCCGCTGCGGCTGAGTGTGGCCGCTGGTCGCGTGCGACCATTGCGCGGGCTCTGTGGCGATTTCATACTAAGGTACAGGTCGCGCGGTGGTTTATGATCGCTCGGCAAAAGTGGAAAGGGCATGCGCAGTGTTCTATTTTAAGGTCTATTTGGTCTATGTGCGGAGTGAGGGGGGCGGGTGTGCGCCGACGGCGACTCCTTATTGGTTGGTTAGTCGCTCTTCAATTCCCGCGCTGCGTTCACGCGTCTCGCGCCTCTTGGGTACTGTTGCGTATAGTTTGTGTTATCCTATTACTAATACGTAGTGGTAAACAAAATGGTTAAAAATAAAATTTTAAAACGGCAAGCTAGAAAAATGATTTACGACGAGAATTGTTACGTTAAAAAAGAAACAAATGAAATCGTGGGTAAGTTAAAGCAGGTTAAAAATACAACTGCAGCAGCCACAATATCATTGCAGAAAAAAATGGCCACACCTATACAACGCTTACACCTGTTTGCAAATAGAACAACGAATGCCACTGATAAGTCCATATTAATTGAAATCTGCAATACATTGGAACAAATTCGAGAAGAAACTGCGGAAACTGGCACAACTAATGAAAATATTTTACAACAAGTTATGAGTAATTTGAAACAGGAACAAAAAAGAACAGCACTGGCAACAAATACATCTGTGATAACAGTCAGGCGAATTACCACACAGGCCGCAAATTCCGAGTTTTTGACGGTGTTTAGAACTCCTGGAAAGAAAAGACCGCGCGCAAAACCAATAACGGGTATTGATAATTTTGACCAAGGAGTCATTAAAAGATGTATTCATAACTTTCACTTAACTAATAAAGAAATTCCCACAGTTGAAAAACTAAGACAAAAGTTACAGGAAGATATAAACTTTCAAGGCTCTAAAACTAGTCTTCGGCAGATTATTAAAGAATTGGGATTTAAATGGAAAAAGACCGAAAATAACAGGAAGGTTTTGATAGAAACTACAAACATCCGACTCAAACGAATCGAGTACCTAAAAAAATTAAAAAAATATCGTGAAGAAGGACGAACAATAATTTACACGGATGAATCGTACGTGGATTCATCACACTCGAATCCCAAAGCTTGGACGGATGGTTCAACGAAGGGCCTTAAAACGCCTATTTCTAGCGGACAACGTGTGGTCATCGTACATGCTGGATCCGAGGCGGGCTTTGTCCCAAATGCGTTGCTCACTTTTAAAGCTGGAGGCAAATCAGGAGACTACCATGACAACATGAATTACGAGAACTACGAAAAATGGTTGAAAACCCAACTTATTCCTAATATTCCACCCAATTCTGTTGTCGTGGTTGATAACGCTTCCTAACATAATAAGCAGTATGACCTTGCACCCACATCAAACACCAGAAAAGCAGATATGCAAACCTGGCTGTCCGAAAAAGGAATACCATACGATGATGAAATGTTAAAACCACAATTGTTTCAGTTAATAAAAACACACAAAGAGCAATTTAAAACGTTTTCTATTGACAAGATTTTGGCTGAACACAATCACAACATTTTGAGACTGCCTCCGTATCACCCTGATCTCAACCCTATCGAAATGGCATGGTCTATGATCAAACAGTATGTGGGTAGCAAAAACGTGAAATGGAATCTCAATAATGCTATTGAGCTTGTCAAAGAAAAAGTTAATTTAATGGGAGCAAGAGAGTGGGAGATCTTGTGTAATAAAACCAAATCTGTAGAAGAAGAATACGCAAAAAGTGACCACATCATAGATCTTATGACAGAACAGTTTATTATTCGTGTTACTGATGACAGCTCCGACAGTGAAGAGAGTGATGATGATGACTCCGAAATGTCTGACGACAACGAAGTGCCCTTACGTTCGTGCTTCCATCCTCAACCTTCTACTTCAACATCCCAAGATGAAATGGAAGGAATATCACCACTGCCGGATGAATAATTTTCCTGTGATTTTACGTATTAAATATAATACAATAACTATTTACTTTTGTTTTTTATTTTTTTCAGAACTTACCTACTTGCAAGATAAATTACAAGCAAAAACTAGTGTTATCATGTTAAGTTACTAAAGTTCAAAAATACGAAATAAAAAATAATTAATAACACACAAAGAATTTCTGTGCGTGATTGTACACATGCGCCGATTGCCCTTACTACTTTCCTCGAGCGATCATAAACCACCGCGCGACCTGTATCTATCTCGATGGCCGCCACGACCTGGCCGCTGCGGCCAAGCCGCTAGTGCGCTATTGCTCTATGAGTGTGAATCACTATTATATGAATCTTTTACATTTTAACAAAGCCAAACCAAGACTTAAAAGAAGATGGTGGATGATAAAAATGCACAGAAAGCGTAATAGGTTAGGCCTCTTTTCCATTACACGGTTGTTCAAACGTACGGTGTGTAAGCCGTACGGTTGAAAAAACGTGCTAGCTTGTACATGATACGGCAAAATCACCGCGCGAGACATTGGTAAGTACTGGCTAGTAGCGCTTTTTACTCGGGCTGTGTAGGACGTGCTGCGTCATGAATTTTCTTACGAAAAAAAAGATTATAGTTGCTTATTACATATATAGGAAAAAGAAAATAGAAAAAAAAAGGGAAGTAAGGTTTTGGATACATCCGATTTTAGAAAAAAGGGAGGAATATGGCGCGTTTCATACACTTGTCAAGAATCAATTGAGAGAAGATGAAGACAAGTTTTACAATTATTTTAGAATGCAGAAAACTACATTCGACAACTTGCTCCAAAAATTATCCCAGGAACTAAAACATCAAGATACTTTTATGCGAGAGAGTATATCGCCCGCAGAAAGATTGGCTGTAACTCTGAGGTAAGTAGGTACAAAATTAAATGACATATTTTAGTTTAAAATTGTTTATTGCACACAAACAAAATTATTATAATACATGTAATTGAATTTTAATAATTATTAATTTAAGAACAAGTAAATCAAAAAATACACTACGCTGAAAATGCTACTCAAGTGCGGTACTAAAATCGAATTCGTCTTCAATAGAAACTTGAGAATCTGCCGAGATACTTTCCGCATTTACACTATGTACAGATAATTGTGATTCGGGTCGGTAGTGGATTGGCTCTAAACCAGAACCGTGTCCAAAATCATGAGAAGACGTCTGTGGACGACTTATTCCATAGCCCGATCTAGCAGCTGTAGAATATCCATATGTTGACGATTGCGCATTTGAGGATGCTGTACCACTTAAATATCCTTGATGGCCTTGATCCCATTGGTTTCTTGATGTAGGTATATACTGAGTACACTGTCTTTGTTGAATATTTTTAATTATTGAAATTACTTGAAACTGAAAGTCTATCATATTTTCATCACTGAACTTGTCAACTGTATCAGCGATTCCCATAAAAAAGTTCATACTACGGCTTTTCTTTTTCTCATCTCGTTCTGCTGAATCCATAAACTTCATAAACCTAATGTCAACTTCACTTAGTTCATTTTTTCTTTTTTTTTTAGCCCTTTGCGTCTCACTCCGTTCAGTGTATCCCGAGCTTGATTGATTCGGGACTGCACTATCAAAATTTTCATTACTGAGGCTAGAATCATGAACATGTTCAGTCATGTTAGAATCGGTCTTGCGATGCTCAACATTTTTTTTTAGGAACATCATTTCATCATAGAACATATATTTTCTTATTTTTTTTGCTGAAGAACCAGACTTACATTCATTAATTTTTTTGTCATATTTTATCCAGCTATCTTTCATATTGGTCCACTTCTTCATCACCATTTGCCCTGAAAATAAATAAATAATAATTATTAAATTCAAAATTTATAAAAACCCCCGACCTAAACTGAATCGACCCCGACCTAAAATGGGGTTTTAGTATTTGAACCTGAACCGTTTTGTTTTATATTTCAGGTATCTAGCAACAGGAGATACCTTTACTGACCTATACTACAGCTATAGAATTGGAATAAAAACCATAAGTTGCATCGTACGTGAAGTATGCCACTACATTTGGTTAGAACTGTATAAAGAATATATGAAAATGCCATCTAAAGAAGACTGGCTACACATTGCAAGCAAATTTCAAGAATCTTCCAACTTCCCGCTGTGCTTAGGAGCGGTCGATGGAAAACACATCAGACTTATTAAGCCAATTGATAGTGGCTCGATGTTTTTAAATTACAAACATTTTTTTTCTATAGTTTTGATGGCAGTAGTAGATAGCGATTACAACTTTATATTTGTTGACGTTGGCGCCTACGGAAAGGAGTGTGATTCCAGTGTGTTTAAAGAGACCCCATTTTGGAAAAATTTAACAAACAACGGATTAAATCTACCCGATGCAACACGTTTGCCTGGAATTGACTACGATTTGCCATATGTGTTCGTTGCGGACGAAGCCTTTGCTTTGCATTATCACTTGCTTCGTCCATTTGGTGGTCATCAGCTTGATCAATTAAAACGTACATTTAACTACAGACTCACCAGAGCGCGAAGATTTGTTGAATGTGCGTTTGGCATTTTATCCAATAAATGGCGAATTTTTCACCGGCCAATGAATGTGTCCATCGATTTGGCAGTTGATATTGTGAAAACATGTTGTGTTTTGCAAAATTTTATACATAAGCAGGAAAACTTTCAGTTTCACAATGCGAGTGAAAATGAGTCCACCCTTGATTCAGAATCGGAACTAATCCAGTTACCTATCACGAATGCAGTTCGCGGAAGTTTGGCGGCTAATGAAGTTCGCAACAGATTTGCACAATATTTTGTATCTAACGAAGGTCGCCTCTCCTATCAAAACAACTATGCATAAGTAAAAAGTTAATAATTAAATATCTGTAACTTACCAAACTTGTTTTTCTCATCACCACTTAAATCTTCAAATGTGGGCTGGAAATGAATAAATATTTCTTTCCAGGAATCATATTTAAGCCGCTTATTTTTATAATCGTCGATGGTCTTATCCCATATTACAGGCCTTTCTTGAATCAACGTAATTAATAATTCTTGATTTATGTTCATTTTATAATAAAATCGCGAAACAGCGTATATAAGCGGTCACGAATCCGTGCGTACGTCCGGCACCGTCGACACACCCCGATAGACTGCCATACAACACTGGTGAAAATCACGCCGTGCGTAGACGCGGCGCGCCGAGGGGCAGTCACGGCGCACGCGGCCGCGGCGCCGTGCCTTGGCGCCACCGTGCATGTCGACAAGCTCATATAGTGATCCATACCACACTGACGACCGTGCCTACACGCGGCGAATTAACCGTAGATTTTCACGGCGAGAAACCGTGTAATGGAAAAGAGGCCTTAGTCTTTTTCATAGTTTTCTGTTTTAAATAAATTGGTTTTATTATATTTATTTTACAAGCTTTTTTCCGTTCAGTTCAGGAGAACGATGGAAGAAAATATATTCTCTAATCTGCTAGCTGAACCAAGTCAACAGTTTTTTGGATTCGTCCGTATGACAGCGACTGATTTTGAAATACTCCTTAACAAAGTGGGGCCTATTATAGCAAAACAAGAAACTAGATCTAGAAAGTATTCCAGCCAAAGTACGATTAGCAGTCACATTACGATATTTAGCTTCTGGAAATAGTTTCAGGAGTTTACTTTACTTGTTTAAGATGTCTCATCAAGTTATTTATTTTATTCTTACTCCCAATTCCAAAGTTTCTGCTTTATGTTTTTTTATAGCACAACAAATGACTTTCCTATTAGCGAGTATTCTTTGCGTAGTTAGCATTTTTCTCATAGGCAGTGGGTATTTTGTGTCTTTGCTAACAGAAACTAATTTGCTGCACAGATTCCGTAAAATGTGATTCCTGCATTCGATTTTTTCCACTGTAACATCCTTGTATGGCCTTTCTTCGAGTATCTTCGAGTAGGTACTTGAATCGCCATCTGCGATCAGTCTTCCGTAGATAATGATGTACATCTCTACTGATTTTCTGAAACCCTCTGCTATTATTTCGGCCTCCATGCCAGATGAGGCCCCCGTATAATTTTTGAAACACTTATGTTTGCTTGGAGCTATACCTTTATTCTGAGCACGGGCACAGATACAGCAGTACTTGTTCCTAACTCCTAAGAAAAGAACTTCTCTAAACTTTCTACCGACTATGGCTGCTGCTCCAGAAAGCGCAGCATAGTTGCTCTTGTACGAGCGCTTAGACCAGCAACCATCAGCAATGCCATCAATGACTGCTACTCCGTTTTTCACCTTTCCTTCTTCTATTGCAGCTAGTGTTTCACGTTCTGCTGCAGCCTCCATAATTTTATGAGCGGTTTTTTCCCATTGATCACAAATTTCTGTGTGTTTTTTCCGGTACATTTGTTGTGTCAATGTGGAAAGATTTTTGGCTATACACAAACCTTGGAATTGCTCCAAGCCAATACCTGCATTAGTAATACCAGAAACTGCTGCTGTATTAATGTCTAGGTTCTGGGTTGGCTTGGGATCTGACGTATTGATTATAAATTCACCTCTGCACATATTACAGGAAAGTTTTAATTTAGAATATAAACCTAATTTAGTTTCTCCTATAATGTTTAAGTTTGATAGTGTGCAGCCAAATTGAGGAGCATGATTCGATATAATTTTTAATTTTTCAGAAAAGTACACCTTATCTATTATCACTCTCTCTGCTGCATTATACAAATTTTCATCTTGAATTGTACTCTGTGTTTGTGGTCGGCTCTTTTGAGTGGCCCGCGGCTTCAATGAACTGTAATGAAAAATTTAACTTAATTATAATTACCAAGTACTAGTAAGTAGGTCAGAGCTGTGACTACACAACGTACAAGTCCAACAAGTGAAGAACCAGCGGAGCCACGAAAGTGACTTTGATAAAACTCGGGTTTATATGTTATTTTGATAATGCTTTACGAATTGGAGCAGGTACCTTTTTGGAGCATGCTCTTCATTCCTGGCATAATCATTATGGTGAGTATTTTGTTCTGCTTGACAATAGTTCGTACGTATATTTTGTCCATTAGGGTCCACATTTTCCAAATTCAATATTGTTCTGTAAAAGTAATATAGTAATTATTCAATATTTCAGACACCATCATCTGTCTAAGCGAACACTATTTCAAGATGGAAATGCGTGTGCGGATACTAGGTATATAAATAAACATACACAGGGTGACACTCTGTTATAACATCGTTTCGATCACATTCGGCACGTTGTACAATATTTTTTAACCGACTTCTAAAAAAGGAGGAGGTTCTCAATTCGGATGTTTGTATTTTTTTTTTTATGTTTGTTCGGGCATTACTCCGTCGCTTGCCAACCGATTTGAAAAATTCTTTTTTTGTTGGAAAGGGTATACTTCCCAAATGGTCCCATTGAAATTTTATCGAAATCGGTTCAGCAGTTTGGTTATTAAATCCAAATAGCTGGAAAAAATATGTGGAAAAATCATCTATGTATACGAAATTGCGTATTTTTGCTTTCCTGTGACTTTCCAGTGGTGTTGTTAGGTATGGGGTACCGCTAAATAAGAATAAGAATAAGAATAAGAATAAGAATAATTTAAATAAAAAACTTTTTCACAAAAAAAAGAAACCGACTTCCAAAAAACACTACAAAGTTCAAAATAACTTTAATTTCGGAAGTCGGTGTCAAATAACGAAGAAGCAACTAAAAACACCGACTTCCGAAATTAAAGTTATTTTGAACTTTGTAGTGTTTTTTGGAAGTCGGTTTTAGACGCAGCAATTCTGAAAATAAAATATGATTTCAAAACAAATTCCTTGTTACACTATCATGACCACAATAAATTGCTCTATAAAAGATAGGGTTTAAATACCTAATGAACATACTAAATACCTTCGAAATCGACGTAAATATATTTCATCAAACAAACACCAACACCAACTAAAAGCTTGTGTTTATATTGCATATACTATACTGCCCGCGGTCGCTCGTAGGTGACGGGCGACTATAGAAATAGGAAAAGTGGTATAGGTAGATATTATTATTTTTATAGCATACTCGCAAGATCATTATTGTTTTCCATCCGTCTATCTAGACTACACACACATACTACAGACTAGACTATACACTAAGGGAAAATTTTATTGTGAAAAATAATATACCTAATAAATAGTAAAAGTAAATAGCTACCTATCATGAATCTAATTTTTTACCTACTATCCTAATAATCTAATAAAGTATGTACCTACTATAAACTTTTGATATCGTCGTGTCAAACTAGTTACCTACTCGGCCCGCGTAAGTTGTAGTAGGTAAACGAATTTAGATCCGGTGCCACTCAAAATAAAATCTAAAATCGCCTGCACAAACTTCTCGAACGGATGAAATGTTTTATTTTTTTGCTGTTAACAGGTAATTCACAAACTTACCTTCGACAATTAGCCATCCAGTCAATTTGTAACTTTTTTAGTTGTCGTTTTGGAAGTCTTTTCAATGTTTTTTTCTTATTTCCCATTTCACTATTTATTTCGAACAAAAACAACAATTACGATTAAAATGATAATTACTCGGCGCTGCTAAACACTTGAGCATTGTCTTCTCGTCTCAACAGAGCGAGCGCGACTGATGCGTGAAATAGAAATATGCTTGAAACTTGCGCAACGAGCGACGGAAGATTACTTCTTGCGCGGAATGAAAACGTAGTATGCGCCAGAAGTGCGTAATAAATCCATAACTAAAACGAATTACATAAAATGCCTAGGCTCAGCCTTTACTCTTGTATAAATATCATTAATTATCGAATTTTTGTCGCAATAGGCGTTGCTATATGGAGAACAAAACGGAAAAATATTAAAATTAGAGGTTACTTCGTAATTTTTTTCTATCGAGGAAATAGAAAGAAAGAAAAAGCGTTTATTCCGCCAGAAAAGACGCACAAAAATAACTTAAAATAATTAAAACAAAGTTAGCTACAAAACCCGTATCACTGCCACCAGGCTATGTCAGGACCGGGCACGAGTCTTTGGTCATGCCATAGACAAAACAGAACATCGTTCTAGCTTTGTCCATGGCATGACGTCCGGCTCTAACTGTCGACTGACAGTGACAAGTTGACACTGGCAAAATATAAACAAGTAAACACAAACAGTATTAGTACAGTTTCTGTGTACAATAAAAAAGATACAAATAATTCTCAAAATATAACTAAATTCAAGTTGTGCGTCGCATCCCAGCAAGAATCGGTCGGTCGTCGTTTATGTTTTTGATCAATGTGAACCCTTGAATATATGATGTAGTTTTTCATACATTTTTATTTCAAGATTTCGTCTGGAAATTTTCATGTAAAATCAAATAAAAGTTTGATAATTTTGCTATAAATGCGCGCTCTTAACTAATGTTTTGCATTCTAATACATCTTTAAGTTATGGAAATCTTTCGATTGCTGGTGTTAATTCTGGGAAATTGAAGCTTGTACTAGTGGCGAGGTCAGCAATTGGTAGAATATAACAAACTGTCAGAGAAATCAAACCTAGTTATTATTTGGTTGATTGCTTCAATGTAAAACTGCATGCAGTCAAGGCGTAATCGGTCTATATCTGATTGTGCGGGAGGATTTGGTTGGCGTAGCATCTCATGCAATGTTTCCTGTGCTGATATTCCAATATATATTTTATCTATTGGCACGTAGAGCCTTGGATGATTAAATTGGATTTTAAATGCATTGGTTCCCTTAACGTGGGAGAGTTCCATATAATTGGCAGCAAGAGTTTTTATTAACACGTTGAACGCCACACTGAAAACCATATTTAGGCCAGCAGTGCTATTCTCTAAATGACAATTTCGTGGCTGTAAGCTGCGACGAGCTCGTCGACGAGACAGCCTTGAGATCGATCGAGCGTGTGTCGCTGATCCAAACGGTATTCACTAGCGTGGCTGAGCTCGTCGACGAACTGTAAGCTGTAGCCTCTCGTCGCTGTTTCGTTGACGAGTTAAGAACTTGACACAAATTCTTTTAATCATAATCGATCAATCTCGACTGAGAATTTTAGGGGTTTAAAATTTAAAATAAAGGGCTTTCTATAAGTTTTTATGAAATAGAGTAAAACATACACAAATTTAATAATTATAAGAATGTATTGCTTATTTATTGTTCCGTTTTAAGACTGAATGACGATTCCTTTGCCTAGTTCGAGCAACGCGACGCGACGATGAAAACGAACGTAGACAAAAACCACAGACCAAATAGGTTACAAAAACCATAACCAACAACAGACGCGACGCTAACAAAACCACTTGTATTTTTAGTTTGAAAATTCAAGTGTTTGTTTGTATCAGCAATTCAGCAGCTATTGCTCGAAACATAACTTATTTCTGTGACCAAGAGAATAAATAAATATACCTTATAACGAGGCAGCCCCAAGACTAAAGGTTAACCAATGACGTGCCGCGATTTATCTCGCGCGCTCTGTTTACTCTGTGGTCAACGTCAACGGCTGTCAAGTCATGTCATATAAAATAATATTATTCGCTTTTCGTATTACATTGTAGTCTGTGTTTCGTATTTTTGCGCAAATAAATATGTTTTTCCGTTTTTCTTGAGATATTATTTCGTATGACCTCTGCTCGAATACTGGACTCCGAAATTGATTGCCTTCTGACTGACCCCCGCTAATCGCTTGAACATTGGACAGCGTACTTGCCACCCCCGCTGACCTTTGCTGGATAACCAGATTTGTTTGCTTTGCTCTTTTTACAAATCATGCACCATGACATGAGCCTGTGCATTAATTGCGGAGTAGCAACGAACCGCTGCAGAACAATAGAAAGGAAAGGCGAAGATTGGAAAATGAATTAATTCTTGCAATTGTACAGGAATGGGTCGCGCCGCAAATGGTTGGTATCCGATATTTCTATATCGTAACATTTTTGTACTATGTAATTATTTAATGTAATCAAACTAATAGTGTTATCGCTTATGTCTGTTGTCTGTTGATAGTTGTATTTTCTAAAATGGTACCAGAATGTGCAACAAATTCATTTTCGAGACATGTGACATCACCAATCCAGACTGAATATGTATGGTTGCCTGTGTCCCTGCAATGGAAATGTAATAACACCGTCCGCTTATGTTTTTTATTGAAGAATGGGCTAGCTTTTGACCTCGATCTCTCCTGATGGAAAGCGATGGATGAGGTCTTTTATGGAGCGAGTGTGCCCAGAAGATGCCTTAAGGCACGTTTCACATGTTTACCAAAATGTGCCACTCAGATGTTTATTTCTAAATGCTAGTGCTAGACCTAATAGTCTAATGATAAATGTTTGTTTCAGGTAAATGAAAATTACTTTGTCTGCTAAGGGGAATCATGCCAATGCCTCTTGATGACAATAGACCAGAAGGGAATGAACAAACACCTATATGACACCAACAAGTGTGTATCCACTGTGGACTTTCTCTTCTGAGAAGAGTTGGCTGCCATTAACTTAGGACTGGTACATCGCAAGAACACAGTACCTATGCACGAAGTTATAAGAGAATGAATTTGTGATAATAATATCAACACATTAAGTGCAAATCAAAAACAAGATATGTTTTAATTAAAAGAGTCTGATTGTAATTTATTGGATTGTAGAAATGTTAAGTCTGTGTAATACCATACTTTTTACCACTGCACACTGGTTTGGTTTGAGCAATTCAGACAGATACCTATTTAATGATGTGCCTCAGTTTCTGAACCTTACTATATTAGCTGCTTATTTAATTGAACTTAGGACCGGGACTCTGGACTGCCTCCTGCACAATTTATGAATACTGTATTATCATAATTATTGTGATGATTCTAATGAAACTATTATTAATAAAACTATTTACCAGAATTACGTCTTTTTTTAATTTGAAGAAAAGTGTTATTCAAATCTCAGATTATTGTAATCTGAGATCGTATCAAACCCCTAAGAGGATACAATATTAACAAATACAAGCTAGGAATGATGTAAGTGGGGCTTGTCTTATAAACATAGTTTTCAAATTCTGAAGTGATCTTGATCTTACTGATAACCTTTGCTACATGAAACTTAAAGCCTAAGCGCTGATGTATCTAGCTACCTAAATCCTCATTGCGTTAGGCTGCAGGCGCTGCAGCCGCGTAGGTCTGTTATAGTCGATTTCGATAACGACAACCATTTGAAATTATTTCCTAGCGTGTGCCTGTTCCAGATTTATGTAACAAACGAAGCCTCAAAACAAGACAATTATATTTTTTAAATTTATACTAGGAAAAAGCTGTAGAGTGTGTTTGCTTGAACGCGCTTATCTCAGGAACTATTGATTCGAAGTAACAGAATATTATAATGTTGGATAGCCCTTTTATCGAGGAATACTTTATAATATATTAATTAGATCTTCAGAAACCCTATAAGTATACATATATGGATAAACTCTGTATCACGGGATATTGTTTCAAATTTTTTTATTTGTTTCGCCTGGCGTGTGTTTTTCAATTCGTCACTTTTCTTAGCTTCTTCTAATAAATGTAGCTTTATAATCAACCGAGCTGCCATTTTATCAAATAATATGTATGAAGATGAAGAAAAAATGTTAGACGTATGCGCGATTATTGTAGCTTTGGCATTTGACAGTTCGAAGCGAGGCTGTGGGCGAGGCTGTAGGCGTCTTCGTCGCTCTTTTTTCTTAGGGAATACCAAAATGTACAAAAAACTGTCAAAAGTGTCAATTTGCCCGCCGTTGAGTAGTTCTAACTCACAGACGTCACAGCCTTGAGCGCTAGTGTAGCTTTACGCAGCCTAGTGAATACCAAACTGAGTTTCACCGCTGCGGCAGCGCTGTACGCAAGGCTGAATCCTTAGAGAATAGCATAGCAGGAGGCCGCGGCGGACACCGTGTGACCCCCAATATGTCGAGTCCAGGGGGCCGCGGCGGACACCGTGTGGCCGCATGGTCTCGATCACTAAAAAAACTTCTAGACGGCCGACAGACACCGACTCGACTGTTTTTACTAAGGCAAGTGATCCGCGCGGCCCCATAGTACGGCCCAACCAATTGGCACAAAAAAATCAAAAGGACTTTGAATTTATGGGCTTTTCTAAAAGTTGTTCCCAAAAATTCTATAAGTACTTATAGTTGGTATTTTGAATAGTTCAATTGAGTGATCTTGTATTTAGATGGGCGATAATTTTTAATTATTTTAAAGCACTAGAAAGTCGTTACAATTTTAATTGTTTTCCGTCAAGTACGTATCAAATGAGGAATGGGTTCAGTAGGAAATAATATACACAAAAGTTACATTTAAACGAAAAATATTAAGGTTTACCTTGTGTTTCGGCTTGTTTATTCAATATAGGTTAATATAAATAGCTGTTTTTTTATTTGAATATGTACATATTATATGAGGTCACCCGGGGCGAAAGCAACTAACAAAAATAATTTTCAAACTTTGCTTCCCTCCACCATGAACTACTTAAATAAGAGGGATTTTCTAATAAACGCACTTCATTGCACAGCTTTCGATGAACAATTTTGACATAAATTAAGTTAGAAGTAAACTTTGGTTTTTCATTAATTTGCATTATTGTTGAAAAAGACCAGTAAAAGTTACATTCACCCCACTTTGGGGTAAATGTGACTATTTGTTATAACCCGGTTGTTATCTGTTTCTAAATTTTGAGGTCAAGAGTACATGTAGATACAAACAGAATTATCTGTAAAAGCTATCTATAGTCGTTGAGATATAGTTCAGTTTCAAGCAAATTTACTTTTATTTTTTTATGGGGTGAATGCAACTGTCTTCCATACTGACTAGTGTTGAGATATAGTACTTACTACTTGTCGATAAATATTTTTGAAGACATTCGATAATAACAATAATGAAAGTTTTAAATACCTATAGATTTCTTAGTGCTAAAACGCAAAATCGATCTAAGTGTTCTTTAAGAATAAGATCAATAAAGTATATTATACTCATAAACAGTAATTCTATTTTATTAATGGAATTTAGGATATAAAATAAAAGAAAGAAAATATTTCTACTTATGTAAAATGGTTTGACGATACGATAAGTACGTATTGATGACTAATCTTGTTTTTGCCCACGCGTAGCGTATACATGTGATATTATTGTTGAACGAGGAATATTGAAGCGTTCCGCAGCAGCATAACTGGTTAACTGTTTTTGCTTTACTAGTCGTACAGCTTCAAGAAGTGTTTCACTGCAATAAGTTTTCTCCTTTTTTCTTTTATAGTTTCGGACCATCTGATAACAAAATTTACATTTTGTATTAACTTGGTACAATTTTTTATTTAAGATATCTGTTTTATTTTGTTAAAACTGAAACACTTCAAACTAATTGCAGCTAAACATTTATGCAAATACGCGAAGTTCACTTATCGAAATATCGACACGGCACGTCACTAGTAATTTGTAGTTTTCATACAAAAAGCATGGGGCGATTGTAACTGCAAAAATAGTTGCAATAACCCACGTGCATGAAAATTTGAGGTTAATGTAACTATATCAATAAAATGTTAACTATAATACCTAGAGTTTAACCAAATATAACAAAAACACTTACGTTTTATCTTGTTTTTAGGTTGCACTTCTATTTTTCCTTGCAACGACTTGAAATATTTTTAATGTCATAAAACCAAACACACAACGCGGCAACAAGTAATTCCAAAATGGCGGTTGACGAAAAATGATCTGTCAGTACTACAGTAGGTGAACTAGTGATGCCAACTGTACTTAATATGAAAAAGCTATGATTCCTCTTTACTGCAATAGATAGTGCTATCTACAAAAATGATTAGTTTAAGAGAAAATTGAATTAGTTGCTTAGCCTCATAGTTACTTTCGCCCCGGGTGACCTTGTATTTAAATTTAAAATGAAATAAATGTATGATATTTTTACGTAATGTTTAATAGTAAAAAAAGAGATCAATCGTTTAATCAGATATACAGTATTTCTTTTGGAAAAGAGGTAAATACTATGCATTATAAAAATAATAACTAAGAAATCTGTAAATCTTTAGAAATAATATAGCCTATCTTTAGGATTGTAAAAAAAATATAAAAATATAGCAAAATCTAACCATGTACTTTAAAGAAACAGTCATGGCACAAAATAGGCTTTTCAGGACAAACGCTACAAAAAGTGTTCACTTTTTTCGTCTTGTTTCGTGCCTGTGAGCGACCCAAGTTCTTGACATTCGTTTTGTAGCATTCCCCACAATTTCGTCTAGTCTAGATGGACCCTCTAACTTCACCAAAACATGTTTTTGTCTTTTAGATCTTGTTGGAGCTGGTTCATCTGCTTGTTGATTAGCACAGTAAGATTTCAAAATTGCAATCCTAAAATCTGTTACTTTAATTTTTTTTTTTTACAGACTGGTACAAAACATGAGCATTGATCAGAGCTATATTCAGAATCATATCTAATGCAATCTTTTTATACCAGCGGATGGATTTGCGAAGCGGAGTTGAATAAGAAGCCATTTGGTTAGCTAAATCCACACCACCTTTAGCCTTATTATATTCCAAAACGATATGAGGCTTCTTCACAACCTTTCCACGTTTTGTGATCTCGACGAAGCGCACAGAGTGCTTTGTGGATAAAACTAGAACACTTCAACACCGTTATTCCATCTCGGCTCTCTTCAGCATAATAATGGCCCTTCTTGAGTTTTGTGCTGGTAACTTTTTAGGAAGCCCCCTCCTGTTTTTTCTCACCGTTCCAACAAGATGAGTTTGCTTGCCCAAAAGTCTTCGCGCCAAATCAATGTTGGTATACCAATTATCGGTATGCAAAGTATGCCCTCTGTTAAAATAGTCTTCACACATATTCATCACAACATTTGTGGGTGTTGTGTTTATAGTGTCGCCGTTTTTTCCTGCGTAGATATTAATTTTGTGTGTATACCCAGGAGTGGAGCACAACTTGAATAGATTGACACAATACTTATGCCGCTTTTGTTTATTGTATTGTCTGAATATGATCCTTCCACGAAATGGCACCATGCTCTCGCTCTCGTCGATGCAAATACACTTCTGGACACATCTATTGGCCCACCTTAGAGTTTAGGTTTCGATGGCCCCTACCGAAATATGATTGCTAGATTGAACAAAAACTGTTGATGCAGTTTTAAACCTGATACATTTTACCATCTTTTTCGATCGTATTGTTTTAAATTTGAATTCAGAATACCATACTACATGGAGCTACGCCTAACAAGTCGGATATGCGCCTTGTTAAAGGCAATTGATTTTTGAATAAAAAACATGTTTTATCAAATAAAGGTTTAATTTAATAACGCATGTTGCCTCCTTGGGCATCTACCACAGCTCTCATACGATTAGGCATAGAGTATATCAACCGCTCTATGAAATTTTGAGGGATCATCTCCCATTCCTCTTCTATGGCAGTTTTCAACTCCTGCATCGTCTGGGCAACTGGCTGACGAGCCCTAACACGTCTTTTTAGCTCGTCCCACATGTGCTCAATGGGGTTCATGTCTGGGCTTCTGGCTGGCCAGTCCATAACTGTGATGTTCACATCCCGAAGATATTCCCTGACGATGCCGGCCGCATGGGCTCTTGCATTATCATGCATAAAAAGGAAATTTGGGCCCACATAGTCCGCGTATGGTATCACGTGAGGTTCTAAGCACTCACGAATGTACCTTTCAGCATTTAATGTTGGCAGCCGTGGTCCTGTAACAACCTCAAGTTGAGTTTTGCCGCTCGCGGATATACCGCCCCAGACAGTCCATGAGCCACCGCCATAAGCAACCCTCTCTTCAAAGCAGCATTGTGCGAAACGCTCTCCCTTACGTCGATAGACCTTCTTCCTTCCATCATTGCCATGTAACACAATTTTAGACTCATCAGAAAAGAGTACACGGCTCCAATCTTGCTGTGTCCAATTTAAATGACTGCGTGCGAAATGAAGGCGCGCTGTTCGGTGGGCTCGCGTTAGTTTGGGCCCATTAGCTGGCTTGTGTGGTACCATATCGCGTTCTTTTAACCTTCTCCGAACAGTTCGAGCGCTCACAGATACTCCGTGGAAGTCGCGAAGTTGGTTTTGTATCTCAATGGAGGTAAGATGACGATTTCTCAAGCTGGTCGTCACGATGAATCGATCCTGCCTTTCAGTTGTGACCCGAGATCGTGGCCTTCCTTGGCGACGAACAAAGCCGCCAGTCTCTAGGTACCTCCGATAAACATTTCGGACCGCAGATCGACTTAAATTAAGTTGAGCACTCACGTTTCTTTGGCTGTGTCCGGCCTGAATAAGTGCCACAGCTTGGGCGGCGACTTCAGGTGAAGTATCCATAGATTATTGATAGAACCTCACCTTAATGTTAAGAATAAGTAATGTTTGTTGCAAAACCAAAGATATCAATCACTTTTTCAAGAATTAAATCCAAGTAAACCAATAAAACCAAGTTTTCTTAGTATTCGATTGTTTGATATCAACAAACAGGCTCCAAATTGTCTTTTGTTTCTTTGAATTCTGTGTTCGAAATTCAAAAAAAGACTATTGAATGAAATTGTGAATGTGCCAGGTTCAAAACTGCATAAAAACTTTTTGCTCGACCTAATATAAAATTTTAGCTAGGACCAAACGAAACTGAAAATACAAGGTGGGCCAATAGATGTGTCCAGAAGTGTATCTTCATTTGCAGTAAAATATTGCCGAAAAGACTCATTCAAATCATTCATTAGCTTCCTTACTCGATGAAGACGATCTAGTTTATTTTTCTCATCATCTTCAGAAAAATGCAACATGCGAAGCAAAATTTCGAAGCGGTTACGTGACATAACAGTTCTAGGAAAAGAATGACCAATAACTTCGTCCTTCGACCAATAGTCCGATAACTTTGGAAGCTTGACCACACCCATTAAGAGAAGCAAGCTTAAATTTTTTTTCATCTGCATGGTTAGTTGGTACCCACTGTTTGATACGTGCACCAGCAGAAGCATTAGGTTTCTTAGATATTTGTTCAATAGCGTATTTGTTAGTTGCAGAAACAAAAAAATGCAACATATCATCAGAGACATAAAGCGAATAGAAATCAGCTGGAGACTTATTTACCATTGTAGAACGAACAGCGTAAGATGGTCCCGAAATGTCAGTGAATGCAATTAAACGACGTTGTTTACCTTGTGGCGGTCCCCATCCACCGTCATTAGTTTGAGTCTGTTCTGGCAAGTCAGGTGTAGTATTTTCTAATCCACTGTCCTCACTTTCCGAGCGGATGATACGGCGGCGGCGGCGGCGACGTTTGTTCGACGGTAATGATAAAATATTTTCGTTCTCATCTTCAGAAGATATGTGAAAACTTGAATTCAGTAAGTTTATTTCAATGTTCTCGATTTGTTCTAAATCTTCGTGAGTAACTTCAAAATTTTCGAATTCTTCCATGACAAAAAAATAAGGGATGCTCACTGATCCCTAATTTTGTGAAAAGAAACACAATATTCTCTTACGCGATCGCAAAGGCAAATGAACGAGCGACGCGTGCCGCTGGACGAGCGGGTGTGGCGCAGCGCGAGGGGGGAGCCGACAGTGTGACCCGCGCGGCGTCCGCGCAATGAAAGACGGTCGGACGCTCTGGCAGGCCGCGACGGACACTGGTGTCTGCCATTTGACATCTCGGAAAATAATAATTATATCGCTGTTTCCGTACAACGCCCATTATTTTTGAGTTATTTCCTAACAATATCTGCAAAAAAACACCTCAACAATTTTTGAACGATTCGTAATTTATCGATGCGGCCCCGGAGGAAAGTGTACTGTCGGACACATGGTGTCCGTTATGGCGTTTAACCTGTTAATTTCTCAGTTTCCGGCTTTAGTTTATGTAACAGTGGAGTCTCTGATTGAAACATAATATTAAAATCGTTGAAAAGCTCCAGAACGTAGGACATAAATTCTAGATAAACTTAAGTGAAATTATTTTTAATGATGCGTAGATACTGTCGTTGGTTTTGGATGGGTCTTCAAAGAATTAGAGTCTAAAGTATGATTGCAAAGCTGGGTATTGTTCCAGGACCCTGTCTACAGAAGCTTTTAATGATAGTCATCTTGTTGTAGCGGGTGATAATATTTTATGAATGTCTATTTGGAAGAAAGTTAGCATTTCCGCAATTTTTTTTTGCCTCGAATGACTCCGACTGCTACAGAAGCTTTTAATGATAGTCATCTTGTTGTAGCGGGTGATAATATTTTATGAATGTCTATTTGGAAGAAAGTTAGCATTTCCGCAATTTTTTTTTGCCTCGAATGACTCCGACTGAAATGGGAACCTACGTTCCGCAATACATCCTCAATTGAGCTAGGCAATTTCAGACAAGCTTTTGATGCTGCAAGGTGGATCATGTGGCAGCTACATTTTATACAGACAATGTGATGGAGAACTTCTCTTAATTTTGAAAATACTGAGTTATGTTGCCCTACCATGACATTTGTCGTATCTGATGAAAACCCAACCATATTTGAAATAGGAATGTCCTTCCGCTTTAAGCTATCTAAAAGCCCCTGAAATAGATCATCCGCTTTCCCAGATGGCATCTCGACCATATCGAAAAAGACACTTTTAATTGTGTGATCATTATCCATATATATTGATGTTATGGCACATTGCTTAATAGAAACATGGTCTGTTGTTTCATCCATTATAACGGAAAAGAAATTTCCGGGAAACTGAAAACTGGCTATGAGGATGTCACCACAGAATTTTGACGAATTGCTGTCAATGATATCGAGCTCTATTCAACGACATGATACATTCATGAGAGATGCTTTACCAGCCAAAATTAAACTGCTGTGACATTTTTGGCTTCAGGAATGAACTATCGGTTCCTTAGTCACTTTTATCGTGTCTCAAAACCAGCAATTTCTCAACTAATACCAGAAGTGTGCTGGGCAATATATACGGCACTAAAAACACATATTAAGGTAAGAATTTTTTTATTATTAAATTATTAGAAAATCAAGAAATACAATATCAAAATAGTATTAAGAATTTTCATAGGCACGCATAATCGTGTTAACAGCAGTGTTATTTTCACTTTCAGCTTCTTCGTTGATCGTGGTGCTGTAATTCAAACCTGAGGGTGTAATAATAACCTGCCTGGGGTTTACAAATGTGGGGTTCGTTGATCGATCGGAAGGATGAAATCCTAAAGAGCTGTTGCTAGTGGCAGGCTCGGCAACCTCTGGCGGGTAAAATGTTATGGTTTGTCGCTTGATGCAGTCATTGGGTTGGGCTCCAGGGAGTAAAATCCCATGCTACTTGTGCTGCTTGTTGTAGTTGCTGCCGGACTAGGGATAAAATAGTTAGGGGATGAAGAGTGTGCATTTTCTGTATACTTCTTTTGTTGTATATCAGCCAATCTAGCTTTAGATAATATTTTTTGGATCTCTTCTTGTGCAATAACAGATTGTTCTTCAGACAGTTTTTTTAGTTGAGCCGCCACATGTTTACCGAAAATATCAGCGTCAGACTCTTCTTCAGATGGTGACATATTAACATCATTTGAAACACTTTTTAAGTCCTTTATCATGGCGGCCATCTGAGATATTTTGGAGCGTTTTGATCGCGGAGGCCCAGATTGATTGGGAGCTGTCACAGAATTTCGAACTGACGTCTGGATGGCTTGAGTTGGCGTTTTAGTAGAATTATCATTATTTTCAGTAGATCTTGATACATTTTCAGCTCCATCACCAACACCCTCAGCTTCACCCAACTCAGAGTCATCGTTGCTGGTTCCTGAGTTATCCTGTTAATGAGAATAAAATGAATGTTTAATAAATCATTTAGTTGATGATAATACGTATTTAGGTTGTAATATTTTTTTTTGTTTACAGATTCCAGAACGAGAGGAAGAATGGAAAATTATTATTGAAGACGGTTTCAATACCAAGTGGAATTTTCCTTCATGTTATGGAGCAATCGATGGGAAGCATATTATAATTAAAGCTCCTCCAAATAGTGGAAGTGAATTTTATAATTATAAAAAAACCAATAGTACAGTATTGTTAGCACTTGTAGACCACGACTATTGTTTTTCATATATAGACGTTGGAGCGAATGGAAACGCCTCTGATGGAGGTGTTTTCAAAACTTCCTCATTATATCGTCGGTTGGAAGATGGATTGCTTCCTACAAATGGAGTAATAGTTGGTGATGCAGCATTTCCACTGAAGAATTATTTACTAAAACCCTATCCAGGTACGCAGCTAAGTACTGCCGAAAAAGTCTTTAACTACAGGTTGTCGCGTGCAAGGCGCATAAGTGAAAATGCTTTTGGTATACTGGTTTCTAGATTCCGAGTGTTCGAAAAAGCAATTCCAACCCATGTGGACAAAGTTGATGCCATTGTCTGTGCAGCCTGTGCCCTGCATAATTGGTTGCGAAAGCGTTCAAGTTCCTACATAACTTCTACTTGTGTAGACAGAGAGGACAATGATGGACAAATAATAGAAGGAACATGGAGATCGGAAATAAATCCACTAACAAGCATTTCAGAACAACAAAGAGGCAACCATTCCATGACTGCTAAAGAAAAAAGAGACCTATATAGGAACTTTTTATGACTGCTGGAAGTGTGCTAGGGCAATTGGATAGAATTCATTAATTTTGTGTAGGTACCTAGGATGAAAATAAAATAAATAAGTTACAATAAATACTTACCATTGTTTTCCTTTTTACAATAGCGTTTTTTATAAAGCCGTCCAGTTTTTGAAACCACTTGACTTTTGGAACATATACGTTCCCACCAGCGCCAGATCTGGTGGATTTTTGTATCTTGTCGAGCTCTAAATAATATGTAGCCCTTATGGCTTTAATTTTATTTTTTACATCAGTAGAAGTGAGCCCTTCGATTTGCATTTGTTGAGCCATATTTTGCAACGCTGTTAACCGCATTTCTTTATTGCGGTAATTTAGGGATTTAATATCCCAAAGGCACTCGTTTTCGCCATATAATTGCACCAATTTTAAGGTTTCGTCTTCGCTAAACTTACGCGTCATTTTTATCGCCAGCGAAAAAAACGTGGTCACTCTACAACGCAGCGGCAGTGACTAACCACGCACTGACTTGTCTGTTTACACGGGGTTTGTTTGGCTGGCGCGGGGGTGCGCGGGTGGCGGGGGGCGCCAACTGACTTTAAAATATTCGTGTCCGAATATTCAAGTCAGCGCTGACTTCAAGCCACTGTACTGACTTCAAATCAGTTTACACAGGGTTTTTTTCGGGTCAGCACTGACTTGCCTCGAATTTGTAGTCAGTTACTGACCCTGTGTAAATCAGCTCTTACATAGTTACAATATTCTGTATAGGTAGGTACCTACCATGAATTATTTGCAAGTGAAATAATTTTAATCGTAATAGGTACCTAGGTATAGGTACCCAAAAGAGAACGATTTTTTAAAGTTCACCTCTCAAAGCTATCTATGATTTTTTTGAAACGTAGCTACGAATGTTCCACTTAGATAGATAAGAAGCTAGAAATCTGCCGTTTTTTTTTAAGTCCATGCTCTTTGTCAATGAAGTTATTTTAGGGCTTAGATTAGGGTGTGAGTAGGGAATGCAATCTCGTTCTCGCGAGATCTCGGCCCTTTTCTGCGAGATTAATCTCGGCCTAAAAATGGGCGAGATCTCGCGAGATTAGCGAGATTGAACTCGAGCATGAAAACGTCCTATTTGACGCGCAGCAGCGCGCGAACTGACACGACCGACACGGACGGAGCGAACTCCGATCGGTTTCGGTGCGCGGGCGGCAGGTCTCGCTCACTCAAATTTCGATGCGTGTGATTGGTTGAAATTTGAACCTGCGGCGTGCGTGCGTTTGTTTACTTACCAGATTTTGTTGTCACTTGTTGTCAATCCTTGATTGAATTAATTGAGTTATAGTGCTATTGTCGCTTAAAAAAATACGAAAAAGTTGTTTGTGATTCACGAAGTATTTAATAACGGACTATGTCGGCGAATATAGTTTATAAGGACTATAGAAGTGTGTCGGTAGTATGGAAATACTTTTCAAGAGCAGAAAATGGATTGAGTGCCAAGTGTAAACTTTGTAAGAAGATTCTGAAAACCAAAGATCGATCTCCGCGTGGATTACATGTGCATTTAAAATCTATCCATCAAATAGACACCAAAACGAAGAATGTGGAATTGCCGCGATTGCCAGGACCATCGTCTACTGTTCAAAACATGGAAGTAGGTACAGCAACCACCTCAACTTCGAGTGGTAGCACGGAATCACCAGAAACATCGGCACCAGCGCCACCAGTGAGCGAAAAGAGGCAAAAAATAACTGATCACTTCGTTTTGTCTGAACCTGAAGATACTTCTATGGAAAAAAGAATATCAAGAATGGTGGCAAAAGACGGTGTACCATTCCGTGTATTTTACTCGTCTAAAGATATCAGAGACCTGTTCAATTCTTCGGGTCAGAAACTTCCCAAGTCTCCAAACACAATTAAATCTATAGTTATGAACTATGGCATGACATTAAAAATGAAAATAAAGCGTGAACTGGCTCAGCTAAAGGAGAATGATCACAGATTTACGCTTACATTCGATGAGTGGACTTCTATGAACAAGCGATACATGAATGTAAATGTACATGGGAATATTTTTTTCTGGAACTTGGGGCTGATTCGCGTCTATGGAAGTATGCCTGCTGAGAGTGGGGTCAGTATTTTGAACACAAAGTTAACCGAATTTGGACTTATTCTAGAAAAAGATATTGTCAATATTACTACAGATGGGGCCAGTGTGATGAAAAAGTTGGGTCGATTGATAACGCCTTTACATCAGCTCTGCTATGCCCATGGAATCCAGCTTGGCATAATCGATACTATTTATAAAAGACCAACTAATGTTGATGAGCAGCCTGAAATAGAATCAGAAAATGACGAAAACGACGTTGAGATTTCTGATGAAATAGACGAAATGCCCTGCACAGACTCCGAAGATGAAGCTTTTTATTGCTCTATACCAAGAATAGAAGTGGACCTAAATGAAGAATATGCGGGTATCATTGAGAAAGTTAGAAACGTGGTGAAACTTTTTAAAAGATCACCGACTAAAAATGACACTTTGCAAATATACGTAAAACAAGAATTTGGACAAGATATAAAATTACAACTTGACTGTAAGACACGGTGGTCGAGCCTAGCTGACATGATTTCTACATTCAATAGAATCAAACTATGTGTCAGCAAAGCTTTAATCGATCTTGGCCTGGAAGCTAACCCAAACTACTATTTGAGTGCAGAAGAACATGCGGTTTTAGCGAACTTGGACAAGGTATTTGAACCCGTTAAGCTGGCAGTGAAGGTGCTATGTCGTCGAGATACCGACTTGGCTACTGCTGAGAAAACACTTAGGTTTATGATTCGTAAACTGGAAGAGCTAAAAACTCCATTGGCAGAAAAACTAACTGATTTCTTGAGAAACCGCATTGCTGAGCGTCGGACGAATTTAACGGCATGCTTGTTATATTTAAGAAACCCAGCTAAGTACCAAGAAGATAAAGAAGAGTTTGCGAGAGATGAAACCTTTAAATTACTTCCGAAAAGTGTAGTTCGCACTGAACTTAAAGCATTAATACAGCGCCTGCATTCGCAGCATGGTATAAAACAGACTGAGTCAGTCACATCAACATCACCTGCGCCTGCTGCCACTGCCACCCCTGATGAGGATGATGAACCCCTCTCATCCCTTTCCCAGACTCTGAATGAAGCAGGCAAGCTTTCTTTGCAAGAAGAACTGGAGGAAGCAATAACTTCCTGCAAAGACCCTAGGAAAGCAAAGATTTCGCTGGACCAATTGTTGAAGAAGGAAATGAATCTATACGAGTCCGGGGGGTCTAAAGGAGAACTTTTGCAGTTCGCTGATAACTGCCTCACAACTATAGTACCAACAAGTGTGGAATCTGAAAGGGCATTCTCAGCGGCTGGCTATCTAGCCTGCAAAATAAGGTGTAGGTTAGGTGACGATACCTTAAATACGTTGTGCTTTCTAAGAAGCTACTTCCAAAACAGTTTGTAAATAATTGTATAGCGAGATGTTGCTAATGTTCCTAATTTGATTGTTTTTATTTGGTTTTCACTTTATATTCTATTTCTCTTTTTAGTTTGGCGAAATGAGCCATTGATTTGATTGATCTCAACTCAAATTCTATTATTTTTGTTAATTAATCTTTTTGACTTCGTAAAAATAAATGTTGATTTCAAAATACCTATGGTTCTTTTTCTTTCAATGTCCCGGGAGTTCTATATCTATTTTATTAGTGAAATTATTTGCAAAAATTGATACTCTTAACTACCAATCTCGCGAGATCTCGAAATTGCCGAGATCTCGCGAGATTGATTTTCATAATCTCGCGAGATCTCGTCCGATCCTCAATCTCGCGAGATTGCATTCCCTAGGTGTGAGATACCCGCAGCGCCATCGAAATAAGTACTAGTACCGCGGCGCAAAGTCGCCGAACCACGCCAAACATAAATCTAGGTATTAAATCAAGATACCTAATATGATATCAAGTACCTATATCAAACAATTTACAATATCTAAACACATATTTTTTTTTTTTTTTTATTAAAAAATACGGATGTACCCTCTTCAATGTATTTTGTCAAAGCCTCACTGTTGACAATTAAATAATAATAATAATATCTTGGGACAACTCCCACACGGCCATCTGATCCCAAGCTAAGCAGAGCTTGTGTTATGGTAACCAGACAACTGATATACATACTTATATAATTTATAAATACATACATATTATAGATAAATTACACCCAGACACAGAACAAACAATAATGCTCATCACACAAAGTTTGTCCTGGGTGGGAATCGAACCCACGACCTCCGGCTTTGCAGTCAGGGTCACTAACCACTAGACCAACAGGCCAGTCAATATATTGATACGTTTAATTCAAACACAGGTTTGTAGAAGAGCTGTTTCCCTCACCTTACATCGGTTTAATTGGTTAGGTACCTATGTGATTAAGTTATTAGGTACTCATATCGTTGGCTCACTATTACAAGGTTCTATGTTACAATTTTAGCACTTATTGAGTTAAGAATGTTACAAGGTTCTATGTGTCATTAGCCACACTTTTCAAAAAACAAACCACTAGATGGCAGCACTATTCACTACAAAATATCAATTTTCCATAGTCCTATGTTGTATCTTTACTACGCAAAGAAATAACGAAGTTTCATGTTAAACATAGAACCATCCAATTTTTATTTTATTTATTTTTACGATAACACGGTTCTATGTTAAACATAGGACTTTGCTTAGAGAAAAAACATCAACGTGTCTATGACCAAAGTTCTATGTCAGCTGTCAGTGTCAAAGTCATCTCAATTTCGCGGTTAATGCTACAGGTTTATTGTGTCATTAAAACGGTTATCCCTTCAATTTTGTGTAAAATGGATGAGCGGCGTATAATTATGGACTATTCGAGTGATGACTCAGTGGCAGATAAAGATTTCGTACCTCCATCACCTCCTTGTCGTATATCCTCAAGTTCTATGAGTTCCACAGATTCTGACGAAGATAGGAGGTGAGTTCATTTCAATTTCATACCAAACAGTTCAAGAAGTTTTTCAATTGATAATTTTCATGAACTAAACTAGTTCTTTTATTTTCAGATCTGTACACAATCAATCCAACGTTGATGAAGGAAATATTGTGTGAAGCACAACCTAAAAAACGATCACGTAAGCGACAGAGAAATGAACAAGAATGGAAGGTTAATAAACGAAAATATGCAAGAAATAAGGGGTTAGAATACGTGTCTAGTCGAAAGAAGCTAATGCCGGCAAAGAAGATAAGAAAAAGCAAGGATTGTCTAAATAACTGTGTGTTTAAATGTAGCCAAAAGATAACTGATGATGAAAAGTTATCAATTTTTACTAATTATTATAAATTATCTTCAGAAGAAAAACGAATGTTTTTGTTGAATAATACGAATTGTTTACAACCTGACAGGAGACGCAAAGGAAAAAATGATGAAAATTCAAAGAAAAAAGTCAGCTATCAGTTTTTTTTCACTGTGAACTCTGCGAAGATAAAAGTGTGTAAGAATTTCTTCTGTGATACTTTAGTGATTAGCCAGAAACCAATATATAATATTCACAAAACAAAGAATAATATCTCAAATACTCCTGTACCCAGTAACCAAGGGAAACATACAAAAAGAGCCACAGCTGAAGAAGATAGACTGCTTGTTAAGAAACACATTAATACATTTCCCCGGGTTCCATCACATTATTGCAGGAAAGACTCTTCTAGAGAGTATTTAGAACGCTTTTTGACCATCAAAAAAATGTATTCTCTGTATATTGGCTGGATTGCAGAAAAGAACAAGCTTCCAGTTAAGCAAGAAGTTTATCGACGTATATTCTGTAATGATTTCAATATCTACTTTCAAAAACCTAAAAGAGACAGATGTGATTTATGTGAGGAGGTTGATATAAATTACAAAGAAGGACATACATTAACATCAGATTTACAAGAAAAGATAAACAGGCACAAAACAGAAAAGATGGCTGCTAGGTCAAACCGTGATAAAGACAGAAAAGGTACAATTCCAGTTTTGTGCTTTGATTTAGAGAATGTTTTATCTTGTCCCAAGGCAGAAGTAAGCAATTTTTTTTACAAAAGTAAATTTTCTACTTACAACATGACTGGCTATCTTTCTACTAATAAAAAAGTGTACTGTGCCATTTGGAGTGAGAACACTGCTGGAAGAAGTGGAAATGATGTAGCAAGTGCAGTATACAAAATTTTGACACAGGTTCTGCTTGACAACCCCCATTTCACATCAATTATATTATGGAGTGATAGTTGTGTTCCACAGAACCGTAAAAGCATCATGAGCTTTGCTTTAAGACAGCTCATTGATAAATTTTCTACATTGGAACAAATTACCTTAAAATTTTCAACACCTGGACATTCTTGCATTCAAGAAATTGACAATGTGCATAGCTGTATTGATAGAGTCCTCCTAAAGGCTGAATATTATTCACCAGTATCTCTCATGAGATTATTATTGCAGGTAAATTCAGCTAAACCCTATTCTATCTTGCAAATGAGTGGCATATATTATATATATTCACTAGTTCCTTTTTCCAAAGTGACAGAGCTTCGATTTACGAAGTCACAATTAGAAGTGAAGATATTAAAATGTCACTTAGGCATTAGAGCCACATGTATAAATTTTACTAAAGTCAAAAATTTTAAAGTCAAATTACTCAACTTCATTAAAATTAACTTAGAACCTTGTAATAGTGAGCCAACGATATGACTAGACTAGGCACTTTTGTTGTTATCTTGTTATGAATACAGACCAAAACATGACCCACCATCCCATCTATCTGTATTCCGTGCATCCATACCTAATGTTTATTTTAATTCAGCACAAAGCACACGCACTTCAGCTTAAGACATAAATCAAAATAATCAAACATCAAAACAAAAAGTGTAAACGAACTTTTGATCAAGAAGAAAAACGGATCGATACGTACATACAGCAAGCAAGTTAGTCTCCCTTAGTGTCTGTTCACTAAAATCACTGCTTAAACAGTATTAACTTTTTGAAAAATGTTTTTATTAAAAGAAACTCGCACGCAAAACGAAAACTCAATTTCAAAGGGGAATTCCCACTGGTCATATAAAAAAAATGCTTAAAATGAACAACAGTTAAATATGCGCCAAATTGTACTACAAATAGTAGGAAACCCATTACAATTTCAATAATTATCAAAAAACTAGGAAGGAATTAGTAACAAACATTTTTTATAAAATATAGGTTAAGTCTAGGTAAAGGATTAATTTATGCAATAATAAAACAACAAACGGCATTTAAATGTTTTATTCATCATTAATCATAACTAAAATATCATCTAGAAACTGTGCAGTTGGATGGATATTGGATTGGTACCGGGCCCATGCTAAGTACCATATTATTGACATAGTATGGGCACAGGTACCAACTGTTCGTCGTCCCACTAAGCAGTTACAATATCAATGTTGTATAGCCCTCCTTCCAGATACAGAATTGTTGACTATTATGTAAACAAAATACCTACCGTAAAGTGGGGCTATTTGGTATGTTTTTTATTAAAAACAGTCTTGCACACAAAAACGACTTGAGTTATGAGCTTAGACAATTTTTTTTACGACTAACCTCATCAATACCTTCTAGAGACATGCGGTTGTGTTTATGTATTAAACATAAATACAGAGATATTTTTTTTCAAAAGTGCAATTCCAAATATCGCCGGTTTGGGGCTTTTTGAAATCGACATAATCTAATTTCATTTTTCACCTATTTATGGAGCTGTATCAATTTAAACAAATCTTGCGATATTTGGATCGACAGAAGGATATACGGCCTTTCATTTTAGCACATGTTTTAGTTTGATTTTAAAATAAAAAGTCAAATAATTAGTATCGTAACATTTATTATGAAAAAAGTGAAGCGCCACTTAGGGGCTATTTGGAATCTAAAGTAATGGTATTATAACAATTGTATATGAATTAAGGCAATATTTGGAACACTTAAGGGAAGGTGAGAATCAACTTAACCATTGAGATCTTTTTTTTTAAATATAAAATAGGTACCTAGGTGGGTGCTCTTAGGTACGTTATAAGTATTGGCGGCATCAGTTAATTTTAGTTTTCCAGACTGAACAGCCTCTATGGCTTTTTCCAAATTTTCTTTCAAATAGCTTTGATAAGGTGAAAAACTTTTACCATTTCTGGAATTTGTGTACTTTCTTTGGTAAGTACGCACCATATTTCCGGAACTGTAATATAAATAAAAAATAAACGAGAAGCTTCCCCTTAAATTTATAAATATTAGGCATTTGGGGCTATTTAAGACAGCGATCTTAAACTTAGTAAAATCAAAACACACAAAACAGGGTTTATTTGGAACAGAATTCCAAATAGCCTCAAATTTGTGCCAAAAAGCCCCGTTCTCCAAAACACAAAAAATATGGCGTCTAAAACAAGCTACAATACAATTGAAAACACCTATGAAATCCCAAGAAAACGTATGTCTACATGAATAAACTGATTTTCTACTTACCTTTAAAATGTTGGTATATCAACTTGAATTAAAACACGTATAGATTTAACTCCCGTTAACAAGCTATTTATTTTAAAAAATAACCACGTATTTCTACTTTGTTATCCTTCAAATTTCGCCGGTTACACTGACATAAGTTGTAGTTTTGCCATATTCTAAAAAAAAGATCCTACTGGTACTGGAAGAAAAAATATACTCAATCAAATCTTTTATTGAAAAAGTTCTAAAAAGCCCCACTTTACGGTATATTTTTTGAGAAATATGTCTACTTTGTATTTTTCCTCGCAGTAAAAAACAATTACACGGAAGAGCTAAATGCTCAACCAACGCGTTATCTATTTCCCTGCATACTTCAATCCTATACATACCATTAGCTCGTCTATGCTCGCCATAGTATGAACGAGCCTGTTTGATTTGGTAAGTTCCACATGCCAACAAAACCATTTCACCGTACGTTAGTTGTTGAAAATCAGAAACATTGTTTGCATTTACGTTAATGCTTTGGAATTGCGCTCTGCGACGATTTAAATTATTTCTAATCACATAATCAGCTAGTCTATTTTCTACATACATGTTTTCATTAATTATTTGTAGTATATCAACAGCATCTGGCCTGTCAACTACTCTTGTATGGAATCTATTAATTAATGCTGCTGCTATAGAGAAATCTATCATCGAATGTTCTGATGCTCTATTGAAAAGATCTTGTCGAAATAATTTAAATTGCTGCTTGAAGATTCCACCGAGAATGACTTCCACCACCCAGCGACAAATAGTGACTCTTCTGCTTTTATTGGTTTCTATAGTGGATAATTGAAATTCGTTTTCTTGGAGTGTTGATGGCATGTGAACACTATAATTGCATGATTCCAAAAGTGGAATGGAATCCCTGAACCCTCTGTCTAAAAAATATTGCCTTAGTGGCCTACTGGGTTCGTCAAATTCACTATTCATTATCTGAGCATCGGACGTTGTTGCCGGATAAGGGCCTAACACATCGATAATTTACCCATCAGAGCAAACAAGCATAGCTTCACAATGGCTTCACAAGGTTTCTATATTTGTGAAGAGAATATGTCTCTTTTGGCGCTTTTTTGAATATAGATATATGTTCCATCAATAATTACAACAGGCTTTTTTTTTTTTTTTTTTCTTTTTTTTTTTGGATGGGAAATCATCAAATGACCCCTCCCGCTCTGGGTGGAGCGGCAGAGAGTGTCAGACTTCTACTGACTAAGCGACGAGCTACCCATTGCTCGCCGTCCACAGGCATCAGTCACTGCGCCATGCTCAGGAGCATCAGTTCCTGGGCGGCGCAGTGGCTGACGTTCAACGGGAGGGGGTGAAATGGGGCCATTACTGGCACTCCATTTCAGCCCCCTCCGGAGCCCTTTGTAGGGGCTCTACTGCAGTGGAACCGGCAATGGCGGCAGAAGAAGCGGCGGCAGTGGCGGCGGTCGCGGCAGAGACGGCGGTGGCGGAGGGCTTCCTCCTGTTTCCGGCTTTGGTGGGTGGGGCACAGGCCCTACCCCCAGCCCAGTGGTCGGCCGGCTTGCCAGCTGCCGCACAGACTACGCAGTGCGGCGCGGCGTCACAAGAGCCGGCCCTGTGACTGGGCTGACCGCAGCGGAAACATAGACCGCTGCGGTCCACCTCCGAGGTGCATTGAGCTCCCACATGGTGGCCCACTTGGCACCGGAAGCACCTCAGAGGTCGGGGTTCCAGCAGTTTGACCTGCGCGGAAACCCAACCCACCAAAAACCTTCGGCCCTCCGAGATGGTTTTGGCCGCCGACACGGGGCAGCTCACCACAATGGTGCGCATGCCCGTGTTGTCAGGACGTAGGGTGCCCGCCTTCACCTCCTCTGCTGAGCACCCCCCCGTCCTAACGACGGCGGCCACCACCTCCGCCTCCGTGACGGAGTCGTCCAGGCCCAAGATGCGCATGTCGATGCGCTTGGTGGGCCTGGACACTCGGGCATCGTCCGCGCTTAGGGACGCCCTGAGCCTTTCAGCTAGAGCGTCCGCGGTTGCCCCTGGGATCTCCAGCATCCGGGCCCCAGTCATGGTGACCCTGAGCCGGAGGCCCCCCACGATGCCTAGCTCACCAAGGTTCACCGCCTCCTTCGCCTTGGTGAGCACGTCCGCGTACGTCACGCCCCTCTTCGCCGCGTCCGGCTGTAGTGTAAGCACTACAGCCGCGGTTTTCGGGGGGCGCAGCGCAGCCGCGACGCTTCGCGCCTTCTGCCGCCGCTTCCTTTCCCGCCTCTTGGCCGCCCTGGCTGCCTTTCCCGCCTTCTTCTTCTCCCCGGCCACTTGCCATTCGGCTTGAGCCGGGGGAGGAGCTGAAGGCGAGGAAGCCGGGGGGAGCTGCTGCTCAGACGGCGCAGGAGCCTTCGCCGTCCGCGCAGCAACCCCACCCCTCCTCTTCCTTCCCGGGGCCGGGTCCGGTTTTTCCGGCACCGGCTTCGCGGGTGCCGGCCCGGACCCTTTGTCCAGGCCGGACGACCTCGGTGTGGCAGCCGCGGCGGCCGCATAAGACGCCGCCTTTTTCCGGCCTGGGGGGGCCTTCCCACTCGCCGCACTCGCTAGCGGGGGGCGCGGTTCTAGCCATCTCCTGCCGCACCAGGTCCAGCACCTGGCTCTCCTGCGGCAGGGGTCGGCTCTCCTCTCTGCGCCCCCTTTGAGGCGCCCCCTGTGGGCTGGCTCCCCGGAGCCTGGCCAGGTCTGCGCGGAGCCCCTCGTTCTCCTTCTGGAGACGCTCCGTGGCGGCAGCCAAGCGGGAAACCTCCGCCCGCAGCTTGGACATCTCGTCCCGCGGAGGCCCACCTGGGTTAGCCTCCGCTGCCGCCAGAATGGAGGCCATCGCCTCGCTTATGGCCTTGTTCTTTGAGGAAAGTTTCCTCTTCAAGGCCACATCGCGAAGCGCGGCCTCCACCACCTCCGCCAACGTCGTCCGTCAGCGACGAGCTCCTCGGCTCGCTGGCCAGCCACCTTGGAGGCGGGCAATCTCCCCTTGCCTCCCTCTCGGCCCTTACCCCGCCTACTGGTGAGGATTTTTCGGGCCGAGGCCACCTCCTCGCTGCAGGACGAACCCCGGTCGTCCTCCGGTCTAGGCCGCTTGCGGAAGGACCTAGAGTCCTCCGCTGCAGTCCCTGCCCCCTCGGGTCCAGAGCTCGCCGAGCTCACAGTCACTAGGTCGTCGGAGTCCAACTCGGACTCCGACTCTGCACCCGTGCGACGCTCAAGCGAGCCCTTCTCCCAATGTAGCGCGCCTCTGCCCGCGCTCCGTCCGACCGACGCTTTGTCGGGCGAATTAAAGCTAAACCCGATCAAGTCCTGAAAGGACGGCTTGGATCGGGGGCCTCCTCGGCCACTGTTGCCCTTGGCAAGCGGAGAACAATGAACAACGTTACCCCCCCAGAATACGAGGGGCTTGACGCATTAAGCGTGGTGGATTCCCTTCCTGCTGTGCAGTCCGGACCACCCTGGGGTAGTTCTCATTCGTTGTCACTGTCCATAATTTTCCTTTTAGAGGGTGAGGTCCCTTTCTCCCCTTCTCTCTCAATGCTTGCTCGCTGCCCTCACAGTCACGTCTGATGATCAGACGCGTACCAGAGAGCAGCGAGCAAGCCAATGAGACGCACACCGTCCGAGGACCCGAACACTGCTCAAGTCTCCGAACGGTGTGCCCCTCTTGTGTCTCTCTTGGTCTGGTCTCTCACTTGGGACCTTCCGGCATGAGTGGCTCTACCGGCAAAGCCCCCAAGATCACTGAGACACGCAAGCCCCACCACGACGGCAACGTGGAGACACGGTTGGTGGGGGTTACAACAGGCTTCCTTTCTCTCCCATCCGGCCAGTGCTCGACATGTGGCTCGGGAGAAGGCACGGCTTTCTGTCGTTTCGTGTGACACAGGTCCTCACGGGGCATGGTTGCTTCGGGAGGTTCCTGTGTCGCATAGGCAGAGAGCCGGACGCTCGGTGTCACCACTGCGTCGACTGTCGGGAGGACACGGCGCGGCATACGCTGGCAGAATGTGCCGCCTGGGGGGAGCCGCGCCGTGCCCTCGTCTCTGTGGTAGGCAGTGACCTCTCGCTGCCGGCTGTAGTCCGTTCTATGGTCGGCGGTGAGGAGTCCTGGGTCGCGGTGGTCTCCTTCTGCGAAACTGTCATCTTGCAGAAGGAGGCTGCGGAAAGGGAGAGGGAGATGTCGAGTGCTCACCCGGCCCGCAGCTGGCGCACCGGGCGTCGGAGGAGGGCATACGCTGCCCTCCTTCTGCCCCCCTAACTGGGTCCAGGGGCGGCGGACTTGGGGATGTCCGTTGCCCCCCATTCATCCGGACCCGAGGTGGCGGCGCGTGGTGTTCCCGTGCGCCCCTCTGACGTCGCGGGGGGAGTTAAACACCTCACTCCCCCCGCTTACGAGATGTGGCCCGCAGAGGCGGGCCGGCACCAGCCGGGGATTACGGAAGTCGCATACGTTCCCGCGATCCCCGGCGTAGGTGGAAGATGGAACACCGGGGTGGTTTTAGTCAGTAAGAGTCTGACAGACCCCTCCGCCCGCCCCAGGGCGGAGGACATCCATGAGGATTTCCCCCCGTAAAAAAAAAAAAAAAAAGGCTTCCTTTCTCCATTGGCGGGGAGGATCCGCCGCTTGGGGTTGAAGGTAGCGCTGAATAAGACCGAGGCCGTGTTCTTTCACGGGCCTCGGCAGCGCTGCCCTCCTGACGCCCACATTGTCGTGGAGGGCGCCAGGGTAGGCGTCCAGACCCAGCTGAAATATCTGGGTCTAGTGCTGGACAGCAGGTGGCGCTTCGGCCCACATTTCAGTGGGCTGTCGACGCGCCTGCTGAGGGCTGCGGACGCCCTCTCCTGGCTCCTTCCGAACCTGGGAGGGCCCAGTGCGCGATGCCGGCGCCTTTATGCCGGCATCCTGAGGAGCATGGCCCTGTACGGGGCCCCCATCTGGGCGGACTCCCTCCATAGGAGGGAGAATGCGACGGCGATGCGCCGGCCCCAAAGGGCCATTGTACTGCGGGTGGCGAGGGCTTACCGCTCGGTGGGCTTTTCGGCGGCGTGCGCTCTGGCTGGCACCCCTCCTTGGGAGCTGGAGGCGTGGGTGCTCGCCAGAGTGTACGAATGGACGGCGCGGCGAAAAGCCCTTGGGGAGCGCCCCGTCGCGGAAGAGCGGGAGGCCGTGCGGCGGGAGGCGAGGGACGCCATCATCTTCCATTGGACGCAGGACCTCGCCTCCGCCACCTTTGGCCGCCGAACCCTGGACGCGCTCGGCCCAGTCCTGCGAGACTGGCTCGAGCGGCCCCACGGTTTCCTCTCATTCCGTCTGGTGCAGGTGCTGTCAGGCCACGGCTGTTTCGGCACGCATCTGCACCGGATCGGGAGGGAGGAGACTCCGGCGTGCCACGACTGCGGCGCGGCGGAGGACACGGCACAGCACACGCTCGAAGTGTGCCCGGCTTGGTCTGAGCCGCGCCGCATTCTGACTGCGGAGATCGGACAGGACCTCTCACTTCCCAGCGTGGTCAACTCTATGCTGGAGAGTGAGGGGTCCTGGGCAGCGGTCGCCTCCTTTTGCGAGGACGTCATCTCGCAAAAGGAGGCGGCGGAGCGCGCGCGTGAGGACGACCCTCTCGCAGCGCCGCTCCGAAGACGGAGAAGAGGTCGGAGAAGACGCCGTCTTCTCCCTCCTCATGGTGGTGATAGGCGGGCGACAGGCGCGGGGGCGCCTCCGCCCGCATTGCACTCTACACCACCTCCGCCGGTCATTCCCGGCCCTCCCCCCTCACGAGGAGGGCGTGTAGGGCCCGCCGTGTAGGCGGGCGAACGTCGGAGAGGGACTGGACGTAAAGGCTATGCCGATCTCCCAGTCCCCCTCCACTCAGACGATGCGGGAATGCCGCTGTGTTGTTTTAGTGGGTATACCGGGTCAGCCCGGGGAGTCCCACATACCCCTCCCATTCCCCCAATGGGAGGGTATGCGTAATGCATTTTTTCAGTACCACATCATGTGTTCTTCCACCAAATGTACATTTTCGAAGTCCAAAGCACGACATTCTTACTTCCCTCGGGGTAGACCTCTAGTGCAGGTGTTGAACGATGTTGCCGTCTGCGTAGTCCGGAGACCCCGTGAATGGCTGAAGATCACCATAAGCGCCAATCTGCTCCTTGCTTGATAGTCGTGTCCGGTCTCCACGTGTTCTCTCGAACGTTTTTTGTTTTTCGAAAGTTTCGGTCGCGGTTGTTTGTAGGTTCGACAAATATTATCATAGACGTTCGCCAATATTGTTGGGGTAATGGATCACGATGCTTAATTAAATAATACGCGAGTCTATTCTTCAAATTGTATTCACTAGATACAGTAACAGTTTTGGTTTAAATTATTAGACGCGATGCGTGATGCGCGTACACACGCGTTTTCATCCAGTGCCCCGAGCAGACTGGCGAGGCGGTGCGCAGGCGTGCGGGCGGCGGGCGGCGACACGAACGGCCGCGCGGCCCTCGTCCCCCGCGTCCCGCGGGCTTCTCTCACCGTTAACAGTGTGTGCGTTAACATAGGGAAATAACATTTTTTATTAGAACAGATGTTCAAATTGTTTACCATCTGCTTCAATACACGCCCTACATCTTCTTAAAAAGTTCTACTTATTAGCCGGGCATATCCTCGAGACTTTATGTCCTCAGCAGCTTGAGAAATTCGTTCACGCAGCTCGGCTCCGCTCTCAAGGGGCTTTGAATAAACTTTTTCTTTGAGAACGCCCCAATAAAAAAAATCCAGGGGATTTAAATCTCGAGGAACGGGCTGGCCACGAGATAGTGCCTGAACGTCCAATCCACCTTCCCGGATATTCCTGGTCAAGGAAATCTCTTACTAGCACTGCGTAATGCGCTGGGCAGCCATCTTGTTGATACCACATGTGGCGAAGATCTGTTAGTCGTACGTCCTCTAACAAAGTTGGTAAATCTCGTAAAAAATGTAGGTAATTCGTGCCATTCAAGTTCTCAGGCAGCTCAAAAGGCCCAACAATTTTGCCGTTTAAAATTCCGGTCCAAAGGTTTACTTTAAAGCGGTACTGGGATCTGTCTTCTCGCATTAAATGTGGATTCTCCAAATGCCACTCGTGAAAATTGTGTAAGTTTATGTAACCATCTCTTTTAAATGTAGATTCATCTGACCAGAGAATTTTTTGGATGAGTTGGGGATTTTCATTATGCCTCTGTAGCATTGTTCTGCAAAATGAAATCCTTTCAGGATAATCTCGAGGGAGAAGACTTTGAACTCGTTGTACTTGAAACGGATGCATTTCGGCTCTTTGTAAAATACGATGTGCTGTGCTTTTGGGTATTCCCGTTCTTTCTTCAATTCCACGAACGGAAATACTTGGGTCATCTGCGACCTCTTGAAATACTTCTTCTCCTCGTAAGGAAAGCGAGGTCTACCTCCAGCCCGTATTTGATTCGGGAAATGGCCGCCCTCCGTGAGTGAACGGTGCACATTAACAAACACGCGGTGATCCGGATAGCGCTCTAAATTTGGATATCTTTCACGATAAAGTCTAGCGGCGGCACTTGCGTTGGATCTGCATTCCCCATAAATGAGGTGCATGTTCGCATATCGTCGCTTTGGTAGTGAAGAGAGTCAACCCACACATAACAAGTTCCGAAATAATGAGCAATTAAGTGGCGAGGTTAAACAAAAATAATAATTAGTCTATATCTTCCAAACCGTAGGTTTGATTTAAATAAGAATGGTATCGGTTTAGCTATACATGATTCTTGTATTTTCAGTACATTAATATTTTTTTGTAATTTAACTGGTTTTTTTGTTAATTGCTATTTTGCACTTGGCTCTTTTCGCCATTTAGATATTTAAAAAATATTCTACTAATAAATAGGAAGGTGAAAAGATACAAGTGTCATAGATCTATTTTATATTCAAATAGTTGGTAGAATCAGGGTTGGTTGGTAGTTGGTAGACATAAAAAAAGAAAAAAAAATGTTTTAAAATAAACCTATTATTTTTAAACATTTTTATAGCAGAAATAATAAACTATTATTATAAATCTTCATTAAAAAATTCAATCATCTTCTGTAGCATCAATATCGTGAGATGAAGCAATAAATTTCATGTAATATTCGTGGTAAGAGGTAGGGATTGTTTTTTTTTACAAAGATCTTGTAAGTCTTTAAGTTTCTTGGCATCTATTTTTAAGCTACACGTATAAAGATTAGCTACTTCAGTGGAAAGTATTTCTTCATTATTTCGTGTTGATCTGAGGCGAATACATAGTCGTTCAAATTCGATTTGGCTTAACTGAGTTTTATAATAAATATGCATCCATTCTCTCCTTTATTTTTATTAGTAACTAGCTGTCCCCCGCGGCTTCGCTCCCGTCAACTGGCTACCTACCTACCTACTCTACACCTACCCTACACCTACCCTACACCAACTCTACACCTACCCTACACCTACCCTACACCTACCCTACACCTACCCTACACCTACCCATTTTTTTTTTCATAAGAACCTTCTCCTGACAATAACAAACAACAAAAATGTGTGAAATCGGTCCAGCCGTTCACGCGTGATGGCGTGACCAAGGGATATAGGGATTCATTTTTATATATATAGATTATTTTTTGGCTGTATGACTTAAAATCGAAATTGGCTGAAATACATTTCATTTACGACGTATGACGGTCGAGTGGTCTTCGCCGTTCTTGCTACAGTATACCATCCGTCTGGGACAAAAATGTTAATCTTTCTACCCCTTGATTCAATGGCAGAGTGAACACTGTCACATTCCATTTCAGAATGTCCAGATTCCATGTACTTTTGGTTGATAATCTTCAGATTTGGAAAAAAACCAAGTGCCCTAATGAACGTAGCAGAAATGATATGGTTTCTGTTTTGTCCTGAAGCAGTATCAGAGTAAAATGTGACTTCTGTCACCTTTGGTGGTAGTTCAGAAAGGAGTTTCCAAATACATGTGGCTATTTCAGATGCTCCTTTTGTGCCATTAGTTTCATGCCACATGTAGTTAGTTGCGGTGCCTTTAGCAAGATCATAAATGGTAAAGTTATAAGTTTTCAACTTTCTTTTATAATACAATTGACCAATCTCTAACTGTGGGGTAAGTAAGATTTTTTTTAAATCGTTTTGTCCTGAAGCAGTATCAGAGTAAAATGTGACTTCTGTCACTTCTGGTGGTAGTTCAGAAAGGAGTTTCCAAATACATGTGGCTATTTCATATGCTCCTTTTGTACCATTAGTTTCATGCCACATGTAGTTAATTGCGGTGCCTTAAGCGAGATCATAAATGGTAAAGTTATAAGTTTTCAACTTTCTTTTATAATACAATTGACCAATCTCTAACCTGTGGGGTAAGTAAGATTTTTTCTAAATCCATTGTGTAAGCACAAAACGTTGGATCAGTCTTAGCTCTTGCCTTGTCTGGTCTTTTCTGTTCTCTAGCTTCTGTTTTTCTGATTAAATGTAAGTCGTAGTTACTTTGTTCCTGGAGCTTTTCTTCTGGTGATTTGTTTTTAAATTGAGCGCAATAATCACATTGATCTTTTTTGGTCTATGAAAGCCATAATTGAACTCAGTAGTAAAAATATGTTTATAATAATAAGATGATACAGGTAATGCTCCATTCTCTTCACAATACTTGATGTAGTCTTGATACAAGCGGTTTTCAGTCAGGCCAGATGGTAAATATTTTCGGTTTGATGAACTTCGGCAGTAGTGAGAGTCTACAACAGGTAAGGACTTGATGTGATCACGGACAATATTCTTCCGTTCCTCAGAAATTTTATTTGGTGCAGGGTTCAATCCCCGTTTGTCAAGCTCAGTCACACCACTCTCCATTTTCTTTTTGAGAGCAATTTCAAATTTTTTTAGCTGATATGTCTAAAGTACCAAGAAAAAACATCTTGCATACTTGATGAACTTTGTTATTTAATGTCAAAGAGTAAACATAAGTATAATTTCTCTTATCAGGAGCATCAACAGCCATTAATCTAGTCTTTCGACTTGTACCTTCTTTTTGGTAGCTCTTTACGAACTGAGCTGTTTATAAAAGCCCATTTAGCTCTATCTTCTTTTAAAGTCTGAAAATATTTTCTGTCTATCATTCAAAGTAAATGTATCATTGCATTTATAATGACACTTACAGGGTACTTCTTTAACTGCTTTTGCTCTCACTTTTTTACCTGACTGAGAAGTATGTTCTTTACCTTCAAGTCTCAGTTTTTTATTTTTATTTCTTTTCCATGTTTGAGGTTCACATTTCCTTTTTCGTGTCAAGGTATTATTTTCTTGGCTGTTTATGTTTTCCACTGTTTCACTATTACTATTTTCAACAATCACAACAATTTTGAATCCACATTAATCTGATTAGATGTATTGTATTATGATATGGATTATTATCCATATCATAATACAATACATCTAATCCTTATTCAATATTTCCAATTTCTTTTTTTAAATTAACATTTTCATATTATGTTGCTGTTGTACTCTTTGGTGATGTAGTTTTGAATGCAAAATATCCTGCATATTTTTTTTGCGCTCCAGGCATGCATTCTGACATTTTGTTTTGAAGTATGTCCTCTTATAGGCTGCTATTGATGTAGGTTTTTTATGTTTCTTCTGGACCGTGGGTACTGAAATAATAATTGAAATGAGCAATGAGCTATAATGTTTAGACAGGCAGAGTACGTCCTTGCCCAGCAGTGGAACGGTATATATTATAGAAGTTGGTGGCTACCTTCCTTAGTTTTCCTCACAATTCTTTGACGCTGAGTTAATACTCTTGACCAACTGGTATCCAAGAGACGGCAGGAGAAGCAGAGGACGCCAACAAACAAGATGGGAAGACGATCTGAAACTCACGGCTGGACTTCACTGGAGAAGAGTTGCAAGTGACAGGTCCCAATGGAAATCGTTAGAGGCCTATGCCAAAAGGCAAACTGAGCTTCGGAACATATTATAACAAGAACGCATTGCATTTATACTTATGATAAGTTCAGAATAAAAAGGCTTATTATTATTATTATTATTTCCTTTATTCATTTTATAACACATTATTTACATTTTTAAATATTTCTACAAAAAAAAAAAACATTTAAAAATATAAAAAATAGTAGCCCACCGGTATCGGGAACAGAGTCCAAGCTACCGGTGGTCAGGGCCCCTGAGAGAGGAACCTCCTAACGATACGCGCCGTGTCCAATAGAACTGCTTTCTGGATCAAGCCCTTGATCCAGCTGCCCAACGAGAGCCTCTTGAGATGTTGGTCGAGGCTCTTGGCAATTACGCCATTGGCCGTGACGATTACTGGTACAATGACTGCTGTGTTTATATCCCACATGTCGACAACCTCGCGAGCCAAGTCAAGATACTTTGTTTGTTTATCTTTCTCAGACTTCACGAGGTTCTCGTCATGATGGACTGCTATATTATTATTATTATTAATACTCTTGACGGTGTAGAATAGATACAATGTTTTGATCTTGACCTGAAATATGCAAACAATATTTAATGAACAAGCCTATGCTATGAGTTCCTACTCCAAACATCTCATATGAAACTTTATAACCAAATCCTTAAAACCCATAATTGATGCCTTCACATTACCGGTTTCATTTGCATTCATGCCATGTTTTGGTGAATCACATGATGTCGAAGGAACACCCTACCCACCTAGGAACATTTTTCGTGGTAGGAGCCGGTGATGGATACTGTTCAGGTTGGTTGTCATCTGTTTAAAACAAACTTAAAGGTGTTATTGGACCTCTCTTAGATACAAGGGTTTTCCATAACAAACACAATCTCATCATCATCATCATCATCATGTCAGCCGAAAGACGTCCACTGCTGGACATAGGCCTCCCCCAAGTGTCGCCACAACAACCGGTCCTGTGCGTCTCGCATCCATCGGTTACCCGCGACCCTCACCAGGTCATCGGTCCACCTTGTGGGAGGCCTTCCAACGCTGCGTCTTCCGGTACGCGGTTGCCACTCCAAAACTTTTCGGCCCCATCGACCATCTGTTCTGCGAGCAATGTGCCCTGCCCACTGCCACTTCAATTTGGCGATCCTTCGGGCTATGTCGGTAACCTTGGTTCTCTTGCGGATATCATCATTCCTGATTCGATCACGCAAGGAAACTCCGAGCATTGCCCTCTCCATTGCCCTTTGGGTGACTTTAAGCCTTCTGATGAGGCCCATTGTGAGCGACCACGTTTCGAGTCCATAGGTCATCACTGGCAACACGCACTGGTCATAGACTTTCGTCTTGAGACACTGTGGTATGTGAGACGAGAAGATACCGCGCAACTTCCCGAACGCCGCCCATCCGAGTCGGATTCGACGGTTGACCTCCTTGAAACACAATCTAAAACCGATCAATTACTATTTCTTGGTAATAATTGTCTAATGTTGGTGATCCTTGAGCCAAGTTGTTAGTTTCTAGTATATGTTCTGCTGTATCATCTAATGTAAAAACAAAAAAGAAATATAAAGAAAGTATATTACCAACCATCCAACAAAACAAAGTACTGGCATGGCATACCTTTAAAATAAACTGCACCACTGTCATATGGATTGGTAAGTGGCTCAACCTGATCTTGTGTGATGGCTAATATTTTAGTATCACTGTCAGTCACCTTTGGTTTCCAGAATCCACCACCAGTCTTGTTCATCTGCACCTAAAGGCAAAATTCAATACAATAAATTAACAAACAGACAGATTTTCAAATAAATAATGTAAACAGTACATTTCCTGAATTACCTTGTCTACTTTCACGTTCTCTAATGCCTTTTTAAGGTCATTTTCGGTCACTACATTTTCTTCAAATAATTGTGTTTGTTGTAAAATTGTTTGGCTTTTAATATATTCAATTTTCTGAAAGAATATAGAAAATCACATAATATTTTGTGTATGGACAAATTACTGAAAAATAATTGTCTACCTGCTTACGTTACTTTCTCCGACGTTCTTGCGGGCTTTCTGCTTCATATTGTCATATAAAGCTTTTAGCTGTTCTGTCCCTCTGTTCCCCGACGCGACGTACAGTTGCTGTTGTATGTCCTAGTAATTTCAATCCAGGCCTCTTTCTTTTTGTTTATAAATACTGTCCCCGTTCTTTTATTGTTCAAAGTTGCTACCATCACACTCTTCGCACAATCGAGCACGACGTAGCAGGTTTTCCTTCAGCTTACGTAACAGTAACACATTGGTTTTAAAGTGTCGAAAGCACTAATGATCCTTGCACGTAATTCTGTTACACTTGTCACTTCCTCCGTGTAAACTAACCTTTCAACGTCTCCCCACAAATAAAAGTCTAGAGGCGTCAGGTCCGGAGAACGCGGAGGCCAGGCCACAGGTCCTCCGCGACCGATCCAGTGGTCACCAAAACTTTCGGTCAAGTACTTACTCGTGTACTTGCCGACTGCACTTGGAACGCATGCCGTTTGGTTACGTGCGGGTTATGGTCGCGGTGAGCCCACCAATGTTTTACGAGTAAATAAACACTTGTCCGTCCACAGGATGTTGGCGTCTTGGTGTTCCAGCAACCAGCGACAAAATGTAATCCGCACGGCATTATCACCTGGGTGAATGTCTTGTGCCTTGCGGTAGTGGAACGGGTGTTGCAGTTCACGCTTCAGGAGGCGCCACACTGTTGTGTGGTGCACTCTAAAGTGTTGACCAGCGTCCCGCGTGCTTGCCCGTGGGTCTCGCTGGAAGTATTCCAGGATATCTTCCTGCAAGGCGACAGGCAGGCCTACGCTGCCGCGAGCTTGAGCATGCCGCCGGGGAACGTCAAACTGACGATGATCCCGCAGTCTCTGCGTAGCAGCCAGCATGACGCTCTGTGACGGGGGTTCCCGATCGGGAAACATTTCCGTGAACATCCGGATGGCTCCACGTAGGCTGTCTCCACTGATGGCATACTGGCGGACCATCTCCACCAACTTGACATTTGAATAATTGTCCGTCATCTTGCACTTTGTACCTACGTTTAAACGATGTACCGAGAAGCGGAATTCGCAAAGCGCACGCACGCTTCGGCGACATCAAACACACTGTTGCGGGGCCGCGGGGGCGCGAGGGCGTGGCCAGGAGCGTGCGCGGGAGAGTACCCGCACAGTGATTGGGGTGGGATTGATTACCTACGAATTTATCGAATGATCGTTGCGTATGCGTTGTGTATGCATTGTTTGTGTTTGTTTGTGTGTGAAAGCGTGGTTATAGGGCCGCGCCTATAACAGACGGGCCGCGATTAAATACGGCTGGTTCACACTTACGGATTTCCGTAAATAAGAAAAAAAAAAAAATTACCTACCCTTTTTATTGTTGATTTGGGTCGAGAATCATTAGCATAATTACGTCCTTGAATTTGACTAGGATGCAAATCAACATCTTGTATAAGACCGAAATTAGTAAATATCGAGTATTTTTAATTCATTATGTGGGAACATTACGAAGTCAATAGAGGAAGTCGTTTTCAAGGCTTTTAATCGTCAGGAAAAAGACTAAGGCAATACATTTGCAGATGAATTCCAACAAAATGTCGATAATATAACAAAACCCTGCGGCATCACCATACTAGACCCGCTGACGTACAGCAGTGCGATTCTATAAACATGTCGAAGTGAAAACTTGGGCGAAGTGAACGACAAGTTAGCTGTCAAACCATACAAACAAGATGGAATGACAGCTCAGTTGTCGTTCACTCCACCTAAGTATACACGGTGAGATGTCAACAGAATCGACCGGAAAGTGAAAACCAAATAAAAACAATCAAATTAGGAACATTAGCAACATCTCGCTATACAATTATTTACAAACTGTTTTGGAAGTAGCTTCTTAGAAAGCACAACGTATTTAAGGTATCGTCACCTAACCTACACCTTATTTTGCAGGCTAGATAGCCAGCCGCTGAGAATGCCCTTTCAGATTCCACACTTGTTGGTACTATAGTTGTGAGGCAGTTATCAGCGAACTGCAAAAGTTCTCCTTTAGACCCCCCGGACTCGTATAGATTCATTTCCTTCTTCAACAATTGGTCCAGCGAAATCTTTGCTTTCCTAGGGTCTTTTGCAGGAAGTTATTGCTTCCTCCAGTTCTTCTTACAAAGAAAGCTTGCCTGCTTCATTCAGAGTCTGGGAAAGGGATGAGAGGGGTTCATCATCCTCATCAGGGGTGGCAGTGGCAGCAGGCGCAGGTGATGTTGATGTGACTGACTCAGTCTGTTTTATACCATGCTGCGAATGCAGGCGCTGTATTAATGCTTTAAGTTCAGTGCGAACTACACTTTTCGGAAGTAATTTAAAGGTTTCATCTCTCGCAAACTCTTCTTTATCTTCTTGGTACTTAGCTGGGTTTCTTAAATATAACAAGCATGCCGTTAAATTCGTCCGACGCTCAGCAATGCGGTTTCTCAAGAAATCAGTTAGTTTTTCTGCCAATGGAGTTTTTAGCTCTTCCAGTTTACGAATCATAAACCTAAGTGTTTTCTCAGCAGTAGCCAAGTCGGTATCTCGACGACATAGCACCTTCACTGCCAGCTTAACGGGTTCAAATACCTTGTCTAAGTTCGCTAAAACCGCATGTTCTTCTGCACTCAAATAGTAGTTTGGGTTAGCTTCCAGGCCAAGATCGATTAAAGCTTTGCTGACACATAGTTTTATATCTTGTCCAAATTCTTGTTTTACGTATATTTGCAAAGTGTCATTTTTAGTCGGTGATCTTTTAAAAAGTTTCACCACGTTTCTAACTTTCTCAATGATACCCGCATATTCTTCATTTAGGTCCACTTCTATTCTTGGTATAGAGCAATAAAAAGCTTCATCTTCGGAGTCTGTGCAGGGCATTTCGTCTATTTCATCAGAAATCTCAACGTCGTTTTCGTCATTTTCTGATTCTATTTCAGGCTGCTCATCAACATTAGTTGGTCTTTTATAAATAGTATCGATTATGCCAAGCTGGATTCCATGGGCATAGCAGAGCTGATGTAAAGGCGTTATCAATCGACCCAACTTTTTCATCACACTGGCCCCATCTGTAGTAATATTGACAATATCTTTTTCTAGAATAAGTCCAAATTCGGTTAACTTTGTGTTCAAAATACTGACCCCACTCTCAGCAGGCATACTTCCATAGACGCGAATCAGCCCCAAGTTCCAGAAAAAAATATTCCCATGTACATTTACATTCATGTATCGCTTGTTCATAGAAGTCCACTCATCGAATGTAAGCGTAAATCTGTGATCATTCTCCTTTAGCTGAGCCAGTTCACGCTTTATTTTCATTTTTAATGTCATGCCATAGTTCATAACTATAGATTTAATTGTGTTTGGAGACTTGGGAAGTTTCTGACCCGAAGAATTGAGCAGGTCTCTGATATCTTTAGACGAGCAAAATACACGGAATGGTACACCGTCTTTTGCCACCATTCTTGATATTCTTTTTTCCATAGAAGTATCTTCAGGTTCAGACAAAACGAAGTGATCAGTTATTTTTTGCCTCTTTTCGCTCACTGGTGGCGCTGGTGCCGATGTTTCTGGTGATTCCGTGCTACCACTCGAAGTTGAGGTGGTTGCTGTACCTACTTCCATGTTTTGAACAGTAGACGATGGTCCTGGCAATCGCGGCAATTCCACATTCTTCGTTTTGGTGTCTATTTGATGGATAGATTTTAAATGCACATGTAATCCACGCGGAGATCGATCTTTGGTTTTCAGAATCTTCTTACAAAGTTTACACTTGGCACTCAATCCATTTTCTGCTCTTGAAAAGTATTTCCATACTACCGACACACTTCTATAGTCCTTATAAACTATATTCGCCGACATAGTCCGTTATTAAATACTTCGTGAATCACAAACAACTTTTTCGTATTTTTTTAAGCGACAATAGCACTATAACTCAATTAATTCAATCAAGGATTGACAACAAGTGACAACAAAATCTGGTAAGTAAACAAACGCACGCACGCCGCAGGTTCAAATTTCAACCAATCACACGCATCGAAATTTGATTGAGCGAGACCTGCCGCCCGCGCACCGAAACCGATCGGAGTTCGCTCCGTCCGTGTCGGTCGTGTCAGTTCGCGCGCTGCTGCGCGTCAAATAGGACGTTTTCATGCTCGAGTTCAATCTCGCTAATCTCGCGAGATCTCGCCCATTTTTAGGCCGAGATTAATCTCGCAGAAAAGGGCCGAGATCTCGCGAGCACGAGATTGGATTCCCTAGTAGTGACTGCGGTATGTCGCTGCGAATTAACATAATTACAAATGAAAAAATTTACAAAATTTTATATAACCTAAATATAAATAAAAGTCCTGGCTATGACGAAATACGAGTTTCCGACTTAAAATATGTTTCACAAAAAATTTCTCCAGTCATTACACATTTTATTAACACTAGTTTAAAAACCTGCACTTACCCTGACATACTAAAAATAGGTACTATTCGTCCTATCCATAAAAAAGGATCCTTAAAAGACTACAATAATTATAGGCCTATCACAATTTTGTCAAGCATTGACAAAATAGTTGAGCGTTGCATTGGTGATAAAATAAACCATTTTATAAGTGAGAACAAAATAATAAACCATAAGCAATTTGGCTTTCAGAGAGACCGAAGCGCCGCTCAGCTTTTGTGTCAATTTAGCAACGAAGTTAATACATATCTTGATGAAAAAAAGACATATTTTAATAATTTTTATTGATTTTAGTAAAGCCTTCGACACACTTAAGTATATAATACACTTTTTCAAAAATTAGAATGCAACGGTATTAGGGGTCCTCTTCTTCATTGGTTTATGAGCTACCATAGCAACAGATATACAACAGCCGGTCGATTCTGTAGACATCTCACGGTGTTCACCTTGGCGGAGTGAACGACAATAGAGCTGTCATTCCATCTTATTTATATAGAATAGAATAGAATATTTATTGAATGCAACTAAATTACATCAGTGTAAGAGACAACATTTTTGTACGTATATTATTATGTAAACTGAACTAGTTGAACACTGGCACCCAAAGTAAGATTGAACTTGTGTTTTAGGTACCAGAGCTCTCGCAATTAACAGGGCATATATAACATAAGGCATTGTAATTAGGTCGTGTGATTACATAAAACAATTAATTATTTTGAAACATTCTTAGAGAGAAAAAAAAAGAGAAAAAGAAACCGTTAATATATAAAAACAAAAACATGAAAGGAATAATAACAAGAGTGATTAATCTAAGTACCAAACAAAAAGAGAGTGTTTTCTAGCGCTATAGTGGGTTATATAAAAGAGTATTTGATTATGTGGTGTAAGAGTAGTGTAGTGTAAAAGTGTGATGATAATATGATGTGTAAGTGTAAATGTCGTGTAGGTGTGTGTGTAAGTTGTAATGTAGGTGAACACTGATAAAAATATTCAGGCTAGCGGATTGTTTTTAACAAGTCTTCAGTTTCAGCATATTTTTTTGTTAATAGCCATTCAGATACCTTTTTTTTGCACTCAGATCTAGATAGTGGATATATGTTGCAGTGTTTGTTGATAACATTATAAAGATGCCCACTTATCACACGGTGGTGCCTCGCGGCTAAACGACTTTTATGCGTCTGAGGTTTGCAAACCATGTGCCACCTGCGTCTCTCTACAATATTGACGTCATATTCCAAGGAGGTGTGTTTCCTTAAAACAGTTTCTAGGACGAAGAGCTGTCTGACAGTAAGAACTTTACTGTCATTATAAAGCTGAGAAGTAGGGTACCTAAAAGGCCTGCCAGACATCACCTTGAGCACCGCTCTTTGCGCTCGTTCCAGGGACAATAAATGCGATTTTGCAGATCCGCCCCAAACCGATATACAGTAGCCGAGAATCGACTGACATAAAGCGTAATACACAGTTTTTAGGGTATTGAAGTCAGCAGAATAGCGAAGCTTTTTAAATATATATATTAATTTCCGAACCCGAGAGGTAACGTTAGTAATATGCCTTTTCCAGTTGAGCAAGTTGTCAATATGTACGGTTAATATAATATGTCATTTGTATGGTTTGACAACTCACCTGTCCTGCGCCCTGCCCAAGTGTTCACTTCGACATGTTTTGAGAATCGCACTGCTGTGAAGCTGGGAAACTCATGTAGTGATATGAAATTAACAACTAAAGGCACGGCACAGGAGTCAATAGTTGGGCCTACAGAATACCTACTCTACGTCAACGATATGTGCAATACTATAGGGGTAGGCTCTGTATACCAGTTTGCCGATGACACCTGCATCGTGGTAGCTGATAAAGATATTAAAAAGGCTGAGCGTCTTCTTCAAACTAACTTTGACTTATTATGTAAATGGTCGCACGATGTTGGTCTCGTCATAAATGGTGATAAAACCAAAGCAATGCATATACATTCTTCACATTAAAAAGCCACTTCCACTCCCTCCATCAAGGCGCATAACCATGACTGCCTTCACGCAGTATGTACCGGTATCTGTAGCTATATATCATTGGAGTTCGTCAAAGAAAACAAATCCATTGGTCTTATAATCGACTACAAATTTAATTGGGTCCCCCACATTAACTACCTATGTGATAGACTAAGATCTATACTGGGTCGAATAATCGTACTTAAACATAAAATGCCATATAAAACCTTAAGACTACTATACCTAGCTCTGGCTGACTCCATAATTAGTTATGGACTCAGTAGCTACGGTAGAACTTATAAAAATAATTTAGATAAAATTTACAAACTACAGCAACGAATTCTCAAAAATATTGTACCCCTTAAAATTAAAACAAAATACCAAAATGATTATTCTGAACTATTTCATTATTGCAACATATTGCCCATACAAAACATGACCAAACTTTCAATATTAAAAGATAAATATAACAATATAAATATGACGGAAATGGTACATCTCCCTAGATAACATCAGCCATGATATTGGAACTACAGTGGGCGTACTATGGGAAGTGTTGGTTATTGCTCAATAGAAATACTGTTTGCTTTTAAATCAAATTATAATTAATGATTAAACGAACTTACCTGTACGTGAAGTTCTATCATAATTATACAAAGTGCATCGTCCGAAGAGATTAGTAACCTGAAAACGTTGAAATATATGTAGTAACACGTTAGTGACAGTAACAGTTTAGAGTCCTGTGCTCTTTTTTTTTTTTTTTTCTTTCTGCTAGCCACCCCAGCTTTCCGGTCTTTCATTAAGTTTAGAGTTTGGAGCCACAATGTTTTGACATTTCTGCAGCAACCTGGGAGACAATTTGGGTTGGGTGGGTGTTACTAATCTCTTTGGACGATGCACTTTGTATAATTATGATAGAACTTCACGTACAGGTAAGTTCGTTTAATCATTAATTATACTCGTGCATCGGCCTCGAGATTAGTAACCTGAAAACGTTGAAATATATGTAGACCTTGAGAGATAGCTGAGGAAATGTCAAGTACCAAAAGAGACTTGTGTACAAATCAATTGCTTTATTTGCTAACATTTCTTAATTAGTATCACTATTTTTCTTAATTACAAATCACATTGTTTCTCTTATTAATCACAAATCGTATTTTTGTTTTCTTAATTATCATAAGTTACAATTTTTTATTCTTTTTTTTTTTTTTTTAATTATAAATCACAATTTATCTCTTAAGTAATTAGGAATCAGATAGCACTGCCGCGGCGAGTGCTGTTTCGGTAGGGTTAATAATTACTCGGTTATAGAATTTTCCAAAAACGTTAGAGCTTCCGCTCCAGCCTGCTGCGTTGCGGATAACATCTATGGACACGCCGCATTGATTAGCTTTTGAGGTGGCAGCGTGCCTCGTGCTATGTGCGGTGAACATAGAGGTGTCAATCCCGCTATTTATTATTATTATAATTTAATTTTTAGTTTCGGTCAAGAAATTAACAGACGCTTTCAATTCCGGTATTTTATTATTACTCTCATTAACAAACACTGTCAGGGGCCAATCGATATAACTTTGATACATCCAATCTGTGCACTGTAACCAACGTTGATTACAACTGACAAGTTGTGCCGGAGACGCTCCGCGAGAACAAATATCGAGGTGTTCCTCGTAGCGCTCCCGTTTTGAAACGCTCCCATCTAAGCGCTCCCGTTTTGTTCCTCCAAGCGCTCCCAAAAAGAGCGCTTCGAGGAACGATTAAAAATATTAAAATTTATTTCCTCGAAGCGCTCCCATGATTAACTTTCGGATAGAGATGGGACTATACTAACTGAAATTATCGATAATAAGTAGAACACATTGTTATAATATACAACTAGCGGCCCGTCCCGGCTTCGCACGGGTTTGGTAATTATTTTTTTTTTTGTTTTATTGTAAATCCTTTAGTCCACCAAATAGATGAATATAATCTACCGACATATGTACCTATTCATATGTTTTTATTGTTTAGAAAGCTTATGATTTCTCTCCATTATGTTTCCCATTACTACCCCCTTCCCCGCACACCTCAATGTTTTTTTTCGGAAGTTTTTCGTAGAAATAAGGCAATGTAATTATTATGTAGGTCTACTGCAATGTGATTATTATACGTATATAATTTATTTTAAGTATATCTATGCGTTTTATTTATAACATCCTCTTTGAATACCTACACAATAACATTGGTCCTTGTATACACATAAGAGTGCCGAAAGCAAAAAGATATTATTCTCTCAATTTCGTAATTTAGTTAAGCAACTTCGATGTCGATGATGCACACATGAGTTTTTAAAAATTATCGATATAATTCATTACTTGATGCTTTTCCCTATTTTTAAACGTGGGAGCGCTTGGAGGAACAAAACGGGAGCGCTTAGATGGGAGCGTTTCAAAACGGGAGCGCTACCAGGAATACCTCCAAATATCGGCTAAATTATGTTCGCTACACACGTGTCGCCAAAAATGAGGGGGTAACACCTCAATAATTTTCGTAACGCGATGACTGACAAAAGTTTTCAGTTTATAAGGTTCGGTTTGAAGCCACGACAGTACGACTGTCGAGTTTGAAGCTGCCGTTATTTTGTTGATTTTAACGCGAGTAAATGTATCAACTACGAATTTTATTAGTTTGCTCAACAAAACAGCACCCATTAACTCTAACCGAGGAATCGTGACGGGTTTTATTGGTGCAACTTTAGATTTCGCGGTCACTAGACGAACCTTTACGTTTCCCTATTGATCGCGACTAATAACATACACGCATGCTGCATAGCCACGCAAAAAAGCATCACAAAATCCCACCAAGTCGCATTTCGTCTCCCTTGTTAATAGCATGTGACGTTCGATACGTAACTCCTTTAACAGAGGGAGTTCTAAAATAAAATTTTGCCACGATTTTTTTATGTTTTCCGGTAACCTTTCGTCCCAACCAATGCCTAGCTTCCACAGTTCCTGCATGATCTGCTTCGCTACAAAAGTGCATGGTGCGATAAAACCCACGGGATCGTAAATCGACGCCAGCAACTTTAGCACTGAGCGTTTGGTTAACTCATTGTCTGTTAAATTAACCGAAAAAACAAAATTATCGGATTTTGGAATCCATTTAAGACCTAAAACTTTAATGGTACTATCGTTTTCATCTTTAACGAATGTTACGGAATTTTCCCTATTTTCTGAGGGCACGCGCTGTAGTAACTTTTCACTGTTACTCATCCACTTTTTTAAGGTAAAGTTGGCACTTTCAAAAATACCAATTAATTGATCCTGTGCTAAGCAAGCTTGCTCAAAAGTATATACATGAATAGAGAATATCGTCCATGTATACTCCCTCACGGAGGACCTGAGCAGCGAATGGAAAACGTTTCCCTTCATCGTTCGCTAATTGAAGTAGCGTCCGCATTGCTAAGAACGGTGAAAAACTAAGTCCGTACGTCACGGTTTTTAATTCGTATAATTTTATTGGATCGTTAGGCGATTCTCGATATAAAATATGTTGATATAAACGATCTTCTTTTCTTAAGGAGATAGCACGATACATTTTACAAACGTCACTTACTAGGCAATACTCAAATAGTCGAAATTTCAAAATAATTGCCGCAATATCCGGATACAGCTTAGGGCCGGTTAACAAGATATAATTTAGAGACACGTTATTGCTACTCTTCGCTGACGCGTCGAAAACTACGCGTAAAGGAGTGGAAGTACTACTAGGTCGCAAACTACTGTGATGTGGAATAATGTATTTGCTACCCTTGTTACCCTGATAAAGTTCCATATGCCCAAGGTCTTCATATTCCCGCATAAACTCCTTGTACTTATTGTTTAGATCAGAAGTACACGCGAGTTTACGTTCCGTGTTCAGCCGCCGCGCGTGTTGTACCTAGTGGTGAGCATTCGGGCGCAAAAGGCAGTGGCACTACGTATTGCCCGTTCGACTCCCGAGTATATTCATTAGAGAATATCTCCTCGGCTAACTGATCCATTGGATTTATTGAAGGCGTGCACGGCACTTCCTCAATTTCCCAAAAACTGTAAAGTTTTTTCAATCGACTGTTCTTCGTCATATGACACGGATAAATTAAGATTTTGAGAACTATTATTATTAAGTGGATATAATTTTCCGCTAATAACATAACCAAAAACTGTTTTAATAACACTCGGAATACCATTTTTAATTACTAACGGCTTATCTCTAATGATCTCTGGCACTATATCGTTACCTAACAAAATATCTATGCGCGAACGCTTAAAGAACAGTGGATCTGCTAACTTATAAGTGTCATACTCGTTAATGACATTATCTGTGAAAGAGATATTAGGCATATCAGCGGACACCTTCGAAATAACTAAGGAAAGGCGGGGCTATTCCGTTCGAAAAATAACACTCAAAAAAGTACAAGTCTGTATTTTTTCTTAAATAATAGCTAGGTCAAATTTGACAATTAAATCAAAGCAAGCCGTTATTTCTTATTCTATTCATCATATTTGGAATGTAAAAAACGATTGCAGTAGCTAAGAAAATAGTTAAATTCGAATAGGAGTCGACTTTGGACAAGAAAGCCCCGCGCGGGGTTATTTCGTCAGGAGTTTTTTAGAACGACATCTGTGGAGTAATTCCCGTTTTACTCAAAGCTAGACATTGCTGATGACGCTGCCTATTTAAATTTGTATTTAGTTACGCAGATATACGGTTCATTTTCGAGAAAAATCATGCTAAACTTTTGGAGGGGCTATTCCGTCTCGCGTCCATACAAGATAGTGAAGAGCTCACTTTATCGATACAAAAATCGACATTTTTTTTGGATATCAAATTTCGATAGTTTTTGGCTGGAATCAATTTGAATAAGAACTTCCAAATATAATTGAATTTGATTTCATTTTTTTTGACCCAGGTCTAGTAAAATAGCACATTTTAAGTAATAAGTAAACTTTATTAAGGAACAAAATGATAAAACTGTATCATACTCACACCCGTTATTAAATAATGGTAGTGAGTAATTTCAACATACTCAGAACACTCTAAGATTGCTAGAAAACAAAACAAGATGACTCTTGTTGTATAGAATAGCTACAAACAAAAAAAAGAAACAAACAAAAAATCGTATTAATAACTATTGAGATCAATTACTACAATTTTACACCTTCTATTTTCAAAAAAGAATAAAAAAAAATGTAAAGCTTACAATTCTAATATTTCAATTTTACAGGGGAATATAAAATCTTTGCCCCTCACTTGCGAAGATGGAAGATATTCTTGAATGTCCTTGTATTCTATGATAGATATATCATTTTTGGTCTCGTTAAAAACGTTATTTTGCTTATTCTTCGACTTGAATCCAAGCACAACAATTTTTTCTTCACAGACTTCTTCTACACGGCAAACATATTTGTACGTTTTTTTTCCTTTTTTGGTGTAAAATTTGGCTAAGACAAATTGCCCCGTTTTTACATCAGAACCTTCATGACTAGCTCCAGTAAAGTCAGCATCAACGTCAGCATTAGTTGTAGATGTAGATGGTTCATCAATATTTTCCTCATCGGATAGCTGATCAAGAACGCTTCTATAGAAACTTTCTGCGACATCATCAGACTCATCAACACACTCGAATGACCCTGTGCTGTTGCTGTCGGTATCGGAATGCTTTTTTTTATGAACTTTAGACCTTTTTTTGGTGGCCCCTTTTTTTTGTTTTTTCTTTTGCTTATTTTTTTCTGATTTTTTATCATCTTTTGATCTTTTCCTCTTTAAGCTATTTTGTTGTATTTCACTATGTTCTTTTTTCATACGATCTATCACCTCTTTATATGTTAAAACTTCTGCATTGCTATTTGTGATTCGCTTTTTTCGAGGCACGGGGGAATCACTTTTAGCTACAGTTTGTAATAGAAGTTCTTCAAATGAAATAACTTTTTTTCTGAGATGGAATAGTTTTTACGTTTAAAATTTGTAATGAAGATTGAAGTGCAGTGTTTTTAAATCGTTTTGGTGTTTCTAAAATTATTGGATTTTTTGTTAGTTTTTCCTTATTGTTCTTCGTTAGTTCTTTTGTTTTGCTTTTTTCATCGGTACATTTTATTCTTTGAATTTTGTTTTCTGCTTGCATAATATAAGGATCTTCTGTTTTTAGTGTAGTTCTTTTTCCTGGGTATGTTTTTTCTTGTCTTCGGTTTTCACTTTGGTTCAGTTGTTGCTCGTATATTGGTTCTCCACTATTAATTCCTTGATTTTCTTTGTCTTCAGTATTTTTTTTTAATTTCGGTTGTCGTTGGCATGTTGCATGATTGTTTCTTTTACCTGGGTATGTTTTAATTTCTTTTCGGTTCTGTTGTAGATCTTGTAGTTTGTTTATTGGTTCTTTTGTATTAATTTCTTTACTTTCTAATTCTTCAGTCTTTATTTGTATTTCGATTGCAGTTGGTATAATGCATGGAACTTTTATAGGGTTTTCTTTAATTCTCTTACCTGGGTTTGTTTTTTTTTGGAGTGTTGTGGTTATGTTGTTCGTATGTTGTACCTCCATTAATTATTATCAATGTCAAGCTCATTAAACTTGGTACTGGTTCTGATAGTCCAGTGTTGTCGAGTAACTGCAATACATGTTCATCTTGTTCCGGGTTTTGTGATGTTTTTGAATTGTCAATTATGTTGCGTTCTAAACACATTGAACTTGGTCCTGGTTGTGTAAGTTCTGCGTCGCAAGGCAATAGCGCAGGTCCTGGTTGTGTAAGTTCAGCGTCGCAAGGCAATAGCGCAGTTCCTGGTTGTGTAAGTTCAGCGTCGCAAGGCAATAGCGCAGGTCCTGGTTGTGTAAGTTCTGCGTCGCAAGGCAATAGCGCAGGTCCTGGTTGTGTAAGTTCAGCGTCCAAGGCAATAGCGCAGGGCTCAAAACTTCACGGTTCTCCCATTTTTTATATTTTACTGGATCGAATAATTCTTTAGGAATAGCTTCGGCGCCCGTATGGTGCCGGGGCGCAAAAGAATAGCACCATCCCATCGCTTCCTGTGGGTGTCGTATGAGGCGACTAAGGGACTCACCAGAGAATGGGCAGCAGCATTCTTTCGGTACATTGCAACAGCTATACTGCGATCGCCAACCCGCCTGCCAAGCGTGGCGATTAGGGCAAACCCCCCTAAATGAAAAGCACAACAAAAAAATGGCCCCTAGTGCCCGGCAGCGCGTCTACCCTTGACTCCGGTAGCGGTCAAGGTTATGACGATGCAAGGGGTGCTAAGAATCCCCGGAGTGGATACGGCTACCGTAAAAAACACCGACGACTGGACCTGGCAACATTAAACACTAGAACATTCCGGACCGACGAGAAGATCACCGAACTTGAGGAGGAATTGAGTAGGTTGCGATGGAGTGTTGTGGGATTGTCTGAAGTCCGAAGAGAGGGGGAGGACACGACAATTCTCAAATCCGGCAACCTGTTCTATTTCCGGGAGGGTGACCAGAAGTCCCAGGGTGGTGTCGGGTTTTTCGTCCACAGGTCCCTCGTGCCCAATGTGGTGAAGATCGAGAGTGTGTCGACCAGGGTGGCGTACCTTATACTCAGAATATCGTCAAGATATTCGTTGAAGGTCGTACAGGTTTACGCCCCAACCTCAACACACCCCGACGACGAAATAGAGACCATGTATGAGGATATATCCAGAGCCATGCATGGTCATAAAACTCATTTCACCGTGGTCATGGGGGACTTCAACGCGAAACTGGGCAAACGTGACGGTGACGAGCTGCGAGTGGGGCAATTTGGATATGGACGTCGGAACCACCGGGGACACCTACTGGCCAGTTTTATGGAGAAGGAGGGCCTTTATATGATGAACTCCTTCTTCAGAAAACGTGAGCACAGGAAGTGGACCTGGCAGAGCCCCGACGGTGCAACTAAAAATGAGATTGACTTCATCATGTCGACGAAGAAGCAGATTTTCAATGATGTCTCTGTGATCAACGCGGTGAAAACCGGAAGTGATCACCGCATGGTAAGAGGCACATTGAATCTAAATATCAAGCTGGAAAGGTCTCGACTGATGAAGTCTACGCTCCGTCCAGCACAGATCCAGATCCAAAACTCCGAAAGCTTTCAGCTCGAACTTCAAAATCGTTTCGAGTGCCTAGGGAGCTCCGTGGACGAATACAACGATGGGTTCGTGGAAACTGTTCATACGGTCGGGTCTAAGTTCTTCAAGACTCGCCGTATAGATAAGACCAAGAGGCTCTCTGATCCGACTCTCAAGCTCATGAAGGAGAGGCGGGAGATGATTCTGCAGTCTTCAGACGATGCGTGCAAATACCGGCAGCTCAATAGACGGATCTCCAAGTCCTTGAAAAGCGACCTCCGCCGCTTTAATACTGAAAAAATTAAAGACGCGATAGAGCGGAATAAGGGCTCCAAGGTCTTTGCAAGAGATTTGTCTATTGGGCAGAGCCAGCTCACAAAACTGAAGACCGACGATGGCAGAACCATATCCGCCAAATCGGAGCTTCTGAGGGAGATCGAGACATTCTATGGACAGTTATACACGTCAATGACCAAACCCGCAGCAAATCTAGCGAACGACCCAAGAGCTAGATTGACCCGGCATTATACCGAAGACATCCCGGACGTCAGCCTGTATGAGATTAGGATGGCTCTGAAGCAGCTTAAAAACAACAAGGCGTCGGGTGAGGACGGAATTACGGCCGAACTCCTGAAGGCGGGTGGAAAACCAGTCCTTAAGGCCCTTCAGAAACTGTTCGATTCCGTCATACTCGAGGGGAAAACGCCACAAGCTTGGAGCAGAGGTGTGGTGGTACTCTTCTTTAAGAAGGGCGACAATGCCCTACTTAAGAATTACAGGCCCATCTCACTTCTGAGCCATGTCTACAAGCTGTTTTCCAGAGTCATCACAAACCGTCTCGCACGCAGGTTTGACGACTTCCAGCCTCCCGAACAAGCCGGATTCCGAAAAGGCTTCAGCACCGTAGACCACATACACACGCTGCGGCAGGTTATACAGAAGACCGAAGAGTATAATCTGCCCCTCTGCTTAGCGTTTGTGGACTACGAGAAAGCCTTCGATTCGATCGAGACTTGGGCTGTGCTGCAGTCTCTCCAACGGTGCCAGATCGACTATCGGTACATCGAGGTGCTGAAGTGTTTGTATGAAAACGCCACCATGTCAGTCCGACTTCAGGATCAGACATCAGAACCTATCCTCCTGCAGCGGGGTGTGAGGCAGGGAGACGTAATATCTCCGAAACTGTTCACGGCCGCAATGGAGGACGTCTTCAAGGTTTTGGACTGGAAAAGGCTAGGCATTAATGTCAATGGCGAGTACATCACTCATCTTCGATTTGCCGACGATATAGTCGTCATGGCTGAGACCACGGAGGACCTCAGTACAATGCTCGATGACCTCAGTAGAGCTTCCGAAAGAGTGGGTCTTAAAATGAACATGGACAAAACCAAGGTCATGGTAAATACCCATGTAGCACCCACTCCTATCAAGATTGGAGGCTCTGCACTCGAAGTTGTTGATGAGTACGTCTACCTGGGACAAACGATCCAGCTAGGTAGGGCTAACTTCGAGAAGGAAGTCAACCGTCGAATCCGACTCGGATGGGCGGGGTTCGGGAAGTTGCGCGGTATCTTCTCGTCTCACATACCACAGTGTCTCAAGACGAAAGTCTATGACCAGTGCGTGTTGCCAGTGATGACCTATGGACTCGAAACGTGGTCGCTCACAATGGGCCTCATCAGAAAGCTTAAAGTCACCCAAAGGGCAATGGAGAGGGCAATGCTCGGAGTTTCTTTGCGTGATCGAATTAGGAATGATGATATCCGCAAGAGAACCAAGGTTACCGACATAGCCCGAAGGATCGCCAAATTGAAGTGGCAGTGGGCAGGGCACATTGCTCGCAGAACAGATGGTCGATGGGGCCGAAAAGTTTTGGAGTGGCGACCGCGTACCGGAAGACGCAGCGTTGGAAGGCCTCCCACAAGGTGGACCGATGATCTGGTGAGGGTCGCGGGTAACCGATGGATGCGAGACGCACAGGACCGGTTGTTGTGGCGACACTTGGGGGAGGCCTATGTCCAGCAGTGGACGTCTTTCGGCTGATATGATGATGATGATGATGATGAGCTTCGGCGTCAAATGGATAAACTCCACTTTTTCTGAATTGGTCAAAATGACGGGGTTCATTTCACTCCATATCTTGGTGAGAATTCGCGCAAATTCACTTTTAGGCAATAATTCAGCTTCCCATCTATCCTTTAAGGGTTTCATGGTGCTCAAATCTAGCGGCTGCAATACGTGAGAGGTGTGCGGGGGAAGTTTTACAATTGTTATATCTTGAGAAACCGCGTATTCTATCACACTCAAACTTATATGTGTTTTGTGTCCATCATATAGTAAGAGGACTGGTCTCTCTGGACCGATCGCGGGGACAAAAACATCTTTTATAAACTTTTCAAAAATAGAAGTCTCCATCCAGCCCTTTTCACTTGCCGCGTAAGCGGTTTTAAGATAAGATAAGATAAGATATTTATTTTTGCAAATATGGGTAAAACACGGTGACATAAAAATATAATTAGCAACAGCCATATTTAACCAGAAGGCATGCAAAAGTACAAAAATACACTGAATATTCTAAGTACAGATTCATAGATAACCAATGTCAGAATCAGAATCAGAAATGTCAAAATAAAGATTGATAAATTACAATTAAAAATTCACAATTCAATTTCGTATTACAATTAAAATAGTTATTAAATAAAAATTAAATGTCATATTTTTCTAGTCAATAAACGTAAAAAGTAATCAAGAAATTCCTTTCTCCATTAAAAATTCCGTCACACTATAATACGCTTTGTCTACTAAAAAGTTTTTGAGTTTTTTTTTAAATAACGTCAAATTTAATTCTTTCCAACTCCTCGGTAATTTATTATAAATGACTGGCGCCATGTAGCAGACACTCCTGCGCATTAACGTCGTTCTCGCACTAGGGAGACACAGCCTACTATTATCACGCCTATTTCGTGGAAACACGTCAGCTATGCGCTCAAAACGTTTGCGGTTCAACTTCACAAACACTGCCATTTCTAAAATATATATGCATGGTAAAGTTAATATTTTATTCTGTTTAAAATAGGGCACGCAGCTATCAGTAGTTTGCAGTTTTAAAAAGGACCGTATGCATCTTTTTTGTGCTTTGAATGCAGTTTCTCTTTCAGTGGAGTTGCCCCAAAAGATAACGCCGTATCGCAGATGGCATTCGACTAAACCATGGTACGCAGTCAGGAGTGCATCTAGATTTACAATAGACGACAAAGTATGTAAAGCGTAAGCGGATGTGCTTAGTTTTTTGCAAAGTGACTCTATATGTTGTTTCCAGCTAAGTTTTTTGTCTATTTCTAGCCCTAGAAATTTAGTACTAACTACATCATTAACTGTGTTATTATCATATTGCACATGCAGATCGCTCTTATCTGGCATGCGTTGATTGAAATGCATTACCTTTGTTTTGTTTATATTTATTTTTAAATTATTTTCGTCTAACCATTTTATAATTGATTTTAAAGAATTATTAATGTCACTTTCATATGTATCTACACTTTTCGAAGGTACGGTTACGGTACTGTCATCTGCAAATAGGGTCAATGGTTGTTCAATGCATTTCGGCAAGTCATTAATATATAATATAAATAGCAAAGGGCCCAACACACTTCCCTGCGGTACCCCATATCTAACTATTAGCTCGTTTGATCTAAATATCTCGTCATGTTTATTAGCTAAATTAATTCTATTAATTTCAGTTATTTGTCGTCTATTATGTAAATAGGACTGAAACAGGTCTAGAACATTACCCCTAATGCCATAAGCTTCGAGTGTCTTCAGAAGTGTAGGATGGTGGACATAATCAAACGCCTGCGTCATGTCACAGAAAATGGCGCAGACTGGGTTTCGTTTATCTACATTATTAATGACATTCTGTATAAAATCAAAAATTGCCATATTTATTGTTCTGCTGGGTCTAAATCCTTTTTGTTGTTCACTCAGAATATTGTTTTTTTCTAAGTATTTGTATAACTCTTTATAAATAAACTTCTCAAAAATTTTTGAAATAATCGGAATCAGTGAGATTGGTCTATAATTTTCCATTAACTCTCTATTTTCCCTCTTAAATATTGGTTTTACAATGGATGTTTTTAAACCGTCTGGATATATGCCAGCACTTATAATAAGATTAAGAATGTAACTTAAATGTACACAATATCTCATTAGATACAGATTTAAAAATCTCTGTAGAGAGGCCATCGTAACCTACGCTATTTGTATTTTTCAGTGACATTATTATTTTATGAATATCATCTGGTACGCTCGGTGCCATGAACATTGACTCCCTTCTTGAGTCTATGTTCCTACTTGCCTTAGATTGGCTGCCGTCCACTAATTTGGGCTGTATTTTATCAACAAAGTAATTATTAAATGAATTAGATATTTCATTTGGATTTGTTACAATTTGATTATTAGTTTTAATTTTATCAATACGCTGACTAGGAATGTTATGTTTTTTCTGGTTTATAATTTGCCAGGTAGTTTTTGCCATGTTTTTGGCTTTCGTTATTTTGTAATTGTTTTGTGCCTTTTGTGTCAGGTTTATAATTTTTTTATACAATTTGCAATAGTTTTTATACTTGGTTTTATTGACCTGGCTAGGATTCAACCTCAGTTGCCACAGAAGGTATCTTTTCTTTCTGCTACACAATTTAACACCTTTGGACAACCACTTAGGTTTTTTTATAATATTAACTTTGACTCGGGTAAGCGGGAAACACAAGTCATAAAACAACTTAAAAGTGTCGATAAATGCATTATAGGCTATATTGGGATCATTTGTCTCGTAGATCTCCGAAAAAGAAATATTTTTTATACAGTCTTTAAACTTAGCTATGTTCTCTGTATTATAGTCTCTTCTGGTCGCGTACCAGTGGCTAGTCTTGTTTTAACTTGGTCATCGGGGTAAATCCATTGATTCCAAAGATACTTTCCCTGGAATACAATCAGTGGAGGAATTTTGTCACCGCAAGCATTCGTAGCTAAAAGAACGGTTGTGTTGTTGCGGCCAGGTCCACTGGTTGTTGTAGTGGCCTTAAAACCTTTTTTTCCTAAAATTTTACCCTTAGTTGGATCATTGCAAATGGATGTTTCATCCAAATTGTAGATTTGTTTGGGTTTTTCTTTAAACTGTAATTTTAGTAGTACGCCCTCCAATAACTCTAAATATCCATAAATGATGAAAGGGTCGCAAGCATTGTTTCTTGCAATTTCTACATTTTGTGGTTTTTTTATTGAAAGGTTATTCCTCATCTGAAAAGAGTGAAACCAATCTTTTCCTGGAATACCGTTCTTAAAAATTGTGACCAAGCCATTTTGACGCACATATTCTGAAATCAATACAGAGGCTTCCTTTCTTGTTAATGGGAAGCCGCGTTTTTCCATTATGTGCAAGCTATCCGCCATTCTCTTTTCAAATTCTGGTGTAAAAGCTGTTGGATGTCCAACTCTTGCCATCACACAATGATTTAATCTAAAAGAAATTGTTGTTCTTGGTATTCCAAATAATTCTGCCGCTTGGCTAAGCTTCATTTTATTTTCTTTAACAGCATCAACTGCTTCTTCAAGTTGCTGTTCTGAACAACGTTTTTCTTTAATCCTCTTATAATGTCGGACCATCTAAAACAACAATAATTAACTATAAGTACATAACCAGCAATTACAAAAGAATGAGCATTTAAAGAAAATAATAAGTTAATGATAAAAAACATTACATATGAAACATTCATGCGTTCTTAGCAGCCTAAATCCCTGTCATTATCTACCAGTGTACTATTTTTCGGATTCGTCCAGTAGTTTTTGCGTAACAGAATAACAAACACACATTCATACATACACACAAAGTTTGAAAAGCATTAAAAATAAAGATGAAATAAAGTAAGCAGTTCAATTTTTTTTTATTAAAATTGAAATACTAGATTTCAATAAAAATTACTTTAGAGGCTTAAGTGTAAAAACCTTAGATTCACACGTTTTCTTAAAATATTTGTACTTGATTTAAAATAACCATGGGTACTCATAACAAAACACAAATATTTTATCAGTTGCTTTTGTCAACCTTTATGCTTATGTCGATAAGAAAGCCAATCATAGGACATCACTAACTTTTTGCAAATTCATACAAAATCGACGGGGCTATTTTGTCGTAAAAATTAACAAAATATTTTTTGAGGTTATGTCATCGGACTAAATAAAACTGTTTATTCAAAGCGTAGGATAAAATAAATAGTTTAGAAAGAATCTCCAACATTCAAAGTTATTACTTACCTTGAGCAAAGTTCACAACAATCACTTTTAACATGTAAAACGAAATAAAATTTGCAGAGCGTCGTCTATGTTTTGTCCAGTCAAAATGGCGACTGTAGAAGAATAGCTGTCATTCCAAAACCATGCATCTTACAGCGACATCTGTTAGCTTATCGCATAGTTAATTAAATTGTAAACCTGCTGAGAGATGTCATTACTAGAAAACTATTAAATCATAGGCTACAAAGCCTTCTGACAAGATTGCCCCGCCGACAAAATAGCCCCACTCTTCCTTACCAAATTAACTCTAAATGTTGGACCACTCGCATGTCTAGGTTTTAATGTGCAAGTAACCATGCCTTGATTTTTAACTATGCCCCCACCTATACCGTGAATGGTAAAAGGACATTTTTTACGTTGTAATCCTAATTTCTGAGCACATTCAGTAGTTATAAAAGAACTCTGAGCGCCAGAATCGATGACCGCACGATGCAGTCTTGATATTGACCAACACAGTCAATCACATGCGTAAGTGTTGTACCTAACACTTTGGAGGTAGCGGAACAGAGAGTAAAGTCCCACATACCTCCACTGGAAAGAGAGGATCCTCCGACCAGACGGGTGTAGTGTCTGGTGGGCAACTGCCCGAGAGTTGATATTCAGGCTTTGCATGTGTTCTAATCGCACGGTAAACTTTGATATCGCGATTTAGGATTTTGTAGTTAGTTCGCAGCTGTCGAGATAGATGGCGCTGCGAGTCTCATTTGTTGTGATGTTGATTCTGCTACGTTGATTTTTGTGGCGGCTTGAATGCCGCTACATCACTCCCCTCCGGAGACCGGAGGTCGATAGTGGATGAGTCGTCCATACATCTTGAGATGCTTGCCAGGCCAGTGAAAGGTTGGTTCCAGTGAGTCGGAACCGGAAGTCGCAGAGTTCTCGGTGAGTCGGAACTGTCTGCGTCGCAGAGTTCACGGTGAGTCGGAACTGTCTGCGGTGCCCCGATGCTGCTGCTGGCGTGACTGCTGGCGTCGACCAGGAGAGGTTCTTCAAGGCTCTTCATGTGACTGGCCGAAGGTGCAGTGTGCTTGCCATGGTGGGTCGGAGCTGTGCGACGTGCTGACGTGACTGCTGGTGTCGACCAGGAGAGGTTTTTCAAGGCTCTTCATGTGACTGGCCGAAAGTGCAGTGTGCTTGCCAAGGTCGCTGAAGAGGTTGATGATAGAGGCTGAGGATGCTGACCAGGAATGCGCGTCCGCTGCATGCTGGTGGTCAGGATACCCGTAGAAGCCGAGGGTTCTGGCTGGCTGTATGACTCGCTGCTCGAAAGCTTGAGGTCACGATGAGGAGAAGTGATGATGATGATGATGATGATGACGTCATGATGAGGTAGCTGCACGAAGGCTGCGCTGACGTCCAATGTCGAGGGTCACCAGTTTGGAGGTAGCGGAACAGAGAGTAAAGTCCCACATACCTCCACTGGAAAGAGAGGATCCTCCGACCAGACGGGTGTAGTGTCTGGTGGGCAACTGCCCGAGAGTTGATATTCAGGCTTTGCATGTGTTCTAATCGCACGGTAAACTTTGATATCGCGATTTAGGATTTTGTAGTTAGTTCGCAGCTGTCGAGATAGATGGCGCTGCGAGTCTCATTTGTTGTGATGTTGATTCTGCTACGTTGATTTTTGTGGCGGCTTGAATGCCGCTACAACACTACTCCGTATTCGCAGTTATTAGTAATCAATGCTTGCTGTATGGGTGAGTGTGTTGTGTCACTTACGAAGTGAGACGACACTGACGACGACCGCGTACCGGAAGACGCAGCGTTGGAAGGCCTCCCACAAGGTGGACCGATGATCTGGTGAGGGTCGCGGGTAACCGATGGATGCGAGACGCACAGGACCGGTGGTTGTGGCGACACTTGGGGGAGGCCTATGTCCAGCAGTGGACGTCTTTCGGCTGATATGATGATGATGAATGATGCGGTGATGCACATACACCGCACGTCATTGTACTTTTACAAGCATTAGACTGATGATCAGATTTAAGACAATTATGACAAAGTTTGAGTGAATGAACACGGTTCATTCTTTCATCGACCGACAATTTACGAAATTGATCACATCGATAAATCATATGATTTTGTTTACAAATCACACAAGTTAAATTTAAGTTATTATTATTATTACGGTTGTTGTTATTGAACGGAGCTCGTGACGTATTAAGAACTGACTTAGACGAAGATTTAATTTGGTTTTTATTTTGTGTATTATTGTTATTACTATTTTTCGACGTGTTATTCGGAGTCTTGGGGCGTTTCGCACCACGAGTTATTCGAACCGCGGTCCGAATCGCCCAAGTACTATTTTTGAATAGGGCGATTCACACCACAGTGGTTGCAGCGGTGCGAATAACCCAAGGTATCTTTTGGAATGGGTCGATTCGGACCACTGAGCGAAAGTACTTAATAATCATATCGTGTATCTTGATTTCAACTCATAGAAATAATTAAAGATTTCTAATCATTTGGACAGACGATTAGAAAAGTGGTAAGTGTAAAAAAATATGCGATTTAGAAATCATGTTTAATATACAGTCAGTTTCATCAACATTTAACAGTTTCATGATTTACATTGTAATTTACTTATAACTACTTAGTTAAATATGTACAATCATATGGTATAACAAGTGTATATTAATATTAGCTATATTTTTTTTTGTTAGACGGTAATGGTTTAAAATCACAGTTTGATCAACATCATACATTTAACTTAAAACTAACTCTCATTAATCAGAGATTTACATTACAATTTACTTATAATTAGTTAAATAAGGGCAATCACAGGTGTAACAAGTGCTAATTCACAAAAAAAGAATCGGCCAAAACTGACCTAATCCGTATGTATTAATACTGGTTACATTTTTGTAGTAAGACGGTAATGGTTTAAAATCACAGTTTAATCAACATTATAACTTAATTCTAACTCTTGCTAATCACAGATTATGATATTCATTATAATTTACTTATCAAAAATCAACAAAGATAAAGAAACTTGTAAAATCAATAAAAAGAAAAAAAAAGTATAACTACTTAAACTAAAATCTTAATTTTTCTAAGCAATGGCCCACAGTTATACTACCAGATAACAACTGTTGTATGATATTATGAATTCTTTGGGTCATTTCTATGGTGTCTATTTTTCTTTTTGAAATTTGTATGTCACCTGGTCTGTTTGATTTACTAAAGTAAAAGTTGGCGTCTTTTTTTGTTCCATTAAGGAATTGTGCAATATTGGGTTTTTCTGGAATGATTTTCTTTATTTTTGCATTCCATGACTCCACCATATTATTGGTTCTGTCACATTGTTTATATATATTCCATGTCTTTGAGAGTACCTCATGTTCAAGCCATGTTTGAACAAAATAATCATTGAACTTAGTGACTTCCATATTGTTTGGACTTTCACTCATCACATATAGCCACCCTTCATCCAAAAAGTCTGGGGGTAGATGTGCCAATTGTGTGCATAGTTTCACATGGATTACCCCCAGTTTTGATTTGACTACTCCCAACTGCTTAGCTTTACGCCATAAACAGCGGTTAAAGTGAAAATAACAACCAAGTATTTTCACTTCTGGAAATAAATCTTTTATTGCCAATATCGCAGTCACTTCAAAGTCCATTGAAATTTCTGTTGGCTGCCATTCTTTAACTTGGCTTTTTATCATTTGAAATAAAATTTCATATGTAGCCCTTGTTTTGTCGGGAAGCAACGCATATAGCACGGGAACTACATTGGCATATTCTTGGTTGCTGCCGATATCTGCATGAATAGTGTATACCTGACAGAAACACTTTGGACAAATTTTGAATGTACCATCAATGAGATATTTTGTCGATTTTTTCAAATATTTGACCATTTCTTTCTTTGCGAAAATAAGGATTCGCTTCTGTTTTTCTTTATATTCCGCAAACAATAAATCTTCGTACCGTTTTGGCACCTCGAGTTCACAGGCTTTATGGAAGTTAAGTTTCTTAGCACCTTGCGATTCATTTCTGAGTTTGTAAAGTTTTTTCTTGATATTATCAAACTGAGGTAAAGGATTTAATAAATCTATTCCTTTATTGATAAGATTTTGTAAAGCGTCCCCGTAAATTTGCGTTACTGGTTTATTAATGTTCTTTTGCAATGTTTCAGTACATAAATACATCTCTCGATCTATTTCCATGTCTGCTTCTCCTCTAGGTGGATGGTTATGGGAAGTCTCATGTAGTATTATAAATGGATTTGGTTTCACTTTGAGTGTTGCATTGCACTTACTAGAGTCTTTATTAGTACACCTCCATAAGTCAGACCCATCCTTGTTTGTTCTCTTCAACACATAGTTATATCCAGCGCGACAGAGCATTTGCCTCCCTCTCTTTGTTTTTTGAAAGACGACAGTGCTAGGCTCACCATGTGAAGCTGAAGGGTGACCAGACATTTTTACAGAACTGAAACAGCGACCTAAAAAAAAAAAATAGTTTTGATGTACTTAACAATTATTTTACAATACAACTATTATTTCTTATTTTACAACTATTATTTCTTATGTTACAACTATTATTTCTTATTTATTTATTATCTTTACAATTATTATTTACAATTTAACGGTGAAATGTGCATGTCATCATCATCATGCATTAAATAAAAGAAACAAATTATAGTTTATACATTTTAAAGATAAATTTAAAGAAACGGAACAATAGCCTTAATGTATATCAATTGATTTAGCAATTGATCAATACTTGGTAGGCTTTGGGAAGTAATATCAAGTTCAGGCAGCTTTTTGGTTATTTCATTATACAAACTTCGATAGATTATAATCTAAGAAAAAAACGTGTTTAAATTTTACTTTATAGCGATCACTTGTTTCATATATACATCCAAAAGATACATCCAAAAGATCTATTAAAAACAAAACATTTTATTTATTTCTAGTTATTTTTTAAATAAAAAATTGCTATTTAAACACATTTTTTCTTCCAATACCATGTCTTTTAAATGAATTTGTTTTACATTGTACTATATAGGTGCAAATTTGATATTAAATAAAAAACATAGAAAAATGGAAATGCTATATTGTTATGTATATAAATTATCATGGTTTCTATTACCTACTTAATAATGAATTTGCAATAAATGTAGTTGTACTTACCATATAAAATCAACACATCACAACATTTGAATAACAAATTATTCAGTCACATCACCACTCTCAAAGTTGATAAGACACTGTGACGTCTTCAATGACCAAAGTGCAAGCAAAATGACACTAGAAGCATCTACCAATCAGAAACAAGTGTTCCTGCTGTAGGGTTGTTCTATTGTTTATGTGACCGGTAAGTCAACTTTTTACCAAAGGGATAATAAATTTTACCTGAGATTCTTGGAATGTACTTGCGTGTGCACACCATCACCTTTTTTCATGTATTTGATGTATGTTTACTACATTTTAAGCCAATCAATATATTTAGTAAGTAAAAAAAATGTAAAATGCAATTGCATCAATACTTAATATGTAGCGGGCCTACGATATCTTTTATCATTTTGTGCCTGGTTGTACTGTACGAAATGTACAATAAAAACTACATCTCTTCTGTCAGACTTCACCTATCCAAAATTAGAAATGTTTTTTCCCTATATTGTGGTCCGAATCAACCCATTACCAAAAGTTCTTGGGCGATTCGAACCGCGGTGCGAAAGGACACATTCAAAAAGAGCTCTTGGGCGATTCATACCGCGGTTCGAACCGGTCACGGTGCGAAACGACTATACACCACGCTCTGATCTGCAATGCTTTAATACAAAGCAACAGCCCAATGAAACCCGTCTTTCGCCCTGATTTTAGTATTAACTCTCCATTCTCAAAATGCAAACTATTAATATATGTTTCAAATTGTTGGAAATACGAGTTGATCGTATTGAAGTTCTCTCTACTGATAGGTTTTTTGAATTTATATGAATATTGACTTTTGCGACTGTTTAGTATGTCAAAAATATTATTTAATTGAGTGACAAAGTTGATAGTTGCACCGGCATCAATGAAGTCTTCTAACTTTAATACATCTTTTAAAAAAGAAAGAGTATCAGCAACAGACTTACTGAATGTTTGCGTAGCTAATCGATCTTTCATTATTTGTTTTTTAAATTCAATGTGGCTTTTTCTTAATTTATTCCCTAAATGAAGTCCTTCAGACTCTTGCAAGCTGTGCAACTTTTCAATGTACTGCCAAGATATAGCACCATTTCCATCTAAAATAGTATATTTTTCCGCTAAGCAATTTCTCACTAATTTAATCATATGGCAAGGATCAGGGAAAATGACAAAACGTTGACCTTCAACTGTAATTCTAGGGTCTAAATTATTTAGGTTTTCTAATTTAACTCCCAAGTATTTTGCCATTGCAAAATTTGCAGGACAACCATCAAATGTCACAGAAGATACTGTGATGCTGCAATCACTTAAAAGGCTGACGCAATTTTTTAAAAGAGCGCTTCTTTGCTCCCCGTTCACTCCATTAGTGAAAAAATATCCTTTCGGTAATTTCCATCGATAATTTATAGCAGTAACCATAAAAACAAGCGCATCTTTAGCTAACGGCCTATGTATTTCTAAATTGTTGCCAATGTTTTTATAGCCGACTGATTTTTTTCCATTCCATTGAACATGTTGCCTAATTGACATTTCATCTAAACTAATAGCACAAATAATTTTTTCGGTGGACTTTTTAGTTAATAATTTAAGTGCTTCAAATGCCTCTGTGGTAAAACCCGGTTCGCAATCTATACAACAACACCATCTGTACAATGTTTTCGGATGCGGTAATCATGTGTCAAATTGATTTCTGACAAAATTGTAGGCTTTTGGACTTATGAAGTGCAAACAAAGTGCAAAGGACATCAACCACTTTGTATGGCGTTTAGGCTTGAACATGAATATAAAAATATTGTACGTTTTTTGATTTTATTGAGTGGCTTACAGTACATAGAAAACGTATATATAGGAAGTTTTGTATCAAATTGATTAATATAATACAAAACAAAAAAAAACTTCAACACTTTAAAATAAATGATTTATTAGTAAAAACTATTCATTGTCATATGTTAACAAAACATGATCTAAAAACTGAGCAGGTGGAGTTACATTTTCATACCTTGCCCAGCTTAAATACCATACCACAGACATGATATGAGCGCAGCAACCTACAGTCCTTCGGCCGACTATGCAGTTGCAGCAATAATGTTTTATAGCTTGGATGCCTGGAGTGTGATTTTCATATAATATATGACGGGGAACGGGCCCCCTTGTTATTTTTAAAAACGGTGACGTCAGCAATGCTGACGTCACTATTTCCATATCATCATGGTGCTGGTGGTGGTTACTCATTTCGGAAATGAAATACTTGTTTTCAGTATCAACTTATATTCTCGCTGGTGGATAGCACACAAATGGCACACAGTAAATATTCGTCAACAACAAAGAATGACTCACGATATTACGGAGCTCTGCACCGTCCGACGGCTCGACTTAGGCTAAGAACTCACGGAGCGATTTTCACCCGCGACCGCCGCGGTGGTAGAACTGCGGTTTTATTTCTAAACTCACGAGACCGGTTATTTGCGCGACGCAGCCGTCGCGGTTGCGATCATCGCCCGCAGATTTTTGTACCCCCCGCCCTCCGCCGGCCACCGCAGTCGCCCGCCAACCGATCGCAGAGCGCGCGGGCGCCACCCGCCGATGCTGCGGGCGACCGCGGCCCGCGCGATTCTACTAGTTGCCCGCTTGTACAGCGGGAACCGCAAACAACCGCGCACACCGCGGGCGTAACACGCGTCGTGAGTTTTGCTTTAATTTTTTACATATTTGTCTACATTCTACAGAAGCTGCGGGCCCGCAACCGCAGCGGACGCGGGCGAAAACCGCTCCGTGAGTTCGTAGCCTTAGAATGACTTGTGAACGGTCGGGCGTTCGTATTTATACCCTGTGGTTAGAGTCGTTACAAATCTATCGACTCATGTTTTCTTTATGGTTCGTTTTTAAATTCTTGATTTAATTTTACAAATCATAAAATGAATTTAGAAGTACAAATTAATTAGTTTAATAATTTCTAGTAATCAACTAATAAAGTTAATTAAATAATCGTTTGAGTAACTTTTACCAACTTCAAATAAGCAATCACACAGTATTTGAACTTAGAATAATCAAACTGACGCTCGATTACGCCTTTCCGCCGGCATTCACATTGATTTATTCGACGCTTGATTTAGCCTTCGCGCCGATATATATAAACGAAATATATTTTACGACTTATATGTCTGCTCTGTATTTTTCCTCGCAATAATGTGCAATTCTCGACCGAAGGAAATCCTTGTAAATGGTCACTGGCTCTATCAATGCACACTTCAATAGTTTAGGAACCATCATTTCTTATGTGCTCCCCATAATAAGACTTTGCCTGTTTAATCTGATATGTTCCACATGCTAATAACACAAGTTCATCAAGTGTTAATCTAGGAAATTCAACATTGTCAATAATAGCATTTAGGTTGGAGAATTGTGTCCGTCTTCGATTTAAATTATTTTCAATTACATAATCAGCCAATAAATTGTTTGTGTGCAGTTTTTCATTTACCAGATTTACAATTTGTCCTGCATCTGGTCTATCTAAAACCCTTTGGTGAACCATGTTTATCAATGCAGCAGCTGTTTTAAAATCTGTCATATCATGAGCGGATGCAGTATTAAAAAATTCACTCCTAAATATTTTATAGGACATTTTAAAAAATCCATTTACTGCCTCAACAATCCACCTGCACATTGTCATCGTTCTTGACTTATTAGCTGCTGCTGTTGATAATTGAGTTTCACCTTGTTGCAGGGATAATGGAAAGTGAACAGTACAGTTGCACTGTTGTAATAAAGGGACACAATTCCTGAAACCCCTATCCAGCAAAAAAACATCCCCAGGTTGGAAGTATCTTCGTGAAGTATTATTTTCATTATTAAATTCATTAATCATGATATCAGCATCCGATGTTGTTGCTGGATAGGCACCAAGTACATCTATAATATAACCATCAGATCATACCATCATAAAATGTTTCATGAGGTTCCTATACTTGTGCAAAGAATAAGTATCTTTCTGGTATAAATAATTTGAACTTTTTTGTACATATAAATAGGTGCCATCCAGAATAATAATTGGATTCCTATTTGCTCCACCGAACAGCTCATTAGGTATCATTAGATTTCTTGTAGCAATTTGAGCTCGTGTTATATGATTTATCCCTAAGTACTGTGGAACAAAATCATCAAAAAGTATTTGACGGACCTTTTTTAATAATCTTCCTAATGTGGTAGGGGGTGTATTTAATAATGTTGATATCCGCTCGTTCCTTGAAAAAACTGGTGCTTGGTTAAACCAGTCCAATAATGCACTGAGTCATCAGACATTTGTTGTATATTCGAAAAGTCTAATATTACTCTTTCTTTTATGAATGAAGCAAAGTCTTCTATGTGATTAGCAGTAAAATATTGTATCGATTGCAAGTCATTGCTCAAAATTTCAAAATTGTCATTTCTTAAATGGAATTCACATATCCTACATTGCTGTGGTACATAGTAATTGTACTCACTAAAAATGCAGACTCTAAGCCACAAAGGAATCCTTAGTCTTTCTTCAGCATTGCAACCAGGGAAGAAACAACGTGCTTGTGTATCTGGAGCTCTTCTCATATGAGGTAGAAATATGGAACCTACTGGTGCTTCAACTCCACTGTCACTACCTTGCTGTTTCTGCGTTATTACCTTGCTGTACATCATCAATAGAATCCCTCCCAACATTGCGTGTACTGTGTCTGTCAGCTCTTTGCCAACAAGGATGGCAGATTCTATCAGATGCTGTCAGCTTAAACAAAAAAGAACATTACTATATGAAGAATTAATAACCTTATGTTTAGTTTTCGATTTATTGACTTTGATAAGGTGGCTACTTCGTTCTACTACTACCTGAAAGCTCTATTGGATGAAGCGTTGGCTTAAGGAAAGAATTAAACTTAGTCATCTAAATTTAATGAATCTACTTGATTTTGGGTGAGCGTCAGGATGGCTGAACCAAACGAGATATGTCCTTGAGACCATGTGCACTATTTAATACCTATTTGCTACTATTTACTACCTATAGTTGAATATTTGCTACCTTTTCGTTAAGAAATTTATCAAAGAAATAAAGTGGTCAGCCAACCTGACGTCAGGTTGGCTGACCACTTCCAAGTTCTCATAGTTTTAGCGTTGTATTAACCGCGTTGTTAATGTAAATATTTACTACCTGATTGCTACCTTAACATATTATTATATGTTTTCCACAACTCTAAGAAGCTCCTATAAAAAGTTATTAATAAAAACCATTTAAACGCCTACATCAATTATTGACATGTTTTTTTCTCACAACAATTGCTAACAAAGTTTTTGTAGGCGCTTAGAGGCATATGAACAACTTGTTTCTGGATAGTTTTATAATTATTAACATATCGCATTTATGTTATAAGTGTGTATGTACCTACTTGGGGATTTATCAAAATTGATGTTTATTAAATTACGATACAATATTTGATAATAATTAATTGACATCTTACATTATTTTTATTTAAAACTACCTACAGTTATCACAACTATGATGACAAATTATTCTGTTCAACTTTAGTTTCGTTGTTTGTGACGTGCACACGTTAATAACTTTCCGTGTGTATGTACACGGACATGTAAAATATCTCCACCCCTCTACCCACCTTCCACCTTATAAATGAAACTACATAATAAAACATCACGCCTTGTTGCCCCAAAGGGTTAGGCAGAGGTAGAGATAGTAGGTACACCCATACTTCGCCAGATATGTTTAAGTCCCATGTAAAAGGGGCGAGCCTATTGCCATCAACCGGGCACAAATCATGAAACTACTGAGACTAAAATTTTTAGTCACTCTCCTGTGTATTTGGTTGGCTGTCAAAAATGAAAAAAGAACAAGATATTCGAAATTATGTAATTACGTTAATTAATACATGATTCAAAATAAATATCAAAAATTTCTGTCGATTTTAATTTTGATTCAAAAATTGCTGTCGGATTCTAATTCTTACATTATTTATATTTTCTGCCATAAATGATGCAATGGGCCAACATTTTTTTATGACTTTTGGTTATTCGATTTGACATGTCATCGTAACATTGAAATGAAGTACCTCTAAAACAGTGAGATTTATAATGACCAATTTCCTCGCTCGGAGCCGATGTAGGAACAAACTCTATAACTGATGCTAAATTATATTCAATATTATTCAATGAAATTATAGTTGGTATATCGTATAAATATATTTCTTCTTCAGAATTGAGTTCAAAAGCAATCAAATCTTTTAGTTCATATTTAAACGTCTTGATACCTGTGCATCCAGTATGCCGACAACTAGACATGTTATTTTCAGGGTCTATCCTGGAATTGGCAGATTCTGATAATGATTTTATGTTATAGTCCAAAGGCAAAAAGGCACATTTACGCTTAACCAAATTTACCGGACACTCTGTATTTGTGCAAAATTCGATTCTATCCGCATATATTACATCGATTAGTATTTTTTCAAAAATGTGCGCCACATTACATTCGCAACTAATAATAATCCTGTCGTCAGATATATTTTCTGTATTAAAATACTGCTTCAAAATTTCCGTTCGACTCTGATAAATATTTTGCAGTGAAGCATTTTCAATAAGCATTTTGATGAATTTACAGTAAACTTGATTACTAGTATTGACAATTCGGTCAATACAAAATCCATCTACAACCGCAACAGCGATTGCTTGTGACACTGAATCAAATGCGCAGGTATGGTATTCTTTACAATTACATTTTTCCCACCGGTAAATTTTGTTCTAAATCCATTCTTTAATAAAATAACGTTGGCTGTCTACTTGGAAGTCTTATGTCTTTTTTCTCTTTTTGTTGCTAGTCCTCGCCAGTTTTCTATTAATCTTGGATTTTCCGTAAAAATAGATTCTTCTGCATGTTCTATATACTTATCCACTTTTACATTCTTCGTCTCCGTTTTATTCTTTGGCTTCTTTGTTCGTGTTGTTTTACCTTCTTTTAAGTTACTGATAGCAACTTTTAATTCACCAGATAAGAATTCTAAATGCTTCATGAAAAACTCATCTACACGGTATCTGTCACTTTTACTGATGATTCTACATAAATGCCTTTTCACGTTTTTGAAATAGCTTTACACATTCGACGATGTGGGATTAGATATGCTTGAATTATATACATTTTTCATAATATTGGACCACAACGGAAGTTGACCTACAAGTCGCATTAAAGTGTTCAAAAAGTCTGGGAAGTAATACAAGTTATCATGGCCGTAGTTAACGTCTCCTTCCGTTAAGGTGATAATCAATTGTTCGGAGTCTATTGCATTATAGAACCATTTAGGACTTTTAGCAGATCCTTCTTCCCGAATGCTTTCAAACGAAGCTTCCAGACCTTGGAAAGAAGAGTAGTTCAATGACTTGAAGCTTATTATTTTGTTATTATCTTCGATTTCAATTTCAGAATCCACGGTCCGTGAAAATGATCCTAGTTTTTTCAGCCTTATTTTTGCTTCTTCACATCTTGTATTGTTACCATCACTGTCTATACCATCATATTTATTTATAGATAATGTGATCATATCTATGACAATTTGTTTAAATTTGTCATAATCGTCGCATTGCTTTAGTTCTAGCAGACACTTAAAAAAATTCACCCGTTGATCAATATGTTTAAAACAAGGTAGATTAAATAAAATCTTTATAAAATGACTCGTATCGATGCGCATGTAGCATTTTTCTGGGGTAGATTCTTGTTTTTCTAATTTTATAAATGAATCATTAATGTATTCTTTTGTAGTGTTGAATTTTGTAAATGCTTTTACAGCAGCGCCAATCAAAGCGGCTGAGTCATCTGTAACTACTTCATTTGGTAATGTTTTGTTTTTAGCCCAAGTATTCAGCCATTTGTATATTGTGTCTAATGTGTGACTGTCAGATATAAGTTGAGCTTCTGGAACACTGCTTTCATCGTTACGAGACTTCATCACACATGAATAGAAAAATATCTGCTTTGATAAATTTAAATTTCCTGCTCTAACCGGTTAAAAAATGCTACCAGTAGCATCAATACTTAAAACAGTTCTCTCTTTTTTACTATAATCTTTATAGTATTCATCTTGGGCAGGTGACCAGTAATACACATTGAGAGGCAAAAGCGATACGAGTTTTATTATTTCGTTATAGGGTGCCAGTGTATACATAATCCACAAAACCAGCATTGCATTAGAATCATAGTAAGAGCTTTTTCTGTTTTCGTACTTTATTTGTCTTAGGCAACCGACAGTGGGTAAATGGATCGGTTCCCTGTCTTCTACATTCATCAGAGTATTTGCTATTTTATTCTTGACTACAATAGCAGACTCGTATTTTAACTCGTTAGCAAGTTCACGTCGTTGAAGAGCGCTGTTACAAATGGGTAGTCAAATCATTACTTTTTAACACAAAAGTATGTTTATTAAATAAAATCTATGTAAAAATCAAAAGTTTTGCAGTTAGAAGTTGGGATTGTTGTAATCACTGTATTCTTTTCAGTTATGGATTTACTACTTACAGGTCTGCAATCGTCGAAAAAAAAATCGTAATTTTTTTTAATTGATTGGTATATAGCTTTTTCTGACATTTTGTATTCTAAAAGTTCACTAAGGTTATGAAACACTGGATCACACGGTGACGGAAGATCATTTTTTTCAAAAACAAATTTTCGAACGTTGAAAAAACACTTTTTTGATCTTCTAACGATACTTTTAATTGTCTTCCTCGCTTCATCGTGAAAACACTCTTACATCTAATATGATTTTTAATAAATTATTGTTAACACCCGTTAACAATAATTTATTAAAAATCATATTAGACGTCACAAACAACAAAACTAAAGTTGAACAGAATAATTTAAAACTACCTACAATTATCACAACTATGATGATAATCATAGTTGTGATAATTGTAGGTAGTTTTAAATAAAAATAATCTAAGACGTCAATTAATTATTATCAAATATCGTATCGTAATTTAATAAACATCAATTTTAATAAATCCCCAAGTAGGTACATACACACTTATAACATAAATGCGATATGTTAATAATTATAAAACATATGCCACTAAGCGCCTACAAAAACTTTGTTAGCAATTGTTGTAAGAAAAAAACATGTCAATGATTGATGTAGGCGTTTAAATGGTTTTTATTAATAACTTTTTATAGGAGCTTCTTAGAGTTGTGGAAAACATATATGTTAAGGTAGCAATCAGGTAGTAAATATTTACATTAACAACGCGGTTAATACAACGCTAAAACTATGAGAACTTGGAAGTGGTCAGCCAACCTGACGTCAGGTTGGCTGACCACTTTATTTCTTTGATAAATTTCTTAACGAAAAGGTAGCAAATATTCAACTATAGGTAGTAAATAGTAGCAAATAGGTATTAAATAGTGCACATGGTCTCAAGGACATATCTCGTTTGGTCCAGCCATCCTGACGCTCACGATTTTGGTGACCTGCGCAACTTTCTCAGAATGGAAAAGGAAACATTCTATAAGTTATTAGAAATGGTGAGGCCATTTATAACTAAAAAAAATACGCATCTGAGGAAGGCTGTTTCTGCTGAAGAAAGACTATTAGTCACTCTCAGATACCTAGCCTCTGGATCATGTTATAGAGATCTGAGATACAGCTCTATAATATCATGTGAACTATTATCGGAAATCATTCCTGAAACTTGTTGGGCAATTTACAAAGTTTTAAAAGAAACAATAAAGGTAAGTTTAAAAAAATATTTATTTTCTAAAAATCAAAATTTCCTTCAAAATTTCGCCAGCCGGACCCTCTGCATACATTACTTTTTTATTTATTTAATCGTAGGAGAACCAACAGCTTTATCAAATGAACAACAATTGTATATGATACAATGAGCCAATTACAGGTTCTCACGGATAAAAACAGAAAAAACAGTAGAGAACTTAGGATCACTAACAAGCACAATGAAATAAAAATGTTACTTAGTTACAAAAACATTAACAACATTATGCAGTTTTAAAAAAGTCAGCGTTCAGCCGAGTGCGTGCAGTATAGGTTTTAGTGGTAAATGGGTCAAATGAAAACTCTTTACAAAGAATATTATAGTCCTTACTCGCTCGCACTAGATATGAGTTTCGCCTGTAGTTAGAAGAGGAAAAAGGGATAGAGATAGGCGGATTAAATCTAACCGATCTCTGAGGGACATTAAAGCGCAGTTTATGCAGGAGATCAGGACAGTCAATCTCATTAGATATAATTTTTAATAGAAAAGTGCAATCTGCTAGTCGACGACGATTTATGAGTGGTTGCAAATGAAATTTCTTACAAAGATTTAAGTTATTATCAGAATGGTATGGTATACGTAGCCGACAACATAGAAAACGAATAAATCTTCTTTGTATACTTTCAATACGATCAATGTATTTGCCATAACAAGGATTCCAAATTTGTGACGCGTATTCTAAGTGACTTCTCACAAAAGAGCAATAAAGAACTTTAAGAGTTTTGGCCTTCTTGAAACACCCTGCGAGTCTCATAACAAAACCCAGTGACCTCGAAGCTTTGGCCACTATTTGCTCAATGTGCAGGTTAAATAAAAGTTTAGAATCGTGAAACACGCCTAGGTCGCGTACACCGTCACATCTCTGTAATAGCTGCCCTTTAAGTTTATAAGTTGTAGGGATAGGGACCTGTTTTCTGCTAAAGGAGATCACTGAACATTTAACAGGGTTCAAGTCAAGTTTGTTAATTAGGCAGTAATCATCCAATCGCGCCAGGTCAGATTGGAGAGCATCCATGTCATCCTTAGATGATATTGCAGAAAATATCTTCATATCATCAGCAAAACAAAGTAACTTAGAGTTGTGGAAACACGAGTCGATGTCGCTCACATAAATGATAAAGAGCAACGGACCCATCAAGGAACCTTGGGGAACGCCACTAGGAGCTGAAACCCAGCTCGACACGTAGTTACTGATAACGACAGCTTGAGATCTGTTTTCAAGGTATGAAGTAAACCAACGAAGAAGATCCCCTCTAATACCGTTGTTAAAAAGCTTTGATTTAAGAATACTGTGGTCAATTCTATCAAAGGCCTTACTGTAATCAGTGTAAACGACGTCAACCTGTGCCCCATTGTCCATGGTGTCCGTTACAAAGTCATTGAGCAGAGCCAGATTTGATACTGTTGAACGGCCCTTAAGAAATCCATGCTGAGAAGGGCTAAAAGACTGACTCAGCGCTGCGTACACTTGGTTGTAGATTACCCTTTCAAAAACTTTAGCTAATATGCACAGTTTAGAAATAGGTCTGTAATTAACTATTTCATTTTTGTGCCCTTTTTTATGCACCGGAGTTATAAAGGCAGACTTCCAGATTGGGGGAACGGAACATGAAGAGAGCGATTTTTTAAACAATAGAGATACTGGCAAGGCAATAGTTTTAGCACACCCAATCAGAAATTTAGGTGATAAGTGATCCGGACCAGCAGACTTAAATGGATCAATTTCACCAATTAGCTTAGCGATAACATTAACGTCAATCTCAATTGAGTGAATATCCGCGGGTATATTGGAACTTAAAGTAGTTAGGGGAGGGCAGTAATTAGTAGGCACATCATTGATAGGATCAAGAAAAGTAGAATAAAAGTGGGAAGAAAATGCGTTACAAATAGACTCGGGAGAAGAAATCGTCACGTCACCATACTTGAGGAAGCTGGGCATTGCATTGGACTTAGATCGCTGCTTCACAAAGCTCCAAAAGCGTTTAGGATTCTTTTCAATTGAGGCCTCTGTAGCAGCTAAGTAGTTGGAGTAACAATCCGCTTCAAGTACATTAACCCGCTCACGTAGATGCTTAAAGGTCGCCTCGTCAGAAAGTCTGCCGTACGTCTTAAATTTACGGAGATATTTAGCCTTCTCCTTAATCAAGCGTTTGAGTGCCGGAGAGTACCAAATAGGGTATGAGCTGTGAAGAACTGTCCTAGTAGGGACAAACTTATTCTTAATATCTCCTATAGTCACATAAAAGTAGCTTACGGCGTCATTAAGCGACATGTCAGAAAATACGTTCATCCAGTCTATAGCTGCTATTTCTCTGTTAATGGCCGCAAAGTCGGCTTTGCTGTAGATGTAACTAATAAAGGGAGCAGGAGTTAGATAGGTGTACTCAGCAAAGTTCACGTCTATACAGAGGGCCGGATGATATTTGTCAACAGGTGATAAAGGCGCTAAACATTCACACACTGATACAGCTTCATTACATAAAACTAAATCTAGAATCTTACCATATTCATTTAATATTCCATTACATTGCTTTAACCCTAAAACACGCAACTCATCAGTTAGCGTATACTCGTCGCCACTACAAATATTCGTAGGTAATAATGTGTTATTACTTAATTGCCACAAAATTCCACTCAAGTTAAAATCACCAACAACTAAATAATTATCGGTTGGATTGTTAATCACTATACTACTTAAGTTATGGAGAAAATTTGATAACTGATCGGAAAGAGAATAACCTTGGTTTTGCCTACACAGATAGATGACGCAAATGTTCAATTTAAGGTAATTTCTTGTGTTAGGATGACGTACACTCAAAGTTACCCACAAGTCTTCGGCCGCCGAGTGAAATAGTGGCTGGGGAACCGCAGAAATACACTTACGGACAGCCACCAAGACACCACCTCCACGAGACTGACCCGTGAGACAGTAATCTCGGTCGCGACGCCACACAATAAACTGATCACTAAATAACTCCGAGTTAGATATACCGTCAGTTAACCAAGTCTCGGTTAATATAATAACATCATACGAGCATAGGCATAGTTGTCGAAAGAAGGATTCAGTTTTGGTACGGAGCCCACGAACATTCTGATAATAAACATGCAGTTTTTTACTGTCGTTTACAGCCATCGATAACTTCCACAAGTTGTAGCAACAAAATAATAATTAGGACAATAACAACCACTCAAGTAATACCAAAACACTAATAGATTAACGATAGCAGTGACTGGGACAATGATTACAGATAACAAATACTCATAGTTATGGTAATATAACAAAATAAATGCTAATAGTAAACTTCTAAGTAGGGTATTAGTTAATGCAATAATGTAAACACAATTGCTAACCGGCACAAAAAAAACAGCAAAATCACAGGTAACTGTGCGAAGAAGCTGGCAGTAAGATTCAATGTTGAGTGCGAGCGAGATAAGCATAAATTGGGATGTTCTAATGGATAGAACAGCGCGATAAGGGAAACAAAAGGCCCATTTGCGAATACAAAAGCGTGGTGACGTAACATCGAGCACGTCAGCGATGCCAAACCTTTTACAAAAATTAAAGTAAGAAACAGTTACGGTTATTAGTACATAACTAAAAATTATTTTACTTCTAGACTTATGATTAAAAACATTTTGATCAAATAATGATAACAGAGGGATGCGCCACTTTAATTTAGCCTGTTTAAATCTTTCTCTTTAGATATTACAAAGACAGCCGATCCTTCCTGCCTGCGGACATGAATCTTCCCGTGTTTGACCCATACGTGCTTATAATCTTTCTCCTTTGCTATTGTTCGGGCTTTGTTCAGCAACTTTTTGGAGTCAGACTTGAGGTGATCATTCACGTAGACTCGGTTCATTTGACCTACGAATCCAAGGTCATGGGCGGATAAGGTCTTGAAAGAACGTGCAGCCGCAACGAAGTCCTCCTTCACATATCTATTCAGGAAGCTGACCACAATTGACTTTTCCTTTGTGTTAAACAATGGAATCCTGGAAATGTAGTTGACCTGGGTTTTAGGAAATGTAAAATTTACTTTTTGGCTGACCTTATCCAAGATACCGAACAGATTTTCGTCCTTTTTTACTGGAATGCCCTTAATTTCCACATTGTTCAGCCTTGACCTCTGGTCTCCAGCGGACAACTCCGACCTAATTATATCAATGTCAGATTGAAGAGTGCAAACAGAATCCCGCAGTTGCTCAAGACCAGCCACCCTGGTCTCAATGCCCGCAAGTTTGACAGAGAAATCATCCAGCCGTTTACCATCGAATTCACAACTGGCCTTGAGTTCTTTAAGTTCCTCCTTTATACATTTGACATCATCGGAAAGCGTCGGCAGACCAGCCAGTTGAACCTTGAGCTCACGAATCTCGTTCAGGATCGTTTCAAGAGACGCAGGTTCAGGTGTTGGTTGTGGAGACGGGGTAGGGGTCGGAGACGGTGAGGAAATCCGGCACTTAAGACATTTCCATGCCGCCCTTCGGTCAGCTCCTAATTTTCTCCAGCCGCTCTCCGTGATACTAGCACAGCCAAAATCGAGGTGCCGCTTGCATGAGGCACACTGGACACCATCATTGAAGTCAGAATTGCAGCTGGCACACTTCATCATAGTTAGCAATGAAGTTAAATGTTTAGAACCACTAATCAAACGGACCGGTCGACAGTCGTGTGAGGCGCGTAAGCAGGTGTGCGTAGCGATCGCGCGAAGTGTGTAATAGCAGACGAGCGAAATGCGTGCTTGCTTAGTGGGTGATCGCGTGTGACTGACTACTACCTGATTATCAATTACGTTTATTGGCGAAGCCGTTGGTTTTGTGGAGGGCGTAGTAGTTTGTTCCAAGAATTGTGAGGAATGGTGTACGGGTGATTGCTGAGGGTGTTGGGTACCGGGCGATTGAGGTGGAGGTAATTGAATATGAGGGGACTTTGCGGAAGGCAAAACATTCGGTTGAGTTATTTGGGAAGAATGGTGTAAAGGTGACTGCTGAGGATATTGCGAAAGAGAACGAGGTGGCTGTTCAATGTTAACAGAGGAGTTTGAGGAGGAGGAAGCAGTTGGTTGAGTTATTTGGGAAGTATGTTGTGTCTGGATATGAGACGAGGAAGGGAGGGACTGGATTTGAAAAGGGAAACCTATCGTAGGTGAATACACCATTCTCATAGTCTGTGGTGAAATTGATGAAAATCTACAATGATCTGTTTGGGGACTGTACTGACTGTAAGGAGGGGATTGATATGTATTTGTGTTTGAGTTCTCTGATGAGGAATGGGGTGAATCTGGGTTGTAGTGAGGGTATTCATCAAAGCTTGAGCCGTTTCATATAATTTATCCTTTTTTGTTTCAAGGATATCTTCTTTTGGCCCCTTCCTTTTTCTTTTGTTGGGTTCCTGAAACAAAACAAAAAAAATATTAACAATCGTTCTCCAAAATCATTGTGCTGATATAATTATATAAAGTTAAAGAAAAATGAATTTTGTCAAAAAGTCAAACGATTCGCAGCAAAACTGATGTCTATAATGTACCCATGTATCTTATTTATTTACAGTTGCCTTCTACGGAAGAGGAATGGAAAAAGACTGCTGAGTTTTTTGAATTACAGTGGAAATCAATAATTGTGTGGGTTGTATGGACGGGAAACACATTTTAATAGTGAAACCACAAGGAAGTGGATCTATATTTTTTAACTATAAAGGTACATTCAGTGTTGTTTTATTTGCCGTTGTTAATGCAAATTACGAATTTAAATACGTGCACACTGGATCAAATGGAAGTATGTCCGATGGAGGAATAATAAAAAATAACCAACGTTTTTCCCCCGAAGGGATAAAAACGATATATTTCATGTCTTGCCTAGGCTTGACCTGTGAGATTACATCCTTCAATTTTCCCTTTGATTCATGCGTGTCGTAGCTTCCCGTGTCGTCTAGCCGAGCTACATCCCTGCTCCGCGCGACCACTCCCCTCAGGGTGGGGGTGCGCGGGCGAGAGCGCGGTGGTCGTCAGTACCTTGAGATGTCTAGTCGTCAAGAGTTTACCTGGTCAAGCCTAGGCAAGACATGAAATATATCGTTTTTATCCCTTCGGGGGAAAAACGTTGGTTATTTCATGGTCTGTGCCGTCGGCTTGACCTGTGAGAAATATTTGGATTCTGACGACACGGGAATAGCGTACTGTGAAATAATATTTAATTGGAGTATTGTGTATGTCTTATACGAGTGACTGTATGTAAGTGCTTGTATTGAATTCAATAAAATGACAACGTAATCATAATCATGTTTATTTAGATAGTATAAAAACGGTTACAAACCGATATTAATTAAGTGCTAATTATCACAAAGTAGTAAAGCTAGAATTTACTAAACATAAGTCATTGGAATCATCTTTGGACGGAGTATTAATTATTTCTTTAAAATAATGTTTAAGGTCACAGCTCATTAGAGCCACCCGGCACCCACTCCGCACCGCCTCGTCGTACGGCGTCCACTCGTTGTCGACAGGTGGTTCACGGGTGGACGCCACGTTATCACCAAAACGTTGCACGATCAACCAGTGAACCCCGCGCGGTCAACGAGTGAACACCGCGTGGTCAACGAGTGAACGCCGCGTGGTCAACGAGTGGACGTCGCTTAGTCCACGAATTTTCGAGTAGTCTGTTAACAATTGGCATTAGGTCTACACGTGTGTTTCGTAATGTCAAATTTTACAAGCCTTGAATTGGCACTCATAGCAGTCGCGCTTGATGAAGAAGAAAATGAAAGACGCAACAAAAAAAAGAAAGCTTATTGGGTGCACGAAATGTTTAAACAAAGAAAAAAAGAGGGCGAATATTGGACCGTTCGTAGGCATTTGTTAGCCGACGAAGAAAAATTTTTTTCGTACTATCATATGCCGCAATGTGTGTTTTATAACATCCTGTCTCATATTGAAGACTCGATAACAAAGAAAAACACAAAGTTCAGAGAAGCGATCACACCCGAAGAGAGATTGGCTGTGACTTTAAAGTAAGTAAAATTTATACATTTACTACCTCGCGACACATTAATAAGTATACCTACTGTGGATGTGTTATTATGTTAGTCTTAGAAAGTATTTTCATCGAAATTAATTAGTCTCCTCTGCACCATTGATGGCGCAAGTAAAAGGTGCACACGGGAAAAGTATGGTGAAGTAGTTGTATTAATATTAATGGTGCAAACGAAACTAATTAGTCTCCTCTGCACCATTAATGGTGCAGATCAATGGTGCATAAGGTACAACGGGCAATTGTCTAAGAGCCTTCTATTTTTACCCGACTACGGCGAAACAAAAGGAGGGTTATGTTTTTGACCGGTATGTCTGTATGTATGTGGATATTTCTCTACTAACTGGGCAACTTTGAACAGTCCTCTGCCAAGTTCGATGTCGAATTACTAACAATATAAAAATTAAATTCCTTTTTCATATTAATATTGATATAGTTTGCGATTATTAACATACGTGCAATCATTTTTTTCTTTAAAAGCATGGTTATTTTGTCTTTAAATCGGCTACAGAGGACTGTTTTTTAACCCTAAGGACACTTTTAGTGTTTTAAAATAAATATGAAATCCAATGTAAATAGTAACTTTTGTTTTAAGAATATTTGCAAAATCCTAGTCATTTATCAGAAATATTAGTTATTTAAACTCATTTTAATTTAAATCTGGGTTTGGGACACTCCAGGGGACTGTTTTTAGACATATTTAAAAAACCATAACAAACAAATTAAATGCTTTTTAAAATAAAAAAGATAGGTTCCTAAAAACTATGTTCATCTTTTATGGAAATTGCATTGTTGGGGATGATTTACTATTAAAGAAGTAGTTAAAATTGACTGAGACAGTAAGTTGCCCAGTTTGTAGAGAAATGCCCATGTTTGTATGTATGTCTGTCTGCCTGTATGTATGTATGTCTGTATGTGTGTATGTCTCTCTAAATGTATGTATGTAAAAGTAAAAAAAGTAAGAGCATACTAAATCAACCTTTATTTTTGTAACTTCGACATGAATTTGCCATTCATTAAGTACTAATCATTCAATTTCTTAAAATAATTAGAGAGTAATTTCAAAGTATAGGAGTAGAAATACTTTTAAAAATCCGTTAAATCTTTTTCAGTATCACTCAATACTGGTGTGTTCAGCTGTCTGGCATTCCTTTCTGGATCATAGTTCGGTGTAGTACTGTATCCTGCAGTTGAATAATTTCCAGAAGGTCCTGGAGTTGAATAATTTCCAGAAGGTCCTGCAGTTGAATAATTTCCAGAAGATCCTGGAGTTGAATAATTTCCAGAAGGTCCTGGAGTTGAATAATTTCCAGAAGGTCCTGCAGTTGCATGTATTGCATTACTGCCGTAGTAATGATTTCCTTTTTCATTGATTTCTCGGAGTTCCATTTGTGAAACAATATTAAAAATTTCAGATTTGATCATTGCTTTGTTGTATTCATTAAATTTCTTCACCGTTGTTTATAAAATTTGTCAATATCATCTTCCTCCTTTTTTTTTTCCTTTAGTATATATTTCATTAACAATGACGATGCAGTAGATCCATCTTCCACTTCCACCCTTGACCTTTTTATATTTGGAAACTTGGATGTCGTTGTAGACAAGCCAGATGTTGGACGATCATCTATTATTGAAATATCTGATTGGTAATCCGGAGCAGACAATTGAGAATCTTCATTGGCAGTACTTTCCTGATCACTATCTCTGAGTAGTGAAGATACAGTTGCTCTTTCTTTATAATACGGTAGCAAAAAACTCATTTCATCCTCGTATTGCCATTTTTTATCACTTATTGCAGCTTGACCACTTTTGGTACTTTTTTTCTTAATAGCCCTACGATGAGCTTCCCTTAAATTGGACCACGTTTTCTTGCACATTGATACTGAAAAAATGAAACAGTAATTGTAAAGAATGATACATAAAAAAGTTAGGGAATTTGTTTAGTATCGAGTCAGATTCCAGCCCTAAAATATTAACTAAGTACAACAATTCTTGTTACACCCTATTTTGCTTAATACAATCTCAAAAAACTTTTATATTTCAGATATTTGACAAGCGGCGCTTCTGTCAGAAAGGAGAACGGCAAGAGTGTATGAAGGTTTTGTACACCTAAAAAAACTCGTGTGTAGCCACTAAACATTTACATTTAATAGGTAAAAATATTACATAATTGAGGCTTTTATTCGTAGATTTTATAAAGTTGGGGTTCTTAACTTATATGCATTTTTAAGAAGTTAGGTTATGTTTTATTTTGACTCCCACACAATCGCCATCGGCGGGCCGGGTGCAAAAATTATGATCATTAGAATAACATAAGAGTCTTTATCGACTTGATAGTGGTTTCGTGGTTACTAGAGTTAGGTAATTGACAGTTTAGTTTTTGGTTGAGTTGACCATAATAAACTAACTTCTATGTTCCTTTAAATCTATAACACTACTTTTCATTTAGAGGCCAAACTGTCAGGTGGCTAGCTTAGCGAATAGCTACTCAAATCTTCACCAAAATCAAAGTGGTTCAGCGGTTTATGCATGAAAACGTAAGCCTGACTTCACTACTTGAGTAGGTAATAGGTAGGATAGCTAACATACTCGGAATAAATTAAACAATAATTCTCATATCATATAATTTATTTATTTTATTCAGCAGGTCTACCTACTAAATTCTTAAAATAACCTCATCTAGGAAGGGAGCTGGTCGCGTCATACCCTCATGGCGAGCATACCCTAGATACCAGAGGATACTCATAACATGTGAGCAGCACCCTACAGTTCTAAGCCCCACAATGCAGTTGCAACAATAACTTATTATAGCTTCCCGCCCATTCATATTTCTTTCTACTACAATAAAAACAAAGTACATCTTTCCTGATGAATGGCGAGATTTTATTTTTGCTCGAAGCAACAAAGGATTTGTTCCCTCCAATCCAGGTATTTGGTCTCGATTCACTTCCAAGGTGTATATGCCATGAAATCTAAAGTGCTCACCTACATATGACCGTGCCTGTCTAATCTGATAGGTGCCACAAGCAAAAAGAATTAATTCGTCCATAGACAGTCTTGGGAATACCATGGTTGTGCCATCAATAGGACTAAATATTGCACTGCGTCTGTTTAAGTTTAGTTCTGAAACTAAATCAGCGATCGTGTTTTGGAGGAACATACGTTCATGTATAATATTCACAAACGCCTCTGCATTGAGAGAGTCGGTGAATTGGGTGGCAAATGCGTTAAGTAGCGCAGCAGCTATTTTAAAATCGTCCATTATATGTGAACAGGCGCGATTAAAATATTCGTGACGGAATATTTTAAAGTCTCTTTTGAAACGGCCATTCACAGCTTCAACCACCCATCTGTTTATAGTCACACAGCGTGACCTGTTTGCTTCAAGGGTGGTCAACTGTGAATGACCGTCTTTTTTGGTTTCTGGCATATGGCCTATATAGCCTTTATCGTGCAATGCATCCATGCAATCCCGAAACCCGCGATCTACGACGAAAATATCATTTTCACTATAGAATTGATTAAAACCCGGATCATTTATCAATTCGCGCATTATTGTCGCATCATTTGTGGTGGCACTATATGGTCCTCGAACATCAATAATGTACCCATTACAACAGCACAAAATGAATGGTTTGACCAAATTCCTGTATTTATGGAGGGAGTATGTATCCTTTTGAAATAAATAGTTCGAACTCTTCTGAGTGTATAAATATGTTGCATCTGCAATGGTAATGGCTGGTTTTTGCTGTGGTGGGACATTAGGGTCACAGAAAATACCATCAGCAATAACCGAATTCTTTGCTGCCACTTGTTCCCTTGTCATGTGGCTAAATCCTATATTTCGGGGCACATAGTCCCGTAATATAATATTTCTGGCCACAGACATTAATGTTTCCAATGTTCTTCGGGGAACTTGAAAAAGACAGGCTAACCTGTCTCCAGAGTCTCCTGTTCTTAATTTGCACAAAAGTGCTGTCAATGCAAAACTACCCCGATGCATATTTTTAAGGTTGGGCGTTTCATCCAAAATCTGTTGGTGTTGCCTCTTCGTGAAACCTATAAAATACAGGACTTGATGATCAGGGTAGTTTTGAATATTTTCATAATTCACATTATTTAAACCTTCCATTAATATAAATACAATTTCTTCAATGTAGTCAGCTTTAAATGTATCTAGGCTATATTCTGCCGAGTACAAACTCTCATACTGCTCATTTTCTAAGTGTTGTCTGCAAATACGTGCACCTCTTGGTATATAATAATTAAAATGTAGCAATACACGGCGTCGAGTGTCTTCTGGTATAGAATGTCGCTCTAGACCACTGCATTCTTGAAAAATGCAATGTCTTGGTGTTGCAGCTGCTCGTCTCATATTAGGCAATGAAATAAATTGAGGTTGCTGAACAACATCATTCTCATTTGCATTTATTTGTGGATACTCTATTTCTTGTGTACGTCCCCAGCATGCACGACAGAGTTCATTTAAAGGTGGCATCTGTAACAAAAAATAGTCTGAATCTCAACAGGTATGTGATGTTATACCTAAATACAAGTGCATGTAATACTTAATGATATTTACCTTAAAATCCACGTAATGTTAACATAAAAAAAGATAAACATTAACACTTTACCTGCTGGTTTTCCATCAAGTGGGAAATCGTTTCCATTATCCTCTGTTCTTCCGTGGCAGATGTTTGTCTTATGTGTGGCAAGCAAAGTATTTCCACATAGAAAACAGGTTGCGTTTGGATCAGGTTCACTTCGCACAATTGGATTTGTAGACTGGTTGTCTGCCTGTGGTGGGACCGGTGGTACATCCCTTGTTCTGGATGCTCGAAGCCAACATGGTACACAAGCCTCGTCATTTTGGGTGAGCTAAAATCAGATGAAATCATGATAATTCCTGGCAGTCTGAGACCATTTACTACATATAGTTAGTATGATGACATTAACTTCCTATAACCATACTGCAGGCCGTTAAAAAAATATATTTAAAAATAGAAAAGATAACAACTATACGCTACCTGCTGTGGTTGGATCCATTGAGATATAACATTGGATATTCTGTGTTCTCCTTCATTTGCTCCATTAACTAAAATTCTTCGTCTATTAATCCTTAATATAGATCGTCCACATATGATACAGACATGTTGATGACCAACTTGTCTTCTGGGTATATCATCAGAGGATGTTGACCCGTGTGTTGCTAGTTGCCAGCAAGCATGGCAAATATGGTCTGATGATGTCAACTAGAAATAGACAATTAAAACATTCGTTAAAATATGTACCTATAACCAATAAGAAGAGTAAGAAGTCACTATGTCATATATTCACATGTTACACAATAGTGAAATATTATAATAATATTTATACCTCTCTAGGATATGTCCATAGACGAATAGTGTTCACCAGAACATCACTCTCATCTGTCAGAGCGTGCAGCCTGATGCGACTCAAACGAACGTTACAATTAATGCATTGAACATTCGGCATTGTTGTCAAACAAACAAAATGATAAAACACTTCACAAACAACTCTGCGCCTGAGCAAAAAAAGTGTCCTTAACACTAAGCGTCTTTGTCGCAACAATAATAAAAGCGTCCTTCCGCGAAACAGTGTTAGTATACGGAGGAGGACAGGGCTCAACTCGACGTAAATAAAAGTTATGGTAGCTAATGTTTCGAAGAGCACAATGCACATGAAACAGCAAAACACAACCACACAATCAACAGCACGAACGCCATTAAAAGTAAAACCATTTGACAAGATAACGTGACAATCTGTCATCTGTCAAAGTATTTTTTTTTTAAATATTGTATTCGTATATCGATTGATGAGTGGCAATCGATTAAAGAAACAAAAATATGATTTTGTATTATTTTACAAGAACTGGTTAATTACGATAACTATTATAAAATCTTACATTAGTGCTGATTAATAATTAATTATCTATTCTGATATATTATAACAGTAAAAAGACGTAAGTTATTCGGTTTAACGATTTACTATTCGATGTAGTCCATGCATTACATCCATTCCAGCTGCGTTTTGTTGTCATTTTTTTTCGTTTTGTTCTATGTTACATTAATAAAGGTTTTTTCACTATTCCCAACTTTAAAAAATGTTTAGATTTTTAAAATATTAACCATTTTAGTTGTTTATTAAATTGTATAAATATGAACCCAAAACAAACATTTTAAGAGGTGTACGTCAGCTGCCGTTCTCCTTTATCTGCAAGCTTTAGATTAGGCGAAACGACTATTAGGTCAATAATTAAGGAGGTGTGCAAAGCTATTATTGACAAAATGATGGGTGTTTTTATGCCAACGCCTACAGCTGAAGATTGGGAAAAAATTGCGGAAGGGTTTAATGACAGGTGGAATTTCCCAAACTGCATTGGTGCCATAGATGGCAAGCATATAAATATAATAGCTCCACCCAACAGCGGATCGCTCTACTACAACTATAAAAAACATTTTTCGATAGTTCTCTTGGCCATAGTTGATGATAAATACAGATTTACAGTTGTTGACATCGGTGCTTATGGCAAAAACAGCGATGGTGGTATTTTTGCATCTTCGAAAATTGGAAAACGAATTCAAAATACTAGGTTCAATATTCCAAATGACAAAGCATTGCCCGGGACAAACGTAGCACTTCCACATGTTTTTGTGGGGGATGAGGCTTTTCCATTACAAAAGAACTTAATGAGGCCATATTCTCGTTCTCAAAACCCGTCTCAGGACCAAAAACAATTTAACAATCGCCTGTCACGCGCACGCAAAGTAGTCGAAGATGCATTCGGAATATTATACCAAAAATTTGAAATATACAACAAAAATATTCGTTTATGTCCAGACATTGTTGATAATGTTGTTTTGACAACATGTATATTGCATAATGTAATGCGAACTTATAATATCGAATGCAACGAACAGTATTGCCCCAGTCGCAGGTCAGCGCATCAAAACTTACATCAGGAGGCATTCAGTGATCTACGTCACATTGGTGGAAACAGTACCGCTTTCGACGTACGTGATTCGTTTGCTGCTTATTTCAAATCATCGGTTGGGCAGCTACCATGGAATACTTAATTTAGTATTTTTTTTTATTATGCACTAATCATCACGTACCTACATATGTGTAAATGTCTAATTAATAACGAATTATGTGGAAGTACCTTGTTTCGCATTATACCGTTTGAAAAAATATCAATTTGGCTCTTGTTCATTTGATATACATTGTAGGTTAGATTTTTTTTTGTCCATTACTAGCTCGCAATGTATAATCGAATTAACATTAGACTATATTAATATTTTGCGAAACAAGGGAAAACCGAATTATGTAACAAGTACCAATCTATTGTACTATCTTTCTTTAAATATTTGTAATAAATAAATATTACCTGGTATCGCTAAGGTGTTGCTTATTTCCATCCATGCTTCTTCCTTTTTTACAGTGTCACTGTACTTTGAGTCACTTAGATCATACAATAAATTATATTTACGAACTTCTTCGATAAGTTTTTCTTTATTCATTTTAAAAACAAAAACGATACGTCCGACTCGTTCGAAAGAAATGCTGGGAATGAAGGGAGGGTGGGGAGCGGCGCATTGCCAACGTATCGTCCTCGCGTGAATCACTCGCGGGCAGCGCGCGGTCCGCTTCGGACCCGCGCGTTGGCGATGCGCAGTCAACGCAGGGCAGCGAGTTGTCACCGAGTGGTCCACCCGCCGTCCGCGCGTGGACGGCTTACGATAGAGGCGATCCGGTGACGCTACGGAGTTGATGTAGTGAGCGCATACCCATACAAGTCCATATCAAGAATACTAACCGCACGAGGCGAGGCGGTGCGGAGTGGGTGCCGGGTGGCTCTAATGAGCTGTGACCTTTATTCACATTTTTATCACTTCTCCAGTTACCATTTCTTAATATTATATCCATTGGAACATTACTGTCCTTTCTGGAAGAGGCAACAGCAGACCTGATGCTGCCAGGCGAGAAATTAATGTTTAATTCTGAAAAAGCTGTTTTTATCCATCCTGCAATTACTGCTTTGGAAGCAGGTGCTACTCGACCTCTAGAGGTGATAAACAAAGACTGAATCTGATTGCCACCCGCGTTTCTTCTCGAATTTGACACATTAAGATATAACCTGATCCATAAAACTGGGTCAAGATTCCTATTTGGGACTTGTAAGAGTTTCCAGGCGGATTGTCTATAGGAGTGACTATCAGTTTTAGAACCAAATTCTGGCCAAAAAGTAATCGACGATTCATCTATTACCATGCTATTTTCATCAATCCTAAGTAAGGTAAGGTCATGGATTCTTCGCCCAGATGCTAACAATAGTAATAGAGCGAGATGGCGTGAAATTTGAAAAATACTATCTTCCTGAATTGAAATATTCTCTAACCAATTAATTAGATGCTTAACATCCCAAAGAAGATTGGCGAGTTGGGTACCTCATCAAATCTAAACGTTTCAAAATCTAGCTATGTGGAAATTATAGGTCTTATATTCGTAGTTATTTACCAAGCTAAAATGTTTTATTAGTTGTTGGGAGTAATTAAAAAACCATGATTTTAGGGTGTAGCCCCGTTACGGAAACAAAACGCAGTAATGCAAAACAAATAGAGCCAATTAAACGTATTACGTCAGTGTTGCCATACAATAAACCCAAATCAATGATGATATTATTGATGAATGAGTTGACCACTCTGAAGTTGAAAATAATATTTAATAAAATAAGTAAGTATTAATTATTCAATAAAATAAGTGCAATACAATAGAAATAAGTGCAAACTTAAATATACTAGATAAAAAAAATTAAACTACGTAAATCAGATTTGACGTAGTGACTCTTGACTGATAAGTATTTCACGGGCGGTGGTGTGAGATAAAAAAAGTTAGAGAATGTTATGTTGAAAAGTAATCAATAATCATAATAGACGAATAGACGGCCATAGAAATTCCACAAGTAATATGTATGTTTTGGAAAGTATCTTTCGTTTAAATAAAAAGAAAGTAGATCGATTTGATTCGAGAATAGAAGCTTACTTTAAACAACATGTAATATAAATAGCATTGGTTTTACTAAATTAATTTCGTATCGATTAGGTGATTTTAATCGATTCGATTTGTTAATCAATACTTGGCAACACAGCCATCACATGTCAAATACCAATAAATATTTAAACCCGTGTAAACGTAAACCGTCATAATAGTTTTGTTTATTTTTGTGGAAACTGCAGAATCCATCGTACTCGTTTGTGTCTGTGAATGTTGTTCATGTTAAAACAATGTCGGCAGTTGATCTTCGGTGTATAAACTGTGATTTGCGCTTATCACGCCTTCGCCGACATGTCTTGTCTGCCGAGTTAACTGAAGGTGGTTTTGACAATTCAATGGCTTTGATAATTTGCTTAACTACTGGGCTGTTAGTTATAGAATCTCTATTAGTGGGGTCAGCAAACGTAACAATAACTGATTTATGTAATTTTATGGTACTGGGAGACACCTTTTTCACTCTATGTAGAAAACTCAAATGTTGTGCAACTGATGCTGCGTCCGGTTTGTTAGGGTTAAGACCAAGAACCTCACATCTTGTTAACCATGTTCTCCATGGAGCATGGTATGTTTTTAATGATGAAATGCGCCATGCCTTCTGAATTAAACTATAGTCTTCTCTTGGCCAGTTTTTAGTTAAAATTGACCACCCCGTACCTTCCAAGCCTCCAAACGTAGATGTTGAACTCTTGTTAGATTCGTTTGGGGTGTAAAATCTTTCAGGTGATGGTGTGGGTTCCGGATTTGAAATGGGCGGTCTATCGCCCGTGATCGTAGATCCGATCTCCAGAACACTCTGTCCCAGCGTGGAACAATCAGAATGTATGAGCCTTTGGCTTGATTTAGATGAGCTAACACCCGAGGAATCAACGACGAGGGTGGAAAGATCCATGCTAACTTGTATTCCCACTTCTTGCTGAAGGCATCTATGAATAGAGCATCCTTGTCCCTGGTATCCCGGGAGACATATACAGGAACTACCTTCGAATTTCTTGATGCAAACAGGTCCACTTCGGGAACGCCCTATTTTTGAAATATTTGGCTGCATATCTTCGTCGAAAGATACCAGTCTGAGAGACTCTTTTGTCGGGATAAACTGTCGGCTACATCGTTGTATATTCCTGGTATATATTGGGGACAAATCTCTGCGTGTAGTTTCTTGGCTAAGGTTAACAACTGGAAGACTAGACCTGTTAGCTGCGATGATCTCGTCCCGCCCTGATTTTTTATGTATGCTATTACAGTTCGATTGTCTGATTGTACAACTACTCTCTTGTTTTTTATCGAATTCTTTTCGGATTGAATAGCGAGAAGAACAGCAAACAGCTCTTTTTTGTTTATGTGCCACTGACACTGGCGGGCGTCCCAGACGCCACTGATATGCTTTCCATTTATCTGTGCTCCCCAACCTTGGTCCGAGGCATCTGATGTGATGAATATGGTCTCTGAAGATTTGAAAAGGGGATCTTTCTTTTCGAGATTTTGAATCCACCATTTGCATTCTTCGAGTGCCTTGTGCAGGAATGGGAAACTTTTTGCGGACTGACTCCTCTGGTAAAATGTTGGCTGCTCTTTGTATCTTTCTGGAGTGAAGTCTTCCAAGTGGTATTACAAAAGACGCAAAGTTTAGCTTTCCTAGCAAGCTCTTTGCCGATTGCCAACTCCATTTTTGACTTGATAGAAGTTGGTTGAGATCTTTTCTCAAGGAGAATATTTTCCTTTCCGGGAGGGCTTTTGTGTTGTGGAAGGTGTCCCATTCTATCCCTAAGTATTCGATATGTTGAGATGGGTCTTGTAGAGATTTGTTCATATTGATTATCCATCCCAATTTTTGAAGGAATTGTACCGTCTTGATAGCATCTTTTTGCAGTTTTATCGGATCTTGATTGGCAATCAAAAAATCGTCCAGGTATACAATGACTCTTATATTCGCCTGTCGCAATCGGGATGCTACACAGTTTGATACCCTTGCAAAGGTAAGAGGGGCTGTTGACAGACCAAACGGGAGGCATGTAAACTGATATACCTTCTTTTGGTGAACTATTGATAGGAATCTTCGATGACGATTGGCTACTGGTATATGAAAGTATGCCTGTGAGATGTCGATTTTTATGAGAAAATCGTTCTTCTGTAAGAAGTGGGGTACTCTGAAGTGGTTTAACAAGCGGAACTTCTTTGGGGTGAGAAATTTGTTGAGGCCTTTCAGATTGATTATTGGGCGTACTTTGTTGTTGGGTTTTGGTACTGGAAACATGGTTGACAAAAAGCCTGTCTGCACTGTTGAGATTTCTAAAACCTTTTGCTGTATGAGAGTCTGGATCTCTGAATTTAACTTTTTCGTTTCGAATCTGGAAATTATTTTTGAATGAAAAGGTACCCTTGGGGGTTTTTTTACAAAAGGAATGATGTATCCAGTTATCGTTTGAAGGATATTTAGTGGCGCCCCCTCCTTTTTCCAGACTTCTACAAATTGTGAAAGGCGTCCCGCCTCGAATGCGTCAGTCTCTCTTATTTCTTTTTGAAATATTTTCCTTAGACGGTTTGTTTCGGGAAAAGGTTTGGCCATGGTCTTTGTTTTTGGTGTTGAACTGTCTTTTAAAAGTTTCATGCGTTTTACCGGTACTTGATTTTCGTTGTCTATTGTAAGGTTTCGACGTCTTTGAAACTTTGTGTGTTGGTCTTGCTTGACGTGCAGAGTACGTTGAATTATAGTTCTTAAGTTGTAAAGGTTTTCTATGGGGGTTGCGAAAAAATGTTTGCTGAGATGGTTGTTTGAGCAACTCCGCTAGCCCTGTTTCACAGAAGAGGTGGGTGGTTGATGGGGGAATAGCCCCAAGGAGAGCTGCCTGATATTCTTCCTTGGGAAGGAAACCATTTCTTCTTTGTTCTATAATCTCTGCTCTCCTGCCACACACGTATTGAAGTAAATCATCCGAAAGAGATTTAAAAGTTGAGTCTGTCGACAAAATGTTTTTTAAGTCTTGTTTCATAGACGGATGTTTGTTAGCCAGATCCTTTAGTATGTTCGCCAGAGACTCTCGTTGAAGCAGCAGACCGTGGGAAATGGTACCCAAGGTATAGTCCATTCGAACCAAGTGCTCCTGATTTGGGGAGGTTCCATACGCAGTAAGAATGGGATTAACTTTCAAAGGACCGAAGACAGGGTTAGCATGTAGTTTCTTCTGAACTTCTGCGTATCGGATCTGGTTGAAAGTTATATCACCCAATCGTTGTCATTCAGCGCCCTGTGTAGCAATGTGAGGTTTAGCAGCTGATATCAAGGGTTCTCGTTGTTTCGTAGCTGGGGTCCACTCAAAGTCATCTTCAGCGATGGAAGTAGGTGGTTCCCAGGGTTTTGGTGATGTTTGAGGTTGGGGAATATTTTGTTCATCCTCTGATGATTCTTGGGAAGTGTTATCATTCTCTGAAGCCGAAAAAGGTTGTGTATCTGGTTGGAAGTTTTTTATAAACTGTTCCATCATGTTTTCTCACTTACGTTGGCTTTGCTCCAACCTGTCTAATCGACTTGGTTTTTTAGTTCTACCAGATGCAGTTATTGTGGACGGAATTGATACCTCATCACTAGAGTGATCAACCTGTTCACCCAACTCCTTATCTGCCTCTTCCCTGCTTATTAGTAATGGCTTCATTTCCGCAATGGCCGCAAGCACCAGTTCGTTCTGGACTGCTGAGCCACGGACTCTAGCAGCTAGAGACATGGGATGGACGATAAGACCAATGCACAGTGGCCATTCCAATAGCTTCAATTTTATATCTCGATAAGATTTCTCTTTAAGAGAGGTACAATTTGGTGAAAACGCTCTGGCTAAATCAATAGTAGGGATTGCAAACCTGATTTTATTTAAAATTCGGGGGTCGGATTCACTGCCTAGTAACTCTTCTTTTTTAAATATTCTAATTCGCCACTCGCTCCATCCCCTTGGTAAGTGGTTTCTTATGATTTGTTTTATTCTGCTTAGGATGATGTTATCTCCAGGCTGCTTCCCATTCCATGAGGGACTCAAAAGTCTGCATGTCCGCAGGGGATGTTGCCTAAAACAAATAGACAAAGTTAGCCTTTTCATCTTACCAACCTACGTGTAAGTGGGGAGGTTAATACAGTATGACCGGTACACTTCGGTGGTATGTGCTTATTAAAATTTAGTCTGTACAGACCAAGCAATGAAATCGGCATACATCACGAGGAAACGACCAGAAGGGCTCGAGGAATCGGCCCGTAAGGCTCGAGAAATCGGCCCGTACGGCTCGAGGAATCGGCCCGTACGGCTGGAGAAATCGACCTGTACGGCCCGAAAAATTGACCCGTACGGCTCAGCGTATTAATCTGTATACTTCACAAACTCAAACCGTAATGTTAGTAGACAGTTACGGGTTTCGAAGTTACACCCACAAGCTCACCGGATGAAACCGAGGTTCACTTGATTGGTAAAAAGGTAACAAATCTGGGCAGTGTGGCACGCAGATTATATGTTACGCATTTAAATAACTACTTCCCTAAATGAGGGAAGCGGGTTTAACAAGTAAAGTACCAAGAGAATCATGAAAACACAGGATTAGGTACTACTTATTTAAATAAAGTAACTAGGTATATATGTAGTATACCGGGCTATAAAAATAACAATAAAAATAAAGTTTACAAGCACTTACAAAAAAAAAAAAAATAATAACTTACCATTATTCACTCGTAAAACACAACACTGTCGATCGTAAGTTTACGTATAGTATCTCGAACGACACTCGTCGTTAACTTGCGTAAGTAATGTGACACGCGTGTATCGCGGGTCAATCGAAAGCGTACTGACGACCACCGCGCTCTCGCCCGCGCACCCCCACCCTGAGGGGAGTGGTCGCGCGGAGTAGGGATGTAGCTCGGCTAGACGACACGGGAAGCTAAGACACGCATGAATCAAAGGGAAAATTGAAGGATGTAATCTCACAGGTCAAGCCGACGGCACAGACCATGAAATACAAAGTTTTATGAAAAACTCGTGAACAATGAGCTACATTTGCCTGAATCATATTTGCTACCTGGAACAGGCATACCTGTACCTTACGTATTTTTGGGAGATAGTGCTTTCGCACTTGATACGCATATTATGAAGCCATATCCTGAAAGGAACATTTCAAATGAAGAAAAGATTTTCAACTACAGGCTGAGTAGAGCAAGAAGAATTGTCGAAAATGCTTTTGGCATTCTTACCTCACGTTTTAAAGTATTCAAGCAGCCAATCAACCTCAAACTTGAAAACGTAGATGCAGTTGTGTTATCAAGTTGTGCTCTACACAATTTTTTGAGAAAAAAGTCAAAAACTTATTTGACACCTACGTGTGTCGATAGAGGAGACTTAGAAAATGGTACATTGGATTATGGTACTTGGTGTCAAGCAAGAGATGAACTAACACCTCTCCAAAGAAATATTCAACGGACATCCAATGACGGGAAGAATGTTAGAAATATTCTGAAGGAATACTTTAACGGTGAAGGAAGAGTATATTTCCAAAATAGAATGGCAAATATTAACGATGTCTGATTATTATTAATAATAATCTCAATAATCACGGAAGATATCCCGTAAGTGACAACATAAGTTTAGTTATAAACCGTAAAAGTTTAAAACAGTGTTTGAATCTCAATAATGTATGTAGGTACCTACTTATTTCATAAGCTCATAACAAATAAATCTACTATATCAGAATTGTCTTTTCTTTGTATTAAACTTGCTTTAAAATTTGGCCCGACACTCCATTGTCGTCCGGTGAACTTTGTACAGAGTGGACGCGTGTCGATCGTCTTTGGAAATTAATTTATCTAAATTCTGTGATTGGTTGAAGTTGTTTAAATCCAATTCCTTGTCACTCTTTAAATGTTTTTACCTGCCAGCTACTCCCACTGGGCGGTACTAGAAGAAGACGCAACTATTTTTTGAAATTGCTGCTCGAAATAGAATCCCAAAAGTGACTGTGATTTGGTTGGATTCGAACCGGGGCGACGCCCCGGCACAGCGACGATTAAGGCGAGCGCTTGGCCTAACGCGCCACCGAGTAAGTAGCAGACAACTCACAATTGCCGGTGTGCTACGCGCACCTGACGTCACGCGGGCTTACGACGGTGAGTGGTACTACGAGCCTACGAGACCGCCTACGAACACTGCATCGGCTACGAGTGCTACGACACTTGTCTTGTGCTACAACGATTGGAGTGGATTATTGGACGGATTGTTTAACTGTTGCGTTGTGAGTCAAGTGATTGAAGTATTATTTATTGTTTGCCACCTATTATGGCCGCTGTACAGCACTCACCTCCTAAAACGCCTAAATCTCAAATCAATAGTCTGTGCCTGACTCAAACTCAGTCAGAGCCTGATATCAACTCGGCAGTCAAGATCAGTGATGTGAATGTTAACAGGAACAAACGGCCCCGGAAAGGGAATTCCCCACAAGGTGGGATAGATTTTAGCTCGCAAGATGCAGACAAAAAAAATCAGAATATATCAAGTACGTTGGCAGAACAGACCGCCCTAATGACTACATTGTTGAAAGATATCGCGGAAATTAAGACCCAAAATAGTCAAATTAAGGCGTCTAATGCTCAAATTCAAGTGACTAATGAAGAGATTATGAAATCAATGTCCTTTATGAATAAACAATTCGAAGATATGAAAAAAGAGATCGAGGATTTAAGGAAAGATCGCCGGGTACAACAAGGTTACATTGAGAATTTGGAAAAAAAAATACTTGATCTGCAACATAAGTCACGCTCGTCTGCGATTGAAATCCGAAATATCCCGCAGGAAAATTCTGAAACCTGTACCAGCCTGATAAAAACGGTGTGTAAGATTGGAAACGTAGTTGGGCTGCCTATCCCGGAATCAGACATTCGGGATATTTATCGGCTTCCCGGAAAATCTGCTAGTCCCTCCGTCCCACGCCCGATTATCGCGGAGTTCTCAAGGGTGCAAGATAAACAATCAATCATATCTGCTATTCGAGCGTATAATAAAGTAAAAGGGAATGAGGATAAATTAAATACCGCACTCGTCGGTATACCAGGTAAGCCCCAGCCGCTTTATATCGCCGAACAACTCCCTACTACTACGAAAAAGCTGTTTTATCAGGCTCGAGAGTTTGCTAAGAGTAAAGCCTACCAATACTGCTGGATATCCAATGGTAATATCTTCCTGCGCAAACTAGAAGGAGACAAGCAAATTTTAATCCATTCGGATAAATGTCTTCAGGATCTTAGAAACATAAATATTTGACTATTTTTAATGTATTTTTCAGTCATGTATAGGTTAAAAACAATTTTCTTTGTCTACTTTATCAATATAAAAGATCAACAATTTTCACTTCACACACTTTCAAACATACTCTACAATACACGAAACCCAAAACACCATATACTCTTTAATTATGACACACTCACAAAAACATATTTAATTTTCATAGAGCGATGCACCTTTCGTTTTGACTCCAACCAAAATCCAACTATCCACATTCATATATCTGTTTCACTGTTTGGTTATGCTGCTAATTCCAAATGGCTATCATAAATAATATAAATGACGAGCTCGATCACATAAACCTAAATTCTTTTATCTGTAGTCCAGCGGAATGTTCAAAATATTTAAATATATCCAATAGCAGTATTACTCTGTTGCATATAAATATACGTAGCATAAACAAAAACTTTAGCCAGCTCCAAGTACTACTAAGTTCAATTAAAATTGACTTTGACATTGTCATTCTAACCGAATGTTGGCTTAGCAAAGCTAGTTATCTACCAGCATTGGATGGGTTTGTGTCTCACTCGACAGGTATTAATGCGAATCAGAATGATGGCGTCATGATTTATACGAAAATAAGCCTACATAGTTACGTATGGGAACCGGAATTCAAGGGTGGAAATTGTCTCGTATGTCAAATAGACAAAAACCTTGCCGTGGTTGCTGTCTACCGTTCTCCATCATTCAATTCAAAAGATCATTTCGAAAATTTTACAACTAGCCTGAATAATGTCTATGACGGCCTCTCCTCATGCCCTAATATCGCCATTGTAGGTGATTTAAATATTGATATTAGACCAGGTAACAGGGACGTTCGTAGTTTTGATTTTCTAACACTAAATGCTTCTCACGGGCTCATGCCAACTCATCTTTTTCCCACTAGGTTAGAACATTGTATAGATCACATACTGCTTAAGTCATATCTTCCATCAACCACACTTGTTTTGGATTCGTTTATAACAGACCATAAACCTATCCTACTTAATATTGCGAAAGCCAACCCTAAACGGAAAACCTGTTACTACACCACTCGCATAAATCACGAATCTGTCCTTTTGGAGTTAGAAAACGTTGACTTTGCAATTATATACCAAATTGACGACGTAAATGCATGCATGAATAAATTCATAAATATAATAAAATCGGCCATATCAAAACATTCGCAGATAGTTAATATTCCAAAAAAAAAAAGAGTTATTAAACCTTGGATAACCCCTGGATTGCTAAAATGTATAAAAAATCGAGACAAAATGCACATGAATTCAAAAAAGAAACCTGACAACCTAATTCTTAAAACTACTTACGTACGGTACCGAAACTTTTGTAATGACTTACTTAGAAAGTTAAAAATATCCTTTGAGCAGAGCGAGCTAGAAAAAGCTAGTAATAACCCCAAAAAATTGTGGAAAACCATAAAACAAATAACGAACACATGTAAAACGCATGTTAGTCCTTCTGAGCTGTTAGAAATACGAGATAATCCTAAATCCTCTGTTAACGAAGTATGTCACTTTTTTAGTACTGTGGGAAGAAACTTGGCATCAAACATTACATCGCAGACTCTAGGCCTGCCATTTCCAGCTAGTTACAAGGCCCCTTTTATTGGGAACACTACTCAACACTCCACTTTAGATTCTCTTGCCATTCTGGACGTAGATGAAGCTGAAGTGGAATCAATTATCCTTCAATTACGGAATGACTGTGCAGTCGGATGGGATGGAATACCGTCTACTATTTTAAAAAGCTGCCGTCATGTATTAGTTCAACCACTTACCTACCTCTATAATCGTTGTTTACAGACAGGAGTGTTTCCCGATGCCCTGAAAAAGGCAATAGTCCACCCTATTTACAAGGGAGGGAGTAGAAATTGTGTCAATAATTACAGGTATATCAGTACAATATCAGTTCTGCCAGCGCTATCTAAAATTCTTGAGAAGATTCTCAATAAATGTTTACACAGCTTCCTAAACAAAAACCAGATTATTGCTGACAACCAGTATGGATTCCGACCAGGGTTGTCAACAGAAGATGCTGTACTGGATTTCACGCAATCGGTTGCTAAATGCCTGGATCAAAAAATAAAATGCCTGGGTATTTTCCTGGACCTTTCCAAGGCATTTGACACAGTTTCTATTCCCTTACTTACCTCTAAGCTGGAACTTCTCGGTGTACGTGGCATATTACTTGACATTTTTAAAGATTACCTCAACAACCGTACTCAATGTGTCAAAATTGACGCGTACCTTAGCGACGAGGAATCAGTGACATATGGCGTTCCTCAAGGAAGCATCCTAGGTCCTACATTGTTCCTAATTTACATTAACGATCTGTGCAGGATGAGTCTCCCAGACTGTAATATTTATGCGTATGCAGATGACACTGCGATTCTCGTGCAAGGACTTACCTGGGATATAGTTAAAAAAAAAGCAGAAGTGGCTCTGTCTCAAGTTAAGGAATGGCTTAACTCAAATCTACTCACACTTAACCTTCAGAAAACTACCTACATTCCTTTTGCAATACGCCGTAACACCGCACCGTCACACACCTTTAATATAAATGCTCACACATGCTCAAACTCCTCAGAACCCTGCACATGCCCAACACTCACTAGATCTGATAGTGTAAAGTATCTGGGCGTACAGATAGACGATGGTCTTAAATGGGACAAACAAATCGACGCCCTCACCACCAGAACGATGCGCTTGATTCACATTTTCAAGTCTCTCAGACAGTCGGCTAACGGTGACACTCTGAAAATGGTGTACTACGCTCTGTGTCAGTCGGTCATTGGCTATTGTATTGCTGTTTGGGGCGGTACAGCGAAGACTATTCTTCTTAGAGTTGAGAGAGCACAGAGAGCGATACTAAAAGTTATGACAAGAAAACCCTATAGATATCCAACTACTGAACTCTACTCTGACTGCAAGGTTCTTTCGGTACGCCAACTCTTTGTGCTTAAATCGATTCTCAGAAAACACACCAGTCTTCCTAAGTCTAACCCAAACAAGCGAACATGTGTTTTTCCGGGTACTCAACACAAAACTACTTTCGCAAAACGCCAGTTTTATACCTTAAGTACACACGTTTACACAAAAGTTCACAAGAAACTAAACATTTTAGATCTAAACTCATACACAGTAAAACATAAAGTAACAGAGTGGCTACTACAGAAAGACTATTCCTATACGGAGTCATTACTCACTTACATCGCTTAAATCAAATAACGCACACTATCAAACATATATACACACACACATCCACATACAAACACCCCTATACGCGAACACAAAAACCACCCACATACACATACACAAGCATACTCATTCGCCACACACAGAAACATGTACACACCACACATTTAACTCTTGCACACAGCAACTATTACTGCTGACAAGTATAAACGGAAGATCGACACTGTCCACTTGTTGTATAAATAATGGTAAATGAATTTATTAGCTAAACACTGTCTCTTAAGATACAGGTTAGCCTAGTTTAAGAGGCAGGGTTACCATAATTATGTATATAAATTTTGCAACAAACTGTAATACCTACAATAAGTCTACTTGTTACTTATACATTTCTGTAATTATTTTGGTAAATAAACTTATTATTCTCTTTATTCATCTTTTTTTACATACTTTTTATATTTTTAAATATTTCAATAACAAAAAAAAAAAACAATAAAAAAACATTTAAAAATATAAAAATAGTAGTCCGCCGGTGTCGGGAGCTGGGTCCAAGCTACCGGTGGTTAGGGCTCCAGAGAAAGGAACCTCCTCACAATACGAGCCGTATCGAGGAGTACTGCCTTCTGTATCAGGCCCTTTACCCAACTGCGTAACGCCAGCTTCGACAGGTGGTCGTCGAAGCTTTTGGCTATCAAGCCATTGGCCGTAACGACTATCGGCACAATGACAGCCGAGTCCACATTCCACATGTCGACAACCTCGTGTGCTAAGTCAAGATACTTGATTTGTTTCTCTTTCTCAGCTTTCACGAGGTTCTCGTCATGTGGAATGGTAACATCGATTATCATTGTGCGGCGCGCTAATCGGTCTATCACCACTATATCGGGCTTGTTAGCTATGATAGTCCTATCAGTGATGATAGACCGATCCCAGTACAACGTGACATGGTCATTTTCGAGAACTGGGTCGGGCACATACTTGTAATACGGTACCTCAGAATCCACAAGTTTGTATTTCAAAGCAAGTTGCTGGTGAATAATCCTAGCCACTTGGTTATGCCTGTGCAAGTACTCGCCGTTAGCCAGACGAGAACAACCAGAGATAATATGTCTGATGGACTCACCCGGACGGTGACATGCCCGACACACGTCAACCGTCCCGTCCTTCATAATATGCCTCCGGTAGTTGTTCGTCAAGATAACTTCGTCCATAATTGCACAAACAAAACCTTCAGTTTCTCCGAAGAGATCACCGAAACGTAGCCAGGCCACGGACGCTGAGAAATCTACATCGGACCCATAGAGAGCCCGATAGAAGCGCCCGTGAAGCTCCTTGCCTTTCCATACCTCCTTGCGGTCATCTGTAGTAAGTATCACAGGTTTGCGCCAGTTCTCTTTAGCCATGGACAACGGGGTGAGTCCCTTGTCCACTGCGACCACATCTCGGTGCATACCCACATCGACTTTGAGAAAATATTCTCTGAGACTGCACATCTCGCGGTTGTGGAGAGTCTTAGCATTTAAAAAGCCTCGACCTCCACACTTCCGCGGGATGTACAGTCTCATCACCGACGATCGTGGGTGATGCATCCGGTTTGCAGTCAGCAGTGTACGGACCCTCCTATCCAGGGCGTCGAGTTCAGTTTGAGTCCATTTGAGTATGCCGAAAGAGTACATTAATACTGGCATGACCCAACCGTTGAAGGCGCGCACCTTATTTCCGCCCGACAAAAGGCTGTTCAAAACCTTTTTTAGGCGGCCAAAGAAGCGCTCCTTCAGCGATTGTTTCATGTCAGTACCGTTAATGCCCAACGCTTCCGACATACCCAAATACTTATAGGTTTCGGTCGAGCTGAGGGATCTAACCTGTATGGAATCCGAGAGTTGAATTCCCTCAGATTCCATAATCTCCCCTTTCTTTACATGCATGACTGCACATTTTTCCACACCAAATTCCATCCTGATGGCGCTACTGAAAGTTTCAGTTACCTTCAGTAGCTCCATCAGTCGCAAATTGTTGGGGGCAAAGAGTTTCAAGTCATCCATGTAAAGAAGGTGAGATATGGTTTGACCACCTCTTCTCAACCGATAGCCTAGACCTGAATCCCCCAGCAGTGTGCTAAGAGGATTCAGAGCTAAGCAGAACCAAAGTGGACTCAAACTGTCGCCCTGAAATATTCCCCGTTTAATCCATACAGGCTCATCGTTCCCTTGAATCGGTCGACATCCTGGATAGCGAAGGACCGTTTTCCAATGCCTCATACATGACTCAAGAAAGGTGCGTAGAGTTGCATCTATTTTGTACAACTCCAGCACCCTCATGAGCCATGTATGTGGCACAGAGTCATAGGCCTTCTTGTAATCTATCCAACATGTCGACAGATCCTTGCGGGATCGACGAACCTGTTGGCTTATGGCCATGTCTATGAGGAGTAGCTCCTTAGTGCCGCGGGACCCCTTCCTACATCCATTCTGAGAGGCGGACATAATTGAATTAGTGTCAATGTGATCATTAATTTTCACTCTCAGAATGGATGTAAGAAGTTTATAGACCGTCGACAAACAAGTAATCGGTCTATAATTCTTGGGTTCCGCGGGACTACCAGTCTTATGGAGCAGGTGGGTAACGCCAGTTGTTAGAAACTGTGGTAGCGACCCAGACTCCAAGGATGACTGGAATTGAGATGCCAGGAGCGCGTGTGAGCTGCTATACCACTTAAGCCAGAAGTTGTGCAGTCCGTCCGGGCCTGGAGATTTCCAGTTCGGTAATGGACGGACTGCTGTGGCTACATCTAATGGTGTGATGGAAATAGCTTCCATTTGTGGTATAGCTTCACACACGCGCTCGACATCGCGCATCCAGTCACCCTCGGCATGACAGACGGGCACCGACCAGATGTTTCGCCAGAATGTACTCGTGGTTATTATTATTATTATTATGGGATCTCTCTTAAGCGGCGCCTTACACGCGCGGTAGGTACTTTCTAAACCAACAATTCTTGTAAAATAAATTAATTGATAAAAACTTACGACTTCATCTTCCTCCATAAGCGAATCTACTCCGCTTCTTTGTAAATGATTTTTTTTTTCTATGAATGTCATCATTTCGAAGTACCATAGATTTAGTTTATATATTTCGCTGGTGGCTGATCCGGTGCGTTTTGATTCTTTGACCTATAAAGAATTAGAAGAAGATTTAAAATATGGTACACAAATAAAATACCCATTCATATGTAAGTACAGAAGGAGGAGCTCGTGGCTAAATAATAACAGCCGCACAGGTCGATCTTCAAGGTTAAGCCGCGCTTGCCGAGGTTGTTCTTTGGATGGGTGACCATTTATAGCGAGTTTCCTCCGTGCCTCGGAAAGCACGTTAAAGGCTCATTACAGCCACCCGATACCCGACCCGCACCGCCTCGCCTCGTGCGGTTAGTATTCTTTATATGGGTTTCTATGGATATGCGCTCACTATATCAACTCCGTAGCGTCACCGGATCGCCTCGCTCGCAAGTTGTCCATGCGCGCACGGCTAGTGGTTCACTCGGTGACGCCTCGCTGCTCGCATGCTGGGCTTGCGTTGACTGCGCATTGCCAACGCGTGGATGGCGAGTGGACCACCCGCGGCCCGCGAGTAGTTATGCGAGGACGACAAGTGTCAATCGCTATAAGTTGCCAGCATAAACTGACCTCTGATTTGTATCTACTCCGCACAAGACATGGTTCCGCTTTTACTGGCAATGTATAATCTGAAGTGCGGCCTTCTGCACTTACCTACTACTAGGGAATGCAATCTCGCGAGATTGAGGATCGGACGAGATCTCGCGAGATTATGAAAATCAACTCGCGAGATCTCGGCAATTTCGAGATCTCGCGAGATTGGTAGTTAAGAGTATCAATTTTTGCAAATAATTTTACTAATAAAATAGATATAGAACTCCCGGGACATTGAAAGAAAAAGAACCATAGGTATTATGAAATCAACATTTATTTTTACGAAGTCAAAAAGATTAATTAACAAAAATAGTAGAATTTGAGTTGAGATCAATCAAATCAATGGCTCATTTCGCTCTCAATCAACTAAAAAGAGAAATAGAATATAAAGTGAAAACCAAATAAAAACAATCAAATTAGGAACATTAGCAACATCTCGCTATACAATTATTTACAAACTGTTTTGGAAGTAGCTTCTTAGAAAGCACAACGTATTTAAGGTATCGTCACCTAACCTACACCTTATTTTGCAGGCTAGATAGCCAGCCGCTGAGAATGCCCTTTCAGATTCCACACTTGTTGGTACTATAGTTGTGAGGCAGTTATCAGCGAACTGCAAAAGTTCTCCTTTAAACCCCCTGGACTCGTATAGATTCATTTCCTTCTTCAACAATTGGTCCAGCGAAAACTTTGCTTTCCTAGGGTCTTTGCAGGAAGTTATTGCTTCCTCCAGTTCTTCTTGCAAAGAAAGCTTGCCTGCTTCATTCAGAGTCTGGGAAAGGGATGAGAGGGGTTCATCATCCTCATCAGGGGTGGCAGTGGCAGCAGGCGCAGGTGATGTTGATGTGACTGACTCAGTCTGTTTTATACCATGCTGCGAATGCAGGCGCTGTATTAATGCTTTAAGTTCATTGCGAACTACACTTTTCGGAAGTAATTTAAAGGTTTCATCTCTCGCAAACTCTTCTTTATCTTCTTGGTACTTAGCTGGGTTTCTTAAATATAACAAGCATGCCGTTAAATTCGTCCGACGCTCAACAATGCGGTTTCTTCCAGTTTACGAATCATAAACCTAAGTGTTTTCTCAGCAGTAGCCAAGTCGGTATCTCGACGACATAGCACCTTCACTGCCAGCTTAACGGGTTCAAATACCTTGTCTAAGTTCGCTAAAACCGCATGTTCTTCTGCACTCAAATAGTAGTTTGGGTTAGCTTCCAGGCCAAGATCGATTAAAGCTTTGCTGACACATAGTTTGATTCTATTGAATGTAGAAATCATGTCAGCTAGGCTCGACCACCGTGTCTTACAGTCAAGTTGTAATTTTATATCTTGTCCAAATTCTTGTTTTACGTATATTTGCAAAGTGTCATTTTTAGTCGGTGATCTTTTAAAAAGTTTCACCACGTTTCTAACTTTCTCAATGATACCCGCATATTCTTCATTTAGGTCCACTTCTATTCTTGGTATAGAGCAATAAAAAGCTTCATCTTCGGAGTCTGTGCAGGGCATTTCGTCTATTTCATCAGAAATCTCAACGTCGTTTTCGTCATTTTCTGATTCTATTTCAGGCTGCTCATCAACATTAGTTGGTCTTTTATAAATAGTATCGATTATGCCAAGCTGGATTCCATGGGCATAGCAGAGCTGATGTAAAGGCGTTATCAATCGACCCAACTTTTTCATCACACTGGCCCCATCTGTAGTAATATTGACAATATCTTTTTCTAGAATAAGTCCAAATTCGGTTAACTTTGTGTTCAAAATACTGACCCCACTCTCAGCAGGCATACTTCCATAGACGCGAATCAGCCCCAAGTTCCAGAAAAAAATATTCCCATGTACATTTACATTCATGTATCGCTTGTTCATAGAAGAAGTCCACTCATCGAATGTAAGCGTAAATCTGTGATCATTCTCCTTTAGCTGAGCCAGTTCACGCTTTATTTTCATTTTTAATGTCATGCCATAGTTCATAACTATAGATTTAATTGTGTTTGAAGACTTGGGAAGTTTCTGACCCGAAGAATTGAACAGGTCTCTGATATCTTTAGACGAGCAAAATACACGGAATGGTAGACCGTCTTTTGCCACCATTCTTGATATTCTTTTTTCCATAGAAGTATCTTCAGGTTCAGACAAAACGAAGTGATCAGTTATTTTTTGCCTCTTTTCGCTCACTGGTGGCGCTGGTGCCGATGTTTCTGGTGATTCCGTGCTACCACTCGAAGTTGAGGTGGTTGCTGTACCTACTTCCATGTTTTGAACAGTAGACGATGGTCCTGGCAATCGCGGCAATTCCACATTCTTCGTTTTGGTGTCTATTTGATGGATAGATTTTAAATGCACATGTAATCCACGCGGAGATCGATCTTCGGTTTTCAGAATCTTCTTACAAAGTTTACACTTGGCACTCAATCCATTTTCTGCTCTTGAAAAGTACACTTCTGGACACATCTATTGGCCCACCTTAGAGTTTAGGTTTCGATGGCCCCTACCGAAATATGATTGCTAGATTGAACAAAAACTGTTGATGCAGTTTTAAACCTGATACATTTTACCATCTTTTTCGATCGTATTGTTTTAAATTTGAATTCAGAATACCATACGACATGGAGCTACGCCTAACAAGTCGGATATGCGCCTTGTTAAAGGCAATTGATTTTTGAATAAAAAACATGTTTTATCAAATAAAGGTTTAATTTAATAACGCGTGTTGCCTCCATGGGCATCTACCACAGCTCTCATACGATTAGGCATAGAGTTTATCAACCGCTCTATGAAATTTTGAGGGATCATCTCCCATTCCTCTTCTATGGCAGTTTTCAACTCCTGCATCGTCTGGGCAACTGGCTGACGAGCCCTAACACGTCTTTTTAGCTCGTCCCACATGTGCTCAATGGGGTTCATGTCTGGGCTTCTGGCTGGCCAGTCCATAACTGTGATGTTCACATCCCGAAGATATTCCCTGACGATGCCGGCCGCATGGGCTCTTGCATTATCTATGCATAAAAAGGAAATTTGGGCCCACATAGTCCGCGTATGGTATCACGTGATGTTCTAAGCACTCACGAATGTACCTTTCAGCATTTTAATGTTGGCAGCCGTGGTCCTGTAACAACCTCAAATTGAGTTTTGCCGCTCGCGGATATACCGCCCCAGACAGTCCATGAGCCACCGCCATAAGCAACCCTCTCTTCAAAGCAGCATTGTGCGAAACGCTCTCCCTTACGTCGGTAGACCTTCTTCCTTCCATCATTGCCATGTAACACAATTTTAGACTCATCAGAAAAGAGTACACGGCTCCAATCTTGCTGTGTCCAATTTAAATGACTGCGTGCGAAATGAAGGCGCGCTGTTCGGTGGGCTCGCGTTAGTTTGGGCCCATTAGCTGGCTTGTGTGGTACCATATCGCGTTCTTTTAACCTTCTCCGAACAGTTCGAGCGCTCACAGATACTCCGTGGAAGTCGCGAAGTTGGTTTTGTATCTCAATGGAGGTAAGGTGACGATTTCTCAAGCTGGTCGTCACGATGAATCGATCCTGCCTTTCAGTTGTGACCAGAGATCGTGGCCTTCCTTGGCGACGAACAAAGCCGCCAGTCTCTAGGTACCTCCGATAAACATTTCGGACCGCAGATCGACTTAAATTAAGTTGAGCACTCACGTTTCTTTGGCTGTGTCCGGCCTGAATAAGTGCCACAGCTTGGGCGGCGACTTCAGGTGAAGTATCCATAGATTATTGATAGAACCTCACCTTAATGTTAAGAATAAGTAATGTTTGTTGCAAAACCAAAGATATCAATCACTTTTTCAAGAATTAAATCCAAGTAAACCAATAAAACCAAGTTTTCTTAGTATTCGATTGTTTGATATCAACAAACAGGCTCCAAATTGTCTTTTGTTTCTTTAAATTCTGTGTTCGAAATTCAAAAAAAGACTATTGAATGAAATTGTGAATGTGCCAGGTTCAAAACTGCATAAAAACTTTTTGCTCGACCTAATATAAAATTTGAGCTAGGACCAAACGAAACTGAAAATACAAGGTGGGCCAATAGATGTGTCCAGAAGTGTATTTCCATACTACCGACACACTTCTATAGTCCTTATAAACTATATTCGCCGACATAGTCCGTTATTAAATACTTCGTGAATCACAAACAACTTTTTCGTATTTTTTTAAGCGACAATAGCACTATAACTCAATTAATTCAATCAAGGATTGACAACAAGTGACAACAAAATCTGGTAAGTAAACAAACGCACGCACGCCGCAGGTTCAAATTTCAACTAATCACACGCATCGAAATTTGAGTGAGCGAGACCTGCCGCCCGCGCACCGAAACCGATCGGAGTTCGCTCCGTCCGTGTCGGTCGTGTCAGTTCGCGCGCTACTGCGCGTCAAATAGGACGTTTTCATGCTCGAGTTCAATCTTGCTAATCTCGCGAGATCTCGCCCATTTTTAGGCCGAGATTAATCTCGCAGAAAAGGGCCGAGATCTCGCGAGAACGAGATTGCATTCCCTACCTACTACCGAGTTAAATTACGTACGGACAAGCGAGAGTTTTAGGACGTAATGCACCTACCTTTTTTAACTCCCTTTGTTAGGCATATTTTAAATGATCCACTTTTTTCTTCGCCGATAATTCGTTCGCAGCAGGGTCAATTTCCTTTAATTTTTCGGTTAAAATTTCCCACCCAACTTTTCTTTGGCCCGTGTCCTTATACGTTTCTGAAGATAGGTCCCAAAGACAGGGCAGGTCCCTATAGAGTTGAATAAACTCACTAATAATTTCTTTTTCCCGCGTAGACGCCATTTTCGTAAACACAGTTCGTAAATATGTGCGTAACGTGCGGACGCAACGGTTGCTGCTGCGCAACTGCCCTTGCGTGGTTTACAACAGTGTTGCCAACTGTACTATCATCTTTGTAGCTAGATCTTTTGCAAAAAGTTGCCAGATTACCACATTATCTTACCCCAAAAAGTAGCTAGAAGTTGCCAAAGTGAAAACTAAACTAAATTAATCGTTAAAATGGTTTTTGTACATTAAAACTAATGTGTGTAATGGATAACTTTACTTTCGTAATAGGTTTACAGATACATACTTATAGTAAAACAATATTAACATAACTTAATCTAGTGAAGATGATGTAGATGGTTGTGCATCCTGAGAATCCACAGATTTGGTATATTTCTCCGCGGTTCCCATTTGTTGAAGAACTGTTGAAGGTAAAGTACAGTTGAAGCAACATTTGCCTTTTTTCCTGAGCGAGTCTCTTATACGTAGAATAGAATTTAGAGTTATCTGACTCATTCGGTTTCTCTGCTTATTGTTAACTAAATTCATTTGAGAGAATAACCTCTCAACCTCTGCATTTGAGTGTGGAAGTGAAAGGCAAGACATAGCCAGCTCACTTATATCCCTGTAGATATAATCACCAGAAGCATTTGTAAAGTGTCTGACCTCAACCCAAAATTTCACAATTTCTTGTGATGTCCACTTAACCAAGTGAAGTAAATGCCACTGTTGAACCATTTTATCTATACTTTCTGGTGGAAATCCCAAAATCTCTGCAACGCTTACGATTGCGTTTGATTTTGTGGCTTTTATTGCCTCTTCGGGACTCATTTGTGCCATCATTTCTAATTGCCTGTAGTTATCTGGCAATCTTTGCTGCAGCTCTTTGTACAGTTTTACTAAAAATGAGGAACACCGTCCTCTAATGCCATTTAATGTCGCAGGGTCCAAATTTTGTTGATGAGAGTCAGTTTCAAACACATAACCGAGATATGGCCTTGGGTTGATATCTCTATCAGTAATAGGGTCCAAAAAGTTCCTTTGAATTGGGCTTGGCATTAAAATTCTTTGGCTCACAGATTGCAATAGAGTTGTTAGCGTATTTAGCAATTTCAATGGATTCGAGTCTTCACTCTCAAATGCCTTAATAGCCACTTGGACGTCATTTAGTACACCTCTCAGAAATGTCATATATAAATAATTTCTATCGTCACTAAGCATATTTTATATCACGTCAGCTGTATAACAATTCTCTTTTTCTCTTGCCATGTTAAAATGTAATTTTAATTCATCCCACTGTGTCAAAATGTTTTTTACAGCTGGCTCTATCGAAAGCCACCGAGTATCGCAAACTTTTGTGATTTTAAGCGGACTTTCTCCGCAGTGAATCGTCTCATATATACTTTTATATTCATCTCTTCTTTTAGGTGATACCGAAAACCATTTATATATTTCCCTTACCAAAAATTCTATATTTTTTGGCAATGAGTTTTCTGATGCGTGAGTCACTGCTAGTTGCAGCGAATGACACACACATCGTATTAGAATTAAATTTTTCAGACCATACTCTCGTTTAAGAATAGCATGTACTCCATTATTGACACCAGTCATAACCGAAGCATTGTCGGTTCCTATGCCAATCATTTGTCGAATGTTTAATTTATGCTTGTTTAAACACGAAACTAGACCATTGACAAGCCCTCTTCCATCTGCACTTTCAACAGTAACCAATTCCAAAAATGAACTTACAATTGACTTCTGTTCAATACTATAGTATCTAATCACAAGGCCAATGTATTTACTTACACTGACATCTGTAGATTCGTCAATTAGTATACCTGAATTTTTGGTTTCCAATGTCATCCAAAAGTTCCTGGCGAAAGTGGGGTGCCAGTACATTTGTCATAATTGCCGTAAATTTTGTACGATGCAATTTTAAGTCCTCGGTTGCTTTAGAATCTTTTAAACATATTTTGCACAACTCTCCTAAATGGTCTATACTCATTGTAGAGCAGTGCTCTGCAATAAACATGGTTAAAGCTCCTTCAGTTTCATCGCAGGGCCTGCAATTTTTTTTGGCACTGATTTGAATGGTATTATTTGATTACCTGCAAAATAAAATAATAATAGTGAATAAAATGTCATACTAATAGTGGCATAATGTTATAACGATACCATAATTTTCCCAATTTTTGGTAATTTAATTTCAACAGTGGCAACATTGTTTATATTTACAAGAACAAGTATTCAAATGAAAGAATTTGAAATTACTTTTCCTAAACGTAGTATCTCCTATGTAGTTGTAGTGTGCTTTTCCTACTTATTGAATAATAATTGATACCTCTGCCTCCGCTCCCTACAAATATTTGTGTGATGAATAATAGATGTTTGTTTTCTATTTAGGTGTATAAAGTATCGTAAGTATATAGGTATGTAAAATAAGAAGAAAAAGTTACGTTAGTTAGGAAAAGTACGAAGTTCTAAATAGCCGTGATCTACCTGTTCCCATATTACAATCAGTGCTTGGTTAGTTTAGATTGGAGCTGGATGTAAAGTGTTCATTAATATTTTTTATTTTATCTATGTCCGTTATGTCCTTATCACCGAATATGATTTACTGCCTAATTCTGCTTTTGATTATTATGTCTTTTGGACTAGACTTACCTTAAAGGCTAAACCTAAATTACTATACACTAATCAGTCCGAGTGTCTAAAAAAATAAAGCCCTATGTACGCACCTGTTTTGAATTCCAATTTTTGCTTATGTCTTTTAGTCTCGGCATGTTTCTTAATGTCAAATAATTTGGCCAGAATTTCCACACAACAATAACTGCAAAATGCTTTGGACGAGTTTCCACTTACTGGCTTTAACCACCCTTTAAATTCATCTAGGTTCTCCCACTCAGTTCTGTATTTTTGGGAATAAGTCTTAAGTTTCTTGGGTATATCCATTTTTTATTACAATAATTACGACACTGACTGTATGTTTTGCGAACGCAAACGATTAAAATAATAATTACGCAAAATTTAAATGTACATAAACCACCTACGACAACAGACAAAAGTAACAACAATGCTTGAAATAGATACAAATGTAATAATAAGAGAGAGCGAGAAAGAATAAACATAGAAAAAAATGAAGCGAAACTGGGAATCCTCTTCATAGGGCGTGTTCCGTATCGCGCGCCCTTTTTGCTTTTTCTCTTATCTTCAGCTATGGTCTTACTTTTACACTATGACTCAATATGCTGACTCGAGTCATTGACGACAACAAATTGCTTCCACAGATAAAAAATAAAACGGAACATCACACAACCACCAATGTGATAATGTGTAGATGAAGTCGCTATGATGAAAAATTGCTAAAAAAAGTAGCTAAATCTTTTAGCTACAATTTTCTAGAAATTGTAGCTGACAAGGGTGCAAAAATAGCTAGATCTAGCTATAAAATAGCTAAGTTGGCATCAGTGGTTTACAACAAGCGTTTACACTGTGGAATACGCGTTTACAACGGCGGCATCCACACGCGGTTTGCAACGCGCGTCCGTCCACAGAGGTTGTTGAAGGTCAAACGAATTTTTGTTGCAAACAAGTGTTTACACTGTTGTAAACCGCCGGTGGAGATCGATGTGGAGGGCTTGTTTACAACAGTCTAGCCGGGGTTTGAACAAGGACGTGTCTACAACACGGCACAGTTAAGTACGCGCAAGCCACATTGTCGATGTCTTGTCGACATCGTCGGAGTGGAAACAATGTTTCCCAATGAAGAACTATTTCTTCTGCTATTATTTTTCAAGTGTTTGCTAGCGTGGACAAAAAACGGCTGTTGAATAGAAAAAATCATTCACATATAAATCTACTCAAGGATTTAAGAGATGATCCAAGCGATTGGCGGAATTATTTACTAGGCACGCTTCGGCAGCGGTGTCCTTGTCTCTGGTGCCATCTGAAGACGTGACCCTGGTCTGGGTGCTTGCTGTGTCGCGCGCATCGTATGTTCTCCAAGTACACAGAAGGCTATGGTATATTTAGATCCACACAATTCGCATCCAATCTCCTCTGCACATTAGTGCATAATGTTACCCCATGCACACGAAACACGCCCCGTTACTTCGTGTTCATGTCTTGCGGGGGCGGTACGATCCAGACGCTTGAACTCGTAGCACTTCGCTATATTGTGGCCGGTGTGAGTACAATAAATGCACCTTTCCTGTTCGATGGTGGCGGGTGGCGTCCACCCGCTGATGTGGTGCCCCTGCGCGGCATATTTGTGGGCGACCTCCGTGGCCGCGACGAGTTAGCTGTCCCCTGTTTCATGTTTGATGGAGCGATGAGTTGCCTCCTGCACACTTCGTCGAAGAAGGTCATCAATGCCGAGAAGGATGCTAGTTCCCCTGGAGCTGTTCCGCTCCGCTCCTCGAACTGATTTTTTAGGCGAGAGGGTAACTTCTGTAAGAGAATAATAAAGAGTAATAATTAGGACCACTCTACTATAGGCAGCCCTAACTTCTGAAGAGCCTGTATCGACTCCAGCAAAGGATTGTAGAAGGACTGCCTCAGTCCCTCTATGGTCGAAGAGATGTTAGGTAAAGACACGATCTGCTCCAGGTACGTACCCGCTAACAATCGGGATTTTTGATACCTGTCCCTCAACAGGTCGAGAGCTACCTCGTTATTCTTGGCATCGACAGGCAGGTGCTTGACTAACGACAATGGCTCCCCTGATAAACAGCTACGTAGGTAGTAATGTTTTTCCGTCTCCGGAAGGTCTGGTCTGTCGTTGACCAATGACAGAAACAAATCATAAAAACTCACCCAGTCCATTAGGTTACCATTGAACCGTCCCAGTTGAATGAAAGGCAGTTTAGCCGCTTAGCTGCCTCCATCTTGCGAGGCGCTTGCAGAAATCACAGACTTAACCAGTGGTGTGGATCCGACCTCGCTCTCCTCCACCTTAGTTTCCACTGAAACTAGCAAGCTATTAATCGCGGAGAACTCATGCCCCAAGTCTTCGATATCATCGACTCCGCTGGCTAGCAGCTCTTCATAGGTTTGTAAGAAATCTATATATCGGAACAATGGAGAGATTTCCTCCGAGCGGTGGGCAAGGTATAGTATAGTGTCAAGATATTGGCGTCCCCATTTGTTGAAATAAATAAGACAGTTTATCAATAACAGAGTCTTATAACACTTTAAAGAACACACACACACAATATAAATCATAAGTGATAGAAATATAGTCAAATCGAACAGACCTTCAAGGTCACAGTTCGTACAGAGGCCTAAGCCACCCAAGTACAAAGTGTATCAGCAAGCCAATACAGCTATGTAAATATACAGCAGTGCTGTACCAGGTAAACCGACAGTTTTATCGGGAGCAGGAGCTCTATAATGAATCGAATCCAAGATAAGACTAAAGTAAAAGTACTGGCACACAGAGTGCACGCTGTTTTATAATACCATGTTCTCCCTCCTCAACAACTCTGTCCGATGCCGCACGGAAGTGCGTCACGTGTTTACTAGATACGAATCACTAAAATTAACTAAAACTAATTAGACTTGCATTGTAAATTAATCAAATTGTACAATAATAATTATCGTAAATAAACAATAGTGGTTTAACAAAACAAAGTAAGTCGTTTTAAAATCAAAATAACATGTCATCATTTGTATTGATGAAGACAAACGATTACTACCTATTGTTGAAATAAGTTTCCAAAACTCAATTCTAATGTACACCGAGTACTCAATAAATCATGTTATGATTTATCAGATTTATTAATAGTAAATATCACTTAAATTAACAAATTTACAAACAAAACAATTCAGTTTGCACATTTTAACAACTATTTAATAAGATTTGACAACTACCCATAGTTGTATTTGATAACCGTCTCCGACATAATAATATTTATCGAATTGCCGTTTAATCGCCCTTACAGCAATCGATGAGGAGATAGCTTCAACTGAGCTATAGAAATACCGGAGCATCTTATCTCGTACCTTGAAATTATGTTTAGCTACTTTGACATCCATTTTGATACGTACTGATGAAAGTACTTCGCTTTCAAAATTCAAAATTCAGTAAATAACATAAAATAAACAAAACAATTGCTACAACGTATCAGTTTTCATAAACAAAATAAACATGTAATCAATAAATATAAGGTTTTTAACTAAAATCAAAGAGCTAACTAACTTTAACTATAAAAGGAAAAGGAGCCCTCTCGCGTGAAAATTATGCCCCATAGCAAAAGCGCCATCTATCAATGGCGGATCTAACTAATCTGTGTATACATACATACATAGAGGTAGGTATCATATAGTACTTTTTATATAGGTAGGTATACTTAAGCTTAATGATTTTTAATTTGAGTTTACTTTCAAATTCTGCAAGTATTATGTGATGATACAAAAATACTAACAGAATCTGAAAGTGAAAAACTCAGTTTTTTTGGAACTTACACTACATTAAAAAAATTTACACCAAAATTGATTGAATTATTTATTTCTTGTGTTTACAATGTTTATTATAATAAATCTGTGCAGCTTTCTTCAACTCATCATCCCCATCATATGTGATTTTTTCTGCCAAAATTCTATTAACCTGTCCGGCCCCGGCGACACACCGGTGTGTCGCGAATTAATCGCGAATTTAATGTGTATTTACCTATTACATAAGGTTTACTTTATATTAGGGAATTTTCACATGTTGGGCCTGAGCGTGCCTCTACACCAGCTATACACAATTACATTAATCGTTGTATTTAAAAAGAAAGATTGCAGTTTATCTTTATGAATCGAACAATTAAAAGGAAAATCAACAAAGGAAACACATTTTAATATTAGTTTTTAATTTATCCCTATTTGTATTGTGTTTCAATGTGTTAACTGTTAAGTTTTTTATTTCATAAAAACATTCTTTTAATTTCTGGGAGGGATAGCACAACCACCGCGGCACCGTTTCGTTTCATGATATTTTTTTAATTTTATATATTTATTATCATTTGGATTTGTGGAGATAAGTGTTTGTTTGGATGTTTCACATGATTTTACTACTTTTTTTAAGCATTTGGTCAGGACCCAGCCACAAACATATTCTCTCTGCTCAGTACTTTTATTTTCTTCTGTAACTGGACAGGTGAAGAGGCTTTCTAAATTTTCATGAAAAACGATTTCGTCGCTTTTTTCTATTTTGTCTGGTCTTTTTTCATTTACAAAAAAGTCTAGCTTTTGCAGACATGCATTAACGTCTTCTTCACAATTAGAATTATAGGCATGTGGTGAGTTGAAATTATTAAGTAAGAGGGCTTTATAGGAACCCTCAAATGAAACAGAATTAGGTGATACATTTCGCACTCCTAAACTTCTAATATTACCAAAAAAGTTTTCAATAGGGTCCTGATTGAAGTTTCTTGTCAGAATGCTGTCAAACAAATACTTTTCATGTAATATTTTAGAAATTTGTAACATTCCGTCTATTGTTTTTATGAAATTTTTAACAGATGGTACACATCGTTCAACAATTCTTACTTTGCTTCTGTCTTTTTCTTTAGATACAATGACATATCTAATACTCTCTAAAAACTTTTTGGCATCATACCACAACTTAAGATGGGGTGCATTTTTTCTCACTGCGCCTTTATAAACTTTGCCATTGGGCACATAGAATGAGCTGGAATTCAAACTGTCAAATAAGTTATCAACCATTAAAACAAATGGGACAATTTGACGGCACTCTTTAGGTAGATCACCCCTGGCTGTGATGTGTTCCGCTGCTACTGCAACACTGCGGCTAAAAATCTGGGCTGCAGTTTTTACTCTCATTTTTTTTCAATTTTTCTGGGTTTATATGCTCTTCTGTGATTTTTTGAAGATATCGTAATTCTCCATAACTTTTATCTGCTTCATAGAGCATTCGTAAATAGTCCCATTTTAATGTTTTTTCCTTCTTGTCCCCATTTATGTCAACGTATTTTAAATCTTTATTCAGTAGATTATTACGAATACCTTTTAATAAATGAGGGACATCATATAGTGGTATAATCGTTTTTTTATTAACTTCAAAATGGTCATATCGCCATTCTTTTCCTTTTTGCAGGTAATCTTCAATTAAACTATTGATAGTACTCACGTTAATTGTGCTTTGGTCACACACTGTGCAGAGAACTATAAGACCTGTACGCTGTACATTTGTGATTACCTCTTTGACCATTTTCTTTAGTTCGTTTTTCTTCAAAGCTTGCGTAAAATAATATGCCACTGGCTGCTTGTAGTTTTTCTTAATACCCTTAACCATAAAAACGAGAGCATGGTCAGCCAATTTGTTTTCTTCACTATAATTTACAAAACCCTTCAGTTCATCAGTCCCTGAGTTATAATGAACTTGTGGGGTAATTGACATCTCATCAAAGATCAATGTACAAAGACGGTCTTCGTTTTTCATCTCTGAAACAGTTTTCTTTAATTGATCAAATACTATCTCATTGATGCCTGGACCTATCCTTACTTGACTCAGTAAAGTTTTTAATGCCTTAGCAGAAGACAAAGTAAAATACTTGGACAGTAAAGTGCAGCATTTCGGACTTCTCTTAAATAATGATAATGAGAGGACTTTTTCATCTACAGTAAATCGCCGTCCTTTAGGTTTCTTGCATGTTTGGCGAAACTGCATTTGTGTGAAGGTTTTTCCAGCAGCTGTAATCTTTTCTGAGACCCGTTGAAATGCTATATCATTGGAAAGTTTTTTAGCACTAGAAAGTCTTTCACTGTAATTTATAACCTTCTTCCTAAGGCGAGACACTTCTTTTTTCAAATTTCTTATTTGTTGTTGGCTTGATGCAAAGTTAAGCACAAGAGCAGGTGATTTTCTTTTCGAACCTGTAACGGTAATTAAAATATTAGTAACTTTTTACCAAGTTTTGACATACTGTATGTATAAAAAGTAACTGATGGATATTACTAAAGTGGAAAGTGTATTAGAGTAGAGACAAGGACTGCTCCATAGACTCTGCATATCCCGTAATGATCACAGGTTTAATGAAACAAATGCGATTGATTTGCAATTAAAGTACTTTGGTTTTGTTGCAATTTTCGTTATTACTGCAATTGTGGCTATACATATACATAACGAATTTCAAACTTCATGGCTAAAAGCTTATTAATAGCTTTTGGCTAATACACTAAAATAAAGTTATAATTACCTGGTTGACAGTCCTTTTTGAGTCCATCTTTAATATTGTCCGATGAAGACAATGGGTTGCTGCACTCCATAGCACTTTTTAGGCCCAAAACAACATTCTCTGTAATTAGACAATAGTTTCATCATTAAATGGAAGTACCTAGAATTTCATTAAAACCCATATCTAAAGGTTAATGCACTTCTAATATCTAAATTGTTGTACATATAATCCCTTATATTATACAACAGTTTTTTTTATATATTTAGACACAATTCTAAAAACTTGATTTATAAATTAGCTGTGTCGAGAACTGTGTGTGTTGTAGACGGTTGGCTGTCAAAATTGGTATGGACATGCATATGTTTCTATGTTTCTGTGGAGCAAAATTATTGTATAAATAAATTATAAGATATATTATTAAAAACGTCCCTGATGGCAAAATGTAAGCCTAATATTATAAATGCAAAAGTGAGTTTATTTGTCTGAAACACTTTCCCGCTAGAACAACTGAACGGGAAATTTGGCACATGGGTAGAGCATGATCTGGATTAGAACAGAATACTTTTTATTCCAGTAATATGTTGCTAAAGTTTTATCACGATTGGTTGAGTCATTTTAACACCCGGCAATTGATTTTTATTTAAGTATCTAAAGATAGTAATTTTAAAATTACTTTGGACAAGTTCTTTTTGTTCAAAAGATTGACCAACACACACAGTGCTTTGTTGAGAAAGTGAACTATCTCCTGCTGATATTAGAGAAGCATAGTTATGTTCCCTTTGCGGAGAATATTTTGACTGGAATACACCTAGAAGAAAAATTAAAAGTTATTTTAAGTACCTATTTGAAAATCACACAAGATGCTATTATGCTCGTAATGCAATGAAGTTATCTTTGTATGTATGTTTATTTAAATAATAATGTATATTTAAAGCAATATTGAACTTGCAAGCTTTCAAATGTATATTTTTAAGGAAGAGCGCTGTTGTCTGAGATACAGATATTAAGTTATCTAGTTCAGACACAGACGTCTTGTGGAAAGTTTTGCTAACTTAATCTCATAAAAAGGCTATATAATGGAATATAGTACAACATCTTGAACATTAAGGCGGATGAGCAGGACAGGATTAACCTATAGTAGCACTTTCGCCTCCAAATTTATTTTTGCGCAGTCAAGGTCATTTTTCAAGATGATTGCCTTATACGTAGTACTGTCAGACGTGGCGACTATGTCCCCGGCAGGTGAGAATGTGCAGTCGAGGTCATGGACTAGAATATTATTCACCTGCCTGGCACATAGTCGCCACGTCTGACGGTACTACGTGTTTCTAATAAGAAAGCATAATAAAATTAAGTACTCACCACTTAGGTTGAGAGTTGGTACAGCTCCAAATATTACACGACGACCTGCAGTTATTTTTTCTGGTTTGAAGTGATAATCACAAACCCGCTTGTTATTATAAACCGTCATGGGATCGATATGTTGCAATTTATCACTCAAAACGGCAACCCAACTCGAATACCACTCGTAGTTATTTATTGGATGAGGGAAACGATGTACATAGACATCTAAAACAGAAGATTTTTATTTATTTGTGTTAGGTTGTATTATAAATAATGATTACATAAGTAAATATTAGTCAGTAAATGTATCAAGAAGCAATGCATTTATGAATTTATTAGGTTTAAATGTTTTTATTGACTTATTAGTAAAATCTGTGTAAATAATCATGTTATACTAAATTATTAGTGATTTAAGTTTGTAAATGTATTTAAACTGATTATTTCCTTATTTGTTGGTAACTTCTTTGACTAACGGTTCTCCACTGCGAGTAGTGGGGCAAATTGTCATAAGAATCGCTTAGTCCGCCATTTACGGGCAGTCACTGTGGAACACGGAAGGAAGTAACAACTGTGAACTGTACTGTATTGAAGTTATTCTGTGAATTTGTACCGAGTGAAATAATAAACCGTTATTTTGTGATTACGTTGCGTTTTTCTTATTCCTGGCCAAAAGGTCGAAAGTGGGATTATCCAAGAAAATTCCACATTTTCTTGTCACGCTCACGGCTCGGACAAACGTAAGTAAACGCATTTTTAATTGTTTTTGGGTTTGAGTAACCTAATCATGTATTCTTTTTTATTTTTTAATATCGTTAAAATTACGGATGAATTTGAGTTTTACTATTTCATGTAGTCCTGTTGTGTACGTGGTGTTTTTAATCTTTTTTTTTATTACTATAAAATTGTTGAAATAAAATGCGAGAAAAATAATACAATAAGTACGTTTTTTTTTATATTTTTTTCTGGTAAATCAAAGACTACTTTAATAGTGGGTAATCATTGGTTCAAATTTTAAAAGGGAAAGAAGGGGTTAAAGGGTCTCTAAACCTACTTTTTTTTCATTTGTTTGCAAAATTCATACATCTTGCATTTTTCAATATTATTTTTACCTACTTACGTAGGTAGGTAGTTATTATAATGGGTGTTGAAGCGAATCCAAATGTCACGTGTTCTCCCAGTCCTTGAGATCGTTTTCTTTTTTCCGTTTTAGATATTGAAGGTCAGTTTCCATTTTTTAAATAACGAGTGTAAGTTTTAAGAAGGTAATTTCAATGCCCGCCATGCCTCTGTGCTTATGTTTAGTGTGTAACGCACACTAATCTCATTACGCACCAAAGTAAGCCATGAATATTCGCAAAAAAAAAAAAAAAACAATTACCAGTAATAGCTTGAGAACGCTTGTATGATGGGTCTTGCCACGTATATAATAAAATAAAATAAAGTTAAATGGAATTAATTAAAATAAAATTATATTAAATTTTATTGACTTAAAATTACTTCGCCGGACTAGACTACGATGATGCGGTCTGTACTCGCGAGTAGGTGAGGTGGGACGGATAGGTTAATATGGCGCGGAAGTAACTTACTCACATTTACATTGTTCGCGCAATATGATTGGTCTTATTAAGTTTTAAATAGCTTGCGGGCCGGATGAAAGACCTATGCGGGCCGGTAAGTGGCCCGGGTGGGAGGGGCGCATGTTGGACGGGCTGGTCTACTTGACCGGTGGACTCGGGTCCAACACAGATGTGGCTGGGTATATGTGGGATTACCATACGCTCGCTCCAATGAATTCTTATGTTATCGTATGTGTGATAATGGGTAACACATGACATGACAGATACTAAGCTTATTTTAAAAGTTTCAGACCTCGCTGTTATGGATGGATATGAAGGAAATGCCCGAGGTAAAGGGCCGTATAAAAAGGGAACCCGAGGAAAAGGGTCTTATAGGGAAGGAACCCGAGGTAAGGGCCCTGTTGGAAACCAAACCCGAGGTGAAGGGTTAGGGAATACTTGTGGTATGACCAGTCGAGGGGAAGGGCTGGCGCATGCACAGGAAGGAATACCCCAGGTTACGGGTCAAAATCAGATCGTAGACGATTTCAACTCGGAAAGGAGTGCACAACGCTCGAGGCAAGAGCATCAGCACACGGGTTCTGATGGAAACCAAAGCATTATACTAGGGACTCAGGATCAGACGGAAAGTGAGGAATGGAACGAAAGGAGGGAAAGTCGCAGAAGGCGGTTTTCAAAACGATCATCACGGCTAAGGAGGAAGCGCTATTACTCTACTTCTTCGGGATCGGGAGGTGAGTCACCATCGCCAAAAAGAGCAAGGAGATCAAACGGAAAAGGAGCTGATAGTAAGTTAATGGATAAATTTTTTGCTATTTTAGAAAAATGTAAGGGTTCTGATAAACCTAAGATGTCTTTTAACACGAATGTAATACCGGAGTTTGACCCTTTGTCTAAAGAACAAACCATATTGACTTGGTTGACCAAAATTGAAGAATGTGCCGAAATTTACGGTTGGGAAGAAAAAGAAATCGTACATTACTCTCTACCTAAGTTAACTGGTGTAGCAAAAACGTGGTATCAGGGTCTAACTTCGATATTACATACGTGGCCAGAATGGAAAAAGAAACTGATAGAATCTTTCCCGTGTAGAGAAGATTACGCGGAACTTTTAACGGAAATGCTATCTAAAAAAGCAAAATATGGTGAATCACTGGAGAATTATTATTATGCGAAGGTTAACCTATTGAATAGATGTAAAATATATGGCAGGCAAGCAGTAGATTGTCTGTTGTATGGGATAGACGACCGTGCGGTGAAGGTTGGCGCTCAAGTAGCTCAATTCAAAGAACCAGAACAGGTACTTCAATATTTGAGGACAGTTAAAAGTGGTCCAAGTAGAGAGACGCAAGACTCTACGCGGAAACCAAATGATCGACGATTTGGAAGCAACTCAAATCGACCGGGTCCATCTAAACCAGGTATGAATATTAATACTAATATAAAATGTTACAACTGCAACGAGATTGGTCACCCAAGTTTTAAATGTGAAAAACCTCCTGTGAAATGCACTAATTGTGACCGGTCTGGCCATCAGACCGCTAACTGTCTCAGGGATAAGAGGACAACCAACCAATCAGATAAACACAAAGCACCACCACCAGGTAATGACCAAACACAAAAACAGGTTTCAGAAGTTACAGCTGAAGATACCGGTTTAAACAAGTATGTGTTGGAAATCAAGGTGAACGAAATAACAACATTGTGTCACATTGATCTGGGGAGTCAATGTTCTCTTATTAAGGTAAGTGTTGCTAATTCTCTAAATCTTCAGATTATAAATCGACCGAATATACCAGTACTCAGAGGAATAGGTGGTAACTTGATAATGCCGCTAGGAGTCGTTGTGACTTCCGTCGAAGTTCAAGGGCTGAAAGAAATAATAGATTTATACGTTGTAGAGGATTATGTGCTGGTAAATCCCGTTTTGTTGGGGCATTCCTTTACAGAAAGGCCGGACATATTAATTATTAAAACTCCAGATGAAATCAAATTCCAAAGACTACCACCGAAAAAAATAGATATTATGGTGTTTACCGGTACCGAAATCCCTGGCAATACGTTAAAAGCAATAAAGATCTGTACGCATGCCCAGTTGGATTGTGATATTTATATAAATGGTACTTTACGAGGTACTGAAGGTCAGGAGCATTATTTACTTCCCGGGCAGTACGAGATCAAGAACGGAATTGGAGCAGTCTTGATCTATAATATGTCAGTGACTCCCATGCATATCACTAAAGGTACTCTTTTAACTCGTTCTTTACAGAGAAACTCTGTTTCGTTGATTAATACATTAAATGCATTCAGCGTAACGTTCGGTGATGCTGAAATGGAGACATCGGTCAACTGTAATCCTCAGTTAGATGAAGACCAGTCCCAGGAACTACAAGGTTTGCTTGCAAGGTACAGTAGTTGTTTTTCTAGTGGACTACATGACTTGGGCTACACGCCAGTTACCGAGATGACCATCGAACTCAATGATGCTGATCCAGTAGTTTACCGCCCGTATCGCATGTCATTTACTGAAAGGTCAATGGTAAGAAACATGGTACAGGAGATGTTGGACAACGACATAATCAGAGAATCATCATCACCTTACGCAAGTCCGATTGTCATGGTTCAGAAGAAAACAGGTGACAAAAGATTGTGCGTCGATTACAGGGCGCTCAATAGAAAAACTAAGAAGGATCACTACCCACTGCCCAGAGTAGAAGACCAACTGGATCTACTCTCAGGTAATGCCTTGTTCACATCCTTAGATCTAGCTTCTGGGTATTATCAGATCCCAGTGGCTGAAGAATCCCGTCCTAAAACTGCCTTTGTGACTCCTGATGGGCAATATGAATATAATCGCATGCCATTTGGTTTAGTTAATGCTCCATCGGTTTTTCAACGCACCATCAACAAAATATTAATGGAAGCCAAAATAAAATATGCAATAATATACATGGATGATATCCTTATCCCATCCAAGGATTTCAGAGAGGGACTTCAACGCCTGGAAGAGGTATTACAGTTACTCAAAAAAGGTGGGTTAACTCTGAAACTTAGTAAATGTCATTTCTTCATGGACTCCATAGATTTCCTAGGTTTCGATGTGAGCGCTAGTGGTATCAGACCGGGAAGTAGAAAGACGGATGCAGTATCTAATTTCCCAACACCTAAGAACCAGCATGATGTCCGGCAGTTTCTTGGACTTTCTGGGTTTTTCAGACGATTTATCAAAGGATATGCCGTGATTACAGCACCCATGACAGATCTACTTAAAAAGAACACTGTATGGACTTGGAGTAACAAACAAGAGGAGGCATTTACTAAAGTAAAACAGTTGCTTGTAAGTCGCCCGCTACTTGCTTTATATGATCCCAAAGCCGAAACAGAGTTGCATACAGACGCCTGTAAGGATGGCTTGGCTGGCATCTTACTTCAACGAAACGCGAACGGCGTACTGCAACCAGTATCGTACTTCAGTCGTAAAACGAATGTTGACGAACGCAAGATGCATTCTTATGAGCTTGAAACGTTGGCAGTGATCTCCTCATTAAATCGTTTCAGGGTTTATTTGGTAGGTATACCGTTCAGAATCCTGACTGATTGCAATGCACTCAGATCAACGTTAGTGAAGCGGGACCTCATACCTCGAGTCGCACGTTGGTGGGTTGTACTTCAAGAGTACGACTGCACTATAGAATATCGCTCCGGGACCCGGATGGCGCACGCAGATGCCCTCAGCAGGAATCCAGTGGACAAACCGGTAAGTGAACCACATATTTTAGACGTCTTACCAATTCAGCAATCTGACCAAAACTGGATTTTAACTGTGCAATCCGCTGATAATGAGGTCAAGAGAATTAGAGAAATCCTTTTGGATCCGTCTGCTGAGGAGGCCATTGACGTACATAAAAATTATAAGCTAAAAAACGATAGGGTCTTCCGCATTATTGGGGAGGACTTGAAATGGCTTGTACCAAGAGGCGTACGCTGGCAAATCCTTAAGATGAATCATGATGATGTTGGTCATTGTGGGTTTGAGAAGACATTACATAGAATAAGAGAACATTATTGGTTCAGGAGAATGCGGCGATTTGTAAAAAAATATGTTTCTTCTTGTCTGGAGTGCGCTCACCACAAAGCCCCTGGTGGTAAACGGGAAGGTGAATTACACCCTATCGAGAAAGTCAGTACACCCTTTCATACTATCCACGCAGATCACCTAGGCCCTTTCGTAAAGAGCAAAGCAGGAAACTGTTATCTACTGGTAATAATAGACGGGTTTACAAAATACGTTAGTATAAATCCAGTTAGAAATACCAAAGCCACAACTTCAGTAAGGGTGATGAAGCAATTTGTAAGTTATTTTGGAGTTCCTGCGCGCTTAATTACTGACAAAGGCTCAAGTTTTACCAGTAAACATTTTCAGGACTTTGTTACATCCTATGGCATAAAGCACGTCCAAAATGCCGTTGCTACACCCAGGGCGAACGGACAAGTGGAGAGGTTCAACAGAACCATATTGGATGCTTTATCAACCTCTAGTCACGGTGGAGATGATAAGTCATGGGATGATCACATTTCCGACATACAGGTAGGTATTAACACAACAAAACATAAAACAACTCGGAAGAGCCCGTCGGAACTGTTATTCGGATTTAATGTGACCAGCAGAACCGAAGTTAAATGAAGTTATCAAAGATACTCTCAATAGGACTCCTGTGGAAGAATTAGATGCACTAAGACAAAACGTAGGCGAAAAGATAAGAAAGCAACAGGTAAGAGACGCTACTAATTATAATAAACACAGGAAACCTTCAACTCAGTATAAAGAGGGCGACTTGGTAAGAGTAGAAAGACAGGTGCCACATGACGGTAAGTCACAAAAGCTTACTGTCAAGTATCAGGGTCCTTATCGCATAATAAAAATTCTCCCTAATGATAGGTTCCTGGTTGAGGATACACCTCTGACACGTAAACATGGCAGAAAATATGAAAATATTGTAGCAATCGATAAAATTCAACCCTGGATGAATTTCACTAGAGACTTGGAATCCGATTCTTCTGGGAATGATTGCGCCAGTGATGACGAGCAGATGTGTGTCCAAAGCAAGGAGTAGGTAAGCAAAATATTGAACTAGTAATTTATAATGATTTGTGATTCTAAATGGTTTAGCTTTGATTTTATTATTGTTTTGATTTAAAAAAAAAAAAAAAAAAAAAGCGATGGGACTCGCTTGAAACAGGATGGCCGAGCTGTTAGGTTGTATTATAAATAATGATTACATAAGTAAATATTAGTCAGTAAATGTATCAAGAAGCAATGCATTTATGAATTTATTAGGTTTAAATGTTTTTATTGACTTATTAGTAAAATCTGTGTAAATAATCATGTTATACTAAATTATTAGTGATTTAAGTTTGTAAATGTATTTAAACTGATTATTTCCTTATTTGTTGGTAACTTCTTTGACTAACGGTTCTCCACTGCGAGTAGTGGGGCAAATTGTCATAAGAATCGCTTAGTCCGCCATTTACGGGCAGTCACTGTGGAACACGGAAGGAAGTAACAACTGTGAATTGTACTGTATTGAAGTTATTCTGTGAATTTGTACCGAGTGAAATAATAAACCGTTATTTTGTGATTACGTTGCGTTTTTCTTATTCCTGGCCAAAATTTGAGACATGTCCTATGCTAGCAACTAAATTAAGGTTTATAAAGGTTTCAGAAGTACTTACCAAGTTTATCACATCCGAAAATGCAGGACTTTTTATGTAAATTTTTCGTGTCCGAAGACATATCGATGAGAAAATTAAAATAACAACAACAAAAGACAAAAAAAACTACAAAAAAAACGTAACTAACAGAAAACTTAATAACTCTGAATTAATAGAAAACAACAACAAAATAACAAAACCGAGGAAATGCAAGTTTTACAACGAAAATTGTACGAGAACTCGAAAACAAGAATATCGAAAGTAACCGCTGTAAGACTGCGCAAACTGTCAAACTGAATTCAAATTTCATCCTTCTTTTTTAGTCAAAATAAAATCAGGAATGTAGTCAGGTATAAACAAGTACAAAAAATATTATAACAAATTACAAAAACATGTCGAAATATGATGTTTCAAACCCAGAAATAAATTACTAACTTACTTAATGAAATAAAATACAAGCAAATTCTAAATTGTATTATGCTTAGAATGGAACGTAAAAAATAATAGCTAGATTCAACTGCCATCTAGTGAGTTTTAATAGACACTAATATACTGCTTTATCCACAATGTCATAAAAGTTTAACTCCAACGCTGGGAGATGGCGTATCGTTCTTCGCAACTTTGCCTTTTGACTAAGTGTACCCCCCCTGACTAAAATACAATGACATCGAGGCTGTCGACTGATCTCAACTTGACCATCAAGTTATGAAAATATGAACAAACCTAATACTTCTGTAATTTAATCTAATTTTCATTTTGACACAATTGTATCGGATAAATTTACTTTACTTAATACGACAAAACAATGAACACAGTGTTTCAAACTTTTAATATTAAGCACTAAATCTCTGTTAACATAACTAGATAAATTGCGACAATCGCGACGATATGAACAACACAATTTTAACAAAACAACAAATTAATGTGTTTAACAATTTGGCAATTAAAATAACCAACGTTTTTCCCCCGAAGGGATAAAAACGATATATTTCATGTCTTGCCTAGGCTTGACCTGTGAGATTACATCCTTCAATTTTCCCTTTGATTCATGCGTGTCTTTTTTTTTTTTTTTTTTATTGGATGGGAAATCATCAAATGACCCCTCCCGCTCTGGGTGGAGCGGCAGGGAGTGTCAGACTTCTACTGACTAAAACCCACCCATGCTCCTCTTAGTGCCTTTACGTTCCAGGGCCACGGTAACTCTTTCGAACAAATCCGCAACCCTGGTAGGCTCTGGCCTTAACGGGCCCCGACCCATGCTGACGACTGCTGGCTTGGCGCGCGTAGAACACAGCGCGCCGTCAACCCGGGCCTGTTCTGATCGGACGGCGAGCTACCCATTGCTCGCCGTCCACAGGCATCAGTCACTGCGCCGTGCTCAGGAGCATCAGTTCCTGGGCGGCGCAGTGGCTGACGTTCAACAGGAGGGGGTGAAATGGGGCCATTACTGGCACTCCATTTCAGCCCCCTCCGGAGCCCGTTGTAGGGGCTCTACTGCGGCTGTTGCAGTAGCAGCAGCTGCAGTGGAACCGGCTTTGGCGGCGGAGGAAGCGGCGGCGGTGGCGGCGGTCGCGGCAGAGACGGCGGTGGCGGAGGGCTTTCTCCGATTTCCGGCTTTGGCGGTTGGGGCGCAGGCCCCACCCCCAGCCCAGAGGTCGGCCGGCTTGCCAGCTGCCGCACAGACTGCGCAGTGCGGCGCGGCGTCGCAGGAGCCGGCCCTGTGACCGGGCTGACCGCAGCGGAAACATAGACCGCTGCGGTCCACCTCCGAGGTGCATTGTGCTCCTACATGGTGGCCCACCTGGCACCGGAAGCACCTCAGAGGTCGGGGTTCCAGCAGTTTGACCTGCGCGGAAACCCAACCCACCAAAAACCTACGGCCCTCCGAGATGGTCTTGGCCGCCGACACGGGACAGCTCACCACAATGGTGCGCGTGTTGTCAGGACGTAGGGTGCCCGCCTTCACCTCCTCTGCTGAGCACCCCCCCGTCCTAACGACGGCGGCCACCACCTCCGCCTCCGTGACGGAGTCGTCCAGGCCCAAGATGCGCATGTCGATGCGCTTGGTGGGCCTGGACACTCGGGCATCGTCCGCGCTTAGGGACGCCCTAAGCCTTTCGGCTAGAGCGTCCGCGGTTGGGCCGCTGGCTGCCCCGGGGATCTCCAGCATCCGGGCCCCAGTCATGGTGACCCGGAGCCGAAGGCCCCCCACGATGCCCAGCTCACCAAGGTTCACCGCCTCCTTCGCCTTGGTGAGCACGTCCGCGTACGTCACGCCCCTCTTCGCCGCGTCCGGCTGCAGCGTCAGAACTACAGCCGCGGTTTTCGGGGGGCGCAGCGCAGCCGCGACGCTTCGCGCCTTTTGCCGCCGCTTCCTCTCCCGCCTCTTGGCCGGCCCTGGCTGCCTTTCCCGCCTTCCTCTTCTCCCCGGCCACTTGCCATTCGGCTTGAGCCGGGGGAGGAGCTGAAGGCGAGGAAGCTGGGGGGAGCTGCTGCTCAGACGGCGCAGGAGCCTTCGCCGTCCGCGCAGCAACCCCACCCTTCCTCTTCCTTCCCGGGGCCGGGTCCGGTATTCCCGGTACCGGCTTCGCGGGTGCCGGCCCGGACCCTTTGCCCTGGCCGGACGACCCCGGTGTGGCAGCCACGGCGGCCGCATCCGACGCCTTTTTCTGGCCTGGGGGGGCCTTCCCACTCGCCGCTAACGGGGGGCGCAGGACAATGCCCTCCAGGACGGAGAACCGCGCCTGGAAGGCTGCCATCTCCTGCCGCACGAGGTCCAGCACCTGGCTCTCCTGCGGCACGGGCTGGCCGTCCTTCTTGCGCCCCCCTTGCGGCGCCCCCTGTGGGCCGGCTCCCCGGAGCCTGGCCAGGTCTGCGCGGAGCCCCTCTTCATGCATGTCTTAGCTTCCCGTGTCGTCTAGCCGAGCTACATCCCTGCTCCGCGCGACCACTCCCCTCAGGGTTGGGGTGCGCGGGCGAGAGCGCGGTGGTCGTCAGTACCTTGAGATGTCTAGTCGTCAAGAGTTTACCTGGTCAAGCCTAGGCAAGACATGAAATATATCGTTTTTATCCCTTCGGGGAAAAACGTTGGTTATTTCATGGTCTGTGCCGTCGGCTTGACCTGTGAGAAATATTTGGATTCTGACGACACGGGAATAGCGTACTGTGAAATAATATTTAATTGGAGTATTGTGTATGTCTTATACGAGTGAATGTATGTAAGTGCTTGTATTGAATTCAATAAAATGACAACGTAATCATAATCATGTTTATTTAGATAGTATAAAAACGGTTACAAACCGATATTAATTAAGTGCTAATTATCACAAAGTAGTAAAGCTAGAATTTACTAAACATAAGTCATTGGTGATTCCAATGACCTTCTCTTTGGACGGAGTATTAATTATTTCTTTAAAATAATGTTTAATCACATTTTTATCACTTCTCCAGTTACCATTTCTTAATATTACATCCATTGGAACATTACTGTCCTTTCTGGAAGAGGCAACAGCAGACCTGATGCTGCCAGGCGAGAAATTAATGTTTAATTCTGAAAAAGCTGTTTTTATCCATCCTGCAATTACTGCTTTGGAAGCAGGTGCTACTCGACCTCTAGAGGTGATAAACAAAGACTGAATCTGATTGCCACCCGCGTTTCTTCTCGAATTTGACACATTAAGATATAACCTGATCCATAAAACTGGGTCAAGATTCCTATTTGGGACTTGTAAGAGTTTCCAGGCGGATTGTCTATAGGAGTGACTATCAGTTTTAGAACCAAATTCTGGCCAAAAAGTAATCGACGATTCATCTATTACCATGCTATTTTCATCAATCCTAAGTAAGGTAAGGTCATGGATTCTTCGCCCAGATGCTAACAATAGTAATAGAGCGAGATGGCGTGAAATTTGAAAAATACTATCTTCCTGAATTGAAATATTCTCTAACCAATTAATTAGATGCTTAACATCCCAAATTTGTTTTTTAACTGAAGGTGGTTTTGACAATTCAATGGCTTTGATAATTTGCTTAACTATTGGGCTGTTAGTTATAGAATCTCTATTAGTGGGGTCAGCAAACGTAACAATAACTGATTTATGTAATTTTATGGTACTGGGAGATATGGGGATATGGGGGGTATGGGGATTTGAAATGGGCGGTCTATCGCCCGTGATCGTAGATCCGATCTCCAGAACACTCTGTCCCAGCGTGGAACAATCAGAATGTATGAGCCTTTGGCTTGATTTAGATGAGCTAACACCCGAGGAATCAACGACGCGGGTGGAAAGATCCATGCTAACTTGTATTCCCACTTCTTGCTGAAGGCATCTATGAATAGAGCATCCTTGTCCCTGGTATCCCGGGAGACATAGACAGGAACTACCTTCGAATTTCTTGATGCAAACAGGTCCACTTCGGGAACGCCCCATTTTTGAAATATTTGGCTGCATATCTTCGTCGAAAGATGCCAGTCTGAGAGACTCTTTTGTCGGGATAAACTGTCGGCTACATCGTTGTATATTCCTGGTATATATTGGGGACAAATCTCTGCGTGTAGTTTCTTGGCTAAGGTTAACAACTGGAAGACTAGACCTGTTAGCTGCGATGATCTCGTCCCGCCCTGATTTTTTATGTATGCTATTACAGTTCGATTGTCTGATTGTACAACTACTCTCTTGTTTTTTATCGAATTCTTTTCGGATTGAATAGCGAGAAGAACAGCAAACAGCTCTTTTTTGTTTATGTGCCACTGACACTGGCGGGCGTCCCAGACGCCACTGATATGCTTTCCATTTATCTGTGCTCCCCAACCTTGGTCCGAGGCATCTGATGTGATGAATATGGTCTCTGAAGATTTGAAAAGGGGATCTTTCTTTTCGAGATTTTGAATCCACCATTTGCATTCTTCGAGTGCCTTTGCAGGAATGGGAAACTTTTTGCGGACTGACTCCTCTGGTAAAATGTTGGCTGCTCTTTGTATCTTTCTGGAGTGAAGTCTTCCAAGTGGTATTACAAAAGACGCAAAGTTTAGCTTTCCTAGCAAGCTCTTTGCCGATTGCCAACTCCATTTTTGACTTGATAGAAGTTGGTTGAGATCTTTTCTCAAGGAGAATATTTTCCTTTCCGGGAGGGCTTTTGTGTTGTGGAAGGTGTCCCATTCTATCCCTAAGTATTCGATATGTTGTGATAGGTCTTGTAGAGATTTGTTCATATTGATTATCCATCCCAATTTTTGAAGGAATTGTACCGTCTTGATAGCATCTTTTTGCAGTTTTATCGGATCTTGATTGGCAATCAAAAAATCGTCCAGGTATACAATGACCCTTATATTCGCCTGTCGCAATCGGGATGCTAACCAGTTTGATACCCTTGCAAAGGTAAGAGGGGCTGTTGACAGACCAAACGGGAGGCATGTAAACTGATATACCTTCTTTTGGTGAACTATTGATAGGAATCTTCGATGACGATTGGCTACTGGTATATGAAAGTATGCCTGTGAGATGTCGATTTTTATGAGAAAATCGTTCTTCTGTAAGAAGTGGGGTACTCTGAAGTGGTTTAACAAGCGGAACTTCTTTGGGGTGAGAAATTTGTTGAGGCCTTTCAGATTGATTATTGGGCGTACTTTGTTGTTGGGTTTTGGTACTGGAAACATGGTTGACAAAAAGCCTGTCTGCACTGTTGAGATTTCTAAAACCTTTTGCTGTATGAGAGTCTGGATCTCTGAATTTAACTTTTTCGTTTCGAATCTGGAAATTATTTTTGAATGAAAAGGTACCCTTGGGGGTTTTTTTTACAAAAGGAATGATGTATCCAGTTATCGTTTGAAGGATATTTAGTGGCGCCCCCTCCTTTTTCCAGACTTCTACAAATTGTGAAAGGCGTCCCGCCTCGAATGCGTCAGTCTTTCTTATTTCTTTTTGAAATATTTTCCTTAGACGGTTTGTTTCGGGAAAAGGTTTGGCCATGGTCTTTGTTTTTGGTGTTGAACTGTCTTTTAAAAGTTTCATGCGTTTTACCGGTACTTGATTTTCGTTGTCTATTGTAAGGTTTCGACGTCTTTGAAACTTTGTGTGTTGGTCTTGCTTGACGTGCAGAGTACGTTGAATTATAGTTCTTAGGTTGTAAAGGTTTTCTATGGGGGTTGCGAAAAAATGTTTGCTGAGATGGTTGTTTGAGCAACTCCGCTAGCCCTGTTTCACAGAAGAGGTGGGTGGTTGATGGGGGAATAGCCCCAAGGAGAGCTGCCTGATATTCTTCCTTGGGAAGGAAACCATTTCTTCTTTGTTCTATAATCTCTGCTCTCCTGCCACACACGTATTGAAGTAAATCATCCGAAAGAGATTTAAAAGTTGAGTCTGTCGACAAAATGTTTTTTAAGTCTTGTTTCATAGACGGATGTTTGTTAGCCAAATCCTTTAGTATGTTCGCCAGAGACTCTCGTTGAAGCAGCAGACCGTGGGAAATGGTACCCAAGGTATAGTCCATTCGAACCAAGTGCTCCTGATTGGGGGAGGTTCCATACGCAGTAAGAATGGGATTAACTTTCAAAGGACCGAAGACAGGGTTAGCATGTAGTTTCTTCTGAACTTCTGCGTATCGGATCTGGTTGAAAGTTCTATCACCCAATCGTTGACATTCAGCGCCCTGTGTAGCAATGTGAGGTTTAGCAGCTGGTATCAAGGGTTCTTGTTGTTTCGTAGCTGGGGTCCACTCAAAGTCATCTTCAGCGATGGAAGTAGGTGGTTCCCAGGGTTTTGGTGATGTTTGAGGTTGGGGAATATTTTGTTCATCCTCTGATGATTCTTGGGAAGTGTAATCATTCTCTGAAGCCGAAAAAGGTTGTGTATCTGGTTGGAAGTTTTTTATAAACTGTTCCATCATGTTTTCTCACTTACGTTGGCTTTGCTCCAACCTGTCTAATCGACTTGGTTTTTTAGTTCTACCAGATGCAGTTATTGTGGACGGAATTGATACCTCATCACTAGAGTGATCAACCTGTTCACCCAACTCCTTATCTGCGTCTTCCCTGCTTATTAGTAATGGCTTCATTTCCGCAATGGCCGCAAGCACCAGTTCGTTCTGGACTGCTGAGCCACGGACTCTAGCAGCTAGAGACATGGGATGGACGATAAGACCAATGCACAGTGGCCATTCCAATAGCTTCAATTTTATATCTCGATAAGATTTCTCTTTAAGAGAGGTACAATTTGGTGAAAACGCTCTGGCTAAATCAATAGTAGGGATTGCAAACCTGATTTTATTTAAAATTCGGGGGTCGGATTCACTGCCTAGTAACTCTTCTTTTTTAAATATTCTAATTCGCCACTCGCTCCATCCCCTTGGTAAGTGGTTTCTTATGATTTGTTTTATTCTGCTTAGGATGATGTTATCTCCAGGGTCATCTGCTTCCCATTCCATGAGGGACTCAAAAGTCTGCATGTCCGCAGGGGATGTTGCCTAAAACAAATAGACAAAGTTAGCCTTTTCATCTTACCAACCTACGTGTAAGTGGGGAGGTTAATACAGTATGACCGGTACACTTCGGTGGTATGTGCTTATTAAAATTTAGTCTGTACAGACCAAGCAATGAAATCGGCATACATCACGAGGAAACGACCAGAAGAGCTCGAGGAATCGGCCCGTAAGGCTCGAGAAATCGGCCCGTACGGCTCGAGGAATCGGCCCGTACGGCTCGAGAAATCGGCCCGTACGGCTCTAAGAATCGGCCCGTACGGCTCGACGAAACGGCCCGTACGGCTCGAGGAATCGGCCCGTACGGCTCGAGAAATCGGCCCGTACGGCTCGAGGAATCGGCCCGTACGGCTCGAGGAATCGGCCCGTACGGCTGGAGAAATCGACCTGTACGGCCCGAAAAATTGACCCGTACGGCTCAGCGTATTAATCTGTATACTTCACAAACTCAAACCGTAATGTTAGTAGACAGTTACGGGTTGCGAAGTTACACCCACAAGCTCACCGGATGAAGCCGAGGTTCACTTGATTGGTAAAAAGGTAACAAATCTGGGCAGTGTGGCACGCAGATTATATGTTACGCATTTAAATAACTACTTCCCTAAATGAGGGAAGCGGGTTTAACAAGTAAAGTACCAAGAGAATCATGAAGACACAGGATTAGGTACTACTTATTTAAATAAAGTAACTAGGTATATAGTATACCGGGCTATAAAAATAACAATAAAAATAAAGTTTACAAGCACTTACAAAAAAAAAAAAAAAAAATTAATAACTTACCATTATTCACTCGTAAAACACAACACTGTCGATCGTAAGTTTCTTCTTACGATCTCGAACGACACTCGTCGTTAACTTGCGTAAGTAATGTGACACGCGTGTATCGCGGGTCAATCGAAAGCGTACTGAAGACCACCGCGCTCTCGCCCGCGCACCCCCACCCTGAGGGGAGTGGTCGCGCGGAGCAGGGATGTAGCTCGGCTAGACGACACGGGAAGCTAGACACGCATGAATCAAAGGGAAAATTGAAGGATGTAATCTCACAGGTCAAGCCGACGGCACAGACCATGAAATAACTAACTTTTTTTTATTTTTTTATTAGAGATGGGTTTGCTCTTGACTCTAGTCAATGTCAGAGATGATAGAGACAAAGTCTACGATGGAGCGAGCTTACCCAGAAGGAGCCTGTTCACTCTAACTATGAAGAGATTAGGGTTGTAAGCATTTGGAAACACAGACGCAGGCTGAGAGTTCCACTCTTTTGCTGTGCGCATTATAAAAGACGTTTGGAAACGTTTAGTGCAAATTGGTGGAATAGCTACAAGGTAGGGATGGTAAGATGCAGTACTGACTTACGGATTAGGGTGTCCGTGACACTTAACAACCATAACAAAACACAGTTCACTGCCGTACGCACTTTTTGCTTCGATTCGCGCACGTTGCTCGCTGCCCCACTTTATCAGTCGGCGGTAGAACACGTAGAACACGGCGGGCGGCCGCTCGCCGGTTGTTGGTCGCTCCGTCGTCGTCGTAAACAGTCCGGTAACTTTATGAATTAGGTCTAATCCAGACCACCCAGGTTTTCTCGCTGCTCCGCGTTTATGTAGATAGGCTTTGCTTCGGTTATAGAATCTTATTTATTTATTTAAACTTTATGTACAATAGTGGTACAGTCCGTTGTCAACATTTTCTCATCCACCCTAAAAACAAACGAATTTAGACCCTGTAATTCAAATTCAAATTCAAATTCAAATTATTTATTTCAAATAAACCATTCACAGGCACTTTTGAATTGTCAAGGTCGGTCAGTCAAAAAGATGAAGCTATTTGCACGTTCCAAAGCGTAGATCTCTATGGAGAAGAACGTGCAAGAAACTCCACGGACACTCTTTTAAATTATTTTTCTTTACAATTTTATGGTTACATCATTCCTGTTGAAATTATACAAACATATATGTGAGAACGATGTAAAAAGAAATGCACGTTAAAGTATCCGGAGTAAAAAAATAAAAATCAACAACAAATCATTAAAATAAACCGTGGCAGCCGAGAGATGACCAGTCCAAACTGACGGCGTCCGTTCACGAACATGACGCACGCGCTAGCACCATTCGGCTCAACCATATTTAAGGGAGCCAAATGACCCAACACATGCGCCACCATCAGGTAGACTTTTGAGTGAGCATGACACTCCCAACCGCCAGGGCAGTCAAGTCAATTAAAAAATAAATAAAAGTAGTATAAGGTTCACAGTACTCACACATGTGCCGTTAATTAATGAATTTATACAATGCTAATTACATTGAGTCTATACAATGAAAATATAATGTTTTACAGTCTTCAACGGGTCCAACAATATTTATAAATGCCAAAAGATTAGTTTGTGCGGCCTAGTAACTGTGGAGCTGGACCGGCATTGAGCCAAGCATTATTATCTTCAATATAATCCCCCAACTTATAATATGCTTTCTTGCATAGTGTGCGTTTGATACAAGATTTAAATTTTGTTTCATTCAGTTCTAATATATTAGGAGGTATTTTATTATAACATTTTAAACAGTACCCCATGAAAGATGAGGCTACTTTAGCTAGTCTGAAACTTGGTTGAACTAGTTGATCCCTATTTCTAGTAATATAATTATGTCTGTCGCCTCGTCTACTAAAAAGATGGAGATTCTTTCTAACGTACATAATGTTTTCATATATATATTGACAGGGTACCGTCATGATGTTAATATCCTTAAACAGTTCCCTTAGAGAATCACGTCGGCGGAGATTGTATATCGCTCTTATAGCTCTTTTCTGCAGAATAAAAATAGACTCGATGTCTGCAGCCCGTCCCCATAGTAAAATACCATAAGACATGATACTATGAAAGTAACTAAAATATACTAATCTCGCGGTATCAACATCCGTAAATTGGCGGATTTTTCTAACAGCATATGCCGCTGAACTTAGCCGTCCTGCAAGAGATGTTAAATGAGGACCCCATTGTAGCCTAGAGTCAACCGTAATCCCCAGGAAAACTGTTCTATCGACGAATTCCAGTTTCTCCTTGTTCAACACTATGTCACAATCACTACTTTTGACATTTGGTAAGGAAAATCTTATGCACTTAGTTTTTTTCCCATTTAAAACTAAATTATTAGCAGTGAACCAATTTTGGACCTGCAGAAGGGCGTTATTTACGTCCTCAAGATTATTACTACGTCTGTTTATCTTAAAAATCAAAGAAGTATCGTCGGCAAACAAGACCATGTTTAGTTGGTTTTGCAATAAATGGGGTAAATCATTGATATAAACTAGAAATAAGAAAGGACCTAAAATCGATCCCTGCGGGACGCCCATTTTAACGTTTAATCCCGACGAATTAACACCGTTTATTTGGACTAATTGCTGTCTATCATTCAAATAAGATTTTACTAAGTTTAACGCTGTTTTGCCTAGTCCGTAATGCTCGAACTTACTTGTACTTGTAACTATAGGGTTTATTCAATTTATACGAGCTTACCAGACAAGTGCTCGAGGACTCAAACAAATACAACAATAATACAAACACGCAAATTAGATCTTTATAACGTTAGCATTAGATTATATGTTATGACTACTAGTTATAATTTAATTAGTGTAATAGCTTATTTAAATGGTTGCGTTCAAGTAATTCTGGTCTCGTGGTCTGTGTATAAGACTGAGAAAAATAAGTTGCGAAATCAAATCCTACGATGAAGATGTTGTTTTGCTTTTCATTTAGAATTTATTTCAAAACTATTTCTTGTATTATTGTAAAGAACCATAGACGGATAATCTTTAAATGTAAACTTTCTAAAATGGAAATATTTTCGCACAACTTTTAATAAGTGGGTAGTTGCAAATAAACATGGGCGGACTTAATGCAACAAGGCATTCTCTACCAGTCAACCTTTGGGTTAAAAAGACTAACACAAGGAAATAAGGTCGAGATTCGCTTGATGACCCGTGGCGTGACATGTAGGGCGATGCGTTTCGCGCTCTTTTAGGTCAGCTCCTGGGTAATTAAATTTGATTCTACAGTGTATTTTTTCATATATTTTTTTAAGTACCTAGTATCAAACGATTTTTGACCAAGTGTAATGAATTATAGAAATAAAAACGTGAATTTTATATAAAAGGCACACGTCCTGTTAATTTTTTTTTAAAGAGATATTATATTTTTAAATTTCTGGCAGTGATGGAAATGACGTTAGTAGGAAAGAAATGATATTCTCATTTCTGGAAATGACATGATATTACTGGTAATGATTTGTTGTTTCAAACAATATTTTAATAAATCACGTATCAGAGTTGATTCAAATGTTAGGTAAAGGATTAATCGATAATAACTCAGGGTTTATGAATAAAATATCATTATAATTAACACAGGACCGGTTGTTGTGGCGACACTTGGGGGAGGCCTATGTCCAGCAGTGGACGTCTTTCGGCTGATATGATGATGATGATGACAATTAACACCAGCTTTATTTCTTTAAAAATTTCAATAATTCTTTGGTAACATCAGTCATAGAAACATAATCATAATGTCAATTTCGTAAAATCTCTAAACAATATTTGGACTTCTAAAAGCTTACATGATTAAAAATATGATTAAAACTTATTCTCGAACAAGTAGGGATATCAATACTCAACACTTATCTCTTACCATTACAATAGTCAAATAGTTATAATAGTCAAACTAGATATTTTTTACACTTACGGCTCCTTTAGCCTTCCTGCACACGATGCCGTCACCGCGCCGTCGCCGCGCCGTCGCCGCGCCGACGCCGCACAATTACACTGTAGATACGGGTCGCGCGAAGCCCGCCACCGCGCCGCCGCCGCGCCGCCACCGCGCCGCCACCGCGCGCGTTCCCCTCCCTGTCTGTTTGATTCATTCCATTACCGGCCGCATACGAACGTGCACGCCGCGAGATCGCACGTGACGCAAACATGTCTAATATAATGAAAAAAAAAAAGTTTGTGCTTGCTTACTATATGTATAGAAAATGGCAAAAAGAACGTCGAGTTAGAAAGTTGTGGGTTCATCCTATGCTGTCGGCACGGGAGCAATATGGTGAATTTCATACACTTTACGAAGATCTCCGAAAAGACGAGGCCAAGTTTAGTGATTATTTTCGAATGAATTACAAGACATTTGATAAATTATTAGATTTGTAGTGTAGTGTGTAGTGTGTGTAGGGCACCCCGACTCGGACAGGTTAGGTTAGAAGGGGCCCATCACCTTCGTGGTTATTTTTTTTAATCCACCCAGTAATATGTATATTTATTTGATACTTGATAATACACTTCTGGACACATCTATTGGCCCACCTTGTATTTTCAGTTTCGTTTGGTCCTAGCTAAAATTTTATATTAGGTCGAGCAAAAAGTTTTTTTGCAGTTTTGAACCTGGCACATTCACAATTTCATTCAATAGTCTTTTTTTGAATTTCGAACACAGAATTTAAAGAAATAAAAGACAATTTGGAACCTGTTTGTTGATATCAAACAATCGAATACTAAGAAAACTTGGTTTTATTGGTTTACTTGGATTTAATTCTTGAAAAAGTGATTGATATCTTTGGTTTTGCAACAAACATTACTTATTCTTAACATTAAGGTGAGGTTCTATCAATAATCTATGGATACTTCACCTGAAGTCGCCGCCCAAGCTGTGGCACTTATTCAGGCCGGACACAGCCAAAGAAACGTGAGTGCTCAACTTAATTTAAGTCGATCTGCGGTCCGAAATGTTTATCGGAGGTACCTAGAGACTGGCGGCTTTGTTCGTCGCCAAAGAAGGCCACGATCTCGGGTCACAACTGAAAGGCAGGATCGATTCATCGTGACGACCAGCTTGAGAAATCGACACCTTATCTCCATTGAGATACAAAACCAACTTCGCGACTTCCACGGAGTATCTGTGAGCGCTCGAACTGTTCGGAGAAGGTTAAAAGAACGCGATATGGTACCACACAAGCCAGCTAATGGGCCCAAACTAACGCGAGCCCACCGAACAGCGCGCCTTCATTTCGCACGCAGTCATTTAAATTGGACACAGCAAGATTGGAGCCGTGTACTCTTTTCTGATGAGTCTAAAATTGTGTTACATGGCAATGATGGAAGGAAGAAGGTCTACAGACGTAAGGGAGAGCGTTTCGCACAATGCTGCTTTGAAGAGAGGGTTGCTTATGGCGGTGGCTGCCAACATTAAATGCTGAATGCACGGCTGCCAACATTAAATGCTGAAAGGTACATTCGTGAGTGCTTAGAACCTCACGTGATACCATACGCGGACTATGTGGGCCCAAATTTCCTTTTTATGCATGATAATGCAAGAGCCCATGCGGCCGGCATCGTCAGGGAATATCTTCGGGATGTGAACATCACAGTTATGGACTGGCCAGCCAGAAGCCCAGACATGAACCCCATTGAGCACATGTGGGACGAGCTAAAAAGACGTGTTAGGGCTCGTCAGCCAGTTGCCCAGACGATGCAGGAGTTGAAAACTGCCATAGAAGAGGAATGGGAGATGATCCCTCAAAATTTCATAGAGCGGTTGATAAACTCTATGCCTAATCGTATGAGAGCTGTGGTAGATGCCCATGGAGGCAACACGCGTTATTAAATTAAACCTTTATTTGATAAAACATGTTTTTATTCAAAAATCAATTGCCTTTAACAAGGCGCATATCCGACTTGTTAGGCGTAGCTCCATGTCGTATGGTATTCTGAATTCAAATTTAAAACAATACGATCGAAAAAGATGGTAAAATGTATCAGGTTTAAAACTGCATCAACAGTTTTTGTTCAATCTAGCAATAATATTTCGGTAGGGGCCATCGAAACCTAAACTCTAAGGTGGGCCAATAGATGTGTCCAGAAGTGTATATCCCGAGGATTACATGTGATTTATTATGGAATTGCTTTTTACAATTATTTGGCAACTACATTTTGGTGACAGATCCACTATTTTGAGGACAAACCCTATTATTAAAGAAATTCAAAACGAATAAAATTGGCGATAGCTTAAATCATACCCAATACAAATATGCGAGCAAGTATATCTGCTAAGGAGAGATTGGTGTTGGTGGGAGACAATGAGGTAAAGTAACATATACATATTTTTTAAATTGTTCTGGTGTAATGTAGAAAAATCAAAATCAATCAAGCCTGAAGCAGATGGACTTGAGATGCTTTGTAATTAATCGTTTTCAATGCTATAATTCGAAGCCTGTGATTGAACTCTTGTACTGGGTCCAGCAGCAGTATTGTAACCGTAGTGTGCCGGGGTGTCCATTGCATCTGCTGTGCGTGAATGATGTGGAGCGCTATAACTATTTTTATATTGAATATTTCTTATAATATTCAATACTTGATACTGGAATTCAACAATGTCTTCGTCTTTGAAGCGTTCCACGGTAGGAGCTATATACCTTTAAAAAAACATCATTCTACTATCGTCATCTTTTTCTAACGTTTCCATAAACTTAATCATTTTCTTATCTACAGGATTTATTTCTTCGTTTTTCTTTCTTTTGTTGACATTAGTAACTCCAGATTGGGGTGGCCGTGGGGTAATTTTTTTCAAAAATTGTAAATTATCATATTATATTGATATTTATGTACTGGTTTTACACCTGATCCAGATTTCGATTCACGTATCTTTTTGTCGCATTTCATCCATGCATCTCTTATATTCTTCCATTTCTGAGATATTATTTTACCTGAAATAATTAATATTAATAATCCATTTTATTTTTATAATGTTTTTTTCAATTGCAGGTATTTAGCAACCGGAACTTCATTAGCCGATCTTGAATATCGTTTTAGAATGGGAAAATCAACTTTAAGCGTAATCATACGAGAAGTATGTTCTCTAATATGGTCTGAACTTAACCCAAAATATAGGAAAATGCCATGTATGGACGATTGGTTAGAAATAGCAAATAAATTTGAAGTTTCTGCTAATTTCCCTCATTGTGTCGGTGCTGTAGATGGAAAGCACATCAGAGTAATTAAACCAAATAAAAGTGGATCGATGTTTTTGAAGTACAAACATGACTTGTCGATTGTATTGACGGCAGTCGCCGATAGTGACTACAACTTTATTTACATCAACGTCGGTGCTTATGGAAAGGATTGGGATTCAGGTGTTTTTAAAGATACAGCTTTCTGGCACAACATGATTAACAATGCTTTGAACTTGCCAGGACCTGCTTCCTTACCTAATACCAACATTGCCTTGCCATATGTATTCGTAGGCGATGAAGCATTTGCACTACATCAGAATTTACTGCGCCCATATAATAGTCAACAGCTTGATGCAGAAAAATCCGTTTTTAATTATCGGTTAACAAGAGCGAGACGATATGTAGAATGTACCTTTGGGATACTGGCCAATAAGTGGCGAATTTTTCATCGACCTTTAAATGTGTCATCGAATTTGGCTGATGATGTTGTGAAAGCTTGTTGTTTACTGCAAAATTTTATACATAAAAAGGAGGGCGTAAAAGGGGTGCAAGAATCTCTAAGCGGGTGTGAATTAGAGGAGTTTTTGCCATTTGATTCAACAGAAATAGTTCCTACAACAGCTAATGATATACGTGACAAATATACGGAGTATTTTAATTCTGAATATGGCAGTGTACCATGGCAAAATAATTGTTGTTAATATGTAGCACGAAACGTGTTTCTATCTGGCGGGAATACTCAAGCTAGTAGCAAGTGATTGCTTGTTTAATGTAGGTACCTACCACACGAAATTGCTCACGAGATATACTATCCACACACTACATAATATACAAAGTGGATTATTTTAATTGTGTATGCTTCAAATACGTAATGTAGAATACGTGGTTTGAATTAATGTGACTGATAACCTAATCGCCACTCTGTATAGAGGTACCCTCTGTTGCATTACGATTTAAATAAAAAATATACTGATAGTGTCTTGTCCCAAAGTTCCTTTAAGTCAGCTACTTATAATTATATTTTTTCGATTGGCCCCACTAGATAGACACACATTAACAAGAATTAATAAAATTTTGTACAAATATACTTACCGTATTTATTTTTCTCCGTATCAGGTAGTTCTGCAAAGTTCTCATTCATTATATGGCAAATCTCAAACCAAGCTTTTAAACTTTTACGCTTGTCTTTATATATTTCCAAAGTTTTGTCCCATAACACTTCTGTGTCCTCCACTAAACTTATAAACGTTTCGTAATCAAAACTTTCCATGGTAATTTCTTAAAAAGTTACGCACGTGCACGTTCGTCGCGTACGCGGCCGGGAATGAATCAAATAGAGGGAAAGCGCGCGGTGGCGGCGCGGTGGCGGGCTTCGCGCGACTCGTATCTACAGTGTAAAGGTTATAGCACATTATACCGGCACCGCAACTGCGCAGCTGCAGCACGGCGTCGCACGGTGGGCTGAAAATCGGCTTTCATAGACTTAGGGATTCCAATTTGCAAGTGCTTGTTTTTATGTCGGATATCGCTTCTATTAGTCATTACTATGTTGTTGGGGATGATAATAATAATAATAATAATATAATAATAATAATAATTTATTTACTCAAAATGCCAGATTGCAGTAGATATACATACATGATTACATGAAAGTTCTTTCAAATATGTTAGGTAGTCTACAATCGAGTGGGTGAAGCACTGTTCTCCTAGCTAGGTTACAAAATAACCTGTGTTAAGGAGAAACAGTCTCGGTCCCCTAAGTTTAATGGTACAGTGCTAGTTTACATAACATACATATATAGTACTTTTGCTCATGCTACATTTCATATTGATGAGTAAATACTAGTTTTACATTTTATACAAATCGAATGCTGCTTAATAACAAATTTAATGTGGGGTGTGGTGTGTCAATGAATGTGAGTATGTTTGTGTGCGTGTGTGTGTCATGGTGTGTGTACCTATGTGTGTGTGTATGTTTGCTCATCATGCTATGTGAGTAGTTTTTCGGTTGCATCATATGACAGGTTTTGAAAGTACAACCGGAGAGTTTTTTTACAATTATGATATGGTAAATCATAAATCTGCATCTTCTTACTTATCTTATTGTAAAGATATGGACCTAAATAATAAAAGAATCTTTTTGCAAATGAGGAGTGTACTTGCGGCATTACGCAAACACTATCTTTTCGTCGTTTAGTGATTTCTCTGTATGGGGTATTATGGTGCTGCAACATGACTGTTTGTAAGATAAAGTGTTGTCGAATGTTAAGAACTTGACAGTCCTTATATAACTGATCAGTCGGGAACAGGATTGGCCGAGACGTAGCTACCTTTAGTATGGCCCTGTGTGCGATTTCTAATGATTTTAAGGTGGTTTTAGCAGCCCCACCCCAACATGAGACACAGTATGTAATGATTGACGAACATAAAGCAAAGTAAACATTACGTATTATTGTTGGATTTGTTATATTCCGAAGAATTTTAAATATATAAATAAGTTTCCGTACTCTACCAGTGAGGAGATTTATGTGTGACTTAAAGTTCAGGTTCCTATCCAGGATTACACCTAAGTATTTAATTTCCTCGGTTGACTTCAACAATGGACATTGACACGAAACCAGAGTTGGTCGGCCACATGAATGAGCTTTCAATAATAAAGGTGTTTTTGGCTGAGAGGTTGAAGAAATGGAATAGGTCATGAAATTCGTTTTGGAGGCATTTAGAGTAAGGGTATTGGCTGTGAGCCATTCTAATGCAGTGTTAAAGCCAAGCTGAGCATTATGCTCCAGGTCTGACCATGCGTTGCCGACAAATGTTATAGCTGTGTCATCCGCAAATGAAATAATTTTGGCGTTAGCCAGATTAAGGTTACACAAGTCATTTATGAAGACTAAGAAGAGCGTTGGACCTAATATGCTGCCCTGGGGTACACCGTAATAGATAGTGAATTCGTCGCTTTTGTGATTTTCAATCTTAACGATCTGTCTACGATTTGAGAGATAACTTCTGAAAAGCTCCAGCTGTGTCCCCCTGACCCCCATGCCTTCCAGCTTAGATAAGAGTTCGGAAATCGGGACAGTATCAAACGCCTTCGCAAGATCTAAGAAGATTGTCAGTACCTTATTCTTCTTGTTAAGATATTCTACAACAAAATTTAATAAGTCAACGATAGCGTTATTTGTTGATTTTTTCTTGCGAAAGCCGTATTGCTGTGTTGAGAGTAAATTGTAATGTTCCAGGTAATGTGTCAGTCTTTTATTAATTAGGCGTTCTAAGACTTTGGATAAAGCACTCAAAACTGCAATAGGGCGGTAATTGTTCGGTAAAGTTCCATCTCCTCCCTTGAATATTGGATAAACTATAGCCTTTTTGAAAGAAGTGGGGAAGATTGCAGTTCTGAAGCAAAGATTAAATATGTGGCATAAAACGGGTGACAGAGTACTAGAATATCTCTTTAAAAATAAGGCTGAGATACCATCCCAACCAGTTGAGGCATTAGATCGTAGTGAGTTTATCACAGACATGATTTCATCAGCGTCAGTGTCATCAAGGACAAATGATGATCTTGGAGATAATTTACTTGGTAGCTGTTTTAGAGGTTGCTGGGATTGTGTCTCTTGCGTTTTTATGATATCATCCGCAAGTTTTTTGCCTATATTTACAAAAAAGGAATTTACGTTATTACATGACTCGGTTGGAGAGGATGAGCAAGTTAATAGTTGCGTAGATGTATTATTTGATTTAACCGTATTTGTTACTCGCTTCAGTGTGTCCCAAAGTTTTTTGGGGTTTTGACTGGCTTTATTTAGTTCGTCTGTATCAAAGGCCCGCTTAACTTTTTTGATAACTTTTGAACAAAAGTTTCTGTATCGTTTATAGGTTACTTTTAAGGTATCATTTTCAGGAGATTGTCTCAATTCTCTGTGTAAAGAATCTCTATGTCTCAAACACCGTAGCAAGCCTGGAGTGATCCAAGGCTTTATTATTTTCTTCTTTGCTGTTATTTTTTTGACTACAGCATTTTCCGATATAGCCAGTGTCAGAATTTCAATAAGTTTGTCTGTAGCGGAATTTGCATCTGGTAATAACAGAATAGGGGTAAAGTCTAAGCTTGCAATTGTTTTATCGAGAGCGTCGTAATCAATTTTATTAATGGTTGATGCACTGTCGATCGCATCTCGCTTTTTGCCCAGGCCTAACAATAAAGAACTATGGTCAGTGACCGTAGTATCATAGACAAGCGTGATTGCTGATGATTGCGTTTTCAAGAAAACGTGGTCCAGGCAATTATTACCTCTAGTTGGTAGTGAGTGGGTAGGTAGAAAACCATGGAACGCCATACAATTTAAATATTCATGTGAGCGTGCATCAAGCGTGGCAGGCTTTATATCTAAGTTGATATCACCCGTAATTACAACTGATTTAAAATTGCTTAGTGATGGAAGTATAGCATTGAGGGCTAAAATAAACTTACCGATGTTGTCATTTGAGGGTGACCGATAGATACACATTATAGCAACATCGGTACTTATTTTTATAATGATCGCTGAACCAGATTGCAATAAGTCTGGCTCTTCATAAGTCACAAAAAGGTTTGATTTAACATAAACTACGACACCATCACTTTGATTAATATGGTTAGTCGTTGAATATGTGTTATAGTTTTGTAGAATGGGAATAGTTGAGTTTCTGGCGCAAGGTAGCCAGCACTCAGTCAATACTATTACGTCACAATCAAGCGAGATACGATGCAAGAGTACTTGTAAGTTGGTAAAATTACAATTTATCGATCGTATGTTTTGAGTAAGTATTTTTAAGTAACGGCTTAATAATGGCTCTTCAATAAAACTAGTGGACTGTGAACAAAGATGTTATATTAAAATAAGTACTGCAGAGGTATTGTCGGTTCGGAACGTAATGGTGCCGCTCGCTTGCAAGGTTTGAACGGAAAAGAATGGCGGCCGGCCGGTCGCGCGCCGCGTCGTCGCCGCCCGCGCCCGTCTCCCGCGCCTCACCCCCGCCGCTGTCGAGGCACCATGCGTTCGCGCGTGAACATGCTCCCCGGGTTGAAGCATTCTTCAAGAAACTGGTAGCGGGCAGATGTTGTTACACAAAAATGACACCCGAGTTAATTCTGCCCAAAAACGAAGGTTTGAACGTTCGAACGAAGGATTTTACGAAAAATTTGTATGAAGCTAGTATGAAAAATCGAATTATCTCCTAAACGGCATGTTTAACCGTAATATCCTTGGAGGTGGTCATAGTGCTAATTATTTATGATTTTTTGGTTAGCGATCTGACGAAAAATTCAATGCCGTTTTTTCTTAAAAAATCGTCAAAATATTTTTATTTATTTTTACATGTAAAACGATCCCTTTTAGTGTCCAAGTTAAAAAGTTCGATATGTTATTAACCCAAATATTAAGAACACACGAATCAAGAAAAATGAAATAAAAAAATTGCTGTTTTTGACACATTTATATTAATTTAAATAAAAAAATATTATCAAATTATTATTAAAGTAACATATAAAGTTTTATTATATACAAAATAATTTAATTTAAGGAATTAACACTACGCATTTGTAAAATAAAGTAAAATAAATAAAAAAAATAAAAAATATCATTAAATATTACAAAAAAACCCAAACACACTCAAATACAAAGGAGAATGCTCACGAAGTATGAAAAAAAAACCCAGGCTTGGCGCAAATGAAACATATCTCATGTACGGTTCACGTACAGGCAAATTGCTAATGCCGCAACCTACTTTACGCTACTCGTTTAGTTTACTTTTATAATTACTTATACTTATTAAATTAGTTGACCAATAGCTGCCGTAGCGCTATAACCGCGGATTAGCATCCAAACATAACTTACGTGTAACTTTACAAATATACTGAACTAAGGTGAAATCTGTGGTTTTCGTCAACTCACAACTTAACTACCTCTGAGCCATACATAAAAGTGGTCCTTCGAGCCGGATGACACGGCATATCATCTCGTGAGTCGTCGTGTCTCCTCATCAGCAGAGTGCTTAGCGTGGTATATCCCAGTTACGTTAGCAAATCGGTGCTATTGGCCTCCCACAAGCGGGTCTCACCAGTAGCATTGAGACGTTGCACATAGCGTAAAGGAGGGTGATCTACACTGAGTGCCTGTAACTTACGAGCTAGCAGAGATCACGTCTGCTGCTACAGCTGAACTATCGGCGAAAACTTCGCAACTTGGGTGAACTAGTACCTGTGGTGATACAACTTTACTCCACCAACGGTCAACCCAATAACTAACAAAAATGGTTCAGAGCTTGGCAGAACTGATAAGTCATCAGGAAACTACTTTCAGAGACTTAAAACTTATCTGCACAAACTACAAGAAGGACAGTGCCACCAGGAAGAACTTGGCATACCTGGAGGAGCGTCTTTCTCGGTTGAACAAAAACTGGGAGAAGTTTGTTCATAACCACCAACTGCTGGAAGAGTCTGGAGCGACAGACCTTCAATACTTCAATGACGACATTTTCAACAGTACGAAGAAGATGTATGAAGAAGTGCTGCAAGACATGTTGAAACGTAAGTCTGAATTGCCACCTCCGTCTACTAGTAAGACGGAGCAACCACCTGCGACGCCTAACCAAGGGAAGGGGCAATCGAAATTTACTTTCGACGATATCCAATTCCACATACCTCCTCGGGGAACAAGCGAGTCGACGGAGAAACAACAAGATCTTTTGCGTCAACAATACTGTAACTTTAGAGCATTCGAACGCACTGTGGAGAAGATCACCATAGCATTGGCAACACCAATGGAAAAATGGGAATTGGAAGACAAGTTAAGCACCCTGAAAACGAAATGGGAGCACATAGAAAAAGCAAATTGGGAGTTAGACTATATTTTACAAGATGACGACTCAACTTACCAACTAAAATATAATACAGCGGAAAACCACTATGATGACCTGAAAAGGCAACTTCAAAACAACATATGGAAAAATGCGCATTATGAGAAATCTACGCCAAACATACAAATACCGGATTTTCATGGCAACTATAACCAGTGGATGAGTTTTAGAGACCTCTATCTTGAAAGTGTACACAACAATCCGACACTTTCAAAGGCACAAAAAATGCAGCACTTAAAAACAAAACTCAAAGGTGAGGCGGAGAAACTGGTTCAGCATCTTGGCATCAGTGCTGAGAACTACGCATCTTGCTGGGAGATGCTGGCCCACCGCTACGACAACAAACGGCTGTTATTCACCTCATACATGAACACGCTTCTGAATCAACCTAGTATTCAGCAACCAACCGCTGCAAGCATACGGAAACTTCACGACATCATGATGGAATGCTTGAACGGGCTGAAAAACATCGGGCTAGACACCACCAATTGGGACCCGATCGTGGTTCACCTATTGGTTCAAAAACTAGATAGCGTTACATATAACGAATATATAAAGGAGGTCAAACATCCCCGGGAGTTTCCCGACCTAGAAGAGTTTATCAAGTTTTTGGAATCAAAATTCATGTCACTGGAAGCTCTGCAAGGAAATAGTCAAAAATTATCATCATCTAGCAAACCATGGAAAACGGAAAAGCAGCCGCATAAAGGGTCAGAAAACCGAAATAACAACTACAAGAATAAAACGCAGGGGTCATCGTACTTTAACAAGTCACAAAACTCGCCAAAAACCTTCTTCACGACAGCAAAAACATGCCCGATTTGCAAAACTAATCACGTTTTGATGAATTGCGAACAATTCCTGGCGATGAACATAAACAAACGGATTGACGCAATTCGCAAATTGCACATTTGTAAAAACTGCCTATTCAGCCATGGAGAAAAACAATGCAAATCAAGAAAGACGTGTAAATTGTGTCATAAGGCACACCACACACTTATGCATGAAGATGAAACTGAGCTAACAAGCCACAAACAAGCAACAAGGGAGGAAAACCCATCTTCGATCCCATCGACGTCCTATGGGGTCAATAACTTAACGAATGAAGAGAGGGAAGTGCTGTTGACAACAGTACTTCTGAAAGTCAAAACAATTGACGGAAACTTCGTAAACTTGAGAGGTCTACTTGACCAAGGCTCCCAAGTAAGCCTAATAACAGAAAACGCGGCACAACGCCTCCGATTGCAGCGACGAAAAATGAGCGCTGTTGTATCGGGTGTGGGAACCCTTAGCGGCAACTGCAAAGGGGCAATGAACTTAGAATGTCAGTCAATACATTCAGACTACAAATTCAACTTTGAAGCGTTAATAATGAAAAAACTCATAAGCAACTTACCTACCGCATCGTTCTCAATCAGCAACTGGGACTACTTAGAAAACTTAAAACTAGCGGACCCACAGTTCAACCTGTCGGGTCCGATCGACCTACTCTTGGGCGCGGACATCTATTCCGAACTTATCCTGAACGGCGTCATCAGGAGTGACAAGAGATACCCAGTAGCTCAACAAACTAAAGTGGGTTGGATTCTATGCGGGAATGTAAAGACATTCAACTGCTTGGTGACACTTAACGATTTCGAAAACATGACAAGATTTTGGGAAACAGAGAAAAATGCAATCTCTGATAACAGAAAAAGCAGCACAGAGGCTACGACTCCCGCGTGGCCGATGCAAAGGTGTCATATTCGGGGTCGGAGCGAAAGAAAATAATTGCAAAGGTGTCATACGAATCATATGCAAGGCCATTCACAGTGACTACACATTTGACACCGATGTATTTATTATGCGCAATTTAATAAATAATTTACCGAATAAATCATTCACAAAACCAGAATCATGGACATTTCTGGAAAATATAACATTGGCTGATCCAGAGTTTAATGCGAGTCGTCCCGTAGATATTTTACTTGGGGCGGAGGTATACTCTGACATAATTCAAGAAGGTATCATCAGACACGAAAAATCGCAACCAGTCGCACAACAAACACGGTTAGGCTGGATTTTATGCGGAAACGTGAAAACAACCTTTCAATGCAACGTTGTGATAAATAACCTCGCAGACATTCAACAATTTTGGACAGTCGAAGACATTCAAGAAAACTCGGGAATGTCACAAGATGATATGGATTGTTTGCAGCACTACAAAAATACAACAACTCGCGACGAAGAGGGTCGTTACATTGTGGAGCTACCATTTGAATCAAACTTTCAAGAAAAGCTAGGGGCTTCAAAACCCATGGCTATGGCACAGTTCAAACAGCTTGAGAGAAAATTCTTCAAACAGCCGCAATTAGCAGAAACATACAAACAGTTCATTCATGAATACCAAGCACTAAATCATATGGTTGAGTGTACTAGTAACGTGACACCGAGTTGCTATTTACCTCATCATAGCGTGCAGCGCGCTGATTCCACAACTACGGCGTTACGAGTAGTATTCAATGCATCAGCGAAAACATCCACGGGCTATACGTTGAATGATCTTATGAAACGTGGTCCGAATTTACAGCAAGACCTCATGTCATTGATCTTGCGCTGGAGGCAATATCAGTTCGCATATACGGCTGATATCGAAAAAATGTATCGACAGATACTTTGCAACACTAAACATCAAACCTATCAAAAGATACTGTGGAGAAACTCTTCTGAACAACGGTTACGTGAATATCAACTCAAGACAGTCACTTACGGTATGAAAGCTGCTCCCTTCTTAGCCATGATGACTTTGAAACAGTTGGCGGCTGATGAAGGACACAAGTATCAGCACAGCAGAGCAGCTCAAGCGTTGCAAGAAGAATTCTACATGGATGACCTGGTAAGTGGAGGCTTCTCATTATCATCAGCCAAACAATTGCAAGAAGACTTGATACGAATATTACAGTCTGCAGGTTTCAACTTACGCAAATGGTCATCTAATAAAGAGGAACTACTTCAAAATGTCAGCACAGTGTCCTCAAATCAATTATCGTTCGATTTTAAACAGGCAGAATCGACGAAGACGCTCGGATTGAAATGGAACCCCAATGAAGATACATTCTCGTTCGAGCTAAAAATAACAAAAACAAAACCAACAGAAAAACATACAAAACGTTCATTGTTATCAGATATATCAAAGATATTTGATCCACTCGGCTGGCTAGCTCCGATTACAACAAAATTAAAGCTATTGTTCAAGCAAGTTTGGCTCTCTAACATACAATGGGATGACCAGCTTCCAGTTGACATTAGCACCGAGTGGGAAAAAATTAAAGAAGAGCTTCAGGACATAAACCAGTTCAAAATCCAAAGATGGTATCAGACTGGAGAACACGACACTATACAATTGCACGGTTTTTGTGACGCTTCAATAAAAGCGTATGCATGTGTTGTGTATTGCAAAATTGACACCTACATTACACTAGTCGCTGCAAAAACAAGGCTTGTGCCAGAGAACAGAAAGCTCACTTTACCACGTCTAGAGCTAAGTGGAGCGCATTTACTTTCAGTGTTAATGCACAAAATACAGCAAGCACTCATCGGACACAAAGTCAAAGTATTTGGTTGGAGCGATTCTACAGCTGTTCTCGGCTGGATACAAGGCAATATCAATCGCTGGACACCATTCGTCGCGAACAGAGTCAAACAGATTAAAGACGTCATACCTCCCGACAATTGGCACTACATAAAATCAGCTGACAATCCAGCTGACAGTGCCAGCCGTGGTATTACAACATCACAATTGAAGCAACATGATCTCTGGTGGAGAGGTCCGCAATTCCTACCTGAATTCGACGACTCATCCACCGGCGAGAAATCCATCTACGTCACGGATCAAGAGGAACGTAAATCAAAACAAAGCAACGTCACAGTTCGCCAACCTCATAGCGGTGATGTCATACAAAACATAATACAAAGAAACAGTAACTTGACACGCGCCGTACGGGTACTGGCTTGGGTACTACGTATTACGCGACGTCACGACAAGCACTCTAGTTACTTAAATGTAAATGAATTGGAAACCGCAAAACATATGATAATTAAATGTGTTCAAGAAGCAGAATTTCCGGAAGAAATTAGCAAGCTGCGACAACAGAAGCAAGTTCACAGCAAAAGCAAAACTTTGTGCCTCAATCCATTTTTGGACAAGGAGGGACTTTTGAGAGTGGGTGGCAGACTTAAGCATGCGAATATCGACGCAGCCATGAAGCATCCACTGATCATACCACACAGCAGTCACGTTACCGACCTTATTATCGATCAAGCCCACCGCCGCACGTTTCATGCGGGGGCCCGGACAACTCTCGCACATATCAGACAGAGTTATTGGATATTAGGCGGAAACAGAGCTGTAAAGAAGCGTTTACATGCATGCACAACGTGTAAGAAGCATAAAGCAGTGACACAAAAGCAAATGATGGGGGACTTACCGGTACCTCGGAGTAATCCTTCGCGTCCTTTTCAGCATACTGGTGTAGACTTCACGGGATACGTTGACGTGAAACTCAATAAAGGGCGAGGAGTCAAGACAAGCAAGGGATACATCGCAGTGTTCGTGTGCATGGTAACCAAAGCCGTGCATCTCGAACTTGTATCAGATCTGAGCTCATCAGCATTTTTAGCTGCTCTGAAACGCATGTCTTCGCGACGAGGAAAGCCACATCATATCTATAGCGATAATGGCACCAATTTTGTAGGAGCCAATAAAGCACTGCAGCAGGAAATGGCAGATCTGCGCAAGACATTCAACAAAGAGTTTTATGCCGAGATCAACGAGTTGGGAATTCAGTGGCATTTTAACGCCCCCGCCTGGCCTAGCGCAGGAGGCCTGTGGGAAGCAGCGGTAAAAAGTCTGAAACATCACCTTCGACGTGTTGTTGGAGAACAAAAGCTCACGTTCGAAGAATACAGTACTTTACTAGCTCAACTCGAAGCATGCCTCAACAGTCGGCCGCTATGCGCACTTACAGAGGACCCAGATGATTTGAATTATCTGACTCCGTCACACTTTTTAAGTAGCGGCCCCATACTGACTATCTTGGACACCGAACAAGATGAAAGAACAAGGTGGAAGAGAACTCAGAAAATTTTCGAAGATATTTGGAAGAGGTGGCAATCCGAGTATCTAACTTCATTATCAACAAGAAGCAAATGGAAGAGACCTCACGAAAACGTTCGAGTTGATGACGTCGTTATTATTCATGAGCCTAACCTTCCCGCGGGAAGATGGGCTCTAGGCAGAGTCACTGAGCTACATCCCGGATCCGATGGATTAGTAAGGGTTGTTACCCTGAAAACAAAAAATGGGGTTCTCAAGCGCCCAGTGATTAAATTGTCAGTTCTGGTATCTGACCCAAAACCAACTATAGCAGCCGACCAGACAGGGAAAATGCCAGATAAACATAATACTAAACTAAAGGTCGACCAGACAAATCGACGACCTAGTACGGTGTCAAATTTAATAACAACTCTCGTTACGCTATTTCTTTTCATGACGTCAGTCTTTGGCCACGAGCAGTCAATAACACCATATACTTCAACCGCAATACACAAAGCAATCTATTTGGACCGAATCTCAAACATGCAGCTCATTCGCGACGAATGGAAACTCATCGTGTATCACGACATGAACCCTTATTGGGACGGATCGGCAACCCTCGACAAATACCTGAAACGAATAAATGACGTGTGTGAAAGAGAAACAATCAGAGCACTATGTAACATCATCCTGCTGCAACTACGTCACTCCCAAGACGAACTGAAACACTATAATGAAATGTTACTGAATCAGCATTTCAAAGAACGCACACGAAAGCGACGTGGCCTCATCGACGGTGTGGGTTACATTGCCAACAGTTTATTTGGAGTTTTAGATCAACGTTTCGCCGACCAATACAAACAGGACATTTCTCTTATAAAAGAAAATGAAAATCACTTGGCACTCTTGTGGAAAAATCAGACCTCAGTGGTAGAAGCAGAATACAATTTACTAAAGAGAACTGAAGAGTCAATCAATCGTCAACACAAGGTCATTAATCAACATTTAAACAATATAACAAAGGCGACCAATATGTTGAACAAAAATCTGCAGGAACAAGAAGTGATGAACGAGCTAGCACTTTCCACAATCATAGCTACAAACATGCTTACGAAACTGAAATCAATTCAAGACACAATAATTGACACGGTAACAGATATCCATCATGGAATGTTCAGCGTTCATCTACTATCTCCAAAACAATTACGAGATCAACTCGGCATAATCTCGGGGCAGTTATCACGAGAATTGTCCTTACCTATAGAAAACATACAGACTGAACTACCAAAAATTTACCATCTTCTAAAGGTCAAAACAAGAGTAACACTGCAGTACCTTATATTTGAAATCAGAATACCACTTGTCAACAGAGAGAGTTATGACCTATATCAACTAATATCAATACCACAACAATACGGAAACAATACAGTCGCCGTCGTGCCGATATCAGATTACATCGCGATTAATTTACGCAAAGACACCTATCTCATTATGACGGCAAGAGACATTCAACAATGTGTTCAGTACGACGAGGATACTCGCCTCTGTCACTCCCGAAAACCAATTTATCAGTTCAAATCAGAAGACAGCATGTGTATCAAAGATAAGACCACAAACAGATGTCTTACAAAAACTGCATCATGCTACAATACATGGACAGAATTAAGCAAAATAAACACATACCTTTATTATTGTTGCGGGCAGTGCGCACTTCGCGTCATATGCGAGCGTCAGATTACTGCAATACAAGTAGCTATGGCCGGGGTCATAGCACTGGATTCAGATTGCGTAATTAAGGGAGAAGACTTTACCGTTTTTTCACACAAACTACGACAGTCAGAGATAAAAACTGCAGCTCATATGGAATCACAGCAAGTAGCACCTATCAATCACATCATCAACGTTTCTTTGCCGCAAGTCGAAATTGACGTCACAGATCACCAAACATCATTGCGGCACATCAAGGAACAGATTGAGCAAATGAAATCAGAAAACGCCCTGACTTCTGGAGTGACGAACCACGATATCCATCAGTATTCAGCAATCTACGTGTTGATGTCAGGTGCTGTGCTAACAACAGCAATTTTCCTTTGTCGGTGGATTTATCGTCGTCGGCAGAGGAGCGCCAACCTGCAGTCGGACTCCGAGACGCAAGCTCCGGTGGCGCCGGTGCGTAGAGGACAGACGGACCCTATCGGCCGTCCGACACCACGCACTAGAGATGCAAACCAGTCACGGGAACCAGAGGTCGAATTAAGAAACTTTTCTGGCTTACTCAACAGCATTAGGCGCCACAAGATGACACCTCCTACCTTCATTAAACCAGAGTCTAGGGACAGTGATTAATTCAATTTACGTCTAAGCATAGATTTAAGCAATGAATTGTAACTTGGGTGAAATTTATAAGTTTAGCATTTAAGCAATTTGTAAACTCATTTTCATCCTCCACTCGCATCTCACTTCCCCGGGAATATGTACGAGTCATACATCGTACATGCGCCTACATGGCACGCGCGCATTTCATATTTACACAAATCATCACTTTTCCGTCGCCTTGCACAAATTATATTGTATCGCGACAGTACGTAATTAGCGTTCATAGTCAGCTGTACTCATTACCGATCATTCACCTTACATTCATATTACATTAGTTACGTGGTAGTTAAAACTATTCAATAAATCAGAAGTTATTTGGCTATCAGTGACTTATCATTTCAAACTATCTACAAGGTGTGTGCGACCCATTCAGCAGCGCATACAACAACATCTGCAAACTATAGTCTGGAGATCTTCCCCTAACGAACCTCTACAAGATTGGCAGTTGGGCACAGTAACTTACGGAACAAAAAGTGCACCTTATCTGGCAATGCGCACTCTGCATAAACTCGCAGAAGATGAAAAAGATACTTACCCGGAAGCAGGAAACGTCCTAAAAAACTACTTCTACATGGATGATTTGGTTTACGGGCAAGATACTATTGCTGCATCGAAAACACTGGTAACACAACTAATTGAGTTGCTAAAAAAAGGAGGATTTAACTTGAGAAAATGGAAGACGAACGAACCAACTATCTTGGAGGACTTGCGAGATGATCAAAAGAGCCAGAATACGAACATAGACTTTAGCCCAGAAGAAACAACAAACTCAAAAATGTTGGGCATGAGGTGGAATCAAGACAACGATAGCTTCACATACCAATGGGATCTACCGCTCAAGAAAAAGCTGACAAAACGCGTACTACTGAGCGAAATTAGCAAACTGTACGACCCACTTGGACTACTATCGCCACTTACAATAAAAACCAAACTCCTGTTCCAAAAAATCTGGATAAGCAAAATCAACTGGGATGAACGTTTATCCGAAGATCTCGCAACGGAATGGGAAACTATGAGAAAAGATATCCCAGTGCTTAACAAACTTTCCATACCACGATGGCTGCAATGTCAAGAAAACAACCTAGAGATATATGGGTTTTGCGACGCAAGCGAAAAAGCTTATGCATGTGTCATTTATAGCCGAGTTAAAAATCAAACCGGCGAATACAAGACTACGCTAATTACGGCAAAAACAAAGGTTGCACCAATCAGCAATAAGATAACAGTACCTAGAATGGAACTTTGCGGGGCCGTTTTACTAGCTAAACTGCTAGAAAAGGTGCGAAACACTCTCTACACGAAAAACCTACACATAAGATGCTGGACCGACTCCAAGGTCGTTTTAGCCTGGCTCCAGGGCGATATAAACAGATGGGACAAATATGTAGCTAACAGAGTGAAACAAATAAACAGCATTATCTCGGCAAACTGCTGGGACTATGTGAAATCAGAAGAAAATCCTGCTGACTGTGCAACTCGAGGTTTAACACCATTACAACTTCTCGATTTTAAACTTTGGTGGAATGGGCCAGAATGGTTACAAACAAATACGTTACAAAACCATCAAGACAATCGCTTGACCTACACAACAAACACTGAGTTGCGAGAAATAAACTGCTGCGCTGTCACATACAAGAAATGTGAAATAATTGACACATTACTGAATAAAAACAGTAATTATAAACGCGTAATACGAGTGCTTGGATGGATTCTACGACTCAGCAATATTCGTAAGCAAAAACGCGCACTAAACGCAACCAATAACTTAACCGACTGCGGTAATAAAAAGGAGGTTTTGTGCTTAACAACACAAGACATAATGGGAGCAACAGAATTGGTTATTAAGAACGTTCAAAAGGAAAACTATGCCGACGATATAGAATGTTTAAAGAAAAACCGACCAATATCAAAAAAAAGCAACTTGCTGAAGTTAACCCCATTTCTGGACAACAGTGGAATACTGCGCGTGAAGGGGCGACTAGGCTACTCAACTTTATCTCCCGAAGCTAAACATCCTATTATTCTTCCGGCAACAGGAAGTTTAACGGAGCTTATTATTCAAGAGGCTCATCGTGACACTCTCCATGGTGGCGCCCGACTCACTTTGGCTCATTTACGTCAGAAATTTTGGGTCATTGGAGGTAGCAGGACAGTCAAGAAGGGGCTTCGACAATGCATCCGATGTCATCGGTTCAAACCAAACCGAAACGTCCAACTGATGGCAGACTTACCAAAGGAACGTGTCACTCCATCAAGACCGTTCACGAACACGGGTGTAGACTATACCGGACATGTTGATGTGAAAATCAACAAAGGAAGAGGAGTTACAACTTGCAAGGCTTACATAGCAATATTCATATGCATGGTGACCAAAGCCGTGCATTTGGAATTGATGTCAGACCTGACTACGCAAACGTTCCTCGCCGCATTCAAAAGGATGTGTGCCCGCAGGGGTACACCCCGCCACGTATTCTCCGACAACGGCACGAATTTTGTGGGCGCAGCAAAACTTCTTCAACAGGGATTTGAAAAACACAATACGTTTAAGACTTCTGAGTTCACCGATGAGATGAGCCACTTACAAATTGAGTGGCATTTCAACGCGCCACTATGGCCAACAGCTGGAGGCCTGTGGGAGGCTGCCGTCAAATCAATGAAATATCACCTACATCGAGTACTGGGGGAACAGAAGCTTACTTTCGAGCAATTCACTACTTTACTTAATCAAATTGAAGCCTGTCTAAACTCTCGTCCGCTGTGCCCATTAACAGAGGATGTCGAAGACCTGGAATATCTAACGCCAGGCCACTTCCTCATTGGCGGCCCCCTCCTGTCACTACCACAAGAAGAGCAAGACTTTGCTGAGCACGATCTACGAAACAGATGGAAGCTTGTTGAACAAATGGACGTGCACATCTGGAAGCGCTGGTCGAACGAATATTTACATCAACTCCAAACCCGTAGCAAATGGCAGCACCCAAAAGAAAACCTGAAACAAGGAAGCCTAGTACTAGTAAAAGATGAACACTACCTCCTGGGCGCTGGGCTTTAGGAAGAGTCCAGGAACTATATCCAGGCGCCGATGGTCGAGTACGAGTTGTTACCTTGAAAACTGGAAAAGGTTCACTTAAACGACCAATAACGAAGCTTTCACCATTACCGCTGAAACTAGAAGAAACAAGAGTAAACGAAGAGGAAGAGAAAAGGACACCTACTCCGGAAACCAAAAAACTAGGAGGCACAGCTAAAAACAAAAACAATTGGCTGTCACTTGTTCTCCTATCCATAGTAGCGATGTCGGGAATTGCACAATCTGCGCCAACGACGAATAACTGGAAGGTTACACCTATACCGAGCAATCATCCGATTTACTTCGATGAAGCAGGGACAATACAACTAATACATGACGAATGGAATCTATTGGTTTACTATAACTTAACGTCATACTGGCAAGCAACTGATCGAATCAATGATTACGTGAACCAAATAGATAAACTATGCCAAAGAATATCACATGACTACACGCCTTGTGAAACAATTGTCGGCCACCTACGTCATGAACTGAGTCACCTAACCGACTTTAACTCTATGCTGCTCACTCAACACTCAAGACCAAAACGAGGTTACTTTGATGGAGTTGGGAAACTATCAAGAACTCTTTTTGGAGTTCTTGACGCAGACTTTGCCGAAAAGTACGAAAAAGACATACAGAACCTACAATCAAACGATGACTACCTACTCCAACTTATGAAAAACCAAACACTGATTGTAGAGGCTGAAAATAACATTATAAAAAGAAACACTGCCTTTATAGATGAACAATTCAAAACATTGTGCGCCTATATAAACCAAACTAGCAGCGACATCACAAAAATAGTAAACAGGGCGCAAATGCTATTCACGATGAATGACATAAATACCGCAGCCATGACGGCAACTCTGATTTTTAGTGATTTAAATCGAATAGTGGAAATGTTGATAAATGCTCTCGCCAACATTTATAGAGGACATTTAGATACACATTTATTTCCCGCTAACCAACTGATCGAACAGCTCAACATAATATCAGGCAGGTTGCCACAGGGATTGTCGTTACCGGTAAAGGACATTCAAAGGGATTTGAAAAATATTTATGACCTCATCCACGTGAAGGCTCGCATGACAAACAACTTTATGCTATTTGAAATACACATCCCCTTGCTGAGCGATGAGGACTACAAAATATACCGAGTTATACCAACACCGATCCTTACACAAGGACGTTTAAAACTCGTGCAAGCAAGTTCAAGCTTCATCGCAATCAACTTTTTAAAGAACTCTTACATAACAATGGAAGACCAAGACATGCGGCAATGTACATCATACGGAGAAGACGAATTCCTATGTGTCTCACGTAATCCTGTCTACAACATGCACGACAAGTACGCTCCATGTGAGGCCCAAGTCTTCAACCAACAAGAGTCTTTATCATGCGTCCTCAAAGACGTAACATGCAAGGAAACCTGGATAAAGCTGCACAAACCGAACATGTGGCTATTTACACTGTGCGGAAAACAGCTGATGCGCGTCATATGTAACGGTCAAGTTACGCCTGCGGTCATTGACGGGACTGGAGTGATTTCCTTGAAATCAAAATGCTTACTGCAGAAAAACGACGCCACAATATTTACACACAATCAGCTGGGAAGTAGTTACAACATGGAACCAGAGATCGAAATACCTACTTTAAACTCAACAATCAACAACATATTTGACCACGGCTGGAATAATGCCAAATTGAATATAACCGAACAAGGATCACCAACTGCTGTAGAAATAAGAAAAATAGACCAGCAGTTGACATTCCAGAAAAACAGGGAAATATTACCGAAGGCATCCGACATGTCAAATCACGACATCTATCTCTATTCGGTTACTTCTTTGTTGTTGGGAGGAATCGCTGTGCTTGCCCTCTATCATATCATCAAACGAAGGTGCAAAACAAAGAAAGGCATCAAAACACTCTCTTCCAAAACTGGAGTGACACCTAGAGGAAGGGAGAACTTTGGAGGAGACATCGAGCTACAAGAAATACATTCGACAGCAGCGGAGCCCGTTTACAGCGAAGCAAGACAGCCGAAGAAAGTATTTCACTTTGACGATTTAAATTGAGTGTTATACCTATACTTTTACATTTATAACTTTACACATTAACTTTTGTTTACTATTTAACTTTTATTATTTACTTTGCACTTTTCTTAGATAATTATTTGCTTTGTAATGGATGCTCATCCCACTTTTCCCTCGGGAGCATGTACGGTTCACGTACAGGCAAATTGCTAATGCCGCAACCTACTTTACGCTACTCGTTTAGTTTACTTTTATAATTACTTATACTTATTAAATTAGTTGACCAATAGCTGCCGTAGCGCTATAACCGCGGATTAGCATCCAAACATAACTTACGTGTAACTTTACAAATATACTGAACTAAGGTGAAATCCTGTGGTTTTCGTCAACTCACAACTTAACTACCTCTGAGCCATACATCTCAGATTTTTAGTATGACCTTGTAATATAATGCCACATAGGTGGCATCATCGAAATAGATGGCTAAATGTAAGAAATTGCTATTTGTTTAGTGGAAGATTTAAGGTTCAGGTATTTCAAAATGTAATTGAAATATTTATAATAGCATATACTAGATCCCAAAAAGAAACACTTTACATTGAAACTGATGGCTGAATGCGAAAAATTGCTATTTATTTTATGGCAGCGGTAATTTTAAGGTACCTAAAAATAGTTACAACCGGCATATTTTTACTGGACTAGTATTTGAGGTGACAACGTCTAATAAATGGATGAATGCCGGCTGCATGCACGAAAAAGGATGACTCTTTGTGACGTTACACTCATTGTGACGTTACGTAACGAAACATTGATGAAAAGTTCGCTGCATCTATCTCTTTTCATCAATTAAACTATCGTCCGTAAACCGACTTTAGAGACAACCATTATTTTTTAGTTCTTTTCGACTTCATGGGAACATCAAAAATAATGTACCAGGGAATATAGAGTTCCTATTTTTGAGTAAAAAAAACAATGTAAACAAAATCGAAAGATCATTTATTGGTTTTCTATGTCTATTACAACGTTTTCAAATGATAGCGCAGGGTGTTCGAAATCGTTTTGGTATCCCATCCTAGGTAATATATCACTGACATCACATGGGCGCAACTGCCCAACGTTCTCTTTCCATGAATGCAAGAGCAATAATGCTCCGATATGCCATTCCTGCCACTTTCTCTTTTATATAAAATGTACGTATAATACGTCTTGCTCCTTACGTGTCTTGATTGTATGCGACATCTAATTAAATCGCAGTTTTCACCATTTAAATCGACGGGCACTGGATCTCTAAAAACTTCGATTTCATACACGCCCGTCCTCTTGATGTGCTCGCTACAATACGAGCGAGCTATTTTGAAGTGATACGTACCCACTGCAAACAAAATCAGTTCTTCTTGCGTAAATCTCGGGAAGTCCGTCAATTCTGGGTCGTTTGCTTCCAACCGCACAAATAGTCCTTAGTCGGTTTAAGTTATGCTGAAGCACGTAATCGGCTAAAAGATTTGGCGTATGCATCTTTGTGTTTATTGTTTCAATAAACTGTTCTGTGTACCTGTTGTCTTCATACGGCTCTTGGAAACAGTTTATAATTGCTGCGGCTATTTTGTAGTCCGTCATTGTACTCAGCAATGTACGATTAAAAACCCTATAACGGAATATTTTGAAGTCTCTTTTAAATCTTCCGTTGATTGTTTCAACGACCCATCTACATAACGTTACCAATCTTGATTTATTAGCCTCTTCACAGGTTAACTGAGTTTGACCGCGCCTTTTAGATGGTGGCATATGGACCACATAGCCGTAAGTTTCAAGAGTAGGAACGGCATCGCGGAATCCTCTGTCGACTATAAATACATCGTCCTGTACTAGGAAATAATTAATGACAGCTTCTTCCATCGGACCATCATGGTTTTGTAGAATTTGTTCCATAATAACAGCGTCAGAGGTTGTCGCTGCGTATGGGCCTGTCACGTCCAAAATATGTCCATCCGCGCAGATAAGCAGAAATGGTTTAATTAAATTGGAAAACTTGTGAAGACTGTAGCTTAGTCTTTGAAAAAAGAAATTCGAGCTTTTTTGGATAAAAATGTAGCTACCATCGCATATCAAAATGGCTCTTGGCGATTCATTACTTCCAAATATGTAGTTTGGTAAAATCCTATTTCTCTGTATCACTTCTTCTCTGGTGAGGTGATCAAACCCCAAATGCTGAGGAACAAACTCGTTAAAAAGACAACGTCTGGCCAAGTGAATTTTTCTATCTATAGATTGCCTAGACTTATTGAATACGGTACCTAATCGTACACTAGGTTCTCCAGTTCTTATTTTGCTCAGATAAATACCCAGATCTTCTCGCGGAGAACTAGATCTGCGATGCAAGCTCGGTACTTGTTCATATAGATTATTGAACTGCTCGTGACTCAAACCGATCCAGAAATGTAGATTTTCTGCTGTTATTTCATTAATATTGTTAAAATCCAATAAGCATCTATGCTCTAGCGCCAAGGTATACATATTCACAATATCTGGAATGCTGTCAGCATTAAAGTCTGATTGACGGCGTGTCACGCTGTGAGGCATATCTTCCAAAGAGGTGTTAATTAAATGTTGTTGACAAATCCTTGCAAGCTGGGGTATGTGCAATCGGTGGTAGCTCAGAAGATATACTTTAATGCTATTAGGAATTTGGCGGAGCTGTGCGTTATTGCAATCGTCCATCATACAACGCCGTGATGTATTGGCTACCCGAGTAAATCCTGGAACAGGAAATACGATGGGACCTTGAGGGTCGCGTGGGGCTCGATGTTCACCACGACGTAATGCCTGGTCGACACTGTGCCAACAGACGTGGCATATTGAACTCGACCCATTAAAGGCTACCTGTAACAATTACATTCAAAGATAGTGTTTTATGTTTATGTAGCATGAGCAAGTGCAAATATAGCCTGTAAACTAGTCCTGCTATTACATAAAAATCTTACACCTCGCATATCAAAATCTATCAAGCCGTTTAGGCTGCAGGGCGTGTTAAAAAAATAGAAGTAACCAAAAACATCACCCTCTTTTCTACAGTCGGGTAAAAACATATTGTTATTTTTATAGGTACGTCAATATTGTTTGTATCTACAATTAAAAAATTAAAAAGTACGTACCTCTTGGTTTGGTGTTAGGTTCAGTAGAATGTACTCCACGAAATCTCGGCGAGATTCAAAAAAACTCTGAGACAGAACATGTCTGCGAACCCGCCGTAATGGACGATGACACGTAACACAATTGTTCATTTTAAACAGATAGGTACCATTCACAATGTAAAATCCGTAGTCCAAAGTAATGCTGAAGTCGTAATATAAGTATCAAAAATCGGTTAAACAAGGAAAGCACAGATCGCAACAAAGGTTATCGAGGGACTGCACGCACATTTACATTCATTTGTTTGACTTGCTCAAGTATAAAACAGAAAGAGAATACTCAATATCTTGAAGAATGAAAGAGATAGCAGATGTTTCCATTGTTGTGTATAGTGCCGTGCCGAACCTCCTGTTGCCGTAGCGCACACACACACGCACCGTGACTTAGTGAGTTATCTCTCTCTCGCTCTTACTTAGACGCCATGGAGCGCTGTAGTGATGCGTACGATGAATACGTACCAATAATCAAAGAAAAAGTTATGTGATTTTACGTAGTTTCACACAGAAAAACAAATATGTGAAAATAATCCCTGCCACTAAACAAACAGCATTTTTTTACATTCAGCCATCAATTTTGATGATGCCACCTATGTGGTATTTCATTTTACATTTTACATTTTAGCAAAACAAAATAGATACATTCCGTTTGCGCCAAGCCTGGGTTTTTTTTGAGCATTGTTCTTTACAAATATGTACATATATATTTTTTTTACAAATTTTCCTTATCACTCTCGTTGTCAGACTCCAATTCTGAGTCAGCATCCAGATTGGATATATCCAAAAGCTCGAACTCAGTTTCCTGAAATTGAATTAAGTCGAGAGTTTCAGCAAAAAAGCTCTGCTTTTTCTTGGCATCTAACTTAGGCCTTTGTGCACTTAGCAAAGGATCCGAAGAAACAACAAGCATAGTTAAAATGTCTTGATTAGAATCCTGCCTGCTTCTTTTCCGCGAATGATGTTCTCGAAACCTCCTAAAATCTTTGTTTCGAGACTCTGAGGCTTCTTCCGAGAGAGTCCCAATCGGCACAATATTATTTTTCTCGATTATGTCAGCCCCATGGATTAATAACTTATGAACGGTTGACGACATGTAGTACCAGTCGTATAATAATACGTACTTTTCTGCTGTTTTGCGAGCATAATCTGTAAATTTTATTATATCGACCTGCTCTCCAGATGTAATTGCTTGTAAAATTACAGCAAATCTTTTGATGAGGTCTTCATCCAAACCGGTTATAGCTGCGGTTTTATTAGGAAACTCAAAGAATTTTCTTGCAGTATTCCCGTCATTGGTGGTTCCCGAGCCTTGTTTTACTATATCAATCAACAGATTGAGCTCATCTTTGAATTTATTTTGAATTATTTTCTTCCTTGTCTGTAGCATTTCTTTGTGCTCATCACTTCTCGCTGCCCACCGTTTGAAGTCGAGCCTGTATGCAATGTGTAACAGACATTCCATACAATTTATACGGGCGTGTAGGGATGACAAGCCAAACTCATACCGGTCCGAACAAACAATTTTTGATGTTACAGCATCTAAGCGGTTCATTTCTGTAGGCTTTGCTAAGCACAGGTAGCACGATGCATTTGATCTAGCTTCAGAAAGGCAAGTGCAGACTTTAGCGTCGATCATCGTCATCATTAGTTGATGAGTCACCTTATTATTATTATTGCACTCTGTGGGGATAAGGGCCTCAATTTCTTCATCAATTTGTTTTTTCAGCTCAAGGACAACTGCTTCACTCTCCTTTACAAAAGTAAACTGAACTGGACGACAATACAAAACTGAGCATGGTTTTGGGTTCGTCCATAAAATGTTGTCTCCATCTATGAGTTTTAGTGGCACCAAGGAGGTCATGAAAATGCTCGAGTCATCTTCCTCACCCTCAATTTTCTGCTTGTATCGGCTTTGGTTAGAAGCACCATCAAATCCCCACTTGGATATCAGCTTCAACTGCTTGTTATGCTCTTCGTTAGAAAGGCTTTGAAGGATTCTTGTAACCGTGATATCAAGTAAAGCTTGAAGTGTAATCCTAGCCGATGAATCAGTAACTGTCACTGATTGCTTCGGAGGGTAGCAATCAAGCTTAGTTTGTTGCACTTTATAGTAAGATGGATAAATATCTTTAGCACCTTCCCGAATGGCAGCCTCACGCAACGTAATATATTGCCACTTTGAGAGTTTTAGCGAAAGAAACAATCCAAGTGCCTTTTCTGGCGTAAATATGATTGTTTTCGCAGGTTTCTTAAGCGTTTCAATTAATTTAGCGGCTACTTCAGGATTTTTCATCATGTATTCGATGACAGAGGCGATATCTCCATGCCCTTCTTCTTTTAAACGTGCTGCAGCTGCATATGCCAATTCACTGGAATCTTCGCCTGTGTGTTCATCAGATCTTCTCTTTTTTTGTTTACTTTCCAGATCTTCGAATGGTTTACGGGATCTTTTCGTCATTGTTCTAATGGACGTTGATGTCGACGGTTCTGGAGAGACTGAGGGCGCTCTTGGTGCCTTATCAACACTTGGTTCTTGATTAACTAAAGTTTGCACAAAACTCGGCCAATCAATATTTGCTCCCAACCAATTCTCGTACTTTCTCCTGAAATTATCAAGGAATCGGTTGGATTTCTGCCACCTTTGTAAAGCGGCTCGCGTAAATCTCCGACAAAATTCTTTGAGAACAACACGATCTTCGTCAGACAGGCAATCGCCTATGCGGGATACAACTGCACTGAACAATACTTCATGATCAAATGAAGTACTCTCACTTCGTAGACGAACAAACAAGTCTAAATTGGTGATTAAACTTTCCATTCTAAGATTTTATAGTCGCTGAATTAGTGTTAGCAGTTACACAGTTGTGAACAAATTAAATTATAAAACAAAACTTTAGCCCTTTTATTGCAAAACGCCAATAATTATTTAACTACCCTCATTAGTTATCTCCTCATTAGGTAATGAAAATCTATAATTGTCACTAACTATTCTTAGAACTCATAGCACTGCTAATTAACAAATTAGCTTACTTATCAGGAAATGTTGAATGTAATCCATAGTTGGCATTGTCGTGAGATATTGAAAATCATTAAATCACCTATTAAGACTCATTAGAAGACCTAATCAGTGTAGTTACTTAATTACTTCTTTTTGGACTCATTAGAAGAGTAAACAATTGGTCATTTGGTTGTATGAAAAGTTTTAAAACTCATTTTGTGTTGATAATTATCTAGCTCAAACATAGTTGTCTACGTGTTGTACTATAAACCTCTGCCAACTCCTTCGAAAATATAGGAGTGATGCTATTTTATGTTATGTGTAGTTAAAAGTCCGTGTTCTTCAACATAAACACCAAAAGGAATCGTTTCATACGTAAAAACAAATAAAAATATTTTGACGATTTTTAAAAAAAAAACGGCATTAAATTTTTCGTCCGATCGCCAACCAAAAAATCATAAATAATTAGCACTATGACCACCTCCAAGGATATTACGGTTAAACATGCCGTTTAGGAGATAATTCGATTTTTCATACTAGCTTCATACAAATTTTTCGTAAAAAAATTATATTTCCTTCGTTTTTGGACAGAATTAACTCGGGTGTCATTTTTGTACATAGTAATGACTAATAGAAGCGATATCCGACATAAAAACAAGCACTTGCAAATTGAAATCCCTAGTCTATGAAAGCCGATTTTCAGGCCACCGTGCGTCGCCTCGAATTTAGGGTGCTTGTACACGGTGCATGTAGCTGGAGCAAGTAAAGATGCGCGTATATGCGCAAGCTATTTGTTCGAGTTACTTGCTTGTACTTAAACATGGTGCATATCTGGAGCAAATAATAACTTGCGCAAGCAGTAGTGGTCAAGAGCTACATGTGCATGCTATTCGCACGGTAGCTTTATGAGTTGAATCGCGTCCAAAATGTTTCGACGAACGAAAATTCTTTTAAAATCATTTGTTAAAAATGTAATATTACCAGAATTATTAAATATGCTAGAAGACGAATTAATACGATTACGAAGCAAAAAGTTATGGATGCGTAACTGGATAGCACGAAGAAATGAAAGTTTAAATGTATTGGAAGAAATTAGAGCTGAAGATCAGAAGGAATTTAAAACTAGTTTTCGAATGTCACCCGAGACTTTCGAATTACTTTTGAGTAAAGTCAGTGGACTCATTACTAAAAAGATACTAATATGAGACTGGCTCTTCCTCCTTCATTGAAATTGCAAATTACTATAACGTATTTAACAACTGGCTGCAGTTATACTTTTCTGGAGAAGTTTTTCCGTGTATCAAAATCCGCAATATCTAAACTCATTCCGGAAGTATGTGATGCCATTAATGAAAAACTAAAGACTTCTATAAAGGTAAGTCATAAAATAAACAATATTTAATATAGATAATGCTTTTATTTCAAAAATACTAAACATTTGTTGTGATCATTTTACGAAAAATTAATACAGGGACTAAATAACAGCTCGTGAATGGTTCATTATTCTTCATACTCATTTAAAGCGCACTCAGGTATAGTTTAATTAATAGCTTGCGTTAAAATATCACTTTGTGAGACATCGGATTGATCATCATTGTTTTGTTCAGGAATAGTGATTACAATTGCATCATCATTATTAACACTTTCAGTTAATATTGGATCATTTTCACCAACAGTAGGGTAAAATTGGGGCTTCTGCATCACTTGTTCTCGCGCCGCTCGAACTGCGTGATGCAGAAACCCCAATTTTACAATCGAGAACGGATTTCTGGATCGATTTACATCATAATTTAAAAAAATGTATATTCAACTAAACGAAATCTTGTTAGCAAACAATACATGCAGCGGCATTGATACTGTTTATTGTATCGGAAAATATCTATGCGAATAAATTCTGATCTACATTCTGAATGTATAATGAACACAAAGTATAAAACTGTGTGATTGGTCTTAGAGGTATCGCAAGTCTTTTATTAAATAAAACCAAAGATAATGTTAATTAAAAAAATATAAATATATTTGTGTTTTCAAACAATGGATGGGATAAAAATTTAATCTTCAGACAAAATCTGGTATCATATGTTTCCTCCTCCACCTTAGAACCATTATATATGTTTGTTTCTTTATTAAATTGATGTTTGAGTTTATCTGAGGGTTTCGGATCCTGGCTCTCGCTTCAGTGACACAATTTATATGAAATAAATTTCACTTCCTGGCAGTATCTGGAAGCAATCAATATCTTCTAATGCAGGTAAAACTAACTCATGAGCTGTATCACTCTCCTGATGGAGTAAATCTGTTGTAGCTGTCGATATATTACTCCCACTAGTCTTTGACGAACTCGCAATCGATTTTTCAGGATCAGCCTGTTTGTTGCTTACTTTAACGAATGTGCGAAGTTTCTCATCAGGTTCGCTTTTGAGTATAATGTAGTGAGTATCTTCCAAATTCTGATAAAATAAATCTTCTGTTCGGGTTATATCATTATCCTGATGTTTTAATTCACCTGCGTTCGATACTCTTTTTCCAGGTTGCATATGTTGAATGTGAATTACCTCACCCCTATCATTCTTCATAATCATTTTGCGAATTCCATTTATATCAGATTTCACTGAGTGAAACATTATAGAAAATATAAATTTTAGTTATTTTTTAAGGAGATATATTCAAAACTGAACCGTTGCGCTGTAATGTTCAGAGTTGAATTGCTGTGATGCATGATGCTTCTATATTATATATGCAAGATTTGATCATTTAAGTGCAATGCACCATCATGTAGGTACTTACATAAACATTCAAATATGGTAGATATTAACCGACTCATGCGGGAGCACGATACGTTGGTGTATATTCTAATAGACTAACTGTTTAAGACAGTTATCAATATAGTATTTTCCCTTCACAGCGTTCAAATAAAAACATTGAGGAAAATGTATAGCATGTTGCATCCAAGGATCATCGTAAATCTCCCAATCTTCTATAACACCTCCACATGAGAAACATGCTGCTTTATCATTTACACCATTTCCACAATAAAAAAATCCAGCGTCAGCCATTTCCATTTTCAATCTTCTCCTGGAATCAGCCATTGCCCAATAATACCCAAATGAAAACTCGCGCATTTTATATGTATTAAACATGTCATATCGAGGATTGCATTTATTTTGACTCATGGTCTGCTTACTCGCTTTCTAGTACTTGTAATAAGTAATAGTAATAAGTATAATACTATAATGACAAGGCACAGCTGTTGCAAGCAACTTATAACGTTTAACATTAGGCAGGATTGATGGGAGTGGGAGATAGGAAAAGTTTCATTTCATACCTGTTACAACTAATTTAAAATTATTTTGTTGAATAATGAAAAAAAAAGAAACAAAAATTATATAAAAAGTTTATTATCAGAGCACCATTTTTTTAAACACAATACATTTTTCAAAGCACAAATTGAGTTATGATACATACAACAATACAAATCTTCAGAACACTTATATCGATCATACAGATTTAGCAAACTAGGGCAACCTTTATCTTCTAAATTAATCACATTATTATTATTATTATTATTATTTAAAATATTTTTTAACCATAACACTTTTTCAAGACCTTTTATATAAATACATTTATCTCTTAAAAAATCTAAAACTAAATACTGACAATTTGAATAAGGTATAAACCCTTCACTCCAGTATATCTTCCTGTTACGTTCAATCCACGCTACTTGCCGTCTTTCTTGTTTTGTCAAATCGCAAAAAGTTTTTAGTTAAATTTTTCACTTTTTTCTTACGTCTGGGCACCTTTGAGGTTGTAGAAGAAATAAGACGTTTCATTTTGACCGGAGGGTATATATTATATAATATCATTTTATCTTCCTTAAGTGAAGACGCAGTTGAATGTGTTCTATCCAATCAATGCAGTAACCAAATTGATCAACAACTTTAATAGATATAGATGAAATTATATTTTTGTTCACTGGGAAGTAAATAACATTTGCAGGAGTTTCTATGTACTGACGGTCTGCAGCAGAATTAGATATAAATTCATGAATAATATGAGTTTGTAATCCGTTAGTGTAGGATCCGTAGATTAAATCACATTCAATTCTAATTACAGGTGAACTTTTATTATTATTTTCATTAAAATGTACTTTTGGTATTGAATTTAAAATTGAAAAGTTTAGCAATCCGCACTCATATTTCCCAGATAAAGTCAGAGGAGGTTGAAAAAACGATTCTAATTCTGATTTTTTACCGGAGATAGTCACTGTTATAGACATACTTGCATACTGATCACTTTTTGATTAACCTATTTATTTTATTCCTTGCCTACACCAAAACTTTCTTAAAAACTTTAGACAAAGATGGCCGCAGTTAAAAGGGTGATCCCCTTGAATATTTTCATAATTATAGCGAACCTCAGAGCCTAAGTATTTTATAAATTCCTTAGGAGGCTTAAGGTTTCCGTAACTGTCAAAATATTCAATATAATCATTGTATTTCGCATAGGCTACCCAATGAGAACCAGGATTTTTAGAACTATCTAAATTAAGAACTCCACATTCTTTTTTCAGCGGAAATTTAGGGAGCTGATCTCTCATAAAGACACCTCTAAAATACGGAATACTATTTCCATACCTTAAAATATCAAGGTTAGTTAAGGCTCGTTTGGGTAGCCGATATCCTAGTTTTTTTCTTTTGTTACGAAAATACCAAGACCATTTTTATGTGGTTTAAGATGTAGTCCTTTTCCGATGCAAAGTGCCTCCATTTTTTCATTGTGTCTCTTCGATTCTTCATACAGCTTTTTAGCCATCTTAAATTCATTTATAGTTTTAGCAATACCAGCTGCGCCGCCTGCTAAGGCTCCGGCGGCTGATAATCCCGCAAAAATAGGAATTAAAGGTAATACTCCACCAGTTTTTGGTATTGGAATAACTCGAGGAAGTTTAATAGACGAATTATCAGTTAATTCTCTGGCAGCGGCCATAGCTAATTCTATCGCCATTTTTTTGCATTTCGGTTTTAATTTTTTCATACGTTTTTTCGTCACAGATATAACATTTTTTAATTTCTTTTTAAGTCCTTTTCCAGATTTTATTTTTCTCGAAGACTTTTGGCTACGAGTTTTTAAGCCTGCACCGGTTTTAATTTTTGCTAACATAGCATTACTTACTAGATGTGCTGCAAATTTTTCTCCTGCACTCGCATCAGGAGCAACTAATCGTTCTTTAGACATTTTTAATAAAATTAAATCAGCGTTGTGCCGATCCTTTAAGTTTGACGACTTGTGATATGCAATATCGTGTTCTTTACAATATTCGTCTAATTTATTAACACCTTTGTCTCCTTGCGCAAGTCTCTTAATTAATCTTGTACCAGGACCACAATAATTGTATCCTGGTAAATGTAGTTCAAATGGTAGGTGGTTTATTAACCAATTGAGAAGACTATTCTCTCCAATACACATCATAAGACTGACTAATAATGGAATAATCCTTAATACATATAATATAACAATTATATCCCCAATCAATAAATATTACAAATATTATAAAAGATCACATGTTATAATAATTATGCAACTAATTATTGCGTTTAAAAGACCAGCTAAATTCATTAAATATATCAATAATAGATCATAACATTATTTTTTACAACACATTCGATTTATCGATCCAACTATTTTCAGCAGAAGATAAGCCTAACCATTTTACTAAAACCCTATTGCCTCTCCTTTTAAGAACCTTCTCGACTAGATATACATTCGGATGTTTAGTCTTTTGAAGCTCTTGTGCATAAAATGTTCCTAAAATAGGCTGACCTTTAAATGTATCTTCAATCAAATAGGTGACAGGAGTTGTATTTTGCACTTTTCGAATTTTAAATATTTCTGTCGACCAGTTAGGAGTATATCCTTTTTCAAATGTGGCTTTGTACTTACTGATACGCACATAATCACCTATTTTAAACTTATTTTTCACACTTACTTTTTTTATCGCCATTTTATATCTTTCTAATATGCGTTTTTTGTTTACTTTATTGACATTTGCAGGAATTTCATCAATCGTTCGATGATAAGTGTGATTGTATTTATAAATAACACTATCGAGAGTGTCATTTATCCAGTTATAGTTACCTCTTAAACTGAATTCTTTATACAAGTTAGATTTCAATGTTCTGATAAATCTCTCAACTATTGAAGCTTTTTTGGATGAGAATGTTGAATAATGATTAATATTATAAGAGCGAATAAGTTTTTTAAATGTATTATTATAAAACTCAGTTCCGTTATCAGTTTGCAGATTTCTAGGGACACGTCCTCTCTCCAATAAAATTTTGAATGAGTTACATACAATCTCTTTGTTTTTACTTTTTAGAGGAAAGACCCAAGCATATTTTGAAAATGTATCGATAACAGCTAGAATAAATTTAAAGCTTTTATTTTGTTTTGAAATAGATTGCATATCAATTAAATCTGCTTGCCATAGATCATCTATATCTTTTATAATAACATTTCTTCGTGGAAAATTTACCCTAGCATTTCTATGAATTTCATTTACTACATCTGCTTTGCTCATGATAATATAATATAAATTTAAACAACTTATTATTTTATTTCTGGTATCAGCTATCTTAACATTCAGCGACTTAATTTCTCAATGTTTTTATGATGAATAATTACTTTATACTAAATTGGAAATCTGAAGTTGTTAGTATTTATTCTTTAATTATGTTAGCTTCTTTTAATTCTTCAATAATAGATAATATTTCGTTATCGTGATTAGTATTACCAGCATCTTTGGAAGCCACTAATAATTTTAATCTTTCAACCAATTCATTTGGATCATCCCAGTATACTAAATCAGTGTAGTTTTTATATTTTTTTAGTTTCGGTAAGTTTCCTCCAAGTTTAGTTTCAGTTTTACTGTCGGGCGTTCCAGCAAATAGGGGTTTAATTATTTCACGGTATTTTATACTTTTATCACCTCTTATTTGACCGTTACGACTAAAATTTTTTTTATGTGCATTTGTAAAATGTAGCATATCTTTGTAAACAATTTTATCTTCATTTGATATTAACTTTACATCAGGTTTTCTTTTCAGCAATAGTTCTTTCAGACCTGGAGTTAAATTATAAGCTTTGTCACCGATTTTAACCAAAGTAATGGTATCATTATTTAAACTATCAATTTTAGAAAATGATACCACTGAATTACCCATGAATAAAATCTTGTTATTACTTCTTATCCCAAACGGTATACTGACACCATCATAAATACCGCAGATATCCTCACCTTCCATCGATATTTCCAAATCATCTGCCAATTCCCTTTTAGGACTTTCAGCGAATAGAACAGAATTTAATTTTGAGTTGTCTTCAAACTTTGTAGATGAGCAAGTATTAACAGTATCCGCTTCAAGTTCTTCAGAATTAGCAACTGTGTTATTTTTTCTATTTTTTATTTTTTCGAAAGATATATTTGAATCAACCAGGGTATTAAGGGGATCTGTGACAGGTTTTAGTATTTTATCGAGTGATAAGTTCATTGATTGTTCCTCGTCCTTCATTTTTTTTATTTTATTCTTTATGGCTTCTATAGACTTCTTTATAATTTAGATTTAATTTCAGATATCGAAATATATCAAATGTTAGAAAAAGGTATTCGAGGTGGTCTTGCACAATGCTCGTTAAGATATGCAAAGGCAAATAATAAATACCTTCCTAATTATAATGATGAGGAGCCTAATAGTTATTTAGTTTATCTCGATTGTGTTAATTTATATGGTTATGCTATGATGCAAAGGTTACCAACCGGGAACTTTAAATTTCTCACTAAAGAAGAAATAAATAAATTTGATATAATGGCTGTTTCTAATGATAGTGATAAAGGATTTATACTCGAAGTAGATTTGCATTACCCTTCTAAATTACATGATGAGCATGCTGATTTGCCGTTTGCAGCTGAAAAGTTTGTACCACCTGGTAGTAAAAATCCAAAATTAATTGCTAACTTGTACGATAAACATAAATATGTTCTTCATTATATTCACTTGAAAGAATGTTTAAAGAATGGTATCATTTTACTCAAGATTCATAGGATATTATCGTTTAATCATAATGCATTTTTAGCGCCTTACACATTATTAAATACAACATTGCGTCAACAAGCACGTTCAGATTTTGAAAGAGACTTTTTTAAAAAACAAAATAACTCTATTTTCGGCAAAACAATAGAAAATAAAAGGAAACAAGTCGATGTGAAATTAGTTAATGTATGGAAAGATGAATTAAATAAAACTAATAAAATTTGTGGCGCAGAAAAATACATAAGCGCGCCAAATTTTAAAAATTTATCGGTGATTACTGAGTCGCTGATCGCAATTCAATTACAGCAAACAAAAATTATCCTTGATCGTCCAATTTACATTGGCTTTTCAATTTTAGAACTAGCTAAGTCTCATTTGTATAAATTTCACTATTCTGTAATGAAACGAATTTATGAAAATTGTATTAAACTATGTTACACTGATACTGACAGTCTTTTGTATTTAATACACACTGAAGACTTTTATAAGGACATGAAAAAACATATTAAATATTTCGATACAAGCAACTTTGAAAACAAGGAATGTGATATGCCAAAACGCAACTGTAAAATACCAGGATTTTTTAAAGACGAAATGGGTGGTGATGTCATAACTGAATTTGTAGGCTTAAGAGCAAAATTATACTGTATAGATTCTATAAATACCTCAATAAGAAAAGCAAAAGGTGTAAAAAAATCGTTACTAAAAAACTTAATATTAAAAAATATAAAAGAACTTTACAATATAATGAATGTTTGAGAAAAAATATGTGTATCATTAGGTCAAAAAATCATAACATTTTTACACAAAAAATTAATAAACTTGTACTTAGTAGAGATGATGACAAACGACAAATATTGCAAGATGGTTATAAAACTTTACCTTGGGGACATTATAAAACTGTATTTTAGAGAAAAGTTTTTTTTTTTTATTAGATATATTATTATGTAAACTATTTTTTACTGTATGCATGTAATAAAAGCTATTTATAAATAAAAAAAATATGTTGCTTTATGATAGGTATTGCAAGAAAAGATTGTATTAAGTTAAAGCTAAGTATATAAGAAAATGTATCAATTGTATTGTGCTAAATAAATGAAATTAAAAAAAATATTACGGAATAAAATGAGTACTTTTTTTTAACTTTACCCTTATCCTTTGCAAATAGATAATGACCGGCATTGCAAGTAGACAATTACGCAGGACCTACCTCATAAAATCTTATTACAATGTCGTACTTTAGGGACAAAGGGTCACTTCTGCATTTTTCCAAAATTATCGAAGAGCATAATTAAAGTTTTTTATTTTAAAGAACTCTACTGTTCGAAGTAAAACGATTCTCAAAGTCTTACAGGGATTCGAATAGTCACTATTAAAAAAAAAATACAATTGTTAAGTTGAAGAACATGCAGAAGTGACCATTTGTTCCCAAACTTGTGATATAAATATTTTGCAACTATTAATACGTAAACAAAAATAGGTGACATGTTTTATTTCTATTTTGGTCCTGCTTAACTGCTATGCAATACCCATCGTTGTTAATAGGCTGCCTATCCAAAAAAGGGAAAGTTAATAAAACAGCTTTATTGATATTAAGTATTAACATTTATTAAAAAAAAAATTAAAACATATCTGCATCATTTAAATTATTACTAATTTTTTTGATAAGAGTTTCAGTAATGTCCATAACTTCATCATAATTTTCGCGCACCACATATTGAACACTCACACAAGCATTATTATTATCATTAATAACATCACGCACATTTTCACAATCTTTATCTTTAACGTCAAACACATTCAATTTAATAAGATATCGCCCTCTAGATCCATTTCGACGAATGATGTAGGATGATGATGAGTCCGATGAAAGTTTCCTCTTTTTTGTCTTTTTCAATGTGGCGGCGGCTTGGTTATTGGGAAGGTCTTCATTTAGCCGCCGCTGATTTACTAAGTCATCAAAATACGTGCTGTCATTTCCCTCAGAGTAAAACAGCGGATGATTACTATTGATGCCCTCAGAGTAGTCCTGTAAAAAAAAAAAACAAAATGGTTAAGTGAATGCAAAAAAAAAAATAGCCTGCGAAATTATAAAAATCGGTCGAGCCGTTTCGAAGTACTTCGTTAACAAACACCGTGAGACCAGGTTTTTATATATTAGATTAGAAGAAGATATTTCGCAATCAGTAGGTTTGTAACTAAATACTAACCTTGGATGTTCTCGGCTGTTCTAGTTCAATATTATTTACGACTTCATTAAGCGAAACAGGGCTGTAGGACGGAGAGGTAGACATTCTGAGAAAAAAAAAAAAGAAATTTTCATGAATATAGGGAAACCAAAGTATGTATAAAGTAAAATAATAAACGTATATTTAGTGTGTTTAATTAAAAAAGAAACTTACCTGAGCGAGGAAAAATATAGATGCTATTAACACAAATAATATTAAATTGGTATAGGAGAGTCCTATATCGTTGGATTACGATAAGCAAGTGAACACTGAATTATTTGGAGCATGTACCTAATATGTAAATTTGAATGACGTATGATGTACATATAGGTCGAGAATAATATGATCCAAGTTATTCATTACCTTTTATATCTGAAGCAAACAGCAGCTCCAATAACTTAGAAACTATGAACAGGTTTGGACTTGTTCTTGCGCTCAATATATGTTAATACCCTTTTTTTATAACCTACATATTTTGGTGTAGATATAAATATTTAGACTGTCCATTCATTGTAGTAATCGGCATGATGAAGTTGATCAAGCAACCCATATCTCTGAAGGTTAATAATATCGATTTTAATGAATCTTCCCGCCAGATCAGACACAGCGTTTTATTACCTAATACGATTCGAGGTATAATATGCGGTCCATCAAATTGTGGTAAAACCAATGCCATGATTAGTTTACTGTTGCATGAAAATGGTTTAAAATTTAAACATATTTATCTTTACTCCAAAACTTCTTTTCAACCAAAATATCGTTTCTTAAGCGAAGTATTAAGAAGAGTACCGCAGATTAATTTCTATGAGTTCAACGATGATAAAGAGGTGATATCTTCAAGTGAAGCTTTACCTAATTCTGTATTTATTTTTGATGATGTTGCATGTGAAAAGCAAATAAATATACGCAATTATTTTTGTATGGGAAGACATAAACAAATTGATTGTTTCTATTTATCTCAAACCTATTCTAAAATTCCGAAGCAATTGTTACGCGACAATGTTAATTTTCTTATGATATTCAAACAAGATGATGTGAATTTAAAACATATTTATGAAGAACATGTGAGTGGTGATCTACAATGGAATCAGTTTAAAGATATTTGCAAAAATGTTTGGAAAAAACCTTATAGTTTCTTACTTATTAACAAAGAATCTTTGTTAAATAGAGGAAGGTACAGACAGAATTTTGATACATTTTTTAAATTTTGAATGAAGTTTTGTAAATATAAATAAATAACATGCAAAGCAAATTTAGTATTAATTCTTCTTCAGACGAGTACGGTTGTCATAATTATGTAACTGAACATGGAGAAACATATTAAAGTAGAATTAATGAAGTCTATAGAAGCCATAAAGAATAAAATAAAAAAAAATGAAGGACGAGGAACAATCAATGAACTTATCACTCGATAAAATACTAAAACCTGTCACAGATCCCCTTAATACCCTGGTTGATTCAAATATATCTTTCGAAAAAATAAAAAATAGAAAAAATAACACAGTTGCTAATTCTGAAGAACTTGAAGCGGATACTGTTAATACTTGCTCATCTACAAAGTTTGAAGACAACTCAAAATTAAATTCTGTTCTATTCGCTGAAAGTCCTAAAAGGGAATTGGCAGATGATTTGGAAATATCGATGGAAGGTGAGGATATCTGCGGTATTTATGATGGTGTCAGTATACCGTTTGGGATAAGAAGTAATAACAAGATTTTATTCATGGGTAATTCAGTGGTATCATTTTCTAAAATTGATAGTTTAAATAATGATACCATTACTTTGGTTAAAATCGGTGACAAAGCTTATAATTTAACTCCAGGTCTGAAAGAACTATTGCTGAAAAGAAAACCTGATGTAAAGTTAATATCAAATGAAGATAAAATTGTTTACAAAGATATGCTACATTTTACAAATGCACATAAAAAAAATTTTAGTCGTAACGGTCAAATAAGAGGTGATAAAAGTATAAAATACCGTGAAATAATTAAACCCCTATTTGCTGGAACGCCCGACAGTAAAACTGAAACTAAACTTGGAGGAAACTTACCGAAACTAAAAAAATATAAAAACTACACTGATTTAGTATACTGGGATGATCCAAATGAATTGGTTGAAAGATTAAAATTATTAGTGGCTTCCAAAGATGCTGGTAATACTAATCACGATAACGAAATATTATCTATTATTGAAGAATTAAAAGAAGCTAACATAATTAAAGAATAAATACTAACAACTTCAGATTTCCAATTTAGTATAAAGTAATTATTCATCATAAAAACATTGAGAAATTAAGTCGCTGAATGTTAAGATAGCTGATACCAGAAATAAAATAATAAGTTGTTTAAATTTATATTATATTATCATGAGCAAAGCAGATGTAGTAAATGAAATTCATAGAAATGCTAGGGTAAATTTTCCACGAAGAAATGTTATTATAAAAGATATAGATGATCTATGGCAAGCAGATTTAATTGATATGCAATCTATTTCAAAACAAAATAAAAGCTTTAAATTTATTCTAGCTGTTATCGATACATTTTCAAAATATGCTTGGGTCTTTCCTCTAAAAAGTAAAAACAAAGAGATTGTATGTAACTCATTCAAAATTTTATTGGAGAGAGGACGTGTCCCTAGAAATCTGCAAACTGATAACGGAACTGAGTTTTATAATAATACATTTAAAAAACTTATTCGCTCTTATAATATTAATCATTATTCAACATTCTCATCCAAAAAAGCTTCAATAGTTGAGAGATTTATCAGAACATTGAAATCTAACTTGTATAAAGAATTCAGTTTAAGAGGTAACTATAACTGGATAAATGACACTCTCGATAGTGTTATTTATAAATACAATCACACTTATCATCGAACGATTGATGAAATTCCTGCAAATGTCAATAAAGTAAACAAAAAACGCATATTAGAAAGATATAAAATGGCGATAAAAAAAGTAAGTGTGAAAAATAAGTTTAAAATAGGTGATTATGTGCGTATCAGTAAGTACAAAGCCACATTTGAAAAAGGATATACTCCTAACTGGTCGACAGAAATATTTAAAATTCGAAAAGTGCAAAATACAACTCCTGTCACCTATTTGATTGAAGATACATTTAAAGGTCAGCCTATTTTAGGAACATTTTATGCACAAGAGCTTCAAAAGACTAAACATCCGAATGTATATCTAGTCGAGAAGGTTCTTAAAAGGAGAGGCAATAGGGTTTTAGTAAAATGGTTAGGCTTATCTTCTGCTGAAAATAGTTGGATCGATAAATCGAATGTGTTGTAAAAAATAATGTTATGATCTATTATTGATATATTTAATGAATTTAGCTGGTCTTTTAAACGCAATAATTAGTTGCATAATTATTATAACATGTGATCTTTTATAATATTTGTAATATTTATTGATTGGGGATATAATTGTTATATTATATGTATTAAGGATTATTCCATTATTAGTCAGTCTTATGATGTGTATTGGAGAGAATAGTCTTCTCAATTGGTTAATAAACCACCTACCATTTGAACTACATTTACCAGGATACAATTATTGTGGTCCTGGTACAAGATTAATTAAGAGACTTGCGCAAGGAGACAAAGGTGTTAATAAATTAGACGAATATTGTAAAGAACACGATATTGCATATCACAAGTCGTCAAACTTAAAGGATCGGCACAACGCTGATTTAATTTTATTAAAAATGTCTAAAGAACGATTAGTTGCTCCTGATGCGAGTGCAGGAGAAAAATTTGCAGCACATCTAGTAAGTAATGCTATGTTAGCAAAAATTAAAACCGGTGCAGGCTTAAAAACTCGTAGCCAAAAGTCTTCGAGAAAAATAAAATCTGGAAAAGGACTTAAAAAGAAATTAAAAAATGTTATATCTGTGACGAAAAAACGTATGAAAAAATTAAAACCGAAATGCAAAAAAATGGCGATAGAATTAGCTATGGCCGCTGCCAGAGAATTAACTGATAATTCGTCTATTAAACTTCCTCGAGTTATTCCAATACCAAAAACTGGTGGAGTATTACCTTTAATTCCTATTTTTGCGGGATTATCAGCCGCCGGAGCCTTAGCAGGCGGCGCAGCTGGTATTGCTAAAACTATAAATGAATTTAAGATGGCTAAAAAGCTGTATGAAGAATCGAAGAGACACAATGAAAAAATGGAGGCACTTTGCATCGGAAAAGGACTACATCTTAAACCACATAAAAATGGTCTTGGTATTTTCGTAACAAAAGAAAAAAACTAGGATATCGGCTACCCAAACGAGCCTTAACTAACCTTGATATTTTAAGGTATGGAAATAGTATTCCGTATTTTAGAGGTGTCTTTATGAGAGATCAGCTCCCTAAATTTCCGCTGAAAAAAGAATGTGGAGTTCTTAATTTAGATAGTTCTAAAAATCCTGGTTCTCATTGGGTAGCCTATGCGAAATACAATGATTATATTGAATATTTTGACAGTTACGGAAACCTTAAGCCTCCTAAGGAATTTATAAAATACTTAGGCTCTGAGGTTCGCTATAATTATGAAAATATTCAAGGGGATCACCCTTTTAACTGCGGCCATCTTTGTCTAAAGTTTTTAAGAAAGTTTTGGTGTAGGCAAGGAATAAAATAAATAGGTTAATCAAAAAGTGATCAGTATGCAAGTATGTCTATAACAGTGACTATCTCCGGTAAAAAATCAGAATTAGAATCGTTTTTTCAACCTCCTCTGACTTTATCTGGGAAATATGAGTGCGGATTGCTAAACTTTTCAATTTTAAATTCAATACCAAAAGTACATTTTAATGAAAATAATAATAAAAGTTCACCTGTAATTAGAATTGAATGTGATTTAATCTACGGATCCTACACTAACGGATTACAAACTCATATTATTCATGAATTTATATCTAATTCTGCTGCAGACCGTCAGTACATAGAAACTCCTGCAAATGTTATTTACTTCCCAGTGAACAAAAATATAATTTCATCTATATCTATTAAAGTTGTTGATCAATTTGGTTACTGCATTGATTGGATAGAACACATTCAACTGCGTCTTCACTTAAGGAAGATAAAATGATATTATATAATATATACCCTCCGGTCAAAATGAAACGTCTTATTTCTTCTACAACCTCAAAGGTGCCCAGACGTAAGAAAAAAGTGAAAAATTTAACTAAAACAAATAAAAATTTTCTTAAAGCCCTAGGTTTTAAACTATGAATATACTACAGATTAATGATTTTCCGCACTTCGATACTTCGATCGAAAGTTATGAAATCCATTCTTACAACCCCTACAATAACTGCTTTAGAGAAAATGATGAAATCAGAATTCCCATCCACCAGCAAGACATATACGTGCTTCCATCAGCCAGCTCAATTTACATCGAAGGTCGAGCAAAGCTCTTTGGAAAAGATGGAAAACCGATTGAAAAAAATATTTCGTTTAGCAATAACTCTGCTATGTTCTTGTTTCAAGACATCAGGTACGAAATAAACGGTATTGAAATAGATCGTATAAAAAACTCAGGCATAACTTCAACAATAAAATCGTACGTTTCATTTAATGATGCTGAAAATAAAGTGGCTGCCCTATGGGGCTGGAATTTAACTGGATTTAAAAGTGCTGGTTATTTTGATGCTTTAATACCATTAAATAAGGTTTTAGGATTTGCGGAAGATTATGATAAGATTATAATAAATTGTAAACATGAGCTTATATTAAATCGAAGTAACTCTAACTTAAATAGCGTTATACTTAATGATGCAGATGTTACACATTTCCAAATAGAAATAGAAAGAATACAATGGAGGGTACCACACATAAAAGTCTCAGATCGTGTGCGTTTGACTCTATTGAAACATTTAGAAAAAGATAAGCCTATTCAAATGGCATTTAGGAATTGGGATTTGTACGAATATCCTTTACTACCTAAAACCACAAAACACTCATGGTCCGTTAAAACTGCATCACAATTGGAAAAACCTAGATATGTCATTCTTTGCCTACAAACTAATAGAAAAAGCAATAAACTAAAAGACAGTTCACTATTCGATCATTGCGAAGTGACAAACGTCACTCTCTTCTTAAATTCACAATATTATCCATATGAACCTTTAAGTCTAAAGTTTTCTGAGAACAAATACAGTATATTATATGAAATGTATGCTAAATTTCGTCAGTCTTATTACAACTGTCCAGTAGAACCGCTGCTTAATCTAAAGGACTTTAAAGAGAAGGCTCCCCTATTCATTTTAGATTGTTCAAGGCAAAACGATAGTTTAAAAACCGGTCCAGTAGACGTTCGGCTAGAAATTGAATGTTCATCGCCAATACCAGAAAACACTGCTGCATATTGTTTGATTATAAACGATCGACTTGTGGAATACAAACCTCTGAGCAACATAGTTCGTCGATTATCATGACTGCCATTGTAGATGTACAAGGCTTTAAAACAGAAGCAAATGAATTTGTGCTAAAAGAAATTGCTATATTGTGTAGTGACAAAATTCAAGTGTTTTTAATTAAGCCGCCATTTCCTTTTTGCGATTTGACAAAACAAGAAAGACGGCAAGTAGCGTGGATTGAACGTAACAGGAAGATATACTGGAGTGAAGGGTTTATACCTTATTCAAATTGTCAGTATTTAGTTTTAGATTTTTTAAGAGATAAATGTATTTATATAAAAGGTCTTGAAAAAGTGTTATGGTTAAAAAATATTTTAAATAATAATAATAATAATAATAATGTGATTAATTTAGAAGATAAAGGTTGCCCTAGTTTGCTAAATCTGTATGATCGATATAAGTGTTCTGAAGATTTGTATTGTTGTATGTATCATAACTCAATTTGTGCTTTGAAAAATGTATTGTGTTTAAAAAAATGGTGCTCTGATAATAAACTTTTTATATAATTTTTGTTTCTTTTTTTTTCATTATTCAACAAAATAATTTTAAATTAGTTGTAACAGGTATGAAATGAAACTTTTCCTATCTCCCACTCCCATCAATCCTGCCTAATGTTAAACGTTATAAGTTGCTTGCAACAGCTGTGCCTTGTCATTATAGTATTATACTTATTACTATTACTTATTACAAGTACTAGAAAGCGAGTAAGCAGACCATGAGTCAAAATAAATGCAATCCTCGATATGACATGTTTAATACATATAAAATGCGCGAGTTTTCATTTGGGTATTATTGGGCAATGGCTGATTCCAGGAGAAGATTGAAAATGGAAATGGCTGACGCTGGATTTTTTTATTGTGGAAATGGTGTAAATGATAAAGCAGCATGTTTCTCATGTGGAGGTGTTATAGAAGATTGGGAGATTTACGATGATCCTTGGATGCAACATGCTATACATTTTCCTCAATGTTTTTATTTGAACGCTGTGAAGGGAAAATACTATATTGATAACTGTCTTAAACAGTTAGTCTATTAGAATATACACCAACGTATCGTGCTCCCGCATGAGTCGGTTAATATCTACCATATTTGAATGTTTATGTAAGTACCTACATGATGGTGCATTGCACTTAAATGATCAAATCTTGCATATATAATATAGAAGCATCATGCATCACAGCAATTCAACTCTGAACATTACAGCGCAACGGTTCAGTTTTGAATATATCTCCTTAAAAAATAACTAAAATTTATATTTTCTATAATGTTTCACTCAGTGAAATCTGATATAAATGGAATTCGCAAAATGATTATGAAGAATGATAGGGGTGAGGTAATTCACATTCAACATATGCAACCTGGAAAAAGAGTATCGAACGCAGGTGAATTAAAACATCAGGATAATGATATAACCCGAACAGAAGATTTATTTTATCAGAATTTGGAAGATACTCACTACATTATACTCAAAAGCGAACCTGATGAGAAACTTCGCACATTCGTTAAAGTAAGCAACAAACAGGCTGATCCTGAAAAATCGATTGCGAGTTCGTCAAAGACTAGTGGGAGTAATATATCGACAGCTACAACAGATTTACTCCATCAGGAGAGTGATACAGCTCATGAGTTAGTTTTACCTGCATTAGAAGATATTGATTGCTTCCAGATACTGCCAGGAAGTGAAATTTATTTCATATAAATTGTGTCACTGAAGCGAGAGCCAGGATCCGAAACCCTCAGATAAACTCAAACATCAATTTAATAAAGAAACAAACATATATAATGGTTCTAAGGTGGAGGAGGAAACATATGATACCAGATTTTGTCTGAAGATTAAATTTTTATCCCATCCATTGTTTGAAAACACAAATATATTTATATTTTTTTAATTAACATTATCTTTGGTTTTATTTAATAAAAGACTTGCGATACCTCTAAGACCAATCACACAGTTTTATACTTTGTGTTCATTATACATTCAGAATGTAGATCAGAATTTATTCGCATAGATATTTTCCGATACAATAAACAGTATCAATGCCGCTGCATGTATTGTTTGCTAACAAGATTTCGTTTAGTTGAATATACATTTTTTTAAATTATGATGTAAATCGATCCAGAAATCCGTTCTCGATTGTAAAATTGGGGTTTCTGCATCACGCAGTTCGAGCGGCGCGAGAACAAGTGATGCAGAAGCCCCAATTTTACCCTACTACATAGGAGATTCTGCTAAATAAACGTCACTCACAGAATAATCGCTGTCTGTAATTGTTGTTGATGTCTCAGCACTTAGACGAGTTCTGCTTCTGGATGTTTTCCGTATTTCACTTAGTAATGCGTCAGATAAGATATTTTGAATACTAGATTGAGTGTATATACGGTTTTCAGAAGATAGTTTTTTTAGTTGCAACCCCACATATGTTCCAAAAGCAACACATTCATCACTATCAGTTTCATCTGTTTGATCGCTGGCCAAAATATCTCTAATATTTGACATTGTTTTATTCATAACATCAAATTTTGTTCGACGTTTCTTTTCCCAAGAAGCAGAGCTCTGTGTTGTTGATATGTTTCTTTTCGTTTGTGTTCTTTGTGAAACAGGTCCCATACCTGTGTTATTGGAAGTAACAGTATTTTCAGTATTTTGTATTTCTTCATCTATTGGTTGCAAACCCTGAAAAAATAATGTAAAATAAATATTATGCACGTTATTTTTGATGTTTCAGACTCCTACAACATTGGAAGAGTGGAAAGTAATTCAGAACGGATTTGAGAAGAGATGGAATTTTCCGAATTGCTGTGGTGCTATAGATGGAAAGCACGTAGATACTATGGCGCCTCAACATTGCGGCTCACTGTACTTTAATTTAATAAGAAAAATAGCAACGTGCTTTTTGCATTAGTTGATCATGACTACAATTTTACGTACATAAATGTTGGTTGCAACGGTTCAGCATCAGATGGAGGCATATTTCGAAGCAGTGCTCTCTATAATGCTCTAGAAGAAAATGTATTACCTGACAATGGATTCATAATAGGAGGTGATGCTTTTCCTTTAATATCATATTTACTCCCTATTCACGTTTGCCAAGGAACTTAACTTATGCTGAAAAAATATTTAATTATCGACTCTCCAGAGCACGGCGAATAGTTGAAAGTACGTTCGGGATTTTAAGAAGTAAATTTCGCATTTACGAAAACATGATAGCATGTTCTGTTGAAGTGGCGGAACGGTTGATTCGAACTACGTGTGCACTACATAACTGGCTAAGAAATGTTGAAGCAACATATATGCCTCCAGGTACATATGATGAAGGGGACACAACAGAGGCACGAGGGAATTTACATTATTCTGTTATTTCGCAAACTGGGGAAGACGTAAGAAATACTTATAAGGAATATTTTGTCACACAAGGGAGGGTAGCATGGCAAGATATTATGATTACTTAAAATATATACTGTTCCGTTCCTTCACCTTACTAAACTGAGACACACGGTGATATAGGTACAGGTAAATTATTTAAACACAATTTCACTGCACAAAACAAATTACGTTACACGCATATGCAACAGAAGTTTTGTATTAATAATGTATAAATAATTATTTTTAAATAAATTCCTTCCTTCCTTGAATACTTAATAAATAAATATTCAACGTGTTGCCATTTACATTTTTAAATTTAAAAAGAATTTTTTTATTCTGAATAAATATAACCGTCTGTACCTGACAGACGGTTTATATTTATTCAGAAAGTAATAGAAATTTATTTTTAAATTTGTGTATTGTGAAAAAATATTAGTAATAAGAAAATATAATTATAAACACGTTACTTACTAATTCCTGTGGTTTTCTTTTCACATCAGCAACTTTGACCATTACTTCTTGTAGCATGTAAAACCATTTCAATGAAGGTTTATATATTTCTGTGGCTCCAGCGCCTGATTTTTGAGATTTCTCGATTTTTAACTTTTCTAAATTGTAAGTAGACCGAAGACTTCGTATTTTATTTTTTATTTCATTTTTTCCGAAACCGTCAATGCCCATCTCTTTCTCGATTGCTTCTAAAGCGTTCTCTCTTGATTGTTTTTTTGTAGTTTGACGATTCCATATTCCACAGACAATCGTAAGTTTTGTACAGAAGTACGAAACGACAAGTCGTTTCGTCATTCCACTTATCTAATTTACTCATTATTGGTCACATTAAAACAAAAACTAAACAATTATAGAAGAAACAATTCACATATTAGAAAAACAATTAAATTAAACCGCTTCCTTATCGGTCTGTAGCATCGCGCTTGCGCACGTCTGAACCTGCTCAAGTGACATGCGCGAGTGACCCGCGCGCGTCGCAGAGCACGCGGATTAGTTGCGCGGGTGCCTCGCTTTGGTACATGCTCGAGTCACTAGACCCGCACATGTTTTTAAACGATATGTTTACGATGCATATAACCCGCGCAAGTGCCTCAACATGCGCAAGCTACATGCACCGTGTACAAGCACCCTTAGGGCTCTTGTTAACGACTGTTTTTGTCAACGGGTAACGGGCCGACGCGAAACGGTTACCTCTGTAGACGATCCGCTAAATATAACGTGAGCGCGTCGCACATACGTCAATATTCTACATTTACGCGGCCAAAATTATTTGTTGACTTATATCACGTCTGCATGATATTAAATATCTACTAGGAGTATTTTTTTTTATTTAGTTCAGTTTTTTTGTAAATTAAGGTAAAAAATCGTAAATTAAGGTAAAAAAAACCATTATTTCACATAATTATTAATTTAATCCAAAGAAAAACACACAAATTAAAACAAAATTTGTACAATATTACAAACAAATTAATACAACAAAAGAATTTTACACAAAAATAAAATATTATAACGTAATGGATTCATCTTGCTGCTCGCTATCCGAGTCTGGTTCGTCGGGATATTCTGGCATTAACATGTTTATTGTTTCCGGGCAAAATGTTCTGGGGATTGATCTCTTCTTGGGCCTCAGGCTGCTAATAAGTGGATCCGAACTCAGTAGTAATCTATGGTACACATCGATATTACAATTTTCCCTGGAAAATTTCCTGGCGAAGTTTTCGCGATATACACGGAAGTGTTTATTCCGTGCCTCTGCGGCTTCTTCGGAAAGCTGACCTATTGGCAGCAAAGCATTTTCTATTATAGTGGCACCATGTATCAATATTTTATGCATAGTCGGAGTCATAGGGTGCCATCCATAAAGGCTTACATATAATTTTGCAGTGTCTTCGGCATAAGAATTGTATTTCTGTGAATCTATCTTATGTCCACTTGAAATTGCCTCCAATATAACTTTTAATCTATAAATCAGTTCATAGTTTATCCCGGTTATATCTGCTGCCAAATGGGGATTTTCAAAAAACCTTCTACTGGTGCTCGGATTTCTTCGGTTTTTCGACGCTTGCTTCGTTCACTTAATTCGTCAAATGATTTTGAAGGCCGTCCCGGCCGATTTAATGATTTTATGGGTAGTTGAAATGTTCCATTTAACCAAGACTCATTGTTTTTCAAGAAAACCTCTTCCTTTCTATGGCATTTGGCCCATTTGTCTTTTAACACTGATTAAAATAAAGAAAATCTTTGTTTTATGTCTTTTATGTCCTCATCTGTATTGCCATAGTTTAATAATAAATGACTTTCTAAATAATTCACTTTTGCATCGAAATTCAGTAAATTTTCATCTTTTATAATTTGATAAAGGTATTTCCTAGTAACAATTTTCACACCTGATGTGCTTGAAGTATCTAAAACAACGAAAAGTTAAGATTACTTAACTAATAAAAAAATGGTTATATTTTCATATAAAATCTTAATGATTAAAAAGGTCCCCCGTTTTGTCATCTGCACTCTTCCGCAGCTGGTTTTTGTATTTACTTTTAGTCAAAGGATTGTAGTTTCAAATAAAAAAAGAATGATGATCGTATCTCATCGAGAAATACAACAAATTGACCTTTGAAGTTCAAAATTACTTCAAAATTTTTCTAAAACAACCCATGTGTTTGAAACCCCCAAATTATTCGAATTGAGCATTTTGGGTAAGTAAATAACAATAAAAATAAAGATCCATACCTGTGTTATTGGAATCCATCACTTTCACTTCAAAAACTGACACAGAAAAAAAAAAATTAATGTTGTCACTTTTGTTGTGTTTGTAACTTTAAGCAGCAAAACGAGCGCACGGGTTGACGGTCAAGTACCGACTACCTGAAAGCGGTCGGGGTGTATCGCAGGTAGGTGGTGGGGCTCAGTTAGGATTCTTGGAACTGTCTTCTAGCTCTGCATGTGCTATTTTATGTGTTTACCGTAAGTTTTTAAAATTCAATTTTGGCCGCGTAAATGTGGAATATTGACGTATGTGCGTCGGTTGTTGTCGTATCAGTTCTGTACTTGAAGGGCAAAGAAGTGCACGTACGTTATGTCGAGTGCAAAGAAAAAGCTTATTTTAGCCTACTATTTATACAAAAAACAACGGCTACAAAAAAAAAGGAAGAGGCTATGGGTTCATCCTATTTTATTAGAAAGAGAGTCTTATGGGGTATTCCATACTCTTATGGAGGATTTAAGAAAAGACGGAAGAAAGTTTTTTAACTTCTTTCGAATGACTTATGAAAGTTTTCGCAAATTATTAGAACTGGTATATGATGACTTAATACATGCTGACACGAATATGCGACTATCTATTACACCCGCTGAAAGATTGGCTGTTACCATAAGGTATGTATGTAAGTTTACTAGCTGTGCCCAGCGGTTTCACCCGCGTGTATGGTTACTGCTCCGCTCCCGTCGGTCGTAACGTGATGTTTTATAGCTTAATACTAAGTCTGGCTATCTATCTTATACAAAAATAATTATTCCAATCGGACCGGTAGATCCAGAGATTAGTGTAAAAGAGAGGCAGAGAGTCTTTGTCATTAATTGTATTAGTCCCAGTTTATCTTTAAATAAGCCTAATCGAGTTTTATCGTTGGGTTAACTTTGACCTTGCTACGAATAATCGTCCTTGAAAGATATCAAAGCCACGCATAGCCATGTGTAATACCTTTACAGAATCCCTATTAAATGCACCGAAACTTGTAATACAGGGTCACTTTTCGGTAGAGTATTTTTTTTTCACAGTGGGGTCCGATGTAAATAAAAAGTTATGATTTGAGAAAAACAAAATCGTAAAACTTAATATTATCTTCAACACACCCAATAAACAACCATAATTTTTTTTAATGCTGCATCCTTTTGTTTATACTCTGCATATTCTACTTCATGGCGTGACTTGAGATGACTTCTTAACCCCGAAGTCCCGCGCCCTTTCCTTGAATTTTTGGAGGTAGCGGAACAGAGAGTAAAGTCCCGCAAATCTCCATTGAAAAGGGAGGATCCTCCGACCAGACGGTTGTTTGTGTCTGGTGGGCAACTGCCCGAGAGTTGATATTCGGGCTTTGCATATGTTCTAATCGCACGGTAAACTCTGATATCGCGATTTAGGATTTTGTCAATTAGTTCGCAGCTGTCGAGATAGATGGCGCTGCGAGTCTCATTTGTTGTGATGTTGATTCTGCTACGTTGATTTTTGTGGCGGCATGAATGCCGCTACATCACTCCCCTCCGGAGACCGGAGGTCGATGGTGGATGTGTCGTCCATACATCTTGATGATGCTTGCCAGGCCAGTGGAAGGTTGGTTCCAGTGAGTCGGAACCGGAAGTCGCAGAGTTCTCGGTGAGTCGGAACTGTCTGCGTCGCAGAGTTCACGGTGAGTCGGAACTGTCTGCGGTGCCCCGATGCTGCTGCTGGCGTGACTGCTGGCGTCGACCAGGAGAGGTTCTTCAAGGCTCTTCATGTAACTGGCCGAAGGTGCAGTGTGCTTGCCAAGGTGGGTCGGAGCTGTGCGACGTGCTGACGTGACTGCTGACGTCGACCAGGAGAGGTTTTTCAAGGCTCTTCATGTGACTGGCCGAAAGTGCAGTGTGCTTGCCAAGGTCGCTGATGACGTTGATGATAGAGGCTGAGGATGCTGACCAGGAATGCGCGTCCGCTGCATGCTGGTGGTCAGGATACCCGTATAATCCGTGGGTACTGGCTGGCTGTATGACTCGCTGCTCGAGAGCTTGAGGTCACGATGAGGAAGTGATGATGACGATGACGTCATGATGAGGTAGCTGCACGAAGACTGCGCTGACGTCCAATGTCGAGGGTCACCAGTTTGGAGGTAGCGGAACAGAGAGTAAAGTCCCGCAAATCTCCATTGAAAAGGGAGGATCCTCCGACCAGACGGTTGTTTGTGTCTGGTGGGCAACTGCCCGAGAGTTGATATTCGGGCTTTGCATATGTTCTAATCGCACGGTAAACTCTGATATCGCGATTTAGGATTTTGTCAATTAGTTCGCAGCTGTCGAGATAGATGGCGCTGCGAGTCTCATTTGTTGTGATGTTGATTCTGCTACGTTGATTTTTGTACCGGCGAGGGCGCGCGCGCACTCGTTGTCTTCCGTGCACGCCGTTGCCTCGCAGCCCAAGGTCGCGCGCGCCCTCGCCGGTACAATTATCACGCGCACCGAGAATGTTTGCGGCGCATGTAAGCTGCGTGATCGTCGGCCTCATTAGTGAACAATAGAATCACCTGATCTTCGGATCTGGCGCAATTTCATAAGCGGTAGCGGATTTCTTCAAATCATAAGGTGGTGTGAATGAATTATTTCCGCCACATATTCCCCCTGGCCAGACCGTAACTACGGTCGATAGTAATCGGGAAATCTGACGCGCCGCCCGCTTCTCGTCTTCTTCTCTGCGCCGCCGCCGGTTGTAGGTGACGCTGTTGGTTTTTTGGCAGGAGCTCCCGTCTCTTCTTGCGTCATCATGTAGGCGGGTTTCAGTCTGTCCACCGAGATGTTGCTGGTCTTCCCATTCACCTCAATCTGGAAGTACTTCGCGTGTCTTTGTATGACCTTGTAAGGTCCAGCGTAAGGCGGCTCCAGTGACCTTCTAACATGATCTCGGCGGACAAAGACGTGTGTTGATGAGTGCAGGTCTCGGGTTCTGGCAGGGTCACCAATGTAGTATAGTTATGTGCGATAACTATACTAACGGTATACGGGAATCTAACCCGTATAGTGAGGCTATTAAAGGCTATAATAGCAAACGCAGCGTAGCGGGAAGAATGAAGGTGAAAGACGAAGAATGAAGAATATTATTAAAGCGATAGTAAATTATATTGGCAAAGATTATGATTATTACAAAATGAAACTGAGACTAACATTTAAACATTTAAGTAAGCAAAGAAGCAAATAGAAAGCGCGTCGCGATCGAACTGTTTGGTAGCTAGCTGAATGCCGACTGACGCTCGTTGCTCCGCGCGCGCACTCGTTGTCTTCCGTGCACGCCGTTGCCTCGCAGCCCAAGGTCGCGCGCGCCCTCGCCGGTACAATTATCACGCGCACCGAGAATTTTTGCGGCGCATGTAAGCTGCGTGATCGTCGGCCTCATTAGTGAACAATAGAATCACCTGATCTTCGGATCTGGCGCAATTTCATAAGCGGTAGCGGATTTCTTCAAATCATAAGGTGGTGTGAATGAATTATTTCCGCCACAAATTTGTTTGGTCACATATTTTACATCTAACAGTATCAACGTCCACTTCACTAAAATACGTCCATATAGTACATTTTGGCTTCATCTCATAAACTTTTTAACATAACAATAAACCTAATTACGACTTACGTAGTTCTAGTTACGTACGACCACTCAGTAACAAAACAAATTTAAAACTGGCAAAGTGGCTACAGTGGGCTGGGTACGTACAATACAGTACTCGTACTACACACACACAATAGCGTGCTGTATTATATTTCTAAAACACGTTGAAACACGTTCGAGCCTGATCGTGAAAGTACCTAATGCAGCCAGCAAAAGACGGAGATTACTTTTATTTACATTCAATACGTCAACAACACTTCTTCCTAAATTCCTCTTAATTTATGAGGATGTGGAAGAGGAAGAGGAATATTTATTTTATGCCTGATTTTGGGGACGTAGAAGAGGATGAGGAAGAGGAAAAAGGAAAGGGTAAAAAGTCCAGGACATGTACTAAATGTTCCGTCCATTATCCATAGAAATGAATCACGTAAAAGTATGATATTTCGCTGAGTACAAAATATAAGCAATCATTTATTGTCATTGTATTTTGTTTGCCGAGCCAAAAACGATTCGCCTTCAACCATATATTCTGCAGGTTTATCAATTTCCTCCAAAGTAGAAGGTTCTTTCGGAAATATATTTTTTCTTGCTCTGTAGACAATTTGACGTAAAGCATTTTTATTAGGAAGACAACACGCACTTGTGCTTGGTACAGCTTCCAAATTATTTCGGAAGATCACTGTAGGACCGTCATTGCTAGTAGTGGCATCCCTCTTCAATTTATTTTTAAGAATTATTGAGTCCTGCAAGCCGGCGGCATTTGGAGCGTGTGAATGTTAAAAATTAGAAACGTGTTTTTCAACTTTTGATGATTAAGGGGCTGTGCACACCACGTTTTTTAAACGCGCCGTTGACGCACGTTTTAGAAACGTGCGTCAATGGCGCTTTTATCCTACAGAGCTCTACAGGCTGCGTCTGACTCGCGTGCATATCGCGTCTATATCGCTATAAACGCGCGTCCACGGCGCGTTTAAAAAACGTAGTGTGCACAGGCCCTTACAGTCTGAAATTGATTCTGAAGATCCAAATGAACAAATGAAGATTCGTTCAGAGTTCGAAGGTCTATTTTATTCTTTAATTTCTCAAGGTCAATGCATTTTAGATAAATTAGAAATTCATGCTAAACGAAGAAGTATAGCCCTTTCGAAACTTCCAGATTGTCTAAAGGATTGATCCTTTAGACAATCTGGTAGTTTCGAAAGTGCCGATGCATTTACCAGTTCTATATTTTTTTATTTTTGGACTAGTTCCGCCAACATAATTGGCGCCTATTCTTTATCTATTCCTCATATGGATGAGGAATAGATATGGACCAGTCCTCGCGTTACATGCCTCTCGAACTTTCATGCTTCATACTTTATCTTTCTTTTATACATCTCCATGTATTCTGTGGGTGGGACTCCCACTTACGAATTATTTGCTATTCTTCTACTTTTATTTTTTTATTTATATCTGTAGAGAAATAATTACTTCAACTCTCGGTTTGATTATACATATTTGAGCTTACATGTAATTCTTATCTTATCTCATTTATTGCAAAACCAACTAAACATGTTGTTGTTTGCCGACGGTACTTCTTTGATTTTTAAGATAAATAGACTAAGGGCCAATTTCACCAATGAAACTGAACGAAATCCGCTCTAAGTCATTATAAAAAGTCTTTATTCATATAACAATCAACTAAATAGAGAAAAAAGAAGTCATAATTATGTGTGAATCAACCAAATCGAACATTAAAAAAAACAACAAAAAAAATCAGTTAACGTTTAAAATAGCACAAGTATTTATTTATTTATTTAAACTTTATGTACAATAGTGGTACATGGGCGGACTTCTTCTTTTTTCTTCCCTATTTCTTTTTTTATTTTCTTGAGACTGTGAATTTAATTTTTAAACGATTAATTTTGTATGTTTTTGTTCCTTATTTAATTCTTCAATGGTCTTATATAAATTCCATTTCTTTCTGCCCAATAGGGTGCCCAGCGGTGGTGTCATGATTCCACCTCATTTTGTGTACAAGTAATTGGAACAGTGATCCCTATCGAACTATTCACCGACCATATGTTAGGCGGAAACAATGGAGGCACTTTCTGCAAGTTTATCTTTAATGTTTCGAGGTTTTGAGTAGTCCTTTTCTTATAAGTCCCATTGACGTAGTATTCGGAAAACCAATCAGTTAAAAATCAATCATCCTTTTAGTATTTCAAAGCCTCAGGTATCTCATCTGGCTTTACATAGGCTAACGCGGCCAAATGACGCATTTTGTAAGCAAAAGATGTCGATTCTGAGTATTGTTTGGAGAGACCAGTAGACTGGATTTGCTTCCAAATATTTTGAGCCAGATGGAAGTAACAACACTTGTGTTTAGTTTCAGGAAATACTTGTTTCACCGCATTTATTGACGCCTTCTCGAAGTCAGTAATTACTACGTCAGGTTGAAGTGTAGACGGGGTAAATTAATTTAAACGCGTGTGAATTTAGGTTTTACATTTTAAATTACCACGCCCCTTCTTTAATACATATAATGTTCCAAATTAATTTATTTAAAGACTTAACACTGTTTTATTAATTACGAGCACAATACGGACAAACGAGTAACAATTAAGGGAACTAGGTTTAAGCAGGAACCTAGGATTTGCGTACGAGATTTGGCATGCGGTCGAGTAAGAGGCTATGTTCGCACTAGTTAGATCGGCCTTTAAACCCGCTATTAAATGCGCCGGTCATTGCAGCCATATGGATGCGTTCCGTCGATGTTCCGACGAACGCACTATTTACAAACTATCTTAGATAGTTTTCTTAAAATTTTGTAAATAGTGCGTTCGAGATATGGCTTTGATTAGGACCCAACATAAGCCCTTCATCATCACGTAAAAAATCAGCAGCAAATATATTAGTGTATGGCTTTTGATGCTCAAACTCAATATCAAATAAAACATTCTCACCTGAAGAGTGCCAGGTTAAAGAAGCAAAATCAAGCACAATGCCCGCTGCCACCAAGAAATCCATTCCAAACAGGGTCTCATTATTTTCAGCATCAGGAAAAATGGTTAACTGGAGTTTTACTGACCTGGTCGGGGTTACCCTTACTTCTAAAGTGGTAAGTAGCATTTGTCGAGTGCGGGTACCTAGTTGAGCAGCAGCTTGTATAGCAGGGCGCCGGTAACACTGGCCTTCGCCACACTTGACGGAAATTCCGACGCCGGACTTCCGATGCGGTAAATCCGTTAGTAAACATTGCAGCCACATTGAATATTCCGTGGTAGAGTATCAGTCGACTTCCAAGTCTTATACCGGTGTGGTCGTAATGGATCCGATAGAAGTGATAGCTATTTATGAAGCTTTAAAACAAGAAAGAAGAAGAAAATGTAGGATTCATCCCATAAATACTCTTCGAATAGCAATTGGGCAATTTCATACCTTGTATATGCAACTAAGACTGTATCCAGTTAAAGCATTCGAATATAATCGAATGTCAATACAATCGTTTGATGTGTTGCTGAATTTAACGAAGGACTTCATAACCAAGCAAGATACAAAACTTAGAACGGCTATACCAAAATGTGTGTTAATGTTTGCTACAAGTATTGTTACTGTGCGTCAGTTTTTATTTTAAGTGCAATAATGTTTAATGCTAGTTTTTAAAACATTTCTCATGTAAGTGAATTAATTCTTATGGGAAATAAAGATATCTCAACCTCAACCTTGGATGCTTGCAGCGAAGGGGTGGACTCGGTGTAGTAGAGAAACCTTGTATAATGAGACTCCAAGATACAATAATGACTGTTTTTAATGACTTTCTACAAGAAATATATTGAATCGGACACAGCTTTAACGACCGGTGCCGTGATGCCGACTGGTTGAACGGTGGGGGCGCACCGCGCCCCGCACGCCGCCGCTCTCGTTGTGCGTCGTCGCCTCCCGCGCGCCGTGCCGTATGCGTGTGTGTAGTAGTAGTAGGCTGCCGTGCACGCACACATGCAAGGCGTCAACAAGTTGCCCCCCTCGGCAAGGGACTGTGGCTTGTAGACACATCAGGTCGATCTTCAACTGGTAGCGGGCACAGTCGATTGAAAGCGTGGCGAAGAGTTCCCGATGTTGTCTTCACGTCTGCTAACCTGGTCACACCGTCGGAGCCTGGATACACGCTAGTTATTCACCCGAGCAGCCATCTGTTTGGTGGCATTCGATCATCCTTCACCAGCACCACTCTCCAAGCCGAAGGTCTCTTCACCTCCCCTTCCCTTTACATCATTTCTGCCTTTTTTGCAGCTCTGTAATATACTCTTTGTAAAATCTATCCCAGAAATGGGTCTTAAATTGTTGAGTTCTCATGTATCGTGAGAAAGTGCTCAACCTTTTAGTGTCTTGTGCCTGAGGAGAGGGAAAAATAGTTAATGTTCGTCCAAGAAGGAAATGTGAAGGTGTGAGGGCTATTAGGTCTGAAGGATCAGAAGATAAAAGAGTTAGAGGCCTAGAGTTCAAGATAGCCTCTATCTGGGTAAGTACTGTGTTCATTTCCTCGTAAGTAAGGTTTGCAAGAGCAAGTATACATTTTAAGTGATGCTTAACTTTTTCACGGCACCTTCAGCTAAGCCAATGAAGTGTGGGCTATAGGCTGGCGAGAATTTAAAGTTTACTGATAAATTTGAAGCGTGTGCGCTTAAATAGAATTATATTACATGCTCCTACGAAACATGTACCATTGTCCGAGAAGATGTTGACAGGCTTTCCTCTACGGGCAATAAATAGGTTTAGAGCAGAAATAAAGGTTTCGGAGCTGAGATCTGTCACAAACTCTGTGTACTGCTCTGACAGCCAAGCACACAAAAATGCAAATATATGCCTTAATTAAATTACTACCTCTACCCTTTCGGTTCAATATCATCACTGGTCCTGCATAATCTACTGCTGTGTTTACAAATGGATAATCAGCATGTAGGCGCTGCTCAGGTAGGTTGCCCATTATTGGCTGTGTGATTCTGCCTGAAAAACGACAACATGTAACACAGCTGTGCGCTGTTTTTCTAGAAAGATTTCTACCATTTAATGCCCAAAAATGACGAATGGTTGACAGCAGTAATTGTGGATCAGCATGTATGAGTAATTTGTGGTAATATTTAAAAATAAGTACTGTGATGTGGTTAGTTGCATGTAGCAATATGGGATGTTTGGTTAGAGAGTCTACCTCCAACTCTAATCAGACCATCAGAATATAAGAATCGATTCAAGTTAATTATTTTTAATGGCAATTGTTGTTTGTTTTTTAATAATGTATACTCCTGATGAAATGATTCCTGCTGTGAAATTCTACATAATGTAATTAAAGACTGATAAAGTTCATGTGAAGTTAAAAACCCTATACATTTGTTTTGTGAATAACGACAATTGTTTATAAATCTCAATATATAGGCTGTAATGCGCTGAAGCTTACTAAAATCGGAAAATATGATTTCTCCGAAAAGCCACGGGCGCCCCGTGGTATGTACGGAACGAACGACTTCATGTCGACCTTAAAATCCCGACCCTAAAACAGTTTATGAAACGCCTTACAAAGCGTTTCTTCGATTCCGCTGAAAAGCACCAAAACCCTTTGATTTCAAAGGCAACCCAGTACACTCCCTCTCGCATTAGTAAGATTCGCCGTCCTCGGCATACACTCGTCGAATCCGACGACGAGATCACAAAGATTCAGGAAAGCTGTAGGGAAACCAGCACCCTTAGAATAAACAGATACAGACCGCGTTCCGTATACCGACCTCGCCGCCGAGGTCCGTCGCGACGACCCACTCAAAACCCTCCCCGACTTTTGCAAACGAGCCAGCCCGCGCCGCTGAACCTTTACCTTTAATAACCCCTAATTAATGAAACGACCCAGCCTGATTGTCCCTTGCTGTCCCTAACTGACGCCGCTAAGCCGAGGTCGTATTCCACAGGGAATGCCCTTAGTGAGCAGTCAGTAGTTTTTAGCTTGTAGCTAGTTTTGTTGCCTTGGCTGGGGGCCTTAAATTCATTTGAGGCCACCACAGGTTAGTCCGGTTAAGCAGTTAATATCCCAAGTGTGTTAACTTGCTAGTGGTCATACCTAAAAAAAAAAACAGAGTTGCGCACGAACCGTCGGACGGAGCACACCTCTGTGTCATACTATTTATACTGATTATTATACTGTGTGTTATATCTCTGAATAAAACTTATTTAAAAGTGTACCGAGTTTACATTTTAAAAAATGGAAAATAATCAAGAGTGTGACGTCAGCAATGCTGACGTCGCTATTTTTAAAAACAACCACGACGCCGTCCACCCGTCATATCTATAATACTTCCATGATTTTGTTTTGTAATATCTTATCAAAACTGTTTCTCCTATATTATTATGAGTCTTTTACATAACTTTCATTGTTAACTTCAAAATCAGTCTTTTTCTTCAGTAAGTCTTTTTCTGTTACGTCAAACTTTATATTACAAGCTTCATGATCATGCTGCACTTCTCTATCACGAGTCTCAAGTAAATTTTGATCGTTTATTTGGCCAGCCTCCGTCCATTCTGATTTTTGTATGTCGTTATTTTTTATCTTCTCAACCTCATTATCATTCTCATTCATTATTGTTTCGTCGTCATCAGCGATGGGAAATAACTGTGTTTTTTCTATTGTTGCTTCAATCCTCTCGTCGTTTTCATCATCGCATTCTGACATTGGTGTTACGTCGATATCCATTAAGTCGGAATCACTATGTATGCTCATTTCTATTTCACTGTCAGAAGTTGACAAAAGCATGTTCGACCATGAATTCCTTTTTTGCTTTACTTTCGAATGATGGCTTTCTTTCTTGGCAACCTTCTTTTAACTAATTTCTTCTTCTTTGGAGGCTTAACTATATTACCCGTATTTATATTATTTTCTTCATCAGTGTTACTTAAAGTACCATGAACGTTTACAAGAGTAACAATTTTATTTGGTAAGTTACACTCACTATTCTCATCTACCAAAGATTTAGTGTCTGAAGGTTGATTTAGCGTTGAAGTATGAAACAAGTCAGTATTTTTATCGATTTCAGTAAGATGTAAAGGTGTGTTTTCTAAGAACCTAAATGGGGTATTGAGTGTACTAAATTTGATATCCGACAAAAGAGTTATCTTTGACTTTTTCATTTTAGAGTTGTTTTCTGAAATTTGTGTAATAGAATCAGTTTCACTGAGTGGTGCTGCTAATATGTTATTGTGGTTAATTTCCGAATTTGCAACATTTTTTGCTTTTACTTTTGCAGGTTTCACCGTTTTGATGGATATTTTTTCGGCATCTTCTGTTGATAATGACTTTCCTGGAGTAATTTGATATTTTTGGTTTTTACCACTTTTTAATGGTTTGGATTGTCGACTGGTCTGTAAAAAGTCTAAAAGAGCTGTATCAAATTTTATTTCTGTCTTCTCCGTGGTATTTGGTATTGTCGGTAACTTTAGATGGATTAAGCGGATAAATGCCAGCTGCCAGAAATTCACTGTTCAAGTTTTCATTGTTATTCAGCTCTATTTTCTTCAATAATTCCTTTAAAAGTTGAGGAAAATGGCATTTGTTGATTGAAGAAACACCAGGGTTTGAAAGTTTATATTGTAGTAAAATTTTCCGTCATTCCCTCTTCAGTGGTCTAAAAAAAGCCAAATCCAGAGGCTGTGTCAGGTGTGTGGCATTTTTCGGTAAAAACACAAATTTGATATCATTTTCCAGACATAATTTTATTGTACTAACACTGAGATGTGACGACAAATTATCACCAATTACAAGTTTTGTCCCATTTAAAGCATTGGCCCAGGGTAGAACTATTGATTCAAACCAATCATCAAACATGTCCATGTCAAACCATCCGGACTTGGTTCTGTTGTATCGGGCGTTTGAGATGGGCCCCCCATCTCGACACCAACGTGCTAAATGATCGGATTTATATACTACGTATGGAGGTAAACACTGACCAGTTTCTGTACCAGCAAACATTATTGACACTGAAGTTTTGGTTGAATTTACTACGCGCTCCGGATGCTTAGTTCCTCTTTTATAGTATAGTATAATATTTTTTGTAGCACGCTGAGTAAAATTATGACGTGCCATAAAAGATGTTCGCCTGGCATTTTTCCAATTGTTAAGAATAGTACGCCTAGGAATACCGAATTGCTTCTCCGCCTCGTATGAAGATATTTTCTTACATGTGACTAAATCTACCGCCACATTCAGCATCTCCTGCGAATAATCGGAGTACTGTCTAGCCCCTGGTTTTCTTCTACTCTTGGGTGGGTTGCTCATGTTTAAAATCTATCGAACAATATGATAACATACTATAAATGACGTAAAGAAAACTACATTCGACATCATAATTTCTGATGACGATAACTATAGAAACATTAGTTCCAGCTTCTATAAAACATTCTAAGATCAATTGCAAAAAAAAACAATTACACAAGCAAAACCACGGTCGATTAAGAGTTTGTTGAAAACATTAAAAGTGGCAGCCCTAACCCTAGATAATGTTGAGTAAAAAGTTGCGAAAATCTGACACAACTTTGCCGACCATGATTTAACGGTTTAAAATAAGAGATAATACAGAAAAAACAGTTTAAATACCTACATAAAAGACCATATTTTCTTTGCTATACAACATATTACGCTAGAAAATAAAGCATAAATACTCACAAAATGAAATTTTCCCGAGAGCCGGTGAAAAGCGAGTATCCGCACTGACAATAAAACTGACACTGACAGTTTGTTAACTAAAATTTGGAGTGAAGTATGATCGAATGTTGCCATACAGATTGCCGACTTGCTTTTAGTAATACCATAGACAGTAAAAAACATTTCGCAGCGGCAAAGATTTAACTTTTTTGAATTTAGGCAATGTTGAGCTATAAAGGCAATGTTACAGCATTTTACGGTACCCTCATTTTCGCCCAAAGACAAGTGTTCTTCGTCATTTTCAATTTCATCCTCATCATCTCTGCGCGAAAAAGCTACTGTTTCGTTTATGCATTTTAGGGACGAAGAGCACATAAAACGCTTATGTTTTCAAGGTGTGAGTCTATCTGGCGGGCCCCAACGAGATTTATCAGTAGGTCATAGCTTTTCATAAAGACATTTTTTGTACCTAAAGAAAAAAATAATATATATTTTGAACCTCAACAGTTTTTGATTAAATGACGTTTCTATGAAGTGTCTAGCTAGCGGGCCCCTTATGATATTTTTTTTTGTTATTATACTTATAGATCGCCTAATAGTGCTTGGAGTTAGAAACTATTATGTACCTTACAAATCCAAAATGTCGACTTTCTGCGAGCTATACTTCAGAAGATAATTGTTATTCAAACAAACGTCCAGCCAGCAGGCCCCTTTTTAAATACTATTATTTTGTATCATACAATAGCATTAGGAGCTTGATACTATTATGTACCATACAAATCCAAAATTTCGACTTTCTGTGACCTATACTTTAGAATATACGGAACCCTAAAAATCCCGCTGGTTGGACGTTTGGCTAAATAACGAAGATCTTCTAACGAATATCTGCTTGTATTAATGCGTAATTGCGTAGTCCACGTAATGGCCGCCTCGTGCGCAGTTTCTTTGTTCTTGTTACGCGTCGCGTCGCGTCGCCCGTAATCCAAATCCGTTTGGACCAAAATGTAGAACCCTGAATGCTTGCAGCGAAGGGGTGGGGCTCGGTGTAGTAGAGGAACCTTGTATAATGAGACTCCAAGATACAATAATGACTGTTTTTAATGACTTTCTACAAAAATTATATTGAATCAGACACAGCTTTAACGACTGGTGCCGTGATGCCGACTGGTTGAACGGTGGGGGCGAATCGTCGCCTCCCGCGTGCCGTGCCGTATGCGTGTGTGTAGTAGTAGGTTGCCGTGCACGCACACATGCAAGGCGTCAACACTCTCGAAGAAAGGCTGACTGTTACATTAAGATAAGATAAATAATTATATTGTAAATGAAACAAATTATTTATTAAAATTAACCAAATCTTTCATTTTTGAACCTGGATGCGGGAAGCGCAAGACAGGTTTTTGGCGATGCTTAAATAATGAATCAAAATTTCTAATCGGTTCAATTCTGCAATATTTGGTGGATTTCGTCAATTGATTGTGCTCTTTCTGCTGATTGAATTACAGAATGACCTTGAGTTTCAATAGGTTCAGGTGACTGCATGGATTCGTAGTATATGCTTGGTACACCGGCGATGACTCATCTGCTGTATATCTTGTAATATGAATACGTAGTATGGGATATGTTATATGGGTTACGATACTTGATTTTATAATCAAATTCATCACTTCTATTCTGAACTCACAATTTTGCCTTTCATTCAGGTTCTTAATTTGAGGAAGTAAAGAAAGTAAAAATTTCCACTTTTGGTGGTTGTTGCTTTCTATTCATTGCTGTGATTAAACTCTGTTGAAAGACTGTCATTTTAGATTTATTTTTAATTTGAGAGGTCCCTGAAACTTTTTGAGTTTGAGGAGGACACGAATTCTCTATTACAGTTTGTTGAGAATTTGTATGAGTTGATAATTCATCACAAGAATTTTCAGTGTGGTCATTATCACCGACCGGAGAGCTTATGTTACCCGATCAGATCCGAGAATCTTTCACCACATCCAAAAATCGCAGCAATTCAACGTACGAGTTTTTACGTTTCTTAGGTGCAGCACTTCCGCTTCTTGTATTTTCTAGTTTCTTTTCTTTCACGTAATAATCTCTTAAGTGCTTCCATTTCTTTTGAAGTTCATCCACTGTAAAATTAAATAATATATGTACGAGTATCACTTAGTAACATTGTTGTTTTGCAGGTATTTGTCTACTGGAATGAATTTTAACACTTTATCACACAATTTCTTAATGGGACGATCGACTGTTGCAAAAATAATAGAAGAAACTTGTAAAGTACTTTGGGAAGTACTGCAACCACTTGAAATACCCGAGCCAAGTAAAGAATTGTGATTAAAAGTGGCAGAAGATATCTATAAATACGCAAATTTTCCAAACTGTGTAGGAGCCATGGATGGTAAATATATAAGAATAATTAACCCTCACAACAGCGGATCTAACTATTTCAACTATAAAAAGTTTTTTTCAATTGTTCTTATGGCAGTCGCAGATTCTAATTATTGCTTTATCTCTATTGATGTTGGATCTTTTGGTAAAGAAGCTGATAGTAGTAGCTAGATGAGGCCGGTGTTTCCTAGCTGATTACCATGAGAAGAAACACCGAAACTAACTCAGAGGTCACAGTCTCTTTTGAAGTCCATACAAATTGTACTGGTCAAATCATACGAGAACCATGTAGGTTAATGTCTGAGGTGGCCTTTTGAGGAAAGTGCCACACAGATTTGAGTGGACCTGTCCAAACAGTGCAAGCATTTGTCAGTTCTTGTGGAGCTCAAACTTAGAACTTTAAGGATAAAAAAAAATCTCAAACTGCCAGACATTGTTGACTAACATGAAATTAACCCCTATCATAGCGATCCGCATGGTCCCCACATTCACAATACGATATGAGGATCACGCAGATCAGTCTGAAATGGTCTTTTGAGGAAAGAACCACACAGATTTGAGTGGACCCGTCCACTCAGTGCAAGCTTTGGTCAGTAGTCGAGTAGCTCAACTTAGAACCAAAAAGGAGCTCAACGAACCGACGAACATGCCAAAGAAGGACATTTGGGTAGGCCGCAAAAGTACTCAAACTGCCAGACTTCGTTAAAAATTATACTTCATGTACGTAATATGCATATTGAGCAACAAGCTGCAATGCTGGTCCTGCTCCACAACGCCACTAGGTAGCCACTAGGGGGCTCGAAAGTAATGTTAGCATTTGATAATATTGTTGGTCCGGCTGAAGATTGTAAGAATGCAATATTTTTTATTGTATAGACTCCACTTATTTAGCAATGTATAATTTCATGCACATGTGTGAGTACTGTGTATCTTTAAATTATAATGATCATTTTGGGTAGGTCTTTGACTTGAATGTACCCTGGCGATTGGGGATGTCATGCCCACTCAAAAGTCTGGCTGATGGTGGCGCATGCGTTGGATCATTTGGCTCCCTTAAAAATGGTTGAGCCGAATGGTGCTAGCGTATGCGTCATGTTCGTGAACGGGCGCCGTCAGCTGAGACTGGTCATCTCTCGACTGCCATGGTTTATTTTAATTATTTCTTTGAATTGTTTCTTTTTTACTCCGGACTCTTTTATCCTGCACGTCTTTTACATCGTTCTCACATATGTGTATAATTTCAATATAAATGCTGTAACCATAATTTTGTAACAAAATATTATTTTTAAAAGAGTGTCCGTGGAGTTTCTTGTACGTTCTTCTCCATAGAGATCTACGCTTTGGAACGTGCAAATAGCTTCATCTTTTTGACCGACCGACCTTGACAATTCAAAAGTACCTGTAAATGGTCTAATTGAAATAAATGCTTTGACTTTGACTTTGACTTTGACTTTGACAAGTGGAGAGTTCTTCATACGGCAATACTTACTGGTCCCGATTTTGCAACAGAGATAGTAAAGACAACATGTGTACTTCATAACTTTGTTCGGAGACGAGACGGTTTGAGATACAACGACGAATTGTTAACTTCTGAACTACCTACATTACCAAATTGTAATACATCTAGACTTGCTAATGCTACAATGTCGTCTAGAATCAAACTCCGCTAAATCCAGAAAGCCAAATTTTTCAATAATAAACTTTTTTCCTCATTATACGAGTATGTTACTTAAGTAATTTTCTGTTGTTAATTTGGAATAAAATAAGTAAGACCGATTATAATTATTAAATACATTAATTTATTCTTAGTCTCGGAAATATAAATCAATTTGTGGCAAAAAAAATAAGGACGTGGCTGGTTTTGATATTGAGATATGGATCTGGCGGTTTTTGATACACAGAGTGATGGATGTGGCGGATATTAGTACTCACGACCCCATAGTCTCAATGATTGTACAGGATGTTCTTAAAAGTAATGAAAAATTGTTTTAATATGTAATGTGAAGAAGTACGTTTGTTTACAGTAATAATATAAACTATTTAAATGTTGAATCAAATTATACGAAATTTTCATTTTCTTCCAATGGAACACATTGCAGATCCTCATGTTCTTCAAAATTGTCATTGCTTTCTTCTATGTCTTTGTAATATTTTAAAATGTCCATAGCCCTCCAATCTTCACCATAATGTTTTTTCAGAAGGTTAGTGACATCTTTTATTTTGCTTTGGTTCACTTTATTACCTTTTCGTATGATTGCGGGCTCGATTTCTGAACATCTTTTTCCTCTTTTAGTCACATATTTTGCTATATTAAATTCGTTCCGATAATTTTCTTCTCCTTGAATGCTCACATTCTGTCGTCCCTTATTCATTAGAAATCGTTTAGATGGATTAAATCTAAAGTGCCAACTCCCTGGAGGTTTGATGACTTTGAAGACTTCATCCTTCCAATTATAAACTTCAACATCTTCTCCTAAATGGTAATCAGTCGCATGTTTTTTGAAAACATCCACATGTTGTGGATCGCATATTATGGACTGTTTTTTGGTTTCTTTTTCAATCTTCGCAAATATTCTATCTGGTGGTAAGAAACTATGGCCACCCATTGGAAAAACGATTTCAATCCTGTTTACTTGCGGTGGTGCATGTGAAAAGAGCCATTTAGTGCACATACCTACAAGAGTTGTGTTTTTATTTTGGCCCCCGCAGCCGTCAGCAAAAAGTTTCAATTTTTTTTTATTTTCTGGAATATCCAGTGTAATCAGTTTATGAAATACAGCAGTTGCTATTTCGTTAGACGATTTTGAATGCTCATTTTCGCACCAGTAATAGGAATGCACGTTATTCGTTGTCAAAGCGGATTTAGAAGTGCCAACAACGACAGTAAAGTTATACAAAATAAGCTGCTTGATCCGGCAATTTTGGCAGTGCGCAATTTTTTTGGCAGTCGAATGATAGTAATTAATTAAGATATAATTAATCGACCGATAAACTTGAACGAGACAGTTTGTTGTATCGTGTACTTGATTAGGAACGATTAACTCGACCGATGACTAGTAACTTGCTCCTTACCACTATCTTCCATGCGGCTGGCCAGTATGCCGCGTTTCGGAGCACGATGAACAATCAACCATTTACTTACCACTGCACTTTGACCGATCACTCGAGTTTGCATTCACTGTTAACATAGAATGGCGAACGAGTTGATGATTGTTACAAACCAGCGAAATTACAAGTAGTGAAAAAAGGGTTAACGGGTTATTATTGTAAATAATAAACAACTGTAAGGTACGGTATTTGGTTTAATTATCATAAAATGTTGGTTTGCCTGGAAACAAGATATCAGCCGCACGCACGAGCTCTTGTAATTTTCGCCACTGAGGAGAATCCGTGTCAGTCTGGAACTTGATTCGGACGAGCGCCTTCCACAGCTCGGCGGAGTCGGTAAGGCGAGCGTGAGCGTCGTCAGCCTTGTACACCTTACAGTCGATGTAGTACTCTCCGTCGGTGCTCGTTGCTCGACGCTCACAGCCGCTGGCTACGCGGTTCACAAAGAATGAAGTTAGGTGATCCGATGAATCTTCCTTGTGTGGGATGTCGCGGTTGTTACTGATGCCGAATATGTCGATGGCAGTGTTGACTTTTTTACTGAAACAATAACGGAAACTGTCGTTAGTTAATGTTTAGAACGAGAGATGCATGCGCAAAGAAAAACCATCTGTTGTAAAAAAATAAACAACTGACTCGACTTTGATCAATACTGTAATCGATCAAATCAAATCCATCGAATCAAACAATAACCAAGTGAATCTGCACTCGTTTTAAAATAATATGTAATAGTAAACTGTCATCTTTATTCAAATTGCATGATTATAATTTAGTTAGTAGAAATGTACCTATCTACTTTACTGTTTTAATTTTAAAGCTAGTAGATAATTAATTCAGAACAATATTCACCTGGCACGAGCTATGGTTGTTGATTGTGACTACATCTTGCGTTTCCCATTGCTGTCTGCAGACGGTTTGCGACTGGACTTCACTTTTTGTCCAGTGATCGATGCTTGAGAGTAATCACACTCAGACTCTGACCTGAAATAAAGATAGGGAAAATTTAGTCACACAATTATTATTTATTATCTCAATGGAGTAATGTCCATTGCGCAGGGCATACTATAGGACACATTGTGTGCGCAAATATTGGTTCTCTCTCATTCCCATGAAATAGCAAAACCGTAGAGAGATCGGGTACAGCATCGATGGCTTTACATGCTGTTCAAAGCACGGAAGACTGCTATGAGCAGATCGGGTGATCTGTAAAGTAACGCGCCCACAAACAAACATATTTATAAATTACAAGCGGATCACAAGACTTACATTTTTCAATCAGAAGTTCCACTCGGTTTGATGACTTGGTTGGTGATGACGGCAGCGGGAGGCTATCGACAATGTCGACGCTGATATTGTACGTAACACAGACTGTTTGTATACCGATGATAACAGAGCACTTCGTTGCACTTGCAGACTGCGAATACTTTGTACCGAATACTTGTAGCTTATAAGTTAAAATCGAATTATAAATAAAGCATGTTAAAAACACTTCAATCAATCTAGTATTGTTGTGTTAGCCTGCGTTCAGACATGCGGGAATCGTGCGTTTACGAATCGCGCGGTTTCAAACCGCAAAATTGTGAAGCTATTCAGACACGCGCGGTTAGTATGCGATTTCGTGCGGGTTAGCGTCAGTTTCAAAATGGAGGTCGACGAAGAAGTGTGTTTACTGTGGTTGCTCCTTAAAAAAAAGAAAAGAAAAAGGCGGTATTGGGTGCATCCAATATTACGTGACCGACTAGTACATGGTCAGTTCGTAACATTATATCCCAAATTAAGAATGTATGATAACAAATTTTTTGACTATTTGAGAATGTCAATAAAATCTTTTGATGAACTAATTGAACTGATCAGGCAAGATATTTCATGCTCTGAAACGCATTTGAGGCCAAGCGTGTCACCGGAAGAGAAACTCGTAATAACTTTAAGGTAAGATTTATTTATTGTTCTTCAAAATCAGCATAAATATTTTCTATAACTGTAGAAGACTGAGAGCCAGAACTAAATTGCGATGGTGACGGTGACGGTGCCGGAACAGGAGGAGATGATCCAGATGTAGTAAAATATCCTTGCGGGCTTGTATACTGTTGTCCTTGCCAATACGTAGGTGTGATCTGCTGAGTATTGTAGCAAACAGGGGGTGGTAAGCTTTGTCCTTTTTGTATCACTTGAAGTAATTCAATTTTGGTTGCTAAACGCCTATTTTCTGGTACTTTTCTGAGTTCTTTATATAACGACAAACAAAAGAGTTTGTCGTCATCTTGCTTGGTAATACTATTTTCTTGAAGTTCATTCTGAAAATGTTTTCGTGACTCGATACTTTTTTCTATTAAAACAGCTATTTTTTCTTCTGGCACTTGTGTTTTCTTACGTTTAGGGGAACGTATTTCAGTGGCTTCGGTTGCATTGGCGTTTAGTTCACTTGTCTCCTCACTTTGCCTTTCATTCTGTTCTTCAATATTAGTTGTAGTGTCTTTATTACTTACACTATTCTGCAGGAAAGATAATCTTGAAAAATACATATATCGGGCTCCTTTACGAGCACCTAAACCAGAAGGAGTTGTTTTTTCTTTTTTGTATTCTTTATTGTAGCAATCTCGTATGTTTTTCCATTTTTTTTGGAGTTGTGTACCTAAAAATAATAACATTATTAATAATATTCTTGTTTCAGATATCTTGGTACGGGTTGTTCATTTGGAGAACTAAGCTACAATTATCGCCTAGGAAAATCGACGATTACTGGAATTGTCCGCGAAGTATGTAAACCATTGTGGAATAAGTTGGTAAACATAGTCATGCCCGAAGCGACTGAAGATATCTGGAAGACAATAGCACGAGACTTTGAGAGATATGCAAATTTTCCAAATTGCATTGGTGCTATAGACGGCAAGCATATCCGAGTTATAAAGCCTGTTGATTCGGGTTCTTTGTATCATAACTATAAACATTACTTTTCCATAGTGCTCTTAGCACTTTGCGACGCCAACTATTGCTTTACTTATGTTGATATTGGGGCTTATGGCAAAAGCAGTGATTCTGCTATATTTAAAAATTCGGTTTTTTATAAACGCCTGACAGAAAAATCATTAAACATACCAACACCTAAACCAATATCTAATGTAGACCTAACACCAATGCCTTATGTTATAGTTGGAGATGAAGCCTTCGGCTTAGCAGAAAATTTAATGCGCCCATATTCAGGCAAATGTTTACCATATGAAAAAAGGATTTTTAACTATAGGTTATCGAGAGCCCGACGTAATATTGAGTGCACTTTTGGTATTTTGGCGAACAAATGGCGCATCTTTCATAGGCCTATAAATGTAAACATAGATTTTGCCGAAGATATAATAAAAGCTTCTTGTGTTCTACATAACTATGTGCGGACTAGAGATGGTCTAAAATTTAAAGATACTTTATATAATGCACCCATGACTAATCTCAATACCTTGCATGCGGGAAGAGGGACACCGTCATCTTTGAATATCAGAGATAAATTCGCTCATTACTTTGTGAACGATGGGCGTGTTCCATGGCAAGACACAAAGATATAGCTGCAACTAACATACCGTACTTGTAATGTTTAGGTACATAACTAAATGTAAACAAACGAAATATGGTAATACCGTTGTGACCTTCATTTGAAAAATGCTCGAAATGTCTGCATAAAGCAGCCGAAGTTTGTTTATATTTATTTAAGTACCTAAAGTATACGGAGAGTATAATATACGCTTCATAACAATAATTATAACATAATTCTGTCAATTATTTTTTGGTGAATAAACCTACTTACTTAAAATATTCTTTTTTTCCACCGTGTCTTCGCAATTTCCAAATATCTCCACCAACTCTTGCCAAGCTCGGTTCTTGATAATTTTATTTGAGTAATCATCACACTGAATGTCCCATATTGCAGGTCTCTTCTCCACCTCATCAATAAATAGTTCAGTGTCGAAACGATCCATGGCGAACTCACGAACAGTGACGTGCTCACCGCGCGGTATCCGCAACGCAACTGAACGCGAAGTAAAGACTCCATTGTAATAGAAACGCGCGGGAGCAGCGCGATTCTATTTTCTGGCGGTTGGGTTGCGGTAACCGCGCGGCTTGATTAACCGCGCGGTTATGTCTGAACGATTACTAACTAACTCATATAAATAAGACCCGCGCGATTTCCATGCGATTCTATAATCGCGCGGTTCCCGCCGTGTCTGAACGAGCGCTTAAAGTAACTTTTTCTATAGTCGTATTATACATGTTCGTAAAATGAAGACGAAGGAAAATTTTATGCTGCATCGAATGTCGATGCAGCGAAATGAGCCAGGGCTGACCAAATGATAGCGGGCACGGAATCGTGACACTACATTGATGTAATTATTTTAGAGAAGTAAATAAATATTTCTAAGGTACTTATTTTATCATCTACGTTTAGGTCTTGTGTAGAAAAGATGAACTTATTGCCTAGTACTTTTCTAGACTTCTTAAAATAAATACAAAATATAGTTCTCATAACTACACTAACAGCCATGAGTCAAACCACGAAAATCAATATCTATCGATACGCTATGATATATTTTAATCGTAATAATGCATTGTGTAAATTTTGTATATTGCTGATACATAGAATGTCTACTAAGTTATCATCAACCCTAACTAAAATAGCTGATTATTGTAAATGTGAAATAAATAATTAGGTTAAGTACACGTGTAACATTTGTGCAAAAACAACTTTTATGATGAAATATTTTTCTGCTTTTTAGACGAAAAAAAATATAGTATAAAATATTATTAATTATTTCAAAGGTCTCTCGGAGTGAGCACCTTTCTAAACAGTCACCGAAAAATTAAGTCAATTATTTATAAATAAATATTTTATTGATCACACACCAGAAAGTACATACGAACGATTTCATCTCCTGAAGCAACTGTGTTTGGTATATCGTGGGGGGCCTGAAATACACATAATTTGGATCAAGCAGATACATGTATTCTTATGTATAAATCATTTCATATTGTGCAGGTAATTATCAAATATCAGTACCTACATAATAGTATGACTTTTCAACCCAGAATTTGCAATTATAATATGTCTGATTCTTTATCGGTACCTAATAAAACCATTTTTTTTATTTCAGATACATTCTGCCTAAACATAATATTAATTACCGACTGGCCTGTGAAGAATTATTTAATTACCATAAATATATCTCACATACATTACACATTAAAAGTATATATCATCTCCTGAAACAGCTGTGATCAGTAACTGAAGTTTAATATATAATATATATAAAATTGGAACTTATGTAATCTACCTATGTTATAACATAATTATATTGCAGGTAATTAATAAATCATTATTTTTTGCTTAAAATATTATTGACATATATATATATATATTTTTCACTATAAATAAAAACCTACCTTTTTCAATTTTTCAGAAATATTTTGATGAAGGATTAGTTCATGAAGAAGTGATCATCAAACAAGAGAACGTGAGCAAAACGGACCTGTATTCGATAATTCTGCTACGCTGCTTACTTCGATTGTTTATGTATAGTAGGTAAGATCGTGAATGTTAGTTGTAAGTATTAATCTATTTATAGTAATATAATATTAATAATAATAATATAGTATTCATTTATTAAGTGACTATATTGTATATTAATTAATTTCAATAAGTAACATTAAAATGCCTCACTGTTCGGTTTGCAAAGTATTTGTAGATAATCGTCGATGGTCTGGTCATTTACGTAGCAATGTTCATAAAAATAAAAGCGCGATCCCTATTTATGAAAACGTTGTAATGATTAATTCTTCGTTTAAAGCACGAATCGTAAGTTACAAGATCATTGCAACTAGCGAACAAATAAATAATTTCCCTGAAGTGTTTCTCCATGATATAAGTGAACAAGTTAAAAGTCTAATAGATCGGTCACTACAGAAACATACAGCTGTCAAAATTAACTTTGAACTTTTTTCTTCTTTTCTTATGTTTAAAAATGATCAACAGGAAATGAAATCATTTGCTACGAAAAATATTATCATTCATTTTAATTACGATTTTGATTTAATTTATAAATCAGCAGTTGATTTACTGTTAAAAAAAATTGAAGAGTTTCAGGAGAGAGATAGTGGTTGGACATTTTTATGCAATTCACATTTAGAAATAAATATTAATAAATATCAACCTCTCGGCGGATCTAAATTTATAACTTTGCCAAAATTTATAAAAAATAAAAGAGCTTGTTTGAACTTTCGAAATAAAGATGAGTATTGCTTTTTATGGTGTGTTGTTGCGGCCCTGTACCCCACAACCAGACATCCCGACAGAGATTCGTCTTATCCCTACTTCCAGGATGTTTTAAATATTGATGATTTGACATTTCCAATCACATTTTCGGACATAGCTGTCTTTGAGAAAAACAATTCCTTTCTGAATATATTCGTGTATGGTTTAAAAAATGATAAGACAATCATTGGACCTTTGTATACATCAACGAATATTAAATCTAAAAGTATCCATCTATTGCTTTTAGAAAATAACACTTATTCTCATTACTGTCTTATCAAAGATTTGCCTCGTCTAGTCAGAAATCAGATGACCAAACATCATGGTAAGCTATACTTCTGCGAAACATGTTTATTGTTTTTTCCAACGCACAGCCAAATTGAATCACACCTGTGTGGGGGAATTGTCACCGTTTTACCAGAACAGGGATCATTTTTAAAGTTTAAAAACTACGATAGAAAACAAAACATTCCTTTCGTCATATACGCTGATTTCGAAACATTACTCGAACCGATTACCGGCGATGATTTCGACACCACTCATACGTCATACTCGCAACGCCACGTGCCGACCGCGTTCGCCTATAATGTAGTATCATCATTTAATGATAGCGTTGATGGATATAGAAGTTATCGCGGAAAAGATTGTGTTTCGAAATTTGTACATTTTCTTACTGAAGATGTTAAAGCCATACATAGAATTCTGTAAAGCGAGCCTCTGATATACACAGAGGAAGACGCTATCGATTTTAAACGCTCTGTTAAGTGCTACATTTGTGAAAATTTACTGTTGTCCGATAGAGTCAGGGATCACTGTCATATTACAGGTCGATACCGAGGCGCAGCACATCGACACTGTAATCTGCAACATGAAGTACCAAAATTCGTTCCAATATTTTTCCATAATTTATCTGGCTATGATTGCCATTTATTTATAAAAACGTTAGGTGAAATTCCAGGGCAAATGAAAATAATACCCAAGAACAAGGAAAAATATACAGCATTTACAAAGTATATACCTATTGCTGATAACGAGTTTATACAAATAAGATTTTTAGATTCTTTCAACTTTTTAGGAACAAGTTTAGATAAACTTGCTAAAACATTGCACGTAGAAAATTTTGTTAATCTTCGATCTCATTTTTCTAATGAGAAACAATTTAGTTTGCTGACTCGTAAAGGTATAAATCCGTATGATTATATGACCGATTGGAAATGTTACGAACAAAAATCATTACCATCTAAGTATTGTTTTCATAATTCTTTGACCAACGAAGATATTAGCGATGAAGATTATAATCACGCTCAGACTGTTTGGGCTGAATTCAATATTAATGACCTCGGCGAGTATACGGATCTATATTTAAAAACAGATGTACTTTTGTTGACAGACATATTTCAAAATTTTCGAAAAACATGTAAACAATATTACAAACTTGACCCTGCGTTTTATTTATCTGCACCTAGTTTATCTTTCGATGCAATGTTGCTAAAAACAGGTGTCCAGTTAGAACTTGTGTCGGACTTGGCTATCGTCAGAATGATTCAAAGCGGTATACGAGGGGGCTTGTGCATGTGTTCCCATCGGTATGCAAAAGCGAATCATAAATACATGCCAGAATATAATGCATCACAGCCTTCGTGTTTTATAGTATATCTAGATTGTAATAATCTATACGGCTTTAGCATGTGTCAGTATTTACCGTATTCTAGTTTTAGATTTCTCAGTGAAAATGAATTAGCTAATTTTCGTGTTGAAAATGTTGAGGATAACGCTGAGTGGGGCTTTATATTAGAAGTCAATCTTTTGTATCCTGATCATTTACACAATAACCATAACGATTTACCATTTTGTCCTGAGAAATGTATACCCCCGGGAGGTAAAACAAAGAAATTAATTGCAAATTTGTATAATAAGTACAAATATGTAATACATTATGTTCATTTAAAAAAGTGTTTAGAACACGGTTTAATATTACGTAAAGTTCACAGAGCTATTAATTTCAGACAGAGTCCGTATTTAAAACAGTACATAGAATTAAACACTCAATTAAGACAAAAGGCAAAAAGTTCCTTCGAACAAGACTTTTTTAAGTTGTTAAATAATAGTGTTTTTGGCAAGACTTTAGAAAATACTGAAAATAGAGTAACCGTTCATTTAGTTAATCAATGGTGCGATCAATCTAATCGAACCAAGAAATTAATATCCGCCGAGAGACTTGTAGCCAACCCCTATTTCCATAGTGCTTCTATTCTATCTGAAAATTTAGTTGCAATACAAATGAAACCTGATCAAATTATTTTAGATAAGCCTATATACATTGGATTCACTGTATTAGAACTTTCTAAGTCACATATGTATGATTTCCATTACAATATTTTAAAGCCTTTTTATAAAGACCGAGTGCAGTTGTGTTATACAGATACCGATTCATTTGTTTATAAAATATTTACTGATGATTTTTATCATGACTTGAAGTTTAGTTTTTTGCAATATTTTGACACGAGTAACTATGACGTTGAAAATCATTTTAAAATACCAATAATGAACAAAAAAGTTCCAGGTCTGTTCAAAGATGAAATGGAGGGAAAATATATATCTGATTTTGTTGGTTTGAGATCAAAACTTTACTCTATAAAAACTCCCAATAAAATCATTAAAAAGCAAAGGGAGTAAAATCATGCGTAGTAAGGGACTTGAACATAACAGATTATCAGAATATTTTATTTAATGGTGGAGTTATCCGTAGAAAAAATGTTATGTTTAAATCAATAAAGCACAAAATATTTACTCGGAGCGTCAACAAAATTGTCTTATCTAGCAATGACGATAAACGATCGATATCTGTAGATCGAATATCAACGAGAGCCTGGGGTCACTCCTCGATTTTAAAGAATTAAGATGTGGTTTTTAGACTCAGAATGTAATGTAATAAATAAAAAAAATATAACCTAAGTACTTATTTATAGTACTTAGGTTATATTTTTTTTATAATTAGCATTAATTATGTATGTATGTAATAATCTTACTTTAGTTTTAGAAAATATATCTAATTAATGTATGATAAATATAATATTGGTACCTATAGTTTTAATAATTCTACTATTTTGTAAAATTGGAAATAAATATGATTAAAATATGAATGATTATAACTATCCAACTTGTTTAATTTACTTTAAGAAATCCTCCTTTTTAAAGTCACTTTATAGTTACAAACATACAAACGGGTTGAATACAGAATATCCTTTTTTTAAGTCGGTAAAAATGAAATCAAACCGAGGCTCAAGTTTCAACATGCACCTATAATAATGTCAACCACGTAAATTGCATTATGTACGCAATACAATAAGACTGATTTTCAAAGAGCTAACGTTCAAGTAATATGATCATAACGCTGTTTGTTAGTACACAATAATAATACGACAGTTCAATACCCTTGGCATGGAGACACAAATGCTTAGTTACCATAAAAATGGTTAACATGTTTTAACTTGTATATTGACGTACTCGTGATAGCATAAATATTTTTTTGGTCATTTACGAAATATTACTCACCTGGAGTACTTGTACAATTTTAGAGTGCATCGTAATCATGTCGGTAAGTAAAACATGTTTAATTCGATTTTTATATTGTTTCGTAAAGTCTAACGATTGTGTTTGCAGCAGTATTAATAATCATAAACATAACACTACGTTTGGCAGAGGTAATAGTGCACTTACATCGATTGTCACTAATCTAAACCAAATCCAGGCTCCAGGATGGTTTTGAAATATTCCTCGATAGAAACCTAATTATAGCGCTTTGACCGCTATTCTAACTGGTTAGTGTTTTATATTATCTATGTTTTGTTGCAGATGTCTGAATCCGAGATTGTGTTCAGCCAGTATGCTCAGGATCCTTACGAGGGATTCTCTGAGATGTTTCGCAGCGAACCCGAGCACAGCAAACAAGTCACGAAAGATAAAAAACCAAAACAACGGTGCAGGGAAAAGTCGAAAAAGCTAAAACCAACTAAATCCTTCGTTATGAGTCGACTACAGCGAAGAGGGATTAAATTAATAAAAATTTCAGTCGTAGATCTATGTAATAACAATCCTCAAAACATAGACAGTGATAGTGACAGTGAGAACGTTATTATAAATGCACAATATATTGTTCAAGATGCTATCGACAGTGTTATGGACGAAACTGAGTCTTTAGTTAAGAAAATATCGAAATCTTTAATAGATACTGACTTTTAATAATCGTTTGTGTAAACTAATATTTATAATTTTATTAAGATATTTCTTTTCAATTTCGTGTAGTGTTGAGTTATTTAGAGAAGTGTGGGGGGTGTTTAGCAAAATAAAAGCATATTTAACTTATTTTGATTTTTATTTAAAAAGCCTAAAAACTAATAATCTACATTACACACATTAGTAGGTACATACATTTCATGCCCATTCTAAATACTTCCTTAAACAAAGCACATTTTTAAGCGCACAATGCTTTAGATGTTTATTACAATTAAAATTAGATCTTCCTTCACAGTATTTTTATGCAAAGCAGAGAAATTAGGACATTGTTCTTTGCCAAGGTCTGATACTGTACAATTCATACAAAGATCCTTTATCCAATTCACCTTCTCCAAACCATTTACAATGATTTCCTTATTTTCTAGATATGGAACGATTATACGACGAAATTCTCTATAGTCAATATATCCTTCATTCCAATAAATACCCCTATTTCTTTCCAACCATATAACCTGTTTCTTTTCGTCACTTGTTAAGTGTTTAAACAAGTATGGTGGTTTTATTAAAAATGTTTGAGTATAATCACGAGTAGCAAAAGCTAATTCTTTTATTATAAAATTATTGTACAGGTCTTTAAACCCTTGAACATCTAATATGATAGTATTCGGATTCATGATATTTTTCTCACAGCATTACTCAGCGGCTTATACTCAATTATACAGTCGTTCAATATAAGACAATATGCAGAAGTTTGATCTGGTATGTCCGAATCACTTTCAATTTCCACTCGTACATCCACAATAGGACCTGTCTTTACATTATCAGCTTGTCTAGAGCAATCTATGATAAACAGCGGCGCCAAATCTTTAAATTGCTTCTCACTTAATAACGGTTCCGAGCGACGTCCGTAATAAGACTGTTGAAATCGAATGTATTGCTCGTATAATAAAGCGATTCTGTTATTCGAAAAACTGACATTTAGGTTTTCATACGGGAAGTAAGTTGAATTTAGGTATACTCTAACATCGCGAACATGGCAGTGATCAAATTGAGACATATCTGAACTTGAATTGTTTTTTCTATTTGTTTGTAGGCCCATAATTATGTATCTTGGTTTCTCTATTTGTGAGGAAATTTTGATAGACCAGGTATGTTTTGTAGTTTTAGGTAAAGCTGGATATTCGTACAGATCCCAATTTCTGAATATCATCTGGAGTGGTCGATCTTTTTCTAACAGTTTTAGCAAACTTATTTTCTCTTTGTCGGACACTTTGACATGCGGTACACGCCAGATGATTTTATTTATTTGAACGTCTTCTACAAATTCACCGGTGTTAAGTTTGACCGCATTCAGGTTAGTATTACTTCGTAGCAATATCAGTTCGTGCCTACAATTTATCACGACTTTCTTGAAATCTTCGGCGAAACCGATGATGTTACAGAGTGGTATAGAAGCGGAAAAGCTACCCCCATTTATATTTTTTATGCCATCGATATTCCAGCCCCATGCATTAGATATCTTTGATTCAGTTTCACTCATTGATATTAACGATTTCATGGTGGTAGTTATGCCAGCATTTTTTATTCTATCAATTTCCACTCCATTTAGCTCATATCTTATATCTTGGAACAGGTAAAGTAGAGCATTATTCGTAAAATTAACACTAGTGGCTTTCTCTTTCATATCCTTTTTGCTTACGATAACAGTTCCTTCCAAATACAAGGTACTAGCTGACGGAAGTATATACAAGTCTTGTTGGTTAATGGGTATGCGAATTTCATCGTTCCTATTGAAACTAGTTACGTAGGGCTTGTAAGAATGAAATTCGATTCCTTCAACCGTGTTGTCGTAAGTCGGAGCGGATAAAACGTCTAAGATATTCATTTTAGCAAACCGATCGCTTTGAGAAATGCCTTGTTGTCTTTAGTTAATTTTATTTTCTTCTTAGGGCGAGCTCTTATATGGTTGGAAGCTTGAGCGGAACTGATATTTTTAATTTGCTGATGCACATATTTATTGTAGTCGATCATTTTTTTCTTCTGAGATGCAAATACAGCTGCACTTCTTCACCGCGCAAATTTATTAAGCGGTTATTTATATCTAATAGCCTGATATGTATGCAGCTAATGTTGTTTTGGTTGATTGGAAAGTATATCGCGTTTTTTGGGATTTCTATAATCCTATATCCGGGAGGCACGTTGAGTGCAAATTCGTGGATAATGTGACTCGGTTCTCCGTTTGTGTACGAGCCGCTTACAATATCACATTCGATCCTGATCACTGTTGTAGGTAAAATGTTGACTGGCAACTGTGACTCATGCCATTTATTTGCTTTCAAGATCTGTTTATTAAACCCTAACAAATTCCTGAAAGTACCTTCTTTATTAAAATTTATGTCTTTTGTACAATATACAGCAGCTTTTAAAGTATTGTTATTGCACTGTAGTTTGATTGATGCATCTTTCATTTCAGATTTCAAATAATCATTGATATCTTGCAATTCATAGGTGCCCTCCGGTATTTCAATGACTTCGTTAGAACCATAATAGAATTTATTATTCGTTTTGTCAATGTTTGGAATCGAATTAAATGTTGCGAAATGCAATAAGGCACACTCATACTGTTCATATAGTTGCAACGTGTTGGGATAGTAAGTAGATAAAGTTGACGAGTTTCCAGTTATCGATAATGTGAGTGACATCTTGCAAATGATTGAAATAAAAGAAAAGCATAAATTTTATACGTTTTTATTCCAGAAAGTCCACAGATATTCTAAACATAAGTGTCCACAATTTACAGTGTTGAATTTATAAAAAACATCACAATTCTTAAAATATCGTATTAATTCCATTGGAGGTTTCAAGTCTCCAAAGCTATCAAAATATTCACAATAATTGCATACTTTTACATAAGCTACCCAATGCGTCCCTTCGTTCTTATAATCGTCCAAGTTAACGATACCGCATTCAATCCGTTTTGGCGTCCTTGGTAACTGATCTCTCATATACACTCCTCGAAAGTGAGGGATGTCGCGTGCATACCTTTGGATGTCTACATTAGTTAGAGGACGATTAGGTAGCTTATTTTTCAGTTTTTTGAAGATTTTACGAATAAACCTTTTCCATTTTTATGTGACTTAATGTATAAACCCTGGCCTAACTTTAAAGACTCCATAGCCCTATTATGTCGCTGTGTTTCTTGTAAATTTTGCTGACCTGCTTTGTAATCGTTAACAGTTTTTGCAATACCAGCCGCACCACCAGCTAAAGTTCCTAATGCTGATAAGCCCGCAAAAATTGGGATTAAAGGTAGAATACCTCCAGTCTTCGGTAAGGGTATCACTCGTGGTACTCGAATTTTCTGAATTTTTGGAAATATTTTTTTTGCTGCTAAGTAAGCAGCGTTAATTAAAGTTTTACTGTCCTTTCCTTTCAGTTTCTTTATTTTCGCTCTTATTTTTGATACGAAACTTTTAAACGTTTTAACGCCGGCACCAGATTTCAGTTTGGCTTTCATAACTTTGCTCACTATCCATGAACTAAGTTTTTCACCTTTCCCTGCATCGTTCGATTAAGTCGAACGTTACGTCTTTGTTTAGCCATATTTAGTAGTTGTAAATCAGCTTTGTGACGATTAGGTAAGTCTGTATGGTTTGCATATGCAATGTCGTGATGCATGCAAGCTTCGTCTAGCTTATTTACACCTCGGTCACCTCGTAGTAAACGTTTCTGGAGTTTTGTTCCCGGACCGCAATAATTGTAGCCGGGTAGATGAAGTTCGAACGGTAGATTATTAATTAAGGTATTAACAAGTTCACCTCCTTGCATTGTCTAAAGTGTAATGAAAGAAATAATGCAAAATTAACTGTTATATAATTCTTTTATTCCACTATTGCAGTTTTGTCGATCCAACTGTTTTCTTCGTTATTTAGACCCAACCATTTCACAAACATTTTTGTTCCTTTTCTTTTTAAAACCCTTTCTACCAAATAAATACCAGGATAGTAAGATTTCTGAAGTTCTTGCTCTTAAAAGGTTCCCAATATGGCTTGCTTTCGCTGATCTCGTATATGATATGTTACTGGTATGGTATGATTTATTTTTTTATAGTAAATATTTCAGTTGACCAATTAGGTGTATAACCTTTCTCAAAATTGTGTTTGTATTTACTAATACGAACAAAGTCACCTACTTTGAACTTAGGTTTTCTACGAATGGTTACATGATTTAAGGATTTATTAATATTTTCTTTTATAACTGACTCACTAGATTTATTTACTTCGATTGGTTTAAATTTAATAGTACGATGTTTTGTGTTGTTATAAGTCTTTAACGTAACTTCTAATGGTACACCTAACCATTTATAGTTTCCATTCAGACTAAAATATTTATATAGGTAATTTATTTTTAAGAGTTTTAATCAGTCGCTCCACGATCGAAGCTTTTTTGGTAGAAAACGATGAGTAATGGTTAATATTATACGTTTTCATAAGCGTTTGAAATGAGTTGTTATAAAATTCTGTTCCCATATCAGTTTGTAAATTAACAGGTTTGCGATTGCTGTTAATCAGTATTCGTTTAAATGCATGAGTAACATCAAGTTTATTTTTTAGCATACTTTGAGAAGCAGTCAATCACCACTAAAATGTAATTATGACCTTTATTATATTTTCTCAGGTTTTGCATGTCCATCAGATCAGCTTGCCACAAGTCATCGACCCCTTTTAGAATGACAGGACGTCGAAGGAAATTTCTTCTCGCTGCTTTATGTATTTCATTAACAATTTGTTGTTTTGCCATTACGGAGATTTATTTTGAAGAAATTTGTCTACCTCTGCTTTAGTATAAAACTTATCTTGCAAATGAGTTAAAACCTCAGGTATCTTTGCTTTTAAAGTAGCCTGTACTGTACCCTTTGTGTCTTTTATGATTTGAGAACGCAATGTTCCAATCATATTATTAAATTCTTTTAACATATTAGCATTTAAACGATCTACATAATCCTTGTCCACAGTCAAATTATTTAATTCTTTTATTATGTTAGCATTCAATCGATCTACATAATCCTTGTTCACAGCATCGTCTGCTTCTACTGGAGATCTAATTCCTCTCAGTCTTGATGTTTTTAAATCAAAATCTCCGTTTTCTAATTTTAACAATGCATTCTCATTAAACTCAAATAACTCTGAAAAACGCATTCTTTTGTGAATGTAGTGTCCGAATTTGTCTACGTTCATGTTTAAGGTGTGTTGTATCGAGAGGTTGATAATAAAATAAACACATTTTAAAATATTTATTAATTTATAACTTTATTTTCACGCAATTCTTCAATGATAGATATAATTTCGTTATCTAATCCTGTGTTACCAGCATCTCGAGATGCAATCAATAATTTTAACCTATCCACCAGTTCATTGGGATCGTCCCAATATACAAAATCTGCGTTTTTCTTCCACATTTTTGTTAAAGGTAGTCCTTTTCCCTTCGATTGGTGCTCCTGAGTTGTACTTCGTAGTTGGAATAGAGGCTTAATAATTTGCAAATATTTTTGCCCTTTATTACTTTTTATTGGTTTGCTAGGCTCATAGTCTCGTCGATGTGCATTTGTATCAAGTAACATCGACTTATAATGTTTCATATCACTCTCAGTAACCATGCTTAAATCTACGTTCTTTTTCAGCAGCAACTGTTTTAAACCAGGCGTATTTCGGTATTTGCGCCCAGCCACGATGATATACTCATCGCTGATCGTTACACGAGCAGAACCTAACATCAATTTGCCGTCCTCTACTCTGACACCAAACGGAATATCTTTCAGTGCTTCTAAGGACACTGACCAGGATGACATATCACATCCCTGGTTGTTATCAGCTAATGATTTATACGAAGAATCACTTTCGATATCAGATTCATATTCGTCATCATTGTCGTTGTTATCATTGCTTTCTTTACTAATAGGGACTTCTTTTTGCAAAGTTTTATCGATAAACGGAACTTCGGTTTCTTTATTTTCCATTTTTTGGAGGATAGAAGCCTGCTTACTGACGTTAGCAATTAGGTTGAGTGGTTCTGTTACCGGCTTGAACACTGATTCCAGCGCTTGCTGATTGTTAATCTCAACATCTCTCATCTTTCGCACTTTCTTCTTAACAGCTTCTGCAGCTTCAACTATTTGTCTTTTCAGTGATTTTTCCATAATAACAAAAAAAAAGTTCGTGATTGATTAAGCGTTGTCTGAAGAATAATGATATCGCAAGGGTACCGGTCTTAAATATTAGTATTTTTAATCAAAGACAACAAAAGTGTCAAATTTATTTCTGTAACATCCTTTATTTTTGGAGCAATCCTTATTAATTACTACGTAATTAAAGGGTTCACTCCATATTTTCGAACACATTTCACGAAATTCAATCCATGACATATCAGTGTTGACGTGTTCTTCATAAGTATGTCGTAAATTAATTTCATCTTGTTTAAAAAGTATGATTAAGTTCGCATTGTCTCTTACTAACTGCTTAGGGATTTTACTATATGTTTGGTTTAGATAGAAACAATCAATGCACTTGTGTCTTCCCATCGCAAAATAATCACGCATGTTACTTTGATTTTCACAAGCAACATCATCAAAAATAATCACGGAGTTGGGTTTTGCGTCCTGAACGCTTAGTACTTCCTCATTTCCCTGATATTTCTGGAGGGAAACACCAGGCACCCGTTGCAAAACACTTTCTAAAAAAATGTACTTAGGTTGGTGCAGAGTTTTTGAATAAACATAAACATTTTCAAATCTTAATCCGTTTTCGTGTATTAGAAGACCAATTAATAAATTAGTTTTTCCACAATTGGACGGACCGCAAATTATACATCGTACTGAGTTAGGTAATAATTCTCCATGTCGGAAACTAGTCTTACAAATATCATCGCAGACTGTATTAACATGCAGTGATTGCGGTTGTTTTACAAATTTCATGATTACTGTCGGAAATGAACCGATTGGAAATGAGTGAATGTATATAGAACGTTAACATTTATAAGCTTACCATAACCTCTTTTGCGTTACTGGTCAGTGATTGAGTCGATTGCAAGTTACTAGTCATTGGTCGAGTTAATAGTTCCTAATGAAGTACCTATACGGTACAACAAGCTGTCTCGTTCGACTTTATCGGTCGAGTGGAGAGTCGAGTCGAGTGACGATTATTGGGTATTCTATACCACTGTCGGCAGCGAGGCGCACTCGCCGAGCGACTTGCCGATAGTGGTATAGAATGCCCAATAATACACTACTTATGTATTCGTTTCTCTGTTTGAAATTGTTGTTTATCTTGACTTGTAGTGGCAGTGTCAATTTTTCTTGTCAGCTCAGAGCACCGAGAGCATGTATCCTTCAGGGGCGAACCAAAACCAATATTATACTTTCTATTGAAAATATTCCTAAAATAAGACTGTTTTACTTGCAAGTGAGGTCTACCTTGAACTTTATCTTGATATAATTTCCATATTTTTTTTATGTTTAATTCTGGTGGTAAATACAATCTTACCGCCGATTTAGCTCTACAATAGTGTGGTTCAGCTGCTTCGAAGGATTCAATAAATGTTTGCACACTTGCTTGTTTTTCCCCGTAAAGTGCTATATTTTGGGCCTCTAGATTGATTTACCAGTCTGGTTCTCACACATTTGTTGAAACGACAGTGTTGTAGTATGAAGTTGTCTTGATCTATTTTATTTTTAAATTTGAAAAACTTGCGGTGCGTACGAGCTATATCTTGCATTTTTAATGTTGAACAGGTAAAAGTTGTATTATTTTAGTGATTGCATTTTGGAGCAATTGGAAAGCGTTTTGAAGAATATCTGAAATAAAAAAATGAAACTCGAGCAACGGCTAAATACTCTTAAAAAGCAGCCAAGTGCGTATTGGACTCGGTTTAATACATGTAGGTAGGTACTAATATTAACGAGCAAAACAGAAAAATAACAAAAATAAACACGTTTCTAGTAGGGGTTTCTGTGAAAATTTCAACTGTCTACCTATTACGGATTATGAGATACAGCCCGCTGATAGACAGACGGACAGCGGAAAAATCACGTTTTTAGTAGGGGAGCCCCCTTTAATTTTATTTGTTGCTATAGCGGTAACAGAAATATACATTCTGTGAAAATTTCAACTATCTCGCTATTACGGATCATGAGATACAGCCCGCTGACGGACAGACGGACAGTGGAGGCTTAGTAATAGGGTCCCGTTGGTTACCCTTCGGGTTCGGAACCCTAAAAAGTAACACTACGCAAAACGAAATTTCGTTATCTACTTTAATTTCGAACACAAACGATACTAGTAAATAAAAATGCACAGTAATAATAACAATACACAAATCATTGTCGACTGTTATGTTAGTAGGTACGTAAAATGACAACATTGTAAACAAACAACCTGTATAGCAAATTCAATAAGAATTCTACTCACAGTTCTCTTCGTTTTTTCTCCTTTTTCCAGTTTTCTTTTATTACACTCCGTTGTCCTTGCATACTCAGGAGCAACGGGTTCAATTTTTTTTGTTAAATCAGTTATTGTTTACTTAATTATTCACAAAAATACAGAACAAAATTACGGAACAAACGCCTTGACGGCCATTGCGAGCTACAACTACGCCATGACAGTTATCTCTCAAAATAAAACGTTCTGATTGGTCAATGCGGATGTGGCGGCGAGTGATAGTGAGTAGTAATGGATGTAGCGGAGTTTGGAACGAAATCCATTTTTTTTATTCAAATTACTCGGGATGTAGCGGGGTTAGGCCTAGAAGAATTTAGTTGGGTTTGTTAGAAATTACAAAACAATTCCATAGAGACCAAATACTTTTTTTTTATTAAATGGATGTGGCAGCGTTTGATTCTAGACGACACAAATACAAGAGAATTATTAAAAAATATTTCATGGAAGAAGGTAAACTAGAGTGGTAACACAACTTCATTTAATTACATATTATACCTACCTGCTTTCTATACAAAGTTCAGGTTGCATTTTCGTTTACCTTAGAAGTCACTATTCTAGCCAAAAGATAAAAAAAAATGTGATTTATAAGGATATTCACATTGTATAAATTTCTACTTGCGTACCTTACCTAATAATTATTATACTCATAGTAAAATAATAAAGTGACAAACTCACCAAGTTCTCGCTGTTTTGTTTCTATTTCATCATCCCAATTGTCGTGAAATAATTTTGCTATCTCTTCCCATGCTTGTTTTTGCCGTTCTGTCCGGCTTTTCTCTAGAGTCCCAAAGGCAAACTTTAGCTTTCCTTTCGGTGTCAAACATCCTGTGCGTGCGCCGTCGCCGCGAGTTATCCGCCGAATGTGGCGCGATACAATATAATACCTAGAAATCGACGTTGCCGATCTTACGCCGACGGAAGATCGGTGCGCGGAGGACGGAACGCAGAGTGCGAGAGGTCCGCGACGGAACGACCGATCATCTGCGTAGTGTGTCCGTTTTTAGTCATTTATATGCAAACATGTATTGGCGTTCCGACGCGGAAGATCCGCGACGGAATTTCCGCCAAGTGTGGCGAAGGCCTTAGCGCCTGAATCCACTAAGCCTTTTTCTCGAACTCCTAAAATCTGAACACTTAAAGTTGGCCTTAACCTAACGTGGTGCTCAACAGTCACTCCGGGAACCATTTTTACACTTAATTCCTCAAGGTCATCCTACTCGGTGAAGAAATAATATTTTTACCATGAACATTATCTAAGGAAATCTGTCCGGGACTCTCAGATCTCCCATGGACACCCTACCATCTAAGGTCGTGGTCACCCTACTCAGTGATAAAATAAACCTTATTATCATTAAGACTATCGAATTGTCCTGGATCACCCATGGACACCCTATCATCTAAAGTCCCTGACAGTTTTCTCTGTGAGAGACCCTGTCACCCTACTTGGTGATAAAGAAATATTATTATCATAAAAGATCAGTGGAATAATGATCACCAATGTAATGCATAGGCATCCCGCTATTATTATAATTGCAAATGACAGACCTATCATTAGATTCATTTACATTACGAGGTTTGAATTCGGAGAACCCCATGACATCTATGGCATAGTGGTCTGCATTACAACCATAACATGTTGGTACCCGATCACTTTCCTGCGAATCATCATTCACTTTTAGCTTAAAACAGTTATCACGGTTATGTCCATGTCGCTTGCAAAATGAACAAAACTTTCTGTTCCAAGACGAAGCAGCGTCGCTCGCAGGTCGTGTGGTGGCGCTAGTGCTGTTGCCAGGCGCGACATCGTCGTCCTAGCTAGGCGGGCCGCCCGGCTTTCAATACATTTTCTCTGCCGGGCTCTCGTGGCGTCGTCGTTTCCTTCGAGGGCGCTTCGCCCGCGGTTGCGAATGAACGCTGTGGCGTCCTCGGCCGTCGACGCTGGTATTCATTTGGGACTTCATCAGTCGCGTCTTCAATATTTCTTTCCTTGTATAGTAGCATAGCATTGCCAAAGGGCAATGGAGAGGGCAATGCTCAGAGTTTCCTTGCGTGATCGAATCAGGAATGATGATATCCGCAAGAGAACCAAGGTTACCGACATAGCCCGAAGGATCGCCAAATTGAAGTGGCAGTGGGCAGGGCACATTTCTCGCAGAACAGATGGTCGATGGGGCCGAAAAGTTTTGGAGTGGCGACCGCGTACTGGAAGACGCAGTGTTGGAAGGCCTCTCACAAGGTGGACCGATGACCTGGTGAGGGTCGCGGGTAACCGATGGATGCGAGACGCACAGGACCAGTGGTTGTGGCGACACTTGGGGGAGGCCTATGTCCAGCAGTGGACGTCTTTCGGCTGATATGATGATGATGTGATGATAGTAGCATATAATTCTTGCAGGTTTTAGTGGCATTGTCTTTTTATGCGACTGGGAGTTACCAAAAACTAGTTGGGAAACATATGGGACCCTAATGTCGCTGTTGAGTGTCAAGCTCCAGGTGTACTACTGGTAGTCTTGACTGTTCAATAAAACTACTTCGATGCTTTAAAAAGACTGTATTAAAATAGGTACTGATTGGAAGATAATATATGACCGGTATGTGTGCGAACGTTGAAAACGTCGGCGAGTGAGTGGTTGCCGCGGCTGGCCGCCGGTGGCGGGCGCGGTGGGGCGTGCACGGCATGTATCGCCGTGTGTGGCCCGATGTGACGTCAGGAACAGTCGCAGCAATCTGTTTCTCGATACATTAGAGATGTAACAGCAGCTCTTAACCATCCAATAGTTCTAGGTAAATGGATTAAGTTTCCTCAAACTTGCCAGGAAAGAGATGCAATTAAAAGGAGGTAAAGACAAATAACAAATAACAAAATATATACAGTATTTCATCTGTTGAACTTAGATATTTTTATGAAATTATTTAAGACTAACTAAAGTACTCTGTTTTTATAGTAGGTACCTTTCATCATCATCATCATCATCCACAGCCCGACTTCACCCACTGCTGAGCATAGGCCTCTCTTTTGTTGTGCCAATCCCCACATTCCTGTGCTAGCCTCATCCAGTACCTTTAGTAACCATATATTATGTATTATGTTCCAGGTTTTTTGTAAAATTCCAGATACCGTCTGTGATTGGGTGTATTCAAAGACTACAATAGTATAGGTATATTGATGGTACCCACATATAATTAGACCTTCAGAAAATGAAGAGAGATTTTTAAATCGCAAACATTTCCACTCAAGAAATGTTCTAATTGTAAGGCAATATTTAACATTTGACTAATATTTGTACCTAATTCATTTCATACCAAATTAGTGAATGTCTTTGTTTTATATACTTCCAGATATGTGATGCAGATTTAAGAATTCTGTCATTAGATGCTTCTTTTGGAGGAGCATCACATGACAGTTTTGTCTGGAATCAGCATCCCGTGAAACAACATTTAATTGATTTAAACAATAATGGAGAAAATGTGTTTTTACTAGGCAAGTAAATGATGTAAATACATACTTAGTCTTACTGGAAATTTTAGCTTGTGATTTTGAATACACACACTGGCAAAATTAGGAGAACACAAAAAAATACATTAGTTTTTGAGATTTAATGTCTTTTATTTATTGTTTTCGCTTCATTTGACATTGTTTGTTTATTTTATGAAAGAAAAAAACAAAATCTAGGGATTATTGGGATTTATTCAAAAATAAACAATAAAAGTGGTCTAAAGTGAAAAATTTTGATGTTTTCCGTTGCGTAATGACAGAGCAAAATTAAAAGATAAAAGTAAAATAAAAAAGAATTAATAGCGCGTGTTGCCTCCTCTTGCCCTTATAAGGGCTTGGATACGTCTACCCATGCTCCTTATGACACCTTCAATCATTTCCTGAGGCAAAGTGTCCCATTCTTCAACCAGCGCCAATTTCAGCTCTTCAACATTTCTAGGAGCTGGATTTCTTGCCCGGACCCTACGTCCAATCATGTCCCAGACATGTTCTATTGGATTCATGTCTGGCGATCGTGCTGGCCAGGCCATCTGGGTTATACCGATCTCATTAAGGTAATCACACACTATGTGCGCAGTGTGGGGCCGTGCGTTATCGTGCATAAACACAAAATTTGATCCTATGAATGGGGCAAAAGGCATAACATGTGGCTCTAGGATCTCAGTTGCTGCAGAAGTGGATTGCTCGGTTCGGCTGTCCCGAGCACATCACAACTGACCGCGGGCGACAGTTTGAGTTGCACACCTTCAGGGAAGTCGCCAAGCTGGTGGGTGCTACCCACCACACCACCACTTCTTACCATCCCGCAGCAAACGGTCTCGTTGAAAGGTTACACCGACAATTGAAAGCAGCCATCGCCTGCCACTCCAACTCCAACTGGACTGAGGTTCTCCCGTGGGTGCTGCTAGGTATACGCAGCGCCTGGAAAAGCGACCTACGAACTTCCTCGGCAGAAATTGTCTACGGCGAGCCGCTTAGGCTACCTGGGCAATTCTTTGCGACCAACTCAGACGAAATGGTGGAACCGAGCAACCTCGTTAGCAGACTTCGGGCCCACATGAGCAAACTGGCACCACAACCATCATCATCGTCATCATACCAGCTCCAGCAAATCATTTTACGTGCCTAAGGACTTGGGCACGGCGACCCACGTCTTCATCCGTCAGGGTCCAGCACGAAGGCCCTTGCAGGCAGCATACGAGGGCCATACGAGGTACTACGTCGTGGGCTGAAGACGTTTGACATCCACGTGGCAGGCAAGAGACAGACAGTCACCATAGACCGCCTAAAACGGCATATATCGCCAGGGAAGAGTCTTCGGTTCCAGAACCGCAGCAAGCACCAGCGGCGGTCAAGAAGACAAAGAGTAGGCGGATAGTTAAATTCCCTGATTACTATCGCCCGTAGTCACAGTCTCGGCGGGGGAGTAGTGTGGCGACCAAAACCGCTACGGCACCCGCTTCCGCTTATGACGGTGGGACCTCAGCATAAAGTCACGCCACCAATACGTCACATCGTAGCAAGATGGCCGACGAACGTCATTAGGTTTATGGACCTTATGTAGTACTAAAATGTGATAATGGTTCACTAGTATAAATACCGCGTCCTAGGATTGTTAATAGACTACTCCGCTTTTGCTTTCGCTTGCTTGCGCTTCACGCTCCGAATTATTACTCGCTTACTCATTGCAATATTTGTACCGTAATAAGAAAAGTAATAAACAGTTTAACTGGTGCCTTCTGCTTTAATTTAAATCATCAACACCTGTGAGGTAGTCTACATAAGAAGCGGCCCAAGTCAACCTCACCATACTGGTCCACTTCAAATCTGAAAGTTGTTGAAATCCAAATCTGTTCCATCGGCAAAATTGTTCACTAACGTCGTATCGCCAATTTCCAAATTATGTTCTTCATCGTCATCATTGCTTTTAATATTCTTCCAATATTCAAACAGCTTCTTGTAGCTGATGTCGCCTATCTTGAAGGACAGTAGGTGACAAACGGTCTTCAAAAAGTTGCTTGAAGGTTTTCATTTGATTAGTACGTTGGCATTGACTGTGAATAGAGCTGGCTGTAGTACTGTCACTACCCTCTGCAGTATCGCTATGAGTGTCGTTAGTTGCATTCCGAATTTCAGGTAGAAGTTTACTGTAATTAACATTATTTGGCTCGAAAGGATATATTCCACATGACCAAAAGCCGTTTACAATAGTTTGCTCTGTTAAACAAGAATCGAGGCAGATTTTGACTTGTGGTGCAAAATCTATTCGCTTTAATTTTGCAAAGTTATTTTTTATTCGGAAATCGCTTACAACTGTCTTTCAAGTACCTTTTACAGGTTTCGACCTGTAAAAGGTACTTGGAAGACAGTTGTAAGCGATTTCCGAATCACGTACTCCAGCCTTTGGATGTAGCAGTATTTCGTACTGCTACATCCAAAGGCTGGAGTGACGTCGTACGCTCGAATCGGCAACAGACGCGTTTCTTTTTGCTCCGTAAAAAATAAAAATATTTACCGGAATTAGTAGAGTGACTGTGGAAGTGAAACGATACAATTGTTGCACAAACTAAATAGTTTATTATAGTGTATTATCATACCAATATAACATAGAATGAAGGTGTAATCATACAAATTATAATCAGAGGATCTGGTTTTTAAAAACTAAAAAGTGACAGTGCAAGTGTTAACTTTTAACTTTTTTTACCCCACCTACATATTTTTTAACAAGAGGTTAACCGTCGTTAAGAACAGTACGCTTGATTGGACACTGTTAAACATACACCACTTGGCGCGTTGGTTGCAAGTTTGAACACTCCACCCTACGCAGGCGGTCGCAGGTTCAATTCTGGCATACACTCTTCCGAACTTTTTGCAAATACGAGATATTTACTATTTTTTGTTTTTTCTTTTTTTGTGCATAAAAAGTTATCAGGATGAAGTGCGGGGCCTGTGGCAGGTTTATAGCTGCCAACGAAGCAGTTAAATGTAGAAAATGCCCGGGTTATTACCATCGCGCATGCGTTAACTTCTCAGCCTCTGCAACTATTCCACCGACATGGATCTGCCCCGGATGCAAGATAAAACTACCCCGTGAGGATAATACCCATACTCCTGTCAAGGGAGAAGAAGCTAATGTGACGGCCATGTCGACGCAACCGGAAACGCAACCAGGCCCCAAACTTAGTGGAGGCTGTGTACCGGAGCCCCAAGAGCTCATCGACCTGGCTAAGGAAATGCGCTACCTACGTAACGAGGTCGCCGCGCTCAGGACTGAAATTCGGGATTTCCGGGAGGAGATGGCGGGCCTGAAAGAATCTGTGAAGGAATGTAGCGACCGCGTAGACAGTCTCGAAAGCCGCGTTACAACAATTGAGGAAAAATTTGAGCGTGTGGAATCGCGAAACGAGACTGGATGCGTGGAATCCCTTCGTCTGCAAGAATTAGAGTCCACAATCGAAGAGCTGAAACAACAACTCAACGAACGGGAGCAGGAATCCATTCAGAATGACATTCAGCTGTCCGGTATAACAGAGGCACAAGGCGAAAATCCAAACCAAATTTTGCAGACACTTGCGGTAAAATTGGGAGTGGAGCTCGACGCACGAGATGTGGTGTTCGCTAAGCGAGTTGGCAATGTGCTCCGCGACCGCACGGAAGGTGTTACGCCGCGCCCTCGTGTCATCGCCATCCGTCTAGCCAGGCGCGCAACGCGTGACTCACTGCTTGCCGCGGCGCGAGTCCGCCGTGGCCTCACCACTGCCGATATACAGATGCCTGGAGCGGCCCATCGGATCTTCATTAACGAACGCCTAACAAAATTCAACAGGCAATTGTTTTATTTAACTCGTCAGGCTGCTGGTCGTTCAGAGTGGAAGTATGCCTGGACCAAAGATGGTCGTATACTTGCACGCAAAGAAGAGGGCAAACCAAATATTCACATCCGGACGGTGGCCGATGTCAAGCGAATTTTTGGATGTCAATAAGTTTGCTATCGGTCGTTAGTACCTGGTACGTGATTGTTAGAGATGTTTCGCACAAACATATGCGTATACCACTTTTGTCTTGTTTTATAACCTTGTTAATGTTTGTAAAATTTAATCAATTATTAGTGAAATTAATTAGTATTTCATACTTTTTCCACGTTATTTTTATCTTTATACATAGCACCTGCTGTTTATGGAAACTATGTACCTCTTTTTGTTTTGTTTTTCTTATTGCTCTGTATTTTTTTACATCACGCCACTCATTGCTGCAGCCCACGGTGATACACGTTATACTTATATCCACACTTAAAATTATTGTATTTGGTTTGCGCAATATTTATACCTATTCACAATATTCACACTTAATATTCATTATATATTTTGTATTTACTGATTTAATTATTATTGATAGTGGAGTTATTTTATTACATCTGTGATGGCTGCAAGACAACTTAAGGTTGGGCTTTGGAATGCAGGTTCGTTAGGCACTAAGCATGATGAGTTTATGGCGGCAATGCAACGGCATGACGTTGATATGTTGGCTGTAAATGAGACGTGGTTACGGACTGGACAGGAAGGTCGTGCGCCCTCTGTGCCCGGGTACAAGCTGCGACACACTCCACGTTCACTGTCAGTTAAGGGAGGCCGGGGAGGCGGGGTAGGTTTTTACATTAAGCGTGGCGTCAATGCCCGTAGTCATCCGCATCCCGTTGATCCGTCACACAATTCGGTGGAGCAAATGTGGTCGGTTCTAAGTGTCTGTGGATCTAAGTTGGCAATAGGCACAGCCTATCGGCCGCCATGGCAAGATGTTGACCTTTTTATAGATGCCGTCTCATGCTCATTGAACTCACTGACACAGTGTGAATATACAATACTCATGGGTGATTTCAATATTAATATGCTTCACGTCACAGACTCTAAAACGGTCAAACTAACAACGTTCTTAAATTGCATGGGCCTAAATCAATTGGTGCGTCACCCTACCCATAAATCAGTGCATGGTGACTCATTAATAGATATAATATGTTCTAACGTTAAGGTCCGTTCGATGGATATGGAACAAATCCCTGAGCTGGGTGCGCACGCTATGATTATAAGTCAATTTTACATTAAGCGTAATAAAATTCTGCCAAAATCAATTATTTACCGACCGCTTAAGAATATATTGCCGGATCTATTCGAGATTGATTTAAATCTGATCGATTGGAATGAGATTGCGACTATGCGAGATGTAAATGCTATGGTCAATGCTTTCGCCTCCAATTTGATTTGGTTAATGGACCTTCACGCACCCAAGAAGACTTTTATTATCAAGGAGCATCCCCACCCCTGGATAACTAATAATATTAAGTTGATGATGCGTCTAAGAAACCGTGCACATGCCCAGTTCCTCAAGTGCGAGGATAAGAGCAAACTCATTTATTATAAAGAGTTAAAATCATTAGTCAATAGATCACTGTTTTACGAGAAAGCAGCCTATTTTAAGCATAAAATCAATAGCCACTTTAAGGACTCCCAAACTCTTTGGAAAAATCTAAAAACTGCATTGATTCCTCCTAAAAATGACGTTGATTTACCTCCACTTTTTAAGAACCCAGATGAAATATGTGACCATTTTATGAATGTACCCGGTAATGACGCAGTTTGTACTTCCAGTTTAGCATACTTTGATTCTGAAAGATTTGGCGACTCCATGTTCTCTCTGAAACCGACAACGCAAAGTGAAATACTTAGAATCATAAGTCGTATAAAAACGAAGGCTGAAGGTTGTGACGGTGTCAGCATTGGCATGGTGCTAATGACGCTCCCGGTGACATTAGACGCCATAACCGCCATTATAAATATGTCTATCGAGTCATCGACCTGCCCAGAGTCGTGGAAAATCGCCAAAGTTCTTCCTTTGCCGAAAAAGTCGAACGCTACGGAAATGAAAGATCTGAGACCCATCAGCATACTGCCTGTGTTGTCCAAAGTTTTGGAAAAAGTAGTGTGCACTCAGTTAACCGAGTATCTGGAAAATAACAGTATCCTGCCTGATGTACAGTCTGGGTTCAGGAGCTCTCGGGGTACTGCCACCGCCCTTTTGGATGGCACTGACAATATTCTTGCCGCTCAAGATGCTGGCATGTGCACTTTGCTTGTGCTGCTAGATTACTCACGTGCATTCGATTGTATTAATGTGCCACTATTGCTCTCAAAGATGGGATTTTACGGTTTTGACATTCAGACGATAGAATGGTTCCGCAGTTACCTTGATAAGCGTACGCAGTTTGTTGAGATACGTAGAACAGACGGGTCTTTGGTGACCTCTAGTTATCGTTCTCTATGCAGAGGAGTTCCACAAGGATCCATTTTGGGTCCAGTATTATTCATTCTGTATTGCGCCGACATTATTAAAGTGATCAAAAAGTGCAAATATCACATTTACGCAGATGACACTCAAATTTATATTTCATTTAAGCCCCAGGACTATGAATATGCCCTTAAAGACTTAAATGAGGATCTGGAAGCCATTGTTCAGTGGTCAGAGTGCAACTCATTAGTACTGAATCCCTCGAAAACTAAGTATTTGCTCTTTGGTACAAAAGCTCAGTTAGAGGCGATTAAACCTACTGGTGACGTAATTGTAATGGGTGAACCCATTGAACGGGTTTACGAAGCACGGAATCTTGGCCTCATTATGGATTCAGAGCTTCGCTTTGAGAAACATGTAGCTGAATCAATTCGGAATTGTTTTTACAAGCTTAAGGTATTGTACAAAGCTCGTCCATATCTCAGTGAGGAATTGCGAATTATGTTGGTGGATTCTTTGGTGCTATCGAAACTGAATTACGCGGATGTCGTCTATGGTGAGCGTCTTCTGTCCAAAACTGATAGAATGATTCAGAGACTTCAGAACGCCTGCGCTCGTTTCTGTTTTAATATTCCTTTTAGAGGTCATGTTACACCATATCTAAATAAGCATAACATTTTAAAAATGAATGCACGGCGTAAACTCCATTTGGCGAATCTTTTATTTGGCGTAATAAAAACTCGGAAACCATTATACTTATATAATAAGCTTGAGTGGACAAGAGGTCACAAGAACCGGCAGGGAAGACTATGTTCCCAGAGTCTTTTAACACCACACCACAAGTCGGCAGCGTTTAGAGGTAGTTTCCGGTATGCGGCGAGTAAATGTTGGAACTATATTCCCCCACCCATAAAATACTGCGGAAGTGGACTAACTTTTAGGGTAAAGCTAAAGGAGTTTCTGCTAAAACACCAGAGACAGAATGAGAATACTCAAGGCACCACATCTGCTGTTTGATCCATAGTTGCCACCTCGCTAGGCTGTTATTGAAAGGCTGGTTTGCGAGCCATCATTGAATTTTATTTGGTTTTTATTTACTTTTTATACAAATTCTTTTATGTTTACTTTTTTAGAAGTGTGAATCAATTTATAATATATAATGACATTATTATATTTGAATGACGGTTTTTTTTTTTTGTAATTTTGTGATCAATTTTATTTTATTTTTGCTTATAATGTTCATGTTGTTTTTATGTAATAATATTGTGTTATAGAATTTTTGATTACTTTACAACTTCACTTTGATTTTGCTACCTATGTATTTATTATGTTTACACTTATTTTCTTTTTATTTTAATATGTCTACTGCGTGTTCGAGCGTATGGCACCCGTGGGCTGCAGCTGAAAATCAGCGTTAGGTGGTAATACCTAGTGTTGCCACCTGACATTATGCTGAGCTGAGGCCCTTTTGGCACAATATTGTATTTTTGTTTTTACATAATTTATCTCTTCAATTTGTAAGGTGTTTTTTATTGTGTCAATAAATGCAATTTTCTTTCTTTCTTTCTTTCTTACGTGAGTAGAATTAGGTAATAGAGCTACAAGTATTATACCATTTTCTTTACAAAATAAAGATTAAGGTAGAGATATATGTGATGTGTGGCCATCTAGAAATAACACAACTGGAAGTGGTATTGCATTAGTAACTAGCCAAGGATAGAAACAGTTCGTTATATATTCGTAAAAAGCACCCATATTCATCCATCCAGATTCGGTGTTACCAACAGCCCAGCCAGATGGCACAGTCGATACAAGGTTTTTAGGCATACGCTTGTAGGGATATAAAACCATAGGTGGTGTAGGATGGGAAATCATCAAATGACCCCTCCCGCTCTGGGTGGAGCGGCAGGGAGTGTCAGACTTTTACTGACTAAAACCCACCCTTAGTCCTCCTAGTGCCTTTCTTCCCAGGGCCGCGGTAACTCTTTCGAACAATTCCGCAACCCTGGCAGGCTCTGGCCCTGGCGGGCCCCGTCTCCGTTGCTGACTGCTCGTTGCTGACGGCGCGTTTGGAGTGAACGCGCCGTCGAATCTGGCCTGACCTGATCGGACAGCGAGCTACCCATTGCTCGCTGTCCGCAGGCGTCAGTCACTGCGCCTTGCCCAGGAGCGTCAGTTCCTGAGAGGCGCAGCGACTGACGTTCGTCTGGAGGAGGCGAAATGGGGCCATTACTGGCACTCCATTTCGGCCCCCTCCCGAGCAGTGGCAGCGGCGGCGACGGTGGCGGCGGCTGCGGCGGAAGCGACGGCGGCGGCGGCGGCGGTGGAGGAGGGTTTTCTCCTCGACCCGGCCCTGGCGGGTGGACCGCAGGCTTTGCCCCCAGCCCAGTGATCGGCCGGCTTGCCAGCTGCCGCACATGCGAAGCAGTGCGGCGCGGCGTCGCACGAGCCGGCCCTGTGACCGGGCTGACCACAGCGGAAGCAGTGGTCACTGCGGTCCACCTCCGAGGTGCAGCGTACTCCCACGTGGTTGCCAACTTGGCAACGGAAGCACCTCAGAGGTCTGGGCTCCAGCAGTTTTACCTGCGCGGAGACCCAGCCCACCAAAAGCCTTCGGCCCTCCGAGACTTTCTTGGCCGCCGACACGGGGCAGCTCACCACTACGGTTCGCATGCCCGTGTTGTCAGGACGGATGGTGCCCGCCTTCACCTCCTCTGCAGAGCACCCCCCCGTCCTGACGACGGCGGCCAACACCTCCTCCTCCGTGACGGAGTCGTTCAGGCCCAAGATGCGCATATCTATGCACTTCGTGGGCCTGGACACTCGGACGTCATCCGCGCCCAAGGACGCCCTAAGCCTTTCGGCTAGAGCGTCCGCGGCCGGACCGCTGCCTGCTCCAGGGATCTCGAGCATCCTGGCCCCGGTCATGGTGACCCTGAGCCGGAGACCCCCGACGATGCCAAGCTCACCGAGGTTGATGGCCTCCTTGGCCTTGGTGAGCGTATTGGCATACGTCACGTCCCTCTTCACCGCGTCCGGCTGCAGCGTTAAGACTACAGCCGCGGTCTTCGGGGCGCGGAGCGCAGCCGCGACGCCTCGCGCTCGCTGCCGCCGCCTTCTTTCCCGCCTCTTTGCCGCCCTGGCTGCCTTTCCCGCCTTCTTCTTCTCCCCGGCAACTTGCCATTCGGCTTGAGCCGGGGGAGGAGCTGAAGGCGAGGAAGCCGGGGGGAGCTGCTGCTCAGACGGCGCAGGAGCCTTCGCCGTCCGCGCAGCAACCCCACCCTTCCTCTTCCTTCCCGGGGCCGGGTCCGGTTTTCCCGACACCGGCTTCGCGGGTGCCGGCCCGGACCCTTTGTCCTGGCCGGACGACCCCGGTGTGGCAGCCACGGCGGCCGCGTACGACGCCGCCTTTTTTTGGGCTGGAGCCTTCCCACTCGCCGCTAACGGGGGGCGCAAGACGATGCCCTCCAGGACGGAAAACCGCGCCTGGAAGGCAGCCATCTCCTGCCGCACCAGGTCCAGCACCTGGCCCTCCTGCGGCACGGGGTGGCTGTTCTCCCCGCGCCCCCCTTTAGGCGCCCCCTGTGGGCCGGCTCCCTGTAGCCTGGCCAGGTCTGCTCGGAGCCCCGTATTCTCCCTCTGGAGGCGCTCCGTGGCGGCAGCCAAGCGGGCGACCTCCGCCCGCAGGTTGGACATCTCGTCCACCGGAGGCCCACCTCGATTAGCCTCCGCTGCCGCCAGGATGGAGGTCAGCGCTTCTCTTATGGCCCTGTTTTTAGAGGAGAGTTTCCTCTTCAGGGCCACATCGCGAAGCGCGGCCTCCACCGCCTCCGCAAACCCGGCCCTCCGAAGCTCCTGTCCGGAGTCATCCGGCTCACCGCCGGAGGACTCCGAACCAGGAGCCCTGCTACCGCCCTCTCCGGGGGGTCGTCCAGCATCGGCGAGCTCCCCGGCTCGCCGGCCAGTCTCCTTGGGGGCAGGAGCTCTGCTCTTGCCTCCCTCTCGGCCCTTACCCCGCCTACTGGTGGGGATCTTGCGAGCCGAGGCAACCTCGTCGCTGCAGGACGACCCCTGGTCTTGCTCTGGTCTGGGCCGCTTGCGGAAGGACCTGGAGTCCTCCGAAGCAGCCCCCGCTCCCTCGGGTACAGAGCTCGCCGAGCTAACGGTCGCTAGGTCGTCGGAGTCCAACTCAGACTCCGACTCTACACCCGCGCGACGCTCAAGCGAGCCCTCCTCCCAATACAGCGCACCTTCGCCCGTGCTCCGCCCGACCGACACTCTGTCGGGCGAGTCAAAACTAAAACCGATCAGGTCCTCCTCGGATAGTATAGATCGGGGGCCTCCTCGGCCCTTGTTGCCAACGGCAAACGGTTGGTGGACAGCCCTGTTGCCCCCCCCAGAATACGAGGGGCTTGACGCGCGAGGCGTGGCGGATTCTCGGACCGCTGTGCAGTCCGTACCGCCCTGGGGTAGTATCTGTTTAGCAGAACTGTCCATTGTTGTCCTTTTAAAGGGTGCGGTCCCTATCTCCCCTCCTCTCTCCCTCTCTCTCACTGCTTGCTCGCTGCCCTCACAGTCACGTCTGATGATCAGACGCGTACCAGAGAGCAGCGAGCAAGCCAATGAGACGCACACCGTCCGAGGACCCGAACACTGCTCAAGTCTCCGAACGGTGTGCCCCTCTTGTGTCTCTCTTGGTCTGGTCTCTCACTTGGGACCTTCCGGCATGAGTGGCTCTACCGGCAAAGCCCCCAAGATCACTGAGACACGCAAGCCCCACCACGACGGCAACGTGGAGACACGGTTGGTGGGGAGGTGGTGCTACTTTGCTGTCAGCAGCAACATTAACCAATACAGTTAAACACTCTTTTTCATCATTGGCCACTCGAGTATATACTTTTTTTGCTGCCTCGTTGCACAATGACTTGTTTTGCCTTCGGACACAAAAAGAATCCAGTTTCGTCGCAATTAAAGATTCTTGCTGGATCATCTAGTACTTTAATTAAATTATTTTGTTCAAAATATTGACGCACACGACCAAAATATAATCTTATAGACTCTTCTTTCACTTCGTTTCTGTGTGTTGGCAAATTCTGCGCAACTCTTTTCGAAATTGAGGGATGTCTTTTCAAAAAATTTTGAAACCAGTATCGACCGGGTACTCCGTCTTTAAATGGGTTCGGGCGCTTTAATGTTTCCACTAATTTTGAGACCGTTTCCAGTAGCTGGTCTTTTGTTACAGGAAAACCTAATCTTCCCAAATAGTGAATCCAGTCTATTAACTGACGTTCTTCGTCCTTGGTGAAAACGGTCTGAACACCACAGCTTTCATTAGAGTACTTATTATCTCTCTTGTCACGAAGAGTTGTTCTGGGAATCCCAAACTTCTTCGAGGTTTCATAGATACTAGAAACTGTAGAAATATTTACATAAGAACAAAGTTAGTGTATACGGCTACTAAAGCTCTTGAATATATGGCGTTAATAGCTCAAATATAAGTTAACATACTAAGGAACTGAGTTAGTATAGCCTCCTGCCTATAAATTTATGCAATTTAACAAAAATCATGGCACACAAAAGATACGACAAGTACTTATCAGCGACATGGGTCGACAATAGGAATAAAATTGTGATTTTTGTTCCTATTACCGCCTATTTTTAATATTGAATTTTAAGTAAAAATAAAATAGTATCTCATTAAAATGAATCATTATTTGTGTTCCTGAAAGTGTCAAAAATGCATCAAAAGAACTGGAAGTTACATTAAAATGCTTGACGATATAATCTTCTGCTAAAAAAGAAACAAGAGTACTTACGCCATCGGGAATGCCACACTATGGAAAATGCACTAAGGTCGGCGTCCACGGACGAACTGAGCAATTATTATTTAAATCGTCGAGTTACGCACACAAACAAGAGATAAACATTTGCAATACAAATACATCTACATTTTTTTTAAGCCGGCGCCAGATATAGTTCAAACATTTGAACATTTAAATTTTGTACACTTGTTTGAACACTTATTGAAGTAACCTGCCAAACTGCCTTGCGAATACATCTCTCCACAGTACGTTCACTAACCACAAACAAGATGGACGACGACTTTGTGGATGCAGTATGCCTCTACTATTTAAGTGCATGTAATTATTTATTAAATGTCATGCAAAAAAATATATCAAAACGGCCAAAAAGAAGGTGCGAATGGATGTGTGAAATGTATCGTAACATAACAAGGTATTGTATTATGTTATTTATTATGAAATTATAAATACAAAAATCCAAGTCTTATAGGGCGCAACCCGCCGCAGCATGTATAAAATAATGTCAAAAGTCGCCAAACAAAAATTATTTTACTTTCGAGGTAATTAAAAATGTCCACAGAGACTGTACTTTAAAATATATCAATGAGAAATTGTATCAAAAGCGGATGAATGCGAAAGTAATTAAATCAATTTTGATAACATTTTGCACGGATATACACTTCTGGACACATCTATTGGCCCACCTTAGAGTTTAGGTTTCGATGGCCCCTACCGAAATATGATTGCTAGATTGAACAAAAACTGTTGATGCAGTTTTAAACCTGATACATTTTACCATCTTTTTCGATCGTATTGTTTTAAATTTGAATTCAGAATACCATACGACATGGAGCTACGCCTAACAAGTCGGATATGCGCCTTGTAAAAGGCAATTGATTTTTGAATAAAAAACATGTTTTATCAAATAAAGGTTTAATTTAATAACGCGTGTTGCCTCCATGGGCATCTACCACAGCTCTCATACGATTAGGCATAGAGTTTATCAACCGCTCTATGAAATTTTGAGGGATCATCTCCCATTCCTCTTCTATGGCAGTTTTCAACTCCTGCATCGTCTGGGCAACTGGCTGACGAGCCCTAACACGTCTTTTTAGCTCGTCCCACATGTGCTCAATGGGGTTCATGTCTGGGCTTCTGGCTGGCCAGTCCATAACTGTGATGTTCACATCCCGAAGATATTCCCTGACGATGCCGGCCGCATGGGCTCTTGCATTATCATGCATAAAAAGGAAATTTGGGCCCACATAGTCCGCGTATGGTATCACGTGAGGTTCTAAGCACTCACGAATGTACCTTTCAGCATTTAATGTTGGCAGCCGTGGTCCTGTAACAACCTCAAGTTGAGTTTTGCCGCTCGCGGATATACCGCCCCAGACAGTCCATGAGCCACCGCCATAAGCAACCCTCTCTTCAAAGCAGCATTGTGCGAAACGCTCTCCCTTACGTCGGTAGACCTTCTTCCTTCCATCATTGCCATGTAACACAATTTTAGACTCATCAGAAAAGAGTACACGGCTCCAATCTTGCTGTGTCCAATTTAAATGACTGCGTGCGAAATGAAGGCGCGCTGTTCGGTGGGCTCGCGTTAGTTTGGGCCTATTAGCTGGCTTGTGTGGTACCATATCGCGTTCTTTTAACCTTCTCCGAACAGTTCGAGCGCTCACAGATACTCCGTGGAAGTCGCGAAGTTGGTTTTGTATCTCAATGGAGGTAAGGTGACGATTTCTCAAGCTGGTCGTCACGATGAATCGATCCTGCCTTTCAGTTGCGACCCGAGATCGTGGCCTTCCTTGGCGACGAACAAAGCCGCCAGTCTCTAGGTACCTCCGATAAACGTTTCGGACCGCAGATCGACTTAAATTAAGTTGAGCACTCACGTTTCTTTGGCTGTGTCCGGCCTGAATAAGTGCCACAGCTTGGGCGGCGACTTCAGGTGAAGTATCCATAGATTATTGATAGAACCTCACCTTAATGTTAAGAATAAGTAATGTTTGTTGCAAAACCAAAGATATCAATCACTTTTTCAAGAATTAAATCCAAGTAAACCAATAAAACCAAGTTTTCTTAATATTCGATTGTTTGATATCAACAAACAGGCTCCAAATTGTCTTTTGTTTCTTTAAATTCTGTGTTCGAAATTCAAAAAAAGACTATTGAATGAAATTGTGAATGTGCCAGGTTCAAAACTGCATAAAAACTTTTTGCTCGACCTAATATAAAATTTTAGCTAGGACCAAACGAAACTGAAAATACAAGGTGGGCCAATAGATGTGTCCAGAAGTGTATTTTGTGTCGCAAGGTTGGAAATAATTTCTCGTATTATCAATATACTTAGGTACCTACATTGCATAGTACCTACATTGCAAAGATAATGTTTAATTTAATGTTATTTTTACTTGTTTCAGAGCATCCATGAAAAAAATGCTTGACGAAATGATGCCTCGACCAGTGGGTTACTTTAGTAACTTTTATAGAATGTCCTGTCAAGATTTTGAAGTACTACTACAAAAAATTTCTCCTATAATTTCAAATGTAAATTTACTTACCACTTGCATAAAACTTAACTAAACTTAACGCACTAGGTCAGGGTTGGCGAACCTTTATGTATCAACGTGCCATTTTTTCTAAAGTAATGTTAAATGAGGTCATAGACGTGCCATCACATAGCATCGCAAGTTAGGGCCAGCTCACAATATAATAATAATAATATAGTAGTTTATGCAACGACCATATAAAAAGGGTTATTAAAACACGAGTGTGGGTTTATCACACGAGGCGTAGCCGAGTGTGATAATAGCACCACACGAGTGTTTTAATACCTAATTATATGCCGTTGCATACACTATTTTATCTGCACTCATACAGTTGAAATAAAATAAGTGGAAAAATAGTTAATTCCAATATGGCGGATATTCTCATTGCGTATTCGAATGACTGCTCAGCGCGCTCAAACATAGACAAAGATAAAAGCTGGCTCATTGACTTAAGTCAATGAGCCCGCGCCAAAAATTAAAAAGAAAAAGTGTGCTATAAAAATTAAAAAGTTATTTTATGATGCAGTTGTTTAAAAATCGAAGGAAAATGTTGAACTGTAATGGTTTTTTTTTTTAAATTTTACCTATCCACGAAAAAAAAGTATGTATTTATGCATTCGTTTTTGAACTCATATTTAGAACATTACGTTGTGAGTGTAGATAAAATACTATTTATAACTCAAAACTCTTTATTTACTACAAAAAAAAAATTTTTCCATGTCACAGTTATACCTACGTATTATACGTAATTAAAGTATAAGTATAATTAGTGAGACTTCATCAGAGGCGGCTTGTGACATTTTTGTATGGGTGTTCACAAAAAAAAAGAAAAACGAGAGCTTACCATTTATTTTATTTGTAAAGAAAATCCATTCGTCGTTCTTTTTGGCGAGCGAAGACATCTATAACTTTCGTGTGAAAATCAGTTATGGAATTAATTAAACGTTTTTCTATGCTTATCATACACAATGCATTGAGACGGTCTTGTGCCATAGTATTTCGCGTAAACGATTTGACTTTATTTAATGTCGAAAAACAGCGCTCACATTTAACTGAGGTCATAGGGATAGTGCATACAATCAATAAAAGTTTTCATGCTTTCAGCAAATACCGACTCTAACGAAAAATTAATAAAATGTTGAAAATAAAGCAACGGCGCCATCAGCATCGTGAAAATCTTCTCTGCTATAAATTACTATTTACTCGTTTTTTAGTTTGTTTTTTTCCAGGAAATTGTGTGTTTACCACTTTTTTGAAATCATTGTTTCATAGCCAAATCGATCTCTGACACAAAATCAACCAAACCTCTATAGATCCCGGGATTTAAAGATTCCGTAGATTCATCATGCCCACGTAAAGCAACTTGAAATGCACCACAAAATACCACGCAGTCTATTAAACCCCGTAAAATATATCGATTTTCATCAACGCGTTCATTAAACTCTCTAATAGATTTTCGATACCGTAGGCAGAATCGAGCGCCTTGCGAATATCCTGTCTCCCGATAGATGCCAATTGCACTTCACTTAGCATATGAAATCGAGATTGCGAATGTTTTTTAATTTTTATTGAAAGATGCGCTAAATCATCAACACCCGTTTCCGTCCATGCAGATTCACCAGCACCGCCGCTGCCGCCGGTGCCAGTTCCAAACACCAGACACGTGTAAGGAGACATACTCTATCGAATGCCGAATGACCTGTATCAGTCAGGACCATTGGCTGTTTTATGTGCCTAAAATGTTTTTGTCGCTGGCATTTATCGCAGCGGTTTACAAACTCCGTGACGTCATATTCTAATTTTGGCCAAAAATAATGGCGTTTTATATTGTTAATCATTCGCCGTATACCGGCGTGGCCGCTACTCGGTAATAGGTGATAGTCATTTAAAATTATACGTATTGTATCGCGATCATTTATAACTTTTACACCTTTTATAATATATAAACGTGGTCCGGACCAATTAGGTGTACTATTTATACTTTGAATTAAATCTTTTATTAACGCAATGTTTTCATTATATCGTACAATGTACACATTATCAAGTTTCATTTGTTTACAGTAATTAGCCAACTCCCGTACAAAGGCATCTCGTGCGCATTGTAATCGGCAAGATGGGTTTACTCTTAGTATACAATTTGATGCAACATAATTAAATAATGTATTTGATTGGTTATTCCATTCGTGTTCATTCACAAACCTTAATTCAATGCAATCCTTCGGTTTTCTAAGCAACTCCATAACTCTTGGGTGATCAGACCAGTCGTTTGTAGATTGCTTATCAACCATAGGGTTGTCCCTTATACCTTGTGCACTTCGTTCACACATACGCTTTTTCTGACCTCTGGTTAATACAGACACAACGTGTTGATTAATTTCCTTCAATTCATCGCTTGTTATCCGGATACGTGACAAGGCATCTGCAGCTGCATTGTCAGTACCTCGAACATATTCTATTATGTAATCGTACTCTTCTATTATTAAACGGAATTTAGTCAAACGACTAGATGGATTTGTTTGATTAAATAAATAAACTAATGGTTTATGATCGGTTTTGATAACAAATTTTCTACCATAAAGATATGGTCGGAAATACTTTACTGACCATACGATAGCGAGTAACTCTTTTTCTATCGTGGGGTACCTAATTCTGCTTTATTTAGACTTCGACTTGCATAAACAATTGGTCCGTTATCACCATTACATAACACGGACCCGATTGCATAGCCGGACGCGTCTGTTTGTAATACAAAAGTATTGTTTTCATCGAAGTTGGGATATTGTAATATTGGTGGTGATATTAATGACTCTTTTAGGGATTCGAAGGATTTCTGACACTCATGCGTCCATTCAAATTTTACGTTTTTTCGACATAGTCTGTTAAGTGGTAAAGATTTTGCGGCAAAGTCAGGTATAAACTTTCGATAAAAGTTGACGAACGCTATGAACCTTTTTGTTTCGTCTGCATTTTTGGGCACGGGATAATTTTTTACTATGTTTACTTTCTCTAAATCTGGTTTAATTCCTTCAGATGTAACGACATGTCCTAATAACTGCATTTCTTTTCTTAAGAAATCGCACTTTATTGGATTTAGTTTCAAGTTAACTTTGCGCAATCTAGTTAAAATATCTATTAGGTTTTTATTATGTATTTGTAAATTACGCCCAAAACAGATCAAATTATCCAAATATACAAATAATTTATCATATACAGGTCCAGACATGGCAATTGTCATTAGACGAGAGAATGCACTTGGGCTTATTTTTAATCCCATAGGTAACCGGGTCATTTGATATTGACCTGAAGGCGTAGTGAATGCTGTATACTTTCTGCTCTCTGGTTTTAATTTTGCTTGATAATAAGCTTGTGATAAATCTAATTGTGAAAAATACATCGAACCGGATAAGGAATCTAAAATATCGGTTATGTTCGGAAGTGGAAATTTATCGTCTGTAATTCTAGTATTTAATTTACGAAAATCTATAACCAGCCTCCATTTCTTAGAAGTGTCATCAGATTTTTTGGGTACCAACAAGATAGGGCTTGACCACTCACTTTTTGCGGGTTCAATGATCTTTTCAGAAAGCATTTTCTTAACTTGTGCTTCAATTTCCTTACGCTGTGAAAAGGGCAACCTGTACTGTCTAATATAAACTGCATCAGTGTTTGGTTTTAACTGTATACCTTGTTCATAAAGGTTAGTGGTAGATAATTTATCATCTGGCAGATGAAACACATCCGAAAATTTTGCGCATATGTTTTCGATTGACGACCTTTCTTCATTGGTTAGATGACCTAATTTTAAAAGAGAAAACATAGTGCGTACTCTCTCTCCATCAATTTTACTATCCCTTTCAAAGTTACAGATGTCGTAGTCTGATAATAAATGTATTTCCGGTCTAAAATAATTAATATCTACTTGCGCTTCGCGGGTATTTAATATTTGTATACTAATTTGTCCATTGTTTGGTTTACAAATACTTCCAGCTATAAAAACTCCATCGCATAATTGATTCGGTAAAATCACACAGTCTTCGGTAAAACTACTATCTAACATAAATATTTTCTCATATCTAGGTGGTATAGTTATAAAACTCGTTTTGTTTGGCGAGCTATTAATCATGGGCAGTGTTAAATTATTGTCGTTTTTCTGTAAAGTTATCGTGTTATTTTCATAATTCAAAATAGCTTTATATTTGCTCATAAAATCTCTGCCGATTATACCATGTTGTAGACCAGGTATGGTGCGCATAATATAAAATTTGTGTACAAATTCCTGTCCATTTGCGATCATTGTAACATAAACATGGCCTGATGTTAGTACTTTGCCCCCAATGACATTTATACAGGGTTACTGGTAATTCGACGTATATCCGTCAAGGGCTGATAAGGGGGCCAAAATGCAACAAATTGAACCCCCCATATGTATGGCCGAAATTCAATAGTTTTCGAGATATTTGAATTTTAAGGGTTTTTCGAAATTTACCCAAAATTTGACATTTAATTCCAAATAAAAGAACCCACATACCCATTCAAGGGTACCATTAAAAATGATGTTGTAGCTGGCACTTCAATTAAGCTATGGGCATCATTAAAACTACTTAATTTAACAAAATAATTAAAATAATGACCGAAGTAAGAATAATATCTTACCAATATTTTCATTTTACGCTTCAAAAATGTTGTCTCGTCAAAAAAAATTCTATGACATTAATCGTACAAATAACTAAAACAACTTGCCTATTTAGTAGGCTTTCCAAAAAGGTATAAAAGTCAATTTTAAAATACATAATTCGTGGCATGGCATGTCTTTGAACCGGCGCGGGGAGAGAAATCATCTGTGTTCTTAGTTTATCATCCTCGCTAAAACAACCGATTTTACTGGCGAAATTCTACCTGATGGGGCGAGGTGTGCGGGTGGGGGAATACACGGCGTTTGCTGCACTCGCGTCGCCTTCCTTAGTACAGTTCGCGTCAAATAACTATGCCCCTCTGAAGTTAGCCATTTGCAAAGATCGCGTAGGTGCAGTCACGTAGACGGGAGCAAGCGGGACGCAAGCATGCATCGACCGTAAACGAGCGACTGAGACATAAAATCGCGCCGTCATAATCCCCGCCCCGCGCATGCGCAGTTGCAGTTTGTTCATAATTTTGACTACTACGCAGCCACTCGTAGCCAACTTCAGAGGGGCACAGTTATTTGACACGAACTGTAAAAAACGAACAAACTGCAACTGCACATGCGCGGGCGGGGATTATGACGGCGCGATTTTATGTCTCAGTCGCTCGTTTACGTTCGATGCATGCTTGCGTCCCGCTTGCTCCCGTCTACGTGACTGCACCTACGCGATCTTTGCAAATGGCTAACTTCAGAGGGGCATAGTTATTTGACGCGAACTGTACTAAGGAAGGCGACGCGAGCGCAGCAAACGCCGTGTACTCCCCGGCCCGCACACCTCGCCCCATCAGGAAGAATTTCGCCAGTAAAATCGGTTGTTTTAGCGAGGATGATAAACTAAGAACACAGATGATTTCTCTCCCCGCGCCGGTTCAAAGACATGCCATGCCACGAATTATGTATTTTAAAATTGACTTTTATACCTTTTTGGAAAGCCTACTGAATAGGCAAGTTGTTTTAGTTATTTGTACGATTAATGTCATAGAATTTTTTTTGACGAGACAACATTTTTGAAGCGTAAAATGAAAATATTGGTAAGATATTATTCTTACTTCGGTCATTATTTTAATTATTTTGTTAAATTAAGTAGTTTTAATGATGCCCATAGCTTAATTGAAGTGCCAGCTACAACATCATTTTTAATGGTACCCTTAAATGGTTATGTAGGTTTTTTTATTTGGAATTAAATGTCAAATTTTGGGTAAATTTCGAAAAACCCTTAAAATTCAAATATCTCGAAAACTATTGAATTTCGGCCATACATATGGGGGGTTCAATTTGTTGCATTTTGGCTCCCTTATGAGCCCCTGACGGATATACGTCGAATTACCAGTAACCCTGTATAGATGCGTTCCGTTTGGATTGGAATATTCCAACGTGCTACAGTTTCGTATTTCAATACTGATATTGATGCCCCTGAATCTATAAAAAACCCATACTTGGCATCTTGTACTAAGAATTCTACAGAGCTGTTATTGTTACAAGCAAATATAAAATGGTTATCGAAAAAACTGTAATGATTCAGGAATGTGTCTTTCTGTGTGTTGGGGCGTTTGATTTCGGTCTGTTAAATCGATTCTATTTATGCCATTTTCTATAGCATGCACATTACCACTGCGCGTGAAAATCCGTCTAGGCCTACCGCGAGATGAACCCCGCATGTGACCACGATTGTTGCTGAACTGTTGCTGGATTCTTTGGTTTTGCCTAGGATTATGAAAATATCCTCTACTATTCCCTCTCTGCATAAATCGGTTGTTGTTCGATCGATTAGGACGGCTGTTGTTACCGTAACTATATCCGCGATTTCTAAATGAGTTGCCTTGGTATCCGACATACACAGAAGCGTCTGAATTTTGCCGACTGCATGATAATTCCTCATCCTTAGCTGCTCTTATAGTATCTTTCAATGTTTCATAATTACGCGCTGCTAAAATAGTGCGGATTTCGCGGTTGCGCAAGCCATCAATAAAGCTTTTAATCGCAATTTTTTCATTTTGGGGCCGTAATATTTTATATGCAGTTTGGTCCTCACCTGCTTGCGCGACCGTCAAATCCACAAAAAGCTGCTCGACCTTGGACCCATATTTTTCTATAGAACAACCGTTTTGGTTGATTTGTGTCAACTCCTTGTGTATTGCTGTACTCGACTTCTTTGTAAGAAGGTGTTGACGCATTTCGATAATAAGCGACTCGCAACTGTCATAAGAGGTAGACAATCTTAATTTAGCATTCTCGTTTAATCTGGTTTTTAATATAAACTTAACTAGCATTTTGTTGCCTTCTTCGGTGAGTGAAGAACTATATAACTCTATGGTATCTATTAAACTTTTCGTGACATTTTCATCACCATTCATAACCGGTAGTAATGCTATGGCAGTTCTATAATTAAAAGCCTCCATATTGTCTACTTCGGTTCTAGTTTCGACTATACACTCGACACTTGGTTGGGAATATATTTTGGAGCAAAAATTTTCTATATGGGCAAAAGTATTTTTAAATAAATCACAGTATGACTGAATTTCCTGTAATACACTTGTACTTAATTGTTTCTTTTCTATTTGTATTGCTACGGATTTTAAACATTCATCAAATTGACATTTTATTAATGTTGCTTCCTCTAACTTTTGTTTAAGAACAGTCTCCGTCCTTCTAGGGTAACTTAGTTTTTTCAAACTATGTTCAATATTTGTTAATTGGTCATATAATAGGCCAAGGTCATTTGCCATTACCAAATTTAATAAAGAATTTTCCACATGGAAACTGATTATTCTATGATTACATTACAATACACGTATAAAATAATAATAATAAGCTATTAGCCGAATAAACCAGAAACTCCACTCATAACCGTAACGTTACTTTTTGTGTTTCACTTGAGTAGATTACAACTCACTACACTTTCCACTATTATTTTCAATCACTTACTGCGGTTTCTGGCCTCTGACACCCGCTTCCTGGCGAGTCTCCTGGCGCTGCTGGCGGCACTCGTAACAAACACGAGTCTCCGGGTGCGGTCGACGGAACGAACGTGACAGGTTTTGTGCGAAAACCTCATTCCTTATCCACGAATGGTGACAATTTCGGTACAGTTTATACATTGCATAAAGTCCGGCGATTCCGAGCAAGGTGCAAATAATAAACATTACGATACTAATGTTTGATAGGTGATATTCCTGTGCAGAAGCCGAATTTGATCCTCCCGATGCACTCTGCGATATAAAAACGTCCTCTTTTTCTACATTTGATCGGCACATTTTAGTCATCAAATTAAAATATCACTGTTATAGAAAAATAATTCACTTATCATAGTTCACTAATCAAGTTACGCGACCGAACTCGGCACCCGTCTCAAATGGCAGGGTCGCCATGTAAGGTTGTCGGTCCAGGATGATGATATAAACAAGTGCCTTCATTGGAATCTCGTTTATTACTGCCAAGATTATAGAATACACACACATAAGTCTTACACACTACACACGGAAAACAAAATAATTTATTACTTTCTTCACATCCACATAACCAAGGTGTTTTAATATATTGTTCAGATTTAAAGACACGCGTAAAAGATTGCGTTTTCGTAACACATTTTTGAATAAGTGCAATAATAGGCCGTGGCGGCCCCTTTGCTTTCAGTTCGAGACGCATTTCGGGAGTCTTTTCACAATTTTTAATAAAAGATGCACTGTATTGTTCCATTTTTAACATAAAAGTAGCACACAAACTTTTTTTCAACACGTATTTAATTAGACATAGGATAAACTTTGACCCAAAGTAAAGAAAACGACAGCGACGCGCGACGACACGTTTGTTTGTTTACATAAAACTGGCAACTACGCGATGCAATTTGTAAAATTCTCACTGACCACCAAACCGTGATCTGGCAACGTAGCGCAGGAGCGGCGCTCCAGATTAGGCAAATTTCTCCTAAGAAATCTGTTCGGTACAATATTGGCAACCGAACAGCTCAGCACTTTTGCCTGCATGCATTTCCATAAATGCATGTATCGCAACTATCGCCAGTTAGTGCGTGTTCAGATACCAATCGCGTAACTCGAATCAAACCATCTTAGTGCTAATTTAGCTAATAATTATTACCATTTAATAGTTAACTAGTGCACAATATAACTTTGAACCATATTATTGCGTATCATTAAACCAGTATTCGTAAACCAACAACCAAACCATTAACATTCCGGTATAAACTCAACCGAATCAACCAATCTATCAACCAACACTAGGAACAGTACTAAACCAAGCAGGCACTACTTTCTACATGGTCCTTCGAGCATCAAAGGGCTCGGTTCGCGAAGTACAGTGAAGTGTTTGTGCGCCGGGACCTTGCAACCAGTGTGTGTTTTACCAGTTTGTAGGGAGTGTAAGTAGGCAGTGAGTTCCAGTTGGAGAAATTGGGCAGCTGTCCCGTAAGAAGAATATAAGGTCAGACCAAACCATTTTATACACTTTTTTTTCACTCGCGTATTTAGCCGACCGGGAGAATAATGGAGCAGTTAGCAGTCAGCCAAACGGAGGTCTACGACTCTTTCGTTAAACTTCTAACTAATATCGAGAAAAATGGGACACTAACGAACCAAAACTACTCGCTGACTTAGACAAAGATATGCGGAACCAGCAAATCTACGAGTTTAAGCAGCCAGACTCAACGAAGACATTGGGACTAGGATGGAACCCGCAACAGGACAAATTCATCTTTGACTCAAAACTGGAGCCAGCATCATTACCAAAACCAACCAAAAGATCGCTTCTCTCCGACATATCAAAAATATTTGACCCATTAGGCTGGCTCACACCATTAACTATCACCATGAAAATACTATTCCAAAGCATCTGGTTATCAAATCTTAACTGGGATGACGCGCTACCAGAGGATATCAAGATCCAGTGGCTAAACTTAAGGGAAGAATTAAAAGACATCAACACCATAGAAGTAAAACGATGGTTAGGAACAAAGGAAAACCATAGCTTGCAACTACACGGCTTTTGTGATGCGTCGAATAAGGCGTATGCCGCTGTTATATATTGCAAAGTCAGTGACCAAAATAATGCTAACGAGGTAACTCTAGTCGCCGCAAAATCAAGATTAGTGCCTGTTAGCAAAGATATATCGATACTAAGGTTGGAGTTAATGGGTGCCCAACTATTATCGCAGCTGATGCAAAAAGTACAGACTTGCTTGCAGTCGTATAACCAGGAAATACATTGCTGGAGTGATTCAACAGCAGTATTAGGATGGATTCAAGGAGATCCAGCGAGATGGAAACCATTCGTCTCAAATCGCGTGAAAACTATCAGCAAACTAATAGCAAAAGAAAAGTGGAGTTATGTAAAAACCAATGAAAATCCAGCCGACTGTGCCAGCCATGGATTGAAAACCAAACAATTGAAAAACCACGATCTGTGGTGGCAAGGGCCATCATGGATTCAACCATTGCAAAACCATGACATACTACAAGCCACGTATGAAACCAGCTTAGAGATAAAACGGACTAACGCAGTAGTGGCGGAAAATTACCAGAAAACAACCGTGACCATACCAAACATTATTAACCATTTATTAAATAAATTGAATTCATTCGCAAAAATTGTACGCGTTTTTGCATGGATACTAAGATTACCTACTGCCAAGACAGGCCGTCAACATTATCTCACATTACATGAACTGCGTCGAGCTAAACTGCTGATTATAAAAAGTGTGCAACATATGGAGTTTGCCAGCGATGTTAACTGTCTAATTAAAAACGGAAACGTGCATTCGAACAATCAACTTTTACCATTACACCCTATAATAGACCAAGACGGTATTCTGCGAGTAGGGGGCAGATTAAGAAACGCACAAATAAGTATAGACATGAAACACCCAATCATATTACCACACAACCATCGACTTACCACGCTAATCATCCAATATGCTCATGAGCTCACCTACCACGGTGGAGCGCGACTTACTTTGTCAAATATTCGGCAAAACTATTGGATTATCAGCGGATATTCCGCTACAAAGAAAGTCCTACGACAGTATGTTACATGCAAGAAGCAAGAGCCCATCCAACAACATCAACTCATGGGTGATCTACCATCATCCAGAGTGAACCCGGAATCCACCTTCTACCATTGCGGCGTCGACTACACAGGCTTTGTGGACGTAAAAGCAAACAAAGGACGCGGGATAAAAACTACCAAGGCCTACATAGCTATTTTCGTATGTATGGTGACGAAGGCTGTGCATCTGGAACTCGTCAACGTGGGAGATTTAGTAATGATACATGACGACAACTTACCAGCAGGAAAATGGCCAATGGGTCGTGTGACGGAAGTCCATCCAGGAAAAGATGAACTGGTACGAGTAGTCACTCTAAAAACTAAAAACGGCTACATGAAGCGCCCAGTAGTTAAACTATCAGTGCTACCTTTAGACCAAACGGAACCAACCATACCAGAAGAACAACCACTACATCAAAGTACTGAATCCGAAAAGACACCAGATAATCGCCCGCAACCAAATACTCTGAACGTACAGTACCTATCCCAAGATAGTAAACCTTGCACTAGCACTGTTACTTTTCTTAGGTATAATACTACCAACAACAGCTTCATATAACATCACGCAATTCGATACCAACAAAACTTTGTACTTTGACACTGTAGGAAAAGTACAACTAATCCGAGATAAGTGGAAACTAGTCACATATTTTGACATGTCTCCATACTGGCAAGGGGACAACGCCATCAAAGACTTTACGACCTATCTCGACAGAACATGCGAAACAATTATAGAATCAAGTCATTGTCATATGATACTCCTACAAATACGTCACGATTACAATGAACTGCAATACTACAACCAGCTGTTGCTTAGCCAGCATTACGGCGAGCGCTTGCGAACACGACGCGGCCTTATCAACGTTGTCGGCTCAATTGCTAACTCATTGTTCGGAGTATTAGACGAAAGCTTCGCAGAAAAATACAGACAGGACATTGAACTTGTTCACCGTAATCTGAAACACCAAGGTCAGCTATGGAAAAACTTGACCTCTATCGTCGAAGCAGAGCATAATATACTACAGAGAACTGAAGCCATAATAGCAAAACAACATAAAACCATAAATAAACATTTGACGGCTTTAGACAACGCTAACAGTGGGCTGCAAAAAGAAATTGATGGGATGACAATACAACAAGACTTCATATTAGTCTCTATAGCTACCATTAATATGATGCAAAACTTGAAACAGGTACAGGAAACCCTAATAGATACCATATTGGAAATATACCACGGCCAAATCAGTCTTCATCTACTGACACCAGCGCAGCTCAAACGAGAGCTACAAATTATCTATGGGCAAATGCCACAAGATTTAGCACTACCAATCGAAAACATAGAGACAGACCTTCAGCGCATCTACAAGCTACTGAGAACAAAAGCGAGAGTTAGATACCGAAAAATATGTAATTTTCGAAATCACATTCCCACTCATAGCAAGAGTCGCAGTAAACCTAAAAAAGGATGCCTATTTCATACCAACTGTGCACGACGGCAGCGAAATGTAGCCACTTATCGGATTTCCTTAGATTTGTACCTATAATATGTTTAAAAACTTGTATCAACAAGTTAGTCCTGTAACTTGTACCAACCTGTTATTCCTGTAACTTGTACCGACCTGTTTCCTACGTTGTTACTTAAAGCGTCGGAGCCGCGTGTTCCACGGCAGGTATGAACCTGTTTGCGCCGCTCGGTCGCTTCGCGCATTGCCATTGGTCGAAGAGAAAAATATGGCCAAATCCCGCCCCATGCGAATCGGTGCATATAAAAGGCCCCTACCATGGCAGCGCGACACTCACACTCTCTCTCTCGACTCTCGCCAGTCGCCAGTTGTAATTATTGTATTATTATTGTAGTCTCTTAATTAAGTCGGTCTGTTTAGTTCTCTAAGTGTCTCCACCAATGTAACTCTCTAAATATAAAAAATACAAGTTTAAACAAGTTTTTTATGTTCATCAAGCACCCCCCAGTCTCTCAATACAGTCTACTCGTAACATTCTGGTCCTTCGAAAGCCGAATTTTAAGATCCAGCAGCCAGCACAATGGTGTTAACACGCAGCCGTAGTGGAAACTCCAGAAGAGAACAGACCCAGCAGGAGCCTTCAGTGACCGCCGGACCGGGTGCCAGCAACTCGGCACCAGAATCGAGCACGAAATCGGGCGGCGTGATGGACACAGGCAGCGGGTCTGAGAAGACTATCAGCACCGACGCCACGCAATCACATGGTACGCTCAAGCCCGGCGGTACCAAGTCACACCGTTCTACATCTTCGAAAAAGAAGCGCCTCGCAGAGCTGGAGGCCAGAGAACGGCTGGCTGAAATGAAAGTCAAGCAAGCGCAGGCAGAACGAGAGCTACAAGAAATACAGCTGCAGCGCATCAGAGCCGAAGCTGAGTCGAGTGAAGACGACGACTTGGCGGACGACCTCGCCTCCGTAAGGATTGGAACGTGGCTTGCGCAACCGGCGCCGCCACCCGGAGGTGAGACTCGACCACCGCCACACGACGCCAGCGACGGGAGGATTGGCAGCGACGCAGCGAGAGACACCGGCGCCGCGACAGGCGCTCAACCACTGCGAGAAGACGACGGCTACGGAGAAAGTGTGTGTGCGAATGTAAACAAGGACAATATCGCGAGTGAAGTGTTACGCGGGAATGTGAGTGATAAAGTGATAGACGTAGGGACACTCGCCGCAGCCCTAGCACAGGCCGCGCGCAGTACGAGAGAGCCCCCTAAGTACGTCCAGCAGCTACCAATCTTCGACGGAAAACCCGGTGAGTGGCTTATAAGGCCGCGTATTGTGACTCACACACGTATTTTTCCTGTATTGAAAATGTTGCTAGGATTAGGATGAGCTTCAGAAGCGCCGCAAAGGAAGCTGTAGGTTGTCTATTGTTTAGTCAATCAGACCCTCAGGTCATTCTAGACGCACTAGAAAGACGTTTTGGTAGGCCCGAGGCCTTGATTATGGCCGAGTTAGAGCATGTAAAATTATTACCTAAATTAAATGATAACCCTAGGGACATATGTATTTTCGCTAGCCGTATTGCAAACACGGTGGGTACGGTAGAAGCACTAAAAAGAATTCAATATTTACATAGCCCTGAAATGTCGCGTTGTATCGTAGAAAAGTTAACGCCAATATTAAGAAACAAAAGGTATGATTACGCGGCAAATAGAAAGGTTGAAGATATTCCCGAATTAAAGCTCTTATCTATGTTTATGAATGAAGAGGCAGACAAGTGTGGCGCGTATGCACAGCCAGAACGTGGTAATGACGACTCCAGTGGTGTACGACAACGGCGCAGAGTTGAGCGCACGTTCAACGTGAATAAGGAAACATCAAACGAGCAATGCCCGGCGTGCAAGCAACACAGCCATAAATTACCAGATTGCAGTAAATATAAGCAACTAGACATAGATGCACGATGCGATATAGCAAAAAACTCTAACATGTGTTTTAGATGCCTACGAAACAAGCATAGAAGGTTTATGTGTAAAGCGCCTATTTGTGACGTAAAAGAATGCAACATGAAACATCACAAATTGTTGCATAAAGAGCGAAAAGTTGAGGCGACACACAACGCAACGACGACGCCAGCTGCGGCGCCGACACCCGATATCACACACGAAACCGTTACGTCGGCGCGAGAAACTGTATCAACGACTTCGCCGCAGAATCGCCGTGCGTATTTAAAAATAGTACCTGTCACATTGAGCGGACCACATACAAGTGTAGACACGAATGCCTTGTTAGACGATGGGAGTACAGTCACCCTGTTAGACGCGTCAGTAGCAGATATCCTAGGTGCAGATGGGCCAGCGAGTCCTATGTGGATACAAGGCATAGGCACGGAGGTCAAGCATGAACAAAGCCGAACCGTGAGCCTCCACATACAAGGCAAGCACCAACAGCGACTCACAAAAGATAGAGCCGGCGCGCACCGTAACTAGGCTTGAAATTACGGCGCAAACTGTGCAAACCAAGGACATAAATAATTGTAGGCATTTAGATGACATAAGTAGCACTCTTGTTTATGAACACGCGCGGCCAATGATACTGATAGGCCAAGATAACTGGCATTTATTAGTAGCCACAGAAACACGAACAGGTGCGCGTGATCAACCGGTAGCATCGTACACAAAACTAGGATGGGTATTGCATGGATGTCAGTACTCTGTAAATAAAGTTGTAGCTACATTTTGCGGCCACATTAAAATGAAAGAAAATCTGGAACCAATAGAAGAAACCATGAGAAACTTTCTCAAATTAGAATCACTAGGCATAGAACCTAAGATACCTAGAGATGACCCGCAGCAACGAGCCTTAGACATCTTAGAACAGAAGAGTCGACGATTACCCGACGGCAGCTTCGAGACCGGACTATTGTGGAAACAAGAGGTACCTAAAATACCAAACAACTACCTAGGTGCCCTAAAACGGCTAAAAAATTTAGAACGACGCCTAGATAAGGACGAAAACCTCAAAACACAGTACTTGCAACGCCTTGACAATCTATTTAACTCGGGCTATGCAGAAAAGGCACCCGATACCTGCACAATCAATAAAACCTGGTACTTACCTCATTTCCCAGTGGTCAACCCAGCCAAGCCACATAAGCCGCCACGACTCGTACACGATGCAGCTGCAAAGACATCGGGTCTGTGCCTAAACGACCTACTTCTATCGGGACCTGACCTATTGCAATCGTTACCCGGTATTTTAATGCGTTTCCGTCAAAATAAAATAGCTGTGTCAGCAGACATTAAAGAAATGTTTATGAGAATAAAGATAAGGGAAGAAGATCGTGATGCGTTGAGATTTTTATGGCGCGGCAATCAACGAAGTGGACCGCCAGCAGAATATCGCATGACTTCTGTTATACTTGGCGCGACGTCATCTTCATGTACAGCGCTATATATTAAGGACCGCAACGCTAGAGATTTTGCCGATAGATACCCAGCCGCGGCGTCAGCAATAATAAATAACCATTATATGGATGATTACCTTCAGAGCTTTTCCAGCGAAGAGGAAGCCAAGAAAATAACAGCGGAAGTAGATTACATTCATAAAAAAGCCAACTTTGTTTTATGTGGTTGGAATTACAATAATAAAAATATATTAAAAAATAATGAACTCGCGTTTTCACAAGACATAAAAGTATTAGGCGGCGACGACAACGAGAAAGCCCTAGGACTACGGTGGAATACTAAGAAAGATTGCTTTAAATTTCGAATTAACATAAACAAAACACCTATTGTATTATTAAACAACACACGCCCACCAACCAAACGGGAGGCGCTCAGCATAATTATGTCTATATTCGACCCACTAGGAATTATATCACCTATCACTATACCGGCTAAAAGAATACTTCAAAACACTTGGAAATACAAAACGGAGTGGGACAAGTCGCTACCCGAGGAGCTCCAACCAAAATGGAAAGAATGGATGGAGTCACTTGGCACGATAGAAATGCTAGAGATCCCGCGTTGCTATGATTACGGTGACGTCATAGCCAGAGAACTACACACGTTCGTAGACGCCAGCGAGGAGGCATACGCCGCAGCGGTATACTGGCGGACTGAAAGGTCAGACGGCAGCGTACAGGTGACTCTGGCAGCAGCCAAGAGCAGGGTAGCCCCACTAAAACCCGTGTCTATACCTAGGCTAGAGCTGCAAGCCGCACTATTAGGAGCGCGCCTAGCCCGGACGGTCGTTCGAGAACATGATTACGAGGTGAGCAACCTAACGTACTGGAGCGACTCTACCACCGCTCTAGCCTGGATTCAAGCCCAGCCACGTACATTCAAGACATTCGTGGCCCATCGTATCGCTGAAATTGAAGAACTCACTAAAAAAAATGAATGGAGATGGTTACCCTCAAAAGATAATGTGGCGGACGACTTATATTTTTGCTGTGACACATATTCAATTAAAATCATATGTGACGATCAAGTTACCGTGCGCTAGATGACCCGAGCAGGGGTCATTAGCATGAATCAGAAACGCTTTATTAAAAGTAAAGTGACGACACGGTTGGCGCAGTGGTTGAGCGTTTGACTGCTGCGCTGCGTGTCGCGGGTTCGATTCCCGCACGGAACAAATATTTGTATGGCCTACAGATAGTTGTTCCGGGTCTGGCTGTTTGTGTATGTGTGATTATATGTTTGTAAACGCACCCACGATACAGGAGAAATTCTTAGTGTGGGGCAACGTTTTTTTTTTTAAAAAAAAAAAAAGATATCACACTGTATTCTTTACAACAGCAGTCCAACCAATTATTTTTTTCACCACAACTTCTCGTGCCAGAGCTGGACCAGATAAAAAAATAAAGTCTTTTTCTTTCTTTCTTCTTCTTTCATAAACCATATTGTGAACATCACAATACCAACAGAAACAGCATTACCAGAGGACATGAGTCTGAATAGATCTCTATTCATTCTTGGAGAACAAATTAAAACACTGAAAACCACCAAAGCAGAAGTAGATGACGTATCAATCCATGACATCCACCAGTACACCATCGTCTACATACTGTTGGGAGTTGTACTATGCGCGGCAGCAGTCTGGATCTGGAAAAGAGCGAGTTGCTGCTCGCCTTCTACGGCCAGCCGGGCGCAGCCTCATTACAGACAGGAGTCTGTGGCGACTACATCGGAGCCAACCAGAATATATAGTGAAGTGCAACCGCGAAAGCAGAGTACAGCTGACCGTCAGCAAAGTGAGAGTGAATCTATAGGTATAAGTGCATATTTCGCCAGACGATGGCCTAGTGCTATGCGTAGTGCGGGTAAAAAGGAAAGGGCTACGTTGCCTAAAGTGCGAAAAGAAAGTGCGCTTACAGTGGAAGACTCATTAGTTTAAAAGAATTTATGTTTTAGAGATAAGTAACCATAATTTGTACTTTTACTTTGTTTACCATGTTTACTTTGTTTACCTACTTTACTTTTGTTTACCATTTTTAATTTGTTTACCTACTTTACTTTTGTTTACCATTTCTTGTTTATGGTTTCTTGTAATAGTATACAACTAAGAAGATTTGATAAATACTTTGCCCTATTCTTATCTCATCTTGTGCTCGGGAATATGTTCGGTACAATATTGGCAACCGAACAGCTCAGCACTTTTGCCTGCATGCATTTCCATAAATGCATGTATCGCAACTATCGCCAGTTAGTGCGTGTTCAGATACCAATCGCGTAACTCGAATCAAACCATCTTAGTGCTAATTTAGCTAATAATTATTACCATTTAATAGTTCTAGTAACTAGTGTACAATATAACTTTGAACCATATTATTGCGTATCATTAAACCAGTATTCGTAAACCAACAACCAAACCATTAACATTCCGGTATAAACTCAACCGAATCAACCAATCTATCAACCAACACTAGGAATAGTGCTAAACTAAGCAGGCACTACTTTCTACAAAATCTTCTGTTTCACGCGCCGGACTGTGTCGATCTTTCTCTTTCGCACTCATTGAAATCAATACTAGATCTTGTACGAAATATTTTTCATAAGAGCGCAACTGCTGGCACTCCACTCGTTCAATTTGACACACGAATAATCAACTTTGGACGCGTAGTAATGTTCCTAGGAGGTAAACTACAGAGATTATGGCTTTTATTAGTAGAAAGATTGTAGGTATGTATAGGATAATAAATAAAATATTTGTAGGAAATGGTACATCTCCCTAGGTAACATCAGCCATGATATTGGAACTACAGTGGGCGTACTATGGGAAGTGTTGGTTACTGCTCAATAGAAATACTGTTTGCTTTTAAATCAAATTATAATTCACTCTCGAACTCACTACAACAATATTCTAACTCACTCAATAATTCCGCAATAGGTACACAGCTCCAGCTTACGAAACGCGCGGCGGTTCCTAGACATGTTCACTGCTCGATCGCCACCAGTAGACTGCCGCTGCGAACTCAGCTTCGATCGAGCACGACGTTCTAGACTCCGTCGAACGCCACTAGATGGCGTTTGCGTCTCGACTGTTCAATCGACTAACGTGTTTCCGACACGGCCATCCTGACTAGCACACGTCCTCGTGTGTTAATCTGCAATCAAAACTCAACAACAGTGCCTGTTCGACTCGGTCAATCCTGACCACAATAAGGCTCAGAACTAAATCTTTATCCTCAATCATTTTGTTCTCACAAAATATTGTGTTCCACTTAACACGACACACAAAACTTTAAAATCTTGTACAACATTGAAATCGTCACCCATAGCCATGTACCATCGTTATCAACATCAACAATCACCTTAATCACAACAAAGCCTTGGGGAACCACTCACACAAGTAAACAACTCTTACACCACGGCTCTCATAGCCGATCCACGGTCACTACAGACCACGAGCAGCAATCACATTGGTCTCCAATACGTGCATCCTCCATGTTTGTGGATCACTGTGGGGTTTTCACCCACTATGGCCACCATTGGCCTCGAGTCGCGATCACACCATCGCTCTCGAAAAACGTGCCTCCACACACATGTGGACCACAACCGCTACTGTCACAACAGAGAATTCTACTCGCGTGTTCCCCGCCTCGGCTTGCTCGTCACCACTGTGACATCTCACTTTTACCATCTACTTTGACTGGTAACATGACTTTTGCATCTTTTTTTTTTTTTTTTTTTCACCCTTCCATGAGTTCCACCACTCACCCAAAATAGTTCAGAACTTACAACGTTAACAACTTAACTTCCATCTTACTAAGTCTGATTACGATATTCATTTTCTAATTATACAAAATCGCCAATAGTTTTTGTATAAGCTATCATTCTATTACTAAATCGAGCTTTAACATTATTCTCCACATCGTTTAATGTTCTCCGTCACTATCTGACTTAATTTACTCCTACTCTATAAAAGTCTCATGTCTTTGAACATTTTTATTCTAAATACAAAATTCTGTAACACTATTGAAACTACACAATTAGAAATAAGTGACTGACCATTGCTGCAAGATCTTCATGTACAACTCATGTAACAGTAACAAAGTCATCCCTGTGACTACAATTATTGTTCAATGGTAGTAATCCCTGTGACTCCAAATTATCAGTCAGTCAACCCTGTGACCATGCGAGCTCAATGATTCAGTCATCCCTGTGACTAATCAATCAGACAGTCATCCCTGTGACCGCCGGGTAATCTTTATTTATTTATTTATTTATTTATTTATTCATTTGCCTTCATGCACATCACACATTTCTACATTATTACTGTCGGTTTTTGTACATGAACCCTGTCAGGGCACTGCAAAGCACAATGCTGGTTTGCTGTTGAGTTTTGAAATTAACATAATAAATAAATTGAGTCAAAACTTATTAATAACTTACAATAAACAATAGAATACATTTCATTTCAAAATATGTCCAAAAGTCGTTATGATGTCCAGTTAACAATAATAAACATTAAACAATAATACACGTAAGTTCATATAAGTCAGATTGAATAGGATAAATAATAACAATATTATGGAATAGGTAATAATTACAATCATGTCATGTCAATATCATAAGTGATTAAATTGAATTAAATTAAATTGAGTTGAATTAAATTGCATTGAATTGTGAATTGAATTATGGTGTGTCATTTTACAATACAAAATACAATACAAAATACAATAAAATAAAAATGTCGCCGAAATAAACAATATTTATGTTTTGATCAGACCGGATCTTACAGAAAAGGTTATAATCATAATTTGTGTAGGTACATCTATAAAGTTTTGTCCGTCATGAATTGGTCCACCGTATAATAACATTTCTCTATTAAAAGTAATCTTAGTTTACAATAGAATAAATTTGCATTCTCCTCATCTTTTATGTAGTTTGGTAACTTATTATAAATTGTTGCAATTCTATAGTTGGGGCTATTTTTCATTATTTTTAATTTTGGTATTGGTGTAATCAACTTATTTTTATTTCTTCGGTTATAGTTTTGATTTGCTTCTATGTTTGATCGAAAGTAATTCCTGTGTTTTTGGACGAACGTAGCTATTTGTAATATGTAAAGAGAGGGTAACGTTATTATTTTATTTTTTATGAAATGTGGTTTACAACTTTCCCATGGCTTAATGTTCATAAGGATGCGTATACACTTTTTTTGCATGATGAATATGTCATTAAAGTTTGTACTTTCGCCCCACAATATTAAGCCATAGTTAAACCATGCATAAGCATAAGCATAGTATGCTGAGAGCGCGGTCTCATAGTCTGTGTTGCTTTTTAATTTGCTTAGTGCGTATATGAATTTCGATAGTTTAGTCTTTAGGTTTTCGATATGTTTTTTCCATGTTAGATTATTGTCCAATGTTAAGCCAAGAAGCGTTAGATCGTCCCTTTCTGGCATATTTAATTGGTTACTAAGGTTATTTATGTTTAGCGGCGTTCGTTGGTATGTTCTAAATTGCATTATGTTACTTTTTTTAGTATTAATTTGTAGATTGTGCTTCTCTAACCACGATTTAACTATTTTATAAGTATTTTCAATGTTGGTCAAAGTTTCGGTATTCTCAGTGCTTCTGAACACTAGCGATACGTCGTCCGCGAATAGAACGCATTTCGAGTCAATCGTTTTAGGTAGGTCGTTTATATATATGATAAATAATATACACCCCAACACACTGCCTTGTGGAATGGAGTGATTAATAGTCTTTGTCCGTGATTTAATTATTTGTATTTCGTTTGCTTCTTTGTTGTAATATTCTATTTCGACATATTGTTTTCTGTTTTTCAGATAAGATTTTAGCCATTTATAGGCCGTACCCCTAATTCCTATGCCATATAATTTCTGTAATAAAATGTCATGGGAAACCTTGTCATATGCTTTAGTCATGTCTAGGAACAGACCTATGGCATGTTGTTTGTCATTAATGTAGTTGTATATTTCTTGTACGTAGTTATATACTGCGAGTGTGGTCGATCTTTCTTGCCTAAAGCCAAACTGATTTATATCTAAGAGATTGAATTTTTCTAAAAATTTGTAGATTCTATTGGACATTGTTTTCTCGAATATTTTGGATATAACTGGTAGAAGGGCTATTGGTCGGTAGGAACAGGGATCTTGGGGCTTGCCGCCTTTTTTGAATATTGGTCGTAGTTTAGCTTCTTTTAATTTATCCGGAAAGATACCTTCGTCAAGGGATTTATTTATTAGTTTCGTTATAGGTGGTGTCAATTCATTAATGCACTCTTTAATTAGGAAAGATGGTATTTCATCAACTCCGGCACTGCGCTTGTTTTTCATTTTGCGTATTATATTATAGATTTCACGCTCCGTGGCGGGTTGGACAAATAGAGAATTTATTGATGAGGTAAGAACTGGGCATGTATTCGTCGTGTTGTTGGGTAGCGGTTCGCCGACCGCAGCAAAGAAGTCGTTAAAGATATTAGCAACCGTTGTTGGTGTACTTGTGATGGTTTTATTGTCATTATAACGCAGGGTAACATTTTTAGTATGGCACTTAGAATCTTGTTTATGGTAATTTTTAATAATGTTCCACATGGTCTTAGATTTATTTTGTGACCGCTTCATTTCCTTAATATGATTACATTTTTTTGACATCTTACAAAGATTGTCATCCCTGTGACAATAACAAACAATCGCAGACAGTCATCCCTGTGACCATGAAATGAGACACACTTAAGTCATCCCTGTGACTACAAGTGTTCAATGGTAGTCATCCCTGTGACTCCTAATTAACAGTCGGTCAACCCTGTGACCTCAATGATTCAGTCATCCCTGTGACTAATCAATCAGACAGTCATCCCTGTGACCATACAATCGACGACAGTCATCCCTGTGACCATGAAATGAGACACTTAAGTCATCCCTGTGACTACAAGTGTTCAATGGTAGTCATCCCTGTGACTCCAAATTAACAGTCGGTCAACCCAGTGACCTCAATGATTCAGTCATCCCTGTGACCATCGGGGAATCTTACAAAGATTGTCATCCCTGTGACAATAACAAACAATCGACGACAGTCATCCCTGTGACCATGAAATGAAACACACACTTAAGTCAACCCTGTGACTACAAGTGTTCAATGGTAGTCATCCCTGTGACTCCAAATTAACAGTCGGTCAACCTTGTGACCTCAATGATTGTCATCCCTGTGACTAATCAATCAGACAGTCATCCCTGTGACCATCGCACACAAAACCAACATTAATTTAACTGATTATCAAGAGTACCTGCAGCAATGTCAGGTGAAGGTTCTGAAACGCCTTCAGTATCACATTTCGGTAAATCACACTTGTCATTTAATTCAATAATTAGTTTAGCATCTGTACCACTACAATAATAACGATCACTACAATCACTACAATTTCCCGAATTAAAAGCTCTACACCTACATATCAAGCAATTTTTTTTTTTTATGCGTTGTATTGAAAGCTCTAACTCACACCTGTGTGAACAGGTCTACTTCACCTACTGTGTTCCGCTACGATTTGCTATCGTTAACCTCTACGGCAAATTTCTACATATTTTAACCAAACTAAGTTATTCTACATCTTCATTCTACTGACTAGACGGTCAGTTAGCCTTCTGACAGTTCAAAAGTGACTGCCAGGAACTTTGCCTGGGGCATCTTCCCAAAAAAAGATTTTAAAAGCACATCGGTGCTTGCGAAAAGAGGAATAATAGCTGGCGTCTAATAGCCAATTTTAATAAACCACGTTCACGAACTCTCTCAACTACTCTACGTTAATTTACGAACATCACGGTCAATGCTGCACTGAATCAATCAATCTTATTTTAATCTCATGCGTATAAACTTACGTACCTATTTTGACATTGTATCAGCTCAGAATTCTCTGTGCTCATAGTTTTAATCAAAACTAACTGTTGTTATGTAAGGAAAACTGTCCTCGACACGTTAATACAAAAGCCTAGGTCCAATTTTTTACTAAACACGTTTAAAGTTGGAACATGACGTTGTGGCAAACTTACCATGCAATATCTGCCAATGGTAAAACTCTTTAGGTACCTACTGGCTTTGTACTAAGTATGTAAAATTACCGAGCACTATCAATCCAACCACTGAATTGATATGAACGACTTCAAAGCTTTGAAAGTCACAATCAAAATGAAATAGGAGCGACTCACTCTATAATCCAGTCGGCCTTGAACGCTTTTGTCCCCACAGATGTTGACATGATGCTCGGCTATTGCAGCCTGAAAACGGCTTGTCGACCTTCGGTCTGCCACGCTCAGAACCGCTCAGGAATTGCAGCTGCACAGCAGTTATAGCAGCATGCGGACCGCTAGCCTCCTGCTGGCTTCATCCACCGATATACGATATCTGAAACTGAGAAACACTGCGAGAGTACAAGTCCAATCAAAGCTGTGTGGTGGAAACAATGGTTTCAGGTTAGCGTAGTAACCACATCATCAATGTCAATCAAAATCTAAAACTAATCAGAACATTGACACAAGAAAGAGGCCTATGTCCAGCAGTGGGCAAAGTCTGGCTATGGTTGGTGATCATAAATCAAAATATTGCTTTTGCAATTATCTTAATAAACATTTCAATAAAGTGGATACGGTGTAATGTTGTGACTATTAAATAATATCGCTCTTATGTCCAAACAACAATAGCTCTGAACTGGCACTGCACTTCATTACTCAACCTGCGACAGCAGAATATTACTGCTTCATTAGCATTATTTAAAACGCCATTGCTTAACCAGCAACACCAAAGCTATAGCGCCTGAAGTACTACTACACTGTTTACAGTAAAGCGATAGTCAACATGAAAATAACAACCTCACTTTAGCATAGAGCATTAAAGCGACAAGTCAATTATCAAACGTCGATAAACGCCATTCATGAGACCGTAGCCCTTTGTAAGTTAGTCTCCACAGCATTAAAATATTCACTCGTAAACAAAATAGAAAAATGTTAACCAACAAGCACATAGAATCTGCTTCACAGCAATAACAAAACGAAAATGGCTCACCAGGTTGACGAAAAGATCCTCACGGACATTCAGGCACTTCTCCTTGACCTGGCCAGCTGTTATGAAGCTGTTCGCCACTGTTCTGGACTGGTTTTTCATTTTTCAGGTTGATGAGGGTAGTCGCATAAAACTCGCCAAGAAGAAATCTTGGCCTCGGAATTTTCCTTGAATTGGTCCCACGTTGAACCCAGATAGGTTATCTAGGTACGACCGGCATGTAGGCGCACAGCTCTTCGTCGCCTTATTTATGGTCAAAAATATGCTGCACTGCACAACACTGCATCCTCGACCAAACATACCACCGCGGTGATGCACTTTGATTGCGTGTCGAACTTGGGCTTATCGAGTCAAAATTCACGGCACTTTTAGAGTACGTATAAGCGCATACATTTCAAAAACGACCCGCAATGACTGTCACTTTCAATGTCACCAACTGTTTTTTTTTTTAAAACGCAACCGCCACGTATTTCACTATTATTGTCAGGAATTTCCATGTGGGCCATATGAGTTGCATGCCACTTCTGATGTAGGAAATGGTACATCTCCCTAGGTAACATCAGCCATGATATTGGAACTACAGTGGGCGTACTATGGGAAGTGTTGGTTACTGCTCAATAGAAATACTGTTTGCTTTTAAATCAAATTATAATTCACTCTCGAACTCACTACAACAATATTCTAACTCACTCAATAATTCCGCAATAGGTACACAGCTCCAGCTTACGAAACGCGCGGCGGTTCCTAGACATGTTCACTGCTCGATCGCCACCAGTAGACTGCCGCTGCGAACTCAGCTTCGATCGAGCACGACGTTCTAGACTCCGTCGAACGCCACTAGATGGCGTTTGCGTCTCGATTGTTCAATCGACTAACGTGTTTCCGACATATTTATTCCATCATATTACGTATTTTTCTGGGAGTGCACTGCACCAGCGCTCTTTAGGACGGGCCGCCTCTGGACTTCATAGACATACATACATAGCCCAACGGACTTCGTGAAATAGAATATCTGTACCTACTTCACACTTTTTTTTATTAGTGCATTATGAGTTTTTGTGATAGGTGACGTGCCCAAAATATTGTGTCGCGTGCCATTCATGGCATGGCATGGTATTTGTCCAATAACGCTCAAAACAAACTTCCTGATCAAATTTACTTTACCGCCATTTTTTAAATTGGAGAAATCTCAAGCCGTCTTTTTTTTAGTATAGCGGTAGGCAATGATCCTTCCGCATGCAGTCAGTCATATTTAATGATTTTCTTACGCCCTAATAAATTAAAGACGTTACAATTAACTAAATAAACAACTATTTGCATCATATTTATTTTGCAGCCTTGTCATTTAAAAGATAAAGCATTTTAAAACCATATTACCGGTTTATCGTAATCTGTCGACCAACACTATTGCGGCCCGTACCGTAGCCAAAATCACGCGCGGATTGGTCTTAGATTAGAATTCAAATTAGTTTGAAGAGTAAGCCCCCAGAGCGACGTGCATCTTTGACATCAAAATTTCCGGATTGAAAACGCTTAAACTAAATTTGTGCTACTCTCACAGACACTGCACTAGGAGGCTTCCGGCGACTGGGACCGCAATTAACTAGGACCGCGGTCCCAGTCGCCGGATCCGTAAAAAATCTATATTTTTCTTCCGGCGACTGGGACCACTCATAGATAATTTTAAAAAATCTATAATTCAAGCCAAAATCGGTACAGTCAAACGAAAAAAATTCTAAATTATTTATATGAATATCATTGACTCGTTCTAGACATGAATTTATCCTATGCGCTTAGTAATAGATTAAGCTAGCCCGTTTTTACATAATTCACACATGCAGGTAAAACACACACAAAGGGCATAGCATTGTATAATTATTCATTCTGATTCTTAATTGTTTAAAAATTGTTGATTATTATAAGCACGATTTATGTTATTTTTTGATTATTATTATTAGCATGTCGCGTCATGGGTGGCCGAGACGCGAAGCTCCGGGACTTCTTCACAATCCAATATAGTTTTAGATGTGGACACTGTTGCAGGTACTCGAACGAACGATAATTTAAATTAAAATAACTTTATTCAGACCAACAGTTTAAACAGGAAACAGACAACGTGCGTGGTTGGGCATTCAGCCGAGACTGCCTGAGCGCTAGAGTGACCACCTCTAGCCCCACCCGTACTCGCTGGCCCCTCTACCGACGATCGTGTCCAAGCGGTAGGCGCGCTTGCGTTTCCGATCACGTGATTATAAGGTTTCGAAACAATTTGTTAGATGGCGCTGTCCGTAGTCCCACAGTAGCGCCATCATTCTACGACAAGCATGATTAATGTGTATGTTTTTATTACGAAAGTTTTAAATAACAGAACTGTTGTCAACGGCTGTTTTTTTCTATCAATAAATGATGTTTTAAATCAAAAAGGATTTTTCTTCAATTATTACATCTAAAATTTTTCGTTTGTCTGTACATTTTTTTATTTCAGTTATCATTTATGAGTGGTCCCAGTCGCCGGAAGAAAAATATTTATTTTTTACGGATTCGGCGACTGGGACCGCGGTCCTAGTTAATTGCGGCCCCAGTCGCCGGAAGCCTCGCACTAGGACCATAAACATCACAATTTTTTTCGCGGCTTGCGTTGCATTTTTACCTTTTTTGTAGTAAAATTTTAAAACGTATCGAATTTCTTCACTCATCTTGACAATACGAAAAACAAATGAAAACCACACATTTTCCTAATTTGAATTAGGAATTATGTTCTTAAAAATTTAAACTTTCAATGATACCAAAACCAGTTTATTACAAGTTCATAATATTTATAAAAGTACTAAATAAATAAATAGCTGCGGCAGCTCGGTCTCAACTCAACATCCATTTTTGGGATGTTATGTGCGAGTTGCCTCTGTCGAGTATGAGCAGACTGATCGACCTACAGACGTGCAGACGGCTTGTAGTGGTCCGTCTGCTGATGCATCTGTCAGCGTCCGCGGACGCATCTGTAGACGTGTACAGACTTTCTCATAGTAGGAACATAAACCCTTTTCATTCACCCGTTATTCATATCTATCTAGTGGGAAGTTTTTTTTTATATTTAACAAGTAGGTGTGTAGGTATCTACATAAAAATTGTTCAAAAATCACACTTAGGAATCTAGTTTAGAGCAATTATTATTAATCAGTCGTTACTTATATCTATTTAGTAGAAATAATTAACATCAGTCATCTTCTCTTCAGTCTTGCATTTGAAACAAAATATATTATAAAAAGATTTCTCTTTTACGAAACGATTCCTAACTATTTCTGTAAATGATTTCACAACTGTTCAAAAATCAACGTAATCTAAACATAAACGAACATATTTATAATATTTTTTTTGTTAAAATGTATATGTCGTGGCTAGATCATAGAAATTGATCACTTCATGATATGGCCAACTAAAATTGCCCAGATCATTTTAAACTTTACACTTTGATGATATGAGATAAGATAAGATTCATTTATTTGTAAAAACATGTGTAGATAATATACATGGTATAATGTTTATTATAGGTGTTACAGGATATTCTTTGGCACAACATGTTTGACCATGGCTGGTGTACAAATTAGGTCGGAAGACCATAAAATTTCAATATGTCAATCCTCGTTTGGCCTACTTTCTTCAGACTTTTAATTATCATAGAAATCCTACATCAATGACATAGCCAAACGAGGATTGACATATCATCAAATGTAATCATTTAAACGATCTTGCCAATTTTAGTTGGCCATATCATGATGAGATCAATTTCTATGATCTAGCCACGACATATATATAAAACATGTGTGAGCATGCATTTGTGTGCGTGTGTGCATGTTGTGTCTGCGGTGTATGAGTATGCTTAAGTGTTGGCATAAAAATTAGCATAGGTCCATACTTTCGTCGCTTCTCGTCTGTTCCTTGTTGTCACCATTTGAAGCTGTTTCAAGTTGTTCTCTTTTTTCGCCTGCTTGAGGTTCTTCTCCATTATTACCATTATCTTCGTCACCAACTTGAAGTTCTTCGCTGTTATTACTGGCATTGTAATGTAATTACTCTCCGCGGTTTCTACTTTTGCGGGTTCGTTTTGATGATTGTCGTCACCCTTTCATTAATTTACGTTTAGAAGCATTCCTTATGGCTAGCTTCAAAAACTTTTCAGCGTCATCATCTGCAAAGTTTGAGTCCCAATTGACAATTTCAAAGAAAAAAATCCTAATATTCTTGTAATTTTTAAAGGGAATTTTAGAAATTTCTCCCTTGCTACCACCGGACCACGAACACTGACAAAGAAATTTCTTGGAGAAAAGTATATCCAGTAGTTTGTATGCGCACGTCGTGCCGCTACCCACTTTAGATGAGCACAACAATGATAATGTTTTGGAAAGCTTCTTTTTTTTGGCCTTATCAGCGAGATCCGTCTCCAACATTTCAAATTGCTACTGGTTTTCAATGGGCTTTATACACTCGGCGCGCGGCGTCGCAAAAATCGCACCTCTTCGAAAATAAGTTTAAAGCATATCCCGCCAGCAACGAATACATTAAACCCAATTAATATTGGTATCAATTGAAAGTATGTTTAACGACCTTTAAATTAACAACAGTTAGAATTCCTAAACACTGTTGTGTTTAGGATCTCATTAGCACGTAACGTTAAAAAAAATGTTGTCAAAATACGCATTACAACGGCCACTTATTGCACCTCCCTACAAGTGTATAAAACGGGCGACCCGGGTTAAATGTGGGTCATTCGCTATTCAACCTTTGAAGTGAACACACGTGAACAGCTACAGCAAGAAAAATACCCCAGAAGATGGATACCACTGCAGATGAAGCCGCTCCAGTCATTGCACTACTGCAATCAGGGATGCGGCAATGTCATGTTGCTCGGCAACTGAACTTGAGTCGTTTTGCCGTTCGACAAGTACTCCAACGCTTCCAAGAGACTGGTGGCTATATCCGAAGACGTGGATCTGGAAGACAACGGTGCACATCCGAAAGAGACGATCGCTTCATTGTTTCGACGTCTTTACGTAATCTGTTCTCCAATGCTGTTGAGCTGTAACAACAACTGCGATCAGCTCGCAGAACTTCTGTTAGCGTCTCCACAATTAGAAGAAGACTGCAGGAGAAGAAAATTGCAGCTCATAGGGCTGCTACAGGGCCAAAATTGACTGCACAGCATAGGAGAGACCGGTCGCAATTTGCCCGTGACCATGTGGATTGGACAATAGACCAATGGAGGGCTGTGCTCTTCTCGGATGAGACGAGGGTGTGTCTTTTCTGCAACGACAGGCGTCGAAGAGTGTATAGGAGGCAAGGGGAACGATTCGCACAAGCCTGTATTCAAGAGACAGTGGAATACGGGGGTGGCTCGTGCATGTTCTGGGGCGGCATGTCAATCGACGGCAAAACGAACCTTGTGTGTGTTTCTCGGACTGGAAGTGCTCGCGGGCAAGGGTCGCTGACTGCCGCTCGGTACATAACAGAGATGTCAGAGGAGCAGGTTGTCCCTTATGCGGGTTTTGTTGGCACTGGGTTCACGTTAATGCACGATAACGCCCGTTGTCACACCGCTTTAATTGTAAGAGACTACCTGCAAGAAGTTGGAATCCCTGTTGTGCGCTGGCCGGCGCGAAGTCCAGACCTAAACCCTATTGAGCACCTTTGGGATGAACTGTAACGGCGAGTACGGGCACGTGATCCTGCCCCTACCACTCTCCAAGACCTCCAAGATGCCGTCGTTGCAGAATGGGACAACATTCCGCAAGAGACTGTTGTCACATTAATTAGGTCCATGAGAGAACACATGGAAGCAGTCATCAGGGCTAGGGGGGGTAACACTAGGTTTTAAGTTGTTTTTAAGGACTTTGTTGTAATTTTTGCTGATAAAATAAAATTTAACTTTTTGATCATTTCATTAGCTTGCTTTTTTATTCCCTGGTAAAAAAAAACCAAATCCAATGATTTATTCTGAAATTTAAATAAATTATATATGTCAACCATTGATTAATAGGGTTAAAATGACTTTGAACGGAATTTTTAAAGAGGTGCGATTTTTGTGACGCCGAGTGTAGAACTTTCATTCTCTTCTTCCGTTCTTAATTGGTCTTGCAGCAATGTAACATTTACTGGTCTTTCCTTCTCCTGAAATATTGACGCTTTTGTTTCCTCTAATTGTATTGTTAAGGAAGCCAGCTTAAGTGCTATTTTTTTTTACTTTCCACGACTATATTAAGCTTTTCTAACATCGCGGCTTGATTAGCAATCACAGTTTGTATATCTTCTGAGTTGAATACCTGAATCGTGTCTTGCTGCTGACAAAATACATTTGTTGTTAAAGCGGGACTGTCGCTGGCTGACGGTTGTGGATTATCCTGTAACATGAAGTGATTAACTTTAATGATTAAATAAGCACATAAATTTAATTTGTGACGCAAGCACATTGAGTACTAGTTAGGTACTACGTAACAGATACATCACTTCCTTTCAACTAACAAGGAACATGTACGCATCGAAACATTACTCGCGCGCGCATCGCTATTTCTAAATGTTATCTGCACTTCTACATCTACACTTAATAATGATAACAATATAATAATAATATCCATATCTAAACTAACATTATTAAGAGGAAAGATTTGATTTTAGTATTTGAACAAAAATCTTACCAATTGTGTCAAATTTATTTCGCCATCAGCGTCATGTGGATTTGATGTTCCCGGCACGTTGCAGTAGGCATTGTCGTCGGTATCCATATTTTGTTCCATTTGACGCAATTCCATATCTGCCTCTTCGTATGTAGGTGTAAAATTTCTCTTTAAAACACATTTGTACGAGTTCCATTCTGGTCCTGGACTAGTATGACCATCTTTGATTAGTTTAGATGCATAATTATTTGATATTTTTTGGTGGCCAGCGGACAATCCCTTTCGACTCTCATAGCGTGGGAACGATGGTCAGTTTAGGTACATCGTACTCGATCGTCTGTACTAATAGGCCCATAGACATAGACCTATGAAATTGCTGTTTTGTATGAAAAAAATTAAACGAATTTTTTTCATGTATTTTTTATTTGTATTAATCGAAGTAATCACCCATGCAATCAATGCATCTTTGCCAACGCAGTGGCAGTTTATTGATGCCCTTCTTAAAGAAATCAGCTGGACGGGAGGCAACAAATTCTTCAAAGGCATTTTGTACTCTCGGGTATTGAATTTTTTTCCCGCCAAGAAGTTATCCAAATTCTGGAAAAAGTAGTAGTCTGTAGGCGCAAGGTCTGGTGAGTAAGGCGGATGACGGAGAGCTTCCAACCCTAGTGCTTGCAACTTGGGGACCGTCTGCTGTGCAGTATGAGGTCGCGCGTTGTCGTGCAGGAGCAGCGGAGACGAGCGATTGACCAATGCTGGCTGGAGATGTGCCAGCTTCTCCATCACTGTGTTCAGTTCTTCACAGTACACATCTGCAGTAATGCTCACCCCGTTTGGTAAGAAGCTGTGATGAATCACACCGGCGCTAGACCACCAAACAGTGACCATCACTTTTCTAGGGGTAAGTTTTCGTTTAGGGCATTCTTTAGGTGCTGAACCAGGATCCAACCAACTTGCTGAGCGCTTGCGGTTATCAAACAGAATCCATTTTTCATCGCAGGTAACAATGCGGTTCAAAATTCCTTCATTTGTGTGTCTGTTGAGCAGTGCAAGGCACGTCTTGACGCGTACTTCGCGCTGGCGATCATTGAGTTCGTGGGGCACCCATTTGTAAAGCTTTTTTACCTTGCCAATTTGACGCAAATGGACCAATATTGTTTTGACGCTAACGTCGAAAGCTGCTGCTAATTCAGCCGTAGATTGTGTATCATCAGCTTCCACAATCGCCTTTAATTCGTCATTGTCGACCAAAGTCTTCGGACGACCGCGACGTTCATTTTTCAGGTCGAAATTTCCAGAACGGAAGCGAGCAAACCAATAACAGATGGTGTGTTGGTTTGTAGTGTTAGCTCCGTAAACGTCGTTGATGTTGCGTGCCGCTTGTGCCGCGTTGCTGCCACGACGGTACTCATATTCCATAATTACTCGAATTTTTAACGTATCTATGATGACGAAAAAGATTGAAATGCGATGAAAATGTAACACTAATCATCAATAATAATCTAATAAACAAATGACTACTTTTGGAAAAAAAACCATGTTTTTAAAATAAAATTAATTTGAAATGGCCAGTACTGCAGAACGGCAATTTCATAGGTAAAGACCTAATATTTCTCTGAAAAGAAAAACAATTGATAATATTAAATAGGTATTCGCTGGGTGCAAAACGGGGAGTAGGGACAGACGAATCGATCGCAGCGCCCGCCGTGGCTAAAAAAGGAACTCGCGGCGGATGTCATCCTTGCGTATACATAGTGGAGTGTTGTTGTTTATTGTATTTCGTTAAAAATAAAGAAATATGGGTCACGATACCTGCTGTGTTGATAACTGTAAAAACACTGGCGTAAACAGTGCTTGTAAATTCTACAAATTTCCACAAGCACGTTGGAAACAAGAACAACGAATGAAATGGATAACAGCCGTCAAGAAGAAAAAGTAAGTTAACCTATAAAATAACACTTTTATTGTTTAATGATCCATGTAGTATGAGAATGTTAAGTGACTATAATTTATTTGTTGGTTTATTTCAGTGCTGATGGATCGCCGTGGTACCCAAAGCCCCATGACAAAATTTGCAGTGCACACTTCATTGGAGGCAAAAAAGCTGAAGAACAGGGCAGTCCTAGTTACGTCCCAAGAATATTTCAGACTACATCCACCTCCGCGAGGGTTAAGGCAAATTTAGCCATGTCAAGGTATAACCGATACATGGAACGCAGAAACAAAAAAGAAAAAGAATTGTTGAGCAGAGCAGAAGAACCTAATATTCCTTACGAATCAAGAATTGAAATCATGGAAAATACTGCAAAAAAAATTGATAAAGGATGCCAAATAGAAATATTTTCGAGTGTTGAAAATGAAGGAAAAACATTTATATGTAATCGGTATATATACAGTGGCAAAGAAATATGTGATTCTGAAGTACAGACTGATATACCAAGTGACCAAGTGATTATTAAATATGACAAGAAGACGAAAGACCAAGGGTGTAACACTATTCAAAAGACTTTCGCTCATCAAGGAATTATGACAGAAAATAAATATTTTAATGGGTTTCGTTCAATTACTAAGGATGAAGAACTCATTGATCTTGCTGGTGTAACCCGTGACAATTTTCATTTTTTATTGAAACGAATAGTGGATAATCAGAAGTTTATGATTGCCAAAGAAGACAGACTTCTTATTTTTTTGATGAAAATGAAATTAGGAGTTACATTTTCAGCTCTAAGTGTCTTGTTTGGTGTACACAGAACGACAGTATCAAGAATATTTTATTCATATCTAGTAGAATTAGCTTCTGCAACATCCAATTTGATTTTTTGGCCCAGTAAAAATGTTGTACAAAAGACAATGCCGGACTGCTTTCATCCAAATTACAGTAACACTCGGGTAATCATTGATTGTACAGAGTTTCAAATAGAAGTGCCATCTACAGTTGATAATCGTGTGAGGTGCTCATTGGTATTACACCAGGGGGCTTCATATCATTTAAATCTAAAGTAGCCGGTGGAAGGAAAAGTGATTCACAAATTACTGTTGAATCAGGATTGATTGACTATTTAGAAAATGGAGACATTGTTTTGGCTGACAAAGGATTTCCACAAATAAAAAAAATTTAGATGAAAGTGGAAAAGAAATAGGAATTGTTATGCCACCTTTTCTGCAGAATAATTCGGAATTTTCACGAGATGAGACAGATGCTACTTACAGTGTAGCTCGGGTCAGAATTCATGTCGAGAGGATAATGCAACGGCTGAGACTCTATCAAATATTAAATAAAATTCCTCAAAACTTGTTTTGCCACATTGATGATATTTTGCATATTTGCTGTGTATTAGTAAATTTGCAGTCTCCAATATTTTCTACTAAATTAAACCAATGAATGTTGTTTGGGATTTTTTGTACATTTTCATAATGATTAAATTAAAAAATTCAATAACACAGTTCAAGTACTTTTATTTCAGAACACAACAATAGCAATTTGGTAAATAAAGTGTTATATTAAAAACAATGTCAACATTTTTCTTATTAAAATAATTACTTACACTTATCAAACACAAATAAATTATGAATGTTTAAACATTAATCAGTCAGTAAAGAGTCTTAAGTTTATAATTTTTCATAGATTAATTATGTTCTTACCAGTAAAACTACGCTTTGGCAGAATCTGTTTATCATTTTGATTCAGTTCCTTATTACCAATCCTCACATACAAATGTGGTAAATAATGTTTAAAATAAAATTCACCACTTTTGAAAATGGCATCTTTTATAAAATGTTCATCTCTGTCTACTCTAATTGAACAACTACCATTTTCCACTGGAGAATAAATAAATAGATCACACATTGTCATACCTGTGACATACATTTGCGTCTGAATTTGAGTGTAGTATGTGTGAGTTTTCTTTAATTCTAGGTTACTGTTAATAAACTCTAAATATTGCACATTGCAACATTTACTGCTAAAATCTACAATAGCTTTGTTATGGCACGATATTGGGCATTTAAATTCAACCAGCTTTTTAATACATCCATCATGTATGTGTGTCCATAGTGGTTTGGAATTCATCTAGTGATTCCCACTCTTTTCTATACTTTTGTGCATATTTTTTTTTCTTGAGTGGAACTTCCATTATTTGATATTATTTACAGCTTCAAGACTTCACATACTGTTGCAAAAAACGACTCTATCAAACTTAAACACTTTTCAACAACACGAAACATATTTCGGACATAGAATGACAGATAAAAAGAAAACACTAACTAACGACTACGCCCAGGGATTCCCCGGTCATAGAGTAAGCATAGAACATTATGAAATTCCGGAACGGTAGGGGATTTCCCTCTCAAAAATGTGTTGCCAGATTTCATATTGAAAAACCGCTAAAAACCATTAAAAAAAAATAAAAGCGCCTTTTAAAAAGTTTTACCTAATTATGTCTACTTTGGTCGAGAAAAGTTTGATACTTACTAGGTACATGATTAACATACGCTAATCCAAAAAATATTAGGATGATGTGATGATGATGAGGCTTAATCCGCGGATCCCTAAAATTCCTGCAGAGTTTATCGGTTCACTGATGATTACCTACAGTTATTTGCGTACATGTTACCTGTGACGTATTAATAAAGTTCAAGCGGCGCATGCACGTCCGCGGGACGGGAGGGGCATTGCTTGCCCAACTACCGGCCGGTGCGGATGTGTGTGCGCTCCTCGGTGAAACGAGTGTGGCTTTGATTTACGAACCCAGCAGCAAACGAGGACACCACACGTGGCGACGAGCCCTCAAGTAAGTGGTAAATTATGCGATGAATCATGTGCACGCAAAAAAACACTAATAACAACCTCACGGTTTTATGGTGCTATCGATTAAGTGGTATATGTATCTATTTGTCCAAGTACTATTAAAACAAATGACTAGACATCACAAATAACAAATACAGTGTTATTTGTCTGATCGATCAATGATAGGTTATTATTATCATTGTCATGAAAAAAAAGCAATGAATACTTTTCTAAAAATAATTTCTTTCATAATAATTGTCATATTCTTGACTATAGCAGTGGATATTTCTAGTTAAAATTTTAAAATAAGTACCTACTCGATGGTAACAGTCTTCTTATATCTTGTGACGATAATTTCGACGTAGGTACCTATTAGTAGAAATTGCGGCATACCGTGTAAGTCCGCGTTAATGTAATTTATCCAGTGACATTATTTATTTAAATACCTACGTAGGTAATAAGAATTTTCAGTGCAAATTATAATTCCTCACTATTTTCATCGCGTTCTCTTAAGTTAAATGATGTTTTAAGGTTGAAGTACCTAATGCAAATGTCGTTAGTAATATTAAATCAGATAAGTCAAATGCATGCAATCAATCAGCGCAATAGGTACACGTACTACTTATTGATAAAGGTAGGTAATACAATATGCTATCATAACAAATGTACCAAAGTGCCAAGGTGCAATAAGGTGCCAAGGAGCACAAAGTAGTATTTTTCCAATATGAATCAAGGTGCCAAGGAGCATTAAGTTGTAATTTTGCCAGGGGCATATATATCCAAAAAAAATGCAAATTACATGGATCAAATCTATACATATAATAAAATCGTAGATTTGCCGTGTCTGTACATTGAATATTTTCGCATAAAAATTACTGAGAAATGTTAGGAAAAAGGTATAAAACGCAAAAATGCCATTTTTGAAATTTTTGTCTGTTTGTCGGTTTATCTGTTTGTCTGTTTGTCCATATGTTTGAGTCAGCATCACGCCAAAACCACTGATTGGATTTGAAAGCTAAGTTCTTAAAAATTCTAAGTGTTAACCCGAATAACATTTAGCGCTTATTTCATCAAAATCGACCCACAAAATCAAAAGATATTGAATTTTTAATTTTAGTAAGGAACTTCATACAGCGCTAAGCGGTGACCGACTCTTAGGCGCCATCTATTGAGTAAGATAAAATGCAGGTAAGCATGAAAATGACATCAAAACAAATTGTTGAGTTATTTGTGAAACTTTTAATAAGTAGTAAAATAAAAGTGAACATTTTAATACCATGACGTTTATTGTTACATATGGGCTCCTTATTTAACATCTTCCTATATAACCAAATATTTTGTCAGTTTATCAAATTGTCGATAGATGGCGTTGCACCAATGACGCGTTTTTCTGAATCGCGGTGTTAAGATTTTCCGTCAGATTATGACTCTCACACGATTTCAGCATCATTGTTGTTCGCTAGAGATAAAAACTTACAAGTCTCTGATAGGGTCTCGAGTCCCAATTCGTAATTTTAAAAAAAGTACCTATTCATATAAGACGTGTACTATGTTATCTAAGTTCATTCAATTTCGCTCATTCCTTTTTTTTTTTTTTTTTTTTCCTTTATTTATTTATAGGGGTTTTTACGCGTAGCGTATGCCAGCCCCATCGTATCCTAAACAATTTTACTTCACAAGACATGGGCCATGAATTTGTACAAACTCTTCGCATCGTCGCCATTTGGTTGGGATAGAATTGTATGGAACATACCTACATCAGTTCTGTTCAAATTCAAGGACCTTACTAAATTATTTCTACTGGACTCATATTGGACACATTCCATCAATAAATGTTGTAGGTCCTCGACAACTCCACATTCGTCACATTCGCTCATTCCTACATCAATCAACTATTTAACTTTTCTTTGGCATAATATGACTGAATCCTTCAACTGTGCACGATTATTTAACATCATGTGCCTAGCCTTTTCCCAACTATATTGGGGTCGGCTATTAGTCAAACCGAATTCAGCTGAATAACAGTATTTTACGTGGAGCGGCTGCCTAATAAACCTCTACAACCCATTAACTGTGTAACACGGTACATCTTGGCAAGACTGGTGTTAGATTTTCTAGCTTCTGACAATCCGTAACGACTGCCAAAGATTTCCAAATAACAGCCGGAACCAACGGCTTAACGTGCTTTCTAAGGCACGGAGGAGTCTCGGTATGTTAAGATGGTCGGCACGATTATTTAGCAAAACTTAAGCGGCTACAGTCGATGATAAATTTTGCGTCTTCAACAGTATTGTAACCAGTCTGTACGACACACATACGCCGGTCAGGACGGTTAAGTTGAAGCGCCCACCTGCACCCTGGATGAATAGGGGAATTCAAATGGCTATGCGACGGAGGGACCGCGCGTTTCGGAAATTTAAAAGGGATCGGTCTGAAGACAATTGGACCTTTTTCAAAACTGCCAGGAATCGGTGTAACCAAATGATACGCAACGCCAAACACCGCCACATTCTTAGTAACATAACTTCTTCCTCTTCTGCTGATATCTGGAAATTCCTTGGAACTCTATCGGCAAATCGCGGTATTCAGACCTTCCTTACAATTGGCTTGGACGATCTAAACCGCCATTTTTCCACAGTCCCTATGCTAGATAGTCTAGCCAAATGTCAAACTATTGACTACCTCAATGGTCTGACGCGTCCCAATATTGCCCCTTTTATTTTCACCCCAGTCGATCCGGGAGAGATCAAAAAGATCATCCTATCCATTAAATCCAAAGCCGTGGGTTGCGATAACATCAGTCGACATATGATCGTTTCGGCTTTGGATCAACTCCTTCCTGCCATATCCCACATTGTTAACTTTTCGCTTTACTCTGGACGGGGAATGGAAGACACTAAAGTTACTGCTTTGGTGTTAATCGACTTCTCCAACGCGTTTAATACTGTCAGTCACGAAGTCCTCTTGTCTATCCTTTCATATCTTAAGGTCTCTTCTGAAGTATTGGAATGGTTTTCCTCTTATCTTCGGGGGCGTCAGCAGTCAGTTCGTGCTGGAGACTCTTCGTCCGGGTGGTGTGACCTTGCAGCTGGCGTCCCTCAAAGTGGCATTTTATCTCCTCTTCTGTTCTCCATTTTTATCAATCTTATAACTTCTGAGCTTCAGTGTGCGTATCATTTGTATGCCGATGATCTGCAGCTCTATTGTCGGGCAGGTTTTGACAACTTATTGGATGCGATTGAGGAGTTCAACCGAGATTTGAGATTAATTAAGAGCTGGTCAGATCGAATCGGGGTAGCAGTTAACCCTTTAAAGTGTCAGGCTATCATAGTTGGGAGTTCCCATAGCTTGAGAAAACTGAATGGCTTAACTGAGTGTCATCCTGAATTTCGACAGTTAATTATTTCGACACGGTCCCAATTTCGAAAAACAGTAGTTCGACTACTCATTGCTTCGACAGAACATATATTCGACAAGCATTAGTCCGATAGAACATACTTCGACAACACACACGTTCGAAAAACACTACTTCGACAAAACCCTTCTTCGATATGCACTTGTTCGGCGGATCTCTATTTCGACGGTACATACCTTCGACATAATCTACTGCTCTGAAATGTGACAATAATAATTGAATTTCGCTTTGTGGTTTTAGGTACAGAATAAAAACATAAAAAATAATCAATTATATTTTTAATTATAACCAGTAACAAATCTTTGTACACTTTAACCCTTTCTTCAGATAATATTTAAATCGTAACATACCACCAGAAATGTGGTCGGTTGCACATGCCATTGAATGTGGATTTCCTTCTACTCAAAATTCAATCGAAAGCTGGCGTATGAGGTGGAAAACTCTGGTCAATAGAAAAAAAAAATTACATTTTTAAAACTTTAGCCGAAGTGAAATACAGAGAATTTTGGCTCATATTGAAAGAAACAAAAATAAAAAAAACAATTACCGCAGAACGAAAGGCTGCAAAATCATTAGCTACTGAAAAATGAAATGGATACAATTTCGGTCCTAAGCGGAATAGCATACGTTAAGCTCCTATGTCTAATAAATAATCAAGAAAACTTATTTCAATATTATGTTACGATTTAAATTATCTGAAGAAATGATTAAAGTGTACAAAGATTTGTTACTGGTTATAATTAAAAACATAATTGATTATTTTTTATGTTTTTATTCTGTACCTACCTAAAACCACAAAGCGAAATTCAATTATTATTGACAACATTTCAGAGCAGTAGGTTATGTCGAAGGTATGTACCGTCGAAATAGAGATCCGCCGAACAAGTGCATATCGAAGAAGGGTTTTGTCGAAGTAGTGTTTTTCGAACGTGTGTGTTGTCGAAGTATGTTCTATCGGACTATGCTTGTCGAATATATGTTCTGTCGAAGCAATGAGTAGTCGAACTACTGTTTTTCGAAATTGGGACCGTGTCGAAATAATTAACTGTCGAAATTCAGGATGACACCCGGCTTAACTGTACCACCCGTAATCTTTAACAACACAGTCATTCCATTTGGCTCTGAAGTTAATCTTGGTCTGCATGTCGACAAATGTCTTGACTGGAGAAAGCAGGTCATGAGTGTCAGTCGGAAAGTTACCGGAACGTTGCGGTCGCTGTATCGACTGAAAAATCTTCTCCCAGCTCACATAAAGGCAATGCTTGTACAGTCCCTAATTTTCCCCATTATTGACTATGGTGATGTGTGCTACTACGACCTGAATGCAGATCTCCTCAATAAACTTGACCGCCTTCTAAATAACTGCATTCGATTTGTCTTCAACCTCCGTAAGTATGATCACGTATCCGCGCATCGTTCACTATTAAAATGGTTACCCATTCGTCAGCGCAGAGCGCTGAGGGCCTTGACTAGTCTGTTTTCTTTTCTAAATAATCCTTCGTCTCCCTCTTATCTAACGTCACAATTTCAATTCTTTTGCTCTGCCCACAGTAAAAACCTCCGCTCTACTAATAATCGTCTTCTACGTTGTCCCTCACACCGCTCTGGGTTTATCCGCTCCTCTTTTTTTGTTCAGGGGATCTTCCTATGGAATGCGCTCCCTCTGAACATCAGGATGGCAACCAGTCGGCTGTCCTTTAAGGTGATGGCACGTGAGCACATTCGCAAGAAGTTGGTAGAATCATCACAGCGTTAATTCGTTGGATTCGTTTTTTCTTAATAACTTTGTTTATGTGTATGTATGTATATATGTATCTATGATTGTATTATTTTTTTTCTCCTCTCTGTTTGTCCTTCCTTTAAGTTGCACCTGCCATGTTTTCTCTGCACCACCCTAAGGTCTACTGGTAGAAAATGCCTATGGCATTAAGTCCGCCTTTGTACAGTGTTTTTTACTTGTGCATAAAGTTTTAATAAATAAATAAAATAAAACTTAAAAAATAAAACAAAACTTTGTTTTCATTTCTTCTATCCACAAGTTTCGCGAGTTTTTGAGTACTTAATTATGTGTTAAATTGTATTTAAATCTTATAATGGTTTAAGGCACATTTAACGTTTTTTTAGAGATAGAAACAAAAAATACGTATAACGATTTACTGGGTCGATTCATTAAGTAGGTACTAAAAATATCATCGCCTGCCTAGCCTTTCATCAAATATGCTGGGGTAGGTTTCCAGTCAAACTGGATTCAGCTGAATACCATTGTTTTAGGCACGTAAAGCGCTGCCTGAGTTGCGGATTATGTTCGAAAGAGTTACCGCGGCCCTGAAAAGCAAACGGCACTAGGAGGAGCACGGATGGGTTTTAGTCAGTAAGAGTCTGACACTCCCTTCCGCTCCGCCCAGAGCGGGAGAAGTCATTTGATGATTTCCCATCCATAAAAAAACGTAGGTACGTACGTAAAGCGACTGCCTGTTTGACCTTCACAACCTAATAACTGGGCTGGGATACACGGTATCCCAGCCCAGTTATTAGGAAAATCTAACACCAGTCTGGCCAAAAGGTACCCCCTTGGCCAGACTGGTGTTAGATTTTCTAGCTTCTGGCAATCCGTAACGTCTTCCAAATACCTAAAAATGACAGCCGGACCAACGACTTAACATGTTATCCGAGGCACTAAGGAATCTCGGTAGGTATGTTAAAATGGTCAGCCATCTACAGGCCAATCTCGGCAAGCATTGCTTAGCCTTAATATCAACTCTTGCAGCTGTTATTATTAAGTCATGAGCAACCAGACTCCTCATTCCTCTGTACGTACAATGTTTTCCGACATCCATGCGAACGAAGTCGCGGGCACTGCTAGTTATTGAATATTTCCTTTGTGGTTTTGAAGTTTTAGCAACATTAAATATCACTAAACCTAATGTAATAAATGTTACCGGCATAACCCATATCTACTTCGCCGTAATAAAGATTTATATCACTCCAGTGGCGTAGCGTAGTAGGGGTGAGGGGCGACCCGCCCCATGACAAAAGAAAAAGTTACAATAAAATTCAAGTCAGGGACATAATGTGTAAATTAGTCATATATCGATGGCCCCACAGAATAAACGTGTAAGTCAAAAACCACAACTTTTCAGGAAAAAATAAAAACGATTAAACTTGAATAACTGTTGTTTGGTAGTATATAGGGTTAAGCAAATTATATCAAACTAATGATAAAAAAAAATATTATTACATTACATTTTTTATTTATTTTTTATTTAAACGGTTTTCCGATAATTTATGAAAAACCATTTTATTTTTTTATTCTTGTTAATTTCTGTGACTAGATAACAGTAAACTTTCATTACACGGTTATTCGTGGAAAGTGTCAACAAACAAAACTAATAATATTATATTACACTATTATTCGACAGTAATCAAGTTTCTTTAATACCTAGTTACAAGCATAAGCACGATTGTTTACAGTAACTTACTGTATTGTTTGATTATTGTAAAGATAAAATGCATTTGTATCAATGTTCATAAGAACGATTCTCATTTATGTAATATACTTTTGTTAGTGCATGGTGTAATAATGTAAACTTCATCAATTATGTGAAAGGTTGAAACAAAAGAAAAAGGTTTAATAAAATAATAATATAATAAAGTAACTATCTACTTGCATAAAAACTAAATAATAATCACACAGTAAACAACTTAAATCTCTTTCATGATTAGGAAATAGCTACCTATTAGCTTGAACTGATAACAAAAAAAAACCGAATCATATCGTAATCTGAAACACTTAATCTTCCCCGTCACTATCATTGGTGACAGAGATCGAATTGTCCAAAGGAACTAAGTTTCTATAAAAAGTTTGGTAATGGTCTGGTATGGCTCCTGAATCACACAAACTTATCAAGTCCTTATGTAAAGGGAGAGGTACAGGCAGCAGTTCAGCGTATGCAAGTTTTAAGTTTTCAGGATCTTCAGTAGGTTCTCCTCGCCGCCTTCTTGAATTAGTTCTTACTATGATTTGCATCTCCCGTAATTCGTCTTCAAAACTATACCTGAAGTAAATTGAATGAGGATGCTCGTGAGAGAAGTTTACTTCTTTTATTTTACTCCAGTAAATTTTATCGCCGTTTATGTCTTTTAACCAATTCTTCCCTTTTATCAGCTCTTTGAAATCTATAAAATTATTCTGTGTCATTTGTTTTACTTGGTATTTAGGCTCAGTAACTTTGGCATTCTCTACCAAGCTATAAAGGGGAATGGGCAAAAATATATGGAGCTTGGTCCAAATTTCCACCACCAATAAGAACTATGGCATATGATGGACCACTGCGTACTGAATCATTGTAAGAAGACCGCAACCAAAAATATTTACTCAGTAAAAAGTTATGACCCCATGAAAACTTGCAATTTAAAAATCTTTTTACGCTTCTGTATTTCACTATATCTTTTAAACTACTCGATTGATTTAGGTGTATGACATTTCGTTGTAATTCATACGTTATTCAGGTTGATATAAGCTATATGACGTCAAAATAAAAACAATATGGCGGCCCCGGTAGGTACCTCGATACGTCAAAAAAATCAAACCCTATCATGTGGGGTATCAAATGAAAGGTCTTATACCTATCTTTACAATGCTTATATTTATTTTAAAATATTTGTAATACTGGGAAGAATGTAAACACAAAAATATTTCACAATAGTTTTATTTATTCCTGTCTCACAGTGTGGGGTCTGTCTTTAAAAGAGTACATCTCATATGTCTACATCCACAATAACATTATCCAGATTCGCAGCTGGAAGTAGAATTGTGGGTTGGTGTCTCGCCCATCCAAAATACCAAATAATTACCATGACGTGGGCACAGCAACCCACAGTTCGCATTCCAGAAAGACAAGAACAGTAGTAGTTCGAAATGGTTTCTCGATTATGGATCATTACATACGTGTAGTATTGTCTTGCACGTGCGTGTCGGGATTGTATTCTTGCGCGTAGCAATATAGCGTTTTCAGGTTCAATGCCAAAATCAACTATTTCACTAAATGCTCCATCTCTTGCTACTTCAATCTGATACACGCCATTGCGTACGTGTTCGCTATAGTAGCTACGCGCAAGTTTTATGTGATATGAACCAAGTGCAAACAATGTCAAGTCTTCTTGAGTCAGAACAGGAAATTCATCTGCTCCTATGGCGTCGGCTTCAATATTTCGAAAACTTGCCCGCCGTCTATTTATATTTCTATCTGTAACATATGCTCCCAATTGATTTGGTACATGCAATTTCTCTCTAATGATTCTTAAATATTCCTCTGCATGCGCGTTATCTTCGATTAAAAGATGAAAAGCGTTAATAAGCGCAGCGGCCACCCGGAAATCATCCATCATGTGGCACATAGCACGATTAAAAAATTCTTGCCTGAACAGGCGAAAATCGCGTTTAAAACGTCCGTTTACGACCTCGACGACCCAGCGGCATATCGTCACTTCCCTATTTTTATTGGCTTCTAACGTGGTTAACTGGTCTTCGCCACGCCGTTTGCTAATTGGCATACGTGCCACATAACCACACGATTCCATGTCTCCTATAACGTCTCTAAAGCCGCGGTCGCAGATAAAAACATCGTTCGCTTCAAAAAAGTAATGGAATGGATTGTCTTCTCTTTCGTTAATAAGACCTTTCATTATAACGGCATCCGATGTTGTTGCTGCGTGAGGCCCAGTAACATCTATTATGTAGCCGTCACAACACACAATGAGAAATGGTTTTAACAGGTTCGTGTATTTGTGCAAACTGTATGTTTTCCGCTGGAAAAGGAAGTTGGAAGACTTCTGAATATAGACGTAAGTTCCATCTATCACCAGAATAGCTTTCCTTTCTTGTAAGGGTGCATCTGGGTTTCCAAATAGACCATTTGCCACAGTCAGATTTTTTGCAACTACTTCATTTCTTGAAATATGGTCCAGGCCCAGGTGCCTTGGTACGAAATCTTGAACCAAACATTTGCGCACAGTATTCATTTTCCTTTCGAGCGTACGGCGACTCATTCTGAAAAGTACGCTGAGTCTTTCGTTAGACTCACCCGTCCGGAGCTTCATCAAAAAAATAGCAATTGCAGTATTGGGGTCGGGGACTTCTTGCTGCAATGAAGGGGTTTCTCGTATCACTTGCTCAAATGCGTTATGAGTGATGCCCACACGATGATGCAATATTTTTGGATCCATAGTTTGTATATTTTCAAAGTCCATTGTGTTGGAACTATTAAGAACGGCTGTTTGTAAGGTTTTCGTAATGTCTACGAACATTTCTCCGGTAAAATCGTGTGATGAGTTTGGAGCATCAATTAAGTGACCCCATTGATTTTCATCCAAATGTTCTTGACACACTCTTGCGTTTGGAGGTATGTAAAAATTCGAGTGTACCAACAGTTCTACTTTGATAGACGCCGGAATACGGCATCTACTTGCATTGCTACATTCATGATAAATGCATGTGTTAGATGTATTTGGTGCTCTTTTGAATTCATCGGTTTCGAAGATTCCTCCAGATGGTCTTCCGACACGAGGAGGCGGCTGGTCAGCTTGGTTTTGACTGCGGTCAACTGCATACCTTACCCGCAACCAACAATTGCGGCAGATAAATTGCTCGCCATCCAGTATTAACTGCAACAAATACAACACCTTTATTCATGACGCTCCGTCTAACTGCGTGTGTTAGCTAACATGTCTACTCGCTAAGAGAGGTCCTAGGTTCGATTCCTTCCGCATATAGGCTCTCCGGCAATAAGCTAGAGTGTTGATTCTGTGCGTCTGGGTATATTATCTATATAAGTATGTATTCAAAAGAAAACAAAAAACGGTAAGAGTGATTAAAACATGACGTTACTACCGATAGTAAAATATTGATTAATTAACTTAACAAAAGTGTTACAAGTAATCTTATTGTTCACGCCTTCCCACGTCTGGGTATATTATCTATATTATGTACTTATGTATTCAAAACAAAAAACGGTAATGATGATTAAAACATGACGTTGCTACCGATAGTAAAATATTGATTAACTGACAAACAATAATAACAAAAATGGATCAAGACTGAAGACGTCCAAAATATTTCGCTTCAAAAAGGTTTTTCTAGGGATCTTTCGTTACAAGTAATCTTATTGTTCACGCCTTCCGACAATCTCAAATGGAATCGGGGCACGGCATTTGAAATAAAATACACATATGCATGTACTAACCTGTCGAGGTGCTAAAAGTCCTTGAATGTGCTCTGCAGTTCCTGGGTGATTATCCAGAAACGGTTGAAGCAACTGATAGTTTCTTCTTTGAGTCAATGAATAATTGCAACATATGCAGTTTCTTCTTTCCGCTTCCATTGTCACAGACACACAAAGTAATAACAAAAAGTCCGATGAGATATAACCGTGGTCGAAAGAAGAGAATCAGAAGAAATCAAGTACACAAAAGTCGCAGGGAAAATATGACCAGAAAATGCACAGTACGCACCGAAAGCAAGCAAACGAACGACTGCGTGGGACACATGTGTCGATTGGGTCAGGTAGTTAGGTCAAAACCAGTTTTCTTTCAACGTCGTCGGCGCAGCGTATACCGTATTGCTTCCTAAGTGCGAAAGGGACAAAACTAATGCTATCTCCATCTACGAGTCGACGCTAGCAATCCCCGGGTTCCGAAATGCAAAAATATTAAAAAATACTTTTAGCTTTTAGCACGATTGCGAACCGTTCCGTATTACATTTTTATATGGGTAGGTGCGCTAACGTTATCTTTGTATACTTTGCAGACGATTTGAGCGCATTACAGAACAGGGGGAATGCGTCATCATTGCTACCATGTTTTTACTGCTTGAAATGTGGATATGTGCGAAAAAAATAAACGGTTAAATAATTAAAAACACGTATTTTTAAAACAGTCATAACTTTTTTCTGAGTGAATATATTTTTTTCGCCTAGTAGTCAAAATTGTATGGTATTTAGTCGACTTTAAGCTAACATAGCCCCCAATAGTGGTGGAAATTTGGACCACTTCTGCTCATTATCCTTTGATCGGGCGTGTATATAGTATGCCTTTTCTTGGAACGCTCGATTGTAGCATGCATAGAGTCACCCTCTGATTGGCTATGACCTTTTTCAAAAAATCTATGAGTTATTTTTATCTTAAATTTTTGCGACGCAAAAGCAAACATGGCAAACACAAATCGATTGCGATTTTGCCCGGCACATGAATCGGAATAAAAAGATATATTTTTTATCCCTGACTCAACGTGAAGTTGAATAAATGACCACAGGCAACTTGCTATTTCTATGGCTCCCCTCTTCGCAATCTGGGAATGCCGAAGGTAACAGTGTCCTTTTTTATCTAAAATATTATAAACTGTAAAGTTAAATACGGGATATTTACGTTTGTAGTGAAATACCCCTACTTCACTTTGGGGGATACTCAATACTTTTTCGAGATCAAAACATGCCACAACACTATGCATTTTATTAAAATTATTTTTTTCTTCTTCTTTTAGCTGTCTTACTAGTTCCTTTTCTCTTAAATGTTTTTCATAGTCAACTTTTAACTGTTCTTGTCTTACATTGTCAGCTGTTTTATATATTGAACACACTTCACATAAATCTTTTTTCGGTTTGTGGAAGGAAAGGTTAAATTTACTATTAAATGTGGTTTCATATTGCTGTTTAGTTGCTTTACATGCAACATTATACCGCTCATTTGTATCCATCCATTCTAAGTACAGTCTATGAATTTTAGATATATTCAATGTTTCACAAAGGTATTCTTTCTGGCTATCTTTTCTAACATAGTGTGCTTCAACTCTTTGAAATAGGTTTATGTGGTCAGTGATGCTGCTCTCAGTCTCTTCTGACATCTTTCTAGATCTATTTTTATGTCTTCCTCTGTTATCTTTTAAATAATTTTCATCTCCTAACTTCTCAATAGCTGTATATACTACTTGCTGTGTAATAGACAAAGTATTTAAAAACATGGTTTTGCAAATTCTAATATTCGAATCGTTATCATCAGGAAATTGGTATATTAATGTTTGAGTACGATTATTTTTGCGTTCTACTGTAATTCTTTTAACGTGTTCCTTCTTTACATAACGAGCAATGAAATCCCATTGTCTTTCATGATCGCCAATATTCCAAAACTTCGTAAAAATGTTCATCCTCATTTCTTCATTTATCTTTTCATAACATTGTAATTTGCAGTTGCAAGGCGGTCCAATCGATTTTTGTTGGTTTTTTTCTTACTTCTTATACTCTCATAACTTTGACCAGAATTTTTTAATTTTTTGTTTTGGTTATCTTTCCATAAGTCTCGATTTACTTTTCTCTTTCGTGAAAGTTTGTCAGTAGGAGTCGTTATTCGTGTTTCTGGTTCTGTAGGCACAGCATCTAGTGAATTGTTCTGTGTTTCAATAGAACGTAAAATACCCTCCAAATTAGAAACGCTTAAATCATAGTCCTTATTAATGTATAGAACAGTTGGAGAAGCTATAAAATTTATTTTTTGCTGGGTTGATGGCGTTAACAGAAGATCATCAGTGATTTGTAAAATGTTATTGACTGATGATGATGTCGTAAAATTTTCCATCTCCGGTATGAATGGTCTAATAACATTATTGTGAGAAATATCTAAAAGTTCACTAGCTGGAACATTTGGTGGTGACATAACATTATTTAATTTTGTTCCATATGACGATACACTAGTTATTAATGAGGTGTTAGAAATAAAACCGTCATCTTGAACATTTACTCCACAGAGCTTTGATACACCATCAATAGGAAATGAAGTTCGCGACAGATGTGTGAAACTCTCTGAAACAAATCAAAGAGATTACTTAGGTACAACCTTTCTTATGATTGCATATTTTACGGAGACTAATAATCAATCGAGGTGAGTCTTATAGCAGATAGATGAGAACATGTCTGCGACTATCGCCGACTATGAGTACCGTACCCGTCCACGGTACGTCACTAACCACAAGAGCAACAGGCCAGAGACCCTTATATTTTGCCAATTATATGTACCTATATAAATATGTACCTAGGTACCTACTTTAGTGCCACGTAATTCAATAGTCAAAGTAGGTACGAGGCATATTAACAAACTAGGAACTGCTACTAAACATTTCTTAACAGAATAACTAACATTTAACGGAATCCTGGTCGCTTGGACCACGAAGGTATAGGTAGGTACTTACTAAAGTAATTATGATTTATTCCATTCTAATACCAAAAACTAATACCACTGGTATTTGTTTCAACTCATATTTTTTTTCTATTCCGAACGGATACCACTTTTTAAATAATTTAATTTAATGTACGAACGAATACCAACAACTTGAATTTGGTACAGTCAGCGCAGTCAAACCTAATCAAAGTAAATTTGTTTTTCAATATTTTTATGTAATCGTAATATAATGCTTAAAACTTTCCAAATTCACTTCACTCCAATATTTTTACAAAGGTTAGCATAGGTAAGAGTAGTTTTAGTGAATCATCTTGCTATTTTTTTTACCTGCGAGAAAGGGTGAGTTTGCTCTATTGTTCCAAAATTCGAAACAACCAATCAGAGTCAAGTGTGACTGGAATGTTGTGCTTTGACTCGGAGAGAAATTTTATCTACATAAATTCCTCAGTACATTTCCGTGCGGTGGCGGTGGCGTATTGGTATCAGAGTGACAGTGATTTTTATTTATTAAGTGAGTATATTAATTTGTTCTTTTGTATAATTTACTTCTCTTTATTAAAATTAGTGTTATTTAAAATACCTATTATTTGATTTTTTTATCATAATCCAATCAAATGTAAAAGTTACATACAATATATAATTTTTTTTAGATATGTCTGAGGAAGCTGATAATCAGCCCTCAACATCTTCGGGAAAAACAGGAAGCTTAACTTTCATAACAAGAAATGGTGGCTTGGTTTTAATGAGAGCTGGTTACCAGTACACAAAAAAAAGGGAAAATAAAAATGGATGGACCCATTGGAGATGTGTGAATGTTAAAGAGTGCAGTGGATCTTTACAGATAAAGGTATGTTACCAACTTCTTACATAGAGTTTAACTGGCTTATTTATAATGGATTAGTGGAGCTTTATAAGGCCTTTGTAGGAAGCTTGTTAAAAAAATGGTATTCATAATCGTATTTTAGAGGTAAAAACACTCTTTATTTCTCCATTAAAGTTAATTTGATTTAAAGAAGCCATGACCCTTCTTTAAACGTTCGTTAACAATAAAATGGCCGACATCAATTCTATTCTATTTCTTTAAATGGCAATTAGTACCGATGCCGTTGTTCGACAATTCTGCCATTGTCAAAAGTGAATTGGAATAGCAAGAGTAAAAAAAAACACTAGATAAACAAAAAGAAAAGGGAAACAAATGGCCGACATCGATCAGTTGTTTCGTGTTTGACGTTCGGTTTACAATGTCAGTCAGTTAGTATTAAAATACCTACTTTAAAATCCCTACATAGCATTGTGGTTGTTCGCGTATAAAATTGTATTAGCAGAGATTCGATGCATTTTATCTGGATGACGAAGAATTTCGTAAATGGTACAGTTTTTCCAAAGAAACGGCTGCTTTTATAATTAATTTAGTCGGTGGTGTGGTACTTTTCACCAGAATTACAAGTATTAACGGCAACGGCCTTTGCCGCTTTTTCCCAGATTGCATGATAACAAATTCAACAAATTGTTCAAAAGACTAGGTAGTTCAAACTATTCCCTCCTTTACCTTGGTGTACGTTTTTTATGACAGTGTTTAAAAATGCATAGACAAATTTTCTGTGACCAGAGGCAAACAACGTTAAAATCGACTAAAATCGCATATTTTTCTACAAAATGGCAACATTGTGTACGATAGTGGCGTTTAGTTATGGGAGCTCTAAGAAACGATTATGAATAAGAATTTTTATCGAACGTTCGGTAGGCTTAAGGTGAATGCTCCAGGGTAGCCCGCGAAATTCAAATTTCCGTACGTTTTTTGCAATTTGCAGCTGAGTATCGGATATTTTATTAATAGAAACTAAATTCGCGGTACTGGCATGTATGTATTTACACAATTATACTTATTAAAACCTTCAATATAATTGTCTAACTTAGAGAAAAGAGAAAATGTGCCATTTTAATAATAACTTTACGTTTAATATAAATTTTAACTTAGTGGGTTACATTGATAAATTTAACTAATATAATGATATAAATACATACATGCCAGTACCGCGAATTTAGTTTCTATTTACCATACTATCCCATACTGAGCTGCAAATTGCAAAAAACTTACGATAATTTGAATTTTGCGGGCCACCCAGGAGCATCCACCTTAAAACATGTTTTAACTAATGAAGGTTTATACCTTCGGTAAGCGTTATATTATGAATAAGACAGTTAGTGTTCCATCTTTCAATATGTATTTTTATCCGAAAACTATTTTGCTAAAGCTATTTTGTTGTCCTCACAGGATGGCAATATTTCCAATGAGAAAAATCATAGCTGCGAGCCCGATGAATTCAAAAATGTAATGGCAAAAAAGCTGGATGATTTAAGAGATAAAGTGATGAAGTCTGATTTCGCCCCAATACCAAACATATATAACAAATTCAAATCACAATTCTGCGCTACTGAATCAGATTTGGTGAGAAATATCCCATCGTTTGCAAACATCAAATCAAAATTGTATTATGCAAGAAACAACGCAGCTGGTGTAAAAAAAATTAAATGTAAATCAATTGATGAAGTAGAAGTTCCATTACAATTTAGAGATTTTTTGTTTTACGATTATAAAGATGAGTCTTCCAATACCCGAATAATAATCTTGGTCAGTCCAAATCAACTAGAGATAATTCCGAGCATTAAATTTTTTGAAAGCGACGGAACATTCGATTGCACCCCTGAGCCTTTTGTGCAGTTATATACTATCCACGGAGATCTGGGAAGTGACGAAGATCACACTCGTATAGTTCCTCTTATTTATGTTTTACTTAACAAAAAAACAGAAGAAATATACAAAAAATTATTTGAAATTTTGAAACAAAACATTCCTGGGTGGGAACCCGTAAAATTTTTAACAGATTTTGAACTAGCCGCAATGAACGCCATTACAATTGTTTTTCCGTCAGTTGTGATTAAAGGATGCTACTTTCATTATTCCAAAAATGTATGGAAAAAAGCAAAACAGTTGGATCTGACAAAAGATGCTATCACCCAAAGACATGTAAGACTTTCAGCTTTACTGCCTTTACTTCCTCGTAAATTCATATCAGAAGGATGGTGCTACATAATGGAAGACTGTCCTGATACTGACGCCATTCAAACATTTAATGACTACATGGTGTCACAATGGCTAGAGAACGAGAGTTTTGTAGACATTTGGTGCGTTCATGGTGAACGCCATCGAACCACAAATGCCGTAGAATCTTGGCATAAGAAATTAAACTCGACTGTGCCAAAGAATGCTAATTTATATCAGCTTCTGAACGTGCTGAAAGAGGACGCAGATTTACAAACAGTGGTTGTTACTCAATATAAATCAAACGCACCCCCCGCAAAACGATGTGCACAGACAACTATTATGAAAAATTCGTGGATCACATACGTAACTGACCAACTCCTCAAAAACAAAATCTCCGTAGGTCACTGCTTAGAAAAATTAAGGGTTTAGCTACTAATTGTTGAAATATAAGAAATTATTTACACGTCATTTAGCTGATTATACTAATAGTTGATTTTCTGTGATATTTTATAATTCTTAGATTATAAGTGAATTATTCATACATGACGTTTTTGCAAAAAAAAATTGCTGATTCATTGCTATATAGGTGAAGAATGACTGATTTGATTAAACAAAAAGTTGATTTTCTGTGAAATTTTACAATTGTTAGGTAAGGTTAGAATTCATTGCAAAAAAAATTGCTGATTCATTGCTATGTAAGTGATGAATGACTGATTTGATTATACAAAAAGTTGATTTTCTGTGATATTTTATAATTGTTAGATTTAAAGTGAATTTTTCATATTAGATATTATTGCAAAAAAAAAATGCTGATTCATTGCTATGTAGGTGATGAATGACTGATTAGATTATACAAAAAGTTGATTTTCTGTGATATTTTACAATTGTTAGATAAAAAGTGATTTATTTTTGTTAAAAATTTACCTGACATAGTTGTTATGAGATAGGTAGACGTGAATAATTACGTACGGTCACCAGCAAAAGTCGATAAGAATTCTCACAACGTATTAGTTTGACGTTTAGTTTGACTTACGACCTTCAATTTTCAAGTTATCGCCAACAATTGATTGTAATCCTCAATTTCATCAACTTAGCATAAGTCAAGATGGCCCAGTGGTATAGAGCACACAGATTGAAGCGCAAATCAGTGTGCCGCAAGTTCAAATCCCACGCAATTGTTGACTTTTTGTAAGTTCTTACCCGATTGGAAGTTATGGATTAGCATTACATATTATTATATTAAATTATTCTTTAACTTGTTCACACATTTCTTAGAGTTAAAAGGTAGATCACAAAAAAACTAAATAAAGAATTAGATTTCTGCGAGGTAGACATGAGTTTTAACTTGACCGAAATGAACTGTCGTTTGGTTGTAGTTGTTGGTTAGTGACGTGTGGTTAACAATATTGTAATATTCGCAAAATGCAGGCTAATATTAGTATTGAAGTGAGGGCGACTATCATTGGGCTGCATAAAAGTGGTCTTAATAAAACACAAATATCTGAAGAAACCGGACTGAATGTGAGTATAATAGCTATTAATGAATTGTAACTTTATTATAAATTAATCTTCTAATTAAAATGTATGCCATTTATGAATCCATCCATCGTATCTTTATGAGGTTTAGAAGAGAACATAAATCCTTTGGTTTATTGGGTTGGTTATTGGATTTATAAATTCAGTTTTATTTTAAAATTATATTCAATAATGATTATTAACATTTTATATAATGAAAATGAAGTCAAGAAAGTATAGCTGCCTAATATATATTTTTTTTTTGTTTTAGAAAAATACTGTAAGTCTTTGGATAAAAAGATATGAGGAAGAAGGTAGCCTTGCTAGTCGAAAGAGAAGTGGGAGACCGAAGCTTATTAGCGAGGCACAGCGCCGACATATGGTGGACATATACGAAACGAATGGTTTCGCACCAACGAGACATTTTGCGGAATTATATGACACCTCGATGGATACTGTTCGCCGTGCACTTCACGCTGAAGGCGTGCATCACAGAAAACCAGCTAAAAAGCCGTACTTGACAGAGAGGCACAAACAAGAACGATTACGTTTCGCACGTAATTATTTAGATTCTGACTGGAATACTGCGGTATTTTCAGATGAAAAAACATTTAAATCCAGTCAAAAGGGCAGGCTTCACTTATGGCGCAAGAATAACACTCGCTGGTGTGATAACAACGTCATTCCTAACACCGAATCAGGTCGAATCACAATTAATATGTGGGGATGGATGAGTGCAGCAGGACCAGGAGAACTGGCTTTCATTCCTCCACGCGCAAACAGTTCAACTTATGTGGAAGTGTTGGACTCAATTATGCTACCTACTGTGCGCAACATTTACCCAGCTGATGAGTTAGCAGAATTTCCGTTTGTCCAGGACAATTGTCCTATTCACCGAGCGAGTACTGTGCGTGAGTGGTTTCACAATCACCCGGAAGTAATTGTTATTCCATGGCCAGCGCGATCACCCGACTTCAACCCCATAGAAAATCTATGGGGTTTGATGGTGCAAAGGTGGGACTCGCGGAATGAGAGGTCTACGGAACAATTAAAAACCCATTGCATGGAGGTGTGGGAAAGTTTTAGAGGGAGCGAAGTATGCAGTAATATTGTTGGGTCCATGCGCAAACGTCTACTTGACTGTATCGAAAATAATGGGGGTTATACAAAATATTAAGTTTTAGTAAAATCAGTAGGCCATTTTATTTTAACATATCCGTGATTATTCGTTAACAAACACTGTATTATATTGTGTTTACTTTCGTTTAAAATAGCTATATCTTTTAACTTGTACCATCGCCTTATCTTAAGAATGCAGTGAACTCGCTATCAATTTTGTTGACAATAATCATGATTCTATTTTGTTTTTTATTCTTCTACCCGCACTGTTCTAACATAATAGTTCAATTTATTTTTCTCATCTAATTGACGATTATCTTGTGAGAACTAAAGTTCTTTTAACAGAAATTGAGGTTTAGTTTCAATCTTCTTTTCGTCAAGAAAATGAACAATTAAGCTATGACCTCAAAACATTCATTGTGACGTTACATAAAAATAAAATGTTTACAAAGTCTAAATCATATATGACTTTTCAATAAATAACTGGATATAAACAATTATATTTTATTTTATTAAAATTTTAATATCCTTTCATTGTTACGTTATTCATATTATGAATGGTCTAAGTGGGTATACTCATAACAAACAATCTTACACGTAACATAGATAACGGTTACAAGATAACTTTTTTGTCTACGTAACAATTCGACGTCACAATTCTCATAAATGTTTAATTTGTAAATAAAAAGAATAAACATTTTTATTAAACGTCTTTTTATTTCCACCTTACAACATCGATAAGATGTAAACAACGAATGTGATTCTTCTTGTAGTTAATAGATCATATTCGTAATTTGCAACAATTTAGTGCAAAAAATGCAATAGTATTTTTCATAGAAATATAAAAAACAACAATATTAATATAGATTGGGAATTTTCAAAGTAAGAAATAACCGCAATGGACCGACCATGATTTGAACTCGGGCTCGGGTCGGTTATTTGCGAATCCAACACTTAGTTCATACGGCTACCAGCACATGACATATTTGCGCGAATTTTATCAATACAATGGTAAAAACAAGTCGCCTCTGTGACTGTGTGATGCGTATTCAATGGCACAGAAAAATAATAATGATGTTTTTAAGCTCAGTGTGACGACAGTTCCTTAGTGTGTGTTATCTGTTGAATGTGGATACTCATACACGCGCACACATACGCACGGAAGTATCGCGCTCGCTCGGTTCGTAGCAAAATAATCTTTAGCGTTCCTATGGACTTTTGCGGCCTGACTGTACCTGTCTAATAATAACTATGTCAGATAAATTTCAATATAAATTAAGAGTTAATTTTTTGAGATATTTTGTAATTTTTAGATTGTAAGTAAATTCTTCCTGTTTGATGTTTATGCAAAAAAAATATTATACAGGTATAGAGAGGAACTAAAATTATATTAAAGTTGATTATTTAAGTGATATTTTATCATTGAACAAGACGTTTGCTAACAAAATTTGATTTTTTTGGAGTTATCTGTTTTTTTTTTTCAATTAAAGGTCTTATATTTACATACAAAGCATTTTTACTGACTGTACCTTATATCTTTGAACTTGTTTTGGTATTAGTTTAAACAATGGTATCGGTTCGGAATAGAAAAAAAATATGAGTTGAAACAAATACCAGTGGTATTAGTTTTTGGTATTAGAATGGAATAAATCGTAATTATGTAGCTTAATTGTTAAGTACTTACCTAATGATGAGGAAGCAATAGCATCAATAGCCTCACTAAATCTATTTTCGTCCTGTTATTTACAAACAAGATTACTATTGTCACCTTCATTCACGTTACCTAAAAAAAAAGGGTTAGTCCCGCTATGGTATGGTCCCGGTATGGCACCCTCTTAAAATACCTATCAAAAAGTCCCGCTATGGTACCCATCTTTTAGATCTACGTTAGACAATAGAAGGTACAACTGAAAAGAAAAGTGTATCTATAAATAAATACTTTTAGGAGTGTATCAATAAAACGTCTGTTTGCGATATTAAATCAGTCTTTTATTAATTCAAAATATTTATAAAAAAATATCAAACAGTAAAACGAAATATTAATTGCAATGTAATTTTTAAAATAATCAACAATATTAATTACCAATAATCAACAATAAAAAAAATATAAAAAATCCACATCTCAGAAAAGTATTACTGTAAATATTATAAACTACAAATAAAAACAACATCCAGACATAAATATTAGTTACAAATAATCAACATTGAGAAAAGGCAGTAATTGTAAATTTATATAAACTACAAAAATAATCAACAACCAACTAGACAAATATATTAATTACAAATAATCAACATGGAGAAAAAGGCGCAAATTGTAAACATAAACTACAAAAAATAATCAACATCGAGAAAAAGTATTAAACATTTTAATAGGCTAAAAACAAAATTAAAATAAACTATTTTTTTAAATGTTCTGATCGAAATGTTGACTTTGATATGTTAATCAGAAAATCACCAATGGAGATAGCTTTATTTTCGTAACTTTTTGTTAGCTTTTGAATCTGGCGGTCGATTTCTATACTTGTTCTTTTTCTTGAATTTATAGGTGATCTTTTTAGTCGAAAGCTATAACAAAAATCATCAGTTATTTAAGTTAAGCTATATTTTTTTCAGTAACCGTCTGTAATAGAAGGCGACAACCAATAATATCTACCAAAATAAATAAAATCAAATCCATTTTCAAATTCTTCTATGTACTCGTATTATGTAAAAAAATATATATCTGCTTTTAAAAATATTATATCTGCTTAAAAATATTGTCTAAAAAATACAACTTACTTGGCTTGTTTTATATCAAAGTGACATGTGTCGTTGCCAATTGTTTGCAGAAACAATAATAAACTGGGATTTTTTCCAATAACTTTGTTGAATCTGCCATACCATGATTCCGCCAAGTTAGTTGTTCTATGGCGTTCATTATGGCAACACCAAATGAGGTCTGGATATTCAAGCCACTGAGTGACAAAATAGTCATTGAATTTGGTCATAGCTTCATCGTCGAAACTGAAAAAAATACTTATTAAACGTTCGTACTTGTAAAGCAATGAAATTAACAGGTCCTTACTGATATTGTTGTTCTTTACTTTTTTGCCATATAATTAGAGTTAAGTACTCAAACATCATTTTGGAAAGTAACCAAGATATTATACCTATTTTCCATTATATGCAGCCAGCCGTCTTCAATATCTTGTTTTGGCAAAAACGCCAAGCCTATGCATTGCTTAACATGGTTCGAGGACTCTTCGTGTTCCATGAGATTTAAAGATTTCGCTTTTTTGATAACGTTCTTTTGAAAATGTACGTTACATCCATTTATTTTGATATCAGGAAAAATCTTCGCTGCTGCATTTATTACTCCTATTTCATAATCGAAGGTAAATTTCGATGGACGCCATTCAGGCAAAGTTTGTTTAATCAATTCGAAAACTTTTTCATAAGTTTTTCCTTCTTTGTTTTTTAACAGAATATAAAATAATGGTGCTACATTCGTGGATAACTCAGTGCTTCCCATGTCTCCATGAATGACATAAACTTGTTCGAATGGGTTTGGGCAGCCGTCGAAAGTGCCATCACCAAAGTAATGCGTTACACATTTTATATATTCCTTTACTTCTGTCGAGGAAAATATAATTATTCGATTACAGTCTTCATTACAATAATCAGCCAATACATACTTATTAAATTTTTCTGGTATTATAATTTCTTCCACATTCTTAAATTGTGTTTTTGGTACGTTCAACGACTTATTTCGGTGTCTGTATAATACTGTTTTTAATTTTTTATAGTCAGGAACATTTCCTGTAAGGTGTAACCCTTTGTCTTTTAAGTTACCCATGTGTTTTTCGAAAATTTTCTGTACTGATCCGTAATTTGAATTTACTTCTTTTTTGCACTCACTTATAGCCATTTGAACTTCATTGTCTTCAAAATGTGGCACGCACTGATCACTGTGTTTATAATCTTTAATTATTGTATTATTGGTATTCTCAATAGTTATATATCCACTACATTTAATACTATTTCTCCTATTTACACAATGCCAAGTACTTGAATTTTTATTTTCTCTGCGTTTAATATATTTATGTCCGGCACGTAATAAAGTTTTTCCACCGCGTCGACTGTCAATAATTATTAAATTTACACCACGTGCACTACTTGACCCAGACATTGCAATAGATAAACTAACAAGCTATCCTAATTACTCATATCGCAAAAGTACAGCTGCAAATAGCAAACTAAACCCGGAATAATACTGTCTCTCTCTATTTTCATAAAAACAAAAGGGAAGAGCTAGATACGAATTCGAGGAAGGGCTCGTCTCTATTGTTTTACGAAAAAACCGGTTGGTCAGGTAACTACCTGAAGTGAAACGACAATTACCGAGCGTGATTTGTTTAAAAAATAGTATTAATAAATATTATCTTGCTTAACTATAATAGTTAAGAAAAAAAATTTTTTATTAATACTATTTTTTTCTTAACGCATTGTATAACTTTTCTTTACAACAGTACCAAAAACTGAAGGGTACCATAGCGGGACTTTTTGATAGGTATTTTAAGAGGGTGCCATACCGGGACCATACCATAGCGGGACTAACCCAAAAAAAAGAAAAACAGTTAATTTTGGTACCTACTTACTACCTTGTTTAACTTATTGAAAACAAATTAATAATAATAATAATAATAATAAAGTTTATTTCATAATGGGATTGCAAGGTTTACAAATGTTGCATTTACATATTTTTTAAATATAAATACGATACCTACCTAATTCTTAAACGAATTCTCCATGAGTTAGGCATTCATTTATATTGGTATGTTATAGCTAGCTTTGTAATGTAGTTTATTTTTATTTAACACTAGTGTTCCCCGCAGTTTCACCCGTGTTCCCGTGGAAACCAACCCTGTGTTATTGTGTATTCCAGGTCATGACATTTTCTATCTACATACCAAGTTTTATCCGAATCCGTCCAGCCGTTGAGGCGTAAAAGAGTAGGTAACATAGGTACATACATAAATACATCCAAACAAACAACATTTTAACCGACCAGAGTCTGAGAATGGAACTCGGGACTTCGTGGTCGGACTCGCTTGTTGGACCACGAAGTTATAGGTAGGTACCTACTTACTAAAGTAATAGTCAAACTTAATTGTTAAGTACTTACCTAATGATGAGGAAGCAATAGCTTCAATAGCCTCACTAAATCTATTTTCGTCCTGTTCCTTACAAACAAGATTACTATTGTCACCTTCATTCACATTACCTAAAAAAAAGAAAAACATTAAATATAGGTACCTACTTACAATTTGAAATGTAAATACGATAAGTAATAATAATAATCCCACGCTTTTTGTAGGTACACTTAAAACACTTAGGAGACTTATTATAGGTAGGTATATTTTAAATTTCAAAATTATGCCATGTTTATGTGTTGATTCATCATCATCTGCCTAGCCTTTTCCCAACTATATTGGGGTCGGCTTCCAGTCAAGCCGGATTTAGCTGAATACCAGTATTTTACGCGGAGCGGCTGCCTACCAGACCTCCACAACCCATTAACTGGGTAACACGGTACCTCATGGCTAGGGAATGCAATCTCGTCTCGCCGAGATCCCGATCTCGCGAGATCCCGGCCATATTTTACGAGATTGTATCTCGTCAAATTTCGTACGAGATCTCGCGAGATAACGAGATCGACAAATGCAGCGTGACGACGATGAAGGCTTCGATATTGAAGACACTACAATGCCTCTTTCTGCCGTCTCCGCGGAAAAAAATATCACACTTTCTGAAAATCTGCAAAAATCGCTGAAAGCACTGAAACAGCCCACTGCTCGCTCAACAAATTCTACAACAAATACTTTAGACATTTTAATAAAAAAAGAAATGAATTTGTACGAAGCTGGTGGAGTAAGAGGGGAACTTTTAAACTTCGTACATAACTGCCTCTCAACTGTGGTTCCCACAAGTGTTGAGGCAGAACGAGCTTTTTCAGCAGCAGGGTATTTGGCATGCAAAATCAGAAGTCGTCTGTCAGATGATACTCTCGACATGATGTGTTTTTTGAGAAGCCATTTTCAGACAAACTAACTTGCCTTTCCGTACCTTGATAACTTCATCTGACTTCTACTTTAAACTTCTTTTATTTGATTAATACGACAACATTTATTTAAGAACTTGCGAAGTTCAGTTTTTGTTTTGTTGTATTTATTTACCATAAGTAATGTTCCTATTACTCTTAATTATTGAAACTAAAGTAATAATTTACAAAAGACTAAATATAGATTATTATTGTTTTGTTACCAATATTGTAAGAATTTGAACTGATTAGCTACAGTAGGTATAATAATTATAGACATCAACAAATGTTATTAGAGTTAGAGACAAAATAATAAGTACCTACTCTGTTGATTTTTAAAATAAAACTTACATTATTTTTATAACTAAGCAACGCAGTTTCTATTTAATTACATATCATGTCAATTACTAGTTCTTAAAACAAGCATTTGCATATGTTTTAATTGCGATTCTCCCAATCTCGCGAGATCCCGTAATTTGCGAGATCTCGCGAGACTGGGTTTTGAGTCTCGCGAGATCTCGCTAGGCGGAAATCTCGTACGAGATTGCATTCCCTACTCATGGCAAGACTGGAGTCAGATTTACTGGCTTCTGACTATCCGTAACGACTGCCAAAGATCTACAAATGACAGCCGGGACCAACGGCTTAACGTGCTTTCCGAGGCATGGAGGAAACTCGGTATGTTAAGATGGTCACCCATCCACAGACCAACCTTGGCAAGCGTTGCTTAACCTTGAAGATCGACCCGTGCGGCTATTATTATCTAGCCACGAACTCCTCCTCCTGTTTATGTGTTGATTATTATTACAAATTAATACCTATTTATACATATTAATGTGTGGGCAAGTACTTACTTTTACAATTCGCCAAGTCTAATATCCTTCTGCAGCGACTAGAAGTTTTTGTATTTATTTTCTGTCTATTCATCGTTGCACTAAATCACACATTAACAATTTCTCGATAATGTAGAATGCCTGCGTAATAATCAAAATAACGACACGTAATAAAATTATGCGCGTAGAATCACAACAAGACTGACCTTCGCTTCCGGACTAGTTGTCTAATGCCACTCGCATTGCACCCCCCGCGCCCCTTTCTAATGTTACGTACAATTGCATTGAACGGATCGTTGAAAAATTTGTTTCATTGCTGTTACTATGCATAAACTCCAACTATTAAGAACAAAACACTAGTATTTTAACACTTAATGCTATAAACAATCCGATTAAATACCGTAGGAGGCAATGCAATACTTTAATTTTAAATAAAAAAATATTTTAAAACTTTCATTCCACAAAATGACACATAAGGAATAATAATTGAGTGCGTCATTACACGAATAAACGTGTAAACTGCTATTATACAATCTCGAAGAAGTGCACAAGTCGTCTCAAACGTTTGCTTGTTTTAACACGTTTATTCGTGTGAACTCAGGAACCTAAAAAGCGTTTAACAATAGCATATACTTTTATACTTGTGATATAATTGTACGATTTTTCCCTAGAATAAAGGAATCAAATGATATAATAGGCGTATTTTGAGTCAAAAATTAATACAAAAAATTGATAAGGTGCTGCATAGGTCAAAGAAACGAAAAATGTAATAAAAAAATATTTGTGTAAGAGCTCTTGCACGTTTATTCGGTGGGGCCATCGATATTGTAGTTTATTCTTTATACAGTCATCGTGGTAAAATATATCTAGGACTTATCTAGGATTTTGCAGTGTGAGAACATGGTAATTTTGGATAAATAAACATGATTGGGTTACAGATTGCTAATAACATAATATTACGAGGAAATTTAAGACCAGTAATTTGTATTTTACTGAAAGCATAAATAAAATACGAAACATCTTATCCAATGGCGCCAAGGGTGCAATACAAAGGCAAATTAACATTGTTTCAGGTCGCTCAAAATGCCCAATTTACCACCGGTAGAACCCTTGCAATGCGATGGTGATCCCATGTCACTGGGATTACGCTGGGAGAAATGGATGAGAACCCTAGAAATATATTTCCTTGCGACAGGCATAGATACACCTGTCAAGAAAAGAGCCACTCTCCTCCGTATGGGTGGGACAGCCTTACAAGAAATCTATTATAATATACCAGGAGCACATATTTCAGGTGGTGATATAACAGATACAACTGATGTCTATAAAACGGCAATAGATAAACTTAATGAATATTTCCAACCTAAACAATGTAAACTGTACGAACGCCATTTATTCAGGCTTCTCAAACAGGAGTCGGACGAAAAATTTTGTCAAATTTCTTGTAAGACTGCGCCAACAAAGTAAGAAGTGTCGTTTCATAAATGGAAAAAAAGAGAAAGAAAGAAAATGAGTTTAATTGGCACACACATATAAAACTCATAGTTCTATCTTAGTCTACTTATACATTTACATAATGTCGAGTAGCGTATTTACAGCTCACTAAAAATATATGAGGGCGCGCAGCTAAATTAAAAGTTAATCCAAGGTTCAAGATGAGAGACTGATTCTGTTATTTTGTTGAACAGTAATTATTGTTAAATTCAAAACTAAAATGGTGATTTATTTCAATTGGTCGAATGTATATGGTGATTTATAAAATATGAGCGGGTAACCCCGAATAGGGTAGCTAGTTTGCGTCTACGCCGTGACAGCTGGCATTCTTTTGACAGACAGCGTACAAGGTGCACGCGTGCTAACCTATTAGCTCGTAATCTAGTTTCATCTTGTGTTTTACCGTATGTTTTGTTTACAAATGTAATCGAATAAAACGAGTGACTGTTATGAATCACAAACGTGCTATTATTTTAACGTTTCTTCTATAACACGCCCATGATGGATGACTATCACAAAGACCGCTCTGCTGCCCATTCTGATATTCCGTCATATATTATACCTGTAGCGTAAGGAGAAAAAAAATAAATAAAGAACACTCTTTACGCAGAACACGTATAATTTGTAAAATAAAAAAATCCTAAATTAAATTATTAACATAATAGAAAAACACCGGTAAACAAAAGCACATAAAATAAAAAATGAATGTTGAAAGTGATGAAAATTTGTTAAAACATATAGACCCTATTTATTGCTCGGAAACCATTACGTAAATTTATATGTATAAAATGCTTATTATTTTCTTTTATTCCATTTCCTCATTTTCAACATCTTCTCTAACTAGGATATAGTCTAGGAAGGAGGCAGGTGCCGAAATATCCTGTTGATGTCGAGCCCACCCCATATACCAAACAATAGTCATGATGTGAGCACAGCAACCCACGGTACGTTTTCCAATTATACAGCTACAGTAATAACCGTGGATTCTGTGCTCCCAACCGTTTTCTTGTTGCATATTTAATAAAATATATGTGTAATATGCTCGTCCACTACGGTGTCTCGATTGAATCCTGCCCCTAAATAAAAACAGTTCACCCTCCAAACCTGATATATGAAGTCTCTCAACATCATGGCAAACTTCAATAACAAAAACTCCATTTTGCCTAGTATGTTCTCCGTAATAACAGCGTGCCTACTTTATCTGATAAGTTCCCAGTGCAAATAAAATTAAATCAGATTCTGTCATCACTGGGAACTTATTTACAATAATATCAGCATTGATGCTTATAAAAGAAGCTCTTCTTCTATTAATATTATTTTCAATAATAAAATCAGCTAAGACAATTGGTTGATTTAATTTTTGCAAGGCACGCTCCAAAAGTAAAGAGGCATCTGGTCTATCCGTAATGGGTACATGGAAAGCATTTATTATGGCCCCTGCGATTCGGAAATCAGTTATTAGATGGGTAGCGGCATTGTTGCTGAAATCATTTCTTATTAGTTTGTAATCTCTCTTAAACCTACCATTTACAACTTCCACTACCCATCTACACATTGTTACAAGTCTAGATTTATTTGCTCTTAATGTAGGCAACTGTGTCTCACCAGGTTCCAGGGATTCAGGTTTACAAACATTATAATTTAGAGATGTTAATAATGGAATCGCATCCCTGAATCCCCTATCTAAAATAAAAACGTCTTCATCTCTAAAATATTGCCGTAGCTCGTTACTTTGATTTATTCCATTCTAATACCAAAAACTAATACCACTGGTATTTGTTTCAACTCATATTTTTTTTCTATTCCGAACCGATACCATTGTTTAAACTAATACCAAAACAAGTTCAAAGATATAAGGTACAGTCAGTAAAAATGCTTTGTATGTAAATATAAGACCTTTAATTGAAAAAAAAAACAGATAACTCCAAAAAAATCAAATTTTGTTAGCAAACGTCTTGTTCAATGATAAAATATCACTTAAATAATCAACTTTAATATAATTTTAGTTCCTCTCTATACCTGTATAATATTTTTTTTGCAAAAACATCAAACAGGAAGAATTTACTTACAATCTAAAAATTACAAAATATCTCAAAAAATTAACTCTTAATTTATATTGAAATTTATCTGACATAGTTATTATTAGACAGGTACGTAATTATTCACGTCTACCTATCTCATAACAACTATGTCAGGTAAATTTTTAACAAAAATAAATCACTTTTTATCTAACAATTGTAAAATATCACAGAAAATCAACTTTTTGTATAATCTAATCAGTCATTCATCACCTACATAGCAATGAATCAGCATTTTTTTTTTGCAATAATATCTAATATGAAAAATTCACTTTAAATCTAACAATTATAAAATATCACAGAAAATCAACTTTTTGTATAATCAAATCAGTCATTCATCACTTACATAGCAATGAATCAGCAATTTTTTTTGCAATGAATTCTAACCTTACCTAACAATTGTAAAATTTCACAGAAAATCAACTTTTTGTTTAATCAAATCAGTCATTCTTCACCTATATAGCAATGAATCAGCAATTTTTTTTTGCAAAAACGTCATGTATGAATAATTCACTTATAATCTAAGAATTATAAAATATCACAGAAAATCAACTATTAGTATAATCAGCTAAATGACGTGTAAATAATTTCTTATATTTCAACAATTAGTAGCTAAACCCTTAATTTTTCTAAGCAGTGACCTACGGAGATTTTGTTTTTGAGGAGTTGGTCAGTTACGTATGTGATCCACGAATTTTTCATAATAGTTGTCTGTGCACATCGTTTTGCGGGGGGTGCGTTTGATTTATATTGAGTAACAACCACTGTTTGTAAATCTGCGTCCTCTTTCAGCACGTTCAGAAGCTGATATAAATTAGCATTCTTTGGCACAGTCGAGTTTAATTTCTTATGCCAAGATTCTACGGCATTTGTGGTTCGATGGCGTTCACCATGAACGCACCAAATGTCTACAAAACTCTCGTTCTCTAGCCATTGTGACACCATGTAGTCATTAAATGTTTGAATGGCGTCAGTATCAGGACAGTCTTCCATTATGTAGCACCATCCTTCTGATATGAATTTACGAGGAAGTAAAGGCAGTAAAGCTGAAAGTCTTACATGTCTTTGGGTGATAGCATCTTTTGTCAGATCCAACTGTTTTGCTTTTTTCCATACATTTTTGGAATAATGAAAGTAGCATCCTTTAATCACAACTGACGGAAAAACAATTGTAATGGCGTTCATTGCGGCTAGTTCAAAATCTGTTAAAAATTTTACGGGTTCCCACCCAGGAATGTTTTGTTTCAAAATTTCAAATAATTTTTTGTATATTTCTTCTGTTTTTTTGTTAAGTAAAACATAAATAAGAGGAACTATACGAGTGTGATCTTCGTCACTTCCCAGATCTCCGTGGATAGTATACAGGGTGTCCCAAAACTCAACGTCAAGCCGAAACGGGGTGACAGGATTGATCATAACCATCACGAGAAAAATCTGAAAAAAAATCTATCCCATGCAGTTTAAAAATTATGGGCATTTTAAGAAAAACCTAGAAATTTGATCAAACTGTACCATTTTTCGGTTATTGTGGTTATTCTTTTTTATTTTTGTTCATTTGAACTTTGGAAACGTAATCCTAAATAACATTTCTAGAATCCCAATAAAAAATAATGACACAATTGCCTCAAGTTTCCGAGAATTGAGACTATTTGTTAAACTACGAATTTAAAATTTTCAAGATTCGTCGACTTTGACAGGCCCTCCTATAAAAAAAATGTACTAGAGTGCCTTGGCAAGTGGCATTAAAAGTTGGCGCATTTAATCAGAATTCTAAAATGGTACAATACTTGTTAGTTCCATACAATAGAAAAGAGTAAAAAAATTAAAACCTCAAGTAACCCGATTTTTGCTATCTCATTTTACTCAGTTAAAATGTTTTTAATTCACACAAGCTCTAGGTAGGTTCTTAATTTTAAGACAAAATGATGAGAGAGATGGATAATGGGTATGTTCGCCATGAGTGAGCGAGACAGATAGTGACGCCACTTTTACCAAAGTGAAAAAAAGTTAGTAAAATTAGTAAAATAATTAGGTTTGTTGGAATAAAAGTCAGATGATAGAGAAATAACGTTTTTTATTAAAATAAATGTTCAAATTGTTTACCATCAGCCTCAATACAAGCCCTACATCTTCTTAAAAAAGATCTACTTATTAGTCGGGCATATCTTCGAGAGTTGATCGCCTCAGCTGCTTGAGAAATGCGTTCACGCAGGTCGGCTACGTTCTCAATGGGCTTTGAGTAAACTTTTTCTTTGAGAACTCCCCAATAGAAAAAATCCAGGGGATTTAAATCTGGTGAACGGGCGGGCCACGAGATAGTGCCCGAACGTCCAATCCACCTTCCCGGATATTCCTGGTCAAGGAAATCTCTTACTTGCACTGCGAAATGCGCTGGGCAGCCATCTTGTTGAAACCACATGTCGCGAAGATCTGCTAGTGGTACGTCCTCTAACAGGGTTGGTAAATCTTCTCTTAAAAAATGTAGGTAATTAGTTCCATTCAAGTTCTCAGGCAGTTCAATAGGCCCAATAATTTTACCGTTTAAAATTCCGGTCCACAGGTTTACTTTAAAACGATACTGGGATCTATCTTCTCGCATTAAATGTGGATTCTCCACATGCCACTCGTGATAATTGTGCAAGTTCATGTAACCATCTTTTTTAAATGTCGATTCATCTGACCAGAGAATTTTTTGGATGAATTGGGGATTCTCATTATGCCTCTGTAGCATTGTTCTACAAAAAGAAATCCTTTCCTGATAATCTCGAGGTAGAAGACTTTGAACTCGTTGTACGTGAAACGGATGCATTTCGGCTCTTTGTAAAATACGATGAGCAGTGCTTTTCGGTATTCCCGTTCTTTCTTCAATTCCACGTACGGAAATACTTCGGTCACGTGCGACCTCTTGCAATACTTCTTCCTGGAAAGGAAACACAGGTCTACCTCCAGCCTGTATTTGATTCGGGAAATGGCCGCCCTCTGTGAGTGAACGGTGCACATTAACAAACACGCGGTGATCCGGGTAGCGCTCTAAATTTGGATATCTTTCACGATAAAGTCTAGCGGCAGCACTTGCGTTGCATCTGCATTCCCCATAAATGAGGTGCATGTTCGCATATTCTTGTGAAGTGTAGCGCGTAGGCATGGTAGATAAAAAGGATGCCAACACAAAAGTCCAGAGAGAAGCCAAAGTTGCCGGTATGTTATCAACAAGTCCAATTCACAAAGATTCAAGTCCAAAAAGAGAAGCCAAAGTTGTCAGTACTAAATCAACACAAGCGAATACGAACGTGCGCAGTAGACGAATGAGCGAAACGTACTAACTGGTTGGTGTCGGACTGGTAGCGTAGCCATTTGCTTGGCTGAAACTAGTGCGAATGAAACAGATAGATGCCATAGCATCTATCTGTTTCATTCGCACTCGTTTAAACGACGCATCTCCGTCTCAATGCGTGGCGTCACTATCTGTCTCGCTCACTCATGGCAAACATACCCATTATCCATCTCTCTCATCATTTTGCCTTAAAATTAAGAACCTACCTAGAGCTTGTGCGAATTAAAAACATTTTAACTGAGTAAAATCTGATAGCAAAAATCGGGTTACTTGAGGTTTTAATTTTTTTACTCTTTTCTATTGTATGGAACTAACAAGTATTGTACCATTTTAGAATTCTGAATAAATGCGCCAACTTTTAATGCTACTTGCCAAGGCACTCTAGTACATTTTTTTTATAGGAGGGCCTGTCAAAGTCGACGAATCTTGAAAATTTTAAATTCGTAGTTTAACAAATAGTCTCAATTCTCGGGAACTTAAGGCAATTGTGTCATTATTTTTTATTGGGATTCTAGAAATGTTATTTAGGATTACGTTTCTAAAGTTCAAATGAACAAAAATAAAAAATAATAACCACAATAACCGAAAAATGGTACAGTTTGATCAAATTTCTAGGTTTTTCTTAAAATGCCCATAATTTTCAAACTGCATGGGATAGATTTTTTTTCAGATTTTTCTCGTGATGGTTATGATCAATCCTGTCACCCCGTTTCGGCTTGACGTTGAGTTTTGGGACACCCTGTATAACTGCACAAAAGGCTCAGGGGTGCAATCGAATGTTCCGTCGCTTTCAAAAAATTTAATGCTCGGAATTATCTCTAGTTGATTTGGACTGACCAAGATTATTATTCGGGTATTGGAAGACTCATCTTTATAATCGTAAAACAAAAAATCTCTAAATTGTAATGGAACTTCTACTTCATCAATTGATTTACATTTAATTTTTTTTACACCAGCTGCGTTGTTTCTTGCATAATACAATTTTGATTTGATGTTTGCAAACGATGGGATATTTCTCACCAAATCTGATTCAGTAGCGCAGAATTGTGATTTGAATTTGTTATATATGTTTGGTATTGGGGCGAAATCAGACTTCATCACTTTATCTCTTAAATCATCCAGCTTTTTTGCCATTACATTTTTGAATTCATCGGGCTCGCAGCTATGATTTTTCTCATTGGAAATATTGCCATCCTGTGAGGACAACAAAATAGCTTTAGCAAAATAGTTTTCGGATAAAAATACATATTGAAAGATGGAACACTAACTGTCTTATTCATAATATAACGCTTACCGAAGGTATAAACCTTCATTAGTTAAAACATGTTTTAAGGTGGATGCTCCTGGGTGGCCCGCAAAATTCAAATTATCGTAAGTTTTTTGCAATTTGCAGCTCAGTATGGGATAGTATGGTAAATAGAAACTAAATTCGCGGTACTGGCATGTATGTATTTATATCATTATATTAGTTAAATTTATCAATGTAACCCACTAAGTTAAAATTTATATTAAACGTAAAGTTATTATTAAAATGGCACATTTTCTCTTTTCTCTAAGTTAGACAATTATATTGAAGGTTTTAATAAGTATAATTGTGTAAATACATACATGCCAGTACCGCGAATTTAGTTTCTATTAATAAAATATCCGATACTCAGCTGCAAATTGCAAAAAACGTACGGAAATTTGAATTTCGCGGGCTACCCTGGAGCATTCACCTTAAGCCTACCGAACGTTCGATAAAAATTCTTATTCATAATCGTTTCTTAGAGCTCCCATAACTAAACGCCACTATCGTACACAATGTTGCCATTTTGTAGAAAAATATGCGATTTTAGTCGATTTTAACGTTGTTTGCCTCTGGTCACAGAAAATTTGTCTATGCATTTTTAAACACTGTCATAAAAAACGTACACCAAGGTAAAGGAGGGAATAGTTTGAACTACCTAGTCTTTTGAACAATTTGTTGAATTTGTTATCATGCAATCTGGGAAAAAGCGGCAAAGGCCGTTGCCGTTAATACTTGTAATTCTGGTGAAAAGTACCACACCACCGACTAAATTAATTATAAAAGCAGCCGTTTCTTTGGAAAAACTGTACCATTTACGAAATTCTTCGTCATCCAGATAAAATGCATCGAATCTCTGCTAATACAATTTTATACGCGAACAACCACAATGCTATGTAGGGATTTTAAAGTAGGTATTTTAATACTAACTGACTGACATTGTAAACCGAACGTCAAACACGAAACAACTGATCGATGTCGGCCATTTGTTTCCCTTTTTTTTTTGTTTATCTAGTGTTTTTTTTTACTCTTGCTATTCCAATTCACTTTTGACAATGGCAGAATTGTCGAACAACGGCATCGGTACTAATTGCCATTTAAAGAAATAGAATAGAATTGATGTCGGCCATTTTATTGTTAACGAACGTTTAAAGAAGGGTCATGGCTTCTTTAAATCAAATTAACTTTAATGGAGAAATAAAGAGTGTTTTTACCTCTAAAATACGATTATGAATACCATTTTTTTAACAAGCTTCCTACAAAGGCCTTATAAAGCTCCACTAATCCATTATAAATAAGCCAGTTAAACTCTATGTAAGAAGTTGGTAACATACCTTTATCTGTAAAGATCCACTGCACTCTTTAACATTCACACATCTCCAATGGGTCCATCCATTTTTATTTTCCCTTTTTTTTGTGTACTGGTAACCAGCTCTCATTAAAACCAAGCCACCATTTCTTGTTATGAAAGTTAAGCTTCCTGTTTTTCCCGAAGATGTTGAGGGCTGATTATCAGCTTCCTCAGACATATCTAAAAAAAATTATATATTGTATGTAACTTTTACATTTGATTGGATTATGATAAAAAAATCAAATAATAGGTATTTTAAATAACACTAATTTTAATAAAGAGAAGTAAATTATACAAAAGAACAAATTAATATACTCACTTAATAAATAAAAATCACTGTCACTCTGATACCAATACGCCACCGCCACCGCACGGAAATGTACTGAGGAATTTATGTAGATAAAATTTCTCTCCGAGTCAAAGCACAACATTCCAGTCACACTTGACTCTGATTGGTTGTTTCGAATTTTGGAACAATAGAGCAAACTCACCCTTTCTCGCAGGTAAAAAAAATAGCAAGATGATTCACTAAAACTACTCTTACCTATGCTAACCTTTGTAAAAATATTGGAGTGAAGTGAATTTGGAAAGTTTTAAGCATTATATTACGATTACATAAAAATATTGAAAAACAAATTTACTTTGATTAGGTTTGACTGCGCTGACTGTACCAAATTCAAGTTGTTGGTATTCGTTCGTACATTAAATTAAATTATTTAAAAAGTGGTATCCGTTCGGAATAGAAAAAAAATATGAGTTGAAACAAATACCAGTGGTATTAGTTTTTGGTATTAGAATGGAATAAATCGTTACTTTCACGTCTAAACAATTGTAACATTAAATCAGCATCCGACACAGTTTCCGCATAGGGGCCATAAATGTCAAGTATGTGATCGTCTGTTGTTACTATTAAAAAAGGCTTTACCAAGTTTCTGTATTTATGTAAACTGTAAGATTGTTTTTGAAATAAATAATTTAATGATTTTTGTAAATATACATATGTCCCATCACAGATAACAATAGTCTTCCTATTGCCTCCTTCCTCACCACCAAATAGACCTTGTGGTATAATTAAATTGTGATCACTTATTTCATCTCTTGGCAAATGGCCAATGCCCATATGTAGTGGTACAAATTGTTCATTCAAAGTATTTCTTACAATAGACATGGATGATTTAGACATTTCAAACATTTGTCCTAATCTCGAATGTGGCTCCCCTGTTCTTAATTCAACTAAAAATATTGCAAGAGCAGTCTTATATTTTTTAATATTTTCTCTTAATAGGGGAGCTTCATTGATTATTATCATGAAGTTTTCTTTAGATAAGCCTGTCCAGTAATGGCATTCTTCATTGGACATAAGACCTAATTGCTCAAAATCGAATTTATTATTTTCCTCATTTGTAAGGGCTAGTGTTAATGTTGCCTCTAACTGAGAAGGAGTAAACTGGCTAATATAGCCATGGTCATTGAGAAACTCCTAATCATAAACCCTCAAGTGATGGCTACATATTCGAGCATTTTCTGTAACATATAGTTTACTCGATTTTAATAAACGATACCTTAAAAACTTGTGTACAACATGTCACTCCAGATTAATGCAGCCATGTACAAAACATGACCTGGCAGAGTTTTCTGTCCGTCTAAAATTGGGTAGAATTGTTAGTGTAACATCATTGTTTACATTATTTATAGATGCATCAGCAACTTCTTCAGTCTGTACATGTCTCCGAGCTGATAACCAGCACGCATAGCACACTCTGCTACGAGTTGTAATCTGAAATCAAAAACATATGTATACTTAAAATCATTATACTATCAAGAATGGATAAAAAACAAAGAGTATGTAATTACTAATGTAATTACTATTATTATTATTATTATTAATTACCAGTCTGGGAGAAATTCGTTAGGCAATATAGTCTCTGTCTGGTCCTTCAGGCAAAGAATGGGAATGATGTCTAGCAAGTGATACTTGACACTGAACACACCTAGGATCGTAGGACGTGTAATCTGGAGGCTGAGATGTTGAGGGTCGGGGCTGTGAGGTGGAGGGTTGCGGCTGTGAGGTGGAGGGTTGGGGCTGTGAGGTTGAGGGTTGGGGCTGTGAAGTTGAGGGTTGGGGCTATGAGGTTGAAGGTTCAGGCTGAGACGGTGGGGTTGGAGTGTGTTCAGTTCTGTTCATATCGTGCTGTTGTGCTCGTTGAACATTTCTACGAGCTGAGAGCCAACATGCATAGCACACTCTATTATCAGGTTGTATCTAAAAATGAAAATTGAATAGTCTTAGCCAAGTGGTATGAAGTAGATTTTAACATATTAAATTAATTTTATAATGTTAATATAGAAATAAGCTCAGGTGATAGTCTTGTCTGTCAATGCTAAACTTCTTACCCGTCGAGGCAATATACGGTGAGCTATATCATCTCTTTCAGGACCATTGGGCAACGAATGAGAGTGACAATTAGCAATGGACTTTAGGCATGACACACATTGACCTGCAGGGACTGTTCTTGACTCTAAAGCCAATTAATTTGCAGCTGTTGTAAAGCAGTCTTCACACAAAAGGCTACTGTAGTCAATCTAAAAAGAAAATATGACATACTGAGAAAATATGACATATTGCGAAAGATGTCCACAGTGGACATAGGCCTGCCACAAGCACTTTGATCGGTCCTGTGCTTTCTGCATCCATCGGATTCATGTGGTCTCTACAAAGACATTGGTCCACCGGATTTCACTTTAAATGACAGAATTTAAATCATAGTTCTAACAACATAAATACCTGCCTCACGATTTAGATGTCTTGAAACAATTATTGAGCTTATTTCACTGCCAATTTCCGATAAGGTATAATACTGCATCTCATCATTCACCAGAATATGGCATGAAAAGCACTGCATTGTTGTACACCTCAGATACAAAAAAAACATTAGGTAACAAAGCAGGTTTTTATTTTTTCGTAATGAGTACGGTACATGTAAAGTTGAATTAGATTTTCAAACCTCTCAAGGTTACCACTAATTCGGTAATGTTAAAAAAACGTGAGTCCAAAAGGTACTTACGCAAAGCAGTTAGGAAAAGTCAGTAATTATCAGGGTCCAGATTACGTCGCACAGTTGTCGAGATCTAACGAAATAACGCTCGCAGCCAAATCAGTGTCAAGTCCAAATGGGTAAGCCAGGTTGTCAGGGTGTAAAAAATCTATCGAAAGTCCAGGGAAGAAAAGCCAAATCAACAAACAAGAAACCATGCACACGAAATGATAGTCCAGAGACGGGAAACCAAAGACTACAATAGTATACTGGCTATAGACAGGCAACTTAGATTTTGACGACACGGTTGGCGCAGTGGTTGAGCGATCGGCTGCTGCGCTGCGTGTCGCGGGTTCGATTCCCGCACGGAACAAATATTTGTATGGCCTACAGATAGTTGTTCCGGGTCTGGCTGTTTGTGTATGTGAATTTGTATGTTTGTAAACGCACCCACGATACAGGAGAAATTCCTAGTGTGGGGCAACGTTTTTTTAAAAAACAAAAAAAACAAACAAACTCTACCTTATTTTTTAATACTAGGAAGTGGTCGAACTCAGCGCCATCTAGTTTTTAGCTAAGGGAACTAATTTATATAAGTAAATGTATAGGTTGGTAGGTGTATAGCTGCTGTCTGATCCTTTATGATATTAGGTAGAGAGATGAGTGTATCCGCTACATACTACAAACATACGTACTACATAAAGGAAAAAAAAAACCACATAATTGAATATTAAACCATTTTATTTAGAAAAACATCACACATTTTACAATAAAAATTTATGTTCGCCTTTTTCGTCCCTTATGATTAGGGTAGTGCCGATTAGCCTTTTCTTTCATTGAATCGTTAATATTCCAAAAGGTTATTTGGCCAGTGAGAACATTATTGATATCTTTGCACTAGTTGTTTACAACAACAAGTTGTCAACAACACACAAAACACAACACAACACGAACGTACGAACGAATTGTAACGCGGCTCAACAACATGGAGAAACGAAAGCTCAACTCAACCTGCAGATGCACTAGCGAAACAACAAAAACTCTATTGCAAAAGGAAAATAAATGCGCGCGAGTAGTCTCACGCAGCCATTTGCAATTCAAATGCCATTGCCATTGCCATGCCATTCAAAAAAAAACTTTTGCACGTTTAAATACCAAAATATAACTTCTTCATTAATAAAGCTCATAAAAAAACCTAATTATGTACTAATTCATATATTCTGTTATTTTTATATAAGAAGATCATGAAATTGTATTATTTTTCTTGATTAATGTTACAAAGTAACTCCCAGAAAAAAAATTATATATTTAACCGTAGCAACACCGCAATTTGTTTCCCTTAACTAAAAACTAGATGGCGCTGTTTTCAATATAAAAACGGAATTTTAATTTTGTTCTAAGTTGCCATAGCATGCGGGAAACCGAAACGGAATGACATTAAACATAAACAACAACAGAAAAAATAGATTAATTACAAGCCTTGGAACACTGTCTTTTAGCTAGTGGCTAACCAAACGCAAAAAATAATCTAAAATGTGAAATAAATGTATTTTTTAATTATTTAATTACACAATGTTTCACGAAAAAAGTGTGCTAAAAGAAAACCCATTTTTAATACAAAAACAAAATAATAAACAGTATACTTTTAGATTTTGTTACGTTTATAAAATGAAGTAACGAAACGCGTCATCGGAGAAACTGTGAACCGAGAATGTCAGATTAAAAATTCTTGGGTTGCAAGTTTTAGCATTTTTGATCGACATTTCAGGTGGTACAAATGCATAAATAAATCCAGTATATTTTTTTTCAGAATCTGCGATTTTTTACTGTATTGTCGTACCTTTTTTCTTAAGGTACATGGTTTGGCCACAATTTTATGGAAAAAAACACCTCCTTTAAAATAAACTAACTCAGTTATGAGACACCCTGTATCTGAGCGCTGCAATGTAAATATAAAACCACGATTAAATACCTTCAAAATGGAAATAAATTGTCTAATTGTTCCACAGATTACAGGAACGTTACCGAGCGCACCTGTAAATATTCAGGAACTTAATTTACCCGAAAATATCGTGCTTGCAGACCCAGAGTTCCATTATCCCTCTAATGTTTTTTGGAACATTGTAGGGACAAAGCGTATTTCATTGGGCGTAGGTAAACTTATCCTACAAAATTCACAGTTCGAATGGTTGGTCAGTGGCCGTTTAGGAAAATGTAGCCTGTCACTTGACATGCAATTTCACAAAGGAAATTTTTAATGACCTAAAAAAAGTTTTGGGAAGTTGAAGAAATAAATTGTGTCGATAACACTTCACCCCAATACAAATTATGTGAACAACTTTTTTTGAAAACATGAGCGTCTTCCCAATGGTCGATTTACAGTTAAAATGCCATTCAAGGAGACTCCTGAACAGGCGGCACTAGGCGATTCTTATTTCTTAGCGAAAAAACGTTTCCTGGAGAAAAAATTAAATTAGTCTTCAGCTCAAGCAATCCCTAATTTCTTCAAAGTTAGAGTGAACAGGCTCCTTCTGGGTAAGCTCGCTCCATCGTAGACATTGTCTCTGTCATCTCTGACATTGACTAGTCAAGAGCAAACCCATCACTAATGAAAAAAAAGCAAAGTTACGCTGCATTTATTGAGGAGTTTAAGAACTTAGGTCATTTACATGAGATTAAGCGTCCTATATTACTTACCACATCATGCGGTATTGAGAGAACAAAGTGGATCAACTAAGCTACGTGTTGTTTTTGATGCCTCTGCTAAATCATGTTCAGGGAAATCGTTAAATGACATTTGCAGCTGATTTTGTGGAGGGATGATTATTCTCAGCCTATAAAGGTCTTGCCGCTAAACACTGTCACCTATGGGACAGCATCATCAGAAACATTCTCTTTATCTTTTACATAACAACATTTTAACTTTAAATTATTTACATGTTCCTTTAAAAAAATATGCTTTATGTCGATGTGTTTGGACCTCGGTAGGTAACAATCATTAGCAGTGAGTTTGATAGCACTTTGGTTATCGCTGTAGATGACCTTAGTGTCATCACGCTGTCTGCCAAGCTCTCTTTGCAGTTGCCGCAGCCACAGTGCCTCCTGCGCCGCCGCCGACATGGCCATGTATTCCGCCTCTGCGGTGGAAAGGGCTACGGTCTGTTGTTTTCGGGAGCCCCATGATACTGCGCCACTCTGTAAAAAAAACAAAAATATATCCCGTGCACAATAACGGTCACGGGTGTCACTCGCCCAATCTGCATCACAATACCCTGTGACTTCATCTTGACCATTCTTGGTATAAGTAAGTTTATAATGCTAAGTGCCCTGTAAATATCTCATTACCCTTTTCACGGCAGCCCAATGCTCAGATTTGGGTTCCTTATTATATCGACTGAGGGCATTCACAGCATATAAGATGTCTGGTCTCGTTCCTTGAGCTACATATAATAAGCTGCCTATGGCATGCTGATAAGGGCAATCATATAGAGCTTCATTACTATTATCAAATTTCAGACAAACTTCAATAGGGGTTTTTGCTGGTATACAGGTTTTCATGATGAGTCTTGACAGAATTTCATTTATATACTTCTCCTGGTCTAATAAAATTATATCCTTTTCTCTATTTATATTTAAGTCCATACATTGTTTTGCTTGACCAAGATCTTTCATTTTTTAATTTTAAACATAAGTTTTTCTTCAATTCTTTTGTCATTTCTGATTGAGAGTTGAAAATCTTTGTCATCAACCCAAACTGCAATATAAATTCCTTTATTAACATCATAATAAATACAGGGATCAGTCTTCGATTGCTCGATACCCATTCCTTGCAAGACTCTCCTTAGCTTTGCATTCCAGACTTAAGAGACATACTTGGTCTCCTACATTATACATCTCTGGCTGTATCATGTATATGTCTGTGTCTATTTTTCCTTGAACAAAAGCGGATACAGCATCCATTTGTTCAATATATAGATTGTTCTGTGCTGCTAGAGCAAACAAATAGCGAATAGAGGTGTATCTTACCACTGGTGAATAGACTTTTTGGTAACTATCTATCCCTCTCTTTTGAGCGTAACCTTTTATAACAAGTCTTGCCTTGTGTCGAATAATATTTCCCTGTTGATCAGTTTGAAATATCCATTTGCTTGGTAATGCCTTTTTGTTACTGGGTCGGTCAACAAGTTGTCGGACAACAAGTTGCCAAGTAAGTTTCCATCAAAGAATCATATTCCTTATCCATCGCCTTCCTCCACTCACTGGCATGTGAGGATGACAGGGCCTCCTCCACACTTTGTGGATCTGAAACACACACAAAGTTTTCAATTCAAGACAATTTTGTCTTCATGTATTCTATTGCGTGGCCTCAATGTCACACTACTTATCTGTTGGTCCTGTCGTGGTAATGGTCTTGAAGGCCGGTAACTATCATCTAAGTTGGCTGAGTCAGTTTCATATTCACTAGAATCTTCATCGTCGGATCATATTTTAGTTCCTCTGACATTTCAACGCGTTTTGCTGGTGATAATTTATCTTTTTGTCAGCAACATGAATAAATGATGCATAGAGATTTATTATAGTACACATTCAGTGAGCTATTTTATCGACAGGCCAGGTAATCACAATATTTATCGATGCTTTGCATTGTTAACATGAACCTTTGCAAGTGATTCGGTCCTCATTTTTAACGGTGTATTGCTTGAAAATCCAAGAACAAGGAGTTTTCGTTGCTTTCCATATTTCCTCACGCAATACATGAGCCCACATATGTTTCGGTAAACGGTATTTTTGTGTTATAGGAGGTTTTGAATTTTGAGTAACTTTAAATTGCTTACTTAACGGCTGAATTCTCTCCCATTGATATAAATCAATCATAAAATCAAAGTTTGTGGACTTACTTGAGCATACTTCTTTATTTTGTGTAGTACCACTGCTGTATCTGAAACTGTTTTCTTCTCTTATTTATTTCGGGCACATCAAAGAAATAATTAAAATTCTTCGTTACATAAAGATGTAGTCCTTGTCAGTAATCGGCCTAGGTCGGCACTTTTTATTCCTGTATACACTGGGTCACTTGCTGCAGGAAGATTATTGATACTTTGAAACAAGTTATTATATGGTGAAAACGCTTTCTTTTGATCCTCCAAGGAATTCACAAACTTCCTGCTTCTTTTCATTATGCAAACAAAAAAAAGGCAATGAAAATGCCTTAAAGCACACAACTATATAAATGCTAGTACAAGTAAAAAAACGACGAAAGTAAGTTATAAAAATTAATGTAGGATAGATTAATTTCATCTCAATAATGGCAGGCAACTTAAAAAAAAAATTGGTTAAGCCACTATTAAATACATAAATATTCTGTGTCAGTAAGATATACATAGTTAATAAATACAGCCATGATTAAAATAATATAGAAACAAGGCATCAAAAAGACTTTGTTACAGAAAATAAAGTGTTCCTGACGTCTCATCGGGCCACACACGGCGATACATGACTTGTACGCCCCACTGCGCTCGCCGCGGCGGTCACTCACTCGCCGACGATTTCAACGTGCGCACACATATCGGTCATCTCTTTCAATCAGTACCTATACCCGTTTGTGCGTCGATGTCCCTTACACGCTGTATACTTTCCAAATGGTCCCATTGAAATTTTGTCATAATCGGTTCAGTAGTTTGGTTTTTAAATCCAAATAGCTGGAAAAAATATGTGGAAAAATCATTCATGTATGCAAAATTGCGTATTTTTGCTTTCATTTGACTTTCCAGTGGTGTTGTTAGGTGTGGGGTACCACTAAAAAGTGAAAAATAAAAAACTTTTTCACAAAAAAAAGAAACCGACTTCCAAAAAACACTACAAAGTTCAAAATAACTTTAATTTCGGAAGTCGGTGTCAAATAACAAAGAAGCAACCAAAAACACCGACTACCAAAATTAAAATTATTTTGAACTTTGTAGTGTTTTTTGGAAGTCGGTTTCTTTTTTTTGTGAAAAAGATTTTTTAAAAGTTAACAATGCGCGAGGAGCATACAAGGAGTATTTAGTAACACGAAACCAGAGTTGCGTTAAAAAATATATCGAAATTGATACGAATTCGATACTCTTAAATAAAAATCGAATATCGATATAACCGCGATTCAAAATATCTATATTTTTTTTATTTTTTTTTTATTTATTCCGGAAAATAAACGGTTACACATTAAGATAAGTTACAAAAAATACATACAATTTGAGTAAAAGAGTGAGACAAATGTGGAACCAACAGCATTTTCCACATAATACAAAAATATTTTATAATTGCAAATGCGACGTGCGCTTACGATAGTTGTAATATATATTATTTAGGACATAATAAAAATACATTAAGTGTTAAATGAAAAACAGTCTAAAGACCAAACAGGCATTCAAAGAAAGTTAGGTAAATTAATAGAAAATAAAAAAATATATATTTAAGTAAAAAGGGAGTTGAGAAAAAAAAACAAATATTAAAAAATGAATAATGTCTAAGAATTGAAAATGTTGGCAGTATCTATAGTTTCACATACAAGGCGTCTAAATTGTCCTGTTGAAGAAGCAAAGATGTCAATTTTTACGAAAAACTTATTATATTGATCAGCAAGGCGACGTAAGGGTGCCCGCAAACCTGCGTTTGTTCGACTAGTAGATACGGCAAACAATGGTCGTGCGCGCACTCCACGGCTTATGGTGGTTCTAGGGACTACATAGCTAATCATATTAATAATGTCAGTACAATCAAATCCATTATTGCATAGGTGGAATAAAAACATTGTCTCCAAGAAAACACGTCTGCTTCTAAGATTTTGTAGCTTGTACCTGTTCAAAAGATCACTGTAAGATGCGTAAGTGCGAAAACAACGGCAATGCATGGCTTTCAAAAACTTCCTTTGAACTTTTTCAATTGCGTTAGAATATTTACTGTAGAAGGGATCCCACACCGCATACTCTAACTGAGATCTAATTAACGATTTGTAGAGATATAAGTATGTATATGGACGAACAAATTCTATGGCGGATCTCATCACAAAACCGTACATACGGAAGGCATTATTTATAATTTTACTGATATGAGCGTCAAGGTGTAGCTTATCATCCAAAAGAACTCCAAGATCGCGAATCAGTGTTTCTCTGGTTAATATTATACTATTTAAAGCGTAAGGATGTTTTATAACATTGTTATTTTTGTAAAGCTTATACAGCAACATTTAGATATGCTAAGTTGGAGCTTATTCATTGAGCAGTATATGGAGAACCTATCTAGATCCTCTTGTAAGAGAAGGCAATCATGTAAACTTCTTACCGGTCTAAAGATTTTCAGATCGTCTGCATATAATAACAGTTTAGAGTTATGAAAACATGTGGAAATGTCATTCATGAAAATAAAGAATAGAAGTGGCCCTAGAATGGAGCCCTGAGGCACTCCAGAAATAACGATTAATGTGTTGGAAGAGAATCCATTTATCACTACCCTCTGAGTTCTATTTGAAACGTAGGAAGAGAACCATCTCAAAAGATCGCCACGTATACCGTTGAATGCGATCTTATTTAAGAGTAGTTGATGGTCAACCTTGTCAAAGGCTTTCCGGAAATCAGTGTATGGGTGTTTCGCATATTTCGTGCAAATTCTCAACGATTCTAAATTTCAAATTTATTATCGAACTATTTGGGTTTTATTTGCAAATATTATTAATATATAACTAATCTTTGAATATTTTGTGATTTCTACTTTCTTTTTATTAGTAACGATGAAATTATAATCATTTCTAAAATCGAAGTGAGACGGTAATGAGAACGATAAAGAGGGGAATGATATTGAGCCACTTAGTGAAGGAATAGGTGTGCGAAAGTAATTAAGAAAAACAGAAGGCAATGTTATGCATTTTTTATATTAAATGAACTACATTCTTGTAGGCGTTCAAATTACAATTAAAAATAGGTTGATAATTAACAATCATCAAATAGGCATTTTCTCCTAGGTAGTATATCAAATTGACATGATTATGTCCTGTCCGGCCCCGGCGACACACCGGTGTGTCGCGAATTAATCGCGAATTTAATGTTTATTTACCCATTACATAAGATCTACTTTATATTAGGGATTTTTCACATGTTGGGCCTGAGCGGTTAATATTTGGAATTATGAGATCAAATTTAGGTATTTCTTGATAGAATGTAGCGGCATTCATGTCGCCACAAAAATCAACGTAGCAGAATCAACATCACAACAAATGAGACTCGCAGCGCCATCTATCTCGACAGCTGCGAACTAACTACAAAATCCTAAATCGCGATATCAAAGTTTACCGTGCGATTAGAACACATGCAAAGCCCGAATATCAACTCTCGGGCAGTTGCCCACCAGACACAAACAACCGTCTGGTCGGAGGATCCTCCCTTTTCAATGGAGGTTTGCGGGACTTAACTCTCTGTTCCGCTACTTAAAGTTAGGCTTAAAACTAATTAATTTTAACAAAAAAAACTTTCGTATTAAAATATGTTTAAATCATCTTCACTCGTATCACTGCAATCGTCAATCAATATTTTAGTGTTCTTCTCTCCGTCTTCTTCTCTCACTTCGTCTTTATTTTCTTTGGTATCATCTCCATTTTCACATTTATACATCATAATGAATTTCTCGAAATCTGTATGATAAGTTTTAGTGTTATCTGTTTTCATTTTAGCCAGATTCTTCTTATGGACATAAAACTTTCTGCTATCCCAGTCAGTCACATTAACATCCGATAGTATTTTGACAATCGGTGAATGCGGCCTCTTTAAAGAGTGATTTTCGGAACTGATCGATGGGTCTAAAGGAGGTATTGTAAAATTTGTGTCATTTATTTCCTGAATGAATTCTACTGTCGTATTTTCATCGAGAAAACTTTGAAATTGGTCAGTATTGACCTCGTCGCAATATGGTATATCATAGTACCCAACATGTTTACCGTGAGTACAAATAACTTCATTGTTACAGCGAAAACAACTTAGTTTTCTTAAACTGAGTTTAGAGCTCCCAAATGACCAAAGAGCTTGGTGCACCATCATTGTTCCTTTAGCCGCTTGTAAGGTTTTCGGGAAACATTTTGCTATAATGTCATTTCTTGATACAATACGAATCTCTATTTTTACTCTAGGTCTAAGACAAGCTAAGAATGTGTCCAATGAGTCGTCACTGCCAAAACGGATTACTTGGACTGCTGTTCGTTTTAAAACAGCACCAACACCGTCTGGCGTAGAGTTGGGTACTCAGCACGTGTGCTAGCACGATTGTATCGACTCACTTTTTCAAAAAGAGTCACTCGCACACTTTAGTCAGATGTGCTACCACAGTTAAATGTAGCTAGCTCACTGTGACCGAGACCGAGTGCAATTTCGATTGAAAGTTCGAGCTAGCGACTAGCGAGTATTGTGTATTATCTATGGTGCGAGCTGCGAGTGAGTGAATGAGGATGAGGTGTGCCATAGACTAATATAATATGAGGTGTGCTAGGTGCTGGTGTGGTACTGTGGTGTGTTCTTGTATGTTTTTTTGTTATTTTGGTTTGTGGTTCTGCCTCTTGTGACATTTTGAATGTTTTGATTGGTTTTGATGCATGCGCACAGTGGTGCGAGTGAAAATTACGGTAAAATAAAAGTCATGAGAGTTCAGCTTTTACATTTTATTCATAATAAAAGTAGACGAAAACTAAAGAAAGAAGTTTATAGTGAAATAAATGTTTTTGAGAATATATCTCAAAAACATTTATTTCACTATAAACTTCTTTAAATTTACTTTAAATCTACGTATTAAAATTTAAGAAAAGTAATTTGTCAACCTTTGTTCCCATAAGACGACTTCTTCTATCAGAGATCATATGACCAGCTTTTGAGAAAATCCTCTCAGAAGGAACTGACGAAGCGGGTATGCAAAATCTTTTCAACATAATTTGATATAATCTCGGATATGCATATTTCTTCTCTTCCCACCACTTCATCGGATTTCTCTGGCGTTCCAGCAAAGGCTCCTCCAAGTACTTGTCAACTTCTACGATAGAAGCCGCTCTCGGGTTGACGGTTCTTAAACACTCTACCACCCGATTGTCGAAATCAGCCCAGATACTCGTACTGGCAACTGAAGAATAGTTTTGCGAAATCTCAGACGTATCTGTGTCATTTCTACCATCGGATTCGGATGTACTCACGTTTTCAGACGGTAGGACAACCCTTGCTGCTAGGTCATATAATAAATCTTTTGCCTTCGTATAGCTTGTTGGTCGATTTTCTGGAAAACCGTATCTTTTAAATCTAGGGTCGAGTAATGTGCTAATTGAAAAAATACTATTTTCTTCAACCCTAGTAAACCGATCTTGCAAGTTTTGTTTTAATTTTTGCGCCATATTTAGTACAGGCAAAGGTAGCTGCTGTTCATTCATTATTTTATTTACTTTATTTATCATTAGGTGAGATAAAACGATGACTTCAGATATGGTAACCGATTTTTCAGCACTCATTATTTCAGTTATAGTTTTAAATATTGTAAGTATTTCACAAGCTTTTGTTATTATAATGACATCTTCATTTTCTAAATTTGGTGTTCGTGGGTAGTCGTTAGCTATAGTCGATATTATGCTAGTTTTAATTTCAATTATTCTCTGGAACATGTCATACGTCGAGTTCCAGCGCGTTACCACATCTTGTTTAACTTTTAGAATTTTTTCACCAAGGCGGGTTTGCATTGCTTTCAGCCGCTCGGCAGCTAATGGGCTTCTCCTAAATAATTCTACTATGGTCTTGATCTTCTCACGAGTATCCTTGATTTCGTCTAAGCTTGTCTGGACGCTTAAATTTAGAGTATGGGCAAAGCAAGGTATTTGCCTCCACCCCATTAACCTAATTGCACTTTGTGCATTTGCTGCGTTGTCGGCAGTCACCGCTTGAATTTTTTCACAAATTCCCCACTGTTCGCAAATTTTTTTAATTTCAGAGGCCAGATTCTCACCGGTGTGTCTGTCATTATAATAAAGACATGAAAGCATGTGTGACTGTAACACAGTGTTTTGGTCGACAAAATGGACAGACAATCCAATATATGCTTCTTTTGCAACAGACGTCCAACAGTCGGTTGTTACAGCCACATATTTGACATTATGTATTTTTTCTTTTATTTCGTCTGATAATATGTTATAGTGTTTTTCTAAAAGAGCGTTTGCTAATGTCTTTCTGGTGGGGATAGGATAGCCGGGATTAAGTTTATTCACGAATTTTCGGAATGATGGCGACTCTACAATATTAAATGGCAAAAAAATTTTTGCCACCATTTCAACTAAATCGGCGTTGATGCTTTCTATGTTTTTCATAGACATTGGTCTTTGAAGATAAGACCGAACTGAGTTATCAGTTTTTCGTGTTCGATGAGCGGGAGCGGGGCGGGTATTTGTTGAAGAGCAGGATGTACTTGAGCTTGGGGTAGGTTCAAATGGGACGGGTTGGATATTTTCATCTGGCCTTGAGATCAAGACAGGTTCTTCAATACTTTCAACAATATGTGGCGCTGGCGACGATGTTTCTCCTCTAATTGCTGCTGCTACTATCGGATGCTTTGACTTTAGGTGTCGTGTTAAATTGTAAAGGCCGCCTCCTTTAACCGATAAGGTATTACTGCACAATGTGCATTTCTTTTTAGTCTCTCCTGCATCATTAAAGTATTGCCAAATAGGAGAAGTTCTTTTATCGGCCATTATTATTAGACGACTTTCTGACCGAACTCGATTTTTATAAGTAAGTATCTACTAAGAAATTCGTGCAAGAAGGTAAGTAGGTACCACCACCATTCAGCAACCAAAACCAAGCTATATCTATACCGACACCAATCTGAAAACCAATTAAATGACATTCCTTGAAATCTTTCACCATTACCTAAGTAGGTACCGATACAAACAATTTTTTCTAAATATTTACTTGTTAGGTAAGTACTTAGTTTTTATTACTTACGTTTTATTCAGTCCGAATTTCAAATCACTAACAACCTGATATGCCACACAAAATAGGTATAAGCTTCTGTTTCAGAGTAAGGTACAATTTTTCTTTGGACTACACAAATTAAAATCGAATTAGAAAAAAAATAGGTCAAGGACGCACTCACTCTTGCATCATAACATTACGAACTGCAGCAGTGCAACATAAACAAAAATACAGTTATTTTGAAAACTTTTAAAATTTTAATCAAAACCGTAATCAAATTTCTGTTTTAAAGTAACGTGATAAGACCGAATTTCCAGTAATGAAATCTCTCAGCGACTCCGTCCGATCATTTCCGATTCGTGAGGGAGCGAGCGAGACAGAACGCGCGGCGAGCCGGTCAGCCGGCGAACACACACGATTTGACACGAGTTTCCACGGCTCGCGGGCTCGCGGCCCTCAGCCTCGCTTCAATTGTGCTAGCACACTGTGCTAGCACAGTGTGCTAGCACAATTGAGAAAAAGAGTGCCTCGCACGATTCTCTTTAAAAATGTGTGTGCTACCCAACTCTAGTCTGGCGCCCCTTTGCCGTGGCCGGCTTCTAAATAGTTCCAGGTGATAGATTTCAGTTGTGGGAACTCACGATAAAGTTGGCTGATCATATAAAAAATAAAACGATTACGATACTGGCTTGTTGCACTGTCGGAAATAAAGTGTACTGTATCAATTTGGGTTGAAATTTCCATCACGTCCAATGGTAGGTATCAAATGTGCCCAGATAGCCGCAGCATCGTGCTGTGTACACTCACTGATAGTACAAAAGCTGTATTGTTTTTGAATGCCAACTTCTGGGTCTATCAAGTAGATAACGCATGTGTGCAGTGATAACTGCATTCTACTACCACCAAAGTGAAAACTCTGAATTTCTTCGTGATACTTAACGCAGTAGTTCTCACTGAAGTCAACGTGAATCACTACCTCTTGTGGAGTCAGATTATTTTTAAGTTCTTTGATATTTTTATACTGAGTCCAAATATTAGTGCAATGTTTCATGTAACCGGCAAGGTTTTTTTCTAATTGAAGTATAATATTTCGTGGAAAATCATATAATGTTTCTTTTTTTGTAACCATTTTTGTTTTCTCCTGATCTTTTACATAATATTTTTCAGAGCAATTACGCCACTCATAATATTTAATTTTTTTGTCATTCTGGAATTCAGCATAATTTAATTTTGTCCATCGACATTTCTCACAGATTCGATTCAAACAATTTTCATCATAAACATCACAACACAAGCTTTCTAAAATACCGGTGCCATTAGATTCCTTAAGTATTTTGTTTAAATTAAGGCATTTTATTAGCAAATCAATATTGATATGGATTTTGCAACCACACGTATTTCTACTGGACTCTTTTGGGTATAAAACCCAGAATGGGCGATATTTACAAAAAGTTTGATACGTTACCTTGACATTTGTAGTATGCTTAAACTTTTTATAGAGATTTATCAATGTGTCTGTTAAATATCTTTTTTGCTTTCTTATTTTATTTTTGGTAATATATTCTTTTTTATCAGCTGCGATTCTAGTCACTGCGTCATCATCAAAGAAATCCAAAATTAGTTGCTTTGTCAAACTTTCATTCTTAACTGTTTTACTGTCTCTTTTATTTCTAACTGTGAATATTTTTGTTTGTGTTAAAAGCTTATATTTCTTAAACTTTTCTTTCTCAGTCATAATAACATCAGAGAACTCTTTCTTGTCCTTCTTTTTCAAGCATTTGTATCCTTCCCCGACACTTCTTGATAGAATTTCACCAAATATTAACCTCTTCTTAATTTCTTCACGTCTTTCTGTGTTCACATTGTCTACTAAAAGTTCTACTTTTTGTTCAGTCGAAATATTTTCATTTTTCTTCTTATTTTTGATTACTCTGTACAACATTTTTCTAACAGAATCTTTTTGTTTCTCTTTTTTTTCAATTTCTTGTTTCAAAATACCTATTTCTTTTTTATGTCTGTAGCGTAATTTTCTCAAAAGAACATCCTTTTTTAGACACTGTTGACAAGAATTACTATTACCTAAATAATTTTATGATGTACTAGGCATGGGGCTTGAAGCTCGTCGAGCGAGAGGATCTTGTTCAGCTGGTAGTGCTTCTGTATCGCTATTTGGTGGAGAATTATCTATTAATAATTGTTGAATAGCTTTTTCTTTCTTTTTGTTTTCATAATGACGTTTTGAATTAATTCTCCACATTTTTCTCGGATTTCTTAACTCTCTAGGTGTCATATCTTCCACGTTTCTAATCTTTTTGTTTTCTTTTCTTTTAAGGTATCTCGCTCTTTCTTTTTCTTTCACCTCTGCGTACTTTTCGGGATCTTTCTTAATTTCTGCATACTTTTTTTGTTTTTGTAGTCGATCGCGCTCCCGCTTCTGCTCTATTGTTTGTTTGTTTTTTTTGGCATTCTTAATTATATTTATTCTGAAAAGATATAAAAATAAAAGTAAATAATCAAAATCAGAAGATTTTTACCCACAAGCTAACTTAAAGTTGTATTAAATAATTAAATCACAAAATAGATTCTAATTACCATCGTTTTAACCTCATCACCATCGCTAAAAGAAACGAGGGTAAACGAACGGAATGAGGAAGAAGGTAATGAGGTTTGAATACCTTTTCCAGATTTTCTTCAAAAATATCATAATTACAAATCTAATACGTATTCTAAACTTCGAAGGGAATCATTAAAATTGATAAAAAGCTACGTAATAAATGAAATCATACATACTCGCTTTCTAATACGGACGATAGGAAAGAGAACGAATCCAGAATAATCACCTCCCGAGACACTTAACACGTAAATATTTTTTTTCCACGGGCAAGCGTGCATCTGTTACGACGTTTGCTGGCAGACTGAGACGTGCGCGGAGCTAAATACGGCAGTAGAATAGCTCTTAAGGTCTAGCGCAAACTACAATATAGATTTCTTCTCATAACGAAGGTAAGATTAGAAAAAAAAATTAAAAAATGTTTATCAGATATAATTTCAATATATTAAGAAGATACCATTATTTAATTTAGACGTAGACGTTGTGTTTATTAATATACTACATTAATATGGCTATTTTTTTTCTATTTACTTCGTTATATTCGGGTAAAAAACAAATGTATTTAAGATAGTAGTAAATGGACACCGAAGGAAATGAGAATAAGTAAAGTTTTTAATTTATAATAAATTAATTACGTTAATTTGTACAGTCAATCTTACATGCATGTAAGCATAACCCTATTACATTTAGTTTTCTATCGAAAGAATATAGAAATTTATTGAATAAATAACGTTTTTTTTACTGGGCGTGTAATATGCACGAAAAAAAAGAAATACCCGTATATAGTATCCACTTGAACACGAGAGTCCATGTTGTTAAACAAATAGTCAGCAAAAGTTACCAGGTTGGTTATAGTTGACCTCTTCTTCACAAATCCATGTTGTTGTTGAATGATGCGACTATATAACAGAGGGTATATTTTAGTATGAACGAGTCTCTCGAAAACCTTTGACAAAGCTGACAGCATAGATATAGGGCGATAATTCTCGACATCATCCGATTTGTAAACAGGGGTTATATTTGCAAGTTTCCACGCCTGAGGAAAGCATCCTTGTGAAATAGATTGGTTAAATATTGCATGCAATGGTACACACAGATTAATTGGATTCTGCAACCGTTCTCCGACAGTCGTTTATTTTTCTCTTCATTGGTTATAGTATGCTCTGCATCCTCATTGACGATTGTGTTTTTTCTTAATTAACGGTTTTAAAATGAATGAAAGTGAAATTGTGAAGTCGAAACGTGGCAAAGATGTGTTAATTTATGAAGGATATTCGTATCATTTAAATAAGAGGCGTGATAATAACTACTACTGGAGATGTACGAAAAAAGATAGTACTCGGTGTAGGTAATGTATCTATTACTTCTTTGCTTACAACCAACAATCAACACATTGTGCTGTCCCAAAATCGTGACCCAACCCTGAAAAACGTATTGAAATGAAGTTAAAGGCTAATTTGAAAGATAAAGCTAATCAATCGATGGATTCACCTGCACAAATTGTACAGCGGCATCCAAATGGTACCGAGTACCAGTGCTCCCCATATGCCCAATAAAGATGCTATGAGGAAAATTATTCAAAGAGAAAGAAATAAAAACCTTCCACCGATTCCAAAGGATACACAGTGTCGTGATTCCCGAAGAATTAATGAGCAATGACTGTGGTGAACAATTTCAGACCGGGCACTATATTGATGATAATGAGTCCGTATTAGTATTTTCCACAAAGGAAAATTTGAAATTGCTGAACGAAGCGAAGTTTTGGGTGATGGACGGGACCTTCGCTTGTTGCCCGCATCCATTCCGTCAGATCTATACAATACATGCAATGGTTGGCGCACCACACTCCGCGCATAAAATAGTTCCCCTAGTGTACGGTTTGCTTTCTCACAAGTCAATAAAATCTTATCATTTTTTTTTAGAAATTGTTAAATGCGTGGGATTTAATAAATTGAATGTCCATTTGGATCCGGACATTATCCTCACCGATTTTGAATTTTCCGCTATGAAAGCTATTAAAAAAACATTTCCCAATTGTTTAAATAAACTGTGTTTTTTCCACTTAAATCAGAGTATATATCGTCATATACAGAAAGCTGGTCTAGCTACGAAATACAATAATGATGCAGATTTCGCTCATAAGATGCGGCATATCGGTGCACTGGCATTTCTAGAGCCAAGTGAAATTATTGAAGCCTTTGCTATAATAAAAGACGAAAATATACCAGACGAAGCAATTGATGTGATAACGTGGTTCGAAAAATATTATATCAACGGATCAATGAGAATTACAAAATCAGTTAGCTCTATAATGACAATGAAACGACTTCCACCGCAATTTCCACCTACTCTGTGGTCAGTACATGATAGTATATTATCATATGTTCCTTTATCACAGAACGCCCTTGAATCGTGGCATAATAGATGGAATACACTACTAAATCGACAGAAGTGGAACATATTTAAAACTATCTCAGAGTTTAAAAAGGAGCAAAAGAATACAGTGAACATTATCGAAAGAATAAAATCCGCAGAACCTATGTCTAAGCGAACGTCAGCATGGGTCGGGGCCCGTTAGGGCCAGAGCCTACCAGGGTTGCGGATTTGTTCGAAAGAGTTACCGCGGCCCTGGGAAGAAAGGCACTAGGAGGACTAAAGGGTGGGTTTTAGTCAGTAAAAGTCTGACACTCCCTCCACCCAGAGCGGGAGGGGTCATTTGATGATTTCCCATCCTCGAAAAAAAAAAAAAAAAAAAAAAAAAAAAAAAAGCGAAAGCGTGGAGGTACAGATTATTACAGGAAAAGGATTGAGGCACATCTATCTGAAAAGAATGAGATGGACTTAAAATCATATTTAAATGGATGGGCACATATTTGTCACCTATTGAAATAATTTTATATTATTTAAACCTAGGTATACTTAACTACTTACCTACTTATAATAAAACTGTAAATTGAAGATATTTTTTTTAATCACATTGTAATCCACACTTTATAATATAAATAAATACGTTTCATTAATCTTTTGTTTTATTATTTCCCCAATGTTTGCAATAACAAAATAAACGAATATGGATAGGTAATAGATAAATACCATTCATTAAAAGTAAAGGCGGTCCATTAAAACATTTTCTTTCTTCATGTCTTTGTAGCAAGCTAGTAGCTTTTTGGTGGCTTTGTAGTTTAATAGTGAAAAAGCCATGTCGAAACAATCGTAGACAAAACGATCTGACGGCGAATATTCCATAGTTGAAAAGTCCTGTCGTCGAAACTAACAAATGCGAACCATTCTGTCGGCGAAACATCCATAGGTGAAACGTTCTATCGACGAATCTCTCAAAAACGAAACGTCCTGTCGGTGAACAGTCCAAAGGAGAAACGACTGTCGGAGAACGGTTGCAGAATCGAGTGCAACACGTAACTTTTCATTCCACCTCAGCGAGGAAATGACTAAATGCAAAAATAAAACGTTTACAATCACAAGATAGGTACACTTTTATTTCAGTTTAGGTATTAATTACTACATTATGACAGGTAAGTATTACAGAATAATCTTTAAATTATAACAAAATAATACTAAGGTATAATTAAGAAAATTTTAAAGTAACGTTGTTACAGTTATTTAAATTGAGTGTAATATTTTTGTTTGGTACTGTAATATTGGTGTTAGTCACTTGTGTACTGTTTTTCGGTAAACTATCTGTCATACTTAATAGTTGTACTGATTCATCGGATTCCCTTGGCGTGAATGTTGGAGAGAGAGGGAGATGGTTAGGTGTTTCATAACGGCTTATTTTTGATGTAGAAGGGCCAGTCCAAGGATCCGATTGAGGCTCTTTCAGTGTAATGGCTCCTACGATGCCTTCACATATTTTAGACTTATTTTGGATGGAATCCTCGATGTATCCCTCTACAACTGCATTGGACTTCCAGCCTCCGTGGCGCTTAAGGGGACAGGAGATCAGCTCCGGAATCAGCCAAAAGTGTGGCTGAAGTTCGTCGGAAACAATTACCCGTGAACAACAGGGGTTCTGGAAGTTCAAGAAATGTTGCTATTTCTCGTGGGATACTGCCAATTTTATTAGTACCCATAGGCTGTCTAACACACTTTCCATTGCGATACTGTAGAAAAAAATCGATTGATTGGAGTGTTAGGCGGGCGTAAGGCTTGATATTTCTCATCAATCGTTACGTATTCCATGCGAATGACGAAGTTGCGGTCTCTTTTTGTCTTTGTATTAGGTAAATTAATTAATAGTAAGTCATCTGAATGTTTCTCAATGTTTTTGACATTAAGTTGTGTTAGTTCATTAGTTCGACATGCTCCGTTTATTCCAATAATAAGAACAACCTGTAACGTAAAGAGTATTGTAGTAGATAAATGAATAAAATTGATATGAACGCATAATTATGCCTATCAACATCTACTAAGTATACTATTTAATTGAGATTAATATACTTAAGTAGATACTGAATGTACAACTGACTTACTTTTGCCGCCAAATATACGGAATCGGGTGCTTCGTTAAGAAACTTTTCAATATCAGATACTGTGAAAACCTTCGATTTTTTTGGTTGTTGACCAGATTTCGACTCTTTTTAAAAATGCCACTAATTTAGGATAGGTATCGATATGTATGTCTTTTTTCATCTTTATTGTTGCTTTTAGCATCGAATACGTACTCCATAGAGTGCTTGCTTTCTTGTTCTCGGATAATTCTATAAAATATGCCAGCAAAACGTTTTCTGAGAAAGTTTTGGCTCCTTTTGCTAGTCGCCACGTGTTGAACATATCGTACTGTTTTAAATACTTCTCGCGTGATTGTTGAGGGAGAAAGCTCATTTGTGCATTATTAACAGTTTCAGTCAATTCTGTTGGCGTCAAACAAACTTCCTCGTCGCTAGAATCACTCATTTTAGTTTTTTCACTTGTTTTCAAGTTTCTTGTTTTTAATATAAGGTTTAACAATGACGTGAAAAATGCCGCGTAAAGAACCGCGTACAAAGCAAATTGAAAAAAGAACACCAAGAAGGTTCCGAGTCTGAGTTTTTAACAAATTAAAAAAAAGTTGTATGATATATTCGGCACCATAGAGGTAGCAGTAAATAGGTTTAATGTTTTTTTTAATTCACAAACTTAGTGCACACGATGTTCTAAATTCAATTTACTTTATCCTCTAGAGAATAAAAACGGCTTTTCCACTCAGATATTGAAGATTAAAAATACTCTTTCCGAGATGGTGGGATGAAAAATATATTATGTTTAGGTATCAAATAGGTACTAAATTTTTATAAAGGCGAATTTAAATTTTGGAGCCCTTACGTGGAGATTCTAAATGTGGGCAGTCATCCTGACATCAGAATGACTGCCCATTTTGTAAATTCATTTTCTCAGTTGTTAATTAGGTACCAATTATTTAAACAAAGGTATCAAATAGTAGCAAATAGATATTAGATTTTAGTAATATTTTAAAGCTGATCGGTCACTTTGGCCAGTCAATCTATAAAAAAATCTTTATTCTGTGCCCTAAAAATCTAGAAAAAAATATATGTTTAGGTATCAAATAGGTACTAAATTTTTGTAAAGGCGAATTTAAATTTTGGAGCCCTTACGTGGAGATTCTAAATGTGGGCAGTCATCCTGACATCAGAATGACTGCCCATTTTTTAAATTCATTTTCTCAGTAATTGTTAATTAGGTACCAATTATTTAAACAAAGGTATCAAATAGTAGCTAATAGGTATTAGATTTTAGTAATATTTTAAAGCTGATCGGTCATTTTGGCCAGTCATTCTGATGTTCACGATATGTTTGCTAGCCGTATAAATAAAAAATGTGTTAAATACATTTCATGGCACAGAGATCCTGACGCATATAATATTAACGCTTTTTCAATATGTTGGTCTAATTGGTATTTTATGGGTTTCCCCCATTCTCAATAATTCTCAAAACATTGACAAAGATTATTAGTGACAAGGCAAGAGGAATACTTATTGTCCCAGCCTGGCCATCCCAGCCATGGTACCCATTGTTGACTAAGCTTTTGGAAAGGAAACCTTTAACATTTCATTCTTCTAAAAAATTGATTATTTCTCATTCCAGCAACCGTCAAATACACAAGTGGATTGCCCTGGTTGCAGGAATATTGTGCGGGAATCTCTACTGAGAAGAAGTGTTCCTCCTGCATCAATCCACATAATGTTAGCGTCCCTATCGGAAAATTCTATCAAACAATATGATACTTGTTTGAAAAAGTGGTATAATTTTTGTAAGAATAATAATATTGATGTTTTCGAGGCCTCCATACCAAAAATAATTAATTTTTTCACTGAATTATTTGAATCTGGTGCTCAATTTGGTTCGCTAAACAGTTGCAGATCAGTATTGTCTTTAATTTTAGGTAATCAAATCAGTAAAGATGATCGGATACAAAGATTATTTAAAGGGATATCTAGACTTCGCCCACCTTTACCTAAGTACGACTCGACCTGGGATACTTCAATGGTTATAGAAACATTGGCTAGCTGGGTACCCCACGATCAATTATTATTAGAAACAATTTCAAGGAAACTAGTAACCTTACTTGCACTTGTTACAGCCCATAGGGTTCAAACCCTCTCCAAAATTAAAGTTGAGAATATTCGTACTTCACCTAACGAAATATCTATTAAGATCCCTGATTTAATTAAAACTTCTAGTATAAAGTCAAAACAACCCTTGCTTATAATACCCTATTTTCGGGAAAGACCCGAAATATGCCCAGCTAAATTGTCGAATGATTATTTACATTTAACCGCAACATTGCGATATAATCACACCTTTCTTTTTATTAGCTCTAAAAAGCCACATCATAAGGTTTGTGCTCAAACATTAAGCAGGTGGATAAAAAGTACCTTAGAGGTCAGTGGAATCGATGTTACTGAATTTTCTGCTCACAGCACTAGGCACGCCAGCACTTCTCGAGCTCATAAAATGGGTGTTAATTTATATCTATGCTAAGTTATTTCAATTGTGATAAAAGATTTGCCTAAGCTCTGTGCTAAAAATTCACATTTTTGATTATTGTGAATAAAATTCAATTTGGTTATTTATGTATTTTAATTCTTCATTGAATATTTTCTTTGCATGCATTGTTTATTTACCTTTAACCTATTTTTATTTCACAAATAACTCTCAATATCTACAAGTGTATATCTAATCTCGAGAACGAAACACAGAAGCATAATTAATGATTAAACGAACTTACCTGTAAGTGAAGTTCGATCATAATTATGCAAGGTGTTTCGTTCGAAGAGATTAGCATCCCGCCCTCCCTAATTCTATTATTCTACCCCCGAATATGTGAAATAAGTACTATATCTTATCTCTGAACTAAATGACGGATTGAACAGAACGCGGTAAAACTATAGAGAACTGTATCTACCGATCAGTCTTTTCGTTTCAGTGATTTGAAGAAGTGAATTGTTACATAATGAACTCAAAGCGAAAATGTTTAACCCTTAATTGGGCATGGCGTGTGTGGGTTTTTCTTGGTTTTATAATGGCGCAATTTCATAAGTCGATAGGGCCCGCATGCCGGCGGTGCGAGAGATTTCTGGAACGCGTGCCACAGGGCTCGCATTCGGGGAACGGTTTTCATTAGTCAATAGGGCCCGCATGCCAGATGCGAGAGATTTCTGGAACGCGTGCCACAGGGCCCGCATTCGGGGAACCGTTTTAATTAGTCGATAGGGTCCGCGTGCGGGGTGTAGGAGAACCTGCATGTTCGTCGCCAGTTATTAACAAGAGTGGCACTGAAAAAGACGTTCTTGTCATGGATCAACAATTAATGTTATGTGGAGCAATTTTGACTGTCTGTGTCTCATTGAAGAAGAAACTATTAGCCTCACTGAAGAAAAAGAAAAAAAGATTTTGAGTGCGAACTTTACTAAAAAATAGAAAGAGGCATGGCGCATCAGCAACATTGTGTAAGGAGTTACAATTGGATTTGGAGTGTGATGTAGAAGATCATGATAATTTTTTCAGATTATCTAATGACTTATTTGAAGATTTATTAAAAAAAATAGAAACACGACTTCAGAAAGAAGACACTCCATTTTGTGAGGCATTCTCCAAGATTGAAACTTGAGGTCACATTACGTTATTTAGCTACTGGAGATTCTGACAGAAGCATGTATTACTTATTTCGCGTGTCTCCTTCTATTATGAGCACTTTTATACCACAAGTATGTGACGCTATTTATGAAGCACTGGCAGATTATATAAAAGTAAGTAGTAAAATAATACGCATTATCATTAGAAAATAAGTATTTGTATTTCAATTTTAACACAGCTGTGAAACATTTATACTTTTAGTAGTCATTTCAATTAAACATAAGTACCTAATCATTAAATGAAATAAAAAATGTGGCATGATTTACCAATGAACGACGAGATGAATCAATATACGACCGAGACAAGTAGGTCTAATAGAATTATCAATAAAATGTTTTACATGGAATGAAAAACGTTATCCATGTCGTCATTATAGGATAAATCAGATTCAGATGTTAAACTAAAATATCTCGGATTTTGAGGATCATAGCAATCAGACGTTGAAGCACCATACGATAACAGTCGAGATTGGTTTTGTTGTCTCAACGCTCTTAATTGAATGTCTGTTATAGCCTTTTGAATGTCTATTTTTGCAATAATTGCTAGTTCGCTTGGCAAAGAACGCAGAGTCGTAGCTAAATATTTTCCAAAAACGTCAAATTCATCTATTAGTAACACTCTTAGCAATTTTATCAATTTTGTCAATAGCTTCATGTATTTCGTCATCTTTTCGGATCAACTGTCCTCTTTTTTTTACTGCTTTCTTTGCTGGAAATTGAGGTGCTGGACTTTCGTTTTGTTCCCTTTCAATGCGATTACTTTCATTATTGTGAATAACGGCATCATTGGAATTTTCTTTAGTGTTACTATCCTCCAGTGATTCAGAATTTTGTGTTTCCGAGTCATTATCAGAAATCACACTTGAATTTTCATTAATCTGTAAAAACAACATATTATAAAATGGCGTTATGTTTTATATTTCAGATACCAAACACAGAACAAAAATGGAATGAAATAAAAACTGGATTTGAGTTAAAATGGAATTTTCCTAGATGTATCGGTGCAATCGATGGTAAAAATGTAATCATGCGAGCTCCAGCGAATAGTGGGTCTGACTTCTATAATTATAAAAAAAACGTGCAGCGTAGATGATGATTACTTGTTCACCTATATTGATATCGGTGCTAAAGGCAGATATTCTGATGGTGGCGTTTACAGTAATTTCTCATTGAAACGTGCAATCCATGACGGCAGTCTGAATATTCCAGAACAAAGTGTTTTTTTTTTGTTGCGGATGCTGCATTCCCGCTCCAAAACAATATTATGAAACCATATCCAGGGACTAATCTAACATTACAGCAAAAAAAAATTAAATACCGGCCCTCAAGGGCTCGACGAATAGTCGCATTCGGTATATTGGCAAGTCGATTTAGAATTTTTGAAAAAAGAATTCCCAACAATGCAGTTAATACGATGAAAATAACTAGAACATGTTGTACTCTTCATAATTGGCTAAGGAAGAAAAGTTCCCACTACATCGAACCTGGACTTGCGGATTATGAAGATATCATTACAGGTACGATAATTAATGGCACCTGGAGACAAAGACGTATTCTAGGCTTACAACATAGAAGAAGAATATACGCATGACAGTGGAACAACAATTCGAGATCAATACATTTATTACTTTAATGGTGTAGGTGCAGTACCGTGGCAAACAAGATGTATTCACTAACAAAAAAAAATAAAGTCTAACTTACATTCGAGACAGTTTCTTGTTTATTTCTAAATGTCCTCAAAAATCCATCGGCAGTTGTAAACCACGAAAGTTTTGGTTTATATACGGAATCCTGGCTAGCACCTGATCGAGTACTTGCTTCAATCCTTTTTAATTCTTGATAGTAGGATGATCTGTGTTTTTTGTTTTTTTTTTGGTATTTCTTTATATGAGATGCCTGTAATATTTAGCCTTTCCGCAATTTTGTTTGTACGCACTTTCTCTTGCATCTCGGTTTCTATACAACGTACTAGTCACATTCCATAAACAATCGTAATCTCGATAGATTTCCACAAGTTTTAACATTTGCGAATCCGTAAAGTGATCAGCCATTTTGCGCAGCGTCTTTCTAATCCAACAAGCACTCACGAATGAAATTGAATAATGAAAACGTATTTGACTCACGACCCGCAAGCTGTATATCGACCGATGAATTTCATTGGTCGATATCATGATCGGTATAAAGCAAGCGGGGAATCCCTGCAGACGGTGTAACGAACATGTATCGACTTGTAACTTTCATTGGTTGTTATCTCGCCTGCGGGGACTCCCCGTATGCTGTATACCGAACGAGTTAACGACCAATGAAATGGCGCCATAAACCTAGTGGGAATTTTTTTTTAGGTATGAGATTAAAATTCTTTTTTTTTGTTTATTTATTTTTTATTTAAATAAAAAAACAACGTGGGAAATATAGTCCTACTGCAAGTGTAGGGCTAAATGAAATGAGCTCTATGTGGAAATAATCTACATGTTGGAGAGTGCTGGTGTAGAATGATAATTCTCAAAGCATGGAGCAGCACATAAGGATACCAAACATATGGAACAAGAATATTTTGTCCTCTGCTCTTTTGCCCGGGTGCTACAGAATCGACACCTTCTATATTACTAATGAGTGGCATTTGTAGTCCAACATTTGATAAACGGGTCTCTTCTGGCACACCATAACAGCCCCCTTTTTTCGTTTTGAATACTGCAGCCTGCTTCTTTCTGCTACTAAAATTATCAATAAGTGCACGTGCAAGACGTAAACGGAATTCTTTATGGGTGTTTCTTCGTATTGAATGTGTAGTCATATATACTGTATATGAATTTATAATGGCAGCTTCCAGTAAAAACCAGAATATTCGGTGTCAATTTTTTCTGGATTTTCGACCTACAGGATAGGAAGACCTGTAATGGTCAAAAAGGTCAACTCCACCCATGAACTCTGTATATTTTTTTATGGCTAATGGACAAAACATATATTTCTTTGAACCATCTTTTTGAGTCCTCTTTATTTCAATAATATCTTTAGGATTGAAAGCAATAGTACACACAAATACATCTTTGGTGTCTCTCCATTTAAAAACTGAAAGCGGCGCCGAATGTTGGTAAATAAATTCACCAAGTTTTAGTGTTGTCTCTCTAGATTTCTTGGTAATCAATTCTGGTAGGCCCTTTCTGTTTATGCGAACAGTGCCTTTTTTCAAACTTGATTTATAAAACCTTCAGTTTAATAGTAGGTTGGTACCTTTCCTTTTAGGTATTTCTTTGCGATTTTGCTAATTCCTTTTGGTAGTTTTAACACCGAGGGCGGTGTGCGGTTTTCCGCATTCGCAAAAACCTTTTTGTGGGAAAAGGGGCATTGTGACGTTGCAAAATTGTAATTCATGACGGCTAGCGACATCACTTATGATTGAGTGATTTGTCAGTATTGACATATCTTGTATCTCATCGTTCAGCAAAGAGATGGCGCATGAGTCGTAAGATATTAAGGATCAAATAAATTCAATTAATTTCAAGTTTATTATTGTGCCCAATGAAACATTGAATTGGTTTTTTAATGTTTGTAAATTATAATTTGTCACAATGATTGAAATGGTGATTTGGTTTTGAACAAGATATAGACAATTTGTCTATGGATTATTGAAACCTATTGTGGGTAGGTTGACTTGTTTGAAAGAGGAGAATCTGGGAACCGCGAGCGGGGACGGCTGCGCGCCGCGCCTCCGCCGCGGGCGGGAAATAAGCTCGTGGCATAAAAGCACGACGTTTCTGCTGTAACGCGAACCCGTTGCTGGCAGCCGACGCAGACGATGGAGTAGCTATTAATATTTCCTGTATGTGGGTTTCGTTCCTGAATTTGCCCGAGGTAAGATAAGACCCACGTGGTTTTATGTTCTGTTTCCCACCCCAGGGTTCTACCCGTCATCGTGTGGTCTACCCGTGTTTTGTCACGTGTAGCCGATGCCAAGAGGTCTTTGTTCCGCTATTTGATGTTAACGTAAACGCTGATTAAATGCTGACGCTATATGACGCTAAAGCTAAAAGAACTGATCTGATAGTCTGCTAATGCTAAATGACTGACTTGCTAATGCAATAGAAGTTACTTTATGTCAAGTTACATTTTGAGAGAGAGTGTGAACCTTCTGTTCACTAAGGATAGAAAGATCTAGGTAATTGAATGGTTGCTACTTGCAATACTTTAGAGCATTATAACATGTTTAGTTTCTGCACCGAGCACACCTAGTATATCCATAACTAATTATTCGGTTGAGCTAGAAGTTGCTAGCGGTTCACCTCACGAATCTACTTAAGCGACCCTGAGTTTCTATATTTTAATTTTCATGCACATTTTCCCACTCTGATACACCTCGGTACGGAGACGGGGTGATCCAGAATTGGAATTGTGCTACAGGGTTTAGGGATAAGGAAATAAACCTATGTATTTGATGTTAGTACCTACTTATGGTTTGATATTAATAAACTTTGTATTGTATAGTATGGTACTTGTTTAATTGAACTTATCTCAAACTTATATACCCTATAAATTTACTGTAGCATGGTTAGTGAGTTCTCACACCCATGGGCTGGGTGACAATCTGCTATGTCCCGTCCCAGAGAAGGTAGTTGTAGCATTTTAGGATGATTTTTACCTTTTTTCAGCAATATTACTCCTATGTCGCTTTCAGTCTCATATTTAAATGTTTGAAATAATTTTGTCAAGTAAATTGTTCTTTGCCCAGCTCGAGTTTCTTTTAATTCTTTATAGATACGTATTCTTTTTAAAGGGGAATGCCAGGCCGCCAGTGATTTAGGCCCTGATTGCCCACATGTAAGACCGAATGCTAATATTAGTATACACCACAAATAATTTATTGACCAAATATACTTATTAAAAAAAGTCAGAGTTTCCAAATGACAAAAGGTTTTTTGTTTTTTAATGTGCCGTACACAAGTGACTAAAATTTATTGCAAACTCTACCTACATAACATAATTATTATTGTATATTATAGTATATAAGAGGGCACCGTACAAACGCCGGCCGCGCAGTGGCGCCCTCATCGTTTGTTTGGTTATTTCTTTTATTTTAGAATGAAAATGCAGAAAATAAGCACGTTAAGTTGTGCTCCATAAGATTATACGTTTCTTTATAATCACTAAAACGGAAAATAGTGGGCCACTATTTTCCGTTTTAGTGATTTTAATAAAACTTAACAATTTAAAACTACCGTTTATAATAATATTAACGTATAATAGCGCCCTCTTAAGATTTTAGATGGTTGAAAATAAAACATCATATTACTAGTCAACATTTTATTCATCCAGTGTATCATCAATCATCATACACTATTAATACATCATCCAAAAACTGAGCAGGAAGACAAATATTAGATTGATGCCGTGCTCATCCCAAATACCATATCACTGTCATGACATGGGCACAGCATCGAACAGTACGACGGCCAACAATACAATTACAGCAATACTGCTTTATCGCTTCACGACCTGTTTCGGTATTACTAATTAAAATATACACAAAGTATGTTTTGCGACTGATATGCCGACTTGCAATTCTTGCTCTAATTAAATAACAATTGGACCCGAATATGAGTTCTTCCATAGTTCTAATCCTAGAGTCTCTGGATATTTCGATTAAGTACGATCCATTAAATCGGATGTGCTCTCCATAGTAAGAGCGGGTTTGTTTCAGCTGATATATCCCGCAGGCAATCAACATTAGCTCGCTGTAGGTCAATCTTGGGAAGTCCCTTATATTTTCCCTGTCTACATTTATATTTTGAAAATCTGCCCTAGCTCTATTGAGATTATGATCCCTAACATAATCTGAGAGATCATTGTTGATGTTCATATTTCTTTGAACTATTTGGATTATTTCGGGGGCATCATCCCTATCCCTTAATTTGGTGTGGTATTTATTTATAAGAGCAGCAGCTACAGTGAAATCTGTCATAAGATGCTTAGATGCCCTATTAAAAAAGTTTTGTCTAAATATTTTAAACTTGCTTTTAAAAATACCGTTCACCACCTCGACAACCCAACGACATAATGTAACGGCTCTGGATTTATTTGCTTGGGTTGTTGTCAGTTGTGACTCATTATCTTCTGGAGATAATGGTATATGTACATTATAGCCACAGCTTCGTAGTAATGGTAATGAGTCCCTGAAACCTCTATCCAAAATAAATACGTCTCCTTATTGGAAATATTGACGGCATGGACTGTTTTCTTTTGCAAACTCTTGTCTCATAATATCTGCATCTGTGGTTGTAGCAGGATAGGGACCTAGCACATCAATGATGTAACCATCACTGCATACAAACAAGAATGGCTTAACCAGATTGCGGTATTTATGCAATGAATAGGTTTTTTCTGGTACAAGTAATTAGAACTCTTTTCTATATAAATGTATGTACCATCAGCAATTATAATTGGATTGGTTCTCTCAGGCCCTCCATATAAAGAATTAGGAATCAGGAGATTCCTTTGAGCAATTTCTGCTCTTGAAGTATGATTTAAACCAAGATTTCTTGGAACGAAATCTTGATGCAATACTTCTCTTGCCATGTTCATTAGACCTTCTAATGTGCTCCTTGGGACTTGCAATAAAGATGAAATTTGCTCATTACTATCGCCTGTCCGCAATTTCATCAAATATGCTGCTAGTGCAAAAGCTCCCCTATGTCTATTTGATAGTCTAGGAATTTCTAAAAGAATTTGCTGAAACTGTTCTTTTGAAAAGCCTAAGTAATAATGAACAATGTGTTCTGGCATATTAACAATATTTTCAAAATCTAAATGCATTAGCATATTATCTTTAATAAAGAAATTACTTGTTCCATATGCTCAGCACTGAATGTCCTGATAGGATTATAAATTGACTGTAGCAATAAATGCCATGAATTGCTTCTCAAGTGATAGGAACATATTCTACAATCTGCAGGCACATAATAATTGTAGTCACAAAGTAAACTCACTCGTAATGTTGATGGCACTGAAAGTCGATCAGACTGGTTACATCCAGGAAAGAAGCATTGGCGTTGTGTGTCAGGAGCTCTAATATAATTAGGCAATTGTATGCCATGAGATATATTTTGTACTTTAGCTTGCATTTGAGAAGAGTCTGTGTCCAATGATGGGAGGCTTGGTACTGCTGACTCCGGTTCTGAAGTTAAGCGTGAAGCTGCTCTTTCAGTCCTACGCCAACAGGTATGGCAGAGAAAGGCTGATCTTGGCAACAGTTGAAAAAAATAAACAACTGATATAATGATAACCTTTTCACATCACACAGCAACTTCTAAATCGCTGTAGTAAATATAACTCTAACAATAGTATAGTTTGTTATCTAACCTGACGTGGTGCTATTTGACGTGCAATCACGCTCCTTATTTGTTCACCCCGTGGCGTACCACTGTTTAGCAAATGTGACCTTTGTCTTAGAAGAGAGGTGCCACAGCTAATACAGACATGAGTGTGGCCAACAATAGGCTGTGTTGACTGTTGACTTGATGGCTGCCTGATTTCATTCCATGCATTGGTCCAACATGCATGGCACACCAAATCATCACTCGAAATGGGCTGAAACAGTATAACAATATGTAAGTATGCATGCATAGATGAACAGGTATCTTATTCGGAGTATAAACAACTCGAAGTAATAATATGCTCATCCTATTTGCATATTTTTATTCCAGTTGTAAAACTTATTATAGCTACCTACCTGTCCAACCCATCTTTGTATGAGAGATCGAACTTCAACGATTTCTAATGGATGTCTTCGCATTCTTGATATGTTTAAATTACAATTAACACAGCGTACATAACCACTTGTAACAGTTTGCTGTGAAGAACTCGAACCAGGTTGAATGCCGGGGTCATCGATAGGTACTGACATCAAATCCAAGTTATCGCGGGGGTTGTCGTTATCAGCAGGAGCGGAATCCATATTCAGGCCGTGGTCGTGAGGTTTAGGAGAGTCGCCAGAGTTAGTATTCGTGGTCAAAAAAGTCGATTTTTATTAGCAAAATACACGCACAGGATCACTATGATGCAAAGGCAAGCAAAGTAGGTAGGTAATGTAAAAAAACCTTTGACACTTTTATTGTCAACTGACAAGTTTTAGTGATGCCATTACATAAAAAAGTATCGATTGGCGCATTATGTAGATCATTGAATTTATTTTAATAAGTATTTTATGTCGATTGTAAATCGCTATTATGGTTTAGGATTATATTTAAATGAAACTGTGATTTTTTATTTACATATAAAACGTAATTCCACTTTATTCAGTACAGCCACAGATACAGAATGAGACATAGATAACATCAAAATCGTAGGTAAGGTTCACAGGTAACAGATGTGAGCTTGACTAATTAGCTTTTTAACGTTAAGGTGCGATTCCACCAAAATAGTGTGCAGCACATTTGCTTGCAAACATTTTGTGCAAAACTCCAACAGTGCAGGTACTAAGCTGGTGTCGCATTTGGCTTCCGTCTCCACTGGTAAGGCTGTGCGTAACTTTTGTAAGCGCACAGTTCAGCACACTTGTGCGCGAACATGTTCACTGAGCAGAGTTTCTGCCGACAGTTCAGTAGTTAATATGAACGGGCAGGAAAACGTAGTGCTTTGTGCTGCAGCATGTGTTTTACTATGTAGTCTCCTTAAAAAGAAACGAAGGAAGAAACCGCGATGTTGGGTGAGACCGTTACTACAGCGACGGAATGAAGAAACGAATAAATTTCTAGAAGAAATAAAAATAGATCCATTGAGTGGATTTAAGAACTTCACACGTATATCTTGCGAAGATTTTGAGTTGCTGGTTAATGTAACTAGTCCTTTTATTGCTAAGCAAGATACCAACTACAGAAAATGTGTCCCTGTTTCAATAAGGCTTGCAATCACCTTAAGATATCTTGCTACTGGAGATTCTTTTGCAAGTTTAATGTTCTTATTTAAAGTTTCAAAAGAGCTTATTGCTCGGATTGTACCTGAGACTTGTAAGGCGTTGATAAGCGTGTTGAAAGAAAATATTAAGGTAAGAAAATAAAAATAATATACCATTTTATTTCAGTCACTTTTATTGCATTACATTTCATGCCAAGATATTGTTTCGCCATCATTCTGACGTAAAAGATCTGAATAATCATTATCGCGGACCTGAAAACTTGAAGCCGGTCCTTGACTCTGACAATTTGACGAATCTGAATACGGTGAAGGCATTGGAGTTGTAACATATTTTTCAGTACCAATAATAGCGTCATACAATAAATTATCTATATCCCTTTGTACTAAAATCTTGGTTCGCTCATCTCTAATTTTCCTTAATTTCGTTGCGACGGCTGCAGCAAAAATGTCTTCGTCATCAGGTTTTTTTGCTTCCATCTGCTTGTTTACGTTATTCATAATGGACAAAGCTTGGGCGATTCTCGGGTCTTCATCGACAATACGGCGTTTAAGCGAGTTCTTCGGAGCCTTAAACTTTTCGACTGGCCTTTCATGAAGAGACTCTTGATCTTCATTTACTGTGTCATTCTGGATAATAATATCTTGTGATACCTGAAATAGTAATAAAATTTCCTTTTTCAGATGCCTAACACTTTAGAAGAATGGATGATCTTAGAGCGCCAATTTGGCCATCTTTGGAATTTCCCTCATTGCATTGGGGCTATGGATGGCAAACACGTTGTTATTCAAGCTCCAAGTAATACTGGAAGCGACTTTTTCAATTACAAAGGTGATTTCAGCATTGTGCTCTGGTTGATGCAAATTATAAGTTTACGTACGTAGATGTCGGTTGTAAAGGAAGAATATCGTATGGTGGTGTTTTCAAAAATACTGGTTTCTATGCTAATCTTCAGCAAGGAAAATTAAATTTGCCTGAACCTTACCCGTTACCCGGAAGGAACAAACCAATTCCACATGTCATTGTGGCAGATGATGCTTTTGCGTTAGATATAAATTTAATGAAACCATATCCCGGTCAACAAGATAAAAGATCAAAAGAGAGAATATTTAATTATCGGTTGAGCAGAGCGAGACGTATTGTGGAAAACGTATTCGGCATTATGTCCGGTGTATTTCGCGTACTCAGGAAACCTATTCTGTTAGCTCCAGAAAAGACACAATTGATAACACTGACATGTTGTTACTTGCATAATTTTTTGATAACACAAAAATCGTCTTCACAACTTTATACTTCTGCTGGCTGTTTTGATACTGAGAACCAAATTACTCATTGCACTATCGATGGAAGTTGGCGGCGTGATGCAGGCATGGCAAACTTACTGCCTTTAAGACATGTTGGAAGAAGACCCCCTGGCGATGCGAAAAACATAAGAGAAGAATTTGCACATTATTTCCAAACTGACATCGGAATGGTGCCATGGCAAGAAACACTGGCGTAAATAGTATAGGTATCTAAGTAATAATATTAGAGGTAAGAAAATAAACATTTAAAACGTACCTACCTGTTCATTTATTTCGTCGTGTGAGTTCAAGCTGACGTTCGGCTCATCCCTTCCATGAAAGAAATTCAAATATGCATAAGCAAACCATTTCGGCTCATATATATCTAAAATCCCAGAACCTGAAGATTTTGAGTCCGCGATTTTCTTCTTTTCTCTTCGGTATTGAGCCAAAATAATCTTCCATTTTCTCATTACCTCAGTCGAGTCACAATTGAAACTTTGCGCCAACTCTTGAGTGGCGTCGTGTTTTTTGTTTTTATTTTTATAATCACTGTGACTAGAATCCCATAATACAGGATAAGTTTCAATAGCTTGAATAAAATTAATAATTTTATCATTCGTCCAATCCATATTTAGCTTGGTTAATTAACAATGTACGCGCACAAATCAATGTTTTCACTCCGGTAGCGGAAGCAAGACTGAGTTCGCGCGTGTATTCCCGTTCGTCCCCTAGACTTCGTCCCCCGAGGGGGACGAACGGGAATTCGTTATTTATTTTCCCGATGGTCCCTCAAAATTTTTTGGGGGGACGAATGGGAATAATTTATTAATTCTTTTTAGGGTCGATTGCTCCCACTAAATAATATAAGACTGGTGGTTTTAATTGGTAAAAAAACAAAATTGAAATAAAAATCAGTCATTTATTAAGGAATAAAAATCACAGTAAAAATCACAGAATCAACTTTGCAATAACTCGCAATATTTTTATATATAATATTTTTTTAATTAAGAATAAAATTCTCCTTATAACTAAAAATTATGATTAAAAAATCAGTGTATAGAGCTTATAATAAAAAAGTCTGTATTATATTACAATTAAACACTACAAACAGACTTTTTACCATTCAGGTTGTTTCCTTTTGAAATATAAGTCACTATTTTTCGTAGAGTTGCTTATATGTATGGTGGCAAAATTTTACGCTTTACGTTATGTAAGGCATTAGAAAAGTTTACTCATTATTTTAACACATAAATAGGGTCAGTAAATTATCACACTTTCAAAAGCAAAATAAAATAAAATATCTACCTAAAATATCACGAAATCAAGGTAAAAATAACAAAAAAAAACTTATCGTCCTAATTTTTAAAAAGTCACATTTGCTTATATGTATAGGTATACGGTGTCACATTTTTGTGTTACATATTGTATAAGGAATCAGAACAGGTTACACATTAATTTTACATATTAATAGCGTAAATAAATTATCACAATTTCAAAATTAAAATAAAAAACATATACAAAATCAAAGTGAAAAAACATGAACACAAAACATAGAGGGTAACAACAATAAAAAAATCACAAGTATTGAAGAAAGTAGTCGAGGTCATAACAGTAGGCAGTAATAATTATTGCACACAAAGCCTAGAGATTACATCAACGTACACAACCATCGAGCACTTTACTTATTATGATTAATACCTACGTTAGTTTTTCTAAAAAATGTCCTACAGTTATTTCTGAATTAAGAAGTTGCATTTGGCAATCCATAATATATTGGTCTGTCAAGATTGAATGTAGCCTACGCCGTTTTGGATTTTGTTTTGCTTTCACGCTGTATAAGTTAGAGTCTTGATGTAACACCGTAAGCAATTTTAAAATATTAGGTTTTTTTTTGCCTATGGCACTATTTAATTTAAAATGCCACCCTTCGGCAAAGTTATTAGTACGGTGTCGTTTTCCAAAACTGCACCACACTTTTACGAAATTCGATTGAAGCCACTGCGATAGCATGTATTGCCGAAATTTTTCACTTTGGCTATCATCGGGGCTTTCGCTAGCGATATAAAACCAGCCTTCAAAAATACGTTCCTCTGGTAATAATGGAAGCACCGCACTTAGGGCTACTTGACGTCTTAAAGTTTTATTTTTTGTTAGATTTAATTCACGGCCTTTCCTCCAAATAGCATTATTAAAATGGTAATAACAGCCGTGGATACTTATCTCTGGAAAAATTGTACGCATAGCAGACATAGCTGCTTCTTCAAAATCACTGGTAAAGGATGTAGGATTCCAATCGTTGATTTGAGATTTAACAAGTCTGAAAAGTATCTCATATGTTTCTTTTTTACGGTTTGACATTAAAGCGTACAATAATGGCGTCATAGCTGTGCTTTGATTATTACTTCCTAAATCACCATGAACGGTGTAGAGCTGTTGGAATGGAGGTGGACAACTCTTAAATGTACCGTCACCAAATATATTTTTTAAAACTATCAATTTTTCTTTAGCTTCTTGGGAACAAAAAATGAGTAAGCGTGTGTTACCGTAACAGTAATCAGCTAACAAAAATGATTGAAATTTTTGAGGAACCTCAACCGTTTTAACGTCATTGAAAGTGATTTTACTCATATTATAAGTGCTATTTCGATGGCGATACAAAGTGCTTTTGATGTTTGCAAACTTAGGAATATCTTTGGGTAAAGTTACTTTATCAAGTCCTTCGTCCAAAATTTTCGAAATTGTTGAATTAAAGGCGGCTGGTACGCAAGGTACATCATCAGAAGTTATATTTTTCTTGCATTCATCAATATGAATGTCTATTATGTTTTTATTGAAGTCCGGTGTACAGGATGTGTGTGTGGTTTCTTTCAAAATTTGATCATTCTGCAATAAACGTGCATAATTTATTTACCCATTGTCTGGTTTTGCATGAAAAAAGAAGCCAAAAAAGTAGGTACTTACATTTATGGTTAAGGTCCCACTGCACTTATTCTTTCTTCTAAGATGACATTCCCATACAACAGCTCCACTTTTGTTTTGCCTTTTCCTTAAAAATTGGTATCCAGCACGCAGAAGCACGATTCCACCTTTTCTTTGTATATACTGCAAACAGCTTCCTGTACTACCAGAGGGGCCAGGATGCACTTCTTGTGACATTGTTAAGCTCTAAAAAACAGGAGACAATAATTACACACTTATTAATATAATTTAGAATGATATTTAATATATAAAATAAAATACTAAAATTGAATACAAATATTGATACCGTACATTATTAGCATAAATTAATAAGACATGACACAATATAGTATTGACTATAAACAATCTAATAATATTTGTAACTTACAAAAATGTAGGTACTTACATCAGTAGTTTTCCGCAGAACTCGTGTCGAATATATATTATTACATTAACACCCGTGCACTTTCATTGTTTTGTCAACACTAACCCGACCGGTCTAATTTAAGGATAGGAAAGGGAGAGAATGTCAGGTAAACCAATAGGATTTACGCAAATAACACAATGTTATCGGCACTCTTTTGTTAACTACCAGAATCGCCGGCGCTTCCCGTCAGAGTTGCTAAATTTAGTGTAGGTAAACGTAATGAAACAATGATAAACTTAGGATACGTTTTATAATTCATAGAAAAATAGAGAAGTATTTTGTAAAATAATGATTAAATCTAACGAAGAAACTAATTTAAAAGTAAACTACGAAACATCGAATAAACATATTTTCTGCACAAATCTTTTTAGTGGGACGAATGGCACTAATCGAAGAACATATTCCCATTCGTCCTCTCATGAATTAGGATTGGGACGATCGGGAACAAATTAAATATTATTTTTGTAAATTCCCGTTCGTCCCCCTCGGGGGACGAAGTCGAGGGGACGTACGGGAATACACGAGTTCGCGCACAACAGGTTTGTACACGTCGACGCGAGTCCACTGCCTGCATGTGTGAGCGCACAAAAGTATACAGATGTGCGCGAACATTTCTAGAATGTTCGCGCACAATTTGTTATTGTTTGCTTTAGTGAGTCGACCAGAATAAACATTTGTGTCGCACAATGTGCATTGCAGTGCCGCACAGTTCTGCACACTGGTGGAATCGCATCTTTATAGTTACTTTTATTTATTTTTTAATGTTTCCAACTTCTTTTGCGTCGTGAATAGCAGAGTTAATTACGTAAAATTTTTATAAGTTTTTTTAATAAAACGAACTTAGTGGGCAGTCTTGGGCCTAAAATCGGCATTTCCCTTTCTGATTTCTGGTACTTTTTGTAGTCATTGCATAATAGTTTCAAATCAAACAACTTCCAGTTCTTTCCGAGAAGACAGACATCTCCAAATTGAGAGAACTTATCCATATACTCTTCTTTTTATGTTATTACTGGGAATTTTGATAATTCTTTTCCCAAGCGGCCAAACACTCTATCTGCTGGCAAGAAGGAATGCCCCTGACAGGATAAGTTATTTGGATATCTTCTATGGCAGAAGGAGCATGATTCACCAACCAAAAAATTAGCACATGAACAACATGTGAATTTTTATTTTGCCTCCCACATCCATCACAGATAAGCCGTAGAGTCATTCGGGTCAAGATTACGCATTTTTAACTTTCTCGACAACACCAGTACAAAAATAATAGATTCATAAGAATGTGGTATTGACATTTAGGTAGGTTACTTATTGCTTTAGTAAATACATATCGTCGCCGTAGAATGATAACCTCGTATGTCCAGAAATACAAACTTTACAGGAAACGAAAAAAACGGTTAGTTTTCGTCAATGTGTAAAATATTTTTATGTGCTTTTGTCTCATGTTTTGAATGATGAAAAGGACTTATTTATGTTATTAACCAATGCCTTACTTAACTGGATTATGTGAGAAAAATGACATAAGAGGTTTTCTGTTCTTATATCTACGTAGTTACGAGGTTTTCAAAATAAAGACACTGAATTAGATTAAAAAAATAATGTTTAATGAATAAAATGTGAACAAGTTTTTGGTAACAAATCAGTACAGTAAGATTTTCTTTCACAGAGATCAGTCGAATTACGAGCTTAACCTAATTATCTTAAACCTAATCATAACTAAACGAAATCCGTTTTCATCCACATACCCAAAGTAAACAACAATACTTAAATAAGAGAAAAAGGCAAAAACAAATTAAATAATTATGAATGGGGCAAGCTCTCGTAAAATGGATGTAAATCTCGAGGAATGAATTCAATTCCTAAAGATGATTGTATTTTCCCTTAGTAATGGGTAACTTTGAGTGATACAGCTGTTGAAAACAATCACCAGCGTTTGGTTGATGTGCACGCCATCGTGTGCACCCGCACTAAATTAAAAAAAAACCGAACTACGTTCGACGACGCGCGCGGCACACCACTATCTGCGGAGGAGCGGTGCGCGCGGGGACATCGGCGTCGGCGACGGAAGCGCGCCGCCCGCCATTCGAATTGCTGCAACCGTCGCGCAAGCGACCACGCACGACGCCTTAATGTACGCGTCTTTCTTTTTTTTTTTAGTTTTCGGTATGACCACTAGCAAGTAAACACGCAGGGGCTATCAACTGCTTAACCGGACTATCCTGTGGTGGCTCAAATGAATTTAAGGCCCCCAGCCAAGGCAACAAAGCTAGCTACAAGCTAAAACTACTGACCGCTCGCTAAGGGCATTCCCTGTGGAATACGACCTCGGCTTAGCGGCGTCAGTTTGGGACAGCAAGGGACAACAGGCTGGGTCGTTTTATTATTTAGGGGTTATTAAAGCTAAAGGCTCAGCGGCGCGGGCTGGCTCGTTGGCAAAAGTCGGAGAGGGTTTTGAATGGGGCGTCGCGACGGACCTCGGCGGCGAGCTCGGTATACGGAACGCGGTCTGTGTTTGTTTTTTCAAAGAATGCTGGTTTCCCTACAGCTTTCCTGAATCTTTATGATCTCATCATCGGACTCGACGAGTGTATGCCGAGGACGGCGAATCTTACTTATACGAGAGGGAGTGTATTGTGAGGCCTTTGAAATCAAAGGATTGCTGTGTTTCTCAGCTGATTCAATAAAACGCATTGTAAGACGTTTCATGAATTGTTTTTTTGTCGGGATTAAGGTCGACATGAAGTCGTTCATTCCTAATAAACCACGGGGCGCCCGTGGCTTTTCGGAGAAACCGGTTTTGGACTACTTGCATCCTGTGGATTTGCTTTGACTTTGTGTGTGCGAATGTGGCACACGCATAAGTCATTATCGGGCGAATGCACGTTGTGTAAATGCGCAGTTTACATTTAAGGGACAGTTTGCTGCGTGCATTCAGCATGGAGTGGAGTCTACCCAGAGCAAAAGCGGCGCGCGAACGTCTCAAGAGTCAAGACCTAATATACTTTGTAAATGCAAGTAAAAATAAACCTTTTATAAAAAGAAGAGGATCTCATTCATGTGGCGACCGTGAACAAAGAAGCTGCTGTAGAAAAGACCCAAATTGCTGTCGTCGGCGAGGTTTCCATGTACCTGACGAAGATGGCGGCGGCGGGCGTCTGAACAGTTTTATAAAGGAAGTAAGCCCGTTCCTTAATCTATCCCTATCCCTATTTCCCAGTTTTTGTTTGCGTGTAAATGCCGAGCTATTTTGAAACTGTGGGGAGAGTGGCCTAGCTGCGTGTTTTAAAGATTGGTTTGGCTATAGCTATACCGCTTGGAACAAGGCACAATATTTCTATGCACTAACACGAATGCGAGCACGTGGTTTTAAAATACTCATAATTTTATATATTTACCGGATCGAGTTAGGTTCCTAGGAAAAGAATTAATTGTATTTATTAGTTGTAAACAGTTATTTGCCGAACATTCCAGGCGATCCTGTGCCGGTACGCGAACGTAGCGTGCTGTCAGCGTGCTCGACAACGGGGCCGGTAGCGGCGCCCTACGGGTGCTGTCAGTTAGTTAAAAAATTTGATGAGGTTCAAACTGAAATTGAAGAACTTTCTGTAAATGCAGATAAACTATAATTGGAAAGAGATATCAATGAAAGTGAATTTAGTTCCCAAATTGCGTTAGCGCAGGAAATATTAGATTTGATTTTAAATAAAAACAAAAATTCTAATAATAATGATTCATTAAAATCCAGTTGTGGAGTAAATGCTTCCATAAAATTGCCTACTATTAATCTGCCAACTTTTGATGGGAACTTTGTAAAATGGTTGGAGTTTCGAGACACATTCCAATCTCTCATAGATGAGAATGACTCTATACCAATAATAAATAAATATCATTATTTAAGAAATTCATTGGTAGGTAGCGCTAAGATTGCTATTAGTTCAACAAATTTTGCGGCTAAGGATTATAAAAACGCATGGCAGGCTTTATGTAATAGATATGATAATCCAAATATTCTTATGAACTACCACTTAAACGCATTAGTAAATATTGCACATATTCAAAAAGAATCCTTCACTGCGTTAAGGGATTTAAGTGATACCATTTTTAAAAATTGAAGTGCGCTAAATACCTTGGAAATTTCTACAGTTGGTTGGGATCCTTTAATAATACATTTGGTGGCCGCAAAGTTAGATCCTAGGACTAGAAATAAGTGGGAAGATCATAAAGGTAGTCTGATATCCCGTCCTACACTTCAAGAATTTCAGGATTTTATAATACAAAGAGCTAATGTTCTGCAAACAGCTTACCAAAGTCATGGTAATAATGATGATAAAAACTCTTCTAGAGAAAATTATAACAAAGAAAATAAATCTATAAAGTCGTTCGCTACTGTTACAGATAACACTCATAATAAGGCATGTGTTGTGTGTAATAAAAACCATTATATACATCAGTGTCTTAAATTTAAAGGGATGAAATTAAATGATAGGCATTCTTTTGTAAATAAACAAAGGCTATGTATCAACTGTCTTCGCAGTGGTCACACACATGCAGAATGTATTTCAAAAGGTTTGTGCAGGAAATGTGCAGAGAAACACAACACTTTATTACATAAAGGCAGTACGGTTATAAATGTAGCTACTGAAAATACTGAGCCTTCAGCTACTAGCATTCCTGTTAGTTTATCTGCAGTATCGCCAGGACAAGTTTTATTGTGTACTGCACAGGCACACACACAAACAAACTGTACTTATCTAGCTCGTGCATTGCTAGATACAGGAAGCCAGTCTTTATTTATGACTGGCAACCTGAAACAAAAGCTAGGACTACAGGCTGAAAAACTGAATGCCTTTAATGTAACAGGCATAAACAATGTAGCATGTGAAATTACAGAACTGTGCAAAATTAAATTAAAATCAAGAATTACCTATTCTTGATTTTAATTTAATTTTGCATTTAGTGCTTTAGTTTTTGTGTTTAGAGCTCATGTCAGCTGTTTTGTTCTTCCTAAGATTACTGGAAATTTACCTAATGTTCCAGTTAATGTAGAAAGGTTTGTGAGACACTTAGAAGTGCTGGGATGCCGGGATACGGAGCCAGGAAATAAAACAGCTGATCACGGTTACACGTATATTCCGACTGATATAATGCTGCTTTTCTCCGTTACATTTTATAGGCCTACCCACATATTCTCACATTAATTAATTATAATATTATGAAGGTAACTCCTTCATACACATACATCACACCTCACCACTTAATCTCTAAGTTGTTTACATTTCAGACCTTATTTTTTGTAATTAATATTAACAATACAGGTTACATAATCATTACATTTTTTTTATGTTTACGTTACTTGGAATCTAGTAACGGGTTTACGGTTACGTTTGGGTCGACCCGCCGGCGATGATGGTGGGGACAGAGAGCCACTTACAGTATCTAGCCTCTCTTTTTCACCCTCACTAACTGGCTTCTGCTTATTCTTCTCCGCTATATTATCCCGTGCCTGAACGACATCCTCCACCTCTGATGTTTGAGTAGACGATAATGGGGAATCGTCCGTGACCAGACTATCAGAACCCATGAAGTCTGATAAATGGGATCTACGTTTCAATTGGTCTATGTGTTTTTTTGATAGTCGACCGTCACCGTTATCTACGAGGTATTCGCGAGTCCCTGCCCTGGCTTGAACCGTACCTTTCACCCATTTATCCCCCGAGGCATAGTTTCTAGCCCACACTTCGTCTTGTGGTGCCAACTCTCGGTGTACGCCTCCGGAATTTTGTACCTGTCGTTGTTGTGCTGCTTGCACTCGATCGTCTAGAGCTCGGTCGGCGCGTAACAAATCTAAACGAGTTCGTAATACCCGTCGCTGTAACAACATCGCTGGTGTTTCCCCAGTCGTACTTTGAACGGTGTTCCTATAATTTAATAGAAATGTGTGCAAGGCAGCATCCAAGTCTTTATTATCCCTGTTGGCTTTTTTAATTGCAGCTTTGCATAATTTAACAGCATTTTCTGCGGCACCGTTAGACGACGGGTGGTATGTCGGTGAAAATAATTGACGTATGCCATTGTTTTTTAGGAAAGAACTGAATTCTAAACTTGTGAAAGGAGGACCTTGGTCTGACACTAATTCTACCGGGAGACCAAATCGCGCAAAGATGCTACGTAATACTTTGATTACCTGTTTGGCGTTTGTACGTGACATTTCAAAAACTTCTAACCACTTGGAGCTTGCATCAATTACAACCAAGAACGTGCTACCATGGAAGGGTCCTAAGAAATCGATATGTACCCTGCTCCATGGCTGCGTGACGTAAGGCCACGGCTGCGGCGGCGCTCGCGGCGGAGCAGCGCCCTCTACTGCACACGTCTCACAACTATTGCACAACGCTTCTACGTCACTATCAATGTTCGGCCACCAAACATAACTACGCGCTAATGACTTGGTTTTAACGATACCCATGTGACTAATATGCAACTGTTTAAGTATCTCCTTTCCTAAGGTTTGTGGTATTACCATCCGATATCCCCACATTAAACATCCGTAATCTACATACAATTCGTGTCGTCTTGCAAAATAAGGCTTAACTTGCTCATCTGTGCACGACAATGGCCAGCCTGACTGCACGTAAAGGAGAATTCTATTTAACAACGCATCTTTCAACGTCTGTTTCCTAACTTCGCTGTGTGTCACTGGAAGGAAATCCTCCACAAAGTTAACATACGTGATTTCCGTACTCCCGCTCGATGGTCTACCTTGTGGGAGTCTAGATAAAGCATCAGCACAATTTTTCTTTGATGACACATATTCTATTTCATAGTTATAACCTGACAATTGTATTGCCCACCGTTGCAAACGAGAAGCTGCCATTATCGGAATGCCTACCTTATCACCGAAAATATGTGTAAGCGGTTTATGATCTGTCCTTAAAATAAACTTTCTCCCGTACAAATATTGATGATATTTCCTTATACCATATATGATCGCGAGTGCTTCTCTGTCTATTTGTGAATAAGCGCGCTCGGCTGTGCCTAATGAACGCGACGCGTACGCTACCGGGCGCTCCCCGGCCGCAGTGATGTGCGTAAGCACTGCGCCCACTCCGACGCTGCTGGCGTCGGCCGTCAACACGAGTGGCAAGTCTGGCGAGTAATGCATCAGCACCTCACCTGAAGCTAGCTGCCGCTTTACCTTTCCGAATGCTTTTTCACACTCCTTACACCAGGTGAAAGGTACGTCTTTCTGGAGCAATCTATACAAAGGCGAAAGAATTGTACTGACGTTCTTAAGAAATTTAGCATAGTACATGGTCATGCCTATAAATGCCCTCAACTCCGATACATTGGAGGGAGCGGGTGTATCAATTATTGCCCTAACTTTATCAGTGCACGTCTGCACCCCATCTTTACTAATTATATGACCTAAATAGCTTATTTTTTTAGCAAAGAAACTACATTTCTCTTTTTTTACTTTGAGTCCAGATGACTGTAAACGATCAAAAACTTTGTTTAAATTCCTGATGTGCTCTTCATTTGTTGCCCCCGTAATAATAATATCATCCAAAAATACGCCCACGCTTGGCAAATCGGCAAATAATTGCTCTAAAAGCCTCTGAAATATTCCGGGACTCGACGACAAACCGTACACTAACCGATTAAACATAAACATACCTTTATGAGTATTTATTACGGTGTATTTCTTCGATTCATCCAGTTCTAATTGCGCATATGCTTGGGATAAATCAATTTTGCTGAAATACTCCCCCCCATGTAAGCGTGCTAGCAAATCTTCTACTCGCGGTAAAGGATAACGATCGACTTCCAAGACCTTATTCAAAGTTAGTTTATAGTCAGCACAAATTCTGATAGTACCGTCTTTTTTTACCACTGGCACGATCGGCGTTGCCCAATCTGACCGGTCCACAGGCGTGAGGATGCCGTCCCGCACGAGCTGATCCAGCGCGCGCTCCACGGGCTCGCGCAGCGCATACGCCAGTGGGCGCGCGCGCATGTACACCGGCCGCGCACCCTCCCGCACGTGTATGCTAACTACGCCGCCGGTGAATCGACCCAAACCATCCTCAAACACCTTACAATATCTGGAACTAAAATCAGACATATTAAACTGTTTGCTCTGTAAACTATTAACGGACACTACCCCGTCATTTAGGTAACAAAATAATTGTATTTTCAATTCGGCCATCCATTGTCGACCCATTAAAACAGTTTTTCCATCTTTGATAATATATAAATCTAACTTTTTACACTCGTCTTTATACTGAACTTCCGGTTTTATAACCCCTATTGGATTTATCATTTCCCCTGTATAGTACCTTAGTGCGATATTACAAGTATCTATCCGTAAATTACTAAACGATCTCTGGTATGTTTCATAATTTATACACGAAATGGCACTTCCCGTGTCGCATTCCATCTTTAAATTCCTGCCATGCACTTTTAATGTTAGGTATATTGGTGGACACTGAGATATGGATAAATTATTTATGTCGACAATCATTACCTCATCGCTTCGCTCGTCGTCCGAGCCACTAGCATCTTGCACTTCCTGAAGATGATGATGTCCTACTTCTAACGGACATACACGGCGCAAATGTCCTTGCTTGTTGCATAGCCGACAAACGTATCGCGTGAATTTACACCATTCCGCATCATGCAACCCTCCACATGCGTTGCACGGTTGGTTCCGCCGAGCTCGCTCCCCCGGCGCAGCCGCTGCCGGTGCCTCCCTTTCGAAGCGCGAGCGGCGCGCGCCGCCATCGCCATGCCGCTGCTGCCCGCTCCACGCTTCCCGCCGCCTGTCGCCATCCGCACTCGCCGCCGCCGGCGGACGGTGGGCGTGCGGCGCCGGTCTATATTGCGCCGCCCGCCTCGCTTCGCCTCGCCTCGTTGTCACCACCGTTAGACAATCAGCCGCCGTGTTCGTCTTGTCCGTGGACCTGGTACCGCCCTCGACCGCTGCTGCATTTTTCTCCGCTGCTTCCATACTCATGGCCATACTATAGGCCTTTGTATAGTCTAGTTTATCTTCAGCAAATAAACGTTGACGTACAATTTCACTACTTATCCCGCACACGAACTGATCTCGAATACTTTCTTCAAGCCATGTCCCAAACTCGCAAGATTTCGACATCTTTTTCAAAATAGCCATGTACTCAGCTACACTTTCGTTCGCGTTTTGTTTCCGTTGGTGAAATTTAAATCGCTCGGCTAACACACTCGGCTTAGGTTGTAGGTGTTTTTCCATGATGGCCGTTACGTATTCGAATGTCTTTGTATTCGGTTTATGCGGCGTACATAAGTTAACCAGTAATTCGTAACTTTCTGCTCCCATTACCGTTATTAACGTCGGCACACGCAAATCATCCTTAATGCCATTAACCACAAAGTAATTTTCAAGACGTTCCACGTACAACTTCCAGTCATCTGATTGCACTTTGAACTCCCCGATTTTACCAATACTCATCGTTACAGTTTATGCTCAAGTCTTATGTTCACCACACACAACAAAACACGCAGGTTCTTTTAGTCCTCGTCGCCACTGAGACACTTAGAAGTGCTGGGATGCCGGGATACGGAGCCAGGAAATAAAACAGCTGATCACGGTTACACGTATATTCCGACTGATATAATGCTGCTTTTCTCCGTTACATTTTATAGGCCTACCCACATATTCTCACATTAATTAATTATAATATTATGAAGGTAACTCCTTCATACACATACATCACAGTTTGATTTACCAGATAATATCCAATTGGCTGACCCTTTGTTTTACCAGCCATCTGACATAGATATTTTGCTGGGTGCAGATCATTTTTTTAATATTATATTACCAAATAAAATAAGTTTAGGCACCAACAGACCTGTCTTACAAGATAGCATGTTGGGTTGAATAGTGGCTGGCCCCACAGGGGAGAGACACAATAATAAGAAAATACATTGTAACTTTGTTCAAAAGAAAGCTATTCAGCAAGATTTACATGATTCTTTAGTTAAATTCTGGGAGGTTGAAGATGTACCTTCAGAAGCTAATATTATTCTGCAGACGAACAGTTTTGTGAATCTCATTTCAATAAAAATACTTGTCGCAAACCTGATGGTAGATTTTCAGTAATGATGCCGTTGCAGGAGGTTCCTGAGCAGGCACTTGGCAATTCATTTCCTTTAGCAATTAAACGTTTTCTTAATTTAGAAAGTAAATTAAATAAAAATCATAAATTAAAAGAACAATATGTCAATTTTTTAAATGAATATGATAAATTAGGACACTTGATTGAAATGAATAGGCCAGAGTTTGGATGTTTCTTACCGCATCATTGTGTTATACGTGAACAACATGAAACCACAAAACTACGGGTGGTTTTTGATGCTTCTGCCAAAACAAGATCAGGCAAATCTCTAAATAACATCCAGGCAGTTGGTCCCGTAATGCAAAATGATTTGTTTTCGATACTTATCCAGTTTAGGTTACATAAATGTGTATTAACTGCAGATGTCGAAAAGATGTATCGTCAAATCGAATTAAATGAGTCGCAGCGACATCTACAGCTGATATTGTGGAGAGACAAATCATCGGAGTCTATTAAAATTCTGCAACTAAATACATTAACATATGGAATGGCATCTGCTCCATTTTTGAGTACTAGGTGCTTGTTTGAGCTAGGTAGCCAATGTACTGATAAGGTTATTGCTGAGGTAATTAAGAATAATTTTTATATGGATGACCTCATAACTGGGGCCTCTTCTGAGGACGAATTAAGGCACATATATTTAGGTGTATCACAAGCTTTGAATGCGGCTTGTTTTCCGTTAAGAAAGTTTAGAACAAATTGCCCTGAAATACTTAATGATAATTCAGAGTCTAATAATTGCCTTGCTTTTCATGATGAAGCCACCGTCTTAGGGTTGAAATGGTCACCGTTGTTAGACAAATTACATTTTCCTAGTGGCATTGAAATCCCTAATAAAGCTACAAAAAGAATAATTATTTCTACTACGTGTAAGCTGTTTGATCCATTGTGATTGGTTAGTTGTTGTATAATCAAAGCTAAAATATTATTGCAAAACTTATGGGCTCTTAAACTGGATTGGGATGACCTAGTACCAGAACAATATGTTAAACAATGGTTTAGTTTTATAAAAAAAATACATTTACTGTCTGATATTGTCTTACCACGCTATGTTTTGGGTGACAATTTAGATGTTCGATCTGTGGAGATGCACTGCTTCGTTGATGCATCACAACTAGCTTATGGAGCTTGTGTATATATGTGCTCTAATAATAATAAAGATTATAAAGTTACTGTTAAGCTACTATGCGCTAAAACAAGAGTAGCACCAATTAAAACATTGACTATACCACGATTAGAGTTATGCGCTGCCTTAACAGGAGCTGAGTTGTGTGCTAAAGTATTAAGGCAGTTCCATGCAATGTCAGAAAGGTATACATGTAGACTGACTCCATGGTGGTTCTTGGATGGTTAAAAACACAAAATAAAGCGTTACAGGCATTTGTGCGTAACCGTGTAAATAAAATAAATCACCTTACAAAAGAAGCTGAATGGAAACATGTTCCAACAAAATGTAACTGCAAATGTAACGGCAGACTTAGGACTGGACGCTAAGTCTGCAGGGTATTGATCCACAGCATGTGCAGGCATCATCTTTGTGGTGGGAGGGACCTTCATTCCTGAAGGAAGGTATATCTAAATGGCCTACCCAGCCACAACTTAGCCTTAATAATTTACCCGAAACAAAAGCACTGATTTCAGTTGATAAAACATTAGATAACATTAATTCATTTATCCAATTTGATAGATTTTCTAGTTATTTAAAAATAAAAAGATGTTTTGCGTATGTGCTACGTTTTGTACATAATTGTAAAAAGAATACTGTTAAAGTGTTAGGACCTGTGCAAACTGAGGAACTTGATCTTTCATTAACATTATTATTAAAATTCAGTCAGCTAGAGTCATTTGCAAAGGAGATTAAAATAATAAAGGATGGTTAAGCTTTACATCATAAAAGTAAATTGTTGCCTTTAAATCCATTTTGCGATAATAATGGCTTAATTAGAGTAGGAGGTAGGATAAATAAGTCTGATTGTAAATATGACAAGAAACATCCCATTCTATTAGATGCTAAGCAACATATAACTAGTGTTAGCTGCGTCTCCAACCTACACCCCTCCAGAAAGCCCGGACCATGTGATCGAGCCTATATAAGCCAACGCGTACCGTGGCCAGGGGCTCATTCCCACATCCGGCGGCGCGCACTTGACTAATTCCCTTTGATTGTGTTCACTCGATTAAAATTTGTAACGTAAACTTCATTGCCTACCTTTTGTGTTTATTACATTTGTCAACTTCAGTTTTTATTATTTTATTCTATTTCTAATATCAGAAGCGGGACGTCTCTCGTTTTCCCACTTAATTAAAAATAACATGTCGAATAATACCGGCCCCAGAAAAAGACGTAAACGTGAGTGCACGCCACCGCCGCCCAACCTTAACCATCTTAGTGTCACCTTAGACGCAATACTTAATAGGGTCTCAGCCTTGGAGCGAAGTTCAATTTCAGAACCACGATCGAGAGCGTGGAGCAGCAGCCGCGCCCTACCATCACCAGCACGGCCTGCCCTCCCGTTATCACGCGACCTGTCCCGACGCCACAGGAACCGGCGCTGTCGCTGTCGCCCTCGCCTTCAACGTCGGCTTCAGGGGACGTCGCAGAGCGTCTCATCGATGCGCTAAGGAGCTTAAACCCAGTGAGATCAAACCATTATTACGTCTCTGACTTCGACCCTAATGTTCATGACGTCATAGCATGGTGTGAAGAAGTTGACCGCGCTAAGACACAAAATAGGTGGGACGATAAAGAATGTCTGGCCCGTATCGGTTTGTGTCTGAAAGGTGAATCTCACTCTTGGTTACGTGATTGGACCGAAACGGATCGTACTTGGTCAACCTTTAAATTACAATTAAAATCACTCTGTCCATGACGTGTCGATGTCGCTAATATCCTGTATGATGTCATGTGCACTGAGTCAGATAAATATTCCACATACGCGGAATACGCGCGCAAATCCTTGTTGCGTTTGCGTATCGTTAAAGGACTACGTAATGACCTTTTGTGTGCAATCATTGTGCGCGGTATTAAAGATCCGCAAATTCGTGCTGCAGCTATGAATGCAAAAGTAACTACCGAAACCATTGTGGAGTTTTTATCTATTTATGTCATGCCAAGTAAAACCACTACAAATATGAACAAAAACAATGTTGATGCCCATTCTAATCGAACTACTAGCTTTCGCGATAACGGTAGAAGTAAGAGCCGTAGTGCTACAGTTTTTGATAAAAAAAATGTGAAGCGTTTTACGTGCGGCATTCTTGGTCATACCAGTAAGAGCAACGCGTTTCCCAAAAGATCTAAAAATAGTTATTATAACAGTTCGAATTCTAAACCCGTTAGAGATAGTCAGAACACTGATTCCTCGAACGTGAAAAACTCTATGTGTAACTTTTGTAAAAAATGGGGCATACGGAAGAAAAGTGTTTTACTAAACAGCGATCGGAGTCGCGCAATAAATCCAACGTAAATTTTTGTCGTGAAATTAAGGGTGATACGGCAAACCGTGACGTGACACCCGCAGTACTGTGTGGTGTACCTACGGATGTCTTAATTGACAGCGGCTCGTCTGTATCCCTCATATCAAACGAACTTCTCAAACATTTTTCTTGCCGCCTAAACCCTAATGCTTTTTATGTTTGCCAATCGAGTTCGACAATTTGACCTTAGAGGTAGACTTTCATGTAGTTCCCGGTGGTTGTTTGGGTACACCTGTGATAATAGGTACCGGTGTTTTGAATCGCAGAGGTATTGCATACATTCGTACCAGCGATTGCCAGCGTATTTTAATAAGTTTCAAATTTTGAGTCTATCAATACGCCTTTACAGGGTAATGATAAACAGCGTCTCGGAAGTGTTTTAAAAAAGTATTCGGAACATTTTCTTAGCGGTACCGCCGCAAGTACTGTAAATACCGGCCAAATGAAAATTTGCTTAACAACAGAGACTCCTGTTAATTATTGCCCTTACAAGTTGTCTCACGACGAAAAGTTGTGTGTGCACGCAATCTTTAACGATCTCAAGGACAAATGCGTAATACGCAATTCGCAATCTTCATACGCAAGCCCAATTCTTCTAGTGAAGAAGAAAGACGGCAGCAATAGGATGGTCGTTGATTACCGAGGCTTAAACAGTATTACAGTAAAGGAACGGTACCCATTACCTCTTATAGAGGACCACATAGATAGGTTGCGGAAATGTAAATATTTTACAGTTCTTGATATGTTAACAGGCTTCCACCAAATTAAAATTAGTGACGATTCTATTGACAAAACCGCCTTCGTTACCCCAGAGGGTCACTTCGAATATCTCAAGATCCCTTTGGACTTGCGAATGCACCCGTAGTGTATCAACGCATTATTTCTGAAACTCTCAAATCCTTTATCGAGTCAGGAAAAGTGCTGGTTTACATTGATGACGTGTTATTGTTAAGTGATACTGTTGAAGAGGGACTAACTTTGCTCGATTCGGTATTAAAAACATTAACTAAATCCAGTTTTTCAATTAATCTGCGGAAATGCTTTTTTCTGACAACAGAGGTGTAATACCTTGGGAGAACCATAAGCAATGGCCAGGTTAGGCCGAGCACTCATAAAATAGAGGCCTTAACTAAATCGCCGACGCCCAAAACAGTTAAACAAGTGCGTCAATTGTTCGGCCTTGCCGGGTATTTTAGACGGTACATCCCACAGTACCTATGCTACTTTGACAGCACCTATCGCTGCCCTAACACGTAAAGACGTTAAGTTTATTTGGGGTATAGAGCAGGACAAAGCAAGACAGGCCGTTACCAAACACATAACGAGCAAACCCGTAATGGCTATATTCGATCACGAAACCGAACGACGAAATCAAGAAACCGAAGTTCATACCGATGCAAATGCACTAGGTTACGGCGTAGTCCTTTTTTACAAACACGTCGCGACGGACGAGATTGCGTACTCTAGCAAAGTAACAGTATCACTCCTATGAGCAAGAGACTCTTGCGGTCGTCATGGCCTTACACCACTTTCATCAGTATTTAATTGACAAAAGCTTTAAAATTGTGACAGATTGTGACGCTTTGAAAATGACATAGCGTAAATGGCATGGTGAATGGACGCCTGAGTTCTGTGATGCATTCTTCGAATGTAAGTTTTAGTGTTCTAAAACAAAACTGTTCATGTGTTAATCTTTTTATCCACTTTTGTCATAGGTACGTTTAGCCACTTTGTTGACATTAATTTAAGTTAACATAAACATTCACTTTTTGTTGTATTTATGCTGACCCCACTTTTGTTGAATTGAATCATTGTTATGTGAGTGGCACAGCTTAAAGCGTTATACGACGACGTACGAGCGCACGGCACTTATCGCTATGTGTCAAGCGCCAAAGTGAACTTGTGTCTAAAGTATACTGTTCAAGTGTTCATAAATTCAAAATGAATTTAACTAAACAAACCTCACACGTGTTAAAAGCTTATGAACCGAGCTATTGTTATTGGTATTTGATCCAAGATAACGTTTCTTAAGAACTTTGCTTGAGTGTATGATCTTTGTTTTGTTTTTGAGACGTGAATTAAATCACCTAAATAACGAGTTCTTACTGTAGCTGAACTTTAACTAATGCCTTTAGCTTTGCTCCTACCCAGTTGGTAACAGTCGTGACCCAGAAAGTAACCGTGTCCCGGTGGCATTCGGGGCGTGACTGGCAAAGTACTGTGTAAAGCCCGTTTATACCATGTAAGCCCATTGCAGCTGCATAAGGTTTTGGTTATTATTATGAGAAGTGAGCTCATTGATGGCCTTTATGAGGTTTTGAGTTTGTGTGGCATGTGTTTCGTGCAGCTGCTGTATGATCGTTATCAAGGTGGATTTGTCCTTGCCTAAATTATTATTAATAAGCAATTCACGTTTCATTAGCATTTGATCCAGTAAAATTTTCATCCAGGAAATAGCTCATGAATAAAAAATTAAAAAAAGTAATCTGCTGTCACATCTAACATTTAGGTGCTCACTCTTGGTTTATGACGTGCAGGTTCAGATGATGAGGAGACTGAAGTAGATGAACAACTGAGCACCTCGTCAGTCACAACCAGAAATGCCGAGTCGGAGGTAGCTCCCGCTGAAGACGCTCCTGCGGTGGTTGCCGAGGCCTGCGAGGACGCTGGCACGTCAGGAAAGGCCGTGTTAGCTGCGTCTCCAACCTACACCCCTCCAGAAAGCCCGGACCATGTGATCGAGCCTATATAAGCCAACGCGTACCGTGGCCAGGGGCTCCCGCCTCCCGGTGCGCGTCAAGCTGGGCGTGTACAAGACGTACCTGCGCCCAGTTCTGACGTACGCCGCCCCCGCCTGGTTTGCCCTCCCATGCGAGGCAAACAAGAAGAAGCTCCGCGCGCAGCAGCACTTAGCGCTGCGCACCATCGTCGCCGCCCCTCGCATGGTGAGGAACGATATCATCCAGCGGGACCTCGGGATTGCGAGCCTGGGTGAGTATGCAAGGCGCCTCGCGAAGGTAATGTTCGCGCGTGCCGACGCATCCGCTTGGCCCCACGTCAAGCACCTTGCGCCCTGGCACGCGCGCCCACCTGACGCGAGGCGCTTGCCCCGAGACCTGCTCGGGGACGTCGACGGCCCCGTCGCACCGGACTGACGCCTGAGTAGGCCGCCCCAGTCTACACGCGGCCTACTCAAACAGTAACACTGCTCACCCCACACGCATCTCGGCGCGCAACTTGTGCTAAGTTAATATAGGCAAGTTGCGTACTGAACTCACACATGCATTTCTCCACAGGCGCTTAAACATAACGCACCGAATATGGCAGCGTGGGCTCGCTATTCGGTGCACAAGCACTGGACTACCGTCCAATTTATGATGTGTGTGTACTACCGTACACACACATCATAACCGCCCACACACACACATTGAACGGCTCTGCGGTCCGCGCCGCGACCGGCTAGCTCTGGAAAACGGGGCGGACGGGAGCCTCACAATAGCCGCAGGTTCGCCCACAAGTCGGCGTTCTCGTCGCTGGTCGTTCTCGCTGGGCCTCCCCCAGGTCACTGGGGGTCTCACCTGGCGGGGACTGACCGCCGAGGCGCCGTGAAGAGGCGACACAGAGCTTGCTCGTTAGTCGCCGTGGCGCGCCTGCGGTATACACGCATCTATACACACGGGCATGCGTTGCTATTCGTTTTCGGGTAGGCGCATGCCCGACGAAGCTCCGCTCACTAGGAGCAACAAAATGACGGGCCCGTCTTTACGGGCCGAGGGGTGCCCCCGCGGGCAGGGGGCCTAGCCCTGTGACCGCTCGCCACGTCCCCTTGCGGGGACGTAGCGACTTCCAACGAGGCCAGGGGCTCATTCCCACATCCGGCGGCGCGCACTTGACTAATTCCCTTTGATTGTGTTCACTCGATTAAAATTTGTAACGTAAACTTCATTGCCTACCTTTTGTGTTTATTACATTTGTCAACTTCAGTTTTTATTATTTTATTCTATTTCTAATACTAGGTTAATAATGCACTGTGAACATTCTAAATTATTTCATGCAGGTCCCCAGTTACTTTTGTCCTCTGTTCGCGAGAGGTTTTGGCCATTGGGTGGCAGAAACTTGGCTCGCACTATTGTTAAGACTTGTGTGATTAGTACTAGATTGCGAGGTAAGCCGATACAGCCTTTAATGGGGGACTTGCCTAGTGAAAGAGTTAATCCAGGTTTCCCGTTTAATACATGTGGGATCGACTTTGCGGGACCATTCATGATATTCTCTAAAAAAGGTCGAGGCAACCGCGTCACTAAAGCCTACCTGTGCGTTTTTGTATGTCTAGCCACTAAGGCCCTACATCTTGAAGTGGTCAGTGACTTAACCACTGACGCTTTTATATCTTGTTTACGTAGGTTTGTTTCACGTCGCGGCAAGCCTTACGCGATTTATTGCGACAATGGAAAAAACTTCGTAGGGGTCAACAATGAGTTGGGGAGAGTTATAAAGGCAGCCGTCAATCAGTCTCAGATTTCGCGTCAAATGAGGAAATTAAATTCGTGTTCTGTCCAGCCTACTCACCACACTTTGGTGGAATATGGGAGGCGGGCGTAAAATCCGCCAAACAACATTTGAAACGCGCTGCTAGTAGTGCCTCCTTTTACATTCGAAGAGTTGACGACGCTTTTTGCGCAAATACAAGCCATCCTTAACTCCCGCCCTATTTCTCCTCTCTCTTCTGATCCAACTGACACAAATCCCTTGACTCCTGGGCACTTCCTTATAGGCCGCCCGTTGATGTCTGTGCCGTCGTTACCGGCTAACTGCATTAGACCCAACAGATACCAGCGCATTGAGCAGATCCGACAGCAATTTTGGGCACGATGGCACCGGGAGTTCATGGCAGAGCTGCAGAACAGAGCCAAATGGAGGAGAGATCAGCCATCACTTCAAGTCGGCGACATGGTTGTGCTACGAGAGAACAACCTGATGCCTCTCGACTGGCGCATGGGGCGCGTGATGAAGATATACCCGGGCCAAGACGGGATCGTTCGGGTTGCGGACGTCCATACCAACAAAGGCCTTATAAAACGGTCCACAAAATGTGTCTATTGCCCACGACACCATAGCTGTTGAAGAAGCTTCAACGCCGCGGAGTATGTGCACGCCATCGTGTGCACCCGCACTAAATTAAAAAAAAACCGAACTACGTTTGACGACGCACGCGGCACACCACTATCTGCGGGGGAGCGGTGCGCGCGGGGACATCGGCGTTGGCGACGGAAGCGCGCCGCCCGCTATTCGAATTGCTGCAACCGTCGCGCAAGCGACCACGCACGACGCCTTAATGTACGCGTCTCAAGAGTCAAGACCTAATATACTTTGTAAATGCAAGTAAAAATAAACCTTTTATAAAAAGAAGAGGATCTCATTCAATCCCCTTCAGTTGATTTATTCTCCTAGGTAGTAATTGATATTTTTCCGAATGACTTAGCTTAAATTTTATTAATCCTTCTGGTTCATATTTAAGGCAACGTATGTCAGTGACTTGTGGATCGCCAACCTTATTGCCTGGTCTTATCGATGAAAAATACGGTTGAGAGCTGTATTTTTTTAAGGCTGTGTGGTCTAACTGGACAACATTGTAGGGACCAGGATTGTTACGGGCAGTCTTACAAGCTTCAACATACCCTGCTGGAGAATAAATCTCGCGATTTTTTATCTGTCACTCAATAGTGGAATGCATTGCATGGCATTCCATTGGGGTATCAAAGTATTTTTGGTATTTTTGGAATATTACTATACCTGTCTTAGCGCCTACGAATAGAAGTGCATTGGAAAGAATAGAATTTCTATTTTGGTACGTGCATCCATCGCATAGCGTATATAATCACTTTGCGAATTACTTCCGTGTCAACATAGTTAATTATGAAATTAACTATGATACTTGAAAATTCGTCAGCTGTTAAACCACCTTCAGACTCATCCCAGAGAAAACAAAATCCTTCTTTGGTTTTCAGATTATTTATCGTAAAATTATGCACCTTGAGCTTCATCTTGTAATAAAGCGCTGAAGCTTTTAAATACGGGCAAAGCAAGACAGCTTGCAGATCCATTGTAAATACAGCAACAGAATCATCATTTTTTGCTTTATCTTTCTCTTTCTGGCTTTGTGCTTCAGTTTTCCGAATTAAATGTAGTTGATAATCTGTATCACTAACATTTCCAGCCTTATGACCACAGCAAGTGTCACACTGGTCTTTTTTTGGACGAAATAAGGACAAATTCAGGCTCTCAAATACTTCCCAAAATGTATACCTTGAGGCACTGTGCCGAGATTTATTTTGGTCTTTTAAATATTTTAAATATTCATTAAAAAGTGCCGATTTAGATTGCCAATAGGGTTCTAAGTATAGCTTTGTTGTACTCTTTCTGCAATAGTGTGACTCTTGCTTTGGCAGAGAATGGAAGAACTGTCTCAGTAATTCTTTTTTCAAATTATTTGCTTGTTCTCTGTTGCTGTTTCTGTTTGAAACGGGAACTGTATTACTTAGAACAGTGTTTTCAACCCAGTTATGAACAGACCATTCACCGATATTTATCGTGTTTAAAAACATGTTTTTACAGACTCTAAATATTGCCCCGTTATCTTTAAAATGATACTTATATGAATAATTTCTGCGGGAGTTAGAGCTAGCCGTTTTTTTTTTGCACAGGACCGCTTTTCAGTACAAGTGATGACACGAAGCAATGTTTTGCTTCCCTATTCAGTAGCCAAAAATGCTCGAAAATCTGTTATCTTGAATCATCTGAGAGCTTACAGCATTCAAAATATTTGGCATTGTTGTTATGGTCACACCGAGGTTTCATTTTTTTGGCGCCTTTTGTACATCGTAGACATTTTTTCCCTCTTCGTTTTTTCTTCTTTCATCCATACATTTGGAGACAGTTCTTGTAAGTTGCGATCTTTGATAAAATTTAAAACAAAAACAGGGGTAGCCACATTCTGATCAGGCAAAAAAGATTTCAGACTTATGAGTTCATCACACAACATACACCCTTCTATATCTGATTTAGAGTCTACAGTTAATTTCAATTGGAGATCACCACAGAGTTTGACAAGGTCAGGTTTTTCCGGAATCTGTTTTATATTGTACAAAAAAGACCAATATTTCGAGTACTCATTTAACTGTTAAAATCTTTCCTTGACTGAAATTAATGTAGTGTCCAAAGGACAGTTGAAAAATTCAATCTCAATTTTTTTTTCCGGAGAAGCTATAGGTTCATCGCGGTAAGTTTCACCAGCTTGGCGCTTAACATATCGAATTCTTGTCGTGGCTATAAACACAGGTTAAATTTCCAGTACTTTGGCCAATTCCTTCGCCGTTAAAATGGCGCTTTTGAATCCTGTATTTCTATATTCTTCCAAGAAAGTTTAGCATTTTTTCAACAGTTCTGTGCATTTACCGAGATCTGTGTCTGCTGATTGCAGAGATTAAACTAACGATATTAATTTGAAAATGTATGTCATACCAAACGACCAATGACACTATGAAGCTAAAATCTTTTTACTGTTCGGCTTCGGTTCAAAAAACTGATGTTCAAGTCTCTCATGAGGCTACTACTCTATAGTAGCCTCATGAGAGACTTGAACATCAGTTTTTTGAGTTTCAATTGCTAAAGTAATTAAAGCGTCATGGATGGCACTAATTTGATAACGGACTGCTTTAGCACTGCTGATTCTTGCTTCCCAACGTGTGTCACTGAGCTTTTTTATTGTATATAATCCTAAGTGATCGGTTAGAATTTACCATCGATGAACAGAAGCTCAAAACAATGTGAAGTACCCCAAACTAAGTGACGGATTTTACAGATGACTTAGCGGCATCGCAGAGTACGAGATTGTAGCTGTGACAGCCACACGGTACGTAAACAGCTAAGGGATTTATATCCAGAATTCTCCTTTGAACCGCAATTTTTTTTTTCCTTTCATGTTAGCCCCGTTGTCATAACCCTGACCCCCTACAATTGTTCAATTCCAGTCCATATTTATTTAAAACATCAATGATAACTTCAGTCAGTCTTTCACCAGTCTACTCATTGACAGGTATAAATTCTATGAAATGCTCTTTTACTGATATTTTATCCTCATCTGATGATAAATCATCAAATCGTATTGTCAGTGAAAGTTGTTCTACATGACTAATGTCTCGAGTACAATCAGCTATAATGGAATAACATTTTGATTTCTTTGCGTGTGATATGTTTTCTGACTTCACTTTTTCACCCATCAGCTCTATTAATTCATTTTGAATGTCTTTTCCGCAGTAGTGATCTGAAACATCATCCTTCATAGCTAATCGTAAGTGCTCCTGCATAACTGGATCAAATTTGGCTAGAAGTTGTACCAAGCCCAAGAACTTTCCGTTATTTGGCGTATATAGTTTGTCGGAAGTACCTCTAAACGCCATATTGTTTTCAGGTAATTAAAGTGTTATGTGCAGTAATCTAGACAAAACATTATTCCATCTTGTAGTTTCCTTTCTAATCAAATGTTGGTCTTGGCATTCTATTGTTTTTCCTGTTTTTAATCGTAGTTCAGCATCAATCCATGAAAGGTAAAACTTCTTATGAGAAGTGCTATTCTCATGAATTTTTAACATTTCAGACAAGTGTTTCCAGTTGTTATATCTCTCAGATACTAAACACGACGTTGAACTACTATCAAATAGCCGGCAACAAAAACAATAAACTCGATCCTTAGAAACTGGGTATATTAACCAACGACGCTGAATTATTATTTATTTATTTAAAACTTCATGCAGACAAATGTACAGAGGCGGACTATTAAGTCCGCCTCTGTACATTTGTCTGCAAAACAACAACTTGGAAACTGACTGGTAGAAAATGCCTAAGGCATTAGCCTTAGGCATTTTCTACCAGTCAGTTTCCAAGTTGTTGTTTACGAGTTTTTTTGTGAAATGAGAACTAGAGAAATGTCGCCCTGTATCATTCTTCGGATAATTATCAATGTGAGTTTGCACTGGGCCACTAGTTGTTATATGATCAATAATTTTGTCATTTCGATTGAGTGGCCAAGTGGCTGGATCCGATATATTCGGGACAACAGTACTAATGTCATCTAGAATTTGTTTTTGTACATCACCAATGGAGTCATCCTGAGCAGCATTTGTAATTGTAGCACAACTTTTCTCCTCACTTCGAGAAACTTCGACAGCAGTGTCTTCAACAGCTATCTGATCAGACTTGTCAGACAGAGGCTCCACTACTGTTGTATTCGTTTCAGCAACAAATTAAACATCTCTGAGTCCAAACATTTCTAAAAATAAATAATACTTCGATAAAGCGCTATTGAGCGAGGATGACCAAAAACGCGTTGTATTCGCGATAGAATTATACACGGGAAGTAAGTTCAAGAAAAATCTAGGTACCGTATTTGGTATGTTTTTTACAAAAAAACAGTCTAATACACAAAATACTACTGAGGTTATGAACTTAAACATTTTATTATGACTAACCTCATCAAGACCTTCTAGAGAAATGCGGTAGTATTTATGTATTGAACATAAATACACAGATATTTTTTCAAAAGTGCAATTCCAAATATCGCCGGTTTGGGGCTTTTTGAAATCGGCGTAATCTAACTTCGTTTTTACCTGTATAAGGAACTGTATCAATTTAAACAGGTCTTGTGATATTTGGATCAACAGAAGGATAAACGGACTCTCATTTTAACATATGTTTTTAGTTTAATTTTAAATAAACAGCCAAATATTTAGTATCGTAACATTTATTATGAAAAAAGCGAAGCGCCACTTAGAGGAGCATCGGAACAAAAACCGATAAATCACATTGTTGTTTTTTTGTGGAAAAGTGTAAAAATATGGCCAAGTTCATTGTTTTCTAATTTAAAGTTAAACAAAATCTATCAATTTATTGGTGTTAACATCACTGTTTGGAAACCTAAATACTGTATTCGTGACTGTGGTACCTGTTCAGTTATAAAAAAAATGAAAATGGATAATAATATATCGGTTATTGACCAAACCAACTGGATATATCGGTTTTTGATAAAACAAAGTAGGATATATCGGTTTTTGATAGAACACTGTAGGATATATTGGTACCTATTTGATAAAGCCAGATTAGGTGGTTTCCAATCAAAAAACTTTATTTAAAATCACATCTTAAAAAAAACAGGAGGGTAGTCCCAAGTTACACACAAAAGTTTTCGAGCTCTTTAATTTTTAATTAAATTAAATATTAAAAACGGTTTTTAAATGCAAAAAAATATTTAAAGTAGTACATTAACCTCTGTTGCACTCAGTCAGTTCATCAACTCTCCTTCACAACACTTGTCTGCACTACCAGCACTGCACTTCAATACCATGGACCTATACTCCAAATTGTCAAGCTGTGTGGAGGAACTTTCTTCTACATTCGCTTCAAGAATGACACAATACGAGGAAGACTTGAAGAATACCAGTGGTGAAGCTCCCCACAAATCAATAGCCAGCCTGTCCAAGGACTTCACAGAGTTCAAGGCTCTAATGTGGAAAACCTTGAGTGCACTGAAATCCCAGATGGAGTTGCTTGTGGTGGGGCTGGACAGACATGAAATGGCATCCCGTGCTAAGGTTCTCCTACTACATGGCGTATCTGAGGACAAGGATGCTGATCTTAGCACTGGCCTCCTTAAAATTTTGTCAGAGCGTCTAGAAGTCAAAAATGTCGCCCTGAAAGACATAACAGCCTGTCACCGCCTCGGAAACAATACCAGCAAGCCTCGTCCCGTCTTGGTTCGATTTGAAAGCCGCATAGTGCGAAGTGAGGTGTGGCGAAATAAGACCAAATTGAAAGGGTCTGGTCTAACGCTTTCCGAGTTCCTTACTAAGCCCAGACACGACATATTTATGAACGCTCGGAAGTACTACGGCATACACAAGTGCTGGACATCAGAGGGGAAGATCGTCATCCAGGTCTCCGATAGCACGCGACGGAAGATCGAATCTGCCTTAGAATATCGAGAACTGGTAGCTAAGTTCCCCGTTGCCGAGTCCTCAACCGTAACATCGAAGCAAGTGCCCGAGAAGAGAACTCGCAAGCCAGCCAAATGATGGTACTATTTTCGCACTTTTCTATAAGTACATTTAGTATTATTTTTCATTTGTGTGTCGGTCACTCGATTATTTATTTAGTTTTTTGATTTGTATGTCAATGTCATGTTTTTTTTTTTTTTTATCACTAATGTCACTTTAAGTTTCGTTTGGAAACACACTAGCATGATACATTCACTTTGGCATATTGGCTTTTTATCTTTTTTTTTTTTTCTCAATAAGTAACCGGCGAGTGCATCGAGGTTAGAGTAAAGAATTTTTTTTTTTATTGGTTTGGTTAAATTTTTAGATTACTTATAATTTTTAATATATATATTATATTTTTATGTCAAATGATATCGTTGATGACAGTTTCTTCTCGCGTTCATCCTCTTGTGCATCAGATCAGAGCTTTGCCAGTGCTTTTAGCGATGACATTTCTCTGACTCTTCGAGAACACCTTTCTTCTACTTTCTCAAATTGTCGCAAATTCTTTAACGTTGCTCACATAAATGCTCAAAGCATTCCTGCTCACTACTCTGATCTGCTATCTTCCTTTGACTCAGATCTAGTTCACGCTGTCCTTGTATCCGAAACTTTTCTTAAGCCTGCACTCCCTTCCACGCAGTATTCTCTTTCTGGATACAAAGTCGTGCGTAATGACAGAACGGGCAAGGGTTGTGAAGGGGTTGCCATATATCTCCGTGGCGATATATCGTACAAGATTGTTGACCAATCTCCGAGTCTCTATTCAAAGTTTGCGGAGCATTTATTTGCTGAAATAGACTTTCAGCACACAAAATTACTTTTGGGCGTCTATTATAGTCCCTCTTGTCAAATTGACTACTTTTCCTCCTTTGAGACTAAATTAGAAAATCTTTCCCCACTATATGAGCACACGCTTATTCTCGGAGACTTCAACACATGTCTGCTAAAGGGAGACTCGCGCAGCCGTACACTCCAATCACTTGTCTCTTCTGTCAATATGCACGTACTTCCACTCAATGCTACGCACAGGGCTCCTCACTGCACGCCTTCTCTCTTAGATCTCATTCTAGTTTCTGACTCTAACAAAGTAGCAACACATGGACAGCTCCCTGCTCCCTTTTCCTACCATGACCTGATTTACCTTTCTTATAAGATTCGACCTCCTAAACGCAAGGCCAAATTTCTCTTTCTTCGCAGTTTTAAAAACATTGATTTGGAGCGTTTAAGAGCAGACGCTGGTGGCATTGACTGGTCTTCTGTGTTCAACTGTGAGGATATAGATACTATGGTCTCAGTCTTCAGCAGGACTATGTTGGAGTTGTACGACGCACACGCTCCCCTTAAAAAGGTGAGATTGAAGCACCTTCCTGCGCCATGGCTAACCCCAGAAATAAAAAAACAGATGGCAAAGCGTGACAAGGCCAAACGTTTGTACAGGAAGCGGCCAACTGAGGATATCTGGAATCTTTACAAGAAGTTGCGTAATCGCTGCGGTCGTTTGTGTAGAAATGCGAAAAGGCGCCACATTCACAACTCCATTGAAAACTTCAATCCAACACAAGTATGGCAATTCTTAAAATCTCTTGGTATTGGCAAATCAACTAGCAAGAGTTTTCCGGATAAAATGGACCTCAATGCACTTAATGCGCACTTTTCTAAGTCACCAATAATACTCGATAACCATGTTAAGTCTACCACTCTCCACGATCTTTCTATTCTTCCTTTGCCTGCAAATACTTCTTTATCTTTCCAACCAATTACTGAACAAGACATTAAGAAATGTATCCAATCCATTTCCACTAAGGCAGTAGGTGACGATGGCCTCCAATTACAAATGTTCCTACCTATTTTGAGTGAAATAGTTTCTGTAGTAACTCACATAGTAAATTTTTCTCTCTTCTCTAACTCCTTTCCTTCAGCCTGGAAGAGAGCTTACGTCCTTCCGTTTCCTAAAGTCCCTCCTCACCATCACAGTTCCGTCCAATATCCATCCTCCCAGTCCTCTCCAAAGTCCTCGAGAGTATTGTACAAAGGCAACTGTCTTATTATCTGTCCTCTAATAGCCTGTTGAGTCCTTACCAATCTGGCTTCAGACCTGGCCATAGCACAGTGACAACTCTTGTCAAAATAACTGACGACATTAGGCTGGCTATGGAGAACAAATGTCTAACAGTATTGGTTCTACTGGACTTCAGCAGTGCTTTTAACTCAGTTGACTTTGACATTCTCTTGGGAATCCTTTCCTCTCTCAATGTAATGCACCAGTAATTGAGTGGTTTAAATCCTATCTTCGGGGCCGCTCGCAGTCTGTACGATCTGACGAGGATTCCTCTGAATGGTGTGATTTGGCTGCGGGTGTACCACAGGGTGGCGTCCTCTCTCCTCTTCTCTTCTCAGTTTTTATAAACGCTATCACAAAGGTCCTAACTTCTAACTATCATCTCTACGCAGACGACTTGCAGCTTTATCGACATTTTAAAGTGGACGAACTGGCTGGGGCTGTGGCTGCCATCAATGATGATCTTGATAATATCAACAGATGGGCAAAGTCTTTTGGACTCTTGCTGAATCCGACTAAATCTCAAGCGCTCATTATTGGTGGCAGATACATGCTCAGCCTATTAGATCACCGGTCTCTGCCGCCAGTAGTGTATGACTCAGTGCCCATTTTATACTCTAAAAGCGCTAAAAACCTGGGCGTCCACATGGATAGTAAACTCTCTTGGGAGGTTCATATCGCTGATATTAGTAAGAGGGTATTCTACTCCTTTCAGTCTCTTAAACGTCTCCAAAAATTCTTACCATTTCACACTAAGGTCAGTCTTGCTCAATCTCTTCTTCTACCACTTATAGACTATGCAGATGTCTGTTTTCTAGATGCAACAGAGGTACTCCTAAATAAACTCGAACGACTGCAGAATTTGTGTATACGCTTTATTTATTTATTTATTTATTATATACTTTATTGTACACCTCACATCAATCACAAGTAAAAATTTTATAAAAACAAGTGTACAATGGGCGGTCTTATCGCACAGGGCAATCTCTTACAGACAACCTTAGGATGGACTGAACGAAAGAAGTTAGATTTAGGGCGGTCAGTGTACAAACATCATAAATAATATTAATTAGACATAATAATATAAAATAAATATGTACAATACTAAAAAAAAATATACTAATAAATATCTATATATAATTGGGAAAGGAGAAAAAAAGTTATAGTGAGAGGTAATGCTCCTTCACCAATTTTTTAAACGTTGGTAGCGTTTGAGAACACCTCACATCAATGGGTAATGCATTCCACAAACGAGCTGCCTGAATAGTGAAAGATTTGTCAAAGAAAGATGTGGAATGCATACGAATACTTAATTTAAGATTCTCCGATGATCTCAAGGACCTAGAATGTGTGTCACAAAGAAACTGAAAGCGTTCTTTAAGATAAAAAGGAGTAGAAGGATTAAATAGTACATTATAAAGCAGAGAAAGGATGTGGGCATTCCGGCGAAGTCGAATAGGAAGCCATTTGAGCTTAGTACGAAATTCGGAAACGTGGTCATACTTGCGTAAGCCAAATATGAACCTGATACAAAGATTTTGAAGTCGCTCAAGCTTGTCCAATTGGTCTTGGGTGAGATCAATATAGCTGGCGTCAGCATAGTCCAAGATTGGGAGAAGAAGACATTGTGCTATGGCAATTTTAGTGGTGATGGGAAGAAAATTACGAAGGCGTCTCAGGGAGCCCGCTGAAGCAAACAGTTTGCGGCTGACCTCCTGCAGTTGTTTAGTCCAGGAAAGAGTGTCGTCGATATAAATCCCCAAGTTCTTCACAATGTGAGTTAAAGGAATTATAGTGTCATTGAAAGAAACCTGGGGAAGTGACGACCAATCAATCCTAGAGACGGTCCGGGAACTACCAACAACAATCACTTGCGTCTTTGCTGGATTGATCTTCAGCCCAAACTCAGTGCTCCATTCACCTATTCGAGCCAGATCTCTATTAATAGTTTCAATCGCATCTGATAGCTCACCAAGAGGGGCTTGGGTGTAAATTTGGAGGTCATCAGCATACAGGTGGTAGAAAGAAGATAGTCGTTGAGTGATACCATTAATAAAAAGTGCGAAAAGTAGAGGAGATAATACGCCACCCTGCGGCACACCGGCAGAGGTGTCACACCAAGAAGAGAAAGATTCTTCAATGCAAATACGCTGCCGGCGGCCAAACAGGTAACTATGAAACCAGTCAATTACCGAAGGAGATATGTTAAAAGAGCAAAGAATTCCAAGCAAAATATCGAAGTCAACCATATTAAAAGCATTGCTAAAGTCAAGCAAAGCGAGTGCCATTAACTTTTCCATTTCCATGCCTGACCTGATATCGTCAGTAATATGCACGAGGGCTGAGGTAGTGCTGTGTCCAGGACGAAAACCAGATTGAAAGGGATTCAGCAGATTTTGCTTGGAAAAGAATGTGCTAAGTTGCTGATGGACGAGTTTTTCAAGGACTTTGGATAGGAATGGGAGAATGGAAATAGGACGATAGTCAGAGAAAGATGCAGGATGTGATTTTTTAGGTAAAGGAATAACTTGGGCATCTTTCCAGGCTTGTGGGAAGACCCTACTGGAAACAGAGAAGTTGAGGATGTAAAGGATTACCGGAAGAATGTTATCGAGGATTGGAATAATCATCTTACGGCTAACACAGTCACTACCCACAGCGTTGGATGAAATTGATAAAATGCTCTTTTTAACATCACAAGCAGTGAATTGAGTTATGACAAAAGGGGAATAATCAGGTATCGGCCGTTTTGAAAGATGACTTAGTGTAGCAGCTTTGGTGGCCCTATCCAGTAAGGGCGAAGTAGAAAAATGACTATTGAGTAAGTTGAGGTCTAAGTCTTTAGGAATCCTTTCATGAGGCTTTTTTCCGATACCTATTGATTTGAGAAAATTCCAGACCTTAGCTGGATCACTGTTTTGAACAGAACTATGGATATATTGGCGGTTTGCGTTCCTACACACCTTGCTGCAGTGGTTTCTGATTGCGACGTATTTTTCCCTGTTGGTGTCGTTGGGCCGAATTTTAAATTTATACTTTGCGGCTGCTTTTTTGCTTAGCAAAAGTTTTATCTCGTCAGTAAGCCATGGCGCTGGTAGATGCTTTACTCTCACAGCCCGAATAGGCGCATGTGTGTCGTAAAGCCGTATCAGGGTAGAAGTTAAGATTTCAACTTGTTGGTCGACTGACGAGGATGTAACAAGAGACGTCCAGTCAATTTTGCTGGCATCCTCTCGAAGACGGTCAATATTCATCCCATCAAAATTGCGAAGCAAAAGAGTTTTGGACTTATGCTTAGGTGGGCGAATTTTAAAGGAGGTAAAAACTAGGTCATGATATGAAAAGGCGTCAGCAGAACATTGACCATGTTTAGCGACGTGATCGAGAGATGAGACAAAAATAAGATCAAGAAGTGAGGGAACGGAGTTAGGAAAATGGTGAGTGGCACCTAGATCGAGAATATCGGAACGCAATCAATGATTTGACATATGTCTATGGAGTTGACAGATACATTACAACTAGTAAGAAAGTGAGTGTGAGCTTTATCTTTGGGCTCCGGAAATACAACCACGTGTCGGAATTTCGGACCAAGTTGAAGTGGCTGCCAATTCGGCGTCGGCGAGATACACATATCCTATCCCTACTCTATACTATCCTTCACAATCCTAATTCTCCTCAATACCTTCGTGAATGCTTTGAGTACCTCGTCCCGAGGGGTAAACCATGTCGCACTGCCACTTCTCTTCTCCTTCGTACTCCGCGTCACACTTCCAGCCGCTATGATGGCTCCTTTTCTGTTGCTGCTGTGCGTCTCTGGAACTCGCTCCCACACTCCCTACGCGACAGCCCTTCCCTTGATGTCTTCAAGAGGAAAGTTAAAGATCATTTCCTTTCGACTTTGACATAATATTCATATATATGTATGTGTATTTTTAGGTTTATGCATGTAGGTATATTAATATAAAATAAAATATGTATTATTTTAATGTGCACTGGATCCTACCCTCTATTGTGATCTCTCTCTATCACTCAAAGGTTTGCTGGGAGAAAACTCAACTTTGAGTTAAGCTCGCCTTTGTACATGAACTTTTCTTCACTGTATTTTGATTACTTTGGTGTACAATAAAGAATAAGAATAAGAATCTTACTTTAATATTAATAAAAACTTAATGGCTATTTAGGTTAAAAATAAAAACTTGAAACTATAATGGCTATTTATGGTTCTAGACAATCGCAACTAGAATCGTCATCATGTCGTTCATGGTTGTCAGAAACATCTGCTTCTGTATCAATAGGTTCAGTGGAATTTTCACTCAAAATTTTTTTATACTGCCTGTTTTCAACATTATCTGACCCACCCTAAAAACACGAATTTGGACACCCTCTTCCTGAAACAATAAGGTTTATTCAATTTATATGAGCTTATCAGACAAGTGCTCGCCAACATTGTCGGAGCCACCGGCATTATATATCATTTTGTTAAGCTATTTTAATCATTATATCGTTGACATTAAAGTTGAAAAGCTTTTAAGTCACACTACATAATTACAACCCAATCTTTAATTTCGCATAGTCCCTACAAGTTCTTGTGGCTTAGCGGTTTGATGCTGGATTGGCGACGCAACCTGTGGGTTCGAAAATACAGTCCACACAGCAGTTTCTTTTTTAATTGGTTTTTATTTCTACAATATTGCTTGCATTATTAAAGAACGACCAATATGATTTACGCCTAATAACTTACCTTGTAAACAGGTGGGTAAATTAAAAAACTTTAAGTTCACAGTATTTATGTTTATCAAGAATGGTTGGATACAAAGTAAAACATATATTTGCTTCGTGAGGTAGATAATAAATACATCTAAGTGACAAAAGTTACACTTTAATTTAATTTAATTTATTTAATCAATTAGACAACAATGGCCCATTGGTTAGTACAATAATAAACTTATCAACTATGGGTTAGTACAACTTAATTTATAATTTATTTCATCCCATGAGAGATGGCACTGCAGTGATTGAGATACCTGCAATCGAGTCTGCTTGCGATCATTTTCAGGATATTGTTGGAGCTGGCCCGCACCCTGCGCACCAGAGATGCACACCTCATACGCATCGTTGCGTAAAAGCAATTTATATGTGCGTCCGCGAACATTCCCGATGCACTACAAAAACGGGGCAGCCCCAACAATACCCTGAAAGCGTTGTTGAATTGGACACGAAGGGCGTTGTATGACCGTTGGGTATATCTAGCCCACAGGCTACACGTGTAAAACGTTGTGCAATAAGCCCGAAACAGAGTAAGTTTAACCTTAAGTGAGCAGCGTGCAAACCTGTGAGCCAGCATGTTCACCCTTACAGACAACGCCCTCCGCTCTCGCTCAATATCGAGTCCGTCGTTGAGGTCAGGGGTCAATATATGACCAAGATATTTAAATTTAAATACTCTTTGCAGTGGAGTCCCATTGAGTAAAACCGGTGGTACATAACCCGGACCACCCCCTGCCTCAAAGATCATGATCTCCGATTTATTGGAGTTGTACAGCAAACCATGCGTGCTGGCATACTCCTCACATTTGGCGACCAACTTGCTGAGACCACAGATTGACGCACTCAGAAGCACCATATCGTCTGCATAGCTAATATTATTAACACAAATACCATCTATATAGCAACCCACTCTGGTGCTGCTGAGCTCGCCAATCAGCTCATTTATATACAAGTTGAAAAGCGTGGGAGAGCTCAACCCTCCCTGCCTCACCCCGCACTCCAACCTGAACGGTCTGGAAAAAGTTCCAGCCCACCGTACATTATTGATCTGGTTGCCATACCAAAATTTAAAAATGCTTATGAGCTCCGTTGGTAACTTATCCCTTTCCATCTTTCTCCACAGTACGTCATAAGCAACCAGATCAAAAGCCCTGGATAAGTCGAGGAAGCTAGCATAAATGGGCGTCCCACGCTGCGTATAGTATGTGACAGCATGCTTAAGACACAACACTGCACTTTCCGTTGATAAACCACGACGAAACCCGAACTGGTTGTCATGAATATAGCTTTATTTAGTTGTGTATTGAGCATGCTGTCAAACACCTTTGACAATATAGTAGCTAGTGAGATGGGCCTATAGTTGCTGCTATGCCTAATAGCAGTGACTGTGCACACACATCTGTAAATCGTTTCACATAACTCGTTAAGTATTTTTAAGCAATTTTGTGTAAAAAAGCATCATGTCGCAACTTAATGACTATACCAAACATAAAATCATATTTTTACATGAGCAGAATGTTGGAATTAGAGAGATTGGTCGTCGACTTAATATAGCAGTAAGTGTTTTTTTATACCTGTTTTATTTTATTGATTGTGATTAATGAACGCGTAGTTGGCTATTTTGCCATTACATTCACTCCTTACAAGTTACATACACGGTTCCAAAAATGTTCTTTTTTGTTATACAGAAATACGGTTAGACTATGGCTAAGACGTTATGGAGACAGTGGAAATATTCAGCGGATTCGTCCAGGAGCAAAAGCCATCAAGTATAGTCCCGAATTCGACCGCCACCGGGCCATTGTTTCAAGCCATGTTGAAAATCCATTTTTGCCCATTCGTGTAACCGGAATAAACCACAATATTTCAGTGGAAACAGTGAGAAGGCATTTACACGCTGCTGGGATAAGGAATTATAAACCGGCAAAGAAAATTGCATTGACACCTGCTCATCGCGAAGAAAGGGTTCGTTTTGGCCAGGAATATTTAAATTTTAATTGGGAAGGAAATGTTGTGATCTTCACTGGTGAAAAATCATTTAAATCTCAATGTATGTAAGTAAATGCTCAATAGATTTATTGTTAAACCATTAAAATGTTGCAGATTATGTGGTGATGTTTTTGTTATAAATAGATTTTTTCTATTTAAATAACATGTTTATTCACTACATATAGGCAGCTATAAATCTGTAAAGCATTTCACAGATGAATTCATTTTCTCGATAACAAACTTTTAAGATAATAAGAATGCCTTTTTAATGTTTATAAATGGTTAGATTTGATTATGGCATACTAATATAAAATGTATATAATTATTTGGAAATATTCATGTGGGATGTTAAATTCAGAACGCATCAAAATTATAAATGAGTGATGGATGTATGAACGCAGCGATGAGTGAACGAGAGAGTATGTGTGTGAAAGGGAAAGAGAACTGAGATTTTTTTACGACGAAAGAGGAAGACGTATTTTACGAAGTTAAGAAGTGTTTAAAAATAAAAGAAGATTCATAGCAACGAAGCGTCTTTATTTGGGTCTACCACATACCCCACCCTACAGCCTCGTCCGGGATAGACCGTTATAAGAAAGGCGTAGCTACTTTACGAAGAAAGTTGAAGAAAAAGAAAAAAAACCGGTCAACGGTAACTGCCATTACAACGAAAACCGCGTGCCACCGGTGTGAAAGAAAAAGTTATATTTTACGAAGACATCATGGAAACAAAAAACCAACCCTTGCAGTATGGTATGGTGGACACCATAATTAAATTTGATGGTGAAGATATGACTTACTCATCTTCGAAGTGGTCACAAGATATCGAAGACAATGCCGAAATTTTCGATTGGACGGCTCAACAAAAACTCATCATAGCCAGAAGATCGCTAACTGGAACCGCTGAGTTATGGTTACGTACGGAAAAACCATTCAAGTCGTATGAAGAATTGAGGAATGCCCTGCTAAAGGAATTCCCAGATTCGGTAAATACCAAGCAAATGCATGAAATCATGGCGGCTCGTAAAAAACGTAACAATGAGAGTTACTACCAATATATGCTTACCATGAAAGAACTCGGCAAAAGAGCAAAGTTCGCCGATTATGTTTCAATCCAATACATAATAGACGGGATTGCGGGTATTACGACATATGCGGTTCTCAAGGAAAAGTTGTTACAATACGAAGCTATGAAGCAGAAGATGTTGAAACAACGAGGAAATTCAAGCGGTACAGGCAAGCAGCGTGAGTGTCGTGAATCCTCAAAGCAAGGAAACGCTAACGCTAAGGAAAACGTCAGTGATAAAGTTCATCGTTGTTTCAAGTGCGGAGAAAGAGGTCATTTAGCGAGTTCATGCATAAAAGGTACCAAGTGCTTCAAATGTAACAAATACGGCCATATTGGTACCGAATGTCAAGATGTTAACGGCAAAGGAAAAGGCGAACCATCACGGAAAGATGGCAGTACGCGAGGCGGTGACGAAAGCAGCAGAGGCGGAGCTAACTCCAAGGCGCGTTCAATGTTCGCTCATTATCAATCCCAAGATGACGGAACGGAGAGTGAACGAGATTATAGCACGCTAGTGTCAAACGGGAAAATAACCCATCAGTGTCAGAACTGTCATAGTTGTTGTCAATGTCAAAATAGTAACCTCAATAATAGCGTACTAAGTGTAAACAATAACAACGCAATAAATAAATCCGTTAAGAGTGTTATTATAGGCGGCATCACATTAAAGTGTTTAGTAGATACGGGAAGTGATCTAAATCTAATATCTTACGATGTTTTTACGATGCTGTCAATCAAATGTGAATCCGAAACGATGTTGTTAACCGGCCTTGGTTCAAGTAAGGTGTATTCAATGGGTAAGTTTAACATTAATTTGATAATAGATCGTCATTGTTATGAGGTCTGTTTACATGTAGTGCCTAAAGGTGTAATTCCGTATCCAGTTATTCTTGGACAAACTTTTCTAGTTAATACTATAACTATGATTAACAAAGGTATCGTTGAAATAAGGCCTCAGTGTTATGATAGTTCCTATTTGCAGTGTTTACTTTCTAACTTCACTGATAAAAGTGAAATACCAATTCAGGTTCAGACTATAATAGATAATTACAAACCTTTAAAGACAAAAGAAGCCCCAATAAAGTTGAAAATAGTATTAAAAGATGACATACCAGTAGTACAGCGTCCACGGCGTCTAGCCTTACAAGAAGAAGAGATTGTAAACCATCAAATACAAGATTGGTTGGCTAATGGCATCATACGTCCTAGCTATTCAGAATATGCCAGTCCCCTTGTATTGGTAAAGAAGAAAGATGGAAGTACGAGAATCTGTGTGGATTATAGAAAGATAAACCAGAAGATGGTGAAGGATGAATATCCCTTGCCGGTAATTAATGATCACATAGATAAATTGTGTACAGCTAGGGTATTTAGTACTTTAGATTTAAAGAATGGATTTTTCCATCTACCAGTATATGAAGATTCTATAAAGTATACTGCGTTTGTGACCAGCAACCCAGAAGGACAGTTTGAATTCCTACGAGCACCTTTTGGTTTATCCATCTGTCCTAAATTCTTTACCAGATATATCAACATTATTTTCACCGACTTTGTAAGAAGAGCGAGAGTTTGTAAGAGATTTTTTACGACGAAAGAGGACTTGAAGACGTATTTTACGAAGTTAAGAAGTGTTTAAAAAATAAAAGAAGATTCATAGCAGCAAAGCGTCTTTATTTGGGTCTACCACATACCCCACCCTACATTCATATATTTCCAAATAATTATATACATTTTTTTGCATTAATTACTTACTATATCTTACCCAAGTGTTTTAATGAAATAATAAACAATTTAAACTTGCAATTGTTTAGTTTTATTTCTATACAAAATGCCCATTAAAGAAATGTAAAAAAAAAGTGTAATAAAATAAGTTAAAAAAACAGCTGTGCAAAAGCGACATTTAGTTTAAACTTGGTTTCGAACGTAGACAGCGATGAACGACGCGCTACCTTAGTGACCACAAGACCAACTCGACTCTTCTAAGCCGCTTTGAAATTTGATCTTAGTTGTAATGCTAGACGCAATATTCTAAAGAATTTAAAGCATATAGTATACTTTCATAAAGTTTATTCTTGCACAGCACAAGCAGCCAACCTTCTCCTCGTGCAAATAGATTTTGTATTTTAAATAATCAGTCCATTGAGACATGATAATAAAAAATCTACCTAAAAAATAGAAAATAAAAAAATGTAAAGAGACGTTGTTTTTGTAATTTAGTAAGGCAAGATAAAATATGTTTGCGCGTAGTCAGTGTATACCCTTAGTAGCATTTGAATACCAGTTTTATAACGAATACGAATATTTATTTTTCAACTACCCACTTATTACAAGTTATGTTAGTTTATATTGAAGATATTCCATCTATAGTTCTTTACATTATTACAAGAAACAGTTTTGGAATAAATTCTAAATTGGATTTGATCTCGCAACTTGTTTTTCTCAGTCTTATACACAGACCACGAGACCAGAATTACTTTGTTAACGCACACACTGTTAACGGCGAGAGAAGCCCGCGGGACGCGGGGGACGAGGGCCGCGAGGCCGCGTCTTGTCGCCGCCCGCCGCCCTCACGCCTGCGCACCGCCTCGCCAGTCTGCTCGGATCACTGGATGAAAACGCGTGTGTACGCGCATCACGCATCGCGTCTAATAATTTAAACCAAACTTACAAACTATTATGTTGGCAACTTCGTGGAGCGAGTGCCATCTGTTATTGGCGTTCGGAACTACAAGCGCCACCTGCCTAGCCGCGACGTCAACATCGGATCGCCGCTGTTGGTGGTGGGGAGGAGACGAGCTCGCCCGGTGGCTCAGCGCGCCCGGCCTCTTTCCTTTCAAACCGTTGAACGGAACACTTGTATTTAGCTACATTATTTAGAACTGATCTTTACTTTTATTATTTGTTTGTTTAATCTAACGGCTGATTTAATTAATTAAGCTCAAACCCTCAATTCACTTTTGAGAAGATTTTGTTTAACTTAAAATGTTTACTTAGGGTTAAACTAATAGTTAAATTATATTTGCTCAATAACATTCAAAGTACCTACATCTACGCATCAATAAAGTAATAATTGTATAGTGATATTGTATTTTATTTTAATAATTACTGTACCTAAAGTGAATACAGTTTCAAGAGTAGACTCGCAAATTATTTAATTAAACATCGTGACCCATTACCCCAACATTATTGGCGACCGTCTATGATAATATTTGTCGAACCTACAAACAACCGCGACCGAAACTTTCGAAAAACGAAAAGAACGTTCGAGTGAACACATGGAGACCGGACACGGTTATCAAGCAAGGAGCAGATTGGCGCTTATGGTGTTCTTCAGCCATTCACGGGGCCTCCGGACTACGCAGACGGCAACATCGTTCAACACCTGCACCAGAGGTCTACCCCGAGGGAAGTAGGCCTGTTTCCTGTGTTCCTACCTATTCTACTTACATACCTATCTTCTTGTTTCTATTTGTGTGAATACAACTAGTATTCACAACGGTTTCGCTCGAACGAGTCTGGTTAGCTTTATCCAAAAAATAAACCTAGTTTTCTTGCCACATGAGGTGGGCGAGTCCATTTTTTACTTGGGTGTGCGTGATTGGCGCGCCTATTCTGCATTTCTGCTTTTGGTAGGTCTAAAATAGCCTATGGAAGAGCCAATACAAGCCTATTAAAAGCACCAGAACCTTTTGGTACCAAAACTGGGTACACCCAATAACACTTGCACGCCATTAACGCAAAATCCTAGGAGCCTACTTTGTTGCAGAAGATTGTGTTCTGTATCTACCAACCTAATATCTTACTGGGAGTTTTAAAATCTAGATTTCATAATAGTAGGTACGTAGGTACCTACTATTATGAAAAATCTAGATTTACAACCCAAAGTGACAGCTATTTCACCAAAGCTTGCCGACTTTTCCAGGTGCGGTGAATGTGCACGGCATGAACATAAATTGAGCTTCGCGTTTGATGAGCTACTAGCTGCCTGCTTGTCTACGCGTTGCAGTGCAGCCGCCTGGTGAGGGTTGCATACTTCGTGCAGTCACAGCTTCTGTGTACCTACTTACCGTGAGTTAGCGGTTTTGAGATTTAAAAAGGTACAGACTACTTATTTACTTACCCAATTCATTGTTGCCTACCTACTTATTTAGAGGTAAGACTTAAGATTTAATTACCTTAGTGTCTATTTAAGTACCTACTTACTTTAAAATAAATATGATAAGATGGATAGTGAGCTAAATAAACAAGAAATGAGTGAAGTTGAACAACAAGATTTTAAAAGTTTGCTAAGAAAATGTAGTGCTATCAAAGGTCAACTTACTAAATTTAAAGAATATTTACACCAAATTTCAAAGTGTAGTCCACTCAGTAGCTTGCAAGCCAAAGAAATAGCAATGAAAATAGATAAATTTTAAGCTTTACTGAGTACGTTTGATATGTTACAAAATAATATTGATTTGAAATGTCTCGATTTGGATGAGCAATTAAGTGAAAGATTGTTAATTGAGGATCAGTTCTTTGCGTGCATTGGCTCAAGAGTTGCACGAATCAGCCCGGCTGTGAAATATCAAAACCCAGTATCTGCATAAAGCCAAATTTTACAGGAGAGCCGAAAAACGATTTCATTTCTTTGACAGCTTGCCGTTTCAATAATATTAGTCGTATCTTCTTGGGAGTTATTGCAAAATTTGAGGTAGGTACATAACAGGCTTTAAAAAAAAAAGTTTTAATGCGTCTATCACAAAATATGTACGTAGAGGAGCAGTTACTAATAAAAACATTGTTTTCTTACACCAAACTTTTTGAGTGTGACAATTTCAAAACCTAGTAAGATCACTTGCTTTGTTTTCATCTAGTTCTAAAATATACTGAGTGGGGACTAAACGCAATTTAATAGACCTAGTAACATCACTTGCTTTGTTTTCATTTAGGTCTGAATGTATTGAATAGGAACTAAATGCAATTTTATAAACCTAGTAAGAAAATATATAATAAAACAACATAAAATATATGGCCAGTGGCCAGGCAGTTTTAATGAAAAAGATAAAAATCAGATAATCGAAAACCAAACACTATTTGTTCACAGTTAAAAAACAAAAAATAATCACTCAAAATATTTGAAAACAGTCAAATAAAAATAAATTATTCGCTTATTAATAATTGTCCACCTGAAACTAAATCAACTGAATTATTTTTAGTCGGTAAATTTGTCCAAAACTCCCTTCTGTTCATTGGCATGAGCTGTAACAAAGTTCTTACTATGCCTTCCTTTTAACTTTCTTTAATACTTCTTGGAATATTTTTTAAGGTTGGCATGGTCAAGGGATTGTGTTTTTTCATAAGAAAATCCAATTCGGAATAATGAGGTTCAAAATAATCATTCTTATAAAACATATTGCGGCATCCATTTACAAATTTTACTTCAACCAAAGAACTAAGCAAAAAATTATTCAAGGGATCAAGGTCATCATTGCGTCGCGGTGTGCGTTTCTTTTTTACCCACTCATACGATTTTTGGACTTCGATAACTTCTATATTTGATCTGCAACCCAAAATTACATTCTTAGTCTTCAAAATCGTACACAGCATCTTTTTTTTTAATCTGCTTCTCTATATTGCCATGAACTCCATCAGCTGACATATAAGTGTGTCCTTTAGTTAGGTATTTCAAAGTCAAACTTTCTAAATTGCAAAACCCAGAGTTTATTATAGTAACAAGTGATGTAAAGAGGATCCAATTTTTATTTTGAGCTGTGCAATTGTCACACCACAATATCAAATGACTAATATCTCTTTCTTTTTCGATCATTGCTGCAATTGCATTAACAATGTCATTAGCGTCTCGTCCAGAATAGGCTTCATGCCATAGAACACAAATACTATTAACAATAGTTTTCTTTCTGATTGGTGCAAATGTCAAGTTGAAAGTTATCATTCTACTCAAGAAAAAGGATTCTTTGACTTTAGGCATGTCGGGTAATAACATAACTTTTTGTAAATCCATAGAATAGTATCTCACAGAGGAAGTATTTTCTAGGGAGGCATCTTCTTGATACTTTTGTATTGCTTTACTTGCTTTAGCTTTATGATCTCCGTATGCAGTTTTAACATCCTCTGGAATATCAGCACCTTCATTTACTTTAAGTCTTTCTTCATACAGCCCATAATCTACACATTTATCGCCTTATAGATATTTGAATGATATCTTCATAGTCTTCAATGTCTGTCTATATATTTCTTTACACAATTTGAAATTGGGATTTTTGGTTTTAAAGTCGCTAAACATTTTATTTACAGTCAATATCCTAGGGAGATATCTAATATTAGGTGCATTGCTTTGTCGGTTATGGCTAACTGCTGGGTTGTAACTAAGAATATGAGCTTCAACATCGTTTCTGGCAATTTTGGGCTTCTTACCCCCCTGTTTTCCTTTACATTTTGATATAGTGGTTTACGTTTAATTGCTTTGCTTAATTCTGTAATAACTGAATCATTTTTATATCCTAAAGTGTTCAAGAAAAGTTTTCGGCATACCTGGACATCAGTATTATTTTTTTGTAGAAAGAAGGATCTGGTGTCATTTTTCTTAAAATTAGAGTCTGGGTTTTCGTTATTTATTGTTCTCCTTTGTATGTTTTTGATAGCAATACATTTATTTAAAAACTGTCTTCGTAAAGCATAATTCATGTTCCAATAATTATTCCATATGAGTTTTCTTTCATCCACAGTAAATAAGTTACAATCCCTTTTACATTTATTGCCACAACCATTTTGTATGAAAGAGTATTTAGCTTTATTACGGGTTGTTCTTTTTTGTTCAATATTAGCATGAGCAGGATTTACGGATGCTTCTTGTTGATTGTTTCTATCGCTATCATTATTTATAACTGTAGAATTGTTGTTATTGCAATTTAAATCTGTATTATATAAATGGGTTCTGGATAATTAGCAATAAAATGTACTGTCTCTGTGTGTGTTGTTTGTATATGCGATGCAGCAGGTTCTTGATTAGTAAATATAAGTGAATTCGGGTAAGTTGCTATCAATACTGAATGTTGCGGTACATTACATGGAAGAGCCGGAATGTTATTCTAAATTGGAGGATTGCAATTAGTATCATCATCAGATTCACTAGTTTGTTCTATGTAGCTTGTTTTAATATTTAGATACTTTTCAATTGAGAAACTTGGATCCGCTACCGAATCATCACTGTCCATAAAATTTGAAATATCCGAAACATTTTCAATAAACTCTTCCATGCTTCCATCACTTTGCTGAGAAGAAAATGGTACAGGATTGTCGTAGATGTTGAATGGAGCATCTTCAGTTAGCAAAGCAGTGATATCAGTTGAGTTAGTAAGCGAAAGGTTGTTAAAGGGTATATCAGTGAGTGAAAAATTGCTATGCAATGCATTCGAAGATGGTGTTGTTAGGGTCTGAGGGTTGTAAGCAAAATTTTGTTCATGCATTTGAGTACTGCTAGCTGATGCAGGCAAACTTGAGGTGTTTTCATTTAATCTGAAATAAAATACGTTATATAGCCATGCCATCACCAAAACGTTGCTTATTGTGTAGGAAACAAAAAGCAAAGAAAACATAACCTTTTCCTTGCAGTCGGGTAAAAATAGAGGTAGCTTTACAGATCGTTTTTTGTAATCCACAGGAGAATTTTACACACACTTAAGAATTGCGTGGTCATTTTCAATTATTTTAGTGGTATTTTTTTAGAAAATACCAGAATATTTAGAAAAAGTCAATGTTATTTCTCTAATCAGCTACCCACCCAACACAACCCTTAAATATAATCACGCACTTCTGAATCAACCTGTAATAATAATACCAGAGTACGAGGAAATCACAATAGTGAGTACCCCTTCGGGGATAGTGGTCGTGAGCACATAATAATAATTATGTTATTATGTGTCGTAGTAGATTGCAGTAGAATCTGTGATTTAATCATTACCCTCGTGCTGCAAAAAACGTATGAAACCGTAGCTCGTAGGTAGCAGAAGGTACATAACATAGCAATACCTAACAAACATGTTTTGTGCAAAATGAATTGAAATAAAGTCTTAGTGTATTTGTGCATAAGCAAGATCCCACACCCACCCAGTTCCCAGTTTCTAAACATTCAATATTGTAGTTCAATAGATAGGTAACGTTATTTTTCTTCTCAGTAGGTACCTATCTTTAATCTTTAGTTATAGAAACAAATCAAACTTGCAAAAACCAAGCAATCACATATTCATTAAAACCAAACAAGACACAAAACAAAATCTTGCCAGATACCAACATATCTTACATGCTTGTGTTATTATTTTGAGGTTATGGCTTTTATTCATACAAAACCTTGAAAAACAAAAAATCTTGACAACATTATACACTGAAGCGTACTTACATTTCACCATGTTGTTCTCTTAAAGCACTCAAGATTAATTTCGACCTATAAAACTGATTTTAACTCATTTTTAGAGACAAAAACACGCACTTCCAACGACTTCTTCTCACTTACTAAAGTTGCGCGGGAGTTTTGACGTTTATTTCAACCATTTCATTGACTTAGTATCTACATGAACCATTTTATATCTAAGTAACTAACGTATTACGCTTGGTCAGTTTTGATACTTTGAGTAACTTGCATAGAAAAGAGTATAAAAATTGATAGAATCAACTAAGTGTTAATGAATAGACGCAAAACCTTTTTCGTGGATATCTAAAAAAAACTATTTTTATACAAATTTCAAAACTTAATTAGGTTTTGCATTTATTCGTTAACATGTTATGTAAACAATTTAGGTTAAGTTAATGCTTCGTCTTTAGTAATAAAATAACGTTAAAAAGTAAAAAATATATTAAACAAGGGTTTACATAAAAAAAACCAACACTAAATTATTAATGATGGTAGCTCCTCTTGCTCTTCACACATCAGCTCGTCAGGGTTATCATCATGTCTATCATCAGTATCATCAGTTCTACCGAAGTGTCTTGTGGCACCACTCGAGCAAATTATCCCAAGATATTTAAATTACGCCAATTATCACCGTAATGAGCGTTTAGCAATGTGTTGACATCTCTCAGTTTCAACTGTTTTACTGCCACTCCCTGTGATATTACAGTTGGAGCAATCATTGCGGATTTTTTGTCCTTTTTACAAATATTTTTATATGTCCCTAAATCTTAATTGTAATGCAGTTCTCCTCTAAAGCCAACCATTTGATTAGATCTGCTGGCCCTTTTGAGATAAAATCTTTTACATTTGGCGAAAGGAACATGCCATTTACCGACATTTAAAAATGTATCCTTTGCAGCGGTTTTCCAGTCTAATACTTGACACGCTGATGCGTTTATGGTGGTTGAATGTTCGCTCACTACTTCCATGTATTCACGCGGCCTTATTATATTTTCCATTTTTCGCAACTGTTTTTCAATGCGAGCGAAGACTCTATCTGCCGGTAGAAAGGAATGCCCCACTACAGGGAACACTATTTCAACATGTTTGATATGAGCTGGTGCGTCTTGGATCAACCACTTTGAGAGCATTGCTATTAGCATTGTGTTCTTATTTTGTCCGGAACAACCGTCGGCTATAATCCGAAGTTTATTACATTCTGGTAAGTATACCGTATTACGAAGTCGATGATAAACATCAGATACTATTAGGTTAGAACCCTTTGCATATTCGTCATCAGTCCAACAAAAGCTAAATAATTTTTCCTTCGTCAATGGTGATTTTGAATGGCCTTCAACTACCGTAAAGTTATAAAAATAAAGCTGCCTGGAGTAATACCTACTTTGGACTGGAATCTTTGGTAAGGCCATGTTCTTCTGACAGTCGAAAGATAATATTTTCAATGAAGGATCTTCTGCTTTTAACATCGTAAAAAATGCTTGCTTTTGTGCAGTTTTTTCAGCCATCAGCCGAGTTTTATCACTTTCACTCGATGGTTTTAATTTTTCAGTCAACTGCAAACACATTGAGCATACGTCCACTCGCGGACTACCAAATCCCAAATTAAAAGAAGTATTAAAAATTTGTCGGAAACATAGGGGTTTTACTTTGAGGTCCTCAGCTGCATGATTATTATACATTTTTGCTATTTTATTTATACTAAGTTCTGCAGGTAGATACACACGCTTAGTACTACCTCTGCAATAGTGAGGTTTCAGAGCATTTAAAAGTTTTTATAAATGAAATTTTACTTTGTTTTTTGTCTATGTATTTATGAGATCTGTGGTCTCCACCACAATTTTCTTTTGGGAAATTCCCTGATAAGTAAAAGTTTTTTACCACGTTTTCTATTCGGTACCTGTTTATATGCAATATTTGCAGAAAACTTTTTCGGCAAACGAAAATCATCTTTTTTTGGGATCTACTGCAAACCCTGTACATCATTTGCATAGCTCTTGGTTTGTAGTGGTTAGAATTATTCCGAGAACGTCGTCGTTTTGTTTTTACAGCTATCACATGTTTTAGGATATATGCATCTTGCTTTACTTTGTTGTTCATGGTATAAAATGATTTATGAAAGCATTGTAAATCAATCATTGTTATTGCAGAGCATTGCAGCTTTTTATCTTTATGTGAACATGTCGGCTTAATAGGCAATCCTTTAGAAGCGTATTTGGAACAAATAGTTAAAAATTTTATAGATTGTTAACAAATCACCACTATTACACTTATATGATAGGCCCACGACTTATATATTAAAGGACATGTCCAAAAATGTATGGACCAAAAACCCAGAATCGACAGGAATGAAATGTATACCAGTGGATTGACATTGAAATATAATATAATGTTACCAAGGGGGCAACCCTGAAATCGTTATAGTATAGGAGCTAGGAGCAAAATAAAATAAGAAAAAAAAATCGTTTAAAACAATAGTAAAATAAGTTTACGTCATGTTGTGGCTTAATATGACGTTGTTTTAATGTTGTATCACTTGTGATAATTATCATCAACACATTTCACAAGCAACAGCAACATAATAACAACATCATATTAAATCACAACATAACAAACACTCTGTTTTTTGTATATTTTTTTTCTTTTGGCCCATAGATACTACAATCGTTACAGTACTGTGTGTATTATTGGTAATTCTGTGGCTAAAGATTGCAAATATAAAAATAATTGGTATAGTATAGGAGCTAAGAGCCATGTTGTGGGTGAGAATATCGTTGTTAATCATTTATTTTCATAATGTAAGTCTTATTGTGATAAGTTCTAATGATATTTCCTATAACAACAACGACATTCTAATCCACAATAACTTGTGTTACACATGAATGTACAAGCAAAAGAAATACTCTAACTTTTATACTTATTTTTGTTCGCTCATAGATACTACAATCAACGTATTGTGTGTTATTGGTAATTATGTTGCTTTGGATAAAAAAAAAATCAACAATTATTATCATAAAAACTTTATTGCCCAAATAATCAAAGAAAATACAGTTTGGAACTATACACAAACTATACACGAACTAAAAACATGTACGCGGTTTTGTTGTAATTGTAACAGTAATCTCTTTTATTTATTAATTATTTTCTATGTCCAAACATACTAAGTCTAAAAATCCCGCAGGTTGAACACTACACCTACAGTATGGTAGTATGGTACAGCATGAAGTTAGTTCTAGATGGCATGCAAATCGATAACTATGTTCAAGTTGTATATTCTAGTATTTTTATATTAAGAACACGTGTTTCGTAACAGTACAATTAAACAGTGTGAATAAATAAATATTATTGTTTTGTAGGTAGTTGTTGCAAAAAGTACTTTATTTTAGTTTTCGAGGGTGCTAAAGACGACAGTGAGATCAAAACGAAAATCCAAGATGGCGGCTGCGAAAATTTTCAATTTTTCCGACATGGGTGTCGTTTTCATAGTTTTTGATGGTGCTAAAGCCGATAGAGAGGTCAAAATGAAAATCCAAGATGGCGGCTGCGAATATTTTTAAATTTTCCGTCATGGGTGTCGTTTTCATAGTTTTCGATAGTGCTAAAGCCGATAGTGAAGTCAAAATGAAAATCCAAGATGGCGACTGCGATATTTTTTAAATTTTCCGTTGTGGGTGTCGTTTTCATAGTTTTCGATGGTGCTAAAGCCGATAGTGAGGTCAAAATGAAAATCCAAGATGGCGGCTGCGAAAATTTTCAAATTTTTGATTAATTTTAATATTTATCGTTCATCACTACTGCATTTTCGTTATTTTTTTTCCATACGCCAAAGAAGTATAACTTCTAACGCGTGTACATAAGTACACCCACTCTTTTTTTCGAACTGAGTTTTTTTTACTAGGATTTCCTGTCTTTTTTTTAAGTATTAGACAACGCTCAATACAACACTCAATTAGTATCAGACAATACTTAGTCCATACTCTTGGACACATAAAAAAATCTTATTAAATGAAAAATTCAGTGTGCTTCCTAGCATCCACTTTCGATAATTTTTATTATTTCGATAATTGTTTTGATTCTCTTGCTCGTTAAAATCGAGGAATCCCCGTGGTCTGCGGCCGGCCTGCATCATACCATACAACAGACATGATGTTTTGCCGTTTTTATAAATAATGGTACGGAATTCTTCGTCCGCGGGTCCCACTCGTACTAGGCCGGTTTTTTCTTTCTCACAACCTCATTAACTTCGACATCTATCCAAGTGTCATTCGTTCTACTACTACATTTTCTCTGCGCAAGATCACATATTTAGTGAAAGTGGCTTTCACCGTACTGCTTTTCACAATATTTCTTATCCTTCTTAGCCTTATTTTTACTTCCCCTTTACCCTTACCCTTTTTTTACTCTCAGTTCATGCTGTCTACTTTTATTGTTACTAAAGCATTCACAGGAACTCGAATTCGTTGTCAGCAATGCTTGAACATACCAGATTTATACTTTTTTTTGTTTTAGGGAAAACATACCACCAATTTGAAAAACCACATATCTATAAAACATCCGGAAGAATATTTACTGGTAACTAATATAAATAAAGAAAATGTCAATCAACCAAGTACTTCTAAAGATACTTCTAACTCGGAAAAAGTAAAAAAATTGTGTGTAAGATTAGTAACAACTCATGGACGACCATTTGCGATGCTACAAGATGCTGCATTTCAAGAAATTATTAATATTGCAGTCCCATCCAATTCTAAAACGAAAGGGATAAAGAAGGTTGGCCATGGCGTACTAGACGACGAGACGATAGTCTACACATATGCCATATATATGAAAAATATCCTTATTTTATGAGGTTTTATATAACACAAAAAATATCTCTTTAAATAGCCGGAAGAAAAAGATATCCATTTATTTTTATTTTTGTAACCTTTTTAACAATTAAGTTGAATAATAGTTTCAGAACGCACCTATTGACAATTCATTTCGCGTATGAAATGACTTCGAATTCAAAGAATATAATATTAACGTTTTTTTGGACAGTTGTAAACTGTAAATCAACTCAAATTATTATGTAAGCGTCAAATAAATTGCTGTGCTGATTTATAATGCACTGTGTTCTTTTAAAAAAAATGTATTTAAGTTCTAGGAAGTATAAGTGATTTGCTCATTTGCGTACATCGGAACGTCATTTGTCATCAACAAGTTACTTAATCTGTGGTCATCGACCCGCGCTATTGATTGACACCCGGCATCCCGACAATCGATTCGCATCCTAGTCGCTTCGTTTTTGTTGTTGTTATTTTGGTTCCTTCTGTTGTTTTTATTCCCTTTTGTTATTTTGACCTTGGCATTGTTTTACGGACTGATAGCTACCACTTGTGACGATTACTCTGTGCTTTTGATTTCTGGACACCGATTTTACTTCTTGGATATTTGTGTGAGACTGTTGAGACATCATGCAGACGCCGCAACTAGCTCTGCGCTTGCTGTGTGTTAATTGTAACATACGCATTGATACACTTCACCGGCATCTCGTTTTTGAGCTTGATACGAGAGTAATATCTAAGATCTGCGAGTGGAATTCTCCAGTAATAGTACGTATCATATCTACTTATTTTATTACTCTATGATTATCCATCACAAACAATCGTACATTATAATACAATTCAAATTCCTATTTTAGATAACTGAAGAAGATTATATATGTGATGCCTGCAATCAATTGGCAATGCAGCATGTCAACTCTGGACTCGCGAATGAACCTGGTGCCTCAGCTTCCCGTGGCCACATGCATGTTTGCATACTTTGTGGAAGTTCTCTGCGTGACCGTAGATGTGACGCTATTGTGAGGGAGAATCCTTCTCAGTTGCAACAAGCAATTCAAATAGAACTGGAAAATAGAATTGCCCCACGGCAGGTAATTTTATTTATAGTTTACTATCAATGTTATAGTGAATTCATCTCTGCAACTTATATTATTTTGTAACAATGATTTTATTTGCTTGTGTTTAATAATAATGAGACGAAACATTCCTATTAAGACCAGGCTGTATGATTGTTTCAGGTGACTTCATCAGACCACATTTGTCATCCCTGTTGGATGAGAGTTAAGAGAGTTGTAACTCTCAATATGCAGGAAAATATAGAGCAGCAGGCTGAGCCGGAGCCAGAGCAGCTGGAACAGGAGCTAGAGCTAGAACCAGAGCCGGAGCTGCACATAGAGCCAGAGCCTCAACTCCAAGAACCTCGAAGTTCTTCAAACACCGACCAGCATGCTGAAGCGGTGCCCAGGATAATTCACTTGTCGCAGTATAAACGAGCTCCGAATACTGCAGCAAATTGCGTATTTTATGGTTGCCAGAACACAGATTTACATAGAATATCTGATCCTCTAAGAGCAACAACTCTAAGCAAACACAAATATTATTTGCCTATACATGCTCGTATATGTGTAGAACATACATTCAGTACTGATTGGGATATGTTGTTCAATTCTGAAAATAGTATTAGTACATTTACGTCTGAACAAGTGGAACATGCATTTTCTTTTATAAATGCTTTTAATACATTTCTTGATTTCTCAAGTATGGAGAGTGTTGAAAGAATTGATGATCATTTGTTTCATTATTGGCTTGGAATGAGTAAGCTACAATTTGAACTAATATTATATGAAATTCCACGTCTTATAGAGATAAGAAGAGGCATTTTGGGTTTGGGTGCTCTTCTAATGAAGATGCGAACTGGTGACTCGGATGACCGGTTATCCCAGCTATTAAGGGTTCCAAGACGAACGTTAGAGAGATTAATGGATAAGGCTAGGGAAATCTTGGTACAAGACTTTGTCCCTAGAAATCTGGGACTTCAACATATATCTCGTGAACAATTGTTACAACACAATTTAATGATTCCAAATGCAATTTATAATCAAAATAATGAAAATACTGTAATTATATGTGATGGGACTTATATTTATATAAACAAAAGTTCTAATTATATGTTCCAAAAGGACACTTATTCACTACATAAGTATAGAAACTTATTAAAACCATTTTTGCTGGTGACACCTGATGGCTACATTGTAGACTGCTTTGGCCCATACAAAGCTACCACATCTGATGCAGACATAATGAAGTCTCTTTTCAGAGATGAAAACACTTCTCTCAGACAATACTTTCAAAATAATGATATTTTTATTCTAGACAGGGGATTTAGAGATTCCATTAATTTATTAGAGGCTTGCAGCTACAGAACATACATGCCGGAATCCCTGCTTGAGGGTGAACATCAGCTCACCACTGAGCAGGCTAATAGGAGCCGCTGTGTAACCATATGCCGTTGGGCGGTGGAAGTTGTTAATGGATACTTTAAACGAGATTTTAAAATATTCCGGCAAGATTTTTTTAATAAAACTGTCTCACATATGATGCAAATGTTTTCCATAGCTGCAAGCCTTTTAAATAAATTCGGTGTTCGATTAAGAAATAGGAATGATGCTGAGCAAATCATAAATGTGATTAGGGAACGATTTCCATTAAATAATAATTTGTCTGATTTTGTAAACACCATGAATATGAATAGACGAACATCTGATTTTAGTAGTATTACAGCTTATTCAAATAGTAATATTGTATTCCCCCGTCTAGAATATAATGAAGTTATTTTATTTGCTTTGGGAACATACCAGATCCGACAGGCAAGATCCTATTATAGTGAACATGTCCGGTTTCATGGAGGATATCGCATTGAAATAAGCAGGGAAAATATAAATGTAACAGAGTATCGTTTGAGAGGAAGTGGTAATAATTCTCTGATAAGAGGCAAAATCAAATCCAGACACATTTCTAGAAAATTATATTATGTTTATATATTAATTGAAAATAATGTGTCTGGAAGGGACGGTATAACAGAGTATTGCTGTAATTGTTTAGTTGGTAGAAGAACCGTTGGGTGCTGCGCACATGTTATGACGCTTGTGTGGTACCTAGGATGGGCCAGGCATCAGTCAGCAATATCAGCGCCAGCAGCATTTCTTGATGCTGTAGTTGTAAGAGAGGATGATGAATAAAAAATGTATTTTGTCTAGCCTATTTCTTTTATTTAAGTACTCCTATATCCTAACATTACACTTCACATACTCCTGCTGAACCTATCATTACTTTATTTTTCAATACCTATGCATCTTGAGCATTGATGAAAACTAGAAAGCAGTAGGCATCTATCGACCAACTCTCTTCAGCCAGAATTGAAGTGGCCGAACCGTAAAAAAGCCTTACTACACATTGTGCAAGTTAGTTTAATGAACGAGGTGTAGTTTTCTTTGAATTATTTGTCAAAATCTGTTATCGAAGCGGACCTTCGAGTCGGCTTGATGGATGTATTTTTTGGCCAATTCTCTGAATGAAATCGAAATAAATGGAAACGGTATCACCTCGCTTATCGCTAATTATATTTATAGGCTACGAGTGCTACGCCACCGTCGTCGGGTAAATTATTGATTCTAACCTCAAAAGTATTGACGTTATTATAAAAAATCCTGGCCCTTTAAACACGATTTACAAAGATGACGGTGCTTACAACATAAAAACAAACTTATCTGACAATATTTTGATTTTGTACACGACAAATAAAAGTCTAGTCCAGCACCTATAGAAAATTGGCCATTGTTCTTTAAATGTTATTAAAGGAATGATACCTCAAAAGGCATACCAAATAAAAAGGAAAATTTCATTAGAAGTTAAAAATATTATGATAAGTTTAAAATTGGATTCGGCATCTTACGTTGACAGGAATTTTTTGGGTATAAACTTGCAGTATATGAAAAACGGTCAGATTATAATAAGAAATCTAGCTGTATTAGAAGTGTTGGAGAGACAAACCGCAGAATATCTAAAGGAAAAACTTTTGGAAGTTTTAAATGAGTTTATGATTTCACATACACAAATTTATTCAATAACCACAGATAATGGCAGTAATTTTAAAAAAAATGACAAAGTTGTTGACTGAATTTTGCTACACAACTGCTCAAACTGAAAATAACTCCGATTTCGATAATGAGGCCAGCGGTGAGAACGAGGAAAATGAGGTAAATGATTATGATGATGATGATGAAGAACAAATATCTGACAGGTATGAAATCAATGAAAACACGGACCTATACAGTTTTATCAACAGTGGGTATAATGACTCATTCAAGCCACGTACAATGTTTTGCGCTGCACATACTTTACAACTTGCTGTAAAAGACGCCTTTAATGAAAATTTGGATGCAAAAATTACCACACAAACTGCACGAAGAGCTGTTAAAATCTTACGCCGACCAAATTTAAAAAATATTTTAAGAGCCTCCAATTTAAATAAACCGATAATTGACTGTCCAACGAGGTGGACGTCTACCTATCAAATGTTGGTACGGTTGTATTCATTAAGAGATGTTCAAGACTCTGATCTTGCGAGTATTTTTTCTGATAATTTCTGGATGGAAATCCAAAATTAATTGCTTGCCTTAAACCTATTTATGAGGTGACAGTAGCATTACAACGCGAACAGCTCACGATTGGTGACTTTTTCACAGAATGGCTTAATTGCAAAATAAAGTTGGAAGCTATTAGAACCTCATTTGCAGAGGACTTAGTTAAAGCCATGAAAGGTAGAGAAACTGATTTATTAAATAATGATTTAGTCATAGAAAATTTATATTTAGATGGTCGCCTCAACGTAATTTTGTGTGATCAAGAATGTGAGAAGGCAAAAACATTAATAGCGCAGACTTTCCAGCAGTTGCAATCTCTCACATTATCTGAGTCTCCAACCGAAATTTCCGAATTACCAGATGACTCTAGCACCAGGCAGCATGGTCAAACAACACTACCATTCGAAAATTATTTAAAAGAAACTGAGGCAACTCGTGGGTTAGCTGGGAGGTCGTCATTAAATACATTTGATGGAATGTTAAGTAAATTAAGATTTGAACCCAGACTACCGTTGAATACCAATATATTAGCCCACTGGGCGAACAAAGGAGAATCAATTGATTCCTCTTTAATGAAAGTAGTTAATGTAGTATTTGCAGCTCCTGCTACGCAGGTATCAGTGGAGCGGTTATTTTCATCGGTAAAATTTATATTAAACCCTCTAAGAAGTAATATGAGTGGAAGTTTGTTACAGGATATAATGTTGATCCGTTCAAATCCAGATTTATTCGAATGAGAGAAATACTTTTAAAACGTGAAAAATAATATGTACCTACAAGTATTGATTGTCAGTGCACCGTTAGGTAATAATTTTCCTTTGTTCTCACTAGTTTCAAAAGTAAAAATAAAATGTAAGTACCTATTTTTTTAATGTTGGGAGACCACTAAGTATATTAAAGGTGAAACAGTTAAAAAATATAGTTTGCTCTCACTAATTCGATTCATTAGTTCGACCATCGAAATACAGAGATTTTTTCAGTTATTCGACCGCAACTTAGGATGTAAGAGCGAGCGAAACGAGCAAGAAATCATTGTTTGTGCTGGTTCACCTTTATTATACTTAGCGGTCTCCCAACGTTCAATAAATAGGTGCTTACATATCATTTTTACTTTATAAATGCTTTTTGAGGCGATTGTATTTTTTTTTAACCGAGCCATAATATCGTTAATTGTTGATTTCCAATTTTTGTGTAATAATTTTAAATAATAATGTCGTCATTGAATAAATAAAAATCTTTAAAAACATGGTATTTATTATTAAAATACACAATTTTTCATTATTACTGCTTTTGTTTTGATTGTTGTTCATGAACACTTTGCATGACCATATGAACTATTTGATGCATACATTTGTTACGTCGTCCTTCTTCTAACTTGCTTAGATATTTTGCAATTAATAAAGAAAAAGAATAACACTCATGAATATCATCTTCCTTGCTATTGTTTGAGTTATCAGTATTTGTAGCCTTATCTTCCATTTCTTTAGAGTCATTCTTAAAAGACAAATCGGGAGTAGACGCATTATCGTCTAATGTCGGTTGCAATGTCGGTATTGACACGCATGAAGGATCGGTTGTCCTTAATTCCTGAAAATATATTGATTCACTTTCGTCTGAGCTTCTGTCGCTGTCTGAAATATATATGTGGTCAAAAAAACATAAAAATTCTTGTTATAAAACTAGTAATAAACAATTTAGTGGCATATTGTAATAATATGTTATATCATATTATTAAAATATGCTATGGTAATAATATGATATTATTACCATAGATAAATGATGCAAAATGCAAATTAAATGCATAAATGACGCAAATGATGCTTTTATGGTAAAAGCATCCAGTTTCTAATAATTTTAAAAGCTTTTATGACATAAAATCAGTATAAAATGAAAATATGAAATGACTTTCTTTTCGAAAAGTGTCGCTAAGAAGACAAGTAGAAAATAGAGTACAACTTTACAACAGCCTTCCTAATGACATAAAAGTATGTGGCAAATTAAATATTTACAAAAAAAAACTTAAGTGGCATATTTACAGTCACTATTTTAATTTTTTCAATTTTCAACTTTTATGCAATGCTGCTGAACAGATTGTGAAATTAAACTTTAGAATAATAATATAAAACGCACTAAGCTAAAGCTGTATTTATATTAAGTAATTAGATAATTTGGATATTATGGTGTTGGTATGCTCGTGTTATAATATGCTTGTTTTTTATTTTTCTAACAGCATGGCTGAATCTGCAGATAAGAGGACATCGAAAGCTTGGCAATATTTTACAGATTTAAAAAATAACAAGGCGAAATGTAACTTTTGTGCTAAAATTATGGGTACGACTTTACATTGACGTCTGTCGAATTGAGGGTGGTAGGACGGTGGGGGGGGAGGGGTACTACCCCCCCCCCCCCTTAAAAGGAAAAGTTGCGGAGACCCCCCTTTTCGAGTTTTTTGAATTTTTAATTCTGATATATTTTTCTCATTTTATGGTTCATTTTCCTCATTTTTTTATTATCGCAATAAATAATAACTGTAAAAAACCAGGGGGACCCCTTGGGGGGTTCTCCTCTACGAAGGGGGAACTGATTCAGAGGGATTTCTGTATCTATTTTGAGACCGCAACGTCTCCGGGGCTGCGGGAAGAGCAGCCTCTACGCCCTTGCTGGAGGCTGCTCTCCCTACGCGCCTCCGGCTCTATAAAACACTCTAGGGGTAGGACAGACTCGTAACAGGTGGAGTCGGGGTCAATCAATTCGGTTCTTTGACATAAGTTGAACCTAACCAATTTTATTTGTTATCTGCCATAATAGGTACTGTTAAAATAAACGTTACGTTTCGTTCCATAAGCAGGTAAACACTACACATTTTAATTTTAATAGCTCGTAATGAAAATAATGCTGTGATTTAAACATAAACTGAAATATAAACTGTTAAATGTATGTGTACATGAAAAGTATTGAAATGAGTACAAAATATAATTATTTACATACATTTATATAAATAAAATGTTACCGAACGTATGACACCTTAACCGTAGGTAAAACGAAACGTTAAATGGTGAGAATTCTATGTTATCTGTGGTAGGAATTGACATAAATATTGCAAAAATAATTGATTTTCAATATTTTTTTTCTCAAAAAGTACGCGTTTCCGCATGTTGAAACTTTGCGTGTGTGCTTATAATAGTGTAAAGTTTCTGTAAAAAAAATATCAACTCCCAACTCGGCGGACGTCAATGGAAAGCTAAGCCAAACTATGTCTTACAAAGGTGGTGGCCCATACAATTTAATTCGTCATACTAGAACTCAACATCCTGGTGTTTTAGATTCAAATCCACAAAGAAACAATTTGGAAGAAAATTATATTCAACCCGATGTTATCGTATCAACCTCTGAAAATGTTATTGAGGAAAATAATACCGATCCTGCTGTACCCTCACCTGTTGGAACCACTACACGTATTTATTCTGATAATATAATGTTTGTTCGTATTAATTCGGGAGCAAGCATGGTAATTTTTTTGTTCTATTTTGTAATTATTTTTTTACCGTTGACCTCGCTTTTATAATTAATCTTATCCCTACAGGTGGCTATTCTACAAATTATTCGTCATTTTTGGTGTAATTTATGTAATTATGAGAACAACGGTGTTTTTAATAAAAAAATATGTCGCAGAATCGACACAGATGCACAATTATTATAATCGTTATTGAGTATTGTTAATTTAGAATAACGCCATCTATCATCGTTTGTCGGAAACGTCAAGCAGTGTGCTTGGGTGAGGTCAATACAGAGCTTGGCAAGTCTTGTTGACAGCTGTCAGTTGTCATTGCTTGACATTGGACGCATTTGACTTGGGAGACTTTTAATTGGTAAGACACGAGCGCGAACGGTCGTGCTCCAAGCCTGTATCGAACTTACCGCGTTTCCGTACTTTAATCCATTTCCATCGGCTTGATCATTTGAGATTTTATTATTTTGTTATCGGAAGTGAATAAATAGGCGGTTGTAATCAGTGTTGAGACTATTATTTCGTGCCTCCACCATGTCGAACTTGAACTCTGACTACGATGTACCCCTAATGGTTGAACTACCCTCGTCAAATATATATGTTATTTAAAGAAATTATTGAACTAAAATTTGTACTTACATTCGGACTAATGGGTTAATAAACTTGAAATTTTGCTGCAAAGAAGAATGATAGTGACAAATTGTTTGACACAGTGATATCTTCGCCTAGATCATAGTCTTTTGTTAACCGACTTCCCAAAAAGGAGGAGGTTCTCAATTCGACTGTATTTATGTTTTGTATAGTTTGACTTTGAAAATCTTTTGCCAAAGATTCACGAGAGCTGCTATGATGAGATGGAAAAAATCCCGACGGAACTTCATGGATTTCAAAAAATATTACGGAACTTGGCTTGAAGCAAACATCGACTGGCCTAGTTGTATACGACCAACAGTTGAAAGTTCTGAAACAAGCTGTCCTGAACCTAAACCTTCGATATCAACAGTTGAAAGGTCTGGAACAAGCTTTCCGGAACCTTCGACATCATCGGTTGGAACGATGACGAAGAGAAAATCAACACATCGAAAACCTTTTGAAGAACTAAGTACTCAGCAAAAAAGCGAAGAACAATGGACCGCGAGGTTGCGATAGAAGTGAATTAACATAACATACAACTGCAGTTCAATTGAGAGAACAAGATTTAAAGAACCCCGAAGCAACTGACAAATTTATGGAAATTATTAGAAAACTATCTAAACCTGTGTTTTCGCCCGAAAAAGCGCTGGGACAGTTTCTTTCTTTAAAGCTTTCAAAATGGCAATATGTAACTTTGAGGGAAACAGCCATACGAGAAGGTGCAAAGGACGTATATCCTTCTTATTACAAAGTACAGAACTATAAATTACAGTGCTATCCCCCATAGGCAACAATCACCGTGACAGATTATTCAGCTAAGATCACGTTGCAGGGTTTGCTTGACGAAACAGCGCGAAGAATTTTAGAAAGTTTGCCTGAAGTTATAAATGACAAGTGTTTGACTATGATATGCAAGTGGGGATTCGATGGTGCTTCTAATCAAAGTAGATACAAGCAGAGTGTACAAAGGTGTACGACGGTGGTCTATTTGGAGAAATAAAAGACTGTTTCGCGCTCCCGAATAACTATATTGAGTTACCACACCAGACAATATACAAGTTATCGTGCTAACAATCTTCTCTCAAAAAATACAAAAAATCAAAAAACTACTTATAGTTTCCGATGTAACGAAACCATAGCGCGATCTATTTCGACCCCAACACCATCTAGGGAAGCAAGACTTTAACTTTTGTCATTGACTTATTGGATCGTGCTACGGTTCCGCTCAATACCGTAAACACAGAGTATGAGTGACCAAGACGATTAAAGTATTTTCATGACTTCCCTGGTACCACTTAAAATCACTTGTGAAGAAGATAGTATTTGGATAAATCCAAGGCCATGCTATTCGTCATATTGTCGCCCAGTGCAATTCATATTTATGCAAGAAAGTAATTTTGTTGTTAATGACATGACATCAAAAGCAGATGAAAGACGAGATTAAGGCACTTCGCGGTCGCCCCTCATATTGCGGAACTAATGCTGTCGATTCTAAATTAATAATGACTATGATTGATGGAAAGATTTGCACCTACCTATCAGATGCAAAATCAAGTTCTAGCTGCTACCTTTGTTTAGCAAAACCTTCAGAAATGAATAACTTGGATTCTGTGAAGGAAGACCAGTGTCTGTCGACCTCTATAAATTTGGACTGTCAACATTACACGCTCGTGTCAATACCATGGAATGCCTTTTAGATATAGCTTATAGGCTTGACCTCAAGAAATGGGCAGTGCGTGGAGATGATGACAAAGCTGTCTTCCAAGCAAGAAAAAAAATTACAAGATCGTTGCAAAGCTGAACTAAACCTTTTGATAGACATAGTCAAACAAGGATCCGGAACAACAAATAATGGAAATACAGCCAGAAGATTATTCGAGTTTCCTGGAAAAACTGCAGCGATCACTGGGCTAGACGAACAGTTAATTCGTAGACTTGCAGTGATTTTACAGGCCGTTATCTCAGGACAAGATATTGACGCTGTAAAATTTAAAGAATATGCGTACCAGACAGCTGCTAGGTATGTGGAACTATATAATTGGTACCACATGCCTGCTACAGTGCACAAATTGCTTATACACGGGGTAGATAACGCAATTATGCCAATCGGAAGCCGATCAGAGGAAGCGTCCAAGTCACGCAACAAAGACTTTCGTAGATTTAGGGAACCATTCGCGAAAGAAAAGTAGAAAAAAATCGAATAAAGATATCCTCAACATGTTACTTCTTTCATCAGTTCCAGTTATTTCTGCGACAAGACCCAAGATGAGTTCGAAAATAAAGCAAGAGCTTTTCAATGAGACCCTGGGTTTGTTGAAACTTCAGGAGAGCGATTTCGAATTTTTGGATGTACCTGATTCTGAGTCAGATTCTGATAACGATTCCGAAAACTAATTTAAATGTATGTTTATGTGTGTATATCTTATTATTTAAATGTATTCCTATACTCATATATTTTAATTAGTGAACTTGTAATTTTCTTTGTTAGTGCTTCTCTAAAAAAACAGCAACTCTCGGCAAAATTTCAAGTTTATAAACCCATTGTTATCATATTTAGCTTAACTGTCCGTATTTATGCAAAATAGAACCACACGGCAAAGGAGAATGACCGATTGTCTTCTGACCGTGGTTGCGCATCAAAACATTTTGTATGATACTATAAATTGGACATAAAAGAGGGGTGATGTCGTATTTTCGAAGGAAATGAAAATTATTCATTTATTTTGTGGGGTTTTTGTTGTTTCTTGATTGTCTGTTCAGTTTTGAGGTTAGCTTTGTAACAAATCTTTCAGCAATAAAATCAGTCCTTTACAACAATATGCTTTGAATTCACATAAGACAACAGAACACAGTTTCAAGAAACCAATTAATGATCCCAAATAAATAATATTTCATAGGTAGTTCATGCTAAAGGTAGGTTTGTACCTATAGGAAGTAGAAAATAAAAATGCTTGAATACAGCAATTAAGTTACTTGTAGTATTGAGATGATAACTGCATATTCGGGCACTAACTGGTACATACAATTTATGCTGTAACAGTAACATTTTCGTTATAACAGATGGTACCAACAAGCGTTCTGTATGCCTACACTCACTAAAAATACAATGCCGTGATGATGCAGCAGCTCTTTTATAAATACTTAACCTTCAACTCCCACGTCACAAACATTTGTAAGAGGGCTATAGGCATCTACAAGCGGCTGGTTAGAGCGGCTCGGGTCAGCTGGGGGTTAAACCCCGAGATAATCCGGACGATTTATGTGGCGGCTGTGAAGCCTATAGTCCTATACGCATCAGCCGCATGGGCATCGGCAGCAAAAAAAATTAGGAGTGCAAAAGCAGTTGGGTGTTGTACAAAGGGGCTTTGCACAAAAAATGTGCAAATCATACCGCACCGTTTCCCTGAACGCGGCACTTTTGCTGGCAGGCACGCTCCCTCTAGACCTAAGAGTACGCGAGGCTGCTTCACTGTACGAAGCCAAGAAGGGAGCGCCTAGGATGGAGTTAGGCGATAGGGAAGTGGAGCGAATGGCATCCAAAATGGACACCCCACACCCCGCAAGGCAGGCAGCGCTGAAATTCGACAGCCTGGTAGACGAAGAACAGTATAACCACCACAGCAACCTTGCTGTGCGAATTTTCACAGATGGTAGTAAGATCGGGGGCAAAGTTGGAGCGGCAATGTCGGTGTGGAATAGCACGGAGGAGACAAAGGCCCACAAATTTGCCCTCTCACCATACTGTACCGTCTACCAGGCGGAATTGCTAGCTTTATGTAAGGCAGCGGAGGTTGCATCGAAGAGCAAGAAAACTGCTTTTGGCATATTTAGCGACTCAAGGGCCGCTCTCGAGTCTGTTACTAACATCAGCGCCCCCCAGCGCAGTTGAGACGCGACAGCATATCGCCAACTGCATGAGCCAAAATAAGGATGTTTCCCTATTTTGGATAAAGGCACACGCGGGATTGGCCGGTCACGAGAGAGCCGACCAACTGGCTCTAAACTCTCTAACTCTCTAAACTGGGTCTAAAAGGAAGCCCGAGTACGACAAGTGCCCTGTCTCATTCGTAAAGTGTACGATCCGTGAGGAGACGCTTTGCGAATGGGACAAAAGGTACAGGACGGGAGAGACAGCCTCCGTTACTAAAATGTTCTTCCCGGACGCGACAGAGGCACACAGGATTCTACGAAGAATGAAGCTGGACGGTACTTTGACTCAGCTACTTACAGGGCATGGTGGATTCTCCTCATACTTGAGTCGATTCAAGTGTAAGGAGAGTCCATCATGCATATGCGAACCGGAAGCAGACGAATCTGTAGAGCATTTTATCCTGCATTGCCCTGTGTTCTCCAAATGTCGCTTCCACCTGGAACAACAACTCGACACTACGATAAGCATAAAAAATTTTGCAGGCGACCTTTGAGTATATTATATGTAATATCATCATACTCTTTAAATTTTGAGTGTTTCTGTTGACGAGGGGGCGATTGCAGGCGACCTTCTTTGAGTATATTATAGACTGTTGCACGAGATATGCCTACAAAATAATGTTAGTAACGTATGTTATTATCTCACAATGCAAAAAAATAGATGGATGGATTGTGTGAGGAGTGAATATGAAAGAAAAGGGGGTAAATGATAGTGAGACAAGTGACAGGACGAAGTGTAATAAAAAAACGTGTTGCGATGATGATGATACCTTTCTAGTAATTTAAATCCTTACCTGCAATTTCTGCAGTTTTTTTAACTAACTGCGTTTTATAAGCAGCAGCACCTTCGGGCAAGGACTCCTTAACATCTTTGTAAATATTAATCACTGTTCTTTTTTCTGTAGAACGAAGCGGTGTTTGTTTAATTCCACTTTTCTTGGGAGACAATATTCTATACTCATGGTCAACGTTGGGGCCACGTTTTTTTCGCTGTTGACACAGATCAGCGCTACCAGCAGTTTCAGAGTGTGCATGTTGCGCTTGCATGCCACTTGGGCCTGCATCGGGATCCATAGTTCCACAAAACGTACCAGTTTATACGAACAACACAAAACTAACAATTATAACGATAACAAAAAAATAAGAAAAGAAAAACAGTAACGACTAACAACAAAATGACGAAAATTCAGCAATAACAATATACTTGATGTATATTGCTATTGAGGAGGTTCCGGAAACATCATTCGCGGAAAAGAAGCAGACAGGATTCTAATCAAGATATCTTAAATATGCTTGTTGTTTCTTCGGACCCTTTCTAAGTGCACAAAGGCCTAAGTTAGATGCCAAGAGAAAGCAGAGCATGTTTGCTGAAACTCTCGACTTAATTCAGTTTCAGGAAACTGAGTTCGAGTTTTTAGATGTATCTAATCTAGATTCTAACTCAGAAATGGAGTCCGACAACGAGAATGATTAGCAAAATTGTTAATATTTTTGAATTGCAAATCATTTAATCACCTATTCAGACTTATAAGAAGCCTAAATCAGTGTAATTACTTAATCACTTGTTTTCAGACTCATTAGAAGACTAAACAATTTGTTCTTTGATATTTTGGTTGTATACAAACTCATTATGTGTTGATAAATATAGTTTATCAAACATAGTTGTCAAAGTGTGGGTGTACTATAAAACCTGCCTAATCCTTCGGGAATATAGGGGTGATGCTATTTTATGTAACGTGTTGTTAAAAGTCCGTGTTCATCAACTTAAACTCTAAAAGGAACCGTTTCATATGTTCAAATAAATAAAAAAAAATATGATTTAAAAAAAAAAAAACAGCATTGAATTTAATGATGTAAAGTATGACAAAAAATCATAAATAATTAGTACTATAACCACCTGTAAGGATATTCCCGTTTTCCTTGTCGTTTAAGAGATATTTAGATTTTTCATAGTCGCTTCATACAAATTTTTCGTAAAAAAAATATAATACCTTCGTTTTTGGGCAGAATTAACTCGGGAGTCATTTTTGTATATAGTAATAACTAATAGAAGCGATATCCAGCAAACAATCTGGCACTTGCAAATTGAAATCCCTAAGTCTATGAAAGCCGATTTTCAGCCCACCGTGAGCACTCTCGCTCGATGCGACGGTAACCGTCGCCGCGCCACGCCGAGCGGTACCTCTACCATGAGTTTATGCAGCCAAAACTCGCTAGCGTCTCCGTAAATTATTTGTATGAAATACTGTACAGCGCCCCTAGCGGTCACAGAAAGAATTAAAATTGGTACCATGAGCACTATAGATTTCGACAGGTTAGAAACCTAACGTAATCTATTCGAAAGTCACTATCGTTTTTCAGCTGTCACCATACAAAACGGCACCATGAATTTGACAGAAGCTATCGAATAATACGCTTACGATAGAAGTTAGATAGCTCACTAGCATTTTGCCGTGTGAAACATAAGTTTACGTTAAAATTTATATACGTTTTTGAGTCTACTATCGTCAAAATAATGTCTGCAAGAACTTATTTAGCATGGAATATGTTAGTGGCCGCTGAATTTAAGGACCAACGACGCGAACAACGTGAATTTCAAGCCAAAATGAGAATTCATGTTGGATATTAATTAGAAAATATAGGTAAGCGAAAGAAAGTTTATTAAACTTTACAGACTCTCTAAATGAGCGTTTGAAGATTTGTGCATAATATTGAATAATGTTACGGATTTGAAGTCAACACAACGAGTTTCATTAGAACTAAAGGTAAGTTGGTGTGATAAGCAGCTATCTCAAACAAAAAACTTTTTTTGTGAATTTTCTCTTACAGGTTGTATGTGCTTTGTTATTTTTTGTCAATGGTGACTATCAGAGTTGTTGGAGAAGCAAATCATTTATCTCAAGAAGCAATTAGTGTATATGTTACGGCTAATAGCCGAAGTGCGGCTACACCTAGTTTTAGCCGGCTACAACTAGGTGCAACCCGGCTACAACTAGTTATAACCTAACCTCAAAACACTTTAAAATTCCTATTTCTGTGTGGTTTAAAAAAAAATAACCACGAAGGGGATGGCGGGGTCTAGTGAGCGAGCGAAGCGAGCGAACACAGACCCCGCCATCCCCTTCGTGGTTATTTTTTTTTAAACCTTTTTCTAACCTAACCTGTCCGAGTCGGGGTGCCCAATGACCCGGCTAAAACTAGGTGTAGCCGCACTTCGGCTATTAGCCGTAACATATACATAGAAGAAGTCACTACAGCACTGAATCATCCTACAGTTTTGAACAAATATATAAAGTTTCCAACAACAAGACAAGAAAGGAATATTATAAAGCAAAGGTAAAGTATATAGTAAAAGATATTAGTTACTGATGTTTAAAGATATCAATGAATTATTAGAAGTAACTAACACTCTGGCATCTACTTTGTTTCCGTTTGGGGTCTAGGGTCATGGGGTCCGAGTGCTCATCGAGTTTTTCACGAAATCAGCAAGCAGTTAGTCGACTCTTCACATGATCAGGGGGCTGGGCCTTTTCTTTGGCCAACGAATCAGCATTGCCATTCTACGTGGCAATGCGGCCTGGTTCTGGTCACTTTTCCCGTTATCACCGATGTGGACATTTTTCATTGTCCTATGAGTTCTTCCCCTCCCCCTTTCTACTCCACTTGTATATTTTCCACTAGTTGTTTTTATTTAGTATCTATAAGTTTTGAAATTAATAAATTTTATACTTTTTTCAGATTTTACAGTAAATACAAAATCCCTGGGATAATAGGATGTGTCGATGGTAGCCACTTTAAAATATTTACTCCAATCAAAGAGGAAGAACACCTATATTTCTGCAGAAAACATTATCACTCATTGAATGTTCAAATGGTAAAATATAATAAACTGACTATTTTTATAACAATATAAAGTAAGTATTCCTAGGTAGGTACTACATAACATATTTTTTATTGTAGATATGCGACTCTGACTGTCGAATTTTGTCCTTAAACCCAAAATTTGGAGGAGCAGCCCATGATGCATTTATTTGGCAAAACAGTAATGTTAATAACTTCATGCAGAATTTACATAGAAATAATGAGATTGTGTGGCTTTTGGGTAAGTTGATATAATACCTACTTACGTAATAGAACATTTATATGGTAGGTGATGGGTAATAATTTGATGTTCCTATTTTAAGGTGATTCCGGTTACCCTCAGAGGCCATGGTTGATGACACCATACTCGGATCCAGTGCCCAATTCTGTAGAGGATATTTCAATAAGGCTCATATAATCAGCCAGTGTCGTTATTGAGAATACTTTTGGCAGGCTAAAAAATCGTTGGCGTTGTTTAAGTAAAGACAGGACATTGCATTACAGGCCAGAGAAATGTGCACAAATTATTACAGCATGTTGTGTCTTGCACAACATTGCAATACAATCTGGAGGCAATTTCTAAAACATATCTAAAAAGTTTTCAAGTAATTAATTCAGCTTACCTTCATAATATGTTTTGTTTTAAGGTTAAAATAGGACTGCTCCCATAACTGATTCAGAATTATTTTCTTTACAGCTTATGAGCAAATGGAAGGATTACGGGAAAATGAAACTTCAAGCGATTTACTAATGGGCAGGGCATTACGTGATTAGCTAGCTAGGAGGCTTTCTGTGATGAATATTAACTTAAATTCCAATTAAAGATGTTTTACTAAACAAAGTTTTTATTTATTTCGTTTATTTAATTTTTACAAATAAAATACACTTTATCGCGCGCAGTAGGTAGTGGCGCGAATATCGGTAGGTACGGCGCGGCCGCGTGATCAACGCAACACGGATCGATCGCCGCGCATGCACGCCGTCAGCGCCTGCGCCCCGCGGGCGCCTCGCTTGCCACGTCCCGCGCACTTCCGCGCCAGTCGGCGTCCCGCTTCAAATACGAATGCACGATATTTTATTGTTTCCGCGGATCTCGTTCGCTCCCGCCTATAAATGTTAGACAATAGTCCCGTAGTTTATGTTGTTCGATTATTCTGTGTGTACGTATGTGTGTCGGTAATAAAACTATTCGAATACGTGTGCAATGCTGTCTTTTCCTGAGTACTAACCCCAACACAACATTAGGGTGACGCCCAACTATCGCCCCATAACTATACTTACTGCATTATCGAAGGTTCTTGAGCGCTTGATAAATAAGAGATTAGTTAGCTATTTTGAGAAATTTTATCTGATTTCTCCACAACAATTCGGTTTTAGAAAAAATAAGAGCACCACACATGCAGTTCAGGAGCTAACGGGATTTATTGTGAATAAACTTAACAGTCATAAAAAAGTTCTTACCATATTCCTCGATCTCGCTAAAGCCTTCGACACCATTACCATTCCAACACTTCTAAATAAACTCGAAAGATTAGGTGTTAGAGGCTTACAGTTGCATTTCTTCCAGAGTTACCTTACAAACCGAACGCAAATGGTCAAAGTGGGCGACCACATAAGTAGTGAGCTTCCGATTTGCTATGGTGTGCCACAAGGCAGTATCCTTGGCCCCACCTTGTTTCTCGCTTTTATAGATGATCTCTGCAACTTATTTATCACTAATGCAAAAATTGTGTCGTTCGCAGATGACACTGCAATTACATTCTCTGCAGACTCTTGGTTGGAACTTCAGAACCTAGCGCAACATGGCTTTAATTCTGCACATGACTGGCTTCTCTCTCACACGCTCACTTTAAATGCTTCCAAAACTAAGCCTATAACCTTTTCACTTACTGTTTACGGGTACCTAGCGCCACCAAGCGGACACCACGGGCAACAGCGTGACGGGCGGCGGCGACGTGGAGGCGGCGACGTAGAAGCGGTCGTGGAAGCGGATGTGGATGTGGGGAGGCGGCGCGCGACCGACTCCGAGCTGATTTGCGTCCAGCGGCGATGACACTCACTAAACTTACGGCGACCGAGTACTACATACCCACTGTAAATTACAACCATTAAATGTAATAATTCTTCAGCATCGAGACTTTCCATCAAACTAACATCCTCATCACGACGAATGACCACCTCCTGCACATATTTTGGTCCTACGAGCCGGAACTTGAGCAACGAAGAAGATTCGAGAAGATCATCTGCAGTAAAACGGTCAGGTCATTCAAATTTTCCTTCCTCATTTCCTTAATTTCGTGCTGAGTTTGTGCTAACATTTTTATTTCTCGAGATTTTGGTGTTCGCAACGAGTAGTGTATCCAACTACCTACGTCGGTGCATAATTAATACACTCTAAATTCTACTACTTGATTTTGTCTCTCGCTCGCAACCACCACAATGACGAAAAAGAGGCATTCGCTCGTAGACACAGAAAGCAATGAAGATATTATTCGGGATTTAGTGAAAAAACGCGGTTCCTTGAAAGGCAAATTTATTTTGTTCTCAAAATTTGTTCAATTACTAGATAGTTCTAATCCAACAGAAATTCAGAAAACAGAATTAAAAGAGCGCTTGCAAAAAGTAGAAGTGTTGTTTGATCAGTTTTGTAGCACTCAAGATGAAATAGATCTGTACGTTGCGGGTAGTCAGATAGATAAAGAATTGCAAGAAAGGGAATGTTTTGAGAATCAATATTATGCTATTGTGGCCAAATCTAAGTGTGTTTTAAAAGAAAATTCGACAGTTCAAAGCGATAACAATAATTGTAAATCACACGCACAAGGTATCAAACTTTCTACAATTACTTTGCCGAACTTCGATGGTTCTTATGATCAATGGCTTGAGTTCCGAGATACATTTTTATCAATCGTTCACAACAGTACTACTCTTGATAATATTCAGAAATTTCACTATTTGCGTTCAGTTCTATCAGGTAATGCACTACAGGTCATTAAAGCTTTGGAATTTTCCGCACAAAATTACATTGTTGCTTGGGATTTACTGGAGAATAGATACAACAACAGCCGTTTGCTAGTACATAATCACGTTAAAGCGTTATTTACTGTTCAGGCAATAAATAAAGAGTCAGCTTCTCAAATACGTAAACTCATGGATGCTATTTCGCGTAATCTTCGTGCATTAAAAACATTAGACGAACCTACAGACACATGGGATACGTTAATTATATATATCATCGTCACTAAGTTAGATTCGTCTACCGAGCGCGAATGGGAACTTTTCAAAGGCACCCTCGCAAACACGTCATCCAATAAAAAAACATCGTTGTCTGACTTAATGAGCTTTCTTAAGGACCGCGCGGATTTTCTAGAAACGGTTAAACCTTCTCATAGTAAACAAACTGAAAGTACTCAGAATAATCACACAAAAAATTCGCCATCAATAAAAACACATAGTCATGTTTCAACTTAGAAAGATGGAAAGAAATCGGCTAATCACACAAAATCGCCACGTTACAAGTGCAATATGTGCAGCTCGAACCATCCTCCTTATTCGTGCGAAGGGTTCCTTCTTTTATCATCCAAAGATAAATTAAAATTAATAGACGAAAAGAATCTTTGCCGTAACTGTTTACGTGCCGGTCACGCATTAACTGAGTGTTGGTTTGGGCCGTGCAAGCACTGTAACAAGAAGCACAATACATTAATACACAGTGAATTCGTTGACGCTAACGAATCGTCTACTGTTTCACACACAGCACAAATAGTGGCTCAGCCAGAGTCCACTACGGGAATCACACACACAAGTGCAATGACTTCCACCGCATCTCACACGCCTAACAAAGTCGATAATATTGATACGCGCTATTTTTATGATCAAGTATTATTATCGACTGCATTAGTAGAGATTGCGGATGCAAAAAATAAATATCACACTACCCGCGCTTTTCTCGATAACGGGAGCCAGCATTGTTTTATATCCGAAAAACTTTGCAAAACCTTGAACATTTCAACGATACAGTCCACTATGCAAGTCATTGGGGTAGGCAACTCTGTGACACAATCCACACAATTATGTAAAATAAAAATACGATCCAAAACAAATTCATACAATACACACATTAATTGCTTAGTTTTGTCTCAAATCACAGCATAACTGCCATCACTGGGCATCGATCATAATATCGAAATTCCTAATAACATACAACTTGCTGATCCCGACTTCCATTCAAGTAATGAAATTAATTTATTAATAGGTGCCGACAAATTCTGGGATCTGCTAAATGAGGGTCTAATACGTTTGCCTAAAGGTCCTTATTTGCAAAACACAAAGCTTGGTTGGGTTATCTCGGGTTCAGTTCAAAAACAAATAAAACAAAGTTTAAATAATAATCGAACTCAATGTAATTTTACACAATCATTGGATGCGGAACTTAAACGTTTCTGGGAACTTGAAGAAATTACTTGTAATAAAACAAATTTCACGAAAGAAGAAATCACATGCGAAAATTTATTTAAAGACACCACTTTGCGTGACGATAAAGGTCGATTTTCTGTGCGTATTCCGCTGAGGGAATCAGCTGACGAGCTGCGCGATACGTTTTCAATGGCCGAGAACCGGTTTTTGGCACTCGAACGCAAACTGATACGAAGCGCGCCGAGCTATAGACAAATGTATTGTAATTTTATGAAAGAATATTTAAGTGTATGACACATGAGTCGTATTACTGAATATTCGCCGCCTTGTTATTTTTTGCCGCATCACGGTGTCTATAGAGAACACAGTTCGACAACAAAACTCAGAGTAGTGTTCGATGCGAGTGCTAAGTCTACGTCGGGCAAGTCTTTAAATGATATACAGCTTATTGGTCCGAAGTTGCAGAATGACATATTCGCCATTCTATTACGATTTCGGCAATTTAAATATGTCGCATGTGCCGACATCGAAAAAATGTATCGCCAGATACTAGTTCAGCCAGACCAAAGACAACTACAATTAATTCTTTGGAGGGAGAATCCGTCTGAACCCCTCGGCATATATCAACTTAACACCGTCACCTATGGGACGGCATCCGCACCTTATTTGAGTATTCGATGCATCAGACAACTCGCGTTAGAATGTAAGGATGACGTCATTGCACAAGTCATTAGTGATGACTTTTACGTGGACGATCTGATAACGGGAAATCAGGATTATCAAAAATTATTAGAGATATGTAGTGTTAGTGAGAGATATGCAAATTATTAGAGATATGTAGTGTTAGTGTTAGTTAGTGAGAGTAGTTTTAGAATCGGCTTGTTTCCCGTTGAGAAAGTGGATCTTTAATTCAAAACCTTCAAAAACCCAACTTGAGTCTACTTTTAAAGACTTATCGCTAGGAGACTCGTGCCACACCAAAACATTGGGATTGGGGTGGTTTAATTCGTCTGATGAACTGTATTTTACCACTCAATGTGAGCATGATGTAACTCATGCTAGTAAGCGTAACATTATTTTTTGGGTCTACTCACCCTGATGATAGTTATTGCAAAGATCATTCTTCAAAAACTGTGGTTAGCTAAGATAGGTTGGGATGACGAAGTTCCTAAGCCGATTTTATTAGAGTGGCGGAATTTTGTTAATAAATTGCAATATTTACAACAGTTACGCATACCTCGTTACGTACTAACAGACAACGCGCACCGCTTGAACTGCACATTTTTTGTGACGCATCACAAGACGCGTATGGGGCATGTGCGTATCTGCGTAGTTATACAGATACAATGATAGCAGCGCGTTTATTATGTGCGAAGAGCAAAGTGGCACCAGTGAAACCGGTTTCCATTCCGCGCTTAGAATTGTGCGGCGCGGTAGTAGGCGCAAGACTATACAAAAAGATAACTCGTTCGTTACGATTAACTTTTACTAATGTATATTTCTGGTCAGATTCTACCGTTGTATTAGGATGGCTTAAGATGTCACCGAGTCAATTAAAACCATTCGTGCAAAACCGTGTTGTGGAAGTGAACGAACTAACGGGTGATAAGGCGTGGCTTCACGTCAGTGGTAAACAAAACCCAGCTGACTTGCTATCGCGCGGAATGCAATTGGATTTGTTAAACTCGTCTGATCTGTGGTGGCGCGGACCGCCATTCTTACACGTTCACGGAATGGATGGTAAATATAATAACGATCTTTATAACATTAACTAAGATGAATTACCAGAATTAAAATCCACAAAAATCGCATTAGTGAATCAAACAATGCCAAGCCTTTTCCCCTTCGAAAGGTTTTCTAATTTTAATCGCATGCTACGCGTAATGGCATACATTATACGTTTCGCGAATAATTGTCAACATAAAATAAAATCACAGCGCCTCATAAATAATCTGTCGGTTGAAGAATTAAATACTTTAACAAGAAATTTAACGCGTATTGCACAGCAAGAGTCTTTTTCAACAATTTATGATAACTTAATAAGTAAACAATCACTAAAGTGTCCTCGTAATATTTCTAACTTGAACATATTCTTAGACGAGCACAACATAATTAGAGTAGGGGGTAGATTAGAAAATTCCGAATCATTCTCATTTGACAAAAAGCATCCTATGTTGTTATGCGGTCGACATAGATTCACGCGTCTTTTATTTGAATATAAACACAGGGTGTTATTACATGCGGGGCCCCAATTATTACTCGCTACGATAAGAGAAGCTTGGTGGCCTCTCAGAGGGCGCAACTTGGCCAAACAAGTAGTGCATACCTGTGTGAAATGTGTTCGTATGAAAGCCAAACCTTTAAATATTCAGATGGGTAATTTACCACCCGAAAGATTGGAACCCGGGTATCCATTCATGTACTCTGGTGTCGACTATGCAGGACCATTGTTCATGTTGAACCGTTCAGGAAGGGGGGCAAAGTTAATAAAATGCTACATATGTTTATTCGTGTGTTTTACAACGCGTGCTGTACACTTAGAGTTGGTCACAAATCTCACGACTGAAGCATACTTATTAGCATTAAAGCGCTTTGTATCAAGACGAGGTAAACCTTTGCAGATCTATTCAGATAACGGTACAACATTTGTAGGGGCGCTTAAGGAATTTGCTAAATTCCTAGTAGACAAAGAGAGTGACATCCGGGATTATACGGCTAATAACTTAATTAAATTCACGTTCATTCCGCCGTATTCGCCTCATTTTGGTGGTTTGTGGGAGGCAGGCATCAAGTCCTGCAAATTTCATTTAACTCGTGTAGTAGGAAATGCACACTTGACTTACGAAGAATTAAGTACTGTGTTGGCACAAATCGAAGCTGTCCTCAACTCCCGACCCATGTTTCCTTTGTCATCCGACTCCTGTGACTTTCTTCCTCTGACTCCTTCTCATTTCCTGATTGGCCGACCGTTCACTGCACCCGCCAGTCAAGACCTAACCACAACGGCTACGCAGCGTCTCCGTCGTTACGATCGTGTGGAGCAAATGCGTCAGAACTTCTGGAGTCGATGGTCCAAGGAATATGTTTCTGAACTCCAGAAAAGAACAAAATGGCAGACCAACCGGGACACTATAGCTCCTAACACCCTTGTGCTCGTGAAAGAAGACAACTTACCTCCCCTCAAGTGGCGCCTAGGCCGGGTTCTACAGACATTCCAGGGCAAAGATGGCATAGCTCGCGTTGCAAGCATAAAAACAGCGACGGCCACAATCAAGCGCTCATTCTCGAAGATATGCCCACTGCCGCTCCCTGACGAAGACAACACCACGACAACTGCTTCGTTGGAACCAGGTGCTTCCAAGGCCGGGGGCATGTTTACGGGTACCTAGCGCCACCAAGCGGACACCACGGGCAACAGCGTGACGGGCGGCGGTGACGTGGAGGCGGCGACGTGGAAGCGGTCGTGGAAGCGGATGTGGATGTGGGGAGGCGGCGCGCGACCGACTCCGAGCTGATTTGCGTCCAGCGGCGATGACACTCACTAAACTTACGGCGACCGAGTACTACATACCCACTGTAAATTACAACCATTAAATGTAATAATTCTTCATCATCGAGACTTTCCATCAAACTAACATCCTCATCACGACGAATGACCACCTCCTGCACACAACATCTAAATCACAACCCGAAATTCCTATTTTAAAAAAAGCTCACTCATGCCAGACATATTCTCAGATACCCTGCCAGTGTCCTCTTATTACTCCTGTTGATTATATAAGATACCTAGGCATAACTCTAGATAAGTATCTAAACTATAAAACGCACATTAATATCCTCACAGGCAGGGTTAGGAAGCTTATTTATGTTTTTAAGAATCTGCGATACGTGGCCAATTCCACTATAATACGAAATGTCTATCACGCATTGTGCCAATCTATAATTGGTTATTGTATTGTATGCTGGGGTGGCGTAGTTAAAACCACATTGAAAACGCTAGAAATAGCACATAGGGCAATACTGAAAGTAGCCACATTTAAACCCATTATCTACCCAACAACAACACTTTACAAAAATTGGAATGTACTTAACGCCAGACAACTGTATATTTTGCAGACTGTTCTTTTACAACACAGGCAGACCCAATTCACAACAATCTCGAAACGACGTAAGGATAGTATATGCACTATTCCACGGCCGTCATTCGGTTTCACAAAAAGATTATTTTACTATCTCGGCCCATATAAGTACAACCGACTCAATGCAACCCTACCTATATAATGGCCTAACATATTTAAAATGCAAAAGAGCCGTTCGCTCGTTCTTACTCTCCAAAACGTATGATGAGACTGAGGCACTGTTGAAAATTCTCTCTTAAGTCTCATTCACAACAAAGCTTATTTATAATATAATTGGCCCAATTTTTTTTTTTCGAACATTATTTATTTTCACCACACACACAAACATGACTCACTAAAAACATTTTATTTTTAATTGCATGTTTTCTTTTACATTCAAGAATATTTGTTTATTTAACTGTTAACCCTTAATAAGGCAAAGGGATATAGTTTCCCACCAAGACTATTTTGAAAAACATGTTTATTTTACATGAAAGATAGCCCATAGAATGAACGCAACCGAAATATACTATTCTTTAGAAGATTTTAAATTTCATAACTTGCAACACTTTTCAAAAAATGACTACTTTATATTGAAATGTCAATGTCAAAGTTCAGTGACGTGAAAAAGTGTTAAAATAACGGTCGATTTTTGGTTACTTCCGAGAAAAAATCTTTTATTGTTCAACAAAAAATCTTGTAAGTAGATTATGTTTCCATCTTATTATATTGGTTGTCAAGTTAAAATGTCATGAAATTGAGAGAATACATTTACGGACTGTTAACTGTTGACTCCAAGAAACACCTGTGTGCAGCGTGCTCGCAGTAGGTTAAAGATAATAATATCAAAAACCAAATCGACAATATTTGCGATTTAAAATGGTAAACAATTGTTCTAATTGTAACAAACCGGTAAGATACGCCCATATAAAATGTTCTGTATGTGATCACCCTTATCACTACATCTGCGTGAACCTCTCAAAACCGTCTGATGAACTAAAACTGCGCTGGATATGTCCTTTCTGTGAACCTAAAGAAGACAAGAAGGCAGAGAAATTGCCAGTCCCACAAACTCCTGGAGTTTCTAACGCTGATTATAACAATACACAACGCCCTCATTTGTTCCCGCTAATGCCAACCTCTCCAATAAATACGCAAACAGGTTCAGATTCCTTGAACTCACTTACGTCGGAAATTAAGCTGCTCAGAGAGGACGTAGGAGAGGTAAAAGAACATATCAAAACGTTGACTGTGCTTCTCACTCGCTGCAATGCTCGCCTGGACGACAGCGAGTCTAGAATCAGAATACTAGAAAAACGTGAAGAAGAGATATCCGGTCTAAACAATACAATTTCGGAACTACGTGAACAGCTAAGCAGCCATCAACAGACGTCTCTTATAAATGAGATAGAAATCAGTGGGATCAACGAACTAAAGAATGAAAATCCACAGCATATTATCCGGGTGATGGCACATAAAATTGGTGTGAATTTAGAAGAGCAAGATCTGGACTACGCCACTAGAGTCGGCCCTCGTCGCCAACAAACCTTCAATAATGCCGAAGCTTCTCCAAGACATTTGGTGGTTAGATTTGTTCGACGCTACAAACGTGATGAGTTTTTAATGGCCGCAAGAACTAGGCATAACCTCACCTTCTCTGACATCGAAATAGAAGGAGCTTCGAGGAAGCTATACAGCAACGAGCGACTCACCCGCGATAACCAGCAGTTATCTCGTGCAGCAAAACTATCGTCATAGGAACATGGCTTTAAATTCTGTTGGATCAAAAACGGATCAATTCTTATTGGTAAACAGGAAGGAAACCCGCCTATCCACATCAAACACACAAACGACTTGTATCGCCTGTTTTCATCCGCGACTCTCCCGGAAAACCCCGCGGACGTGGCAGCATCCCCAGCGACCACCTCGGCCCGGGTTGACTACGTCTAAAATATCCGCAGATCAGTATAAACCTTGTTTCTTCTCCGATTTTTATTTCCACGTCATTTTTTTCTTAATAATTTTCTTCCTACTAATTATTTGTTTTCATATTATTTCGCTATCTAAGTTTTTACCAATTATTACATTATTTTAAATTAGCTTAAACATTCTTATTCTGCTAACACTACCTGCAAAAAACACAAAAACCAAAGACACTCAATTATGTACACTCACACAATCCAGCTTGTTCTCTGCCAGCAACCTACGTAAGTGACATTCCACGAAAAGATTTTCATATTGATATTAGTTTTTCTCTCTTAATCAGATGGCTGTGCTTAACATAATCCAAGATATTGATGAGAGTCTACAAATTGAATGTCACTCTTATGACCAGCTGGAACGTTGCAAGGAGCAGCTGCTACATCCTGAGTGCAATTCTAAGATACTCACTTTTAATATTAGGAGTTACCAACACAACTTTGATAGCTTTCATACTGCTCTTCAACGTCTTGACTGTGATTTTGATGTCATCGTTTTAACGGAGTGTTGACTGAGCGATGGGTCGATAATCGAATTTTTACCAGGTTACACAAGCTCTAGGACATTCACACAATCAAACAAGAATGGCGGAGTAGTACTCTACACTAAATCTTCATGGAACTTTACCGCCAGCGAACTAGGCATAGCAGATCCCGACTGCCTTTTAATTAAAATTAATAGCGATATTGCTATACTGGGAATCTATCGTTCCCCTTCCTTTTCTAATCCTGAAAATTTTGCCGCTTCTTTGGACACTACACTGAATGAATTGAAAAATTATAACGCAATTTTTGTAACGGGAGACATAAATATTGACATTTGCAACCAAATTAGCAGTAATAATGCAGACTATTTATGTTTGATGGCCACTCACGGTCTCCTTTCCGCGATAACTAAGCCAACTAGAGATAATGCTTGTCTAGATCATATTTTTATTAAATCCAAAAACAAATCTACTGGAGCAGTCTGTAAGTGTTCTATCACCGATCATGACGTAGTGATGGCCGCGACATGCTTAAAAAACAACCAAAGTTGCTCCACCAGACCAAGATGGAAAATGAAAATAGATGAAGAGGCCGTTGTTGCCGAAATTAATGATTTGTCATGGTCTGAAATTTTAGCCCATCACTGCGCCAACTCTGCTGTTGACGCTTCCACAGAAATAATTTCAAACATAGTAAAAAAACACTCCCACAAAGTCCTAATAAGCCGAAGTAACTATATTATCAAGCCCTGGATCACACCAGGCCTCATAAGATGCATGCGGCAACGTGACAAACTTCACTTAGCCGTACGTTTGGACCCCGATAACCAAACGCAGCGTCTCATTTACACGAGATACAGAAACTTCTGCAACAATCTGTTACACAGATTAAGAACGGATGCCCGCAGCCACCAAATTGGAAACAATCGAGCAGACCCTAAACGACTTTGGAAGACTATCAAATCTATTTACAATGACAAGAACACTTGTGCAGATGCTTCTAAGCTAGTTTCTAATACACATGATCCCGTAGAATCACTCGACAAATGTAACAGCTACTTTACGTCCTTAGGGAAAAACTTGGCTGACCGAATACTTACAAGACTATCTGAAACTCAAGCCTTGCTCGCTAGGAATTATTGCCCAAGTACTACCTGTCCACACACATTCTACTTGCACCCCACAGATGAATCTGAAATAGACAGTCTCATATGCCAACTTAACGATGACAGTGCTCCTGGGCCTGACAGACTACATGTAAGACTTATAAAAAAAATTAAATCCAGTATAATCGTTCCTCTAACCCATTAGCAAAGCAATAACTTAATCAACTTTTTCTTTTCAGATTGTGTGCTCACTACCATTTTTGGCATACGGCACATACCAGAAAGCCGTGGCAACAATCTCACACCTGCCTCTCACAGGCGTCAGTGTCACGTTCCTTGCATGAATTTTTAGACGCTGCGTCACTCGGCCATATATTGTGAGGAAACATATTCGTTTTCCTCAGAATCAACAAGAACGAGATATTTTAAAAACTCGGTGAGTATCTGTGAGTACGTACCTAATATATAGATACGTACTATCTAATATACGTACGTAATCGATAGATTAAAAAATAATACCCATGGCACGATAGTGCCATGGGTATTATTTTACCGAGCTATATTTCGCCGATTTACAAATTAACTTTTTGCTATTGGCCGAAGCTTCTTTTGAAGTTTTTTCATTTGCCATATTTTCACCACACCGAAACAACATTTTACCGAATATTATTTGGTCACAAATATACAGCCTAACCGGCTGTCTTGATATTATATTGATATAATTTATCAGACCTTAAACAATGAAGCGGAATCGCCTGTACAGTTTAGAAACCATCAAGAACAGGCAAGTGACATTATCAGTGACACCGATTCCGATTATGTACCTAACAGTGACGAAGAATTTAGCGATAAAGATATTCCGGTAACATCGAAAAAAATAAGCATTGGAGCTGTTGTGCATGGGATTGACAATTATAATAAGGAAAATAATAACGAAGTAACAGTTTCTAACATAGATGCTAGAGAACAGATGAACAGAACAGATGAATTGACAAAGTCGCTTGAAGAGATTATAGATAATAGCGGTAATTTAGAAACAATTGACGAAACAGTAAGGGATAAAAGCAACATTTGGGAAGGTCGTCCGAAAAAAGGACGTAAAAGGAAATTTCAGGAATACACACTACGTCAGAGAAAGCAAAGAAAATATGCTAATTTGCCTTATCAAGGCAAGACAAAATACGTTAATCCAGTGGTGTTCAAAGATTATACTTGTACTTGTCGTAAACAATGTCACCAACTGATTTCAAAAGAACAAAGAGAACAAGAATTTGATAAGTATGTGGCATTACAATCATATGAAGCACAACTTCTATTTATTGTGAATTGCGTAAAGGAAAGTCCAAAAAAGAACATACACGGTTATAACAGAAAATAAAAGTAAAAAAAAACAAACCAAGAGAGTACAGAAGAAACTACACTTCTGGACACATCTATTGGCCCACCTTGTATTTTCAGTTTCGTTTGGTCCTAGCTAAAATTTTATATTAGGTCGAGCAAAAAGTTTTTATGCAGTTTTGAACCTGGCACATTCACAATTTCATTCAATAGCCTTTTTTTGAATTTCGAACACAGAATTTAAAGAAACAAAAGACAATTTGGAGCCTGTTGATATCAAACAATCGAATACTAAGAAAACTTGGTTGTATTGGTTTACTTGGATTTAATTCTTGAAAAAGTGATTGATATCTTTGGTTTTGCAACAAACATTACTTATTCTTAACATTAAGGTGAGGTTCTATCAATAATCTATGGATACTTCACCTGAAGTCGCCGCCCAAACCGTGGCACTTATTCAGGCCGGACACAGCCAAAGAAACGTGAGTGCTCAACTTAATTTAAGTCGATCTGCGGTCCGAAATGTTTATCGGAGGTACCTAGAGACTGGCGGCTTTGTTCGTCGCCAAGGAAGGCCACGATCTCGGGTCACAACTGAAAGGCAGGATCGATTCATCGTGACGACCAGCTTGAGAAATCGTCACCTTACCTCCATTGAGATACAAAACCAACTTCGCGACTTCCACGGAGTATCTGTGAGCGCTCGAACTGTTCGGAGAAGGTTAAAAGAACGCGATATGGTACCACACAAGCCAGCAAATGGGCCCAAACTAACGCGAGCCCACCGAACAGCGCGCCTTCATTTCGCACGCAGTCATTTAAATTGGACACAGTAAGATTGGAGCCGTGTACTCTTTTCTGATGAGTCTAAAATTGTGTTACATGGCAATGATGGAAGGAAGAAGGTCTACCGACGTAAGGGAGAGCGTTTCGCACAATGCTGCTTTGAAGAGAGGGTTGCTTATGGCGGTGGCTCATGGACTGTCTGGGGCGGTATATCCGCGAGCGGCAAAACTCAACTTGAGGTTGTTACAGGACCACGGCTGCCAACATTAAATGCTGAAAGGTACATTCGTGAGTGCTTAGAACCTCACGTGATACCATACGCGGACTATGTGGGCCCAAATTTCCTTTTTATGCATGATAATGCAAGAGCCCATGCGGCCGGCATCGTCAGGGAATATCTTCGGGATGTGAACATCACAGTTATGGACTGGCCAGCCAGAAGCCCAGACATGAACCCCATTGAGCACATGTGGGACGAGCTAAAAAGACGTGTTAGGGCTCGTCAGCCAGTTGCCCAGACGATGCAGGAGTTGAAAACTGCCATAGAAGAGGAATGGGAGATGATCCCTCAAAATTTCATAGAGCGGTTGATAAACTCTATGCCTAATCATATGAGAGCTGTGGTAGATGCCCATGGAGGCAACACGCGTTATTAAATTAAACCTTTATTTGATAAAACATGTTTTTTATTCAAAAATCAATTGCCTTTAACAAGGCGCATATCCGACTTGTTAGGCGTAGCTCCATGTCGTATGGTATTCTGAATTCAAATTTAAAACAATACGATCGAAAAAGATGGTAAAATGTATCAGGTTTAAAACTGCATCAACAGTTTTTGTTCAATCTAGCAATCATATTTCGGTAGGGGCCATCGAAACCTAAACTCTAAGGTGGGCCAATAGATGTGTCCAGAAGTGTATATTATTGGCAGTATTGAAGTTTGCAGAGACATGTTTGTCAATAATTTTCAAATCTCCCCTAAGAAAATTGATATATTTTTACGAAAGAATCGCGACGGTAAATCAATAAAAGACCAAAGAGGTTATTCTAGAGGAGGTCAGAATAAAACTCCAGAAGAGGATGTTGAGTTTGTTAAAAATTTGATCAATTCCTTGCCCAAATATGAGTCTCATTACAGGCGAGAGCAAAACAGTAGCTGTCAGTATTTAAAGGTAGGAATGACTATCCAAAAATATACGAGTTATATTTAGAAAAACTTAATGAAGTGTATGGGACGACAAAAGATCCGGTGTCATTATCTAAGCTAAAAAGTATACTTTATAGATACTTTAACCTACGGTGCAAGGGCCTGAAAAAAGATACTTGTAGTAGATGTGACGCATTTAACATCAAAATTAAAACCAGTACTGGTGAAGAACAGGCAAAATTTATTGAAGAAAAAATTAAACACTTAAAGCGAGCTGAGGACTTAAGAAACAATATGAATAAAGATTTAATGCAAGCAAAAACTGATGAAAATTTTGAATGTTTAACGTTTGATTTAGAAAAAACCCTCCCACTGCCCCGAATACCTACAAGCATAATTTTTTATAAACGCCAACTCTGGCTGTATAATTGCGGCGTACATCCAGGCTCCGATAACAACGGCCACTGTTATGTTTGGATTGAAGGCGAAGCTGGTAGAGGCGCCCAAGAAGTGGGATCGTGTTTAATTAAATATATAAAAACAAAACTTAATCCAACAGTCCAAAATTTTGGTTTTGTGGAGTGACTGCTGTGGGGGCCAAAATCGTAATATTAAAATCCTACTCATGTTAAAGGCAATATTAAGTTCACACCAAACATAAAAAACGATTACATTCAAGTATCTTGAATCAGGTCACACATTTTTGCCCAATGATACCGATTTTTCTAAAATAGAGGCACAGTTAAAATACCACGAAAGAATTTACACACCTGACGAATATGTCGCAGTAATAAAAAAAAATCCACTTCAAGTGCAAAGAATGGAAAAGAAAGACTTTTTTAGTACAAAAAAAATTGAGAAAAATATAGTTAATCGGAAAGTTTTCGTGGACAAGACCAAAGCTAACTGGCTACAGACAAAAGAAATATTACTGAAAAAAGAAGAAAACTACGTTATACGAAAACTCAAAACGAAGACCAGTTTCAAGAATTGAATATAGAGAAAAAGATAAAAGGAAAATCTTTGGAGGTATCAGAAAACGATTTTACATTACTACTATGGCCAAATGGGAAAGAAATACCAAAAGCAAAATTAGACGATTTGGTGACTCCAAATCGTCTAATTTTGCTTGTGGTATTTCTTACCTAAAGACTGCCTGGATTTCTATAAATCTTTAAGGGGCAATCCGAGTCTTCATGACGATATGGACGGGTTTGGCGGTGAACCGGACTTTACACAGGAAGAAGTGGATTGATTTTTTATATAAATAAACAAAACTTTTAAAAGCTAGTTGTTTTATTAATGAAATGTACAATTTTTAACTTTATAAGTGGCAATTAGCTACTTTGAATCGTTTTTGCGAAACGAAAATGAGCGCAACGTAATTGAAAATGGCTTTCATCAAAAAGGATCTTAACACACATTTAGGCGAATATCTAAAGAAATAAAACTAAATTCAACAAAATTTATTTGTATGAATAACCACACACACATATTTTCTTAAGAAACAATAAACGCAAGCAAGTCTATTCATTAGCAAACACAGGTTAGGCTAGCCGCACACAAAATAATATTGACAATAAAGTACGTATTGTCAATAATATTGTGTGTGTGCGGCCTGTATTGCGGTATTGTTCAATATTATTGTAGATTATCCAGGAATTTAGATTTTGTCACGTCAATATCGGGGGGAGGCAGGGGTATTGTCAATAATATTGACGTGTGCGGGCGCGCGGCAAAATTTTAGTTGAGAAAAAGATTTCAAGGCAGGCGGACGTTCGTGTTTCAAAATGGAGGACGAAAACAGTATCCAAAGCGAAAATAGTGTTGATACTGTTGATGATAGCACTCTTACAGAAAAGCACCATTTGTCAGTGTTTATTAAAACATGGGAAACTTATCCAGAATTGTGGAATACATCCTGCAAATCATATCGCGATACAGTTAAGAAAAATAATGCACTTGATGAGTTGCTCGATATTTATTAAAAAATCAAACCAAATAGCACGAGAAAAGACGTAAAGAAAAAAATTAATTCCCTACGAACAAATTTTCGGAAAGAATTAAAGAAGATTCACAAATCGAAATCATCAGGAAAGGAAACTGATGAGGTTTACGTCCCGTCTGCCTAGACGTATTATGAATTGCTGTTTTTATCAAATGATGAACAACCAGTAAAGCAACCAGAAAAGAAAACAATAGAGGTTTGTATTATATTTTAATAAGTTTATTAATTACTCTCGAAGGTTAGTACAAAAAAACTTATTTTAGGTATTTAAACTACAAAAGTACTGACAATAATTGTCTCTTATTATTTTAGCATTTATAGTTGCATTTCTAATTTGAGTGGACTGTAGATTAGCTATACTGACTGATGGTGATTCCTTTTCTTGGTTAAAATAAAGGGAAGCATTTTCTTTAATTAAAAAGTTGTGTAAGTAACAACAGGTTAAAGTCGGTATCGTTGCTTAGTCTGGTTCTAGATTTATAGCCTTTTGAAAAATACCAAAACGTTTAGCCAAGATACCAAACGCACACTCAACCGTTGATCGAGCCCTTGATAGTTTTTGATTGAATATCAGCTCATTAGAGCTGCAGGTTTTCTGTGAGTATGGTTTCATCAAATTTGGGCCCAAAGCGAACGCTTCATCAGCCACAAATACGTAAGAGAATAAGTGTGTCATGAATTGGGTTAGGCAAGTTAAGTAGACCTTGTTCGTAAGACTGCCAAAATTTTGAATAGAACAGGACTCCAGCATCAGATATCCGATCATTGATACCAACATCAACCATCATGAATTCTTTACGAGCATTTACTAAAGCCAATAAAATAATACTATGGAATCCTTTATAATTAAGGTAACGTGAGCCTGCATTTTTGGGCATAATAATCCCAATGTGCTTGCCATCCAGCGGGCCTAAGCATGTAGGGAATCCATAAATGCGTACAAAATCATCGGCCACTTCTCTCCACTCTTGCTGGGTTGAAGGAGTCTAACGGCCACTTTCTATAATATATCTCAATCCCAATCTTGATCCCGATCCTTGTCTGTAACCAATCAACGGCCGAGTTTGTGTCTTTCACCACACACTCGTCACCTTTGATTGGTTACAGACAAGGATCGGGATCAAGATTGGGATTGAGATATGTTATAGAAAGCGGCCGTAAAACAATAAAAGAAATAAACATTATCATTCTGTAATTAACATTTTGTTTACTTTTCTTTATATATTATAGGAAGACAAAGAAAATGATCAAGACAAACATTCGATTAGCTCAATGGATCCACCTCCAAGTCCAGTATCGGTTAATAAGAAGAAAAGGAAAATGGTCAATGACCAGCAAAACCTTTTGCACAGACCGTTATCATTGTTGGAGAAGGATTCTTCTGAGAATCAAGAAGAATATCATCTTGCCAAAAAAGTCTGGGCCAGTAAAATGACAAAACTGGAGTCTACGCAAAAAATTTTTGCAGAAAAGGCAATTGACGATATTCTATTTGAGGCACAACTTGGAAAATTAAACAAAAACTCCGTCAAAATAAAAAATTGTGAAAGTTTACTTAATAAAACCTATAGCTTTTAATCTTATGATTATTGTTATAAGTATGTCAATTTAAGTACCTAAGTGTTACGAATATTTTACAATAAATAAAAAGGGGATGTGAGTTGACTTGCGGTTGGCGGCGGTACTTTTTTAGCGAGCTTGATAATCTTTGTCAAAATACATAATTTTTAAACTAAACTAAAGTGTGCACTTCTTTCTGAACACCAATTACATATGGTCGCATCAAATATTGTTTTAGAGGATACGCTTCGTCGCCTATTATTACCATAGGTAAAACTATTTCTGTTCCTGGCAATGTCCTTGGGAGAGGCATATTCATTATATTATTTTCTAATGCTTTGTTAAGATTTGAATAATGAAATGTGCCACTATCACTCTGTCTTCCTCGCCCTCCAACTTCTACGACCAAAAATCTTTTGTCAGCATCAACCAACGCTTGAAGATGCATTGAAAAAAAAAATGCTTGTAGTTATAGTAAGATGAACCCGCATGTGGGGGATTTTTTATTCTACAATGTTTGCCATCAATGGCTCCTACACAATTAGGAAATTGCCATTTATCAAAATATTTATCAGCAACGTTATTTAAAATATCTGTAGTAGGTACTGGCAGGTGTGTTTGTTGAAGATTTTCCCAAATCGCACTGCAAGTTGCATACACTATTTTTTTAACAGTTTATTTCCAAGACGAAAGGAAAACGCTAAACCTCGAAAAGATACTCCCGTTGACAGAAACCTGTAAATAAAATAATTTATATTAAGTTTATATACTACTAGCTGTTTCTTATTCTACGTACAAATCTTTCCTCTTTATAATAATAACTAGCTGTTGCTCGCAGCTTCGCACGCGTCTCAGTAGGAAAATAAAACATATATTATTTTCGAAAAAGTAGGTACCTACTCTGTGGTAAACAAACAAACAAACTCTTCAGCTTTATAATATTAGTATAGATAACATAGGTTTCATTAATTGGTAAATATGTTTTATTTTTTACAGTTGCGATTTTGAAGAAGCGATGGAAGAATTTAAAGGATCAGTATCGAAAAGAATTAAAAAAGCTTCCTACACCCAGATCAGGAGATCCAGGAGATAATATTCAGTCTACGTGGCAGTTTTTCCAACAAGTGAATTTTTTGCGATTTGAAATTCTGCCTGATAATTCAGACACAAATTTAACAACGGTTGATAGTCAATTACCGAATACTTCAATGTCTTCACCGTGCATGGAAACAAATTCATCGGAGTCCGTAATTAGAGAATCAGATATTAACCTATGTTCGACTACAGATTCGGCGAATGCCCAGGAACTGACGTCGGTAGGCGACGATGAAGTACGTACTACAAATACTCCATTGTCAATTAAGAGGACGAATTGGAAATTTTGGCATCAGTGATCTCTATTTTTGTCAGTAATTACGAAACGAATAAAAATATGAGTTGGTGACCTGAACAGTTCATGATGAAAACCTTATTTTGTTAGTTTTCATTACATGATTAAGTAACTTTTGTAACAGAGAAAAAAATATCAAACATACCTCTTTTTAAATAGAGATTCACATTTTATGGGCAAACGTGACCGATTTTAGCCTCTCAACTTGCTCTGTAGACAAGTCTATAAATACTCCTTAAAATTGTAGAAGGAATTTCTCAAGTTATCATTTCCGACTAAATAAAATAACAAAAAGTCACTTACCGGGGTGCGTGCGGGTTGCGGGGTGCGCGCGCCTGGTATTAGAATTATTGTTAAACAATTCGTCGCCTTAATACCGCTAGTTCTAGTTCTAGATCCCTAAAAAGAAAGACTGCAAATGATATTCGGATGGAAATGTTGGAATTAGAGAAAAAACGGTTATTGTTGTTAGAGAAAGATTTGCAACAAAATTCAAACGCAAATCAATCTGGCGAAAGTAAATCAGAAGATTATTAGTACTTGATGAGTTTGTTACCACAAATGGAGTCATTTACTCCATTACAAAAATTTAATGTTAGGAATAGAATTAATCAAGTAATGATAGAATAAATACATAATTCAATGTTTGGGGATCCATATAGAGGGAATTCTAGTTCTAGCTGGTCTCATGGGTATAGAACTCAAACACCCGAATAGTGAATTTTTGTACCTATCTTGATTATTCAATTAATAAACAAAAATATAATAACAATCTATCTACTTTTATTTACCTACTCACCTTAGTGTTAAAAATAGTTTTTGTTCAGGTGAGATTATACGATTTCCGAAAATGTTAGATTCCAGATTACTTCTAATTTTCTGTAAAACATAATCGAATGTCTCTATACTCATTCTTGTGTAATTGAAGAACTTTCTTGAATGACAACGTAGCTCGTAATAAAGTGTGTAGAAAATTCTCCCAAACTGCGTCGTCGTTGATTTATTGGATGAACACCATCTCTAGGTAATAAAAATTCTCTTATTAGGAGACTGGGCTCCAATAGTTCTCTTCGACGTGAATTCATGTTTATCACAACACTACGTGAGCGCGACTGCGCGGAAGTTTGTTTCGTACACACGCAAGACACCGCTATCTCTTCGCCCCGCGCCGCACCGCACCGCCCCGCCCCGCCATCGCTCCGGCCGTCGCAAGTTTCGTACCCGCAGACTAAGACCCAATAATTATCGTTCTTGAACATAAACATGTGTGACGAATTGGTAATCTTCGAATTTCTCGAAAATGATACTTCAGAATCTAATAACGGAGCAAAACTTCAACGAAGACGCCTTCGAGATCTTAGTGACCCGTTCCGTGTTGATGAAATGCAGTTTATAAAACGTTATAGATTAAGCAAACGGCTAGTCCACAATTTGTGCGACGAAATGAGACCACATAATTTGGCTGGACCTGCAAGGGCGTCAGACATATCACTTGAGAGAAAGGTAGGTGTTTATAAATGCCACCAACTAAATTATCACTATCTGTAAAATAAGGTTAAAACTCAATTGATAACTATTTCGGATACTGTGCCTTCATGTTTAATATTTACATTCAAAATTAAATCATTCCTGCAGGTCCTATAGTATGCGCCAGATAAACAAAGAATAAGGGCCTGTCCGCACAGCGATTTTTCACCGCGAGGTTTTTTTTTCGTAATTCTGTAACACATTGAATCTAAGGCCTAGTCCGCACTGCGATATTTCACCGCGCGATTTTTTTCTCGTAATTCTGTAACACATTCAATACTATGGGACTAGCCGCATTGACGTTATAAAATTCGCGCGGTAAAAAAATCTGTGATTTGATGCAAATTGAACGCGATTTATTCCCGCGCGAATGTTTTGTGCAATAGTAAGTAGTATGACTATAGCCGCACTGCGGAAAAAAATACGCGCGTTTCTCTCAGTCGTGCACTGACAACGGCATTGACAAGATGTCGCGCGCTTCGTCTCCCGCCCGATCGGCAGGCGAGCAGGAGTTAGCAGAAAATGACATTGAAATAGAACAATTAATCAATCTGATGCACATGAGACCTCCCCTATGGGACAAATTTGATCCTAAGTACCACGATCGAGTATTGAAAGCAAGATTGTGGGAGGAAATATACAAACAGATATATTTTACGTGGGAACAATGCAGTGTTGCTGAGAAAAAACAAAAAGGTAAGTAAAGTAAATACTTTATTAATTATAAAAAGTTTACAAATTGACAACAAATATTTTACTTTTTCATTTTTCTAGGTCTGTGTGTAATAGTGTGTATCTCGGTTATAAAACAGATAGTAATAACCCGGTTCATTAAAGAATGGAATCTTTTTTTTTTTTGAGGTTGTAAAAATCATCAAATGAGTCCTTCCGCCCTGGGTCGGAAGGGACTGTCAGACTTTTACTGACTAAAAAACCACCCTGTTCCTTCTGTTGCCCTTTACGTTCCGGGGCCACGGTATCTTGTTAAGACGTCCCGCAACCCCGGGAAAGAATGGAATCATAGATGGCGCCGCTTATTATGTTCTCTCGCTCGCACACTAGTGCCGTCTATACTCACTCTCGCGCGTACCGTAAGCAGAAAAAAAATAGTCTTGATTTGCTTCCTTTTTAGGTACCTACTTAATGTCTAATTTTTAAAATTTAACGTTTCTTTTATGATGTTGTATAACGTTTAAGTTTAATAAAGATAGTTTTTAAAGAAATGTTACGCGTTCAAACAATATGTCGTTTAATTTAATTACGACAGGAACTTGAAAATGTGAATTTTTGTTTGTTGAGATATCTTAACGGTTTTGGTGTCAAATGAAAGGTATAGGTCTACAACCATTTTATTCGTTTAAATTATGTAAATCGGTCCAAGTGAAAAAAAAATTAACTTGAAATTTTATATGCTGACTGTACTATCTGTCAACGCAAGTACATCCCGCCATTTTAGATTCCATTCTTTAATAAACCGGATTATACATACGTTTATTTATATTTTATCATACTGCCACGAAATTGACCCTTTCGATGAATCAAAATATTCTGCAAAATATTGTCTATTTTCAATGCTGGATATTGTAGATCTCACAGGAGTAGGACGTAAAGATTGTAACTTGGTTCCATACAATTTGTCCTTAAACCGAATTCCATCATGTTTCCGTACGTAATTATGCAAAATGCAACATGCTTTAATTATTTGGTCACAAGTTGTTAGTTTCACATCTAAAGCTCGATGTAAAATTCTCCATTTATTAGTAAGTATGCCAAATGTGCATTCTACAAATCTTCTTGCTAGTGTGAGTCTGTAATTAAAAACCCTTTGAGTTCTATGTAAGTTCCTTCTGGGGTAAGGGCGCATTATGTGTTCTGAGAGAGCAAACGCTTCATCTCCAACAAATAAAAAAGGCATTTTTCCCCGTTTTCGTCTTTTGGCAGGCGACTTGGTGAAGGAAGCTTTAACTGACCACCTTCAAACTTCTTACCAAATGCAGAATTTTTGAAAACGGTAGAGTCGCTGCTGCTACCGTAAGCTCCTATGTCAACACTGATGAAATAATAATTTGCATCAGCTACCGCCATCAAAACTATGGAATGATATTGTTTATAATTAAAAAATTCAGACCCCGCGCTGTTAGGCTTTTTGCACCTTATATGCTTTCCATCCACCGCTCCCAAGCAGTGTGGAAAATGGGCTCTCTTATAGAAAAGTTCGACAGTTTGGCGCCAAGTTGTTTCCTCTGGTTCTGGCATATATAAAGGTTGTAAACATGACCATAGCTTTTCACACGTGTCTTCTATAATTTCGCCAATTGTAGAGATGCCAATAGATATTCAAAATATAACGAATAGTAGCTATTTCCTGAAGCCAAGTATCTGCATGGAACATAAAAAAAAAATTACATCAAGAAACTATAAACAGATAAATCATACCTACCCGCCAATAAATTACTTAAAAATATAACATTTAATCTTCATTTGCAGAAGCTGATGTGCAAAAAAAATGGAAAATCTTAAGGACACATACTTCAAAGAGGTAGCAGCTGATAAAAAGGTGGTTTCGGGTCAATCCAGAAAGAAAAAGAAAAGACCATACATACACAAGGGAGCACTTTCATTTTTATCCACTCAAAAATCTATGAGAGATACTACAAATAATATAAGAGACACAGTAAGCCCCAAAAGTAATATCGAAGACTTTACTAATCAATGTGACGAAGATACTGACTCAGAAGTTTCACAATATAAAAGACTGAAAGCGAGCATGCGTAAAAAGACTAAAAATAAAAATAATAGTGAAGATGAATTATTGAAACAGTTACTTCAGGAGAAAAAATATGATGAGGATGTTTTATTTTGTGAGATGCTCATTCCAATGCTCAAAAATCTCTCAACAGACCAGAAACATTACGCTAAAATTGAAATCCTGAATGCACTTAATAGAGCAACCAAATGTGCACCACAAGATGTTATGCCACGTAGAGTCAGCTCCATCAATCATCATCATCGTATTCATCTTACAACCCAAATACGCCATCACCCTATCCAAATACGCCATCACCCTACCCAAATACTGTCCGTCACTCTCCTCCGCCTGATCCATCTCCTCAAACTCAATATACGCCATCTCGTAATCCATCTGTCATTCTTCAATCTCCACCTGATCCGTCACCTCAAACTCATTATACGCCGTCTCGTAATCCATCTGTCATTCTTCAATCTCCACCTGATCCGTCACCTCAAACTCATTATACGCCGTCTCGTAATCCATCTGTCATTCTTCAATCTCCACCTGATCCGTCACCTCAAACTCATTATACGCCGTCTCGTAATCCATCTGTCATTCTTCAATCTCCACCTGATCCGTCACCTCAAACTCATTATACGCCGTCTCGTAATCCATCTGTCATTCTTCAATCTCTACCTGATCCGCCTCAAACTCAATACACGCCATCCCGTAAATCTAGTGTCGTTTCTCAGCCTAATCTGTCTCCTCAAGACCAATACAAGCTGTCTCTCAGTTCAAATTTTCCAAATACTTCATTTAGTCATTCTTCATACGTAGTAGAGGGAAGTGGTTTTGACATGAAAGATTTCATTTTATTTAAATAGAAGTTAACTGTTTTTGTTTAATAAATGATTCTGTAAGATTAATCCTTCTTTTTATTTATCACTATCAGTCATAAAATGTTCACTGGAATGTAGTCAATAGTCAAATCAGTCAGGCAGTAATCAAATGGGAAGATAGATTAAGAAGACAATATGAATAATCACCCTAGCAGCGCCTAAATGACAGAGGTGTACAAATATATCTAAGCATTTTATAAAAATGACACTGCGGTGCATACCCCTTAATATGGAAAATCTTACCTTATAGTTATAGAAAGTCTCTCTTCAGCTGAAATTGCTTTTCTCCAATTTGTATCTTGATAGGTAATAGCTGGACCAACCAGTCGTAGTAAATTATCGAATGATGTTTTACTCATTCTATAATATCTGAAAAACTTTTCACTGTATTTTCGTAGCTCTTGATGTTTTAAGTAGAAAAATCCTTTCATAGGTCTCAAGGCCGTAAATGGGTGAATCCAGTATTCATGACATCTTTTTATACGTCTGTTACGTCGCCGCCGTAGTATCAGATATATCAAAATGTTTCTGATGTCCATTATTACACGTTCGTCTCTGCCAGGAACAGCATCGAACTGACAAAAATCGCGCGAAATTTTACTCGCGGTGCGTACTAGGCGTGATTTCGAGCACGGAATATAATTCGCGAGAATAAATATCGCGCGGTGAAATATCGCAGTGCGGACTAGGCCTTATACATTTCTATCTTGCCATGGTAGTGGGTTATGATTAACAAAATAGTCTGCAAGTTTGTCTCGAACTGTTAAAGCTGTTCTCCCTCCTCTATTACGATTCTGATCTGTAGCAGGTTCGAACTCCGTTACTACCAAAGTATCGTCATATGAATCGCCATCTCTAGAACGTACAAAATTATGCAAAATACAAACTGTTTTAACAATCTTCTTTGATAAATCTATATTAACATTCAGTAGCCTGTGGAATATCCTCCACTTATTGTATAATATACCAAATGTGCACTCGATATAACGGCGTGCTCTAGATAAACGATAGTTAAAAATTCTTTGTTTGTAACTGAGATTGTGTCCTCCGTAAGGTCTCATGAGGTTTTCATGTAGTCCGAAAGCTTTATCTCCTACAATTGTATATGGAATATTCTCACCATTTTCTATCAGTGGTTTGCCTCTGGGATACTTAAAGAATTGTTCATGAGGTTAGTGTAAAAAGAGCTTTCCTTAAAAATTCCCGAATCGCTGCTTTTTCCATACGCTCCAACATCTATATACGTGAAATTATAATTAGCATCACATATTGCGAGTAAAACAATTGAAAAGTAATGTTTATAGTTGTAGTATAGTGATCCGGAATTTACTGGCTGGATTATTCTGATGTGTTTTCCGTCAATGGCACCAATGCAATGCGGGAAATTGGTGTTTTTTTAAAACCTCTTGCAATACTTTCATAATCATTTCCTGTTGTAGGTATTATTATAAATTGTCCTTGATGTTTGCATATAGCGTCACACACTTCTCTAACTATTGTACATATTGTATAACCGAGTCTGTAGTTGTAATATAGTTCCATAAATGTACAACCTGTTGCAAGATACCTGCAAAAAAAAAATCTAACTTAAAATTTACTTTCAGCTGTTACATTACAAAGAAAGTGGAAGAGTATCCGCGGCTGCTTCGCAAGGGAAATTGGCCGCCAAAAAAAATGTTAAGTCTGGATCTGGCGGTGGATCACGTAAAAGTGAATACATCTGCTTTAAACAGCTGCAATTCTTAAAAAAAGTTGTAGCTGTAAAGGAACCTGAACACGTTGCTGATGAAGAACCTACGGAGAACTCTGAACCAGATACACACAGTACAACGTAAAAAAAAGAGAACAAAGGCCACTACGTGTCCCGAAGATGATAAATTCCTTGAAACTCTACAGAGAAGCATCGAGACGAGAGAAAAATTTGACGAAAAAAATGATGACGAAGACAGGTTATTTATGTTGTCTTTGGTAGGTACATTAAAAAAAGTACCTCCAGAAAGAAAAATGGATACGAAAATGAAGATAATGTCTATACTCGACAACGCAACTAAGCCTGTATATTACCCCCAAAGGTCAAGGTTGCAATCCCAACAAATGCAACAGTCTCCTTAAACAAGGTATGTCATGTAAAATGTAAAACCGCGCTAATGAAGAAAAGTATTTTTGGTATTGCCCCGCGCATTTATAATAAAGTACCTGATGTAATAAAAAATATGACAGTAATAACATTTAAAAGGGCGCTTAACGAAATATTAATCGATAAAGGTTATTACACGATTGACGACTTCCTAAATGATGAATCGCTGACTGATTGTTTTTTTTTTAATTTTTATAGCTGCTACTAAGTACATAACCTGATTGACATACCTATATTCCAATTGACATACTCATTATTTTATTTTGTTTTGACATCATTGTGATAATTTTTACCAGCGTAAACATTGTAAAATTTAGGTATTTAACTTTTGACATTTATTATTTTTGTGATTTGATTTTATGGTTTGACATTTATGATTATGTAATTTTTAGTAGCGCAATCATTCTGACATTTTTCAGATATTTTTATTTTTTATTGTAATCTAAGCGACATTTATTTAATAATTATAATTTTAATGATTCGACATTTATAATTTTTACTAACGTAACCAGTTCGACATTTTTTATTTATTTTTTATTGCAACCTTAATATGACATTTATTTGACTAAATCTGACATTTATAATTTTATTTTTAATTTTGATTGATTTTAATTTGAGAATACAATATTATTTGCATGCCCTTGCGACGGTAAAATATGGAGGACTATACTATGTAAAAAAAAGAACATCTTTGTGTACCAACACCCATGTTTGCAAATAAATAAATGATTGATTGATTGATTGATTGATCCTTCAAGCTACCATCCTGGATATTCTACTCGTTCCGGAGGTTCTGAAATGTCACACACCTTACATGCACCCTTGTCGAATTTGTCAAATTACTCCGACGAATCAACCATTTTAGACATGTATGATTAAATTATAAATATATGCTTACCTCAATGTCACAAATAGTTTTTCTTCAGGACTTATAGATTTTCTTAATATTGTATCTTGTTTAGTTAAATCATTCCGAAATACCCATATTTTTTTCTTTTTTCGTTTCATCTTTTTGCGACGCTGGTAATAATATAATAACAGTGCAGTAATTACCACGTCCATTCCTGACTGTGTCGAGACAGAACTGAATGTATTGGCGACGCGATTGGGCGACTCAGTCTGGCGACGCAGGGACACCAGACGTAGCCATGGCAACGTCGCTGGCCACGTCACCATGGCATTTCGGTTAGGTATGGCTCTAATTGGAAGTGAAAAAAACATTATAATAATATACCTTTCAGGTATATGCGCATTTTTTTCATCGTATTTATGTTTTTAGGGAAACCATGGTGCAAACTTGTTGCGACATTTTTATTTAGCAAAATACGAGGAAATTCACAATATGACATGGCCAGTTTCAGCCTAGTTAAATGAAAATGAAAATATTTTTTATTTAAACGGAATGCTTTATGTACAATGAATTGTGTTTGGAGCCTCCTTTTAGGCAAACAATGCCTGTGTTAGGAGACTCCGCTCCTCCATATCTTAGATATATTACGTAACTTAAACTACAGCATACTGTTACTTTTAATATAGCATCTTGATTAATTATGTACTCGTAATATGTTATAATAGTAATTATGTTATTGTGGTTAGAAGCGTGGCGTGTGTCTAAGAGTAGAGTACTTATGTAGTGTGGTTAGAATGTGATCTGATGTAGTTTGCGGTGCGGTGTGGTGTGTTGTGTGGTGCGGTGTGGTGTGTGGTGTGGTGTGGTGTGGTGTGGTGTGGTGTGGTGTGGTGTGGTGTGGTGTAGTGTAGTGTGTGGAGTGAGGTGTGTACCGTTATGGTGTGTGATTATATTACTCATGATAAACCAGAAGAGCTTCCGTATCCTCATAAGTAAGAGACTTAATCCAGTTTGTTATAATTTTTTTACAGTCGTAATTGTTTTAATTGTGTACATATATGTTTTTATTAATCCTATTGTATATCTGAGCTGAGAGATGGTAAAATTGTCTGCTACTAAATTTGGTTTTACACTGGGGAACTGCTGCAATTATATCCTTTCTCCTTTTATGCTTCTTATTCATATGATAAGGGAGGGTTTTATGTTTTTTTAGAACCGTTTGGGTTATGTACAGTTTCCTGACTGAGAGTAAATTGCTGATTTCGTATAGGTTTTTAGTAGAGTATCTTTTATTTTTAAAATACATAACCTTTATAAGTGCTCGTTGTGCACGTTCAACGTCCATAAATCTCGTTTTAGCTGCGCCACCCCAAATGGGGATACAATACAGAAGGACGGACTGTGCTAAAGCAAAATAGATTTCGTTAAGGAGGTTTCTGGGTCGCTTATCACTCCTCATCATTATAGTCGGGGCCACGTGTCTTAGTGTTTTGAAGATCCAAGTAAGCTTTCTAACCCTGGCAGTCACCTGCTCAAGGTGAGGGTACCAGGACAGAAACTGGTCAATCATCACGCCCAAGTATTTCGTCTTAGAGACTCTATTTAGGTATGAACAGCTACAGCTTATACTGTTTGTATCTCCGCATGTGTGTACCCTCAAATTGAGGTCTTCATTGGGCTGTGTCCGGTTACTAACACTAAAACATATGTAGTTAGTCTTGGTGGTGTTTAATGTTAGTAAATTGTTTTTCAACCATTCGGCTATGTGGACAATCCCTAACTCTGCACTTAGTTTTACATCTTGCCAAGTATTACCAGCAAATACAATAGCAGTATCATCGGCGTATGCAAATACCTTGGCGTTTGTTAATTCAATGTTGCACAAATCATTGATGTATATTAAAAACAAGGTAGGACCCAACACACTACCCTGTGGTACGCCGTAAGTTACCTCTGCTTCGTCGCTAGTGTATTGTCCTATTTTTACTTTTTGCTTTCTATCTCTCCGTACCTCTTATTCCGGCTTTATGTAATTTGTTCACTAGGTGTCAAAAGCTTTTTTGAGGTCTAGGAAAACGGATAGGCACTTGTTACCCTTGTCTAGATGCTCGATTGTATGCGAAGTAAGTGCAGTTACAGCATCTTCGGTACTCACAGCCTGTCTGAAGCCAAATTGTGAAGGAGATAGTAAGTTGAATTTGTTTAGGAATTTAGAGAGTCTAGAATTAATTATCTTTTCGAGAACTTTCGACATAGCTGGTAAGACCGAGATAGGTCTATAATTATTGACATCGTCTCTGTCCCCCCCCTTGTGTACCGGGGTTATAATAGACTGTTTTAGGGGAGCTGGGAAGATGCCTTACTGGAGACAGAGATTTGCAAGGTGGGTTATCACAGGAACGACTTCCTTTCTTGCAAACTTTAAGAATTTTGTTGAAATGTTGTCCCAACCCGGGGCACTATCAGATTTTAAATTCGTTAATATACCGTTCACTTCAGTATCGTCAGTGTCAATTAGTACGAAAGTCTTTAGCGGAGATGTGTCTGGGTGAACAGGGATATGGACATTATTTAAAGTTGGCTGAATTTGACAGGCTAGTTGTTTTCCAATGTTGGCGAAATAATCATTAATATAATTTATCGAGTCATGAGAGGTAGGTTTTAAATTTAATAATTCTAAGTTTTGGCTTTTTATTTTATTAGAGTATGTGATATTTTTTATGTTTTTCCATAGTATTTTATTATTATTTACAGATTTAGCAAGTAAGTCTCGATCATATTTCCTTTTTAATTTTTTTACTAGATTATTGCAGTGATTCCTGTATCTAGTGTAAGTTATTTTTAGTATTACGTTATAGGGATCATTGCGACTCTGTTTATGTAGATGACTTCGGTTCTTAATACAACGTAGAATACCCATAGTGATCCATGGTTTGATGATCCGTTTACTATTCGGATTTTTTTTCGTGATCGTGTTGTCTTTTAAGATAGAAGTTAAGGTATTTATAAAGCTAATAATTAATAAGTCTGGGTCATCACAAAATAATAGATCAGATAATCTCTTCTCCTGTAGATCTTTCAGAGCTTGCTCGTAATTTAGTGTAGACGTAGTTTTGATTTCCGTATAAATATTTTTTAATTTAGCTAGAGTTAGGAATGTGGTGTGATGGTCAGTGATAGTTGAGTGTAAGATAGCAATAAAGGCAGAGAACTTCTTTTTGTTTATATTTAACATGAAGTGGTCAAGGCAGTTTAGTTCCCTGGTGGCCTGTGTATGTCCAGGCAGTATACCAAAATGAGATAGCATATTTAGGTAACTAACTCTATTCTTACGATCTTGGGATGAATCAGTCTCTCTAGCTTTGATGTTGATGTTTATATCTCCAGCTATAATAGTGTTTTTATGTGACAATTTCATGTTAAGTTGTGTGCTTAGAGAGTCAGTGAATCCATCAATATTAGAATTTGAAGGTGAGCGGTATATATGTCGTAGGATAATTTGATACTTCGAATCTTCGCGGAAATCCTAGGGGTTTTGCGAAAACGCGGATAATTAGACATAGGCGAAAAATTATCAAATCTTACTGGACAAAGTCAGGATTTTTGCGAAAATACTCGTTATTATAGCAATATTGCGAAACGAAACGCTGGCTGTTATGAAATAAGAACGCTGATTGGTCGGTCAGCGCGTTCAATAAGAGATCGTCTCTGATTGGTTGACGTCTTAAATGTCAATCATTTGTTGCCGCACGTTATTTGTTTACGTTTGTGTCTGAGTTAAATTGCAGAAGTGTTTTGTTTTTTATCGTAAATAGTGTACCTACTTGGACTTAAATAAAGTGGTAAATAAAAGTGCTACACGGACGTACATAGTGTCATATATCATAAAAGTCTTAGTCAACCACTCAACAACAACAATGCTTTCGAGATTGGTTTAGCGGTGTTTTGTTTGTCATTGTGTTAAAAGTGGACTATAAAATGGGACTTGAACTAAGAAACGGAGTGAATAGGAGGTTTGGTTTTCATATAATTATGACAGATATGACAGATTCGACAGAGAATGATGTTCAACCTTCAGCAGAATCGGAGAATTTGGAGGTTATCTCCGATAAAGACAAATTTTACATAGAGTTAAGAAAGTTTTACGGTAATAGAGTTGACGGTACAACTAAACCAGAATGGACTAAAGAACGCGTAAATGCTGTAATAAATTCAATTGAACAATTTAAAACTGCGAGTATACTTAAGCAACCAAAAACACAACAACAGTATAGAAATGCAAAAAAATACGACGTGATGAGTGTAGGTGAAGAAAAACTTCTAATACTGAGAAGAAAGGATCTTAAGTCTCCTGTTGTACAAGTACCTTCAACAGATATGTACTATGATATTCTTCTGCAGGCGCACATATCAACTGGGCATGGAGGACGCGACAAACTGATATATAACCTAAAGCAACAATATGTGATACCGGTACCGATTATGATATTGTTCCTCAACTTGTGTAAGATCTGTCTGAATAAAAAAAGTTGCCCAAAAACAGGAATTGTTGTACGCCCCATAATTTCTCAAGACTTTAACAAACGTGGGCAGGTAGATTTAATTGATCTCCAGTCAACTCCTAGCCACAATTACAAATGGATTTTAAACTATCAAGACCACCTCACTAAGTTCTGCTTTCTCAGACCTTTAACCAGTAAAAAAGCAACTGAAGTAGCCATGGCTCTTTTAAAAATATTCTTAGAAGTGGGTGCGCCAATGATTTTACAGAGTGATAATGGCAAGGAATTTACTGCCAGCATAATAAAAGAGCTAATCACATTGTGGCCTGCATGCAAGATAGTGAATGGACGTCCCCGACATCCTCAAAGTCAAGGTTTGTTTGCAAGTTTTGCACTATCCCGCTTACCGCTATGCATTTTTCTTTCACCCAAAGGTTGCCTGGTAGAGATTGCTACCTTAGCAATAAGGCCACCTATGTTGTACTGTCTTTTGTTGTTATCTGTTGTTTTGTATTTTTTTTTATGTGCAATAAAGCATTTTTCTCTTTTTTAGGTTCGGTAGAAAGGTGCAATCAGGATGTTGAGAACATGTTGCGTTCCTGGATGTCCGACAATAACTCAACTGAATGGTCACTGGGATGCTATTTCGTTCAGTTCCAGAAAAATTCTTCGCATCATCGCACAATAGGACGTTCACCATACAAAGCCTTGTTTGGTCACGATCCTGTAATTGGCCTGTCTTCAACTTATTTGCCTAGAGATACATTGTCAAAATTAGAAAATGAAGAAGACTTACAACAGGTTTTAATTAATGAAAATCCTTCTCGCACTGAAGATATTCAAGACGAGCGAAATGCAGGTTGTAGAAATGAAGAAGACTTACAACAGGTTTTAATTAATGAAAATCCTCCTCGCACTGAAGATATTCAAGACGAGCGTAATGCAGGTTGTAGAAATGAATCCAAAGTTGAAAATGCAATCCTTTTCTATGAGCAGCTTTCTAACGAAACCACAAATCAGTATGTTTCCACTGATCAAAAAATGACTATCCGAACACAAACTGCAACACAATCTACCCCTCTTTCATCTATGACACAATATAAAAAAAAATCTGCAAATAACATTACAATTTTAGAAGATGTAATAATTGTCCCAGCAAGTACAACAAAAACGATCTGTCTTGATAACAATATCGCTATAAATGACACAAATTCCCACACAAATGTACAACAACAACATTCCAATAATATTGTTGCTACTGAAGTTAAATGTTGTATTTGCCAAATTACCACATCCGATTCACTCAAATGTTCAAAATGCCAACAAGTGATTCACGGCGCATGTGGAGTATCTGAAGTTAGAGAAGGTAGTAGTTCTTCTAATGTTAAATGTAACTTATGCTGGCAAGAAGATTCTATTAAGAAAGAAAGAACAAGTTCGCATGAAAATTTAAAAAGAGCAGCTGCGACTATGTGTACTACATCCAACAAAAAATTTAAAGAAATAGATGTAGGTGCTACAATTTTGGTTGATGTTCCGAAGTACGATCGTGCACCCTTAGATAACAAAAACATTACAGGACGAGTAATTGATAAGAAGAATGGTTTGTTTCAAGTTGGTACCTCCGTTGGTATAATTAAAGATTGGCTACCAAGAAACGCACTTCAAATATCTCCAGGAGCTCAATTTACCGGCCCCGTTCCCGAGGTAGTATTACCTATTCGTGGTATTTCCTCACAACTATCACCATTCGGCGGACAAGGGTTTAAGCAACGTCATTGCAAGAAATCAAGCAAACAATGTTCCTCAAATAAGTGTGCTTGTAAAAAGCACGGTTTGCTTTGTAATTCCAAATGTCATAAATCTTTGAATTGTTGTAACAAGTAAAGTCTTACTAATAATTTCATATTACTATTTACTAAACGCAGCTGTGCTTGCATTGCAACTCCAATGTTACAGGTCCATGCAACTCAGCGTAAGTTTCACATTAGTGACGTATTTAATTATCTTTTGTTCTGTGATTATTCGCTTTTCAAATTTTTTTCTAGTTATCTTTTAATTTCTTTGAATAAGTCTATTTTTTCCTATTTTTGCTAATTCAATAATAATTTGTTGTAGTTATTTTGTTCACTATAAGTGAACCAGAATGTGATAATAATTTTGCCTCAATATATCTTAAGTTTAGCTGTATAAGAGAAGAGAAGGCTGATGAATGAGTGATTTTATCTCAAGACTTTAATTCACAAGACTGATCAATTCCATTGTTGCACTATTAAACTAATTGTTTACCTAACCAGTTTCATCCAATTTATGGATTACACCCTAAAATTGGATCATTTTTTTTACTACGACTGAGATCTCCTATTGTCTGTAGAAAACAACATACATACTAAAATTTTCAATAAAAAGTTTATAAAAATCAATTTAGTGATTTTCCTTTCTCACCTATTCTAAACCTTCATAACTCTATGATACAATACTTGAAGTTAATCATCGGCAAACTAGGAACCAATTAGAAGTCAGCCAGCAAAATTGTAGCCAATCAGTGTTGAGCACATCAAATCTTACTATAGTAACGAGTATTTTCGCAAAAATCCTGACTTTGTCCAGTAAGATTTGATAATTTTTCGCCTATGTCTAATTATCCGCGTTTTCGCAAAACCCCTAGGATTTCCGCGAAGATTCGAAGTATCAAATTATCCTACGACATATACAATACACATCACAACCCAGGATATCCAGTCGCAGACAGGACGCTTGGACGAGCCTTATTTCCTCAACTTTGTGCTTTATAGAACTTTTGACATATAGAACCACCCCATCGTTCTGGTTAAGTTGTCGAGTTGTCATATAAGAGTGGTAATTGTTTATTTGGGGAATAGGTTTATTAGAGCTTAATCTGCATTCCGTCATGATAATGATATCTAGTTCGAGATTAAGTGTTGACAAATTGATAATAAAATCGTCAAAATTGCGATATATACTTCTTATATTTTGAGATATGATAGTAAGGTCATTTTTGTTTATTATAACGTGGTTGTGTAGTTCTGAGTAATCACAAGTGACAGAACGAGCAATTTCAATGTTGTCTAACTTAGATACAGTTTGTAAAATATTATCCATTAAAACAGAGTGAAATCAGGATAATCAGTTATATCACGGAAGTGTATATTTCAATATAATTAGATAGTAGAATACTACTTACTGCAATAATGATTGTAATATGAGTTATGCATGAGGAAACTGTTTTTGTTGTGTAAGTTCTAGTGTTTGAGTAAACGAATGGGTGTATATATTGTATAAAATTACATAGTTTCAGATGGATGCACTCCAGATACACCACTGCCACTCACTCTTGCTGATGTAACTTCTATGAATAGTACAGAATTAACTACGATTACTTTTTTTTCGATTTCTTTTTAACCAAATTCATCGTTTATCCCATGTATGGCTCCAGAAATTACAACAGCTCTCAATGATGTAGAACAGGATGCATCGCCTCTTCCATGTATGTCTCCTGAAACTCAGAAGCTGTTTAATGTCCTTAATGAACCAGAAATTTTAATGTGTCTTGATAATGATTCACCCGACTTTATTGAAAATAGTGATGATAGTGTTGCTGATCCAAACTTTGAGATTCGTAATTTAACGGACTCTGAAACAGACTGTGAATCAAATGTTAGTGGCGACGACAATAACACTAAAACCAATAACAACACCAGAGATGAACACATTGAGAGCTTCGTAAACATTAGTGAAGAATGCAACAAGAAAAGGGTATTGAATTCAACAACTATGAATGTAGAAAATTATACAAGACATGACACTATGTCTATAACACAAGATGAAGATGAAACTAATTTACATACTCCTCAAAAAACTATCTTAGATAAGCATGGTGAAGTTTTAAGTCCTATCATTGAAGTTCAGAAAATAGGAAACTTTTCACCTGAAAAGGAACTTGACAGCTCAAATGAAGAAAACATTAATGAAAGCAATGACCAAGTAATAATAACATTTAGTTCCCAGGCTGGAAGAACGAAAAAAGGCCGCAAACGTAAGCATCCTGAATCCAATTCGGAAAGGCAGTTTAAAAAGTATAATAATTTATCATATACTACTGTACGCTCACAGAAAAAAATTGAACCAAAAGTATTTCAGGATTATCAATGCAAATGTCTTAAGATATGTGCCAATGCAATTTCGTTGGAAGATCGAAAACAAATATTTGAGACTTATGTAACTCTTGGATCTTACAATGCTCAGTTAATGTACATTAAGTCATGTGTCACAGAGGAACCAAAAAAACGGAGCTACACCATGACTTCTGTCCCTGTTAACAAAAAAAGCCTAAACAATTTCATCGCACCTATAAATTAAACGATGTCAAAGTCTGTCGCGATATGTTCCTGCACACTCTACAAATTACAACACAAAAAGTTACCATAGCATTATACAAGATTCGTAATAATGAAATAAATGACTGTCGAGGCAAGAAAGGCAAAAGCTGGAATAAATTGACTGAACAGAACTTAAACTTTATTAAGGAAGTTATTTCAAAATTACCTAAATATGAATCGCATTATCGTAGGGAGAATAACAATGAAATCCAATATTTAGAGCCTGGCATGACAATATCGAAACTTTATGATATTTACAAGAAACTTTTTGTTGAAAAATTTGGCACCGAGTTGAAATGTGTCTCTCTTGAAACTGTAAAGAAAATTTTCTTGACTAATTTTAATTCGAGGTGTAAACCATTAAAAAAAGACACGTGCAATAAGTGTGATTTGTTTGCGGTGCAATTACAAAACACTAGTGGATCAGAAAACACAAAAGTAGAGGCTGAGAAATCGTTACACTTAGAGAAGGCACAAAAAATGAGGGAACAGATGAAATGCGACTTTGAAACTGCACAAAATACCCCAAACATAGAATGCTTATCATTTGATCTCGAAAAAACTTTGCCCTTGCCTCGTATACCGACAAACGTAATTTTTTATAAACGTCAGCTTTGGCTATATAATAGCGGTATACATTCAGCATCAGATGATGTAGGGCACGGTTATGTTTGGGTGGAAGGTGAAGCCGGAAGAGGCGCTCAGGAAGTAGGATCATGCCTTGCCAATTATATAGAAAACAAACTACCTCCTACTATAGAACATCTCATACTATGGAGTGATTGTTGCGGTGGACAGAACCGAAACATAAAAATTGTTTTAATGTTAAAGGTTATCTTAGACTCCCATTCTACATTAAAAACGATAACTTTTCGGTATCTTGAGTCAGGGCATAGTTTTTTACCTAACGATACCGATTTTTCAAAAATTGAAACAGCGCTTAAAAAGCAACAACGTGTTTATACAGCTGAAGAATATATAGAAATTATGAAAAATGCTAGAAAAAAAAAACCATTTCAAGTATATAGAATGGACAAAAATGACTTTTATAGCACTGAAGATATTGAGAAAAAAATAGTAAATCGTAAGAAATTCACAGATAAAAGTAAACTGAACTGGCTGCTGGCAAAGGAGATAAAGATTGAAAAAGCTAAATTATATTCTATTTTTATGAAAACGTCCCTTGATGAGGATTATAATGAACTAAACATTAAAAAAACGACAAAAGGAGAGATTTCGACTATACATAGATCTGATCTGAAACAGTTATGGGCTAACGGGAAACCCATTGCTCCAGCTAAATTGGCTGATTTACGATCTGTATACAAGTTTATTCCAGCTGATTGCCTTAGTTTTTATAAAACATTGAAAGCGTCTAATGACGCCATTGACGATGTCGATGGATTTGGTAAGGAGCTGGATTTCGATCTAGATGATGAATAAATTGTGATGATTTTCCATGCTTTGATTCCATCAACCTCAAAAACGTATTTTATTTTGTCTTAACACGAGATAGCGCGCGGTGTACGCAGGCGTCTTAATAAATATTTTTTTAATAATGTTGTTTCATTGTTATACTTATGTTTTAGAAAAAATATATATTAACTACCAAAATATACCAGTTTTCAGATATTGGATCGTTTTTGCAAATTAAGCTATAAGCTACTTCCATACAAAAAGCCTTTTTTTAAAAACGTTCCAAGTGCATTTTCTTCATCATTTGTATGAGAAATATTAATACATTTTAATGACAAGTATATAGTAAAATAATGTTTATTTATTTAGTTGATGTAATACATACTACTTAGTTGTACTCGCTACCAAAAAAAAGCGTACCACAAAATTACAATAACGCGATTTACTCAGTTCGACCTGCGTGTGGATTGGAACGTTGTCGCATAACTACGTCCAAATGTGCTTTGAGTTTGTATGTTTGTATGTGTACTGAGTGAGTATGTGTTAGGATTAGTATCAAAATAATATACTTACTCGCTGCACTACTAGCGTTGTCTATGACGAACATGCATGCTGTGTACCAACCTACGTGTATCTTAAAAACAATAAATTTAGTCTTTGAGAAACCACTACGCGTGTTTCATTAGGTTATGGGCCCAGTCCCGTTTTTACTAAAATATCAAGTAATTTTATTGTGCGGAAGTAATAATGTCGACGTCAGGGTACTTAGTAAATGTGCCGAAACTCAAAGGAAGAGAAAATTATGACGATTGGGCGTTCGCAACAAGCAATTTTTTGTTACTTGAAGGAATTGACATTGAAAATGTGCCGGCGACTATCAGTGAAACTGAGATGAAGAAAGCCAAAGCAAAACTCGTAATGACTATTGACTGTTCGTTATGTGCATATCAAGAGTGAGACTACAGTGGACGGTGTGTGGAAAAAATTGAAACAGTTATTTGATGACAAGGGATATCAACGAAAAATAAGTTTGCTTCGAACATTGATTTCTATACGTCTCGATAACAGTGAATCCATGACATCATATGTATCTCAAATAGTCGAGACAGCACATAGATTGAAGGGGACAGGTTTCGAAATCACAGACGAGTGGATTGGGTCATTACTTTTGGCGGGACTTCCAGATAAGTATTCACCGATGATAATGGCGATAGAACATTCCGGAATCGCCATTAGCGCTGACGTCATAAAAACAAAGTTACTTGATATGAGTTCGGAGGTTGGCACTTCTGAAACGAACCCTGCATTTTGGTCAAAACAACAGCGGTCAAAAAATGGCAACAGTAACCGGAAACAAATGTCAACGTCAAATGACATGTCATCCAGCAGTAAACAAATAAAGTGTTATAATTGTAAGAAAATCGGCCATTACAAAAATAAATGTCCTGAACCAAAAGCAAATAAACAAGTGAATGCTTTTAGTGCGGCGTTTTTCAACGGTTGTTATAGCACAGAAGACTGGTACGTTGATTCAGGCGCAAGCGCACACATGACGTCAAATCAAAGTTGTTTACTTCAAACCCGACCAGTGCACGAAAACAAAGAAATCGTAGTGGCAAATCAAAAGACGGTGCCTGTAGTTAGTGTTGGTGAAACACAAATAACGACGTGCGTAAACAGTTCTCAGTATGATGTGATTGTGAAGAATGTATTGTACATACCTAATCTCACGACAAACTCATTGTCCGTAAGCCAACTTATAGCTAATGGCAATAGAGTAGTGTTCAAAAAGGATGTCTGTTTGATATACAACAAAGTGAATGAGCTTATTGGTACAGCAAATTTGACAAATGGTGTGTACAAGTTAAACACAAAAAAATTCGAGAATTCGTTATCGGCGATGTCGACATGGCATAAAAGGTTAGGACATATAAATAGTAAGTCCTTACTGAAAATGAAAGAAGGAGCAGTAGTAGGAGTTTCTTTTGACAAGAAAGCTGACATACAAATACAGAATTGTGAAGTGTGCTGTGAGGGAAAACAGACACGTTTACCTTTCCCATCAGCTAACCATAGAAGTGAAAAACTACTGGATGTAGTACACTCAGATTTATGCGGGCCGATGGAGACTAAGTCAATTGGTCAAGCAAAATATTTTCTTCTGTTTGTGGATGATGCCAGCAGAATGACATTTGTTTACTTCTTGAAGGAAAAGAACCAGGTGAGAATCAAACAGGAAACAAGATAAAAATATTGAGAACCGACAACGGAGGTGAATTTTGTTCACGTGAGATGGAGAGTTACTTAAAACAAGTGGGTACTGTCCATCAGGAGACCAATCCTCACACACCGGAGCAGAATGGGCTCTCAGAGAGGTTCAACAGAACTGTAGTTTAACGGGCAAGATGTTTATTGTTTGAAGCGGATCTCGACAAGAGGTTTTGGGCTGAAGCAGTTAATACTGCAGTATACTTAAAGAATAGAACGCCAGCCGCCAGTTTAGGCATGATGACACCATTTGAGAGGTGGACAGGTGAGAAACCAGACCTAAGCCATGTCAGAATTTTTGGCAGTAAGGTAATGGTGCATGTTCCCAAAGTACAAAGACAAAAATGGGATAAGAAGGCTGACAAATTGATTCTAGTTGGGTATCCAGATAATGTAAAAGGATACAGATTGTATAACCCCAGAACTAGAAAAATTACTACGAGCAGAGATATCATTATTATGGAGAAAACAGAGTCGGACACAGCTCAGATAATAGTAAATAATTGTGATGAAAAACCAGAGATGAAAGAAGATGATGAAAGTCTACAAGAAAAAACAGTTTCAGATCCAAATGATTCAACATATATTTGTGAGTCATCGACTTCCGGGGATGATTCTTATCAATCTATGGCTGAGGAAGAGTCTATCATAGAGGATGAAGTACAGGTGAAGCCAGATACTAAGCGTAGGAGAAAGCCAATAGAAAGATATGGTATGACTAACCTCTGTATTCTGGACAACCTGGAATCTTGCAATGAAGAACTCGATTATGAAGCTGCAATGAATGGACCAGATAAGGAACAGTGGAGACAGGCGATGACAGATGAACTGAAGGCTTTCGACGACAATCAAGCATGGACATTTGTAGATAGGAAAGAAGCTGATAGAGTGGTACAGTGTAAGTGGGTATTCAAGAAAAAGTACGAAAGTGATAATAGTTTGCGTTATAGGGCAAGACTGGTCGCAAAAGGTTTCACCCAAAAAGAAGGTGTGGACTACACTGAAACATACTCACCAGTGCTTCGTTACTCTACATTAAGACTTTTATTTGCTTTAAGTGTCAAACTTAACTTTGAAATTACTCACTTAGATGTAACTACAGCATTCCTTAATGGTTATCTACATGAAAATGTGTATATGCAAGTACCACCTAATTTGGATTGTAAAGAAAATTGTGTTCTCAAATTAAATCGTGCAATTTATGGTTTAAAACAATCAGCCAGGGCTTGGAATGAAAGAGTAAATGATTGTTTATTAAAATTGAATTTTGTTAAGTCAAAGTTAGAACCATGTCTATACATAAAAAAATGTAAAAAGGAGCAGATCATAATAGCAATTTTTGTAGATGATTTTTTCATTTTTTCAAACAGTGGTGATATGGTTAAGGAGTTAAAAACCAACCTAATGTCAAAATTTAAAATTAAGGATTTGGGGCAATTAAAACAATGTTTGGGTATGAGGGTAAATATGTATGAGAATGGCTGTATTTCCTTAGATCAAGAAAAATTTGTAGATCATATTTTAAGCAAATTCAATATGACAAACTGTAATGTTGTTGATACTCCCATTGAAAATAATTTGAAACTAGAAAAAGGTGTAGATGTTTGTCAACAATACCCATATCAACAATTGATAGGTAGCTTAATGTACCTAAGTGTTTTAACTCGTCCAGATATTTCATACAGTGTAAGTTACTTGAGCCAATTTAATAATTGTTATTCTCATAGTCATTGGAAGCATGCAAAACGCATCCTAAAATATTTATGTAAAACGAAATCGTATGGGCTAATGTTTAGCAAAGACAATTTTAAATTGGAAGGTTTTGTTGATGCAGATTGGGTCTCAAACACCCTAGATAGGAAATCTTACACAGGTTTCTACTTTAAACTCTCAGGAACCGTTATTTCATATGAATGTAAGAAACAACGCACTATAGCATTATCAAGTACTGAGGCTGAATATATGGCGATAGCGGAAGCCTGTAAAGAGGCTATTTATTTAAGAAACTTGCTTTGTGAAATTGTCGGCAGTTGTGACTATGTAATCATATTGTATAATGATAATCAAGGTGCTCAGATGTTATCGAAATACCCATTATTTCATAAAAGAACCAAGCACATAGATGTGCGCCATCATTTTAATAGAGAAGTGGTAGCTAATAATCTCATTAAGATAGTTTACCTGCCAACATCTGAAATGCCAGTAGACTTGCTGACCAAGGGATTAACTAGTATAAAACATAATTATTTTGTAAAGAAATTAGGTATTCAAAGCATTGTTTAATGGATGACTGTATACTGCTGGGCTTTTGTTTTTATTAGTTTGATAAGATACTGTACCAAAGTTTGGATTATTTTGATAAGTGGAGATGTTAGGATTAGTATCAAAATAATATACTTACTCGCTGCACTACTAGCGTTGTCTATGACGAACATGCATGCTGTGTACCAACCTACGTGTATCTTAAAAACAATAAATTTAGTCTTTGAGAAACCACTACGCGTGTTTCATTAGTATGAGTATTAATGACATTACAGTTGTATTGTCAAATTGCAAAATGAAAAACAAAGTACTCAGGTTAAGGCAACAAACCACTTATTTAATGAATTGCTAAATTCTAATTGTAACCCTCATTCAATAGTCACAATTGACCTAACTGAAGATTCCTTATTGAAACAGAACTGTAGTTCTCTATCTAGTCATAATAAATTGAAAAAATATGCAAAACTGAATAGAATCATAAAAAAATGTAATCAGTTTAAAAAGCAACACAAAAACTTTTCTAAAAGTATTCCACTCAGGAAAGAACGTGTTGACCTGATTAATAAATTAAAGAATTATTACATTAAACTAGAAGACAGCAAAAATATATATGAAATTGATACACAGCACTTACAGTCTGATATAAAAATACTTGAAGCAAAATTGAGTTCTCTTTACAATAAATATGTACAATCTCAGAACCAAATAAAAGAACACATTCTCGCTGCTAATGAGTTAGTCATGTGTCAGTGTACTTGCCAGACAGTATCAAACCATCAGGGTTTGATTGCTGTACAGCCTGAGGTAACGGTGGTCCCGTCCCAGGCAGAGAATTTGTCTCAAGGCTGTATCATTGAACAAGATAAAATTGATTTTGGACAGGATTCAGTTCAAGTTGAACAGCCTGAAATTGGTGGTTCTTCGTCTGTGAATAGTGGTTATCATTCAGTTATGTTCTCAGACAGTTTTGGAAGAGGTTTAGGTAAATTAGTTAGTAACAACCTGAGTTATTCTACACAGAATTATTGTATGCCAGGCTCAAATTACAAACATATTATGGCGGCATTATTAACAAACAATAATTATAATTCTAATACCAACATTACTGTTTGTATAGGTAATAGTTTAAAAGTAAAACAATCAGATATCACAGACAATGTAACTGAGATGTTACAGTTAAAATGTAATAAAATAATATTGTGTGCATTCCCATATTTTGATAAATTGTCAATTAGACAAAATAATTATATTCATATGCTAAATAAACACATGCATTTCTTAGCAGGTCATTATAGTGACAAGTTTATGTTTTTTGACACAAATAGTTTTGTGGAACACTTAAAATCGACTAGGAATACTGTGTATTTACCAATTAGTTTTAGACATACAATAGCAAGGCTATTAGCTTATTATATTAACTCAGACATAAGTAGTATGTCGAAGTCTTGTGTAATTAAATCCACATTGTTTAGTAATAATACTAAGAATCAGGTGGCGAGCCTAAATAACTGTAGCACTATTGCTATAAATTCTTATACAAATTGTACGAAGGAGGTTCCATGTATCACTATGGAAGATTCATTTACTTATGTGGGGTCTACAAGTAGTTGTAACTCACTGCCAAGCAGGGACCGAAACCGGTATTTTTCGGTTACAACCTTTATTTTTTTTACAGGTATTTTCAAAGGTTACCTTAATTCTTAAATACTGAATACAACCTGTATTAATACCGGTTACCGAAATAAAAATTACCTCTATCTTATGTACACGTGCCGTCGTCGGCATTAGTCAAAGGGCGCGCATCGCCTGTGTGTGTCAAAGAGTCGAGTCTACCCGCGCGCGCGTCGGCTAACGACGACCAATGACAGCCCTGGCTGGCACGTGGCAGGGCGCGGCGACCGCGACGTGTCTCTCAGTTTGCTTGCTAGCGAGTGTTGGTCGTGTCTCGTGTTGGATTATTTTGTTGGCTTGGTAAATTATAGATATAAATAACATTATTATTATACTTAGAAATGGGACGAAAGCGAAAAAATCATGTTTATGCATATTTTACCTACCAAAGGGAAACAAATACCTCTAGATGTGATATAGAAAATTGCAATAAAGTTATAAAGGTAAGTACTTAAATGTATATTTTTTCTTTAGTATTTAGGTGAAATAAAATATCTGGGCGAAGATTTTACTTATCAAATAATGTGCGATAATGTGAAACCTACGTCTAAATCTGTTTATCACTACAATATGTCGTCATTACTGTGGCTAACAGGTTTTTTTTGTTGCAATTTATGCTTTCGGGCAAGTGAAGGTAGTCAAACAGGACACAGAGCGTGGCTAACATTTAACTGATTAAAACAAGAATCTAATAAGATTCTTATTAGAATGAGTCATCACGCGAAACAATAACAAACCATTACCGAGACGTACCTACGGAAGTAACAATAAAAAATAAAGTACTTGGAGCACTTACCCACTTCAATCCTGCAGTAATCCTTTATGCCTATAATATTGTTAACACTCACAAACAGTTTTTTATCCGGTTTTCAAGAAGAAATCACTAAAATACAATAAAAACACTTGAATGACTCACGCACGCACGCCGCCGCACTAACGTAAACAACTGACAGTGAAAAAATATTTTTTTTAATCATAGACGATAAATGCTTTTGGGGTTGTCATATATCGAAATGTGGGGAATTTCATACCCAAATAGTCGAATAACATGCCCTGTGTGTATTCGGCATAATACCGAAGCCACAGAGTCAAATATCCAACTTCCCGCGCAAATTTTAGCTTGGGACTCAGGTAACCCTGCGCACGGTACTACTTTTTTTTTTTGGGATTAAAAGTTCCCGTGCGCGAGTTAGCGGTTGGAAAAAATAATACCTACTTGATTGGTAATGGAAATAAACATAGAAATTTTATGGTTATAATAAACTTTTCTTATAGCCATAAAAAAATTATTGAAACCAAAAACCCATACTACGACAAAAACGACAACTAAAAAGGTTTAAACAAGACATCGTAACAAAATAACGTCGGTTTTCGTATAACTGGTCACACGTAATCTGTACGATGTATGCCTTAGTGATGGGTGACTCCGGTTATACAAAACCGATGTTATTTTGTTAAGATGTCTTGTTTATACTATTCAGTTGGCGTTTGTGTTGTACGTAGTTGAGTTTTAGTTTTCAACTTTCTTTTTTAATTCAATTATTTCAGGGTAAAGGATCATTGAGATTTGATATGATTTGTCAAGCAGCCTACGTTACATCTTAGAAGGATATTTAGTGTTATTGAAAACAGTCATGAGTGAAAAATAATTTCACAATTTTTTTACAGGGTAACCATGGAACTAATTTGCTCCATCATCTTTCTTCGAAACACGTTACAGAATATAATATGGTCATGAAATACAATAAGCTAGCCAACGACGATGAAAACAAAGAAAACTGTGGTGAAGGAACATCAGGTATGAAGTCTACAAAATCGTGCGCACTACAAGAGTGCGTTGACCTCGTAACAGTGCATGGTCGTCCATTCGAACTACTAGACGACACCGCCTTTCGAAATATAATAAAACTAATCCCTATGACTGGAAGGGAGCATCAATCTTTTAATTCACATAAGATAAAATCAATGGTGGAAGAAAAAGCCGATGCTGTTCGTTCCTCTATACGTCAAGAGCTAAAAAACCAACTGATTTCTTTGAAAGTAGATTGTGCGACACGTCTTGACAGATCATTTTTTGGAATCAACATACAATTTGTTAGACATGCCAGAATTATTATTAGGAACCTAGGAGTTGCAGAAATGCACACTCGCAGCACCGCTGAATTTTTGGAAGAAAAACTCTTATGGGTGCTTCGCAAATACCATATCGAAACAAAACAATTGTATAGTATCACAACTGACAATGGATCAAACATGATGAAGTTAATAAGACTTATCAACGATCATTTATTACAACCAAATGCAAATTTGTCAGTACAAGATGAAACTGACAGTGGTGATGAAGTCGATTGGACAGATTTGAGTCCAACAATTTCATCTTTATCTACCGAAGAGGGTCTACCATACTCAGTACTACCAGTTAGATGTGCCGCTCACACTTTACAATTAGCGATAAATGATGCTTTAAATAACGAAAGTGCCTCTTTAGGTATCATCAGAGATGCACGTGCAGTTGTTCGAACTCTGAGAACTCCAACATTCCTTAATATTCTTCGTACGACACAAAAAAGAAAACCTGTTTTAGACTGCAACACCCGCTGGCACTCAACCGTTGACATGCTGGAAAGCCTTCTTAATTTAAAAGAGTGTTGCTCTACTGATCCTAACGACATTCTATACTTAAGTGAAGCAACTTGGTCATCAATCCAAGATATTGTAAAGTCTTTGTTTCCGGCTCGAATACTCGCCAAGCGCTTACAGCAAGAACAACTTACATTCACAGATTTTTACTGTGTATGGATGAAATGTACTATAGAGATCGAAAAAATGTCAACACCTTTGGCTGCCCATTTAACAATTACCATGAAGACAAGGCAACAAAGTTTATTAAATGAAAAATCATTTCTTATGGCTATGTATTTGGATGGACGTGTAAATGTAGTGCTTTCTTCGGCCGAAATTGAAGCAGCTATACAGCACCTAAAGGATTTGTGGACACACATACAAAGCGTATGTGTAAGTGAAATTGATGAGACCGATAGTAATGCATCTGTAAGTCAAATTCAAGAGGAGGAGGAGGAGGTGGAGAGAGGATGTGATGAATTTGAAGCTATGTTGATAAACACTAGTATTGTTAAACAAAGATTGATTCAACAGAACGAAAATGGAGATATTGAAAGTCTTTTAAGAGCATTTATTACGGAACCTCGTATTCCATCTTCACATAATATTTTGGAATATTGGGAGAGCCAAAAAATAAATCGTCCTAAATTATATGCTTTAGCTAAAGTAGCTCTAGCAGTTCCTGCTACACAAGTAAGTGTGGAAAGATTATTTTCCTCACTAAGATTTGTCCTGGAAAGACTTCGATATAATCTAAATGATACCACTGTCGAAAATATTTTAGTTATACGAAATAATAATAAGAAATAATAGCCACTCCACTCTACATTCTTATGGGTTTATTGGGTAAAGGCTCTTAAATTTGAAACAAAACTATCGCTCAACAAATTTTAAAATACATTTTACAGCGAGACTTACTAAATAACTAAACAGCCGGTCTATTCTGTAAAAATATCGAACCGCGAAAACATAGGAGATGTGAGTTTCAAGTGAGCTGTCATTCCACTTGATGCTAGGGATAGAGTCTATTGACAGCTCACTTCACCTAAGTTTTCACTGTGAGATTTTTACAGAATAAATCAGCAGTTATTCAGTAAGTTTCGCTTTGTCTTAAATAAATTTATGACTGGTGACTCCTGATTTGTGATTAATCTAAATTAAAGAAAAGACGATGATTAATAAAACATTGTTTCTATTATATTTCTATTTATAATACAACTTTCTTAAAGTGTTACTGCTAGAGGCGTGGAAGGTAGAGTGTATACAATGGTTCTTCAATTAATGTGATACTTACAATAATTATAATTGTATAATGATTATGTTGTTGATCTCACTAGATAATAATTAATAAGTAAATTAGAATGTTACTGCAGTATTTATGCGTTCATTATTTAAATTTTGTCAAACGAAAGAAAAATTAAACCTATTACAGAAATTATATAGTACTTTTTATTTAGTTTTGTCAAGCTTTGGCACCTAATGTCTAAATATTAAAACGCTACTCAATTAAAAGTTAAGTCTCGTGTTGTCTCTATCACTTTATATCAAAGTGACTGTTACACCACGAGACTTAAGCCCTATTTACACGTTGCAAGTTTATTGCCTGTAGCAATAAATATCGTGTACATAGGGCTTCAACGGCATCTTAAAATCCAAAATCTTAAAATATACAGGATGAAAAATTGAATTCATGGGCATCCTCTTATGGGGTAATTGTACTCATCATTATGAAAAACTTTCACTATGGGAGCAACCCCGATATCGCGAAAACAAAATCAGCTGCTCCTTACATTTTGACGAGTGATATGTTCACGTATTGTAGAGAACATCTGAGTACAATGACCCCTTAAAAGGATGCCCATGAATCCAATTTCACCCTGTATACAGGGTTATTTTGCAACCATCATCCAAATTTTTACAGGGTGTTCTACCCATGAATATGAACAACTTTCACTATGGGACCAACTCTGAAATCACGAAAAAAAATCAGCTGTTTAATACTAAAGTTCAATACCTACTTGACCAAAATTTATGAAACAGCTGATTTTTTTTTGTGATATCAGAGTTGGTCCCGTAGTGAAAGTTGTTTATATTCATGGGTAGAACACCCTGTAAAAATTTGGATGGTGGTTGCAAAATAACCCTGTATAAATAAGTACTACTTACATATATATTTTAATATGTGTACATTACGGGTGTTGGTATTGAGCTTGAGCTTGTTGTTCCTGAGCGCTATCCATGATAATGTGAACTATTTTATGCATACATTCATAGCGTCTTTTGTTGTCTAATTTGCACAAAGGTTTCGCCATTGACATTAAAAAAGAATAACATTCATGAATCTTGTCATCTTCCATACTTTGTACTGAGTTTGGCAGGTTTCCGTTTTCATTCATTACTTTTGATGAATTATCAAAAGATAAATCTGGGGCAGAGCAATTTGAATCTAATTCTGGAGTAGATGCATCTGGATCCAAAGTAGTAGATACCTGTATCAGTGGTTTATTTGAAGTTTCCATACTCTTTACTTCATCAGCAGAATGGATTGATTCATTTTCCTGCTGCTTCCGTCACTCTCCGGTATGATAAAACAATGTCCTGAAAAAATATAGAAAAGAAAAAGTGCCGTAATATTTCTATTTTTTAAGTAGTGCTAACAAACTACTCAGCAAACATTAATTTTAAGATAACGGCGGAAATAAAAGTTAAAAACTAAAACCCAATTACGACAAAACGCCAACTAAAAAGGTATAAACAAGACATCGTAACAAAATAACATCAGTTTTCGTATAACCGCTGTCACACGTAATTTAATAATAAATAATATTCATGCCTTTTTAGTTGGCGTTTTTTGACAACCGTCCTCGTAGTTCAGACCATTCACTATAACTTGTCCCTTGCCGTCATGTTGGCACCATAGCTTGCCAAGCTTAGGCAGAGTACAGACGAGCAGCACTTTGCTGTTGACAGAGCGAACTTCTGCTGTCGACAGAGGCAACTGCAGCTGCCGCCATTGGTCGGCGTTTGGCGATGACACGTCGACAGCAAACGCCGACCAATGGCGACAGCTACAGAATGAGCGCGCCTCTGTCGACAGCTGAAGTTGGCTCTGTCGACAGTAAAAACAATGCTGTCAGCATGGTGGCGCCGTGAAATGCAATTATGCAACATAACACTTACTAAAATAAGTTTAAAAAAAAAAATCACGCCCCTTGTGGCACCCCGACCAAATATGTACGTCAGGCTGGCCCGGCCCCATGGAATTTAATAATGAGATTGTTATCAATCCAATGTACCCGGGTATACTAATATATGTAACACCTTCATTTTCAATGTAACTCTTTTTAAAAGAAATTACGTGCACTTCTTAGTGGCCGGGCCAGCCTGACGTTTTCAGCCCGGCCACCTTGTTTCCCACTAATCTACAAAAAATACTGGCAATATTGTGCTACAGATGAAATGTACCCTATAATTTATGCATATGTAACACAAAATCGAATCCTAAAATGCAATAGCATACGAAATATTAGCGGTTGCAGGTGGCCGGGCTGAAATTATTTCGTTAATATAAAACAGTAAAACTGCAACACCTACCAAAAACTAATACCAGTACATAATGAGATATAGAGATATAGAATACATGTAACGCTTTCATTTTAAATTATAATACATATTTAGAAAGAATAATCACTTGAAATTATATTTCAGCCCGGCCACCTAAAAGCGGTAATATTCCCTAAAATCTTATGCCAATTTGTACAGTAAAACCTGATACAGCTATGAAATGAAAGTTACATTCGTTTTGTTTTAGTCGTATACCTTTAAGCCTTCTGTTTGACTAGATTATCAAAATCTGAGAAACTTTCCGAAGAGTGACTATCATTTATTAACTAATTTCAGGACATTTGGTTTGTTGAGTGAAACAAAATGCGTTACTATGATATTTTTATTAATAAACTAAGTAGTATAAATCACACATAATAATTGTTGGATACATAATACCTAAACCTATATATATTTTCTCCGTTTTTGGCTTCACAACATAACCATACAAAGATAATAGTTCACAGACGCTACCACCGATTTTTAGACGGCGCCTGTGTCGCGTCCCAACCTAAGTCGTAAGATATTTTCCCCGAGTAGACAGAATAGATGCGTGTTACGCATGGCCAACCTTAATAGATTGCTGCATCGGCAAACCTGCATATACATTGCACACGGCACCTACGGGCACGAAACGCAAGCTCGGCATAACGTGACCAATTGACGTCAATCGAACCTTTCCATAGAAACTTAGAAACGTGGAGCGGCACTTTTGGATCTGACATCGACCAATTGACACTTTAGTATAATTAATCGTAATTTCAATACTTTGTAATACAGTAATAAATTAGTTTATTAAAATTAATCTGCATTTTTTTGGATCCTCCGGCTGCACCCATCGTAATTGGCGCAGTCGGTAGGATAGTCCAGTAAATTCAGTGAATCGATCACCGACAACGGGCTATTCGAACCTACGGGTGTGCGGCTACGGGGGAGTATCCGAATATCGATACCACAGAGAGATGCAGATTTGGTAAGTACCTAGATCTACTAGAGTTGCTCGCCTTCCTATGTTTTAGTATCCTTTGTGTAATTCCCTTTTTTTTTCCTGTGTTTCCTTTGTGTTAATTTCCTCAAGTGTTTCTATTAAACTTTCAAAATTTTTCACCCACGTATATCACGGACTCCTAAGTCGAGTATTTCTAATAGGAACTCGCAAACCGATGCGAATAGGAATTTAGATGCTATATCAGAAGATAGTGAGAGTGTAGAGTCTTACTTAATTATAGAGAATAATTTAACTAACAAAATGAGTACCGATTTGGTAGATCAAGTTTACAAGGCCTTACGCCTCGTTCCCGAATTTGACGGGAACCCGAACGTGCTCACGCGGTTTGTACGTTTATGTGACCAACTTGTCGCGCAATTTGTTAAGGCAGAGCCAGGTTACGAATTAAGTAATTTATCCTTGTTGAACGGCATACTTAATAAAGTTACCGGGAATGCCGCTCGCACTATAAATTCAAACGGCATTCCCGAAACATGGCAGGGTATTAGAAACGCCCTGATTAATAACTTCTCGGACCAGCGGGACGAGACCGCCTTATACAATGATCTGGCCCTGTTAACACAAAAGAATTTATCACCACCGGAATTTTACGAAAAGTGCCAAACTTTATTTAGCACAATTATGACCTATGTGACCCTGCATGAGTCCATATCTACTACCATCGAAGCCAAACGGGCACTATATAAAAAATTAACCCTACAGGCATTCGTTCGTGGCCTAAAAGAACCTTTAGGCTCGCGTATTAGGTGCATGCGACCCGACACCATTGAGAAGGCTCTCGAGTTTGTGCACGAGGAAATTAACACCATGTACTTACAGCAGCGTAACGACCATTTGCCGGAGCGGAGACCTGTGCAGTCTACGTCTTCATTTAATCCCAGTACGTATCAGATTAAGCCATTTAATTTGCATACTCCACAGCCAGTCACTTTTTCAGCACCGTTTAATCAGCCCGGTCCCTCTAAAAGTTTTTATCAGCCACAACCGCCAAGGCCAATGCAAGCCTGGAGACCCCAAGTGCCTTTCAATCGCGGTCCCACGCGAACCCAACAAATGTTAAGCGCACCCCCGCCTAACTATAGGCCCCAGAGCAACGTGTTCCGATTGCCTCAACAAAGGCCTGGTTACACGCCCATTAATAATGGCCCTAAGCCCATGAGTGGTGTAAGCCACTTTGTTCCCAAACCTATGCCGAGACCTTCGACAGGACATGACTGGACTCAACAAGGAAATCCACCTCCCAGTAACTATTTTAAGACTCGTGAGACGAATGTTAACGAAGTAGACTTTTACGACTATTATGAGTACCCTGACTATGCCTATAATGACTATTACGACCAGTTCTACCCCGTACCTCACAATTACGAACCTGTGTATGAGCCACTAGCTCATAGTGATTATGTTCCTGTGCACGTAGAGGAACATCAGAATGTGCCTGAAGGAACATCTGCCCAAGGAATGCCTGCTGAAGGCCAGGATTTTCATACAGCCCCGAAATCAGACAAACCAAAATAGAGATTAACTTGCAAACCCAGAGACAACTTCCATTCATTCAGATTGCTAATCCACCCATTAAACTATTAGTAGATACAGGTGCGAACCTATCTTTTATTAGCCCGAACGTTGTAGAAAGATTTTATCATCATATCCAGTGTAATTATGAGCCTTTCGAAGTCACTAACATCCACGCGACAACTCGTAATAATTATTCCATTACTATACCGTGCTTCCCGGAATTTAAAGAAACCTGTGACATTACCCTATACATTTACAAGTTCCACAATTATTTTGACGGCTTAATAGGCTTAGATTTACTAGAAAAGTTAGAGTCTAATATAGATTTAAAGAATAAGGTTCTTGTTACACGTAATTCATCTAATCCCTTGCGAAGAAGAGAAGAGCTATTAGCCATAGTTTGGGCTACTAAATACTTTCGTCCATACTTGTTTGGGAGAAAGTTTAAGATAGTTACAGACCATAAACCCTTACAATGGGTTATGAGCCTTAAAGAACCAGGCTCCAGACTCACACGTTGGAGACTTAAGTTGAGTGAATACAATTTTACTACAGTATACAAGCAAGGCAAAAAGAACACTAACGCCGACGCATTGTCCCGCATTGAAATCAACAACGAGGACGCTATGTCTACAGCGGTAAATGTATCTGAAAAGCCTCACTCAACAGTAGGTTCTGAAACACTGACAGCCCCTACAAACAACCTTGACATACTCGACAACTCTGACACAGCAACTGTTCACACTAGTAACGAAGCCCCTATTCTAGAAGTGCCAATATCAGACGAACCCTTAAATAAATTCAGTAGACAAATCTGTTTTGTACTTGTAGGCGATATAAAAAAACGACCGACAGTGAGTAAGCCATTTGAAACGCATACCCGAACTACCATTCAACTATCCGAGTCTAACCTGACTAACGACGTTATTAATGCAGTCAAAGAATATGTGAACCCTAAAGTCAAAACCGGTTTAATCATCCATCCTCCTCTTGCCATGTATAAAATAATCCCCATAATTCAAGTCAACTTCAAAAGCTCTTCAATGAACATGGTTCTAACTAAAGTTGAATTAGAGAATGTTAAAGACTACCTGCGTCAACAGGACATCATAAAGAAATACCACGAAGGTAAAACAAATCATCGCGGTATCACTGAATGTTACTTAGCCTTATCTTCTAAATTCTACTGGCCTAAGATGAAAGAACACATCTCCAAGTACATAAATGAGTGTACTATCTGTGGTCAGGCTAAGTACGACCGTCATCCCATCAAGCAAAGATTCAACATTGTACCACCCCCTAGTAAACCTTTTGAAATTATCCATCTAGATCTGTTCACAGTTCAAACAGAGAAATTCCTTACCATTGTAGACGCTTTCTCTAAGTATGCACAAGCTTATCACCTTGGAGATAGCACCGCTTTAAGTGTAGTACAAGCTCTACTTGTATTTTGCACCCACCATGGGGTCCCATTGACTATTGTCACGGACGGAGGCCCTGAATTCACAAATCAGATTTTCTTAGAATTCAGCCGAACTCATAAAATTATTCACCATAAAATATTAGCGCATTCCCCTAACGACAATGGCATAGTAGAAAGGTTCCATTCTACCATTTTAGAACATCTTAGGGTATTGAAATTAGAGAGACGAAATGAACCAGTCGTTAATCTTATGCCCTATGCCATCTTAGCGTACAATAGTTCGATCCATAGCTTCACAAAATGTAGACCTTTGGACTTGATAACTGGACACTTTGACCCACGAGACCCAATAGATATTGACCTATCTGAACACTTACTGCAACAGTACTCACAAGACCATAGGAAACGAATGAGTCAAGTATACGACCTTATTAACCAGACATCCTTACATGACAGGACACAACTGACTGAAACCCGTAACAAGGACAGAGAACCCGAGAAGGACTATATCCCCGACCAGCAAATCTTTGTACGCAATCCCATGGCGTCTCGACAGAAGTTAGCCCCGCGTTATACGCAAGATACTGTACTCGCAGATCTTCCAATCCACATCTATACGAAGAAGAAACGCGGTCCAGTAGCAAAATCTCGCCTTAAGCGAAGTCCTAAAGATCCCACTTTGTTACAGGATAATACTATGGCTGATGACCCTACATCCGGCCCAAGGACAGGAGATAACAGTTGAATCACTTGACAATGGACCAGGACTACTTCCCTTCAAATTAGGAGCGGCAAAGATCGTTTCCCATTTCCACTCCTTCCTAAGTCATATAGATTTAGAGAATGTCCATCTTCAAATTGAAGTGGTAAAAACACAGATGGCTGAATTAAGTCCCTTAGTTAACAATAAAACCTTATTCCTATTCGACCCTCATCTGAAACATCTCAATAGTAAAATCAATTTAATTATTAGTAAAATTAATATGTTTGAATCAACGCGTAGTAAAAGAGGCCTTATCGACGGTTTGGGTTCTGTAATAAAATCAATTTCTGGTAATTTAGACTACACCGATGCACTTAAATACGAAAACGCCATAAACACCTTACGTAATAATGAGCATAAATTAGAATTAGAAATTAATAACCATGTTAGTTTAAATAGTAAATTTATTTCACGTAGCTCCCAAATAATAGATAGTATAGTTTCAAATCAAGATAAGATGAACAAAGCACTAAACTTAATTTTGGAAAGTAACGCTAATAGGGATACAGATTTAATTAAATACGCCCATCTGGCCCAACAACTGTTAATCTTAGGAGATAATGTAGAAGATCTTTATGAAGAATTACGAAGTTTAGAGAACACCCTAACATTTATTCGTGCGTTGAGTACCCCGTACTCCCTATTTAATTCAGATGAAATTAAGTATATGTTGGGTAAATTAAGGATTTTATATGATAATGACGAAATCCTTGACGTAGAAATTAGGCATTTTTATGAAATAATTAAACTAGGTTACTTCTATTCTAATAAGCAGATAGTAGTAGTTATAAAAGTCCCGATAGTTGTTTCCTCCACATATAATTTGTATAAACTTTCCCTTGTTCCTAACAGAAACCACGAAACTCTTATACCACCCTCACCTTTCGTAGCACTCTCTAGCTCAGACTCTAGGTACATAGAGACAGAATGTCCGAAGGTAAACTCCATATATCTCTGTGAGTCAACAGCCAACCTACAAATCCAGAGCAAACCAGATTGTATCCAGCATCTCATAGTCCATCAAGAACTCCAACCCAGCTGCAAGCTGACACCCGTAGCTCTCACCACCGAAGCCCTGGAAACCCTGGACGACAAGCATTATACCTTAAGTTTTCCTGTACCAACAAAAGTGAAGATGTCTTGCGGTCAAGAACAATATCGGACCCTACGAGGCAGCTATTTGGCAATTATCCCCCTCAATTGCAACCTGAGAACACCCGCCTTCACTATCTCCAACACTGACGACCACATCAAAGGACATGTCGTGAAGATCATTGAGATGCCCCTATACAACGAGACGAAGCCTGAAAATTATCCGAAGCTCATCCTAAATTCGCCAAATCTACAAAAACTTCACACCCTTAGCAACGAGATAGCGACGCAACTGCCTGTACAATTAGATGACGTCACCGATCCCGTCATTTACCACACTACTATACCCATGTACCTCGCGCTATCCGGTACATGCGCACTCATCGCCACTCTAATCTATCGTCGGCTACGCATAAGAAAAGCATCCAGAGAAATCACAGAAAACTTCAACAGCAACCCTGAAGTCGCCTATGCAATCCCATCACCACGCACTATCAACCCAAGCCAAATAAGGATTGACCCTGGATGTCTACCAGCGACCATCTTGAACAAGTCCATCGATACTCGCTGTTCTACGGGGGGAGGTGTTACGCATGGCCAACCTTAATAGATTGCTGCATCGGCAAACCTGCATATACATTGCACACGGCACCTACGGGCACGAAACGCAAGCTCGGCATAACGTGACCAATTGACGTCAATCGAACCTTTCCATAGAAACTTAGAAACGTGGAGCGGCACTTTTGGATCTGACATCGACCAATTGACACTTTAGTATAATTAATCGTAATTTCAATACTTTGTAATACAGTAATAAATTAGTTTATTAAAATTAATCTGCATTTTTTTGGATCCTCCGGCTGCACCCATCGTAATTTGCGCAAGAGCCGTGTAGTTATCAACACTTCTGACATAATATTTTACGTTTTAATATTACTGTGAGTGTAAAATTTGATCAGTTGTTGCAGTGTAGTTGTTTGTGATGTGATGTTTTTAAGGTAAGTCATAGTTTTGATAAATTAAAATATATCGACAAACAATGTTAATGGGTAGCTAAGTAATTATTTAAAAAAATATACAGGTAAAGTAAAGTAAATCTAAACACTCATTTACTTAATAATAAAACTCCATACAATGCCATCAACTAAATATATTTTATCCTTTCGTTTATAGTCAATAGGTAATAATTTTGGTGATTTACTAACAGTAAGTGTTTAGTTTTTGTGAATCTTATTGTTGTGTACCTACCCTATGTATTTACTTATTATTATTGTGTACTTATTTATTTCGTGAAATCAATAATTAATCAGTTTCTTATTAATTACTGTAAGATTTATATATTGGATTTTAGTGAATTATTCATTGTAATCAGGCAACCGTCGACGGTGTTCGTCTGTACCCGCGCTTCTTGTAACTCCCCCTTGTACGGCCTGCCACAGCGATCCACGTCCCTCGCTCACCGCATTCTTTTCCTCGTCCCGCGACACGCGCCCCTCTCCCCATCTCTATTCTATCTTATATATTTCTAATGTCCCAAAAGTTATAAGTTTTGTGAAAGTAAATTTGATTCTTATGAACATTCTTTGCTTTCTTTCTTTCTTTCTTTCCTTAGGTGCTAAAATATTTTTTAATAGATTTATGTAAGGTAAAGCACCCAATGCCCGACAAACCACCAATGTTCGACATTTAAAAAGTAAAAACAAATAAATAAGACTATTATTGAGTATCCGAACGTATATGAAGCATAATTCATAGACAAGGTTCATCTAGCTGTCATTGCAAGTGTCATTTTCAAAATTCGGCCATTTTGATAAAAATGGCGTACTTGTAAACATCGATCGCCGGAGGTCTCTATCGGAAATCCAGTTTTGTTAGCGAAATCGCTAAGAAGGTGAGCAAGATTTATTCCTCATAACTTTTATTCGTTTTGCTTTATCGTGAATGCCAATTATTTATTTGATGGGGACACAAATGATATTTATATGATATTTCAAGATAAGGAACCACCTGTATTGCCATCAGTCGGAGCATTACGCCAAATACGTCATGAAACAAGGAAGCAGAAATGGTACCATACCAATCAAATATAATCTGTTGTCATTATGGCAAATACTTCAACATACTCTTCCGTAATTCAGGAAATTTTAATGAAACCAACTTTTCATATTTACTACTGGTTAGAAGAACAAATAAAATATTACAAACAATATGTTCAAGAGTATGGTCGACCAACCATATCATTAGATGCCACAGGCTCTATAATTAAACCAATTGTGTTACCTAATGGGACTAAATTTACTAAAAGATTATTCTTATATGTTATATTAATAACTGCTGATAGCTTTTTAAAATCTATTCCAATTTCACAAATGCTTAGTGATTCTCACACTAAAAATAGCATTGCGGATTGGTTGGGTAAATGGGCCAGTAATGGAATTATCCCTCCTGCAGAAATAATCACGGACGATTCCTCAGCTTTGATTGCTGCTACAATCCAATGCTTTACTTCATATAAATCTACAAAAGATTACTTAGAAGCTTCTTACAGTGCATTGGAGGGACATACAAATAGTTTGCCTGTAGTATATATGCGAATAGATACAAGTCACTTTGTCAAAACTATTCATAATCTTTCGTGCTTCAATAATACAACAGAAAATGTAAAATTTTTCTTTGTTCGTTGTATTCTTTACATTAAAACAGCAGAGTGTATCGTAGTCATAAGAGAGATAATTGAAAATATGTTAACTGTTATTTTAACTAAATTTTATTCAAAAATTTGCTTTGATGCCCACTGTAATTTGAAAAGAAGAATTCAAGGTATTACAATTGATAAAAAAGATTCTAACAACGCACACAATTACGTAGATGAAGAAAGATTCCTAAATGAGGAGAATGTTTTAGATGTAAGCAATTTTATGGTATGGTTTGATAATATTGTTGCTTGTAAAAATAAACAAGAAGAGGAATCTTGTGAACGCCCCAACAAATTATATTATCCGCCTCTAATATCTACTCTAAAACGTTTATTGGGAAAATTGCCCATGTGGTCAAACGTTATGGCTCCATTATACAATTCAAAAAACAAAATTCCATCGTCTAGTGCATCAGAGGATTATTTTAAAACAATAAAACATTTATTACTCAAAACTAAAGTAAGAAAATACAGGATTGACGAATTTCTAAACATACATATTAATCATTTAAATGGAGAGCTTAATATCGCTGCTAGTGAACTACAAAATAATGAGGCACCGCCCCTTCAAGAGCGAAAGATTAAAATCAAAAAGAATCGTCAAAAAAGAACACACCAAAAACGGTTATTTCCTCAAGATTCTATTTTCAGTGATATGCCAAGTTTTGTAGAAAATTGGAAAGGACAAGCTGAAGAGCCAGTTACCGTACCGATTTATAAAATGTTAAAATTTATAAAAAATGGAAATATTGTAACTGGTTCCACTTTAACAAATACATGTGGTTTTGATGCTGTTACATATTTAATAGCTTATGGTTATATTGCATTTAATAACTTTAAATTAGAAATAGATCAGACTGAAAATAATAATAATATGTTATGTAATTATATACAATTTATAGGTAACAAAAACATATCTGAAGCCGCAGTATACGAACTAAGAAATACCATATGTAAAAAGTACTACAAACTATCCTCGAAAAATACAATAGATATAAATTGTGAATGCAATGTCGCAAATTTGTTTGAACAAATGATTTTAGAATTATTTTATAGCGCTCTATTTACAAAAATATGTACCGAAGAAAAATGTGCATTTCAACTTCAAAGAACAGTACCATTTTTACCCATTAATATGAACGTAATTAAAACATTTGGAATATCAGCCCTAGAAGACTCAATTTGTATAGACGTTATTTCGAAGGATTGTGAACACGATTGCCCGGGCACTGTTTTGTCCAGCTATAATGTAAAGAATATTATATCTTTTGATTTAAATGGAACAGATCAAATAATATTGAACGATATACCTTTATCTATCAAAGTTAGAACTAATATTTATGTGATTGTAGGTGCTATTGAATATGTAGTATTGGGGGAAAATCTAGGACATTATAAATGCCATTTATTTAATCAAGATCTGTGGATGTGTTATGACGATTTACAGTCTAGTGTTAAAAAAAGTAATTTGGATTTAATATTTTTACATTCCTTGACGTACATTTTAGCTTGATTAAATAACATAATCAAGTGATTAGTACGTTTTTATCGATTCTAATAAGCAATATATTTAAATTTGAATTAGTCAAAATACTTATAGTACAAATGCCAGATATAGGCTAGCAATGATTATTATATTAGCATACGTTTAATTATACAAGTTAACATTGTGATTTTTAGCTGTGATTTTAATATTATGTTAAATTATATATACTACATAGCTATATTTCCATTAGCTGCCACTGAAAGAACTATGGTTCTCTCTTTATTTAAGAATTGTTGTAATAATTATATTAGCATAATTTTAATTGAAAGTTTTCAAAACTTTAAATTCAAAGTTGATGTAAAAATCATTATGAAAATCTGTGATTTTTTACCAAGGTATAATAAGTATTTAACCAAAAATTATCTTCTAATATTCTGAATGAATGAATGTTCGATGTTAAGGTAATATTGATATTACTATAATTTTTTGATAACTGTGTTATTATCAATGTGTAACCTTTTTTTACATTATTTATAATTAACAATTGTTATAGTACCTAATTAATATAAGTACAAATGTTGTCTAACTAATTTCAAAAATGATTATTAAAAAAATATGACAATTACCAATTTTGTTTCACTCAACAAACCAAATGTCCTGAAATTAGTTAATAAATGATAGTCACTCTTCGGAAAGTTTCTCAGATTTGATAATCTAGTCAAACAGAAGGCTTAAAGGTATACGACTAAAACAAAACGAATGTAACTTTCATTTCATAGCTGTATCAGGTTTTACTGTACAAATTAGCATAAGATTTTAGGGAATATTACCGCTTTTAGGTGGCCGGGCTGAAATATAATTTCAAGTGATTATTCTTTCTAAATATGTATTATAATTTAAAATGAAAGCGTTACATGTATTCTATATCTCTATATCTCATTATGTACTGGTATTATTTTTTGGTAGGTGTTGCAGTTTTACTGTTTTATAGTAACGAAATAATTTCAGCCCGGCCACCTGCAACCGCTAATATTTCGTATGCTATTGCATTTTAGGATTCGATTTTGTGTTACATATGCATAAATTATAGGGTACATTTCATCTGTAGCACAATATTGCCAGTATTTTTTGTAGATTAGTGGGAAACAAGGTGGCCGGGCTGAAAACGTCAGGCTGGCCCGGCCACTAAGAAGTGCACGTAATTTCTTTTAAAAAGAGTTACATTGAAAATGAAGGTGTTACATATATTAGTATACCCGGGTACATTGGATTGATAACAATCTCATTATTAAATTCCATGGGGCCGGGCCAGCCTGACGTACATGACCAAATGGGTTACGTTAGAGGTGTGACCACCCGCGGGCGAGAGGAGCGTATGCTACTTCCAAGTTGGTCGAAATCTAATAAAAGTCCATCGACATTTTTGCGTGGTCACCCTACTTTGTTTGATTTACGTTTTATACCGCCGCTATGATGCACAACAAAACAATTAGGGTGCCTGTGCTGACTGCTGACCACAGCATGATACAACCATTTCATGAAATGGTCGAACACTTCATGACAGTGTTTTAATATAGGTACTTAAAAAAGTGTAGGTGGGTAACGCGCTCGAAAAAATTGCAAGCAAAAATGTTATGGGCTTTGTTTACGAGTAGTGCCCTCTAATACAAAAAAGGGCGTGTAAGTTTGTCCGCAAGTTAAATAAACAAACTACCGAGTTAATTTCTATGATGAGGGAAAAAGATAAACAAATGGTATTTTACCAATTTACAATGTAGGTAGGTACTTAATATTATCTTACTTACCTTTGTTCATTTCCTTTTTTTTACTTCAACTCAAATACCTACTCCGCAAAAAGGCGCACTAAAAACACGTAAACAGTACTGGTAGGTACAGCACGCATGACGGTCTCCCTGCTAATGTATTTTCTAATGCCAACAAATTGCCGGCATTGCGATATTCTGTTTCTTTCTCGTAATCAAGGTCATTTTTAGGTAACCGGTATTAAAACGGTAACTTAAATAAAGGTAACATGTTTCTTCCCAGATAGCGGTTACCCTAACCGTAGAGGTAACCAAAATTCTTCGATACCTGTACCGTAATTCATAAAGGTTTTCGGTCCCTGCTGCCAAGTGATGATATTGAAGTCTTGGGCCAAACTCTGGATAATAATTTAAACTAGTACGTAAGACAACAGAGGATACCGGTAACAGAATAGTTATGTCTACCAATAACAAAGTATCTTCTTGCTCTCTAGTAACTAGATGTCAAAAAGGGGGTCAGCAGCAAACCTTGAAATTATTTCATCAAAATATTCAAGGTATCTCTTCCAAAATATTAGAAATTGAAATGTTTTTAGAAAAAACAATGTTTGACATTGTTTGTTTTAGTGAACATTGGTTGAAAGATTACCAGATGCTAATTAATTATGAAAATTATAGTGTGGGCAGTTGTTTTAACCGCAAATCTATGTTGCGCGGTGGTTCCCTCATCCTTGTTAAAAAATGCTTAAAATTTAAGCAACGTAATGACATTGTCAGCTTATCAGTGGAGCATTGCATTGAACTGTCCTGTGTTGAGCTGGATAAGCATGTAATAGTGTGCGTGTACAGACCCCCAAACCCTCAAAACTTTGCTTTATTTGAATCAACAATGGAGGATATCCTTGCGAAACTTGCAGCAGGTAACAAATCCGCGATTATTTGTGGAGATTTTAATATTAATATTTTAGAAAGCAATTCGAACAGCAGCAGATTTTTAAGCCTTTTTAAATCATTTAATTTGTCTAATGTTTTTACTGAACCTACTAGGGTAACACCAACTTCTTCAACCTGTATCGATAATGTATTCTGCGATTGTGATTATTTAGATAAAGCCATAGTTAATTACCTCCCGTCGGATCATAGTGGACAATTGGTAACATTTGAGTTTAAAGCTGCATTGCAAAAAATTCAAATACAATATAGGCCAATTACAACAGGCAAACTAGCTAGATTCAATGGTACCTTACAAAATAAGTTAAATGTTCTAGACCATAATATTGAGGATGCAAATAAATTTTATAATAATTTCTTTTCAGTAGTACTACAGGAATTTAACACAACTTTTGAAAAGAAGTCTAAAGAAACTTTCCCTAAGTTTATATTTAGTGACTGGGCGACTAAAGGTATTAGGATAAGTAGGGAAAGGCTATATGAGTTATATGGCCTTAAGCCTTTCATTAACACCGAATCCTTTAATAAGTATGTAAACAGATATTCTAAAGTTTTCAGAAATACTTGCAAGGTAGCAAAAGCCCTGTACATTAGCAACAAGATCAAATCGGCAGATAATAAAATAAAGACAGTTTGGAAAGTTATCAATAATGAAACGAGTAGGAATAAAGTACGAAATGCTGATTTTTTACTGGAGACTGCACATGGTGCCATAAGCTCTAATTTAGAAGTAGCTCAAGAATTTGTAAATTTTTTCTCCGAAATACCATCAAAAACTACTGAAGCTTTAAATTCTTCACCCGAGGTCTCACTTAATTTATTAAAAGCAAACGTTTCAGGTTGTACGGTTGAATTCCAATTCAAACATATCAACCCTATGGCAGTTATCAAAGCTTTCCGGCAAATCAAAATCAAATTGACCGAAGACTTATGGGGAATGTCTATGAAAGTGTGCACGTCCATAATTGAGACCATAGCACCATACTTGGCTTTAATATTCAATTTATGTGTGGACCAAGGTGTCTTTCCAGATGTAATGAAATACAGTAAGGTTATACCACTTTTTAAATCCGGTGACAGTAAAGACACCAATAATTATAGACCTGTTTCCGTGTTACCGGTTTTCAGCAAGGTTTTTGAAAAAGTAATGCTCAATCAAATGCTCATTCATTTTAACATCAATAGGATCTTACACGATCAACAGTATGGTTTCACCAAAGGTCGCTGTACGACTGACGCTGGTGTCACGTTGTTGAAACACATTTATACAACGTGGGAAGAGGCGCAAGATGCCATAGGAATCTTTTGTGACCTCTCCAAGGCATTTGACTGCGTAAATCACGAAACCTTGCTCCTAAAGCTAGAACATTACGGACTAGGTAAACTTGCATTTTCTCAGCTTACTGAAGTCTTATTTAAATGACAGACAGCAGCAAGTTCAAATAAACGGTGTTAAATCAAGGGGTTTAAAAGTCAAAATGGGGGTTCCACAAGGCTCAATATTGGGTCCTTTCCTCTTTTTAGTATACATAAATGATCTTCTCCATCTTTTAAAAAATCAACCACAAATGGTGTTATTTGCTGACGATACATCCTTAATTTTTAAGATAGATAGACGTTCTACAAATCTGGACGACGTAAATAACGCCCTACAGCAGGTCCAAAATTGGTTCACTGCTAATAATTTAGTATTAAATGAAAAGAAAACTAAGTGTATCAGATTTGCTTTACCGAATGTCAAAAGTAATCATTGCGACATAGTATTGAACAAAGAGAAACTTGAATTCGTCGAAAACACAGTTTTTCTGGGCATCACACTGGACTCAAGGCTACAATGGGGTCCTCATTTAACATCTCTTGCGGGACGGCTAAGTTCAGCAGCATATGCTGTCAGAAAAATCCGTCAATTTACTGATATAGATACCGCGAGGCTGGTCTATTTTAGTTACTTTCATAGTATCATGTCTTACGGTATCTTATTATGGGGACGAGCTGCAGATATTGAGTCTATATTTATTCTGCAGAAAAGAGCCATCAGAGCCATATATAATCTGGGTCGGTGCGATTCCCTAAGAGAACTGTTTAAAGATATTAACATCATGACGGTACCTTGTCAATACATATACGAAAACATAATGTATGTTCGGAAAAATCTTCATCTTTTTAGTAAGATTAGTGATAGGCATAATTTTAATACTAGAAATAGGAACAAATTAGATCAACCCCGATTCAGATTGGCAAAAGTACACACTTCTTTTATGGGGTACTGTGTTAAATTTTATAACAAAATACCTCTTGAAATTCTAGAACTGAATGAAAGAAAATTTAAAACATGCATAAAACGCACACTATGTAAACAAGCATATTATAAACTTGAAGATTATATACTTGATAAAAATGCTTGGCTAAATGCCGGTCCTGCTCCACAGTCTCAGCCGCTTGGTTCCTCTAGTTAAGATATTTGGAAGAGATGCTCACCCTTCTTTGTAGACTAATAAAAATTTCCACTTTTCTTATGTTATGTTTTAAATACTACTTTTCTTTTTCCGTTTTTGAAAATTGATATACATAGTTTTATATAAAGTAGAAGCATTTTTTTATTTTAAAATCCTGTAAATGTGAGGACCATGGAGCCTATACTGTTAATAATATAGATGGTTTCCTTGTTTGACATGAGTGAGCAGGGGCAGTTGAGGGTGTGTCATGCTCGCTAGAATGTCTCGCTGATGGTGGCGCGTGTATTTGATCATTCGGTTCCCTTCAAAATGGTTGAGCTGAATGGTGCTGATGCACGCGTCATGTTCGTGAACGGGCGCCGTCAGTGGAGACTGGTCATATCTTAGCTGTCACTGGCTTATTTCTATATTTAATACTTATTGGATACTTGGAATACTTTTATTTTTTTCCTTTCTTTGCATTGTTCTCACATATAGATGCAACAAGTAATGATGTAACCAGGATTATTGTAAAACATAAAATGGTTTAAAAGAGTGTCCATGGAGTTTCTTGTACGTTCTTCTCCATAGAGATCTACGCTTTGGAACGTGCAAATAGCTTCATGTTTTTGACTGACTGACTTTGACAATTCAAAAGTACCTGTGATTGGTTTATTTGAAATAAATGCTTTGACTTTGACTTTGACTTGACTTTGACTTTGACTTTGATTAACAAAAAAGCTTAAAGGACTAGGCAAAAAATTGTAGGAAATTTGGCGAAACAATACCATTTGGTATTGTTTCGTAGGTTAACAGGCACATCTAGTATAAGCAATAATATTACTAATCTAACAGTGACATGAAATTTAACTAGAGATTTACAGGATAATAGTCATTTTTCTAGCAAGAGTTTACACAAACTCTTGCTAGAAAAATGACTATTATCCTAGCAAGAGAATATTGAAATAGAATTATGAAGACCAGGTACACACCTGGTCTTCACTTCTAATAACTATTGTTGGGGAGTTTTCATTCTTCTTAGTGTAGACTTTACCGTAGGCTGTCCAGCAAAACTTGTAGGTTCCAGACTTGGTTAGTTCACGTGCCAGGAAGTGGAGACGGGAGCCTTTAGCAGTCAGATGTTCTGATATAAATACTGGAGTGTCTTCTTGAGTTTTAAAACCCATGAGTTTATAAGATAATTTGTTTTTATCCTTTAAATTAAATGCCTTTTCCATTTTCAGAATCTCGGTCTTCAAGATCGTGGAGCCCGTTTCTACGACAATAGGCGTGTTTTGTTTATCTGCAGATTTTCCACGTACTCTATAGATGTCTTTTATATCGTATTTTTTAATGCTGCACACCATGTTTTGGAAAAGACACATAGTCATTTCAATAAGATCTTCTTTAGTCTCATCTTTTTTTCTAGGTACGTTTTTAATCACTAGATTACTTTTTCGGTTTCCCGTTTGCAGGTTTTCAATTTTGTTTTCGAGGATAGTGATATAAGTATTATCTTCTCTAGTCTGTCTTTCAAGCAGGGCAACTTTCTCTCGTAACTCCTCGTTATGTGCAGTAAGAAATGTAATTGAACTTTCCATATTTATATTAGACTGTTGAATCTCCTGTAGAGTTGTGTTCATTATTTGTATATCTTTCCCCTGTTTTACAGTGAAGGTCGATAACATTATTTTCATTTCCTCTTTAAATTCGTCCAGTTGTTGCCCAATAGAAACCTCCATGTACTCCCTGCTCCTTTTAGCACGCTGAAATACATAGTTTGGTGGTGTTTTATCCATCCCCGCACTACTAATTTCCGTATCCGATAACGATTTGTTCATCTGTGAATTCATATTAGGTACGAAGCAATACGATCTTATTTGGAGCCAAACAAGCCGTGCGCTTACACGGTAGAAGCGAGCGTGTAGTAGTGTTTCGGCCGCGGGCAGCGGGGTAATTTTATTTTGGCTAGAGATGAGAGTCACTGCGCGCAGCCGTAGCGTACGTGAGGGAGCGACTTGCGTAGGCGCAGCGGTGAGAGGATGTGTCCTCGAGCGTAAGCTATGCTGTCACAGTTGAAGACTACTCACATGAAAGTATAACTGTCTTCGTCTTGCGCGGAGTGTTCTCGCTCGCCGTAGGTGAAAGGATACGTCCTTGAGCGTGAGTTATTCGTTCACAGCGAAGACGACTCACGCGAGTATATATCGGTCTTTGTCCTGCGCGGGGTGTTCTCACTCGCTTGGTGCTTAGTATCCAGGATGCTATGTGCTCCTGGTACTTCACTTGATTTAATTGACTACTATTTTCCGATTATTTTGATTTAATTAAATATTAAAAATTGACTGAGTATTTGTGTAGACACGTCTGCACTGCACAGAGTCCGAGGGGGAAGAGGAAAATAGTTACACTCAGAGCCATTTTCACCAAGCCAAACTGAACGCGATCAGCGTATAAATCACATTTATGAGCTGTCAGTGTCACTATTTTTCTATGGAATATTGACGCTGACAGCTCTTGAACGCAGTTTAGATGTACTGATCGGGTTCAGTTTCATTGGTGAAATCCGCTCTCAGTGTCGTATACATATAATATACGCCTAATTACAAATAAATTAAAATAGAAATACATTTTAAAAAAGTATTTACATCTTCGTACAACTTCAGAAAAAGTATTTAAACTTAAATAGTTGTTTTTCGTTTCCGGCGTATCGAGATAACGCGCCATTTTAGATAAACGTTCCATTCCCTGTAAAGCTGATATATTTATGTTCCATCAGACTAATATTAAAAATTATTCTGACTGATAAATGATTATGCACCATCGTAATCATAATAACATTCATATTTTGTTAATTAATCGAATGCTTTGCTATGAAATATTTATCTGTAATAACTTTTTTTTTGGCATTCTTTTCGTTTTTAAAAAAATATTTATTTTTAAAAACGAAACGAAACGACATGACGGGTTTGACATTCGTCGGTTTGCTCGCCATTATTTTGTCGTTTGTTATTTTGTATCGTTGCGTTGCGCGTGAGTTTTTGTCTTGTTTGTAAACTGTGCGATTATATTATTATCTTTTCTCCATATCGACCATTGCTATTCTACACGGATTGATTTCATTGCCAAACGATTACCTAGTGCTTTAAATACGGACTTGATTGTGCTCATGTTTTGGACATTGTGAACTGTTTACAATGAGGTGTACTAACTGCGGTATAGCTACGGGACGGCTAAGAAGACATGTTGTGTCTTCGTTAGACATGCCTCTCCAAAGACTGCTTGTACAATGGCAACAATTCAGGTATGTATGTACTAACTTATTTAAAATATATTATGGTCAGTGGGTCGTCTTAGGAGCGGATGAAAACATTTATATAGGTACATAGAACAAGTTCTCTTGTGTTATCTAAACAGCGCAGCTAATGATTTGTAGAAGCAATTATGATTTCCATTTAAGCAATTGATTTTCACCTTTAAATATTTAAGAAAGAATTTATTTAGAACTCTTCTTCATATAACAATATATAAAGTGTTGATATACCCATAGCTCATAATTTACTTTGCCTTTCAGCTTCCAGAAGATGGACATATTTGTCACCCCTGCTTCTTGCTGCTAACTTCAGAAGGTGCCAATCATAGAATACTGGGTCACACTATGGTGTGCTTTGGTTGTGGCAGATCAGTAAGGGATATAAGACATCATATAATTGAATCGGGGACACCAATTCTACTGCAATTTTCTTTTACTGCAAGACTTCAGGTATGATTATTATCATGCATCACAGTAATGATTTATTATTGTGGATGGAAATAATACAACATAAGTGATTATTTATATATGATGAGTAACTCACAGGCATTTGCAAGAGTTCCTCATATGATATTCTTTCACATTAGGTATATGAAAATAAATTATTATCATATATGTATGTAAGTTCTAAGAGTCGGAAATGTAATATGTGTAACTATGTTTGTCATCCTTGCTGGATGAGGACTAATATACAATTACATCAAGATTCATCTCGAGAAGAAACTGGTGAACCTACAGATAATACACAAAATGAAAATGCAATGTCACCACCGCCAAATCCCCCCATCTTACCTCCACCGGCTGATTTACCACCAACCTGTAGTTCTACTCTAATTACATTACCTAACTATAAGCGGGCTTCAAATACCTCTGCACATTGTATATTTATTAGATGTTACAATAGATCGTTTTATCTAATACCTGATTTTGTTAAACGGATTTTAATGAATGAGCATAATTTATATATTCCACGTAGTTCAAGAGTATGCGAGTCACATTTATATGCAAATCAGTGGCATGAGTTGCCTCAAAATAGTATGGCATTTTCTTCTTTTAATGCCAGTCAAATAGAGGATATAATCAAAATATTAAAATGCACAGAGGAGTACATTAATTTTGAAAATATCCATGTAATGCCCAACCATGTGTGTCATTATTGGACAGGACTTACAGTAACCGAGTTTATTAGCTTATTGAATAGTTTGCCATCACTTAATGTAAGGAAACCAAAAACAGCCTTAGCCGTATATTTAGCCAAGTTAAGGTCTGGTGAAAGCAACCGTAGATTGTCAACCATTTTTAATATTCCTAGAGCTACTTTAGAACTTAAAATGAAAAAAGTTAGATCATGCCTTTTTGAGAATTTTGTACCACAGCATTTAGGAGTCAGCCATATAAATCATTCCGAAATTGTTGCCAGGAATTTACGAATTCCTTCTGCTCTCTTCAGTGACTCAGAAGTAGCACCAGAGAATAGGCCTGCTGTAACCATATTTGATGGTACATATTTTTCTTCAGAAAAGTGCGAACTATATGTTTAAAAAAAAACTTATAGCTTACACAAATATGACAACTTGGTAAAACCATTTTTGATTGTGTCATGTGATGGTCATATAATTGATGCTGTAGGTCCATTTCCTGCTACTCAGAGTGATGCAGATATCATGACCAATTTGTTTGAAAATGAAAATGGTGCTTACCGTAGACTTTTTAGAGCTAATGATATATTTGTCGGAAACACGTTAGTCGATTGAACAATCGAGACGCAAACGCCATCTAGTGGCGTTCGACGGAGTCTAGAACGTCATGCTCGATCGAAGCTGAGTTTGCAACGGCAGTCTACTGGTGACGATCGAGCAGTGAACATGTCTAGGAACCGCCGCGCGTTTCGTAAGTTGGTGCTGTGTACCTATTGCGGAATTATTGAGTGAGTTAGAATATTGTTGTAGTGAGTTCGAGAGTGAATTATAATTTGATTTAAAAGCAAACAGTATTTCTATTGAGCAATAAACAACACTTCTCATAGTACGCCCACTGTTGTTCCAATATCATGGCTGATGTTACCTAGGGAGATGTACCATTTCCGTCATCAGAAGTGGCATGTAACTCATATGGCCCACATGGAAATTCCTGACGCTAGTGAAATACGTGGCGTTTAAAAAAAAAAAAAAACAGTTGGTGACATTGAAAGTGACAATCATTGCGGGTCGTTTTTGAAATGTATGCGCTTATACATACTCTAAAAGTGCCGTGAATTTTGACTCGATAAGCCCAAGTTTGACACGCAATCAAAGTGCATCACCGCGGTGGTATGTTTGGTCGAGGATGCAGTGTTGTGCAGTGCAGCATACTTTTGACCATAAATAAGGCGACGAAGAGCTGTGCGCCTACATGCCGGTCGTACCTAGATAACCTATCTGGGTTCAACGTGGGACCAATTCCAGGAAAATTCCGAGGTCAAGATTTCTTCTTGGCGAGTTTTATACGACTACCCTCATCAACCTGAAAAATGAAAAACCAGTCCAGAACGGAGGCGAACAGCTTCATAACAGCTGGCCACACGTTTATCTTGGTATCTCTTACTTAGTGTCTGGTAGGCTTCGAGATAGACGGTGCCTTCTGGAGGGTATGTGCGGATAAGAGAAAGAGGATCCCCAGAAAGGCTCTAAAAAAGATAATGCATGCGATCAGCGTCCGACAGTGATTCATTATGATGAATTAACGAATTGTAAAGATTATAAAATCTAGGCCATTCCTTTATTTTTCCAGAAAATGTGGGAATGTTGATTTTAGGTAACTTTACTCTAGAGATGCAGGAGCGATCGATGGCGGTTGAATTTGATTTAGAATCTCCTGCATTGATAGGAAACAACTCCATGTGAATACTCATGATGTTGAAATGCACCTGATCGAAGTCTACTCGGATATCATCTTCCTGTTCTTCTGACTCGCTGTCCACAATGCAGAGGATATCGGAATGTGCCTCTTCAAAGCTATCACATAATTTCTGTACGACGGAATAATGGGCAAGAAACGCGTTCAACTGGGCAGGCTCCCTCTGGGCCAACTCAGCGACTTCAAGCGTCTTCCGTAAACGATTCAATGCGAGTGTACGCTTACGCCGCAAAAAGGGTAAGTCCTTAACAGTAAGTGAAGGTTCATAATCAGCCACGGTGAGTGATTTACGTTTCTTAGATAACGGATCCGTTGTTAACTTGCGTCTAGTATTGTAAGACATTTTTAATATGATTGAGAACGAACGATGAAATTAATATTATTATTAATTAATTAATGTTAAGTTTCCTTATCACGATGCAAGGTAAACTGAGAAGAAAGCAGTGCACACTAAGATCACAGTAGGTAGCGCGAGTATGTTGAATTATAAGATTGGAAACGAGGGGGCACTATACAAGGGATTTAAAAGCGAATTGTTCTATAGCACGAGAAGTCCAAGTCTAAATAACGAATTACGAGTAGAATCACAGTAGGTACCTATAGCGCGAGTATGTCGAAATATAAGATTGGAAACGAGTGGGCACTATACAAGGGATTTAAAAGCGAATTGTTGTATAGCACGAGAAGTCCAAGTCTAAATAACGAATTACGAGTAGAATCACAGTAGGTACCTATAGCACGAGTATGTCGAAATATAAGATTGGAAACGAGGGGGCACTATACAAGGGATTTAAAAGCGAATTGTTGTATAGCACGAGAAGCCCAAGTTTAAATGTCGAATTACGAGTAGGATCACAGTAGGTACCTATAGCACGAGTATATCGAAATATAAGATTGGAAACGAGTGGGCACTATACAAGAGATTTAAAAACGAATTTTTGTATAGCACGAGAAGTCCAAGTCTAAATAACGAATTACGAGTAAGATCACAGTAGGTACCTATAGCGCGAGTATGTCGAAATATAAGATTGGAAACGAGGGGGCACTATACAAGAGATTTAAAAACGAATTGTTGTATAGCACGAGAAGTCTTAAGTCTAAATAACGAATTACGAGTAGGATCACAGTAGGTACCTATAGCGCGAGTATGTCGAAATATAAGATTGGAAACGAGTGGGCACTATCCAAGAGATTTAAAAACGAATTGTTGTATAGCACGAGAAGTCCACGTCTAAATAACGAATACGAGTGAGATCACAGTAGGTACCTATAGCGCGAGTATGTCGAAATATAGGATTGGAAACGAGGGGGCACTATACAAGGGATTTAAAAAACGAATTGTTGTATAGCACAAGAAGTCCAAGTCTAAATAACGAATTACGAGTAGGATCACAGTAGGTACTGCAGTGTGGTCACTACATAATTCCTCAAATCACTCCAAGAAATAGGTGGAGGTTTTAAATGTCTTGTTATTTTTTCTGTTTGAAACGCGAAACTCCTTGATTATTTTTTCAAATCACGTACAGTAGATTTTTTGAAAGTCATTCGATTTTTTTTGACATGAAAAATTTGGATTCTCTTGTTCAGGACTTGTGTTTTGTCAGCGACCCTGAAGAGGTCATGTTTTATTCGGAGGAATAATAAATAAAAATTATGGTGTGAGTTTTAGCCAGTTGAACTTAAGCCATGGTACATATGTCCATGCACAACTTATGAACAATCCTGGTAAGTTTCTTTTAAATTCTCTGCAATCTTGTTTCGTGATTTATAGGTTTCATTGACTTTTTGTGAATTGGGTTTTAATTAGTTCTTTCTTTGTCATAGAAGCCGGATCACCGGTTTTATGGTCTGGTGATTTAAATTGCTGTTAAGCGGGCGAGGTTCCCAGGCTGCCACCCGAGAAGCCAGTAGCAGGGAAGGCTATATCCCCAGAGGATACTGCGGGAGAGGCGCCCCATTGCCGTCGTCAGGAGGCCCACCCTGACGACGGGGGTGGGGGGTCGACGCACCCTGTATTATAATCGAGATCTAGCGGAACTTAATTCAAAAATAATATTTTTTAAATATTTCTAAAATTCCCTTCATTGCACAGTTGTATAAGTATATAATTGATATTTAACCAAATTAATAAGTTAGCAACACCACATAACTCAGGGAAAGTCCCGAAACATGTTTGTGCGTACTAGCACGCACGCTATTGTTTAGTACTGATTTACTACTGAATGCGAACAGGTGTGTTCTTGTCTTTTAAACTGCTATTAAGTGGTAATTTTTATTGCTTGTTATATCATCGAGCATACGTTGAGGGTAGGTTTGAACCTTTTTTATATTGAATGTACATTAAGTTTTTGCGGTAGTCTTGAAAAATATTTTATTTTTTGTATTAGAGTTGACTTTTAAAAATGTATACATGTGTATACACCGGGAAATCACTGTTATACCATTCTACGGTTAATATTCTTTGAAATTTAGTTGAAATCCCTTGCTCCTATTTGCCCCGCTCATACATTTTTTTTTGTTTTCTATCAAATTGATGCACAATGAAAAGACGAGATATTTTTGATGACAAGGTCGAAATAACCTTATAATTGAAAAAATTCTAGATAATTATGAAATATTTGACTGTGAAAATCCTCCACGATCACTTCAAATGTCAATTAGTAGTCTCACCGCAAGAATACAATTTAAATGGGAGAAATGTAAGCGAAACAAAACAAGATTCTTGGCAGAAAATGCAGATTGGTTGGAAGAAGAGGTGTTGTTCCCATCTGAATTTCTGTCCATGTTGCCCTCTTGCAGCGGATCTACCACTCCAACAATAGGGCGTACTGGCCGGCCAGAGAAACCTTTTGAAAACTGTCACTTAAAAGTAAAAAAAAGGAAGTTAAAAGAGTAGGTTTCGTCGAAATCTGCAGAAGAATTGGCACTTGCAATGGAAATGAAACTTGTTTCTTCTGGCAAAAGAGATGCAGCTAATATTGTAAAAGAAATATCTCTTGCCTCTCCTTCACGTGCTACGAAAATAAAGATGGCAAGAGCTGCATTTACGAAATCTGAACCAAAACTTTCCCCGGAAGCCGCTTTAGGTATCCTTGTGGATGCAAAATTAAGCGTCGAACAATATAAGATTATGCGAAAAGGAGCAAAGACTGTAAAATGTAATCTATACCCGGCATATTATTTAGTACAAGAGGCTAAAACCAAATGTTACCCGCCAGAAGATAGTATCAAAGTTACAGACACATATGCGGAGATCAAACTGCAAGCACTACTAAATCTGACTTCACAAAGACTATGTGAAGCACAGAAAGATGTAATTGAGAAGGTATGTACTTCTGAATCTGATAAAAAGCTGCGACTTATATCGAAATGGGGGTGCGATGGGAGTTCAGCACAAAGTCGCTATAAATAAAGGATATCAGGGGAAGATTCGGAATACAGTGACGAACATATGTTTTCTGTTTCATTAGTTCCTTTACGTCTAATTCAAGAAGACTCGAGCAACATTATTTAGCAAAATCCTCGGCCAAATTCTGCAAGGTTTTGTAGGATGATACGTTTTTCTTTTAAAAACGAAACCAAAGAAGTAATCAAATCAGAGGTGAACATAATGAAAAGTCAAATTTCTGAATTAGTTCCAAGTGAAATGAATATACATGACATTAATCTGATTTGCATCCATGACTTAGTATTTACCATGGTCGACGGAAAAATATGTAGTACCTTATCACAGTACGATTCGACTCAAAAGTGTTACATCTGTGGAAAAACGCCAAAGGAGATGAACACAAATACTATTCGTGCAGCAAATGAAGACATGTATCCATTTGGAATATCTCCTTTGCATTCATGGATGCCTATGAATGTCTTCTACACATTGCATATAAATCCGATATAAAAACATGGCAGGCCAGAACCAAAGAAGATAAAGAATCAGTATCTTCTAGAAAGAAACATATACAGGATCGCTTCTTCGCTGAAATGGGTCTACTGGTGGATATGCCAAAACAGTCTGCTGGTAATACGAATGACGGTAATACCGCACGTAGATTTTTTCGAAATTCAGAGCTAACAGCAGACATAACAGGAATAAATCTGGATTTAATTAAACGATTCCATGTTATTTTGGAGGCACTGTCATGTGACTTAGAAATAGACCCTGAAAAATTCAAGATATATGCCGAAGAGACAAAAAAACTTTATCTGGTACATTATTCCTGGTACTACATGCCATGCAACATCCATAAAATCCTTGAACACTCAAAATAAATAATTAAATCATGCGTTTTGCCTTTGGGTCAATTAGCAGAAGAAGCTCAAGAAGCTAACAATAAGGAATATCGGAGGAATCGCGAATTTTTCACCAGGAAAACGAGCAGAATAAACACCAATCGAGATGTACTTAACCGATTTCTGCTAGTTTCGGATCCACTTCTATCTTCCAATTCAACAGAACACAATAGAAAACGCCATGCTCTTCCTTCTGGCACAATTGCGCTGCTGAAGGCTCCCAATACGAGTGAAGAAACTTCCTCGACGGAGGAAGACGAGTAGGATGTATTGCAAATTATTTTTTAGTGTTTAAAATATATTAAGGTGTTTATTTAAAATATATTTCCTGTGTATTTAATACTTACCTTGTTAAAAACTAAAAAAACCCTTAGAACAAAGTTGCAATATACAAAATAACATCATAATGTTAACATTTTACGTCACTTGAAATTAAAAAAGAAAGATTCGCGCAAGAATGAATTAAGTTCCGCTAGATCATGATAATGATACAGTGTGCGACGGGGAGGTTTACCTCAAAATATTCACCCGAGTATATTATTCTTTTGTCGATACCCATTTTGGGTTGACGTCGGTTGTCTCCACTTCGTGCGTGAAAAGACATTTATCGTACCCTTTTAAAACTAGTGTAATAACGTTTCTTTTTTTTCCTTGTGAGCGAACCAATCATTACGAGATACTAATCCTTTAGGAAACCGGCCTACCGGGTTTAAAATATAACGAGTTGCAACCGTATTTTTTTAAATCCGCGGTATTCGGTCTAGTAAATTTTATAACCTTCTCAAATTAAAAATGTAATGATTTTCGTATAGTAAGATAGATCTTTGTTTTATAAGATTAACGGTCACGACAACACACAATACCTATTTTTTCTGTACTTTTATATACTAATTTTCCTATTTTTTTTATCATCAAATTTAGTATTTTTCGTTTACCAAAATTATACGTATTTGAAGCGTAATGAGTGTTTCATTTCCGTCCTCATTATAACGCTACATCATTTGGCTCTCCGGCGAATTTTCTATACGACATTATTTGGCTTTCTGGCAAAGTAAGTAAAGGTTTATTTATCCTCATAAATATCTTGATTTAATTACTTATTTTTTTTTTATCCGTGAAAAGGTGGTCGCGCTCATCGTGCGAAACTTATTTAAAATTTGATTAACTGATCGTTCTTCACGAGCGAATCATTCTTTTATGTTTCATATTCCTGATTTTTTTGACGAAGTTCCAGAAGCTATTATAATATTATAACGTCCGTGACAATATAGAAGACAAAGCAATATTGGTCTTTGCTTTTATTGATTTCTTGTTTGTGTTGTACTTGAGTGCTATGAAAATAATCTTGTAAAACTTTAAACATATAACTCTTTTATTTCTTCCCATCAAATATATATTTTACCCGAATTTAATTTCCATCCTATAGTTAGATGTAGTTAGAACCCGTAGTGTATGTATGGTGTCTGTGTCTTTAGTCGTCGAGTTATACGGTAAGCTTGTATAAATGTTTTTTTTTGCGAGTGCCTAGTTTTTATCCACAGCTTGGCTATTCCTATAGCGATCGGTTGCTGATTATAGATCTATCCCTTTGAGACTAAGTCCAGTTGTACACCAGGTACCTGATTTTTTTGCAAGGATCCTATCGTGTTCAATCACGTAGCTTTTATGTTGGTGTTCAACTCTCAATTGCACTTTTCACTACTTTAGATAGACGCAGCTGTATTCCTTGATGTGCATGCTTGTATGTATAAATGGTTAGGCGTCGAGTCCAAAGGTTAGCTTGGTTTGACTAGGCTGTTTTGCTAGTTATCTACTTATTTTTATGGTAACTAGGTCAGCTGATGTTTTTTTTTCCTTTTTCCCCTCGTCTATTCCTGGTTTGTCTCGTCGTTCCTTTTTCTTTTTGTTCTAACCATTTTACGGTCGCAACACACGTTAAATCTGTCTTCTTCTGTCGAATTTTTAGGTGAGAGTTGCAGAGACTACTGATGGTTTCTTTCTCCGAAACTTGTGGTACTTAGGTTTCAAAGGTGCATAATATTTTTTAGGAAAACCAGCTGTTTGTTTCCTTAAGGCCATGATATTAGTATCGTCTCTAGGACAATCTTTGGTCCGCGAGACTGATTCTGTTTATTCTGGTCTATATTACATGAAGCATATTCTTACATGATTCACTACACAATTTTTAATACACACATTCAACACAATTTATTTAGCATGAATCAAGTCTAGTTATCAATTCTAAACTAGTACTGATTCCTTTTGATTTCAATTATTGAGCTTATGTCCTAAGTGATGATCTCATATTCATTTCCTACACCTAGCTTTACAGTTATAACTTTCGAAATTTCATACATTTTTTACTTTTACACTTTTCTTATGTTTGGCTTATTCCCCTAAAGAAGGTTAACGCCAGTTCTATCGTTAAAGCTTTAGAATCAGAAATATTTTTCAATTTCGGGGTTCCTCGAGCTATAATTTGCGACAATGCTACTGTTTTTCGTAGTAATCATTTTGTAAATTTCCTCAGATCATTTCATATTGATTCAATCTATACTCCTTATTATTCCCCTCGAGCAAATACTGTTGAACGTTATAACCAAAGTTTGGTTACATGTTTAGTTATATTAGTTGGTGAGAACCAGAGAAATTGGTCTAAGATGTTGCCTAAAGTTAAACTCTATCTTAATTCTTGTATTAACTTAGCCACTGGTTTTACTCCCAATTTCCTTATGTTTGGTAGAGAAGTTTGTATGGAAGCAAGCCGTGCGTATAATCAGACTCAAAGCGCTAATTTAGCTGACAGTCGTGATAGGCACGCTTCAAATCTGTCCTCTCTAAGTGAAGTTTATGCGAAAGTTGCAGATAATCTATTGTTAGCGTTTATTCGTAACTCGCGTGCTTACAATACGAATCGAAAAGCTATCACTCTGACTACAGGTGACACTGTGTGGCGAAGTAATTTCGAGTAAATTCGTCTGGGGCTGATTACTTTTCTGGTAAACTTGCTCCACGCTTTATTGAGTGTCGCGTCGCTAGAGTTATTTCAAAAACTACTTATTTACTAGAGGACTGTGATTCAGTTCACTCCGGTAAGTATCATATTAAGGGTGAGTTGCACCAAGAGCTACGTTATTGTTTCCGTCAAAGTTAATTTTAAAGGTAACAATAACATTGACCACAGAATTTAACTAGTGATGGTTGCACTATCATGTAAAACGTCAATGTTAAAGTTAAAAGGGTGACAAGTGACAAAACGTCTTATCACCCTAAAATTTACGTGGGTAATATTTTTTTCAATGGTAATACTTCGAGCTGGCTGTCAACCCCCTCTGTCAAATATCTATGACAATCAAGTTCAGTTGTCAATAGCTTAAACATTGTCGGCGAGATTTTTAAAATTGTTTACAATTTTTAAATAACACGCGTGGTATAGTATTGTAAGTATAATTCGCTTCAAAACTTCAATACGAAGTAAGTGTACTCGTTCCTCCTACAAAATGTTTAATCTAAATTCGCATAACTATGTCTATTGTGTCAGAAGTAACGTATTTTTAGTTCTCACACAATAGACATACAAACGAATTAATGTTACTAAATTTACATAGGTACCTACTTACCTATGTTACTATGTAAACTTCCTGCTTTCTTAAAAATACCACATGAGTGAACTTACCGAAGTGCAGGTATTAACCTACATAGTTGCAAGTTTACTCATGTGGTATTTTTAAGAAAGTAGTAAGTAAGTACATAGATATATAACTTTATATATGAGACCAGGGCAGAAAGATGATGATGAAGTACATAGGTATAGCTTTATACCTATTCTATCTACATTCTGATGTATACCACCGTGTGATTAAACTCATGTTAATTAGATGATCATCATGATTTCAGAGAAAGAAGCGTTAATTTTAGCAAGGTAGAAGTTACTAGACTACAAACTCTTGTCGAAAAATACAAGAATATTTTAATGTGCAAGAAAACAGACGGGACCAGCACCAAACAAAAAGAAAAAGTATGGGACATCATTGAAAAAGAGTTAAATGCCACTGGGCAAATCCTAAGGACAAATAAGCAACTAAAATATATATTTGAAAATATGAAAAGAAGTGCAAAAAAGGTAATAAAGAATTTTGTTTTCCATAATAATATAATTATTTCTCAAGAAAATCCAAAAAACTTAGTGTTGTGTCTTCTGTTTCTTTATTCCACCACTACTTTTGATCAAAATCCTCATAAATATTTTGTTATTGTTATAATAATTTAAAGGTTAAAATTTGTTTGCAGGAGGCTACCAGGGAGCGCCAGGAAATGCGACGTACAGGAGGAGGAAAACCTCCCTCACTCCCTCCAGGATCAGAAGAAGCTACTGACTGGTTACGGTCCATAATGTCAACCTCTATAGATGGAAATGAATCGCTTTATGATGATGATGTGATAACTATCAATTCAATTGAAACTGTAAGTTACTATTATGATTGATTGTAAAATAATTATTATTAGTTATGTAGTACCCACTCGTTATTCAGATTATATTATAGTGCGCGCGGAACTAGTTGGCCGCGCCTTAGGTATGTGAGCGGTGGGACGGAGAGGCGGGGGCGCTTGCTGTCATTACTCAGTGCGGCGCCGTACTTCGCGACGGCAATACGCGTTGAAAGTTCCAGCTAGTTTAGACATAACGCACATGAGATTGCAATAGCGAGATGAGTTGCCACCTAAGGCGCGGCCGACTAGTTCCGCGCGCACTATCATAAATTGATTTGTTCTTTATTATTTCAGGGTCAAAAAAACGACACAAAAATAATTATTAATTCAGATATTGATGAAATTTCACTAACCCAGAAGGTTTGTAATATTCTTGTTTGACCATGTTTTACTATTTGCTGCCCATGGTTTTCTTTGTCAGTCTTTTTGTGTCTTCATGTTGTTCTTTCTAACATTTTTTATTTAAATTCAATTTGTCATAGTTTTCTAAAGTAAAGTGTCATTTTATTACAGAAACCAGAGCTGGATAATAATGTGGTTGTTTTAACGGATGCTGATTGTGTTAATTATAATGTACCACAGGTACGTACCTAGGTATGGAAAGGAATATCATACTGCCTTTGACAAATTACATATTAATATTTAAATTGGTTGATTACAGAACGCAGAGATGAACGGAGAAAAGTCTTGTGCTGTAATCATTGATACACCCTTCGACTGCAGTACACCCCATTCTTCTCTAAGGAGACCAATGGCACCACCACTCAGGAGTAAGTAATTTCTATAATTTCATTTCTTATTCATTACAAATATATGGAATGGTTCTCTTCATCATTAGATGCAAGATGTAAACAATATGTAGCAGTTTAGAGTGTGTGTATCTTAATTATTATTTTTGTTTCAGGAAAAATCCAGAAGTATCAGGATTCCAATGACAATATTATAAAAAGAACATTGCGAGAACAGAAAGCTTCTATCTTAAAAGACCTCAACAAACTTGAAATGGAGAAAATTACTCAAAGTATAAACAACCAAAATGAGCTCCATCGGCAATTAATTCAACAAAATGAAGAAAAGCATATGCTGGAGCTTGAGAAACTTCAATTAGAAATTGAGATTCTTAAAGGAAAATTAAATAAATAATGAAAACAGAATGGTGGATCATTCTGTATTCATTTTATATTAATTTTTTCTTTAATTACGAATATAAAATAAAACACTTTTTCAAATTTCACCATATGATTATTATTTATTTCTACTCACGTGTTAGCCTACTAAAATAGTCATTAATTAACAGATTTCTGTTATACTTGTCATTAGTGCTTCCAGCGGGTGGATAAGAAAATAATTCTTCATCAGGAGAATTCACATTATCATGGCGTGAAAAGGGCATGGGGTCTCTAGATTTTTTACAGATGTTATGCAGCACAGCCATTGCTACAATAGCAGCTTGAGCTCTTACTGGATCAGTCCGGAGTTTCCAAGACAATGAAGGAAACCGTTTTTTCCAGCAGCCAAATGTCCGTTCAATTACATTTCTGGTTCTAATTTGACTTTCATTGTATAGTTGTTCCGCTTCTGTAGTAGGATTACGCAGAGGTGTGAGTAAATATGGTTTGACAGCATAGCCTTTATCTCCCAGTAACCAGAAACCTGCAAACTCACCATCTTCAAAGCGTCCTTTAATCACGCTACTGTGGAATATGTGACAATCATGGCAGCTTCCTGGCCACCGTGCCACAATATTATTTATATACATTTCTGCGTTACAAATTACCTGCACGTTAAGTGAAAAAATCTGTTTTCGATTTCTGTAAATTTCAGCATCCATTCTACCAGGCGATTTAATTTGAATATGGGGGCAGTCAATAGCACCTACTGTTTTTGGGAATGCACCTAATTCATAATATTGTTTTGCTTTATTTTCCATATCTTGATTACTACTAGGCATTACTATCCACTCTGATCGAAGACCGGCAATAGCTCTACTCACACGATGTATTATTCGACACACACTGGATTTATGAACGCCAGCAGCATCACCAATGCATCTTTGAAAAGAGCCACATGCATAGAACTCTAGAGCCATTAGTACTTGCTGTTCTGGTGTTATAGCGTTATTTCTGCCAAAAAATAAATACAATTTAATTATAAGTAATATTCTTACTTACTGAATATTATGGGACATTTAGATATAGATACATAACAATAGGTTATTTATGAGGTAAGTAGGTACCTTAGGTAGTTACGTATCTTTAAGTTTAAGTATATATTACTTTAAATTTAAGTAATTAATATTCATGGCACAACTAAAATGTAGGAGGCTCAGCAGTGGGTATTAAAATAAGTACTAAGGGCATGATGATGACGTAATGCGATGAGCATATCTTTCTAGTTACAAGGTAGATAAGAAATCATAGAATACGTGGAGTAGGTACTTACTTCATGGTTCTTGTTTTCAGCAAAGGCCCTAAGTTAGAAGCCAGCGCCCTAGCCAAGGTCTTAGAAACCCGAAATCTGTCCAAAAATTCATTCTCATCCCATTTTTGAAATCGATCAATCCGAGGGCGATAAACTTTTTGCTTCCTAACTCGCAAATCGAATTCACTAGTATTAGAGTCACTATCATCGCTAGAAGAGCTAGATTCCCACAGGATGTCGCGGAGTAAAGACATAATCATTCGTTTTTCACGTAAAATAGAATTAAATTTATCAACACAATATTTTATAGGTTAGAACAAAGCAATTGACACACACATAATGGCACTAACCGTAACTATAGCCCTTAACCGCCCGAAGTTGAGCGGTTAATGTTATCGTTATTTGTGACGTCATTTTAACCATTGTTACAATGGTGCAACCCGTATTTCGCTTAACCGGAGATTTGACGGCTGGTTACGCATTGGTTATCGTTATATTAACTTGGTGCAACTCACCCTAAGGATATTCTAAAGTGATTTTTCTGAAGTCTTCGAGACGCGTTTTTTCCTCTTATCTTTTGATTACTCTAGAAGATTTCCTTTCGAAGACTATTTTTATGGCTAACTCTCTCTTTTGATCCCATTTTTATGTAATTAACCACTTAATTAAAAAACCAAAAAAGTTTTTGTAATTAAATCGTTATTCAATACTAGCTTCTACCAGCGGCTTCGCCCGCGTGAAAATCAGAAATAGGGAGGTTTCTTGATTTGTATTGTAACTACACCTACTCTACACCTACCTACACCTACCAACACCTACTCTACACCTACCTACACCTACCTAAACCTACTCTACACCTACCCTACACCTACCCTACACCTACCCTACACCTACGCTACACCTACACTACACCTACCCTACACCTACCCTGCACCTACCCTACACCTACCCTACACCTATCCTAACCAGCCCAAAAAATACTATGACATGTTTCTGGTTTCCTGGTACTTCATGTTTTTGGTCTCCTGGTACTTGTAAATCTGTAGTACTAAGGCAGCAGCGGCTCTGAATTTCCACTTGCTCTTCAGTCTTCATTGATCCATGCCACTTACCGGGATAAAAAGTAGCATATGTCTCATTCCAGGATAGGAACTACATGTGTGCCAAATTTCATCCAAATCCCTTCAGCCGTTTTTGCCTGATTGAAACACAAACATACAAACATACAAACATACAAACATTCACCTTTATAATATTAGTAGGATTCAGTAGCTAACTTTTCGTTGCCAAGCAACAATGTTTGTTTTTGTTTACTGTTGTCAGTTAATGACATTATTCCTAATAGTGATGGGACATGGTCGATAGATGTAAGGTCGGTAAAATTAATTGATCTAGTGATGTGATTTTATCGATAAATGCTTGTTGAAAAAAAAATCTAATTGAGTATTGTTATTTACGATGAATGCTCATCGGTTAATGCACATAGATTAATTATACAATGTAATTTGGTGTTATGATACTTAATGAAATGCAGTATTTAATTGTATCAAGCCTCGTTTCCCCGATGGGATGGGCACAGATGCAGTTCAGATTTCATATCATTTAACTTTCATCCTACTAATATTATAAAGGTGAATGTTTGTATGTTTGTGTTTCAATCAGGCAAAAACGGCTGAAGGGATTTGGATGAAATTTGGCACACATGTAGTTCATATCCTGGAATGAGACATATGCTACTTTTTATCCCGGTAAGTGGCATGGATCAATGAAGACTGAGGAGGAAGTGGAAATTCAGAGCCGCTGCTGCCTTAGTACTACAGATTTACAAGTACCAGGAGACCAAAAACATCAAGTACCAGGAAACCAGAAACATGTCATAGTATTTTTTGGGCTGGTTAGAATAGGTGCAGGGTAGGTGCAGGGTAGGTGTAGCGTAGGTGTAGGGTAGGTGTAGGGTAGGTTTAGGGTAGGTGTAGGGTAGGTGTAGAGTAGGTGTAGGTAGGTGTAGGTAGGTGTAGAGTAGGTGTAGTTACAATACAAATCAAGAAACCTCCCTATTTCCGATTTTCACGCGGGCGAAGCCGCTGGTAGAAGCTAGTATGTAATAATTACTCACTCTCGGGAATATTATTACTCCCTTCCCTCTTTTCTATTATTGGACTTCTCCGCGTTCTTCTTTAATTATTCTTTAATAAGAATAAATTTCTACTCTCCTCTCACTTAAGCTATTGACTTAAGATTTTTTCTTCTGACTTGAGTCTTTGACTTAAGCTTTTGACTTGAGCATTTGACTTAGGCCTTTGACTTAAGCTTTTAACTTGAGCTTTTGACTTGAGCCTTTGACTTGAGTCTTTGACTTAGAATTATTTTGTTTTTGACCTAAGTCACAACTTTTGGACTGATGTCGTATTCTAGACTTAACTCGTGTCTGAGGCCGAGTTTGTTAATTTGTCTAAGGTCAAACCTAACGTTTTGACCTTGTAAATATTGAGATCTCTGTTTTTTCGTGTTGACAAGTTAGGATAGATTGTTCAATTAGGTTAGGCTAGTTTAACTTAGGTTAATTATTATCTAGATTCCACTTTTCTTTAAATATAGTCAACACATTGCGAGCTCGCACTGATACCGTTTAGATGGAGGCGCGTCTTCGTTTTTATTCTGTATCCGCTGCACTTCGATGTTGTTCTTCAGATTTACTGTGGTAATTCTTATAGGTTTTTGCTTCTTACTTTATTATTTTTTCCTTCAGGTTCTTTTTATGTTGGTCATTAATTTTGCTTTCTTGTCCTTCTCATTTTCGTTCTTTCTTACTTAATGGTACGTGCGTCCTTTTTTTCTTAGAAAGGGGGTACTGCAGTGTGGTCACTACATAATTCCTCAAATCACTCCAAGAAATAGGTGGAGGTTTTAAATGTCTTGTTATTTTTTCTGTTTGAAACGCGAAACTCCTTGATTATTTTTTCAAATCACGTACAGTAGATTTTTTGAAAGTCATTCGATTTTTTTTGACATGAAAAATTTGGATTCTCTTGTTCAGGACTTGTGTTTTGTCAGCGACCCTGAAGAGGTCATGTTTTATTCAGAGGAATAATAAATAAAAATTATGGTGTGAGTTTTAGCCAGTTGAACTTAAGCCATGGTACATATGTCCATGCACAACTTATGAACAACTCTTGGTAAGTTTCTTTTAAATTCTCTGCAATCTTGTTTCGTGATTTATAGGTTTCATTGACTTTTTGTGAATTGGGTTTTAATTAGTTCTTTCTTTGTCATAGAAGCCGGATCACCGGTTTTATGGTCTGGTGATTTAAATTGCTGTTAAGCGGGCGAGGTTCCCAGGCTGCCACCCGAGAAGCCAGTAGCAGGGAAGGCTATATCCCCAGAGGATACTGCGGGAGAGGCGCCCCATTGCCGTCGTCAGGAGGACGACGGGGAGGTTTACCTCAAAATATTCACCCGAGTATATTATTCTTTTGTCGATACCCATTTTGGGTTGACGTCGGTTGTCTCCACTTCGTGCGTGAAAAGAAATTTATCGTACCCTTTTAAAACTAATGTAATAACGTTTCTTTTTTTTCCTTGTGAGCGAACCAATCATTACGAGATACTAATCCTTTAGGAAACCGGCCTACCGGGTTTAAAATAAAACGAGTTGCAACCGTATTTTTAAATCCGCGATATTCGGTCTAGTAAATTTTATAACCTTCTCAAATTTAAAATGTAATGATTTTCGTATAGTAAGATAGATCTTGGTTTTATAAGATTAACGGTCACGACAACACACAATACCTATTTTTTCTGTACTTTTATATACTAATTTTCCTATTTTTTTTATCATCAAATTTAGTATTTTTCGTTTACCAAAATTATACGTATTTGAAGCGTAATGAGTGTTTCATTTCCGTCCTCATTATAACGCTACAGTACCTATAGCGCGAGTATGTTGAAATATGAGATTGGAAACGAGTGGGCACTATACAAGGGATTTAAAAACGGATTATTGTATAGCACAAGAAGTCCAAGTCAAAATAACGAATTACGAGTAGGATCACAGTAGGTACCTATAGCGCGAGTACCTATGTCGAAATGTAAGATTGGAAACGAGGGGGCACTATACAAGGGATTTAAAAACGAATTGTTAGCACGAGAAGTCCAAGTCTAATAACGAATTACGAGAAGGCACTGTACCTACCTATCTGTTTGTGACTTGTGACCATCGAGACTACGAGCCACGAATAACAACAATCACAAACAAACGTAGTTAGTTTAGTAATAACTTATTTCGAAGATTAGTGTAATAATAACTTACGAATGCGTAACTATTACTAACGATCGTGGTTTACGTTACTATAGATTTCTAAGTAACACGTGCCTACGAAATAACAAGTTGTGAAGGTACCTATTTAAACAAAGCGGTAAGATTTGCACTTCGGGGATTGTTGCTAAAACGGGTAGCCGATGCGAAGCGCAAGCGAATATGATTCTTAGGCAAGTAACTTTAAGGTCGATTTAATCGAGTGAAAATTACCTAAGCACGGTACGATTGATTGCCGCTTTATTGGATTTTAAGTATTATAATCTTGCGTGTGTATTGAAATACGAAATGTAAAATGCATAAATGACCACTAGCTCGGACGGATCAGATAGGTTATACAAAGTTGTTCCAAATTCGAACTAATGATACGCGACTAATTTGTATGGCGATTTTACGTGACGTGGGAGTACGATAAATAAAGCGAGTTGTATCGATAAGTATAACCAACTCAATTTAGGTGGGTTATACCAAATGCGTTTTTCGTTATTTTTTACGAATCAAATGAATTTCTACACGACAAACACTAGTACCATAAAGAACTAGATAAATACTTTATTCGTGTTCACTTCGTATGCATTCGAAAGATATACCTAGGTATTGAATAAAATAAAATTAAGTTTTGATTCACGAAGTACCTACAAGTATTTTTACGTAATGGCGGTCGGTTGAAGTTTGAAATAAGATTTATGATGAAATTACAATTTGTTAGTATAAACTGCTAGAAATAAACCTGAAATCGTGTAGAAATAACGTTGTGGGGGAAATTAGACCGATTTGAATGAGTTTTGGATCTAAAGTTCCCGGGTTTCGGCACCAATAAAATGTGTCAGGAAGGCGTCACCTGCACATTTGGGGGCAGCCACCGATAATGGTATGACCGTCGAATTGAATGGGCTGCAACGCTCGAGACTCCGTCAACCAGAAGGAAAGCTCTTACCTTGACAGTCACGTACGTCTCGTCCAGCAAGCTGTAGGTAGGTCGCTGGGAGCTCCCGCGTATCGCGTTCTTGTGGCGTGACCTAGTCGCGAACTGCACTTCTTAATGTTTATGAGGCTTCACAGGTCATTTAAAGTTCCATAAAACATATTAACACACGCAGATTCTACAAGAATCTTATATAATTTATATTCAGTTTTAGTCCGATCACACGTGGAGAGTGCACTGCGCAGGATCTTACACTCACGCCATTGTTGATGGCACTGAGATCGCGGCTTGAAATGAAGGTCCGTGATTGGACGAAACGTATGAGCGTTGTTTAACGCTCTGCTATTGGTTCGAGCCTCCAGTTTGAAAGAGGAATACTCGAACGCCGCTAACCCATTCGAATTCCGGTGGACATTAAGAATATAATAACACTACAAATGATGGTTATGAAACACCTGTTGTTTCCTGTGTGATAATATTCATCCAAAGGACATTCATACAACGTATCCTTAAAAGTTATTCCATCCCTGGTGCGAACGTAGTTGTGTAGAATACATGCTGCCTTTATAATCTTTACAGCAAAATTTATATTGACATTTATGGGTCGATGAAAAATACGCCACTTATTTGCTAAAATGCCAAACGTACATTCAACTAATCGACCTGCCCGAGTATGTCTGTAGTTAAATATACGTTTTGCGTAGTCCAAATTTTTCTTTGAATATGGACGTAATATGTGACTTGAAAGGCCAAAGGCTTCATCACCGACAACGTAAAATGGCATTATAGGTCCTTTATCATCATAAGGCAAGTGTTGCCCACTGGGAATATTAAGTTTGTTTTCAATTAATAGTTTGCCCATTTGAGATGATTTGAATATCTCAGAATCGCTGCTGCTTCCGTACGCACCTACATCAATATGGACGAATTTGTAGTCAGCATCAGTCCAAGCCATTAAAACGCAAGAAAAATACTTCTTGTAATTAAAAAAAGACGATCCAGAGTTTTGCGGTTGTACGATTCGAATGTGTTTCCCGTCTATCGCTCCTATAACATTTGGAAAATTTGTACGTTCATAGAATTCATGAGCCGTTTTAATCCTATCTTCTTCAGTTTTTTCAGGCATATTTTGCGAATGAAGTACATTCTATATTTGCTCACAAGTAGATTTCACTATATTTCTGATTGTAGATTCACCAATCAAATAATCTAACGAAAGTTGAGAAAAGTATGCCCCTGTTGCCAAATACCTGCAAAAAAACATTCATCATTTAAGTATAGTTTGTCACAATCAACTAGGTGCCTACAGCCAACAGGACTTAGGTTATTTATAACTTTCGCTATAAATGATTTTAAAATGTCAATTAAGTTAAAAATCGAATGAGGATATACAGTTTGTGGTAACTTGATATTCTGCTGTGTGCAGGATGAATTAGGCAGGACCTCCTTTCATTCCTGCTATAGGTAAAAATATAAAATTAATTTAAATAACAATTTTTTTATTATTATTTTAGGTCATGAAATCCAGAAAAAATGGAATAATTTGCGGACTTGCTTCGCTAGAGAACTGAAAGCTCAAAAGTCAGTAAAATCTGGACAAGCAGTTTCAAAACGGCGCCCATATGTTTACTTTGAGCGCATGTTGTTTTATTGCCTTGCATGGAATCACGACCCACTGAAGGCAGTATGGAGAACAGTGAATCAAACCAAGATGACGCTATACATCAGACTCACAATCATACCCGCAACGGAAACGGACAACTAAACAAAGCGACTGTGACGAACAAATAATAAAAGCGCTTCAAGCTAATGAAGATGACGATACAAACTATTGCTTATCTTTGGTTCCTTTTATGAAAGAGTTGACTTCTGATGAAAAATTAGATGTGCGCATAAGTATTTTACAAACATTCAAAGACATAAAGAGAAAAAGATTGCTGCCAAATACATCATTTAATATTATTCAACCTAGTACTTCTCAATTTTCAAGAACTACCAGGCGGACTACTCCATCAACTTCTGTTCATATTATTTCTGATCAAGTTATTCAGCCAAAACATAGTCATTCAGCCCACTCCACACATCAAGCAAATTTATCACAGCATCTCACAGAATCTCATTATCAGCACTCTATCACAGGGCCACAGGATGCAATGCCCTCTTATGTGCAACTTTCAAGTCCATCTCCAGAAAGTCAAACGCCACCCCCGCAACCTAAAATTCCATCTCCAGAAGATCATGATAGTATTATTACATACTGGTCAAACTTCTCAGAGTCGGAATCAGAACTTATTGATTTATAAATAAAAGAAAACTACTATAAAAATAAACCAACTTAAAAAAAGTTTAAGTACCTAGGTATTTAGAAAACACGACCGCCTTTACAAAAACGAGCTAAAAGTATAAAAAAGTAGCTTCTTTTTAATTATTTATATTAATTTCATATTTCTTAGTGACATAATGTATGCACTAAACTGTGTTCAATTTGATTATAAGTAAAGAAACGTCAATAAAAAAATTAAGAAATGAGATGTATTTTATTAACCCAGCAGGTACTTACCGGAGAGTTAGTCCAATCCTCTCTTCAACGGAGATAGCGAGTCGGAAAGTTGTGTCCTGTCTGATTATCGCTGGCCCGATTAGATCCCATATTCTAATCTGTTACTTAATATGGGATGTACCCAAAATGTCCTCTTTGTTTTCGTCTTCTTTTTATTAATAGAGCAACTAAAGCGTTTTTTTTCGCATTTTCACGCACACGCACCGCGCTAGCAACACTGTCAGCGACTAAATCGATTAAGTCAGCGGCTTGCAACCAATAAAATAAAGTTGGTCAACTAAATTATAAAAGTACGCAATTTAGTTGTTCGATAGTCGGCCAACTTACAATTGTATGTCTGCGGGCTCTCTAAGTGTGTGGATAATGAGGCTATTCAGAGTGTTACAGAGGCTAACAGTTTTTTATTATTATGTTACTCGCAGACAACTGATGCTGACTTCGTATGCCAGGCTTGTTGGGAATTAGCAAGTCATGCAACTAACCAAGTTGCACCTGAAAGACAAGTTGGACATCAAAACGTTTGTGTTGGATGTGGCCGTTCCATTCTAAGGAGCAGAAGTCGTTTAGTACTGAGAGAAAACAGTACAGATGAAGAACAACAACTTGCTGCTATTATTTCACAGTGGATACAGCACCGTCAAGTAAATATATTTTTTGTCTTTATAAAAATATTTTCTTATTATTTCTGTTGTTATAAGTATTGATTGTATTAATTATTGTTTTAGCTTACTCCTACTGATGAAGCATGTGGGCCATGTTGGCTACGAGCTCAAAGAATATTGCATCGCAACACTAACACCCAGAACGCCCAATTTAACAGTGGTGCTTCAGAGGATATGGCTATATCCCCGCACCAAAGCCCTCAACATGAGGAAATTGGAGATTATTGTGTGAATTGTGACATACAGCTACTGCCTGCAGAAAATAGGCATTGTCTGTCTTCAGAAAGTGAACATCTTAAAAGAGTTATAAAGCTGTGGACATATCCTAGAAACGTAAGTTACAGGCTATTATAATCATAATTTTTTTACTGTTACAGTTAGTTAAAGTCAAAAATTCAATGAGAAATAAATTGTAAATACTTTCTTTTTAGATTGTGGACACCGATTATGTGTGCCACACCTGTTGGGAGCTTGCGAACCACCAGGTTTTATCTGAAATTCCAGAAGAAAATCCAGTGCAACAGTCTGGAAATCAGGAAATACCACAGCAGCAATACATTACACTGCCAAACATTAGACGAGCTGCTGACACGAGAAGGCACTGCTTGTTTCCTGACTGCAGAAATCCTGAGCGATATCATATTCCGGACATAATACGTAGACGGGTGCTGAGTGACTGCAACTTTTATGTACCTAGAGGTGCAAGGATATGCAGTTACCACATGGGTAGAAACATATTTGGTGAACTGTACACATCTGAAAACACACTAGACCATTTTAATTGTCTCCAAATTGAAGATATGATTTTCTTACTATCAGAACTTGTAAGTGTTTTTAATTTTGAAGATATCCAGAGTCTGCCAGAATATTTGGCACATTATTTTCTGGGAATTTCCTTATCCCAACCTCAACAAATAATGAACGAAACAAGAGGACTTCGTGAAATGCACAGAGGAAGTTTTGCATTAACTGCATTATTATGCAAATTAAGGACGGGAGACTCGGGAGACTGGCTATCGAGTTTATTTCAAACGCCAAGGCGCACTGTGGAAACCCTAATGAACAAGGCTAGGGACATATTAGCTCAGGATTATGTGCCTCAACATTTGGGTCTGCATCATATAAGCCGGAGTAATGTCATTAGTAAAAACTCATATATAGCAAATAGTTTATATGGCAGACCTGATCTCCCTCTTGAAAGACAAAATGCAATTGTAATCTGTGATGGCACCTATGTTTATGCCCTTATTTATTTCAAAAAGAGACTTATTCCCTCCATGAGTATCGAAATCTCATAAAGCCATTCATGATTGTATGTTGCAATGGATACATCCTGGATGTTACAGGGCCATATCCTGCCACTACTAACGACGCGTCGATAATGATGGATTTATTAAACTAAGAGTTTTTTAGAGAAGATGATGTTTTTATTCTCGATAGAGGTTTTAGAGATAGTGTAGACGCTATACATCAGCGTGGCTTCCTCGCCCATCTACCAGAAACCCTGTCACCAGGTCAATCCCAGTTAACTATGCTAGAAGGGAACAGGTCTCGCTGTGTGACAATAAATAGATGGGTTGTGGAAGCCGTAAATGGCAGGATCAAAAGAGACTTTAAAATATTCAGGCATGAATATTTTAATCGTGCATGCCCTCACATGATGAAGGACTTTTCCATTGCAGCAGCTCTGCATAATGCATTTGCCACAATGTTTGTGGATCCAAGTAATGCGGAACAAATAGTCAATATTATTAATGAAAGGCTTTTTGCAGACAACATTTTAGCAGAAATAGTGCAAGAAGAGAATCTCAATAGAAGAAGCTCTATATTTACAACTATAACTAGTTCAAATATTGTGTTCCCTAGCCTGTCTATAGAAGAATTGAACCTCTTTGCTTGTGGCACTTATCAAATTCGACAAGCTAGGTCATACATAGGTGAACAATTACGCTTTCATGGCCTTTACACAATAGAAGTTTGCAGAAAGGACCATGTCAATTTAAGCAGGTTAGGAGGAATAAGTCCTTATTTGATTCGAGCAAAAGTAAAGTCCGAAATGTGTCGCGAAAATCTTATTATGTTTTTATATCGATAGATCGGCAACAAGTTGGTAGGAATGCCATCACCGGATATTGTTGCAATTGTATTGTTGGTTTGCGTACTGTGGGATGTTGCTCTCTTGAAGTTGTATGTTGGTGCTTGCTTCTTGTAATTTCTAGGTATCAAAAAATGTCACAATCATCATGGCTGGATATTGGAGAATGACCATCAATTATTGGGGGATCGAAGCTTTGATAACCTGGTTGAATAATTTTGTGTTCCAATATTTGTATTCGTTCACTATGAGCTGTACTAGTTGATGGCGTGGGTGAATCTGGTGGCTTGGGATTGATAGCTGCAGTTTTGAGGACTTGTAATGTGTAACCAGTTGACGGGCTAGTGTATACATTATCAGATATGTTCCGCTTACCCAATATTATTTGCCTTAGACCTTCGCACACTTTATTTTCCGTTGGTTTCTCACAATTCTCACCCACTCGACTTAAATAACATTTTCCTAGATCGTTTCATTTTTCATACACTTTCTCTTAAAAAAGTCATCTAACCAGAAGGACCTCACTAGCTCTACTAACATGTAATCTAGTGCGGCTTGCAGGCAGTGCGAATCTTCACTGACGGCAGCAAGATTGAGGGGAAGGTCGGAGCCGCATTATCCCTGTGGGATAATGAGGGCGAAGTCCGGAACTTCAAGCTGAGCCTTGCCGCGTACTGCACAGTCTACCAGGCGGAACTACTGGCCATTTGCAAGGCAACGGACGTAATTCTTAAGCGCAAAGAGACGAGCTATGGCTTGTATAGCGACTCAATGTCAGCATTGCAGGCGCTAACAAGCCATGGCTCTCTCCATCCTCTGGTGATGCGCACAAGAGCAAATTTGGCTCAGGCATTGAACCAGAGCAAAGCTGTGTCTTTGTTCTGGGTCAAAGCCCACGCGGGATTGCCGGGAAATGAGCGCGCGGACGAGCTGGCGAAGGAGGCAGTATTGTTTTCGCGGAGGAAGCCGGACTATGACCAGTGTCCGATTTCATTCATCAAGCGTCAAATCCGCTTGGATTCGCTTGATGAATGGAATCGGAGATATGTGTCGGGCGAGACGGCCTCTGTGACTAAGATGTTTCTTCCGGACGCCATAGCCGCCTTCCGTATTGTGAAACAGGTGAGGCCAACAGGAGTACTCACGCAAGTTTTAACAGGGCACGGTGGGTTCTCAGAATACTTGAACCGCTTCAAGTGTAAGGAGAGCCCATCGTGCACCTGCGACCCCGATGTGTCGGAATCAGTCCCGCACATTATACTAGATTGTCCAATCTACGCAGTGGAATGCTACAATTTTGAGCAGCAAATAGGAAAAAGACTGCAAAGAGGTATGATAGGGGAGATAATGTCTAGCAAAAGTGAAGAAGTTTAAATTTATGAATGTTAATATAAGTATTGTCAGTTAAGTACATTAAAGTAAGTTAAGTAGAAGTTAAGCTATGTAAAAGTATTTGTAAGAATGTGTTAAATAAAACAAAACCTGAAAAAATTATTTACCCCAAAACAAATAAAGATAATAAGTAGAAGAGTAGGAAAAAGCTAAAAGTGGGAGTCCCACCCACACGATAAATGGTGAAGGATATTAGAAAGACTCAGCATGAAGCATGAAAGTACGAGAGGCATGATAAGCGAGAACTAGTATGGATGAGGATAAGATATAAAATAGGCGCCAGTTATGTTGGCGGAACTAGCCGAAAAAAAAAAAAAAATCTAGTGCGGCTATAGGGTCATCGGGTATCGGGTCGTTTAGATCCGATAAACGCACTAGACGTTTTGCTCCAGTGCGGCATCGGGTCGAAAGGATTGAGGAGGAGCAAAAATTTTTTGGTATCTTTACTATTTATTTAAAAAGGCAATTCTAAAACACTAACTGTCTCATTCATATTCATAGGGAGACCAAATATATCTGTCCCGCATCAGCGGTTGGCACAGTAATTCTTACCCCGCACCTGTGGAAAGATGAGCATCGGATATAATCGACCCGATACCGCACTGAACGTGTTAAATAATGAAGAATGGGATTCAAAATCTTAGGATTTTTACTGTGTAACTTGCAAGACATAATATTGCCACACCTAAACCGCTCTAACTACTGTAAATCTATATCGCTCTGTCGCATGAGAGTTACGCCCCGTCGCTCGCCGTCGAGCCGAAATCTACCGATTACTACCGAAGCCGATGTGGAGCGATATCGGGTACAGCGCGAGCGGCCGAGCGGTACGATAGATTTTGTAATACATAGTTTTCGAACGTGCAAGCGGTTTATCCCTTTAAGGGGCAGAAGCTCCTGGCTGAGGGAATGAAAAAAGTAACACTTGTATGTGAAAAATATATTTTTTTATTAATTTTAAGATTTTTTTTTTTTAAAAAAAACGGTGTCGACATATTCGACACTGCCCTTCAGGGTGTATGGAACTGAGCAAAGTATGGTACAATGCACAATGGAACTTGGCTTTTGTGCACTGTATTATGGATGTTTTGTTAAGGTTATTGCTGCTGCATGCTCTGCACCTTCTGTATTTGGATAGCTCCATTGGCATGTGAGACCCCACATCATTCAACCTGAGTTCATCAGGTATTCCGTGAATGGCCTTCTGTCTACTTGTTGGCCCTTTTGGTTTTTTAGTTACAAAGTTGGGCGATTGTGCCACAGCCTTTTCCTGTAGCTGAAGTTGTCTATCAGGTTACGTGCGAGCACGGTGCGGAAATGCAAGGAGGTCATAGAGTTGTGCACTCTGTCATTTTGGGTGTATATTATATAGGCATTTGTAATGGCAGAATCAACCAAAAAGTAAAATATTCGCATCCACCATTCCTGGTCAAATCTATCAACTCCTCCCATTCTTTTGGTATACTCCAGGATTCCTATGGGACAAGGACAAGGACTTCGAACCATTCTTCTGCGTTCTTCTACATGTTGTTTTCTGACGGGGATGATAAGCAGTACTCAATACATACACCAATTTAGTATCTTTCCATACAAAAAATGCGACGTTCTGGTTGACTCGCCATTTGTACTCTCCTTTAGCCAGTACCAGAGGAGGCGGTTTAGGTTCATCTTTCTTTTTTTTTTTTTGGTTTTTTATAAGTTTGGGCAAGTTTGTACGATCTGCGCGTACAGTTGCAGTTGCATAAATATTATTATCAAATAGGTACAGCAATAGCTCAAAGGACGCAAAAAAATTATCAAAGGCGATGTGAGTATTCTCAACCTTTTCATCAATCAGAGTTTTAGATAGTTCTCTTACCACACTGGCTCCTAATTCAACCTCTGTAGTGGCGTCATCTTTTTTTTCCAGTATAAATCTCGAACTGATACAAATATCCAGTCAGACTGTCACAGCGCGACCACACTTTGAAGCCCCGTTTTATTGGTTTTTTCGGCATATACTGCTTGAGAGTGCTACGCCCTTTAATTTAATCATGCACTCATCTATGCTTTGCGATGATGAGCACACTCCACCACTTTGGAAAGCACTATTAAAAATTTTGATCATAGGTCTTTTTTTGTACAGTTTATCATACCCTGCTTCACCTCTCTTGGGCATTTGACTGTTGTCGTTTAGGTGTAAAGAAGATTGGCAAAACCCCATGTACTTTGAGTGTCGCCTTTATACTTCGCGTGCATTAGTGAAAACACCCGAAAGAGATGGATCTAAGGCCTAATAACATAAAGTGTAATCATAGCATATTTTTTTGTAATGGGATTTTAACAGAAAATCGTTTTAAAGATTTATACACTACTACTACTATTATAGGTACCATTTAGGTTAGGTTAGAAACTAATCAGAACATTGGCACAAAAAAGGCATATGCCCAGCAGTGGGCAAAGTCAGTTTGTGGTTGATGATCATAGATCAAAATATTGCTTTTGCAATTATCCCAATTTTCAAAATAAAGTGTTAGGTAGGTAAGGTGTTGTGAACATTGGCACAAAAAAGGCATATGCTCAGCAGTGGGCAAAGTCAGGTTGTGGTTGATGATCATAGATCAAAATATTGCTTTTGCAATTATCCTAATTTTCAAAATAAAGCGTTAGGTAGGTAAGGTGTTGTGACTATAATAATATCGCTCTAATGTTCAAACAACAATACCCTGAACTGGCATTGCACTACATTACTCAACCACCGATAGCAGAATATTATCGCTTCATTAGTATTATTTAAAACGCCATTGCTTAACCAGCAACATCAAAGCTATAGCGCCTAAACTACTACTACAATGTTTACACCATTAATGCAATAGTCAACATGAAAATAACAACCTCACTTAAGCATACAGCAATATAGCGACAAGTCAATTATCAAACGTCGATAATCGCCATTCATGAGACCGTAGCCCTTTGTGAGTCAGTCTCCACAGCATAATGTTCACTCGTAAACAAAATAGAGAAATGTTAACCAACGAGCACCTCTGCTACACAGCAATAACAAAACGAAAATGGCTCACCAGATTGACGAAAAGAACCTCACGGACATTCACGCACTTCTTCTTGACCTGGCCAGCTGTTGCGAAGCTGTTCGCCTCCGTTCTGGACTGGTTTTTCATATTTCAGGTTGTTGAGGGTAGTCGCATAAAACTCGACAAGAAGAAATCTTGACCTCGGAATTTTCCTTGAATTGATCCCACGTTGAACCCAGATAGGTTATCTATGACGGGCATGTAGGCACGAAGCTTTTCAGCGCCTTACTTATGGTCAATAACCCTACTTTTCGCTTCGCTGTATTCGGGTAAAAATAAGCTGCACTGCACAATACTGCATCCTTGACGCAATATACCACCGTGATAACGAACTACGGTCGAGCGTTGAACTTGGGTTTATCGCATCGAATTTCAGGGCACTTCACGGCACACATTGAATTTTTAGCGTCTGGATAAGCGCACACGTTTCAAAAACGAACCGCAATTTTCACTATCACTGTCACCAAGTGTTTTGCACTTCAAAACGTAACGCCTCGTATTTTACTAGCATTGTCACGAATTTTACATGCCACTTCTGATGACGAGGGAAGTTCAACCATTAGGAGTACACCGTAGTCAGTGTCCAAGTTCGACATAGTGGAGGCACGAAATTATAGTCTCAACACTGATTACAACCGCTTATTTATTCACTTCCGATAACAAAATAACAAAATCTCAAATGATCAAGCCGATGGAAATGGATTTAAGTACGGAAACGCAGTAAGTTCGATACAGGCTGGCAGCACGACCGTTCGCGCTCGTGTCTCACCAAAAAGTCAAGTCTCCCAAGTCAAATGCGTCCAATGTCAAACAATGACAACTGACAGCTGTCAACAATACTTGCCAAGCTCTGTATCGACCTCACCCAAGCACACTGCTTGACGTTTCCGACAAACGATGATAGATGGCGTTATTCTAAATTAACAATACTCAATAACGACTCTAATAATTGTGCATCTGTGTCGATTCTGCGACATATAAATAAACTCTCTATAACCGTGCTTTATGATGATAAAACTCGTAGCAGTTTTTGTTGGAAGTATTTCGGAAATATTGTTATTACTGAAGAAAATAACAAAAAGAGAATTTTGAATCCTGATCAAGTATATTGCTCAGCTTGTCTCACAGCAATTAAAGCTGAAAGGATGGTGACGGCGTGACATTTAGATCGTAAGCATCTACTTTACTTTTTTAAACCAAAATGCTTTTTTTAGCTTTCATTAATCTTTTCTAACCTCAACCTCCTTGTTACAGTGTTAAAATAAAGTGTTATAGTAAAACTGTCAGTACTGGAAATTTAACTCGTCACCTACGAGATGATCTTGACATTCGAGATGAACCTGCTTCTGCTTCTAAAGCCAAAACTAACATCAAAGACTTTTTCACTGCTAAGCGTCTTGCTAAAACTAATACTGCTTCTGGTTCAAAAACTGCAAAAGTCACGCCGAAACATGATAAATGGCTACTGGTTAGAGATATAGCTCTTTGGTTTTCCAAATCTTTGCTTCCGTTTGACTCAATTTCTGATGAAGGGATGGTGGATTTTTTTAAGGTACCTATCTATTTCAGTAATTTACTATTGCCTTTCTTTTTCTAATATCACACAACATTTATTATGTTCACCGAACCACAAAATAGATAGGTACAGAAGACAATCTACATACAAAGCACGCTCGAGCAACGCACACATAGACACCGCTCACGGACACGATATCTCGACTTAATCACCCGGTCGCGCTCATACAGTTCGGCGCAATACGCTGACGTGTACGTGTGTGCGATCGCCTAGCGTAGGTATAAAAAGTGAAGTATTCACCCGGTCGCGCTCATACAGTTCGGCGCAATACGCTGACGTGTACGTGTGTGCGATCGCCTAGCGTAGGTATAAAAAGTGAAGTATATACATGAGATTGGCTTCTGTACCTATTTATTTCGTGACCGAACTCAAGCATTTCTTTAATTTTAGAAATATGGCATAATCTTGAATGAAGATGACCTTCCGTCACGACATACTGTGAGTGGTACAGCGCTGTCCGATGTATACGAGTGCATGCTGAGCAACGTAAAAGAAAGAATCCACATGGACACGCCTCGACATTGTGCAATTACCTTTGATTTATGGACAGATCAATACAGGAAACTCAATTATATTACGTTTACTCTACATTATTTGACAGTAAAAAAAATAAATTTAACCTTAATATCAAGAGGTTGCTGCTTCTTTCCTCAGCCAAGCAACCAATTTAGCTTTTGACTTTGACGTTTTTATTTTTCTGAGAAATCTCTTTTATCATCATATTAAAACGGAATTATATTATTCTATTTCTTATGTATTCTAATTATTTCCCTGATTGCAGATTTTGAACTGAAGTCATTGACTCTGAGTACTCACACTATGACTGGAAAAAAAACAGGAGAAAAGATAAGTGAAATGATCCAGGGTGCAAAGAAAAAATTTGGACTGGATGCGAAAAATATCTACGCTGTAACGGATGCTGGCAGCAACGTAAAACGGGCAGTTTCGTTGGGAAACATGGAGCACCATTTGTGCCTTGAACATGGGCTTCATAACCTTGTGACCGTGGATGGTATAGATAGTGTCCCAGAAGTTAAAGAACTGGATAATAAATGTAAAAAAAATGTCAAGACTGTGCGCTATTGGTTACCAGAGGTGGAGTTAGAAGCAGAAAAGGTGCAGAAAGAATTTTTGGACAGTGTCGAACGAGTAGTAGAAACACTAGAAATTGATGAGAGTGAACCTATTTTACAGAGCAATTCGCAGACAGCTACAGAAGCAAGCACCGAAGGGTTTGCAGAAGACATGTCACTTATGACAGCTGATATTTTTAGAAATATTCCGTCAATTAAGACTGCTACGCCTACACGTTGCCACAGCATTTTAGAGATGCTGGAGAGTTTAATTCATGTTTGCAACCGTGATCCAATAAACAACATTTTAAGAAAAGTAAGAAAAGATGAGCTGAAAATTACTCAAAATGAGTGGATTCTTTTGGAAGACTTAGTGAAGTTTTTAAATCGATTCCGTGAAGCAGTCGAAATTATGTCATCCCAAAAGACCTGCACTATGAATGTTGCACTGGTGTTTCGCTCTGAAATAATTGATGTTCTAAAATCACTTGATGATGATGAATCATTGGTTCTGTTTCGTTTAAAACGCAACACCAACATGTTGCGTTTATTGATAAAAGGTTATTACGAAACCTGTAGTAGCAGCAGCTCTTTTGGACAAGCGGTTCATGGGTCTAAAGAGTTAGATTTATATTTAGAGTCGCAAAATATGGCAAAGGCTTCCTTCCTTGCATCTCATCATCTCAGTAATAAAGTCGCATGATTTGCCCGGAAATTGTGAAAGAAACGAAACGGACCCTTCAGTTTCATTAAATACCAGCAGTTCCTCATCAATTTTGAGTAAACTCTCTAAGAAACATAGTGCTCATGGACTTGAAGATGATGATCCACTAGACCAAGAATGTTGGCGATATCTTGCTTCTGCTGTAGGATCTACGGATATCAACAATGAGGATCTTTTATCTTTTTGGAACGAAAAGAAGAAAGATTTTCCTTGGCTGTCTACCTTTGCCAGAGCTTTGCTATGTGTACCCGCTACAAGTACCCCAAGTGAGAGGGTATTTTCTATAGCTGGAATGGTACTTTCTGCAAAAAGATCTCGGTTGAGTCCACAAAGGGTGAATAAAATCATTTTTATTCACGATAACTATAAGGAATGCAAAAAAAATCTAGAAAAATAATTTTCTTGTCTAGCTTGAACAGTTTTCTTTTATTTTTTGATAAATAAAGTAAGTAATTGCATTAATGGTTTTTTTTAAAGATTTTTACACTGAATTTTCATACTGCACATAAATCAGCCACGCCGCCCCGGCGCCAAGCCGCCGCCGAACGAGATTCATCAGCACGCCGCCGCCGCATTTTTTGGGGGCGGCGCCCATGTCTACTACCACATAAAGATTGTGTGAGATACTTAGGTTTACACCTCGATCGCCGCCTAACGTGGAGGCAGCACATAAAGACTAAGAGAGATGAGCTCAACTTGCGCTACAAAACCCTACACTGGCTATTAGGGCGGAACAGTAAATTATCCACTGACAACAAACTCCTTATATACAAAACCATCCTAAAGCCTGTCTGGATGTACGGCATCCAGCTATGGGGGAGCTGTAGCAACTCTAATATTTCCATCATACAGCGAATGCAAAATGTAATTCTGAGAGCTATATACAATGGGCCTTGGTTCATTACAAATACTGAAATACACAATCAACTTCAGATGAACTCGGTGAAAGAGGAAATCTTGGCCATAACCAAAACATACTTGGAAAGGCTGGAGAGGCATCCAAATGAACTGGCCGCTGGATTAACAACACGCACGTACCAAAAACGTCTCAAAAGAAAAGACATTTTGTCTACACCCTCTTGAGTAGCATAAATACATGCTGAACCTATGAGTAGTTGCTCTCGATGGAGAGCACACTCCAACTGCCAAATGCCACTTACCAGATCTGCTTAAAGTACACAAGACTGATTGCAGATACCAAAGAAGAAAAAAAAAATAAAAAAAATCTGTAGTCAGCACTAAATTGAAAGGTGGCATTATAGGTAAAATGAATAATAAAGGGATTAAAGTAATTAAGTGGTTTGATAAACGTCCCGTTTTGCTGATGACTACATGTAAAAGTCATGATACTTCAATAAAGAACACTGGAAAAAAACGAAGAAGAACAAATGAGGACATTTTGAAGCCTGAATGTGTACTGACTTAACAGTTATAAGAAAGGAATTGATTATAGCGATCAGATGTCTTCATATTACTCTACATTAAGGCGTGGCCTTAAATGGTACCGCAAAGTAATGATACAGTTGAGTTGCTTTTTGGAACGGCAGTCATAAATGCCTTGATACTGTACAACATGAAAAATGAAAAAAAAAATGACGAAAAAAGAGTTCGTTGAACAATAATTCAGGAGTTTTCGAAGGTTTAACTAAAACAGCCACGAATGATTCCGGAAATAGATTCATCATCAACAGTGGAAACAGTACATAACTTAATCATGGGTGACAAAAAACGGAATTGTTCAGGATGTTACGATAAATTACGCCAAACACTAAGTAGCAAAGAAGCCGGCAATAAAGTTAAAAAAGTTAAAACAATGTGTCACGCATGTAGAAAGACACTATGTCGAGAGTGCTTTAATGGAAACCATACTACTAAAATATGATTGTTTCTTTTTTTTTTATTTGTACTAAATAGTTCTCAAAAATATATTATAAGTACATTTTATCGATATCGATGTTTTTTTTAGTCATCTAACTAACTAGTGCGGATATGGGGTCGGAAAGATCCGACAGACAATACCTTTATTTACAAGCAAACCATTCAGTGCATCTACCTACGACTTCAGCCTTTTATTGAGTATTTATTTGTCAACATATTGGTATAAAGGAAAATGCTTTTATCATTATCCCTATTAAGATAAGCCCTTCTAAACAGACCGAAGTCGAATAGGTCTTTTCGACCCAGCACCGCACCAACTGATAGTCATCAAATTTGAGTAACGCAGTGAATGTGTTAAAGAACTATTTTAATGACATAGTTTATAATATATCTAAGTTCTTAAAATTTAGTTAAGTTTAACTACTATAGATGCATATCAAATAAATATATTGTTTTTATAGAAGTTGTTTTATCTGCGAGAGCGGGCGAGCCATAGTTGTGTAGGTACGTGCACACTGTCTTAGTGTGCGTAAGCTTGGGAGTTGGGAGCGCTCAGTGTCAGTCGAACGATAGTTACGCACACTAAGACAATGTGCACGTACAAATACATTTCCCTACACACACAACTATGGCTCGCCCGCACTCGTGATCAAAATTCAAATTCAAAACAAATAAGTTCGGCAAACCGTGTTGAGGCATCATACGCGGGTTCGCTTATTTTTTTATTCTTCGGCGTTCGATAATTTTCATTGTTATATTAGATGAACACTGTAGTAAAATTTTACTATTATTGAACTTTGTAAATATTGTGAATAAAACCTATACATATATACTTAATAAAACTTGTGTAGGTACTTACCTATCAAAATAAATAAGAAAACTTTAATGTGAATAAATAAAAAATCGTGTGACGTGTACTGTAAATAGTAGTGTGTTGTAAATAGGTATTCAAAATGTCTCGAATTAATTTTAGCGTCATATGGGACTATTTTGACAAAATTAATGATGCCGATATAAAGGCAAAATGGCATTTATAAATATTGTTGGACCCGTTGAAGACTGTAAAACATTATATTTTCATTGTATAGACTCAATGTAATTAGCATTGTATAAATTCATTAATTAACGGCACATGTGTGAGTACTGTGAACCTTATACTACTTTTATTTATTTTTTAATTGACTTGACTGCCCTGGCGGTTAGGAGTGTCATGCTCACTCAAAAGTCTACCTGATGGTGGCGCATGTGTTGGGTCATTTGGCTCCCTTAAATATGGTTGAGCCGAATGGTGCTAGCGCGTGCGTCATGTTCGTGAACGGACGCCGCACTATGGGACCAATCGGTGTTTTCCATCTCAAAAATCGATAACTCTGTTGTTTTGTGATTTTTCTCCTTGAATTTTTTTTTGCGTATTTCTGAATATCTAGGCAATAAAAGAAATTAAACATCAACATTTTAAAAATTATACATTTTTAGTAAAAAAATTACAAAGTTTCAGTTATACGAAATTTCATGCAAAAAATTATACAGTAACAATAAAATAGCACTAAAAGTTACACTTTTGCTTAAAATAAGTTTAAAACTTAATTATTATTATTAAACAAACATTACATGATAAAAAAATTAAAAATTTTAGCGCTTATACTATTCATCACCTTTTATTTCTAACAATTCTTTAACTTCGTCAAACAATTCTTTGGATATTAGAAAACTTGGTTTATTCAAGCTAGATATATAAGGATCAGATGTATATAATAAAATATGCAGAACGTCTTCGTTTGTTGCTGATCTGGAACACTTCCTAGCGTGATGTAACCTATATTTCTTGTAATCTTTATTTCGGGCTTCCTGGGCATCTTCGGATAATTGTCCTATAGGCTAAACTGCATAATGCTCTATTATTTTAGCACCATGTATAAGTACTTTATGGACCGAAGATGGCATGTAGTACCAGTTATATTTGCTTACATATAATTGCGCGGTAATCAATGTATACTGGCCGAATTTTTCTGCGTTTATAGGGTATCCCGATGACATAGTTTGAAGAATTACATATAATCTCTTAATCAATTCTTCATCAATTCCGGTTATCTCTGCAGAACATTGGTAATTTTGGAAAAATCTCCTTGCCGTATTTCCGTCATTGCTGTTACCGGAACCTTGACGTGGTTTATCAATGTGCAAACCAAGCACTTCTCGGAAACGTTTTTGGACATATTTTTTCTTGTCTTCTTTAAGTTGCTTGTTTTCTGGAGTTGTTGCAGACCATTTCTCAAAACCTAAATTGTAAGAAATATGGAGGATCATTTCCATAAATCTTATCCATGCGTGTAGTGTCGACAATCCGTATTTAAACGCATTTTCATTCTCAACTCTCGTTGTAACTTTTAAAAGATCATTCATTTGTCTGGGAGCATCAAAATATAACAATTAAATATAATATTTCATAATAAAAAAGAAGAACGTAATTTTCGGAGATTTTTTTATTTTCCCCTGATTGACATTATTGCTTCTAAATCACCCTTGCGCAAAAAACGCGCAAGTTTTTATTCAATCCTCATATTACTGAATAGGTAAGGTATCTACTAGAGTGATTAACTTGACACCGGCAGCTTTCGGCAACAATGAAAACTCCAATTGAAATAAACAAAAACGAAATTTTATTTACTTCACTAAAAAAAATAAAATAAAATAAAACGAAAATATTTTTGTACAAAAACCGAACGTGGTTGGAAAGTGTACATTCTAAGCTTTCTTATGATGTATAACACTAACATACTTCCTTGGAAAACTTCCGAATAATTTTGTGTTGAACTTCCTTAACGCTAATTTAATTGGCACGAAAATATTTATACCCAATGTTTGAGGTTCAGTTTATAAACGTAAAACTAAGTTTTTTTTTTTTTTTTGAGATTTATTCGTAAGTTCCATCCTTTAAGAGTATTAAACCCTAAAAAAATCTATGAATATACGACTTTCGCCAAAACCATTTTCGAGATGGAAAATACGGTTTGGTCCCATAGTGCGCCGTCAGTTTGGACTGGTCATCTCTGGGCTGCCACGGTTTATTTGAATGATTTGTTATTTAAATTGTTGTTTATTTTTATTTTTTTACTCCGGATACTTTAACGTGCATTTCTTTTAACATCGTTCTCACAAATATGTTTGTATAATTTCAACAGGAATGATGTAACCATAAAATTGTAAAGAAAAATAATTTAAAAGAGTGTCCGTGAAGTTTCTTGCACGTTCTTCTCCATAGAGATCTACGCTTTGGAACGTGCAAATAGCTTCATATTTTTGACTGACCGACCTTGACAATTCCAAAGGGCCTGTGAATGGTTTATTTGAAATAAATGATTTGAATTTGAATTTGAACTATAAAAAAATTGGATGATGGTAAGACAAAATACAAGAAGGCAGGAAAAAGGAACAACAAAAAGACCGAGAAACGAAAACTTATTAAAAGGGATGATGATGACACTGAAAGTTTGGAATCTTCCAGCTCTTACACCAGTCGTAAGTCAATAGAAACAGGAATTTCTTTTGGTGAAATACCTCCTCCTGCAGCTGATGCAGAGTGTATTTTCTGTAATGGGAAGTATAGTGAAGACAGGAGGGGGGAAGAATGGGTGCAGTGTTTTATGTGTGAGCTTTGGGTGCACGGTGAATGTGTCGGCTATGAAGCTGGATCATATGTTTGTGATTTTTGCAAATAACCCATTTTTTAATTTAACTGATTAAAGACTAATTAAGAATAATTAAACTAAAAGACTGATTAAAGGTAATTAAAGGCTGATTAAAGTTTATTATATAAATCATATTTTTTTTTTTTATACAATAATTATTATCCTTTCACCTTTATATCACTTGCCTACTATCACGGTCTCTAATCTTGACTGAAGGTAATTTTAGAATACCAAAATGGTATGCCAAAGTATATAGACTTAGTAATAGCGAAAATAACTAAGTTAAGCATGGTGAACATAATTTGGAATACTCCTATACCAAAATACCTGCATCCCATCTCCAAAACTAAATTGTGCCATTTTGTATTCAACCTAAAATTTTAACCTGTAGGGATATTTAATTGTTTTTGGTAGCTTGCACATTGATAGTAAGATAATATTGCTTCAATTTAATCAAGGTTTTATTTCTTAATACCTCACGGAAAAAAAGTTGCAGGTCTGAAACAAAATGGTATTCCAAATTACCATCCTTTCCTCTAATATATTTTCACCAGATATTGTTACTGGTAATTTGGCGCAAAATTCCTCAGCATCACTTTGCGCACCATCTCCCAAAACGATCGACATTACAAAAGATTCGGATCTCACTAGATCAAATTAAAAAAGACCTAAAACGTTAAAGCCAGACCTGAACAAAAAAAATAAGGAAAACGTTTCTAGGAATGCAAACTCTTCCATAAGGACAGTGAGTTCTCGTTGCATAGCATGCGCTTTATGTAAACAAAAAGTTCCCTTTAATTCTAAAGATTTAATAAAGTGTATGGCATGTGAAAAGAGGTATTGTATTACCTGTACTGAGGGTGAATGTTTTTTTGATTATATTTGTAAAGATTCTAAATAATGTGTATTAATTAACTGTATTTGTTGTTTGTGTAATTTTCGGGAGAAAAAAATGGTTCTTCTAGTTTTAGTGAAAATACTTCATACAGTCTCGTGTAATTCTATTAGAGCTTCATGCAGATGCATGAATACCGCGCAGGGCGACACTTTTCTGCGATATCCTTAGAATCGTCGTACTTTAATTGTCACTCATGAGCCTTAAACCACGCGTTCTTTTACTGATAAAACATACCTGGACCCTGCAGTCTCGACAAATATAACGGCAAAAATCGATCGTTAAGTGTAATCGATGTCAAATTTCTTTAATAGATTTTCAACCTTATGCTTTCGAAATAAAGTTGAAAATCAATTAAAGAAATTTGATAACGACACGACTTAGCGACTGATTTTTGTTGCTGTCTAATGTCGAGACTGCAGGAGCAGGCGTGTTCTATAGCAGCAGTGAACGCTCGGTTTGGTTATAGAGACACGACTTAGGGAACATCCTGGAGAGTTGGAAGCCCAATTCTCGTAATTGTTATTAATGTTACTAATCATGCTATTAAGTTATAAGATGATTGTATCTTCTGTCTAGGCATTTAAAATTATATTTTGTATGTTTTTTTCTCTCACAAATTACGTAAAAGTGAGTAAAATATTTATTCACTTTTACGTAACTTGTAAGTGTAACTTATATTAATAAATAGGTATCATTGATCGATAAAAAAATCTGTTGTAGTGATAATAACTGCGAATAAGAATTCAATTGATTAGTTGCCCAAAGAAATTTGATCTCTTTTCTAGTCTTTTGTGAAATCAGCTTTACTATTCCATACCGATACCGGTTAGGATTTTCCGTGACTTGTCCCAAATTATTTGTAACATTGTTTTCTTTTTTTTAATCTAATACTAAAAGATTTTATTTTTCTATCGTTTTAGTTACAATAAGCTATGATAAACATTTAAAACAGATCTCAATAGTATATAAGGAATAATTTAGATAATAAGCTTAAAAAGTTGTGTTTATTTTTACCAAAAAGTATCGGAATGGAGATGATTGTATTGATTAATAATTTAATAGTAACATACTGACTGTTTTTTATATTTATATTGTTGATTATATTCATAAATAAAACGAATTTAGAAATAACATGTTTGTTTGTTTTTTTTTCATATATTCGTTTATATTTAGTAACGGAATGGAACGAAAATAGAAGTATACCCATGTAAAATCTAATTTATTTACTAAAATACTGAGCAAAATGGTAATTAATTTGTGTTTTCCAAAGCATTAAAGATGACTCTAGACAAAGAACTCCTTGTAATGTAAAAATTACGTACTATGAAATTTAAGTCATATTTTTTTTACTAGACATGTTTAAGATAATGACCCACCAACCTCCAGTGGAATCAGTCAAGCTGAACATCTGCTAAAGTTTATTGAAGAAATACCTAAGCTACCCTCACATTACTGTAGAAGTACATCACCATATACCATTGGAATCAGAGGGCTGCCACTACATTGGTTTAAAACCTATCTTACTAACAGACGCCAGTGTGTAAAAGTGGGTGAGAACATCAGCAGTCAAAAAAATATGATATTTGGAGTTCCACAGGGTAGTGTTCTCGATCCGACTTTATTCCTCATATACATGAATGATATACATCGTACATTAGATCAAAATGCAGATATCATATGCTATGCTGATGACACGGTTATTCTATATCATGGCAAGTCCTGGAAATCCGTGCATATGGAAGCTCAAAACAGTCTGAAACATTGGAAAAACCAACTACCTGTGTTTCCACAAAACCCAGGCCTCAGCGCCCAAACTACCACTAGACATCATTATCCATTGTGCAACCTGTAAACCTCTCCTGTGCACCTGCCAGAAAATAAGAAGTGTAGAATGGATAAAATATCTGGGGGTTATAATAGACCAACGGCTCTCTTTTAGGCCCCATATTGACCTGGTGGCGAAACGCACCAGAAAATTGATTCACATAATGAAACTCTTGCGTAACTCTGCCAATAAAACAACTCTAAGTATGGTATATGTGGCATTGTGTGAGTCAATTCTGTGTCATTGTATAACAGTATGGGGCGGAGTTGGAATAACCACCATGATCCACTGCGAACGAGCGCAAAGATCGGTTTTAAAAGTCATGCTCAAAAAACCATTCAGATACCCGACATCTCTTTTGTATGAAGAAGCCGCATTACTCAATGTCCGAAAGTTATACATTTTCAAAATGGTTCTGAAACAGCATAACATCGTGACACAGACTCCGGAATACTCGCAGCTTCTCATATAGTCGAATTTTCAGGTGTGCTTCGATTAGGACGCGTACTACTTTCGCACAACACATGCAAGAATTCTTGCTTAGTCACATTTACAACAAAACTGTAAGAATGTGTGACATCAGTAACTCTAGAACAAGCCAAGTCAAAACTATTGTTCGCAAATGGCTGCTAGCCCAATCATACAGTGAATCCGAATCTCTTTTAAAGGTAATTTCGTAACACACCATCACACACCTACACCTACTCACGCATTCACACTCTTACACACGCACGCACACCATCTCTCGCTCTCTCCTACACACACACTTACGCATAGTGCAAATTCCTATCCATAACATCCCTTATAAACTATTACTGTAAACTGTTACTGTTTTAAATCTAGGCAATGTTTCAATGTTTTCATTGCTTGAAATAATAACACTTTTTCATGTGCTTCTCGACTGTAACAATGCATCAGTATTAACGTAATGAGCACCTCATTATATGGTAATACCACCCATGGACCCCACGAGACAGGCTCGACCTAGTGTGGAGTTCATAAGCAAAACTGCTTCCTTTGCGTCTTATTCTTGTTTTTAATGTATCCTAGATGATAAGTGTAGACCATAAGGAAATGTAAAGCACTGCTCTTGGCAAATAAACATTATTATTATAATTATCAACGAAACTATATCTTGAACCAGTATTCGAAAGTAAAAGCCATGTATACAGCACAAGGAAAAATGCGCAAGCGATAAGGTGAAACCAACATCAGCTTGTTTTTTTTTTAACAAGTTTGATGAACTGAACTTAAGCATTACCTATCCAAAGAAGGATAGGTGTGATGTTTGCTGCGGTTATCCGCTCACTAGCTTTTGGAAACGATTGTTTCCAAATACGGAACACCCGTGATTGCTTCTGGCAACAAGTTTTTACTAAACAACTTTAAACTTTATTTTGTAGCTCATAAAGTCCACGTCAAACGTTTTTAAATCATAGACTAATATATTATGCGACCTTCAAATACAAGTTGGCAACATAATAAATCCAATTCTTATTACACGATACGAAATAAAGCTTGACATCGCCATTTTGTGTTTTTCTAAGTGAGCGTCTCTGTGTGCTGGAAGAAAAAATGCCGTAAGTATTTTAATGTATTGTTATTTAATAAAGTTGAGGTATTATATTAATCTAGAAGGACTATTCTTTCATATTTCAATATTTCTATACAATACTTTAAGTTACGTGAAGCAAAAATCGAATGATCCGAACACATTCACACTGCCGTCGTGTGTTTACATATTTTGAAGAGGTAATTTGTCTCTTTTATTCAAAACCACGTAAAACCTTACGTGATACGATGATATAGTTTAGACATTATTTTAACAATAATATGTTCTGAAATCCTAAAATATTTTGTAGATATTCTGGATTACTCGAATATAGGCGACCCGTGAGTATGTACAAAACAGACGATTGTTTTGGCAACAATCGTTTCACAAAGCAAAGTAAGTTTTGCTCTCACGTTTGCATTTTTCGTTGTATTGTGACTATATGTGTTGGTGGCTTGATTATTAACGTATTTTTTTTTGCGGTTTTTAGGTGTTTGTGGTTTTCATGCTTTGGTAAACGGCAAACTAACTTACTCGGTATTTTTTTTCGACTAAATCTTTTATTACTCATTTCATAAAGCTTTGGCTGTACTTAACTATTTATTTATTTAAGTATGTACTATATAAATATTATTTTAAATTTATTTATTATTAATAATATTTTTTATTTGTAGTAATGTTCAAGAAGCATGTGGATTGGCTAGTGGAGGAAGTGGTCAAAGGAGAATGGGGGGCAGAGGAAGTGGTCAAAGTGGTAGGGGGGGGAGAGGTAGAGGAAGTGAAAATATAAGGGGGGGTAGACGAAGCAGCAGTGAATTAGAACCTGTTCCTGGGCCAAGTACAAGGTATTGTATTATTTCACAAAATATTTTGAAATATCGAATGTACGTTGTTATTTATTTTTATTTTTCTAATTTCAGAAGCTATGTAGAAGAAATGAAATTGATGCGGAAATCAAAAACAAGTACTAAAAAAGTATTGTCCAAGCTTGAACCGGGAGTGCAAAAAGAGCTCGATGCACGAAAACGATTAAAACAACTTTCGCGATCGCTTTTACCTGATGCACCGCCACGAAAGAGACAAAACTTAGAAAATATAGGATATATATATATATATATATGTGTATAAATTATTAATATATAAATATATGACATAAAAATCACGCACTAAGTTGAACGTGTAATAAAAACAATCAAATTTTAGAAAAATATCTTCTGAACGAGTCCATTGCCGATTGACTTCTGGAATTCCTACTACGCCGCCAGCGCCTAAGCTACAGCCTTGGGAAATACGGTAAGTACGGTACGGTACAATAAGGCTATGGAACATTTTGTGACCCATGTTAAACCATCAGAAGAAAATCCAGCATTGGTTTTATTGGATAACCATGCCTCCCATGTTAATCTCCGTGTAATAGAATTTGCGAGACAAAATTTTATAAAAATGCTGACTTTTCCACCACACTGCAGCCATAGGTTACAACCTCTGGACGTCACGGTATATGGGCCATTCAAAACGAGATATCGGATAGCTATGAATGAGTGGATGCTTTCGAATCCTGGTAAAACTGTAACCATCTACCAAATTGCGCAGTTTGCTAGAGATGCTTATTTAGCAGCTTTTAGTCTGCAAAATGTGACTCAAGGTTTCATCAAAACTGGCATTTATCCTTTGAATTCCAACACATTTTCTGATGATGACTTTCTTGCATCATACGTGAGTTTCTTTTGATGATTCTACGCCAGAAAACGTAAGATCAACAACACCAGGGTGCAGCACTTTTCATATTAACACTTCAGAAGCTTCTGGAATTCCAAATGTTGGATCCATACCCACAGATAGTTTGATTGACAACATCCCATTGCCAGAAAGTTTACAGCCATCAACATCAGTATTACAACAAATTACAAGTCCTGAAATTGTAAGACCTTTCCTAAAATCAGGACCCAGAAAGAATTCTAAACCTAACAATCGTAAAATGACTTCAGCTATAATCAAGGATACACCTGAAAAAAACAAAATAGAAGAAAAAGAAGGTTTGGGCACCTACCACACAAAACTTTCAAAATCATACTGTGCTGAGCATATTCGCAATGGGATTTACTGTATAGAATTATACAGAGACAATCAATTGCATGATTTACAAAGATATAATATCAATATAAATAATGCCTAGTTGATTCGAGGGCGCATACAATCGAGGCATGTCAGGTCACGCTTGTACTATTGTTACATTTTAATTAATAGAGATATAACAGACAGACATGCTATAACACAGTGGTACTGCACTTGTTTAACAGGAAATCATACGATAGGCAGTTGTCCACATATTATTTCGATAGTATGGTACATGGGTAAGGGTCGTCATACAGAATTTAATCTACCAGCAGACCTATTAATGAGTTTAATAATAGACGAATAGTATATAATAGTAGTGACCAGTAAAGGTTGCTACTCGTATACATTTCCTATATTATATTCGGCATCATTCCGATCGGGTGAGTTCATATTCGATTTTACCGCCCGACAGTGCCGATTAATGCCGGACCGTTTAAATGTATAGCAACCCTTATATCAATAGAATTACAGTTGTTTCCTACTTTTCTGGTCTAGTGGTACGCACATTTTGTATCATTTTATTTCGTAGCCTTATTATTTTATGAATTGATAGGTGTGCCTATAGTAAAAGTTGTTAAGTAACTGATTTTTTGTTGTGTTATATGTGACTTGTAATTAACTGTTATTTTATTTAAAATGAACATTTTTGTTTGAAAAATAAAACCTTTATAATTATTTTTTTGTATTTTTTTTTTCATGAACATTGTTTTTAGTTGAAAAAATTATTATTAGTCTTTTCATGGATCGTCATAAGCATATTAAAACAAATCCCAAGTCTGTTGGTAGGTGGGGACAGTGCCCCTACAATTTTGTGCATACTCCTTTGCTAAAATGTGGGCGTAAAATAATACAATTTATCCCTCGTTTAGAATCCTACGAAAGTTTATAAAGGACCATGCAAAAAATCGTCCCAACCCACAAACAGATTTCAAACGTATCTCATTTAATACATCATAGTAGCATGATCATTTTTTATTGTGACGACATCACCGTAAGTCATGGGGATAACGTGCAAAAAAAAAAATCTTGTTCACTTTTTTCGGTACAGTTAATTGTAAAAAACTGTTCAGGAACACTATTTAACTATAAAAAAACTAATGATAGAGAACAGCCGTGAGACGCCCAGAAAAAAAAACGGTCTTATCTCGCTACACCCTCCCCCCTTGCTCTGCTAACAACCTGCGCGCGCGCACCTCAGTCATGATCTGTACGTTCTGCTGTGTTCACGTTGTTTATCTGTGCGATATCGGCTTGTTTGCGACTATTACTGACCCCTGCTTGTTTATTGGACCTTTTGATGGCTTTTCGATTACCGTGGCACGTTTATTGGACTGTGATTTTTACAACTATGGAGACAAGACGGCGATGTGTGATGTGCCCTAGATCAATTTTGAGACAGAGGCGACACTTGCTACAAGATACTTTGCGTCAAAGTAGTCCTGAGTTGGTGGCCTACATTTCGCAAAATGGATTGACACAAGTAAGTCATTATAAAACAGTCTCTAGTATATCGATAACTATTAGATACTTATAATAAGTAAGCAGAATTAGAATATAATATAAGGGGGCATTTTTACGATGCTGTTTTGTTACATTTTTTTAAGTACTTCGATATTATATAAAACACTTAATAAAATAACACTGTTCTACGATCCACAGCAAACAGTGTTGTTTAAGAAGTTTAGATATAGTGTTTGCGTTAAGAACTTGAGTCGTCGGGCTATAAATGATTGTTACTATTCTGTCTCGCTTGCATTCATAGATGCCAAACACGCAGGTAGCGGAGACACAAAAGTATGCTCATTGTTATTGCTACTAACAATTACCGCTCGTCAACTTGGTTCAAAACATGAGGGCTAAAGTAATTTCAATAGTCACGGGGAAATAATGTTTAGCTTTTCAGTTGGAGAGCATACAATTCTACACATAGTAATGAATAGTTAATATTTTTAGATAGTACCTACCCTGCAAACTATAATGTTTTAAACTGACGGGAATAGTTAGCAAGTCAAAATGATACTGCACCATGTTACAAACAATAATATTATTTTTGATCTCAAATATTTATTTCAAAAGTGTTTACAAGGTCCAAAAAATATGTCAACCTTTTGATATTTTATTTCATTGAAAGCTTGAAATATTTTATGCTCACTAGTACTTGCCTTAATATTTAAGTTCTTATTTGTAGTAGGTGTCCTATTGTTTTTTGCCTTCAATTATAACATTTGTAACTAAATAACATATTTCCTTTGCAGATATTATTCAATAACGTCATGGCAGTATGTCATAGATGCTGGCAGAGAGCCAACAATGCTATTCGTCAACATCGCCGTGAAGACCTTCCCTTGGTTGTCGAAGGTCCAGAACCAGAGCCCCAAATCGAAGCTGACAATCAAGAACCTCTCAATGTTGCAGAAACTCAAGATCGTCAGGACAGTCCAGAGGAAGATACACATGAATTCTATGTTCGTGATTAGGTAAGAGCACCAAATACTTCAAATGCCTGTATATATAGGCAATGTAGACATGAAAATCTAAGACGAGTACCTGTGTCAATCAAGCTACATCTAGTTTGCCATTATCGATTATATATTCCACCATGTTCGCGAATATGCGAAGAACATTTAAATAACAATGAGTTCGAGGAGTTACTGGATAATGTAAACGTTACACATCATTTTAACGCTTCCTTTTTTAGTGACATGTCGAATATGTTAATAGAAGCAATCAATAAAAGATTAAGATTTGATTTTGAATCGTCAAGTGCACTAAATGACAGTGAACTTCATTTTTGGACTGGAGTTACTTTAGAACAATTTAATACAATTTTAGAAGAAACGCCATCTCTCGCCGTAAGAAGCAGACGTCCGCGCTCAGTTCTCGGCGCTTATTTAACAAAACTAAGAACTGGAGAATCAAACGAGCGACTTGCTACCCTTTTCGGTGTGACACGTCAAGTGTTAGAATATCGACTAAAAATAGCGCGACAATGTCTTACTCGTGAATACGTTCCAAGACATCTTGGCCTAGACCATATTTCTAGGGAAGAGCTTCTGAACAGAAACCTATTTTTACCAAAAAATATTTTCGGAAATGAAGAAAATACAAAATTAATTATTATCGCAGATGCAACCTATGTGTACATCGAAAAAAGCACGAATTTCTTGTTCCAGAGGAAAAGTTATAGTCTCCACAAGTTCCGTAACTTATTAAAACCATTCATTCTAATTAGCAGCGATGGATACATCATAGATGTATTGGGCCCATTCCCAGCAACGACATCAGATGCAACTATAATGCAAAAAACAATGAATGACGAAGAGAATCTGCTGCATTGGTTACTACACAGAGGGGACGTCTTTATTTTAGACAGGGGATTCAGGGACAGTATTACCGATATTGAATCCCTTGAATATGAAGCTTACATGCCACCAACTAAGGATAGGAACGCTACCCAATTATCGACAACACAAGCAAATGACACTTGCGACTGAGTTCCTTCAAATAATCAGAACTCATATGAATGAACCGAACCTCTTGCATAATTATGTCGAAGGAAACCTTAATAGGCAAAGAGTTAACTTTGTGACCATGGATGCCAATATGCCACAGTTTGAAGAGTTTCCTCAGTTGACTGATGATGACATCATATTATTTGCTTTGGGAACCTACCACATTAAACTAGCCAAATCTTATTGTGCGGAACATTTTCGGAACGGAATATATTATATAGAACTATTCCGAGATAACCAACTGCAAGACTTGTCAAGATATAACATTCGACAAAGTAATGTATGGCTGATCAGAGGACGCATACAATCTAGACACGTTAGGTCACGTGTTTACTATAGTTACATATTAATAAACCGTAATGAAACTGGCAGAAATGCCATTGAGCAGTGGTACTGCACATGCTTAACAAGGGCGCGTACAATTGGAAGTTGTGCGCATATAGTCTCAATTATTTGGTATATGGGGAAAGGTCGTCACACCGAATTTAATCTGCCAGCAGAAATGCTATCTACTGTAATGATAGACGAATAGTTATCTAGTTATTAAAACCTGGAGAACAGTTGGATGTAAATATGTATGTATATTAATAATAACAAAAACTGTGATAAATACTTACCTAAAATGTTGTTATTTTATCAAAAATGTACATACTTATATAATACACATGTAAACGCGGGTTACTTTAGCTCTAGGGAGGAACTTTGGCTCAAAACGGAAAAAAGTTTGAACTTCCCGCCTGTCGGTAACATGACAGCAAACGGTCTAGTTCGAGTCACAAATACTAGATGGCAATAGAGGTAACTGTTTCTGATTGGTCAAGCAAGTTTCAACCTGTCAGTTGAATTCGGAATTACCAGTATAAAAACGTGCATATTTTACGGCTGCAAACTTTGTAGTGTTACCGTGAGTTTCGGTAAGTTTCCTATGTTATATGAAATTGTTTGTGTCAGAAATGTGTTAGCAAGTAAAGTCACTGTAAAAAATATACTTTTTTTACGATCCTTAGTACAAAATGTTAAAAATTAATTGTGGCTTTACTTTGTCTCATACTTTTAGGTAACTTTGGCTCATGAGCCAAAGTAACCCGAAACCTTAGCCATATACCGAACCTGATTTCATTTTGATAAAATAATAGTGATCCCTGACTTTCAGCCATCACTATGCCGTCAAAATATCAGCGGAAGCCTGGCAGCCGTCGATATATTGACTACACGGAGGCACAATTAGAAGAATGTTTGAATGCTGTGAGGTCCAAACTCCTTACCCAACGTGCTGCTTCGGAGCAGTACGGAATTCCCTGGAGCACTATAAAAAATAAATTAACTAATAAATTTACTAATAAACCAGGCCGACCAACAGTATTTACAGAAACTGAGGAAAAGTCGTTTGTCGCACATATAACAGCCCTATCCGAATTTGGCTTTCCTATGACCGATTTTGACTTAAAAATGGTAATAAAAGACTACCTCGTGGCAAAAGGTAGAAATGCGCCACAATTCAAAAATAATGTCCCTGGCAGAGATTGGATCCGTAGTTTCCTCACAAGACATAGAACCCTATCTAATCGTCTAGCAAACAACATCAAAAGAGTTAGAGCTCAAGTTTCAGAAGAGGTTATAACTGAATTTATTGAAAACATTAGCGGTGAATTAGAGAATGTATCCCCAGAAAACATATATAATTATGATGAGACTAACATTAGCGATGACCCTGGAAGGAAGAAAATTATATGTAGGCGTGGAACTAATATCCTGAAGCAATAATTAATGCCACCAAAGTCAGTTTCACAGTAATGTTTTGTGGCAATGCTGCTGGACAAGATATCCCACCTTATATCATTTATAAAGCTGAACATCTTTGGTCAACTTGGACTGCGAATGGTCCTAAGCACGCTCGCTATAACAGGACAAAGAGCGGATGGATAGATGCTGCCACATTTGAAGACTGGTTTGTTAACCATCTTATTCCCACCCTGAAGAAACAAACTGGAAAGAAAGTAGTCATTGGCGATAACCTCTCATCGCATATCAGTCCAAAAGTCCTGTTGGAGTGTGAAAAACATAACATTAGTTTCATTTGTCTGCCCCCGAACGCAACGCACATCTTGCTACCTCTTGATGTTGCTTACTTCCGGCCATTAAAATGTAAGTGGCGACAAGTGCTGCTGGACTGGAAAAACAGTCAGTCGGGAAGAACACTGCCAACAACACTAAAAGAACAATTTCCTCGTCTCTTAAAAAAAGCTCTAGATTCAATGACCGACACCAAAGAAAATCTGATTTCTGGTTTTAAGAAGACTGGAATATATCCTGTAGACAAAGAGCAGCCTCTGAGCCGACTACCACGACAGGATCGGATTGTTCATGCAGAACTTATCGCTGACTCATTTATGCAAAAGTTAATACAACATCGAGCTGATATATGTCCAGAAAAGAAAACTATAAAAAAGAAGAAACTGAATGTTGCACCCGGAAAGTCAATCTCTGCTACTGATCTTGCAGAAGCAGGAACATCAGGTCAGCTACAACCCAAAACAAAAAATAAAAAAAGTAGAAGACCACGACAGCGCTCTGATTCCTCAACAAGTTGCAGTGATTCAAGGATAAGTCTTGCATCTTCCACCGAAGATCACGTGATGCCATGGGACGATGAAGAAGATGACGTTCCGCTTGCAACAATAATGATGGATGTTGATGAAGACCCGTCGACATCACAAAATGTTGTTACCACAAATGGTCTTCGTTCAGTAAACTTACGGAAATCACCTGTTATTCAGTTTCAAGAATTGCCCATGCTGAGCGATACTTCAGATGACCGACGCTCACCTTCTATTCAGATTGAACAATACATTGAGCTGATAAACGCTGCATCTTCTCAAGACTGGCTTTCCCCTCAAGTACCAGAGTTGTCTGAACCCATTCAGCTTGAAGTGCCATCGAAGAACCGATTGATAGCTACAGAAATCAAAGACAAGATTAGGCTCAATCTTATGAAAGGAGACCATGTTCTGGTTACATGGAACTCACAAAAACCTGGCCAGATTACCGCACTCGTAAGCGAAGAGGGAGCCCTTGTGAGCTGTATGAAAAGAGGCAAATTATTCTGGCGGTGGCCTGTTATTAAAGATGAACAACTCTATAGTTGGAAGGATATTATTTGCAAGATAAATATTCCCAAATATGAAAAAAAAGGATGTTTTTCTGTTCCTGAATTAGATGGCTAAGTTTCAAGAATAACAAGATGTCTTCATTTTGGTCTAAGAAAGTTCCTATAATAAATAATAACTTTATAAATTTTAAGTAAAATAAGAAAACAATGATTCTCAATTTTAAGACTGTTATGATTAGTTTTATTAGACTGTTGATTTATCCTACGTTATTTCTTAAAATTATATTGAAGCATTTCTTAATTTTTGTTAACATTAATTGTTATTTTCCAAACAAAAAAATTATAACTTTTTTTTTTCTGAAAATTAAACTCAGATTTTTTGGTACAACATTGGTATTTCGATTATCTATCATTGTATATGGCTTTCATTGGCTCAATGCTGTCATAAATATCGTTTTTGGGTAAAATCTGCAGGACAAACTAACCCTCTTCAAAGAACAACATTGGCTCAAAACTAAAAAAATAAATAAAATAAGTTACACATACAAATTGGGGAAAATAGCATTGTTACTTATTAACTACTATCCACACCTATGAACCAAATATATTAAAATGTTAAGAAATCCACCATAATCCCTACTATAATATAATTTCTAAACAAAGATGAAAAAAGTAGCTAAAGTAACCCGCGTTTACGGTACATGTTTTTGTTATTCATACCTAAAATGTTTAGTTGAACCATTACTTATTGTAATTAATATCTAAAATATAGTTATTTAAAAAAATAAACACCCTTTTTTAAGTAAAATGTTTTTATTTTTTATTTAATAATCCCATCTATTTACAGACAAAAAATTGTTATTTGTCTTTTTATGGGACTTCATAATAATATTGAAACTAGTCCCAAGTCTGTTGGTGGGTTGGGACAGCGCCCATACAATTTTTTGCATGGTCCTTTCGGATCTTGTTATCTTCCGGTAACTGATATATGCAACAAACAAACAGATAGCCTAGACACAGACTAATTGTTCTTTGCCACGGGAATCCAGTCTTGACACTCTCCAACCACAGTCAACGGTGGACCTGTCCCAGTCAGGAAGTGCTCAGGATTGTACCCCCAGTCAAAATGAACCAGACATTGGACTAGGTTTATCCCAAGTTGCACAGTTAGACAGTAGTTCTCTCACTTGTAGTAGTTATTGCTCATTTATATTTTCAGATAGTTTGGGGAAAGGGTTAGGTAAATTAATTGGTAAAAACCTGAGTCATTCTTCGTCTCAAAATTGTTGTATGCCACAAACAAGCTACAAACATAATGTCATCTATAACTAGGAATAAATATTATTATTAGTACAGCAACACTGTTTTAAGATGACATCACTTCCAACTGTCATATTTTTTTTTCTTGCTTCTGTGTTCTATTGTCTCCAGCCCAATATCTGAGACCATCCAAGTTAATTTATATTTGTTTGTTTAATCGTCTGACATTTTCTATCCTGATTGTGTTGAAGAGTTAATAAACACAGTGAGGTCTTCAAGAGGTATTTTATTTACGCAGCCCTTTAATCCACGGAGAACCTTTGATAGAATCATAATAGGTTATGATTTTGTATTTAATTTATTGTTTATGAATGTCATTTAATTTAATTTTAATTTAAAATGGATCAATTTTGTAATGTAATGTGTTATGAATGTAATATTATGGACTTCTTATGTCTGAAATAATAATAAAAAAAAAAATATGTGCACCAGCGCACAAAGAAGGGCTGTTGTTTGCGTGGAAGGCCGTCAACCTACCAGACTTGCGGTGCACTGTGTGGTGTGCCCGAGCACACGTGTTTGTGCACGAACAACGCGTGTGGACGCTTTCTGCGTGGGCACCGATAACAGCGTGAGGTGACGTGAATCTGGGTGTGATCAGCGTGCGCTTCTACTAAACATGGCTACACTTGCGCATATGCCTGCGTCTCCGCTGCCACCGTCGTCAAGTAACGCTACGACCGTACCTTTTCAAATCGAGACACTTGAAGGAGTGTCAAACTTTCACACATGGAAATTTTCAATTAAATGATACTTACGACAGCTTCACCGGGTGGACTACAGTAGTTACAGCTGCATATCACATTACATAAGACATTCAGAATTTGCACTATTACGGAATCCGAGACGCCTCTCTGGATCTTCTTACTTCATACTTGAGTGATAGGATTCAGAGAGTTGATGTCAACGGTAAAAGATCTCGTGTAGCGGTAGACAGGATGGGGGTCCCTTAGGGCTCAATTTTATTCAAAACTTAAACTTCAACAGATGGTTACTGACGATGTAAATAGTGCCCTTGCAACTGTAGTTTAGTGGTTTAATGTTAATTATATGTTATTGCACTCTTTTAGGTTTCAGGCGTATTTTTTTAAGAATTCTAAATAAAATAAATCAAATACAGTGACGTACATGAATGGAACGGGCGCCCAATGTCTGTTATCTATGGGCCGATGGTGTGGCGCGCACCGGTCGGCGAGCGGCGCACAGCCCATCGAAACCGTTACGCGCGATTCGGATCAGCCAATCACAATCCACATTTCGTTTACCTGCGTATTACTTGAGCCCGCGCCCGCTACTCACTCGACAGTAAAGGGCAATTTTTTATTTCAGTGTCGGTATGTTTTTTGGGCATGTCCTACCAAGTTCACAAAGTGTTTCTGTAACGTTTGATGCTTTTCTTTTGTAAGCTTTCATTGTTTTTGTAAAGGACTTTATTAGCTTTAAGAATGTGTATAAATTTCAGTGTGAAAGTATTTTTTTCAAATAAAATTATTTTATTTAAGATTACAAAATCGTTATTTTCCTATGTCCCACCACAGAATGGTCATAATGTTTCATCTTAAACTGTTTTGTTTTTAAAGAACAATGGGCAGAATGGGCCCAGTGTTGTAGCATTTTCTTACCTATCTTAAAATGAAGATATGAATAATCTCAACATTTTGTTCTATGGCAGCATTACTCTAAATATTAAAATAAAAAAGTTACAGCGGTTCCAAAAGTCCAATAATTTACCGTTACAAATGCTAATATTATGACCTAATGATGCCCGTATATAATTATTATACATTTACGTTGTGTTATTTAATTATGAATAGCATAAATGAACTATTAGAAAGAGACAAAGTACTCAGGGAGCAGGACAGAACATGCACTCATGTTGTTAAAAACCGGTTAGCGCAAGTGCAGGTAGCGATCTTTATCGATAGTACAGGAGCGAGCGGGACATACTCATTATCGGAGCGTGAGAGAGTGAGTGAGATAGCACATAACCATCGCGCTTCCTTGATCGCACTTGCGCCCTTGTCAGTCGTAACGGAGCCATTTTGCAGTGCGCGTGTTTTTTTTCTTTCTCCACCATTCTTGCTACCTACGACTAACTACTTTGGACTTAATAACGGATTCTTGTGTTTGCCTTACGATTGGACAAGTTGAATAGTTTCATCAAAATGGAACAACGTGAAAGGTGTATAACGTGTTCTCGGTCGGTATTTCGAGACAGGAATCGACGTATTTTAACCCGCGAACATATGGAAGCGCATCCAGGCTTCACTAATTATGTTTTGGAGCGGATCAACATAGAAGAGGTCAGTAAAACAGGTTCATTAAATAAATAATTGTCATAATAATTATAGGTACCTTTGTTGTAAATATCAGCTTATTTATTCCCGAATCGGGTTGCTTTGTAAGTAATTGTATGTATGTACAACTGTACAGGTACGACATAAAACCAACCAGCAGGGTTTAATCAACATAATATATATAACAACTGGATAAAACAGATTATTCGTTAGTATTTTTCATACTTAAAATGTCATCGATGTCATTTTCCCGTCTAACGGGCGCTGTCAAAAAGCCGTTGTATGTCATGCGATCGTGACACGGGCGCTCTTCCCGCACGTCATATTTGAGTCATAAGCAGAATAGCTTTCGATTTACTGGCACCTCGAGCCAATAGACATTCGATGGATCAGGACTATCGTTGAAATGGCTTTTCGGCACAACGGACGCTTGATCTAATGACTATTTGAAATTGTGATAGGTACGTCGATGCTATGGATTTTCGGCAATTAGGACGTTCGATCTGATGACTTCGGGGAATTAGCCATAATTATGACATTCGAAATCAAGCAGTAAAATCAAATCTGATAGTTGCCAAATGACACGTTTTTCTGCATATAAACTATCATTCACTTGTATGGGAATATGCACTGTATTTGATCAAAGGACTTTGTATTGTCTTATTCAGGTTCAACAACTATTTTATTTTTTTCAGGGCACCCTGAATGGAAATCAATACATGTGCTATCGTTGTTGGGTGGCAGCAAATCGCCAAGAAGCCAGGCACGTAGAACAAGAACGGAGACAAAACGAAGAACAGCAAGACGAGCAAGTAAATGATGAACAATCGCGTCCTACTACAGTACCAACTAATAAACGGTTAGCAAATACCTCTCGTCGATGCTTATTTCATGGATGCCTTAATGAAGATCGTCACAGAGTGCCCCATTTCATTAAAATATATTTATTGACAGAACATAACGTGTATGTTCCTCAGGATGCACGAATATGTCAAGACCACATACGTTCAAATGAATGGAGCGAATTATATGACCATGCTGAGACGGTATTTACGCCAGATCAATTGAAAGATATCATTGATACTTTAAAAGACGCTTACAACAAAAAATCCGGCATAGATTTTGATAACATTGACTCAATTTCTCCCAATGAACTATATTATCGAACGGGATTGACGCACGATCAATTCGATATTGTTCTCCAAGAGACTCCATCTCTAACTGAGCAAACAAAACGTCCAAAAACTGTGTTGGGATCTTACTTGATGAAAATAAGATCGGGTGAGCCAGATGACAGAATTGCGTGCCATTTAAATGTTAGTAGGAGAACACTGGAGCGTTATTTTAAAATAATACGTGACTGTTTGACCAGAGAGTTTGTTTTGCGGCATCTGGGTTACGACCACATAAGCCGCGATGAGATTATTGCACACAATCTGACAGTACCAACAGCATTATTTGGACAAACCGTAGACCCAAAAGCCATAATACTGTGTGACGGAACTTACATCTACATACAGAAAAGTAAAAACTTCTTGTTCCAAAAAAGAACGTATAGCCTACATAAGTATAAAAACTTACTTAAACCATTCCTTTTGGTCTGTTCAGATGGTTACATTATTGACATCCTTGGACCCTATGCCGCAACTACGTCAGATAGTCAAATAATGACTCAAATAATGGACAATGAAATATCCCCCGTTCATTACCTTCTACATGAAAGAGACACATTTATATTGGATAGAGGCTTTCGAGACTCAATACCCAATATTGAAACCTGTGGTTATGAGCCACATATGCCACCAAGCAAAGACAGAAGTGCGACTCAACTTACAAATGAGCAAGCTAATAAATCAAGATTAATAACGATTGTACGTTGGGTCATAGAGGTAATAAACGGATGGTTTAAACGGAACTTTAAAATATTTCGTAACCAATTATTTAATAAGTCATTGCCACATTTATTTACTGATTTTCGGATTGCTGGAGCACTGTTGAATGCATTTAGAGAGCCTTTGCGTGACAGTACTTATGCCGCCGCCTTTTCTGAACGAATACATAGCCGAATGAGTAACGATAATACATTGGGCAACTATATAGTTGAGCATAACGTAAACCGGCAGCGAGCGTCGTTTGTGACATTGACGGATGAGTCAATAAATGTGCCGTTCCCAATACTCACAGATGAAGACATTATTTTATTCAGTCTGGGAACATACCATTTAAGTCTGGCACGTTCTTACGTCGGCGAACACTTGCGAGGTGGCGTTTACAATATTCAGGTGTGTGTAACTCCAAGTCCAAGGATGACAGAATATGGATTAGCAACGGACACCTGCACGCTAATGAGAGGTCGTATTTTATCACGACACAGGTCAAATACGACATATTATAGTTATATATTGATAAACTCCAATGTTCAGGACATTAATGCTATCCACGCTTATTATTGTTCATGCTTAACAGGAATGAGGACTGTTGGAGCATGCGCCCATGTCGTCAGTATTATATGGTACTTCGGTATTGGAAGGCATTTAGAAAACTTTGTTGGCCCCGCAAGTGCCTGGGACGAGATTATTATTGAGAGCAACAACACTCATTAGGACAATTCTTTACAGTTTAGTAAGAACTAACGCCTTATCCTTGTCGTTCTGAGTTTCGACGGTACCCAGTAGTGGGATACTAATCGGCTGATTATGCATGAATATGTTATATTTTAGTGAATAAAGATGTTTTCATAATCAAAGGTATTTTTTAATTATAGTCCTATCCCAATACCGAAATAAAGAATATTTTTACACTTCTTATTCTTAAATTGAATTGTTCAAGGTGTCATATAAAAGAGAATAATGCATTCCAACTGGCAACATGTAGACACAATTTTGTATGCGCATCATTAAGCCAAACTATTAGCATTCGTAACTGAAATTATTGATTATTTAGAACAGCTGTAACTTGTTTTTTTAATGCATTAGAGCTGTGCTGCTTTATAGTAAAATGTTGAGATTACTCGGATCTGTATTTTAAGGTAGGTAAAAAAGTGCTACAACACTGGGCCCACGGTCCATATAAAGTTGCCCATTGTTCTTTATGGTGGAGTACTATATCTCCAAAAAAAGGAATTATTATTTTAAAACTATTTTAATAACACACATTCCTTTAATTTAATATTAAACAAAATGAATTATAATTAATTTCTAGGACACAAAACATAATCAGGTGGAAATCCCTATTGAGTTACGTTATTTTCTTACTCTCACTTCGAAAATTACCAAACGATTTTTTATTTTTCAAATGCAACACTTAAAAACAGTCTCGACTTGTCAGCCATTTTGAAATCAGAGCGTCAGTGGCAAAAACTAACGGCCGGGCGAGGAGACGTGTTGCAGCGTTACATTTTTTGTTCCGTTTAAAAACGGAGTTTTCTAAGGTAATTTGCATGATTTTATCTACTTGCTTGAAAGAAATTAGTTTTTTAGTATGTTTAGTCCCAAATTAACATTAAATAAGTTGAATTATAAGTGTTACATTGATTATTTAGTTATGTTTTTGTATACTTAAGCAAGACGTTACGTTCCATTGAGAAATTTCGTAACTCAGTGGAACAAATTGTAACTCAGTGTAAGGGTAAAGACGCGATACAGTAACGTAAAATTTGTACAAAAATATTTTTCACTAAGGTCATAAAATATTACGACTTTCTGTCCGCGCTATTAAATAATTAACATACATAAACTCACTACCTTAGGCCCTTTCTGGTCAGAAACCTTGCTACAACCACCAGTGCAGTTATAGCATAAATAATAATAATTCATACATAATCATTTTGTTGTAGAAAATAAAACGAAAAACTATAAAAATGGCTCTGACACCAGCAGAAAGAATGAAGAGATATCGCGAACGACTTAAACAAAATCCAGAAAAATATGAAAGCATTAAAAAAAAACACGTTGAATATGTAAAATTTAAAAGCAAATCAGTTAAAGAGCTAACGGAGAAAGAAACGGAAAATCAACGAAAAATTTGGAGAAATCAGAAACGAAAGCAGAAACAAAAGAAAAAACAGCTTCAAGTTCAGGAAGAAAAAAGTATTACGAAACCAAAAAAGAAAACCAAAGTAAATTGTTGAAGAATTATAAGACTGCTGTAAAAAGAAACCTAAAATTGACAAAATTGGTACATACCTACAGAAAATGACTATACCGGTTAAAACTTGCAACAGACAAACAAATTCAGAAGCTTGAAAAAGATAACTTAAAATTGAAAGCAAGAACGGAAGTTTTGGAATTGACTTTGAAGACTTCTTATAAGCAATGTAAAACTGTAAAAGAAAAACAAATATTAAAAAATGTTGTTCTAGAAGATAATGTCCAGAAAACAATTAAAAAGACTTATGCGTCGAAGCTGCTAGGATTGAAAGGAATGGTTAGAATAAGAAATAAAAATAAAGCCGAAAACAAGATTCGTAAAGAAATTGAACAATTTTATGTCAGAGATGACGTAAGTAGAATGACTGCTGGAAAAAAGCAATGTCGTACATTTAGAAAAAAAAAGGAGCAAATTCGATATCTCACTGACACAGTGTGTAATTTGTACACAATGTATCGTGAAGAGGGAGGAAAACACAGCCTTTCAACTTTTTATAAATATAAACCTTTTTATGTACTATCCCCTGCCGTGCAATACAGAAAAACGTGCCTCTGCATTAAGCATAACAATATTGAGTTATTGTTTTACGGTTTGAAGAAATACAAAATACTAAAGAATTTCCACACTGTTTCGGAAGTTATAAAAAATCTATGCTGTGACATTCATTCAAAGAAATGCATGTATGAAGAATGTAAAGAATGTAAAGACAAGAAAATATGCTACGAGTCTTTGAAAGAAAGGAAAGAAGATGAGGTTGAGTGGAGTCAGTGGGAAGTAATTGATCATAAATACACAAAAACGGAAAATAAAAGCACAAAAGAATTAACAACAAAAAAACAGTCAAATTGCAAAAAGTAGGAAGCATTAGCGATCTTGTGTCTTGTTTTGAAAAAAATCTGAAGGCATTTAAAATGCATCATTTTAACTGGATTTACCAGCAAAAGAAATACCAAGAGTGCGTTAAGAACCTTCAACCACAGGAAGCACTAATTATTTGCGATTTTTCGGAAAATTACGGGTGTAAATTGAGAGAAGAAATTCAAGCAACACATTTTGGGGCCAGCAAAAACCAGATTACGCTACACACTGGTATGATTTATTGGGCTGAGAAGTCACTTTCATTTTGTACCATATCGGACAACAATTCTCATGAACCTGCAGCGATATGGGCACATCTGTTGCCAGTAATAAATGAGGTTAGAAAAATAGATCCTTTGACAAAAGTAATACATTTTCATTCAGACGGCCCTACTTCTCAATATAGGCAGAAAAAGAATTTCTACCTACTCAATTTATTCACAGGGAAATTAAAACTTGACTATTCCACCTGGTCATTTTCAGAGGCAGGTCATGGAAAGGGAGTAGCAGATGGGATTGGAGGCTCTGTTAAAAGAGCTTTAGATCGTCGAGTCGCATTTGGCAGGGACGTTGAGAACGGTTCACAGGCATACGAGCATCTTTCAAAATGTATGAAATTGGTAAAGATCATATACATACCCGATAACGACATTGAGAATGTAAAAAGACTTGTGCCACAAAACCTCAAAGCGATTATTGGCACTATGAAAATCCATCAACTTTCATCTTGTTCCCCAGGCCACATCCAGTACCGGAATTTATCTTGTTTTTGTGGCATTAATAGGGGCCTGTGCAATTGTTTTGATCCAAAAACACATGCTTTTAACAACAAATCCTCTCAGAAAGTTACCAATTCTGAGTATGCAGTTATTGATATAGTTACCTCCGCTGATGCCATGAATGATGGTCCAAACTGTTTGAACTACTTAACAAAACTAGAGAGCCGTAATTCAATAAACATAAAAGCAAATAAAAACTTGTCTCCAAAGGTCGCTAAGAAAAAGAATTCTGATTTTGAGGTGATTACAGTTGCAGCTGATATTCATGTTGACAATTTAGACTACTTACCAAAACCTAAGATCCCTAATGTACTGGCTTCTAACAAAGAAAATGTGTACATAAATTCACCTGACTTACCTATTTCCGTGAATGATAATATTATGAACTTAGGCACAAATGATGTTGACGACGTTTTAGTAATGGATGGTAATAACTACCCGGCACACACCACACCAGAAGATTTAGATAGAATTGTAATAGACTTGATGCTAGACGAGAAAGAAAAAAAACTCATAGATGCTACTTACGACCTCCCCTATTTTAATGCAAACGACGATCTGCCTATGATATCTAGCACGGACAATACTGCAGACACTAAATTTGAACTATTGCTTAATGATTCTACAATATCAAAACCATCTGAAACTGAAATTGAAATATTAGAGCGTAAGATAATACCAAAACAGACGAAGATCGTCAAAATCAAAACTGAACAAAATCCATCAAGTTCAAGAGCACTTAAAACGATGGTTAAACGTACTGTGCCGTGCGACAAATGTAAGAAGATTTATCTTTTTAATAATTGCATGACAAAATGTTCCTTATGTGAACTATTCTACTGTAAAAAGTGCATTTCAAGTTCAAAGTTAGAAAGTGATAATTGAAAGGGAATATTGAAAAGGGAGGATAATTACCAATATTCTATTGGTTAAGAAAGACACCGTATCAATTTTTTTCCTACTTTTTTACCGATCAAATTTTTGAACACATAGTGCAAGAAAGCAATAGGTACAGCATACAAAAAAATCCAGCTCGACCGGAATCAATTACGACCACAGAATTGCGTCAGTATTTAGGAATACTCACATTTGAAGCTTTAGGAATACTCATTTTTTTTCGACATCCCAATATACGATCATATTGGTCAACAAAATTTGGATTTGCCCCTATTTCTGAAACCATGTCACAAAACAGATTTGAAAAGATAAGAAGTTTCATTCATTTCAATGACAATGACAAACATTTGCCTACAAGCCATATCAACCATGATAGGCTCCATAAACTAAGACCAATAATCGATCATCTAAATAACAGATTTGGTTCGTTTCCATATGAGCAGAGGTTATCAGTGGACGAGCAAATGTGTGCCACGACGAACGACAAATATTGTATTAAAAAATGCCCTATTTGGGCATTTTTTAATACAATATTTACCGAATAAGCCACATAAATGGGGCTTCAAGTTATTCGTTATGTGCTGCTTGCAAGGCTTTGCTTACCAGTTTGAAATTTACTCTGGTAAAATGACACACGAGCGTCTCCCAGCAGAACCCGAGCTTGGTGTTGTTTCAGATACAGTTATTAGACTTACACGTGGGGTGCCGAGAAATCGGAACCACATAATCTATTCCGATAATTATTACACAAACTTGCCCCTGATGCACTATTTTGCACAGCAAGGAATTTACTGCCTAGGAACAGAGCAAAGAAATAGGTAAGGCAAGAATTGCAAATTACCAACAAAATCTGAGGTAATGAAACAATCCGTACCTAGAGGTCACTACGAAGAAAATGTGTCCAATTACGAAGGGACAGAAGTAGCTGCGGTTAGACAACAAACCAGTTATTCTTTTGTCCACGTATGTTGGAGCTGAACCGTCGGAGACTATAGAGAGGTATGACAAAAAAGAAAAAAGAAGGCTGCCTATTTCCTGTCCTAAGGTAATACTAGAATATAACGCTCATATGGGTGGGGTCGATCTTATGGACAGTTTTTTAGGTCGTTACCGCGTCCATATGAAGACAAGAAAGTGGTACCTCAGAATTTTTTATCATCTCTTGGATATAACTATTATAAACGCCTGGGTGCTATATCTAAAAGTAAACAAACAAAAAGGAGTGAACCCTATAAGCCTTATGGATTTGGGAGAGTTTCGCAGTGACTTGGCTGAAACGTTGACAAAATATGGAACACACAGAGAGAGTAAGAGAGGAAGACCAAGCTCAAGTCTGGAAGAAGCTATTTGTAAAAAGAAAAGGACAGCTAACTTACCTTCTATGCCTACCAAAGACGTTCGACTTGATACGAGTTGGCCACGAGCTTGTAAGAACAGATTCAAGAAGACGTTGTCAATTTCCTGGATGTAAACTTTTGAGCTTTATAAAATGCAACAAATGCAATGTGTACCTATGCTCAAAAAAATTTTAACTGTTTTTCCTTATTTCACAATAATTGATGTGTATATACGACATAAACACACCGAAAATATTATACTTTTAAACTTACTATATTTTAGATCCCTAATGCATAGTGTTTCATTTTTGAAACATACCTTTTTTTAATAAAAAATAAATTAAAATATTTATACGGATTTTTTTTACTATTTTTCCATGAATCTACACATTATCTCAAATGTAATATATTTTTTTTCATTTTTATAAAAAAAATCATGCATTTAAGGGTTAAATGTAGCTGCAAGTCATCTATTTGAAGAAATGAGAATAGCTGCAGCATTATTAAATGCGTTTGGGGTACCACTGACTGATCATAGGCTAACACAGGAAATAATAAATCGTATACCTCACCATAGTCCACGGAATCAACTAGGCGAGTATATCATTGCGAATAATCTGAATAGAAGAAGGGCTGATTTTGAATCTATGAATGCTGAAGTTCCTGGGCTGGATGACTTTCCTATTTTAAGTGAAGATGATTTAATTCTCTATGCACTTGGAACGTATCAAGTACAACAAGCTCGTACAAAAGATTAAGTGCCATTGCCTCACTGGTATATAATTAAAAATTTAAATCTGTCAACACAACGTCATCCAGCTCACATCTATCAAAAATAAAATAACTTCCGATTTAAACGTGTTTTTGTTCATATCAAATCAGAAATCCGCCCCTAAGACGACCCACTGACCTAAATCAGTGTATTTTTTCAGTGTTTCAGGTCATCTCGAGATTTGTACATAGATACTGCAGTGCTAATAAAGTTAGTAGAATGGGCAGTGAGTGCATAGTTAAAGCTAAAATTGTGCCAGAACACAGAACCAGCAAGAAACTATACACTGTTACATGTAACATTGATGAGTGTAATGATGTTATTATCGATTCTGTGTGTGAAGACTGTGCAGCATCTGCAGGTAATTTCTTTTAAAAACATATTTATTATAAAATATTGCTTTTTATGAATTAAAACAATGTTGATCAAATACCTTATTTCTTATCTATACTCGTAGGAGGTTGCAAACACTCGTTACTACTTCTTTTTTGGCTGGCAAAGAAAAGTTCAAAACCATCATCAACAGCAGTTTAATGCTACTGGAATAAGCCTGCACTATCAAGTGCGAACACAGAACTAGTCACTAGCAAAGAAATATTTAGGAAAGCAAAAATTCCTAAACTGACCCCTAAAGATAGTACTATCTTAACTGAATTTGAAGAAGAGTGCAAACGAAGGAATATTGGAAACTCACTGATTTTAAAATTTTGTGAAGGAAATAAATCAGATTCAAAAAATGTTTTTGATATCATGTTACAATTTATTGATGTAGAAACTGTACATACCTATTTCAACTTCAGAGATTATTTGAAGAAAGTTATAAATGATGAGATTATCCTCGAAATTAATACAAAATCTCTAGGGTAGTCTGAAAGCAAGTACTGGTATAGAATACGCCAAGGAAGATTGACAGCTTCTAAATTATATGAAGCTGCACATTTTAAGACAGATGGAACGTTAGTGGAACATATATTAGGAGGTTACAAAGTGCCAGAAACAAAAGCTATACTAAGAGGAAGGAGGTTAGAAAACAGAGTGCTGCAAGTTATCCAAGATAAAATAGGTGTTAAAATAGAAAAATCAGGCTTTATGCTTATTAGTGGTATATTGGGAGCATCTCCAGATGGAGTAAGTGAGGATTTTGTAGTGGAAATAAAATGTCCAGCCTCAGAGAAAGCTGTTCAATCATATATAAAGAATGATATTGTTAATATCAAATATAAAACACAAATATTGTGTCAAATGCTAGCTTGTAAGAAATCTAAAGGATTATTCTGTGTTGCAGATCCTTTATTTGAGACTACTAAAAATATTAATGTAGTCTGGGTTGATTTTGACGAAGTATATATTGCTGAAATTATCAACAAAGCTGAACTTTTTGGAGTCAATATATATTTCCAAAATTACTTAAAAGTGTTAAAAAATAATAAATCAGTTTATACCCTCAATAAGTTTTTATTATTTCTCCCTGTAAATTAATTAGGCCACAAGCTATGACAACAAGTTCATCTAAAAATGAAACATATTTATAATTTACAACAGAGTGTGGTTTGAGTATGGAAAATTCTCTTACACGCCTGATAACTCTTTCAACATGGACTCTCAAGCTTGCTATTACTTTGCATAACTTCGGTTGCAGTTTGTTTGGTACCTGAGTAGACACTTGGTGGCCTCAAGAGTTTAATTCCACGTGAACTTAAAAGCGTGTACTCCGTATGTCATTTCATACAAACTTTCAAGTCCTTATTCTTCAAAATGAATGAAACGATTTAAAAAGATTTCAGAGGGAGAGAGAGAGCGATTTTAAGTTTTCTATACAAAGTGAAAAATCACTATATCCTTCCCCCTCAAATCTTTTTCAAAAATGTTTTCTGATAACTATTTAGACCCGGATATTTAGCGCATGCATACCAAGTTTCGTTAAAATCGGTTCATTAATTTTGAAGAATAAGGATTTGAAAGTTTGTATGAAAAGCCGTACCGCATAAACGCTCTTAACACAGATTCATTATTATATCTTTGAATCCTCTATCAGCTAAAACAACAGCATTTGGTTGCAAAACATTTAATAAGTTACTTTTATCAACTATGACTTTGTCAGATATTCTTCCTCAATAGCCTTTTGAAATGAAGCTTACAAAACCATTAGGGGTGCAGCCTATTAAATACTTTACAGTATTGCAACTTTTGTATTGAGACCACCTTGTCTGTGCTTGCTTTACTGGATTTGAAGGTTTTGCAATCTGTATTTCGAAACAATCTATTATCATGTGTACATCAGAATACCTTATTTTGAAAACTAAAGGTAAGTTTTGTTTGATCTGTTTTAGCTGTGGACAATAAATAAAATTTTGAAAAAAATTATATAGGACTTCAATTCCTGTTAATATCACAGATGACAACTTAGTTCACACATTTGAAACTGGTCACTTATTCTTTCTATGGAATCATTTTGCTTAATTTTGAGTAAAGTTATAATAAGATAAATAGAGTCAATTTTTATTAAGTTTCTTTGTGCAATGTAATCTATAAGCCATAGGTACTGTTTTGGCAATCCTAAATACATTTTTGGTTTATCTGATATGATGTCTAACATATTTTTTCTACGCTGCAACTCTTTCTTATTTGGTTCAAGCACTGATGATTCTTCTGTTTTTGATGTAAATCCAAATAGAGATGGAGTTGCTGCAGAAGAAGTTTCTTGCGAAGATGGCACTTCCGGTGTAACAACACTAGTAGCTTTTCTTACTTTATAGTTTGTGCTCTTGTCTATCATCTTTACTTCAAACTGGGTTGAGGCATCAATCTAAAAGCTAAAATAATAAGTAATTTTTTTTCCAGTAACCAACACATCACATAGAAAACCTTGTACCTAACTAGTTTTAGGGTATGTGAAGTATGATACAATCATAGATTTTTGTCACTATACACACTATCTTAATTACATAGTTTATATTCATGGTTTGGAGAAATTTTTGATTTCCAACTTGTTTACAATGCACAGCTGATCTTGCAGGATGATGCTAGTTATGTTAATTAACTAAGTACAAATCAGAAAGAGCACACTTTATGAGAAACATAAAAATAATGAATAGTGATTAAAAGTGTATGATTGAACTGTATTTCGCCTATTCATCTACCAATTTCAAGGTTTGCTCATTGTTGTGTTACGTAGTGTGTTTATAGGTATAGGTGATCTTTTTTATTACTATTAAGGCTAAGTTAATTATAAACCTACCTTCATTGGTATCGTGGAATATGAAGCTGTACTGGGCATTATAGTATCCTCATATTTCCTTTTTACTGGTTTGCGGGTGGTAGGATGGTGCAATAACAGCTTAGTTAATTCTGTTGAGTCTTCACTTTTATTAGGTGCAATATAGCAGAGAGAAGCTGTAGGTTTAAGGCGTGGCTTTTGATTCATTAACTTATGTTGATAATAATTCTTTCTTCTAAATCGTTTTTAGACTGTAAAAAAGAGCAAAACTTGGTAAGTAGGGTGGCATTATGTATGATGGTCTGTACCATACAAAGAAATCTAATGCTTCTGAAATACTTACATCAAAGTGATCTTCGCAACAATACATTGTATAAACCTTGCAATATTCCACGCCTACATCACGACACCACTTTTCTCGCAAATCTTCTCTAATACGAACAAAAATTTTGTTTGGACTATTATCACTATTATTGTTGCAAGTTGGAACAAAGCACTTCCTGTATTCCATAACTCTTCCAATATATTAAATATTGTCGAGTGTTGAAATAACGTAAGTAATGAGATCTAAACGAGAATAAAATTATAAAATGAGGCAAGTCGCAATGTTTATATTTTTGACATTTACATTATAATTTGACACTTTGACAGATCGTAGACAATACTTGCCACTTACTTTTTATTTTCTGAGGTAACGATACAAAACTGTACGGCCAAAGCTGACGTAATTTGAAGGGCAAATAAGGTCAATCGTGTTTTATCAAAAACATCAATAAAATAGGAATATTTTACATGATTAATTAGTCCGTAATGATCAGTAACGCTATTCCTCGAAATGGTTTTTCAATCACAACATTTAAAAAAATATGAACAATGCCCATTCCAGCCCACATATTTGCGCTAAACCGCACTTGGTGATACGTTTCTCGTATCATGTGTGGGTTTCGAAATGACCACCAATGTTCATTATGCTGATTATACAGCCCCACTCGAGTAAACAGGGCCTCGTCAGACCACAAAATGTTAGCTTCGGGGTGTGCGATCAGCCACTCGCAGAAGGCTCGACGGGGAACGGCGACTGCGTCGTTCAAGGCTTGTACCTTTTGAAAAGTGAGTGTATAAAAAAATATTTTATAATTTATGCGTATATTTTTAAGGTCATACTCTTCTACTTTAAAACGATACTGTTGGTGGTCAATGTCCTTTAGAACATGAATCAAGAAGTAGACAGGAAGAAACCGTTTTCGAGTTTGGAGAAGGATTCATTTTTAAATATAATACAAAAATATGATAGCATATTATCCAGCAAACAAACAAATGCTACAAGTGCTCTGAAAAAGAAGCAGTCATGGGAGAATATAGCTGTGGAATTTAAAGAATCCTCTATTGTTACCCAAAAGGTGAATATAATGTGTTTTGTATACTTTTATTATTTACAGACATGACACATAATGCAACTAGCATTATTTGTGCCACATTGTCTTTTTTTCTGTGTCGATATGGTAAAAAGGTAGTCACTTATCTAATTGTCATATTGTTTCATTGTCTTAGGCATCTATAAAACAATTAATAAAATTGTAGTATAACATGAAGGCAAACGCAAGAGAGTCTAAAACGAAAGAAAATATTCGCCACTTAACAGGAGGTGGGCCATCTGTTATGGATATGGATCCCATCGATTCCAAAGTCATGGATATAGATAAAAATATCCTAACTAAATTGCTGTGGATATTGATAGTGATATTGATGGTAAGAAATTATCCATTAAGTATAAATACTTAACTGACTGTGTCCAACTAACATGTAACAAGCCTGTGTCCAACTAACATGTAACAAGCCTCCTTGGATGCCATTTGTCTCATTCCTGTATTTCTAAAATTAGTTTTATGTAAGTATACAATGACTTCACCGATTACTATTAAATTTTTATACTTTGACTTATTTATTTGCAATTTTTGCTGTTTTATTTATGAATTTTAATTATTTTCCAATTTGCTAGATTTATCTTACCAATTAATGTTATTGTTTTTTACGAATTTTTAATTATAATCACTGTTTTATATAGTCAAATGACTTGCTCGATATGCATAAGGACTAAAATAACAATACCCATTCAAAACCCTTACCTAGTCAGTACCTCCTACTTAGTGCTTTTATTCCCCTTTTGCTGCTTTGTGAACTTATCTGGTTGTGTTTTTGTCATCTTTGTATATGGGTATTTACACCCCACTCACTCACTTTTAACTCACAATGCATTCTACAATAACACTTCTTCCCACTACTGCTTCATCCAGCAACACATAATATATAAACAAACTACGTGAATTGCGCAGGTCAAGAACTTTCTACATTCCATGAATTCCATCTTTCCACTGTGTTTGTGATTCGTTGTCGATCTTCGGCCATTTTGTGGGTGGTGCGCATGGACGGACATAGACTATGTAAACCACAGAACACCTATACTAGGGCTGGGGAGATGTAAACTCGGAATTGGCTAGTATCGTTTTTGCGTGCGCATAGATAAAATAAAAATTTTTAGTCGTGTGCGTCACTATTTGTCCTGCGATTGTCTGCGCAACAGTTTATTATTTGTCCATATCTATATATATATATATATATATATTATTTTTTCTTATTTATTTTTTTATTCAACTACCTTTAGGCTGCTCCGGCCGACGTCTCTCAGTCTGAGCCGGCTGTCGCTGAAAACCAGCGCTGTGGCTCTGTCTCGCACACGAGTTCCAGCATTATGCTGAGCGATGGCCGTTTTGCGCCGATGTGACGCATATCTTCCTCAAAATCCCTTTTTGCTTTTATATAATATACTCATTTATTTTTATGGTGTGCGTCATGCTTGGCGTAAATAAACTCTTTTTCTTTCTTTTCTTTCTTTTGTATTATTCCTCAAATAAACTTTGGCCACAACAACAAAATTTTCTTATCAATTGGTTTTTAAGATTTCTTATGTCATTCAGCATAAATAATTATAAATTCCCATAACACACTAATTTTATAAAAGCAATAGGGATAATATGTATGTGTGGGTATTTTGTTACCCTTCACACACAGGTTGCTTTGCATCCTGGAAAACTGAAGTGGAACGCCAGTGAAAGCAAAAGTTAAATATATGGGCATTCATCATTATATTTTTTCTGCTTTTCAGGGTCCGTGGTCATATTAGGTGACAATAATAATGAAGCTTGGTATAAAGTCGCAGAAGCAACCATTGAAGTTACTCAAGACAAAAAGGAAGCAGAATTTAAAACTCCTATCAAAAAGAGCTATGAATTTTTTTTTTCCTCCTGTGGCAACACTACACGGCTCGAGTTAATTTTGCATTGTCATCTTGTTAACAGGTACATTACTTAAATTTTACTTAAATTTTAATTGTTTACGATTTATTAATTTACTGCCTACCACATTTCTGTACTGCTACATATTCATATCAGTGATCTTAAAACGTAAACATAACCTTATTTGGTTGATGACAGAACTTCTTACGTTCCTTCCTAATCGCTTTAGTTTACCACTTCTCACAATTGTTGTATAAGTATTAATTTTTTTTCCACTATCTGCCTTTCTATCAATTTCTTTTCACTTTCCTAATATCCTTACAATCATGCCAATGACACGAAGCGCTTATGCTCGCCAAGAAGAGTCCAAGCTCAATCAGGCTTTGAGGGAATTAAAGGCGTCCAAGGAGTGCTGTGATCAACTGATTAAGGAAATAGATGACAATGAAAAGGTGCTCTTGGAAGCCCATGAAAAGAATAGGCAGTTAAAAAATGAGATGGCTCAGTTATACACTCAATACACTGAAGCCATTGAAGCCCGCGATGGGCTCCAACTTGTTGTGGACGGGTTCAGTCAGTGTAGTTCTGAGTATGAACAAGCTCTTAATCACAAGTATATATTGCAACAACAGCTACAAGAAGCTCAGAGTCAAATATCACAACTTGAGACAACAAACCTTAACATCACAGCCTCCCTGAACCAAAGTTTATTTAACGAGCCTATTGCTCCATCCATGGTTCCTCTAGTAAACCCCTCATACACAATAGATTTGACTAGTGATGATGATTCTGAATCAATTAAAAAAGTGAGGGTAGTAACTAGTAAAAATAAACTAAAAAAATATATCAAAATTAACAAGTACATACTTAAAACTCAAAAAATGGTTAGAAGACAAAAGTTTTTCATCATAAATGTGAAACTAAACAGAGAAAGGTTTAACTTACTGAAACAATTGGATTTGTATTCTTTTAACTTGGAGCAAAGTACTAGGAAGTATGAAATTGACACAGAGGACTTGCAATCTCAACTAAAGCATTTACAGGAAAAACTTAGTTCTATGACTAGCAAATATAATACCTCTGAAAATCTTATGAGGGAGTATGTGTTGGCTATGAATGAGCTGGTAAGCTCAAAAACATCCAATTGTGAGCATTGTCAATCAACTAATGCAGGGACTCCAGACCATTCATTGGCAACATGTGTTAACACCTTACCGCAGCCTTATGTTGATTTTCAGATTCCTACTATTAGTCCCTTACAACGATGTAGGTAAACCAATTGTAAATAGTAATAAAATAGTAATATTTTGCGATGAGATTGGAAAAGATCTAGGCCACATGTTGAAATATGAATATCCGGGACACTCAATTATCAATTATTGTATGCCTGGTTGTTCTCTATTTGAAATATTGAAAAAAAATATTAATTACAACTTTCACCAGGATACAACTTTATTAATATTTGTTGGTAATAGAGCAAATGTAAACAAAGGAGAATTACTCCAATATCATAGGTCCCTAAGCCACCTTAACTTAAGAAAAATTGTTTTGTTTACATTTCCATATAGCAAAAGTTTGCCACAGGAAGAAAACTACCTTAGATTTAATATTAATAAGACATTGCATAATCTTACTTATAAAAGCAATGTATTTCATTTAATAGATATAACCAATTATATTGGGGATAGTTTTGTTTTGACAAAAGATAGATACTTTGTAGATAGGTACTATCTCACTAATTATTATAGAAGACAGATAGCTATATCGCTATCATATTATTTTTGCATGACAGCCAAGAACTTGGCTACACAAGTTGCTCCTATTAAGCAATGCCTTGACATGTATGAAAATTCTGCCAATAATTTGGCAACAAACATTGACATAAATGATAATTTAAATTAACAATTAAGACAACAGAGGTAATCTCTGGCACTAATATTCCAAAAAGCAGTAATTTTTCAAATAAAGTTTTAAAACCAATAAGTACTATATTAACCTGGTGCATTAGAATATTCAAGGATTTATGAACAAGGATTTAGAAGTAGAGTTATTCTTTAAATTAAACAACATTGATATTCTCTATTTAACAGAACATTGGCTTAAAAGCCATCAGTTTATATTTAATTATAGCAATCACCAGGTTGGTAGTTCATTCAGCAGAGAAAATGCTATAGATGGTGGCTCATTAATTTTAATAAATAATCACCTCAAATCTAAGGACCGCAAAGACATAGTGAGCCTCTCTGTTGAGCGGATAATTGAAATAACCTGTATTGAATTGGAGCAGTTTATTATATTAAGTGTGTACAGACCACCTTCTGGATTGTATGATTGTTTTGAAAAAGTAATGGATGAAGTTTTGCAAAAAATTTGTAATTCAAGTAAGTTTATTATTATTTGTGGAGACTTTAACGTTAATTTGTCAGAAAATTGTGGTTTAACTACTAAAATAGTAAGTCTGTTTCAGTCATACAATCTTACATACTTATTTATGGAGCCTACTAGAATAACTCCTACTAGTGCCACATGCCTAGATAACATTTTTACAAATATTGTACCTTCCCACAAAAAAAATATTAATTTAATGGATTCAGATCATTGTGGGCAATTAATTACTATACCAAATGTTAACAAAATAAAGCCAAAGAAAGATATCACTGTTAACCCAAAATCTAAGTATCGTCTGGAGACTTTTAAAACTAAACTTTCAAATAAAATGCCATCTTAGTCAACCAATGATGACCCTAATCAACATTACAATAATTTTTTCAGAATGTATTGCACACAATTTGACACTACATTCATTCCGAAGACTATTTCTGTTAATAATAGCACTTCTTTTAGTGACTGGGCCACCATTGGTATTTATAAGAGTAGAGAACGTCTTAACGAGTTGTACGAAGAACGGACTTATATTAATACAGTAGAATTTAATTTATATGTTAAAAACTATTCTAAATTATATAAAAAAGTTTATTATATCGCCAAGTCTAGGTACTTGAGTTCAAAAATTGAAAACAGTAGCAATGTGATTAAAATGACTTGGAACATTATTAATAGCGAAACGGGAAAATCTTGCAACCGAACCAATGATTATAGCCTTGCTATTAATGACAGTGTAATTCAATTAGATTCCCAAGTCGCCGCGGCTTTTGAAAATTTATTTGCAGAGATTCCCGTATCGACAACTAAGTCTCTAAATTCATCACCCACTGCTGCAGAAAAGTTACTTAAAGAAAACGTCCCAGTTTGTGATGCTGAATTTAAATTCCAACATGTTACTTGCAATGATGTAATAAAAACTTTTAATTCCTTGAATTTCAAAAAGACGGCAGATTTATGGGGTAATTCTGTTGACCTTGCTAAGTCTATTATACACATTGTAGCACCTATCTTGGCTGTTATTTTTAATAAATGTATTGACCGTGGTGAGTTTCCTGATCTAATGAAATGTAGTAAAATAATACACTTATTTAAATCGGGTAGCACATCAGACCCTACTAATTATAGACCTATATCAGTGCTACCTACTTTTACTAAATTTTTTGAGAAAGTTATTCTTAATCAAATGGAAAGATATTTTAATAAACACAAACTATTACATAATAAACAGTTTGGTTTTACAAGGGGTCGTTCAACAACCGATGCTGGTGTTGAACTTTTAGGACATATTTATAACGCATGGGAAGACAGATGCGATGCTTTGGGAATTTTTTGCGATTTATCCAAAGCGTTCGATTGTGTTCTCCATGAGACATTAATCAGGAAGCTCCACTATTACGGAATCCGGGACGCCTCGTTGAATCTTCTTACTTCTTACTTGAGTGATAAGATTCAGAGAGTCGATGTGAACGGTACAAGATATCCCGGGTCTGTAGTCAAGATGGGGGTCCCCCAAGGCTCAATTTTAGGTCCGTTTTTATTTCTAATTTATATTAATGACTTGCCGTACCTCATAAAGGATAAGCACGATATAGTGTTGTTTGCAGACGACACTTCACTTTTATTTAAACTCAAGCGTCAGCAGCTGGTTACTGACGATGTTAATAGTGCCATCGCAACTGTAGTTAACTGGTTTAATATTAATAATCTTTTGCTTAATGAGAAAAAAACCAAATGCATAAAGTTCACGTTACCACATGTTCGACAAGTGAACACTAGTGTGTCAATAAAGGGGGAAGAGTTGAAACCCGAAGATACCACTGTGTTCTTAGGCATAAATTTGGATGCGAAGCTACAGTGGGGCCCCCATATAGATAAACTGTCAAAAAAACTTAGCTCTGCAGCATACGCCGTTAGAAAAATTCGTGGTTTAACTGATTTAGAGACAGCCCGTGTAGTATACTTTAGTTACTTTCATAGTGTGATGTCATACGGCATTCTGTTGTGGGGAAAAATGCCGCCGGTATTCAGACAGTATTTGTATTACAAAAAAGGGCTGTTCGTGCAATTTATAAATAAAGTCCTAAACACTCCCTCAGAGACAAATTTAAAGAGATTAATATAATGACTATGTATGTATGACTACTTTCAGTATATTTATGAGAATCTTTTGTATGCACATAAAAATATTAATCTATTTAAAAGATACAGTGATATCCATAACGTAAATACTAGGAACAAACACAATGTTGTCATTCCTAAAACCAGGCTCAAAAAATAGGTGGTTCATTTAGATGCCAATGTATACGTTTTTATAATAAACTCCCTAGCCATATTCACGACCTTAGTATGAATAAGTTCAAATTATTTATAAAACGTAAGCTTTTCCAGAAAGCTTTTTACACAGTTAAAGACTATCTTGAAGACACAAAGGCTTGGGATTGAGCTGCTTCAATGATGTACATGGCCTAATGTTACATACCTTTTAAATTTTTAGAAATTGTCTTTTTTTTTTAAGCTCTGCTGTATACTTTTCTTTCATCTCGTTGGTAAATTTTGACATGAATGTTTACTTTATTAAGTATTCTATTTTTATTATTTTTGACATGGAATATTTACTTTGTAAAGTAATATATTTTATTATTTTTTTTTCAATTTATTATGTTTGACATAAATACTTACTTTGTAAAGTATTATATATTTTTTTTATTATTATTTAACTCATTTTGTGAATATGGGGACCATGTGGGTTATTTTTTTCTTATTTTTCTCTTCTTTGAAATACTTCTTCCTCTTTGAAGTATTTTTAACGAGGTCTGGCAGTTTGAGTACCTAAATGCGGCCTACACAAATGTCCTTTCTTTGGCATGTTCGTCGGTTCGTTGAGCTCCTTTTGGTTCTAAGTTGAGCTACTCGACTACTGACCAAGGCTTGCACTGACTGGACGGGTCCACTCAAATCTGTGTGGTTCTTTCCTCAAAAGACCATTTCAGACACTGATCTGCATGATCCTCATATCGTATTGTGAATGTGGGGACCATGCAGATCGCTATGGTAGGGGTTCATTTCATGTTAGTCAACAATGTCTGGCAGTTTGAGATTTTTTTTATGCGGCCTACCCAAATGTCCTTACTTTGGTATTGTTCGTCAAATCGTTGAGCTCCTTAAAGTTCTAGGTTTGAGCTTCATAATAACTGACAAATGCTTGCACTGTCTGGACAGGTTCACTCAAATCTGTGTGGCACTTTCCTCAAAAGGCCACCTCTGACATTAACCTACATGGTTCTCGTATGATTTAACCAGTACAATTTGTATGGACTTCAAAAGAGACTGTGACCTCTGAGTTTGTTTCGGTGTTTCTTCTCAGGGTAGTCAGCTAGGAAAAACCGGCCTCATCTAGCTTAAAATGACCAAAAAATATTGACGTGTAAAAGTGTTATGTTTAGCCTACTTACAAAATAAATATCATTTATCATTTATCATTTAAAATTTGCGAGCAAATAGAATAGATATATTAAAATGTAAAATATTAGAAGAAGAATTAGAATTTAAGAAAAGAATGCATGAGGAAGATCTCCAAATGAAAATTTTAGAGAGAGAACATAAAGAAAAACTATTTAAAATTGAGATTCAAATAAAACTTAAAGAATTGGAGAAATATGACAATTAACAATTAATAACTATGGAGTAGGAAACCGTGTGGCTTTAATTTGTGAAAATAAATAAAATATTATATCAGAGAAAATATTCGTTTTATTTTCTAAATAATTTAAAACATATAATAACGTGAAATTATGTTTGCTCGAAGTACTAAACCATCACTGGTACCGGTGGTGGTGTTCGTTATTGTTGAGGTCGAAGGCTGAGCACAGTGAGCACTTATAGTCTACGGTGTCATCTATTTCAAAAATATCATTAGCTTCTACTGCAATGTTGTGCTGCACATGCTATTATGATATTGGCCGTCGTTGAAAGTTTGGTAGCCAAACCAATTTGTAGGCATGGAATCCGTCTTTTCCATACTCCAAATAACCGTTCCACCGAATTCCTTGTTTTTATTTGCACCTTGTTATATCTCTCCTCTTGTGCAGTTCTGGGATTTGAAACCGGAGTCAATAAATATCTGAAATAAAGAATGATTCACAGTTTAAAAAAATACCACATGGCACATAGTAAGTATAGTTTTATGTTTATGAATATAAAATATTAATGACCTAATGCAAGGGTATCCTCCATCTGCAAGTAACACCCCATCAATTTCATTACTTGTGTAACCTTATATTTAGCCGAGAATTTCTAAAGATTCGGCTATCATGTGTACTGCCAGCCCAACGTACTACAATGCCATATATCATCAAATTAGGGCCACCAACTACTTGCACATTCAATGAGAAATAACCTTTTCTGTTCCGGTACTGCTCTGTATGAAGAATGCCTCTAGGTTTGGTGATCTTAATGTGAGTGCGATCGATTGCACCTATAATGTTTTTCAGTCCAGGTGCTCTGCCAATGCAACCAAGCTTTTCAAAATCGTCTTTTGTATTCCTCAAATTTGAAGGAAAATTAATAACATCTGGCATTAGCAATGCCAATAATGCTCGACTTACTCTTTGCACTATAAGACAAATCGTCGATTGCGAAATATGCATGATATCTCCACATACAACCTGAAAGCTTCCAGTGGCATAAAAACGCAAAGCAGTAAGCAACTGACACAGTGGAGTTATAGGAAGCCCTTTTTGTGTCTCTGATTGTAAAGAGTCTGTAATTCTCGGTAAAATCACATTTATCACAACACTTTTGGAGAAACGAAATCTTTTTTTAAAACAATTTTCCGAATAGTCATGAAATGGATCCACATCACGAAATTAAACTTTGGGATTTCTAGGTTCAGCAACTTCTACCTCTTCTAATATATTATCATCTATATTGTCTACAACAGCAAAAACCGCTTCAATGCTATCTAAAGTATCCATTTTTAAACAAAATAACCTCAAAACAAAGACTGCTGTAGTTTACTGGGTAGCGCAAAGTAATGCTTAAGTAAAGGAAATGGTGACTATTACTTGGTTAAGAATTCTAACTTTTGACAGTTCTAACTTCGAGTAATTTCTTAACTATAGAATAGAAATCGTTACTTAAGTAATTATTTTTACTCGAGTAATTACTTTTACTTGTTTATAAATACGGGTGTTAGTGTTCCATTTTCAAGTCGCTGTCCTAAAGAAGACAAGCAAAACTGCCACCATCACTATTTCTTCCATATGATCCAACGTTAACTGTAATAAAGGACATGTTAGGTTTTAGTATGGAGGCTGGGCTTTTATTAGAAGCTGCTTTAAACAGGTAAGATATTATATTTTTATGAAAGTACATAAATTAAGGAGACTTTCTATATATTTTTTTTTTTTAAATAACTGTTTCTTAATTATTATATTTTTAAATAATTACAGTTTAAAAAATAAATTGCAACCCACAGTAATTATTGATGTTGCCAACACTTTCGGTTGGATGTCATTTAGTTAAGTGTAAACGTCAATCAAGTGTCAAAATGTCAAATTCAATTCGTTGAGTCTGTGGTTTGCGTTACAACGGAACGGATATTAGTGGTTTGAATCATGCTATGGCAACTTAGAACAAAATAAAATTCCATTTTTTTATTGAAAACAGCGCGCTCTAGTTTTTAGTTAAGGGAAACAAATTGCGGTGTTGCTACGGTTAAATATATTTTTTTTTTGCGGGAGTTACTTTATAACATTAATCAAGAAAAATAATATAATTTCATGACCTTATATAAAAATAATAGAATATATGAATTAGTACATAATTAGGTTTTTATTATGAGCTTTAATAGTGAAGAAGTTACGTTTTGGTATTTAAACGTGCAAAAGTTTGTTTTTGAATGGCCACACTTAAATTGCAAATGGATGCGTGAGAGTGTAACTACTCGTGCGCATTTATTTTCCTTTTGCAATAGAGTTTTTGTTGTTTCGCTAGTGCATCTGCAGGTTGAGTTGAGCTTTCGTTTCTCCATGTTGTTGAGTCGCGTTACTATTCGTTCGTACGTTCGTGTTGTGTTATGTTGTGTGTGTTGTTGTTGTAAACAACTGGTTCAAATATATCAATAATGTTCTCACTGGCCAAATAACCTTTCGGAATATTAACGATTCAATGAAAGAAAAGGCTAATCGGCACTACCTTAATCAAAAGGGACGAAAAAGGCGAACATAAAATTGTATTGTAAAATGTGTGATGTTTTTCTAAATAAAATGGTTTAATATTCAATTATGTGTTTTTTTTCCTTTATGTAGTACGTATGTTTGTAGTATATAGCGGATACACTCATCTCTCTACCTAATATCATAAAGGATCAGACAGCAGCTATACACCTACCAACCTATACATTTACTTATATAAATTAGTTCCTTTAACTAAAAACTAGATGGCGCTGAGTTTGACCACTTCCTAGTATTAAAAAATAAGGTAGAGTTGCCTGTCTATAGCCAGTATACTATTGTAGTCTTTGGTTTGAATACTTTGAATTCGTTTGTGTTTTTGTTGCTATTTTTGTTCAAGTTTCTCGTTTTAACTTTTCTTTATCTGACCTGGCTTTTAATTTGGATTCTTTGATACTGCACACGATTTGGACACCCGACGACCCTGATTTTTCACTCGGACTTGGATTTTGCACACAAGTTATAAATCCATTTATCGCAGCCTGATAATCCTCACAATCATGCCTCGCTGCATTAATTGCTGGATTGCTATTCCAATTGCACAACCATATCGGTATAATGATCTTGAGATTATCTCTGTATTAGAAGAATGGATTTCCAGACAGGTATGTAGCTAAAAATCTGCATATCCATAATTAAAACTATACACTATGTTAAACACTCAGCAGTTTAATAATACAGATTCATTTGCCATTTATAGTGCATTTACCACATTTGTGCAAGGTGACAATAGAAAACCCATTGTATTCTGCTCAGACTCATGCAAACGTTGTGTTGCCTTTTTAATATAATCATAACTACGAGTATCATTCAACTTAAAAAAGAGTATAAAATTAAAACACATTAAAATATGATGCTTTTCTTCTTTTAGGTAATCGATGAGGACTACCTATGTCAAGAATGTGTTAGCCTATTGATTCTTGAATCAAATAACAGGAATGAAGGAATATAGGCGAACGTCAATTTGGTCATAATTCAGTTTGTGTATGTTGTGGCATTTCCATTGCCAGAAGAACTGGGCGACGTTCTCATCAACTAAATTATGGTGATGCTGAATGGATTTATTCTGCCAATATAATCAGCCCTCTTGAAGTAAGTGTACCTGCTTGTTGTTATTCCAGCTAAAACAATTTTTAATTAGTTAAAAGTCTGTATGCCATAATAATATCAAGTTAATTCAGCAGCAATTCAAGCTTAACTTGAGTGATCTTCTCACTTTTTCTGTTTGTATAATTATTCACCCACTTTAGAACTTTTAGCTTTACTAAAACTAATTGTTCCTTCAATTGCAGATGCCTTTGAACGCCCGGGCATGTAATGCTTGTTGGCAAAGGGCTCATCGGCAACCAACACCACCTGTAGAAAGTGGATCTGGATTATTCATAGATAGTACTGCCAGCACTAATAATGAGGACATTCTGGAAGAACCAAATCCATTTATCAGTGGATCCAGCTCTGTAGTGGAGCCTCCCAGTTCTGCCAGCACATACACTGAAAATATTCTCCGAGAACCAGTTGTAAGCCTTACATTAGATGGTTATAGCCGCACTCCAGATACCACTAGTCATTGTTTTGTTCCGGATTGTATGAATCAGGAAAGGAAACGTGTGCCATTATATTTAAAGAAAAAAAATCTCACACATCAAAAACTGTACATCACTCAAAATTCTCGAGTGTGTGAAGAACATTTATCCTTATACAATTGGGATTTTCTGGCTGAATTTGAATTCGTAACTGAATTCAACCAGGTGTATATTACCGAAATGCTTGACTTATTACGGAGGGATGTAAATAACATCATAGATTTTGAAAATGTTGAAAACATGAATAATACTACTTGTCGATACTCGACAGGCTTGACTGTTTTGAACTTTTTGGCAATATTAACTTGCATACCTCAATTGTCCAATCTATGAAGAAAAAAATCTAAAACAGCACTTAGTATGTATTTGATCAAAATAAGGACTGGAGAACCTTTTCGACGCATTGCCTCTTTGTTTGGTTTATCAACATATACAGTCTGCCAGTATGTTAAGAAGACCCGTGGTTGCTTATTAGAATCATATGTACCTTTACATTTGGGCATTAGTAATATCCCAAGAGCAAGCTTGTCCAGTAGAAATCTTTTGATTCCACAGGGTCTCTTTGGCACACAGGAAAGTAATCCTATAGTAATCTTTGATGGCACATATATTTATTTGCAAAAGTCGTCTAACTACCTATTCCAAAAAAAAACCTATAGCTTACATAAATATGCCAATTTATTAAAACCTTTTATGATGGCAACCACAGATGGATTTATTTTAGATGTTTTTGGTCCATATGCTGCTACGACTTCTGAGACCAGCTTTTTGCACCCAGTGGTGCTCTCAGAAATTATTTTAGAGAAAATGATGTGTTTTTGCTTGATAGAGGGTTTCGAGATGCTATAGGACTACTTACCTCATTAGGATTCTCAGTACACAAGCCAGAGACTCTAGATGTAGGTGAAACACAATTGTCCACGATAAAAGCCAATAAATCTCGGCTTGTAACCTTGTGCAGATGGGTAATTGAAGTAGTGAATGGTCGGTTTAAACGTGATTTCAAGATAAACATGCAGAAATAAATATTTTAATGTAGCATCAAGAAACTTAATGAGTGATTTTAAAATTTGCGCAGCAATATTGAACAATTTTCATCCGCTGATAACCGACCGTTCTGATGCTCAAGCAATCTTAGACAGAGCAATGCTAAGAGTGAACATGCCGAACTATTTAGGTGAATATGTGCTTGAGCATCAATTAAATAGACGTCGAGCCAGTTTTGTAAGAATAAATGATGCCCAATTACCACAAATTAATATGTTCCCTGTTATGGAAATGTCAGACTTGATTTTGTTTATTCTTGGAATTTACCAAATCAAGCAAGCTATATCTTATTACGGGGAGCATATTCGTGCAAATGGGACATTTTTGGTTGAAATAAGTGAAAGCTTAGAAATCACAAATGTCTCAGGCATAATGTCATCACATGAGACAGTATTACTAAGAGGTAGGATCAGGTCAAGACATCAAAGCAATAAAGTATATTATACTTATGTCTTGATAAAATTAACAGAATCAAGTAATTGGGAGGAGAGAATTTGTGAATATTACTGCAGCGGTATAGTAGGAAAGCGAACTGTCGGGAGCTGTGCTCATGTAATGACAATCATATGGTATCTTGGGTGGGCTCGGCATCAAAACAACATATTACCGCCTGCACAGTTTCTTGATAACATAATTGTAAGGGAAGATGTTGAAAATGAAGAGGTAGAATAAATACAGACAAATACATTACTTTTATTTCTTTACCTAATACACAAAAATGTTCACCTATTCCGACCTGCTCGAGCGACTATTTACAAAAGGTCCAATGCAATCTAGTCTGTTACTGGACTTTGGGGTTTACTGACCTACCTTGGAGGAAGGATACCATCAGTAATCATTCTGAAAGTCAGTAAACTGATTTCATGATGATGAAGTCCCAAATTGTAGGAGAAAATAAGGTTATTTGGTACATATAAATTCATTATCCTTATCATAAGCCTTCTTATTGTAAATAATAGCGTTTCAGCGTTAATACAATTTCGCTATTAAAAAATAAATTCAGCCCATTACTGTGGCCTTGCTGGGCGGCACGGGCCTCTTCTCAAAATCCACCTCGCTGGCCTGGTGCGGGTTGGCGGAGTACCCACCATCAGGAACTTTATAAGGCCCTCTCAAATGATGATTTCAGTAATAATTACAAATACAATAAACCTTGTTTTGAAGTAAATATCGTATTAAAATTGATTTTGGTTTGTTTTGATTAATTATTAGACGTTGTGTTTTTGTTTTGTTTTGCTCAGTTTATTTTATATCTTTTTAGATAATCACCGCGTGAAATGAATAAACAAGACAAACAAATACTTGCGTGTTTGGAAGAGGAGAGAGATGACAAAGAAGATGTTGCACATGGTTCATCGGAAATAGTGTCTGATAGTGACCGGGAAAGTGAACACAGTGCCCTGGCGATGACTAGACCACATATCATTAGAAGATCCAACGTAAACACATTGCACAAACAACTGAGAAACCAAATCGCCCGATTTGTGCCATCGGATCATCAAAATATACCCTCAGGTAGAGAAGGTATATGCGCAGTATGTCCGTCCAAGAAAAATAGAAGGACGAAAAAAGGGTGCAATAGGTGTGCAAAGTTACTGTGCAACGAACACTGCATGTACATGTGTCGTGATTGTTTTGCTGAAATACAGGTTGTAGATGATGAAAACATGTAAATTAGCTATTAAGTTTAACTTTTATTTTTTTTATATAAATAATTGTGAAGAGGTTGCAAAAGACCAAGAAATTTTACCTAAGATCTCCCAAACCATTATTTTCTAAATTTTAAGTATAAAACTTTAATAAATGTTTCTCATTCTGATAATTTATGTTTTATTCTATCCTTTAAATATAAATATAAAATGATATAACTCCTATTTACTAAAAAAAAACATATTAAGTATGGGCGGCAAAATGCTCCCCACGCGATCACTCGCGTTTCACGGAAAGGCGCGATTACTCTAAGGTTAAAAGGGTCCCAGGTAGTAGCAAAAATTACGGTACTATTGTCCTTCGATGGAGCTGTGGTGCGTGCAAGCGGGTCGATTTATGTAGGTGTGAGCGAGATAGATTATTTTCGGCCATTTTGTTGTTATTCTTTTTGGTTTTAGTCTGCTTACGCGATTCGTCCGTAGTAGATGTGATACTTATAATCTTGGATTCTTACTCGACTTGGCTTGTGTTTCTGGACTGTTTTCCCTTCGATTTGTGACTGTGCTTGTTAACTGGGCTTTGATACGTGCTTCTGATTTGGAACTGTTGACGATGACGACCTTCACGAACGAGGAATATGCGGATATTTTAATTTGTTACGGGTACTGCAACTGTGTATCCGCGCGAGCTCGGGAAGAATACATTGCACGTTATCCCGGGCGCCGAGTACCGGATGTCAGTGTTTTTGACGGAGTTTACCGTCGACTAAGAGAGACTGGCTCTGTTTCGAGGCGACGATCAGACTTAGGCAGACCACGTGTCAATGATGACGATGAAGAGCAAGGCAATGAAATAATGCAACGGTTTAGATCGGATCCAACTACTTCCACTAATATTGTTGCCCGAGAACTTGGACTATCGCAGTGGAAAGTATGGTTTACAGTGAATACTGCAGGCCTTTATCCCTACCATTACACGCCGTTACATGTTATCGAAGAAGGAGATCCTGTGAGGAGGTTAGATTTCTGCAGATTCATGCTCAACGCAGATTTAGAAAACCCAGCATTCTTTAGACACATCTTGTGGACAGATGAGTCAAAATTCGATAAAGACGGCATCACCAATTACTACAACGCTCATTATTGGGCTCCGAAAGAAGACAGAAATCCCAATAAAAAGCGACCAAAGGGTTCACAAAGACGGTTTAGTTTGAATGTCTGGATGGGAACAATCTCAAATCATTTGATTGGGCCATATTTTCAGCCTGACAATCTAAATGGGGAGCATTATGAAAACTTTTTAAGAAACGACTTACCCGAATTACTGGAAAATTTACCCCTCAATTTAATCCGAGATATGTGGTATCAACATGACGGTTGCCCTGCACACTACCGAAGAAGTATCAGAGAGTGGCTAGACACTAATTACCCCAACAAATGGATTGGAAGAGGTGGACCCATACCGTGGCCAGCCCGAAGTCCTGATCTGACCCCCATGGATTTTTATATGGGGCCATATGAAAAGTTTAGTTTATAATGAACCTCATCCGATCTCATCTGTTGATATTTTAAGACAGAAAATTATCGATGCGGCAAACGAAATTAGAAGAGGCTTAACGACTGGTGTGGTTAAAAGTGGACTAAGGCACAGAATGTGAATATGTGTGCGGAACAGAGGCGGACATGTGGAACATGTATTATAAAAAAAATAATAAATGTTGTTAAAGCTATTTCGTTTGTTTTATTTCGTTTACTGACCCAAGTGATAACTTTGTCCTTAGTACAGTTCTTTTTGACTATTGCCTGAGAGCATTACATCACAGTTTTTTTCTGAATATCATGATGTTACCCTAGCTTGTCATACCTTGCTGGATAGCTAAAGAAACGTAGATTTTATTTTAAACATCTGCAGCATAACTGGCATAGACTTTTTTTGAAATATTCTTAAAAGAAAAAAAATGTTTGAATAATTTTGTTTATTTTTTATAAACTTTCAATCGTCGACTAATACCCAGTTGGTTCAGTTACCTGCTTTTTTTGTGTTGACAGTAATAAACAAACTAATCTACTATACAAAAATAGCAAAAACATTCTAAATTAGAGGCATAAAATCCGAAAAAAAGACAATTATACAAAAAATCTTCATTTTATTTTAAAAATAATCAAAATCCAATATCTTAATATGGGTTAGGTTTGGGGTGGGGTGTTTCATAGTCAAATCAGCTAAGAATGATGAAAACTAAAACCTCTTAAAGGATCTTGGTCGACTTAACCAGTAACCCTGTATAATTATTTTAACTAAAAATTGTTAAAAATATGTTTTAAATAGCTCATATTGTTGATAAAATATTACGTTAGTGATCGTTACTAAATGGACAGTTTTCATCAGGGATCATGTTCGAAACTCCGATTTTTTAAAACTATATTATATTTAGTTATATACTATATAGTTTTCTTAAACTCAATACCGCATCGAATCATAAATAAACCTTATTTTATTGTTTTTATTATTGTCCATTTTGTCCCACTTAGTAACGGTGCAATTTTTCGCGGATGAGTTATGTTGCTTTGGTTAGAGTTTAGGTGGGAATTTCGAAGAATTTGAAGTGGTGACTGAAAAAATGTCGAGATATGATTTCAAGTGGTTACCTATTTAGCTTAGACAGTTACTTGTATCCTTTCAATATCTCGGGAGTGAATAAGTGTTTTAAATATTATCAAAAAATCTGTGAATTATTTTGTATTGGTAAGTATTTTAATTCTCTTGAAATAATAGCATTTATTTTATTAATTATAAATATACAAAGATACGTTTAGGGTAAGTCAGGGAGAGACGCCTATATGGTATAGATGCCTACAAAATTTTAAAAATTAAAAAAAAAATTGCGTGAATCGGAACGCATCCTTATTATGTCAGTCGAAAGTTGATGTCAGTGTGAAACTTTTTATTCCCAAAATAAGGATTTTAAAATAGTATTTTGATGTTTATTCTTAAAATAAGGTAAGTATAGTTAATTAAAACGTTAGAATATAATCCTTGTGATAGTTTGCAGTATTTTTTTTACCAAAATTCTTCACGTAAATAGTATTTTTTTTTTCATAACCTAACATTGTTATCTTGTTTTGTTGACAATGCGCCATTTTGTATTGCAAATGCAGTGCATTTAGGGTGCGTTCAGAGTCAATAGGCATCTCTCCCTAATGATCGGGAGAGATGCCCAATGATATTTCAGTGTTAGATGCCCACTAAATATTACTGGTATTTTATCTTTTTAGATGCCGAATGAATACAGAAGAAAGCCTTCTGGCTTTAATAGAGCTACATGGAGTGAAGAAGACTTGGAAAAAGCCATTACTCTGGTAAAAGATAAAACATTGAATTTTTTTCAAGCAAGTAAAGAATACAATATTCTATACTCTTTGCCGTCAGTTTCTCACAGGCAATACTAAAAAAGGACGACTTGGACCTGATTCTTTGTTTGGAAACCAAGAAAAAAAGATTGTTAATCATATTAAGAAATTGCAAAGCCCTGGGTTTGCGCCTACTATTAATGATTTACGCCAGTTGGCTGTTCAATTTGCTGAAAGTTTAAACCTTAAACATAATTTTAACAAGGAAACGGGTAAAGCAGGATATGATTGGGTTAAATCTTTTTTACGTAGAAATCCGGAAGTTTCTTTAAGGAAAGCGGAAGGAGTGTCTCTACAAAGAGCTAAAGGAATGACAATAGAGGAAGTTTATCCTTTTTTTGATTTATTGGAGTCACAATTTCAGGAACACAATTTTATTAGTAATCCAAATAAAGTTTTCAATATGGACGAAACAGGTTTGCAGTTAAATAACAAACCGTCTCATGTTCTTGCAATGAAAGGATCTAAATTAGTTCCACAATTAACTTCTGCAGAAAAAGGGAGAAAACATTTCTTTTATTTCTTGTTGCTCCGCTGAAGGTAATTTTTTACCGCCTGTTGCAATTTTTAAAGAAAAAAACAAAAAGCAAGAGTTCGCTGATGGAATGCCTCCAGGAAGTGAAGTATGTATGAACGAGAAATCAAGTTATATCAACTCAGATCTCTTTTTAAAATGGTTGAAAGAACATTTTTATCCTAGGAAACCTCCTGGAGCAGTGATTCTCTTATTGGATGGACACACTTCACATTGCAACTCAATAGAAATGCTAGAATTTTGTGAGAGTAATGAAATCATTCTACTTTGTTTTCCGAGTCAAACGACTCATTACTTACAGCCTTTGGACAATTTTGAAAAATTGACTTTTTTTGGACAATTTTGATAAATTGACAAATTTGGAAAATTTGACTTTAGAGATTTAAAAAATGCCCTGTCCAAAGGCTGTAAGCCTTTGGACAGGGCATTTTTTAAATCTCTAAAGTCAAATTTTAATAATGAAACGAATGCATGGATTCGTAACAATCCCAGCAGAAAGTTAGGGCGTCTTCAATTTGGAGATTTATTAGGCAAAGCGTGGGGAAAATCAGCTAACCAAAATAATGGTGCGTCAGGGTTTCGTGCTTGTGGAATATTTCCACCCGACCGAAATGCAATTCCTGAGTATGCTTTTATAACTGATGTTGGCCATGCAAGTGTCCTCCCAACTGATGATGTTTCTGCAGAAAACGTAGCTCACTCAACTATGAGTACCCATGCTATTGAAGACCCAGTTCCTTCTACCAGTGGGGTTAACATATATTCTAACCCAGTTCCCTCATCTATTTTATTTTATTTTATTTTATTTGATTCATTTTAAGAAGGCTTACAGACTAATAACAGAATAATAGGTAACAAAAATATATAATTAAGTTGCTAATAACAAGCCTCCACAGATATTATAAAAAATTACGATTAACTAATGCCTAAAAGTTAAAGTTACGGTTTTTTATTTTATTCTAGATTATACTTTGCTACATGTGTGTTTGAGTACCACCAGCCAGTGCTTCATTCGCAAAAAATGATTTGGCTAAAAGTTTTCTTGCTACGCTCGTCTTAGTGCAAAATAAGTCAATGTCATGCTCGTGAGATAATTCATTAAAGCAACGAGCGCTTCTCATAAGATAAGCATTACGCCTATAATTAGTAGAGGCAGAAGGCACACTCAGAAGAGGCCTCCGACGCAACCCAATAAGGTTAGTTCGAAATGCCAGTTTTGAAACGAGCTCAGAGCAGTCAGTTGAGCCATTCGCTATGTTAATCAAAAAACAAATATCATTGATGAGCCGCCTGTAATCAAGTGGTAGAAAATGGTACTTCTTGCAACGGTGCTCGTAATCTATAGATACTTGGTGCGCTTTGTAATCAAGATATCTAAGAAACTTTTTCTGGATGCCCTCAATACGCAACTTATAGGTCTCATATTGAGGGTTCCAGACTTGAGATGCATACTCCAAGTGACTGCGTACGAACGAGCAATATAAAACCTTGATTGGCTTTAGAGAACGGAAACAGGCTGAGGCTCTAATTATAAATCCTAATGCTTTCGCAGCTTTTTTTACAATACCCTCGATGTGTTGATCAAATAATAATTTGCTATCTTGTATAACGCCTAAATCCCTGATACTGTTAACTTTACATAAGGTGTGTTGGTTGAGAGTATAGGTTGAATTCACCGTAGACTTCTGACGCGTGAAGGTCATATGGAAGCATTTAGATACATTTAGCTGAAGCAGATTACGTGCACAATATTCCTCAAATCTATTAAGATCAGCCTGCAACTGATGAGTATCAGAGATGCCACGTATAATTTTATGAACCTTCATGTCGTCAGCGTATAGTAACACGTAAGAATGCTTAAAGCAGTTTATTACGTCAGCAATAAACAGAGTGAAAAGTAAAGTCCCCAATACTGAACCCTGTGGCACACCTGAGGGAACCGAAGTCCAACCCGAAGTGTACCCCTGGAGAACCACAGCCTGACTACGATTCTCAATATAAGACGAAAACCATCTATACAGGTCCCCGTGTATTCCAGCCTTAAGCAACTTTTCCAGAAGCAGCCGATGGTCAATACGGTCGAAGCACTTGCTGTAGTCGGTGTAGATGACGTCCACCTGCGCACGTTGTTCCATACCCCCCGATATAAACTCATGCGATAACACCAAGTTAGACGTAGTGGATCGTTTTTTGATAAATCCGTGTTGTTCATCCCCGAAGTTACTTTCCATTGCAGCGTATACATTATCATACACAATACGCTCAAGGACCTTTGAAAATAGACATAACTTAGATATTGGGCGATAGTTCGTAATGTCAGATTTGTTACCTTTTTTGTGAACTGGGGTAATAAATGCTGATTTCCATATTTTAGGAACTATACCTTCAGATATGGAACGAGTGAATAATATACACACTGGGGTAACCAAACTATCAGCACATTGCACTATAAATTCTGGAGGTATGAGGTCCGGACCACCAGATTTAGAAAGGTCCAAGGACTTAAGTAACTTCAATACTCGGGAATGAGTTATTTCCAAGGAGCTGATAAATGCAACACTACTGGTGGTGACACTACTACTAGAATCCTGCAAAGATGATGTACTGGGGACTGGATCAGGTTCCTGGAAAGTGGAGTGGAAATACGTCGCAAATAGGTTACTAATATCTTCACCAGTGCACGCGGTGACGTCATTATATTGCATGAACTTAGGCACTGCATTGGAGATTCTTTTGCTTTTTATATAAGACCAGAAATTTGGATTTTTGATTATCGACGACTCTATTTTATCCATATAAATATTAAAACATGTCTTTTCTAAATTAATTGCCCTACTTCGCAACAGTGAAAAAGAATGAAAATCTGAAAGATTACCATACGTTTTGTACTTGCGATGATACCTATATTTCTCTCTCAGTACTTTTATTAGAGCGGAACTGTACCAAAGTGGATATGAAGATTTTTTAACATATTTAAAAGGTATGTACTTGTCCCTCAGTTCATATAATTTAGAAAAAAATAGAAATAAAACTAAAATAAAGGATTTGAAAAGCCGCCTTAGTAGAGAATCAAAGGGGAAAGAATTAAAGAAAAGACCACCATTAAATAGAAATTTTGCAAAAAGGATTAAAAAAGAAAAAGATGCCAAAAATCTTAAAGAATACTCAGATGATTCGAGCATTGAGGACGATCATATTTCTCTACATGATAGTTCACCAGAAAGGGACAATTCTTGGAGATATTTGCGTAGTGTGTGGAGAGTTTTATAACGCCACTAAGAAGACATGCGACTGGTTAGTGTGTTCAATGCGAAATGTGGTTTCATGAAGACTGCAGTGAAGATTCAGCGGAATGCCTAACGTGTAACGTCTGATTATATGTGAATTATTTGTGGGCATCTATCCCAGATATCTATAGGCAAGTCACCGACATGCCTGGGTGAGATGCCTATTTTACATTGTTTTACAAAAATATTCTTGAATCAATATATGTTGCATAATAGTTGAAAATTTAACCTGAATGGCATTAATAAACAGTGATTCAAATAAACTATGCGTTTTTCATTTAGTATCTTACATTACTATTTATTTACTGATTTCGAATACGGAGTCGATGTCAACTATGCGCCACTAGCGGCCTCCTCAGTTAAGTCTGTTACTGATAATGTATTTATATTATTTCTGAGTTTATTCAGCCTTTGGACAGGGCATTTTTTAAATCTCTAAAGTCAAATTTTAATAATGAAACGAATGCATGGATTCGTAACAATCCCAGCAGAAAGTTAGGGCGTCTTCAATTTGGAGATTTATTAGGCAAAGCGTGGGGAAAATCAGCTAACCAAAATAATGGTGCGTCAGGGTTTCGTGCTTGTGGAATATTTCCACCCGACCGAAATGCAATTCCTGAGTATGCTTTTATAACTGATGTTGGCCATGCAAGTGTCCTCCCAACTGATGATGTTTCTGCAGAAAACGTAGCTCACTCAACTATGAGTACCCATGCTATTGAAGACCCAGTTCCTTCTACCAGTGGGGTTAACATATATTCTAACCCAGTTCCCTCATCTAGCGGAGTGAATAAGGAAAATATAGAAAAACAGGCTACTCCTAAGAAATTAGAGAGGATAATAAAGCAAACTGGTGATGATGAAACTCCTTCAAAGATCTTAGATAAAGTTTATCCAGTTCCTTCTTATGGAGTTAAGGTTGTGAGTAAAAGAAAACAGCACGCTGAGGTGCTGACATCATGAACTGTATGTACTACTGATGTGTATGTGTACGTGCCTACGAACGATGTCCATGCGTACGTGTCTATGCAGTACGCACGTTGTCTATGTGTGCGCGCCCGCGCGCCATCTTGTGTTGTAACATTTCGGCAGTATTAAACTAGCTAGCGAGCGAGACGGTTGTTTTACTTCCCTACAAACACACCATTTGGCGACGAGGATGGCAAATTTCTTAAGAAATTTAAATGTATTCGATCACAAAATCCACGACTGGGACGTGTTTCAAAGTAAATTAAAACAGTTTATCAAGTTAAACAAAATTTCTGACGATAATCAAAGTGCAGTGCTTTTAACTTATTTGTCGGATGAATCCTACCGTCTGATTCGGAACTTAGTGCATCCGAATAAGCTCGAAGGAATCGCCTTTAGTGAGCTAGTGAACGTACTATACGCGGCAAGCGCGCGCCGAGCTTGTTGTCAAGGAGGAGCCGGTGTTCCATGTGCATGCTGGCAGCCGCCGCGACGCGCGGGGCTCCGCTGCCGCCGGCGGCGCGGGCCGTCGCGGACCCGACGACGGCGATCAAGTGCGTTGCACAGTGTGCGGTTTAAAAAACATAATGCAGCTCAGTGTAGATTTAAGAACTACAAGTGTCTTATTTGTGGGCAAAAAGGCCATCTAAAAAAGTTATGCGCAGTTAGGAAGTCAAATCTTAATAATATCGGTGCGGAGGATACGGAGGCGGTTCAAGAAAGTGACTGCAAAGAGTGTGAACTATATAACATGAGGTATGTTGACCAAATGCCTATAAAAATTAACGTAAATGTAAATAAAATTGATTTGTGTATGGAGTTAGATACGGGTTCGGGAACTACTGTGATTTCGGATAAATTGTATCGGCTTCATTTTTCTAGTTTAAGTTTGGATAAGAGTGATCTAACAATGTGTCTGTACAACGGCCATAAAATCACGCCCTTAGGATATTTTGTTGCTAAAATAACATATGATAACTTAACTAAAGATATAAAAATGTATGTCATAGCAAACGGCGGTCCACCTTTACTGGGACGTGATTTCATGACAAAATTTAGTATGTATTTTGCGACAAACAATAACAACCTAGTTTGCGCGAGTAAGAACATTCTCGAAGTACAGCGGTTGTTGAATGAATACCCGGATGTTTGGAAGGATGAACTAGGATGTTTTAATAAGTTCGAAGTCGAATTACAATTAAAAGATAATGCCACACCAAAATTTTTTAAGCCGCGTTCCGTCCCTTTTGCCTTGGAAGACAAAGTCAGCGCAGAACTTGATAGGTTAGTGAGTTTAGGTATACTAGTTCCGGTTAATTATTCTGAATACGCCACACCAATAGTACCGGTATTAAAGGAAAATGGGAAGTTAAAGTTAGCAGGTGATTTTTCATGTACACTAAATAAAGATCTAAAAATAGACAAGTACCCCCTACCTCGTATAGAGGAAGTATTTTCAATTCAAGTTGGGGGGTGGGGAACATTATACGAAGTTAGACTTGAGCAATGCTTATAATCAGTTTAAATTAAGCAAATCATCGCAGAAGTTAACTACAATAAATACACAAAAAGGGTTATTTTCTTACAGCCGGCTCGTCTACGGATTAGCTAACGCTCCAGCTATATTCCAGAAAGCAATGGAAACTCTGTTGTCAGGCTTAGAAGGAGTTAGTATATGGCTTGATGATATCTGTATAACCGGATCAACAAAAGAAATACACTTGTCAAGACTGCGCGAGGTTTTATGTAGGTTGCAAGATTGCGCCTGCAAAAGGAAAAATGTGTGTTTTTCGAAAGTAAGGTTACCTACTTAGGATACGTAATAGACAAGAACGGGTTAAGGACTTGTCCAACAAAAGTCGAGGCTATCCTAGGTGCACCTACTCCCACAAATGTATCAGAGGTTAAAAGGTTTATAGGTGTAGTTAATTACTACAGGAATTTTATTCCGAGCGCGTCCGCTATGCTGAGTCCGCTACATGAACTAATGCGCGCGGGAACGAAATGGCAGTGGGGTGAGCGACAGCAAGCGGCATTCGAGAGCGTGAAGCGCGAGCTGGCCAGTGAACGCGTACTGGCACATTTCGACCCGGAAGCGCCGCTGGTACTAACAGTGGACGCGGGACCGTGCGGGCGAGGCGCCGTGCTCGCGCACGGCCCCGCGAGCTGCCCGGCCCATGAGAGACCGATAGCTTACGCCTCAAGGTCGCTGACGGTTAGTGAAAAGAATTATAGCCAAATTCAGAAAGAGGCAACGGCTATTATCTTTGGTGTAAAACATTTCCACCAATATTTATATGGTCGTCAAACCCCCTTTATCTTGAAAACTGATCACAGGCCTCTGTTATCAATTTTTGGTAAAGCAAATGGTATTTCCGTTACGGCCGCCCTACGTTTACAAAGATATGCAATCATTTTATCCGCGTACAATTATACGGTGCAATACGTAAACGGCAAAAATAATGAGGTCGCGGACTATTTTTCACGGTCACCGTTATCAGTCGTAGCCAGTGATAAGGAAGATGAAAAGAGTTCAAAGTATTTTCTGTTTTTAGAGGCTAACGTAAAACCAGTTTTGTTCGACGATATCAAGCGAGCGGTCGCCGCCGACAGGGTGCTGAAAACTGTAACTAAGTATATGTCTAATGGCTGGCCTAGGAAAATAAAATGTAAATCTATAGTGCCGTATTTTCAATGCAAATCGGATTTAGAATTAATCGATGGTTGTTTGTTTCGCGGCCATAGGGTAGTAATTCCGCCTGTCTACAGAGATAGGATGTTGGAAGAATTGCATTCGGCTCATTTTGGCGTCGTTAAAACTAAAAGCGCCGCACGTAGTAGGATGTGGTGGCCTGGAATTGACAGAGATATATTACGGTGGGTAGGAGCATGCCGCGCGTGCGCTGCGCAGCGAGCCGCGCCGCCGCGAGCGGCCCCCGCACCATGGCCGCGGCCTCCGGGCCCGTGGCACCGCATTCACATAGACTACATGTCCATAGGTCAGGTGGTATATCTTGTCGTCGTAGACGCGTATTCTAAATGGCTGGAATGTGTTCAAATGGACCGTGGTACTTCGAGCAATGCACTTATTCAAACATTAAAGGGTATGTTTTGTAGGTTCGGTGTGCCTAATGTTATTGTATCGGACCATGATGTGAAAATCAGTTCATCAGAATTTCATAGCTTTTGCCAAGTGAATGGTATTGAATACCTTAACTCGCCGATTTATCACCCAGCCAGCAACGGGCAGGCGGAAAACTCGGTAAAAACATGTAAAAAGATGATTAAATGTATATTAGCAGAGGGTAGAAGTCAAAAAGATATTCATGAAAAACTACAGAGTTTTTTATTTAATTTTAGGAACACTGTTCACTGCGCCACAGGCGTCACCCCGGCGATGTTAATGTTTGGTCGTAATTTAAGATGCAGATTAGATTTAATTCTACCACAGGCTAAATCTATTGATAAGGGCACCGAACAATCGGCATTAAAATGTAACAGATGTTTTCAAATAGGTGAGACTGTATGGGCTAAATGGTTTATTGCAAGGAGAAGTATTTGGAGTATAGGTATTGTAAAAAAGATTATGGGCACAAGAATGTTTGAAATTTATTTTAAGGATTACGGAACTAGTCATAATAGACACATAGATCAAATGAGGAAGTATACTAATTCGAGCAAAGATACTGATGTAGATATTAGTGGAAACACGTCCGGCGTCGACAGTTCGGTATTATGCGACCGAGTGCCGGCGCGGGGCGCAGCACTGCCGCCGCAGCCCCCGCTCCCTACGTCGGAACCCGATGTACAATCCCCCGCGAGACCGGCGCCACAGCCACCTTTGTCGTTTCCGTCAGCTAGTGCTGAGGAGAGAGAGTTGCAGGCCGCGTCTGACACCGTAGAATGTGGCCATGATAAAGTAATGGAACAGAGGGATACCGATAATGACGAGTGGGCGGAGGCTGGCGAGGTGATGGATGAAGAGACTCAACCGGTTGAACAATGTTCCGTTTCAAATGAGCATACTATACCAAGTACTGTAAACACTACCCCGGTTGAGCGCTCTACGAGACTCCGAAAACCTGTTTGTTATAGGAAATACTTTTAGGTAATTAAGCTAATAAGTGTTTTACTATGGTAAATAATTGTATTATGTAGTGAGGAGGATTTTGTATTGTTACAGGTTCCCAAATTAATGTAGGAGGGATGAACTGTATGTACTACTGATGTGTATGTGTACGTGCCTACGCACGATGTCCATGCGTACGTGTCTATGCAGTACGCACGTTGTCTATGTGTGCGCGCCCGCGCGCCATCTTGTGTTGTAACATTTCGGCAGTATTAAACTAGCTAGCGAGCGAGACGGTTGTTTTACTTCCCTACAAACACACCACATCACCAGTAAATTTGGAAAAAATTAGAAATAAAACTAAAATAAAGGATTTGAAAAGCCGCCTTAGTAGAGAATCAAAGGGGAAAGAATTAAAGAAAAGACCACCATTAAATAGAAATTTTGCAAAAAGGATTAAAAAAGAAAAAGATGCCAAAAATCTTAAAGAATACTCAGATGATTCGAGCATTGAGGACGATCATATTTCTCTACATGATAGTTCACCAGAAAGGGACAATTCTTGGAGATATTTGCGTAGTGTGTGGAGAGTTTTATAACGCCACTAAGAAGACATGCGACTGGTTAGTGTGTTCAATGCGAAATGTGGTTTCATGAAGACTGCAGTGAAGATTCAGCGGAATGCCTAACGTGTAACGTCTGATTATATGTGAATTATTTGTGGGCATCTATCCCAGATATCTATAGGCAAGTCACCGACATGCCTGGGTGAGATGCCTATTTTACATTGTTTTACAAAAATATTCTTGAATCAATATATGTTGCATAATAGTTGAAAATTTAACCTGAATGGCATTAATAAACAGTGATTCAAATAAACTATGCGTTTTTCATTTAGTATCTTACATTACTATTTATTTACTGATTTCGAATACGGAGTCGATGTCAACTATGCGCCACTAGCGGCCTCCTCAGTTAAGTCTGTTACTGATAATGTATTTATATTATTTCTGAGTTTATTCATCGAATTTTATAGAAAATGGAGCAACAGCGTCGCAGGTGCACGACTGTTTGCCAACTGGAGATGATGTTGGAGTTTTTAGAAGGTCACAGAGACCTTGCTTTAGGTAGAATAAAATCTAAAGAATTTTGTGCGACAGCAGACCGTCTGTGGAGGGAGTGCGCCGAGATTCTAAATCCTTTTGGAGCAGTTAGGACGGCAAAGAAATGGGCCAAGGTTTGTAGTTCTCTTTATCTTTAAACTTTTTTACTTATAGAAATAATACTTTCATTTGGTGCTGCATAAAGTTTAAGTAAGTAAGTGTAATAATACCAACTAACTTGTTTCAGGTGTGGAATGATCAAAAGTGCAAAGTACGGGCTAAATTGGTTGCCATCAATTCTGGCCAACGGGCTACTGGTGGTGGGCCTAGTAAAGAACCCATTTTGAGCCCATTGGAGAATAAAGTGGCCTGTATTATAGACATGGGTGTTGGCCCCCTACCTGATGTAATGCAAGACCAATTATTACCTTCAAGAGCTGTAAGTACTATTTATTGAAATAAGTTAAATATAGCTAACATATACCTAACATACTGTGCAAACATTCTCACCTTGTCATTGTCTGTTTCTTAAACTGTCAAGCCCCGAGCGGTAACCGGTTACCGCGCGTCATTGTCTTTCTATTGTGTCTGTAATTACGGGGATTGAAAGGTTAAGGTGTACTTATGCACATTTTCCAATAATATTATTCTCTCATGCACTGCACTTAATCCTATCCTATTTATAGCTTTTTATGCTTTAATTATTATTTCTATTCATTATAGGATAATGGTTTAGACTTAGACATTATTGAGGAACACATCATAGAAGAAAATAAGGTTGAGGCAGGAAATATTTTACCACAAACATAGTGTAAGTGGTATAAAATAACAGGGTCATTGGCTGTTCAAGCACTAAATATTTTACTTTAATGCCTGTATTTATCAGGCTCAGACTAATAACGATTTATTATTTATTTTCGGCTTTGAAATTCCATTTGGTGAGACAGTAAATGCTGCTGCTTCAAACTCTCAAGTAGCAACAGAAACATCAGCCCACCAAGCTGCTGTTGATATGACAGAATCTATAGATACTCCAAGGGCATCTAAAACAGGTTAGTACATAGTTTAATACTGTTTGTGATTGTTTTTAACATCATGCGAAAACCATAGAAATAGTGCGTAGTATATATATATATATATATATATATATATGACGGAGAGGCCGCATTATTAGCATCATCATCCGACATAGTGGGCGTATAAAGAAAAAAAGAAAAATAAATTTAAGATAAATCTAAAAAAATACCTACTAAGTACACTGCCATAACTTTACATTATTTTGCATATCCTGAACTACTATTTTACATAAGCTATATACTCTTAATATCTAAACTAATATTTAATCTACGATATTCATGCTTACGTACTTAATACATCTGGCTACTAATAGATTATACTGCTAATAAACCTGGTTTATAAAATCTTAGTGATAAGTACTATACATACATAACATTATATAATCCTAAGTAAATAGTAATAATTTTGATCCAACAGACAAACTATGTGTAATAGTTTTGTTGGACATTATGTATGTTATAAAGCCTAAAATGTACCTTTTTGATCATTAATAAATAATAAAAAAAAAATAATAAAATGGGTAATCGAGCAATGAGACAACGAATTACACAACAAGATTTAATACACTGAACACAAATCACAAATTAAATCACACCGTACAACGAAACGTGAGGAACAGTTCCTAGCTTTGTGGAGAACTTGTCTCCAAGACGACCCAATGGAATCTCCGTCTTAGTCTGACACCCCTCCACTAGGTAGGCTCTGTTGTAGCACGAAGTTAGTTGTAAGACGGCGACGATGCTGCCATCTACCGGAACTCGTGCTTCGTTTCGTTATCGGACGGTACTAATATCCGTCTCCGACATATATATGTACTACGCACTATTTATATTAACTTTTAATGAAAGTAATTAATTGTATTATATTAACAGACAGAGTTGTCTTTCGGGCGCATGACCGTCGTAGGGCTGTGAACCGAAGGACACACACTTCAACTTCAGCACAGGAACAAGCTCCACACCAAGCACAATGTAATAATGCTTTGTAGTTAATGTGCCTAATATCAAATATTTTTTTATTTTCACTATAAAATAACAACATTTTTATTTATTTCAGCCAGCAGAAGCATGTTGGATCAGTCAAGGGAAATGGTGCTGAAAATTGAGCAGCTGAGAGCAGAGGCTGCTCTGAATAACTCCCAAGCTGCTCTACAAAACGCTAATGCTTTAAGAACTGTCGCCGAAGCATTTAAATTAATGTCTGAAAGTATAGATAGATTGACGCAGCAGGTAATAACAATTTTTCTATCAATTTAGGTAGGAAAAAAAGAAGTATAGTCAACTAAGAAATGTGCCCTAAATTAATACTTAGAGAAAAAAAAATGTATACCTCGATAATACTTTTTTTTTTTTACTTATTCTATATATTCCTTATGAGTACCTACAGTGTTTCCTATAATTGTTATTTGAAAATGATTAAGTACTTGTAATTGATTTATTCATGCTATCATGTAATAGACTTCTAGACTAGATTAGGTAAATATGTATACTTACCTGTATCTATTTCTTTTTCAGTATTGTTCCCAACAAAGAAGAGAAGATCAATAATAATAAATAAATAATAAATAATTACACATATTAATTAAACTCATTTACTTAGTTCAATTTGATTTATTTTATGTCCTATTATTCCACAACTGACTAATAATTGCGTTCCTCCGCGCGCGGCCCAGCCCCAATTCGGAGAGGTGGCGGCGTGCTGCAGAGCGTTGCGCAAGGCCTCCGCTTGCGCCCTCCGTCAGGCTGCGCTCACGAGCTGCCTCTTCGTCCGTCAGCGGAGTGTATGCCACATGATCTCTGTGAGCTTTGTTGTAGCACACAACAAGCATTTGTTATTCGCGCAGCCATGTGCGGTGCGTAATGCATCTTCCTGTCTACCAACAGGCACCTGTGAAAAGGAAAAAAAGATAGTGTTAGGTTCATCTATTTGTGTTGTTTTATAAATTCAAAAATTGACTTTGGAACACCTTTATTTACCTGAAGCGAGCTTTTAAAACTCCTATGCAACGCTCAACTATACTTCTGGCAGACAGGTGGAGGTTCTGGTAATACTCCTCTGGAGTACCTGGACTGGGGTTTGTGATGGGAATCATCATAGTTACCCTCAAAGGGTATCCCGAGTCTCCTGCAAAATAATTGTACATTGTAAAATAATAAGTTTCACTGTTATTGAAAGTTCTTTATTAATAAGTATCATATATACCCAAAAGATAAACATCTTCTCCTTCAACCCTGTGAAGCCTATCTAGATTTAAGGCATTTAAATAATGGTTGGCGTTATGCCATGGACAACTCTAGAACTATGTTCGGTTTTGTCTATGGCATAACCAGAGACTCGTGGTAGTTAATGTCCGGTCCCGACATAGCTTGGCAGTGAAACGGGTTGTATTTTTGGCAGACTTTCTTTTTTAATTTTGTTATTTTTGTGCGTCATTTCTGGCGGAATAAACTTATTTTCTTTCTTTCTTTCTTTCTTTCTTTATCTGAAATATAACAATAATATGTCAATTAATCAATCAAAACATTTAAAACTTTTACAACACCAAAATAGACAAAAACTTTAACTTACAATCATAACATTCATAGAATGATACCCTTTTCTGTTTTTATATCTCTCCCCATGTTCATTAGAGGTAACAATTGCCACATGAGTGCCATCTACACAAGCCAGAACCCCAGGCAATCTATACTTTCTGAAGAATCTGAAAATAAATAGTACAACTTGTCAGCTACATAGTCAAAACCATTTTATTACCAAACCATACCAATAGGTAATCTAAGGTTTGGCGAGCATACGTAATAAAGGACTGGATCCAGCTGTAAATAAACCAGTACCTAATTTCAAAAATAAAAAGTCATCAATTTATAGAAATAGAAATAAAATTGCTGGTGTTAAAAAGTTTTTGCAAATAGTGTTAGAGATGTAGAAGTGCCTAGACAGTTTCAAAATTTTACACTCGCTGATTATTATGACAAAGGACATAGAATAATAATATTTTGTTCAGAAGATGCCAGAGAAAATACGAAAAATGTAAAACATTTTTATTATGGATGGGACCTTTAAGTCCTGTCCTTCACCATTTAAGCAGATTTTCAGTATTCATGGCGAAATTGGCAGTAATTGCAACCAAACGAATTTAATTCCATTACTATATGCATTTATGTCGCATCAGACAAAAGAAGCATACTTAATTTTATTTGACCTAATAAAGTCACAAATCCCACATTGGCAATCTAGTAAAGTCACTATAGATTTTGAAGAAGCTACAATGAGAGCTTTATCTAAAATGAACGTAACAGTAAAGGGATGCCAGTATCATTTTTCAAATAGTTTGTGGCGCAAGGCAAAACAGTTAGGGCTACACAAAAATAAGTTCGATCGCAAGTTTATATCCTTATGCAGTAAGCTCCCTTTCTTACCAGTAGGTGAAATAAAGGTAGGATGGGAATATATTAAAAGTGAAATAGCCGAATATAATAATGAACGACTAAAAAAATTCTTCACCTATTTATACCCATGATAGGGGTTCATTTCATGTTAATCAACAATGACTGGCAGTTCGAGTTTTATTTTTTGATGCGACCTTCCCAAATGTCCTTAGTTTGGTATTGTTCGTCAAAACGTTGAGCTCCTTAAAGTTCTAAGTTTAAGCTACACGACAATTGAGAAATGCTTGCACTGTCTGGACAGGTTCACTCAAATCTGTGTGGTTCCTCAAAAGACCACCTCAGACATCAACCTACATGGTTTTCATATGATTTGACTGGTACAATTGTATGGACTTCAAAAGAGACTTTGACCTCTGACTTTGTTTCGGTGTTTCTTCTCAGGGTAGTCCGCTAGGAAACACCGGCCTCATCTAGTTTAAAAAAAAAGATTGACGTGTAAAAGTGTCATTTACAACTAGTGTTGCCAACCGTCCCGTATTTCACGGGACGTCCCGTATTTCATGCATAAATTTCTATGTCCCACCGGGACAGGCAATGTCCCGTATTTTACGAAAATCTACAGACCACGGACGGCACATACGCACAACTGAATCGATCTATATGACCGATTTCCGTCAATTTTATTCAAACTTATTGGAGTATTTGTCGAAAAGGAACGACTTTTACGAAGATAATATTTTTTCGAAATTAATTTTTCTTAATCTTCAATCAAATATCAACTACAATGATTTTGAATCAGCGGCTGAACTGCTAAAAAAGAAGTAAAGTAAATAAAGACGTGCTTTATGAGGAATTTCAACTGCTTAAGGAAAGCCTGGAAATAGCATGTTCTCATGGAGTTGTCGTCCTCCACGAATGCTGTCGAAAAATGGAAAAAAAAATAAAACAACAGTTTAGGAAAACTGAGATTAACAATATTTACACGATAATTTCTTTTATTTTCCGTATCCCTAGTTCAAATTGTTTTGTCGAACGAGTATTTTCGCAAATAATTGATCGATTAGCCTCAATATTGAAGACTGTGCAATGATTAAACAAAAGTTTGAGCGAGTTTAATTTTTAGTGTATCATATTTTTGCATTGCATCGTGTAGGGTCAGTATTGCGCAATATTTTTTAGTTCGTGTTTCATCTTGAAGTGGAATAAAGGCGCGCGCGCGCGCTCGCCAAAATGGCGGGAAAAGAGAATCTAAAAGTTAAGGAGAGAGTTTATCGTCGAATGTATCCAATTATACAGAGAATTACCGTCTCTGTGGAATGTCAAAAGCAAGGAATATCATGACCGTGATAAAAAAAAATCAATATATTTATTTATTTATGTAAATTAATAATACATTATACGTTTTAAGACACCATTTTCTCTTGCCATGGAACTGCACCTTCGATGTTACAAAATTTATTGTATTCCTCCCGTGCTTGTTTCGCGATATTAAGAGAATTTTTTGTATTGATATTTTCCAATATTGTCAATTGGAATACTTCCTGAGATGGTGGTTGTATAATTCCTGTTTCGCAATCTTCACGATACATAAATGATGGAGATAAATAAGAACGTTATTTTTTTGCCAAAAAATTGTGTAGATAACAACAAGTTAAAACTATTTTCCTCACTTTTATAGGATCAAAAGGAAATGCTCTTTGAAATACTCCAAATCGAGTAGCTAGTACACCGAAAACACTTTCAACCATCCTTCTAGCTCGTGATATTCGATAGTTGTATATTCTTCTCTCTTTTGTTAATCCAGTTTGGCTATTTGGTTTTAGCAAATTTTGAGACATTGGAAAAGCAGCATCTCCGACAAAAAAGAATGGGAGTTTTCGGTAACTTCCAGGTAATAATGAAGGTGGTGGGATATTTAAAGCATTATTTTGTAATTGCTTCCCAAATGTTGTATTCTGCAGCACACCTCCATCTGATACACGACCATTTATCCCCACATCAACCATAATGAACTGGTAGTTCGCATTAACAACCGCCATCAACACAAAACTGAATTTTTTTTTGTAATTATAATAGTATGATCCAGAACCAGGAGGTTTTTTTCATTCCACGTGTTTTCCATCTATAGCACCGATTACATGAGGGGCATTCCACTTGACCTCAAAATCCTTAGCAACTTGCTCCCATTCCTCGGCTGTTTGTGGCAACTGAAAACGAAATAAAAATAAATAAATAAAAATAAAATGCGTATAATTCAAATTAAAATATTTTTTTTTCAGGAGGGTACATCTGTTGGAACAGATGAAGCACCATCTACATCCTTTGCAGTTCCGAAGACTAAAAATAAGAATTTAAAGAGAAAATTTGAAGATGGCCTTATGCAATTAGCAGCTAACCGTCTTACAGAGAAACCAGACGAGTATCAAAACTGGGCTTTGTCTTGTGCTGCAGATTTAAAGAAAATGGAACCAATGCAACAAATATTTGCTAAAAAAGCCATAGCTGACATTATCATGGAAGGAAAATTAGGACTTTTACACCGCCATTCGGTAAAAATTAATAGTCCAACAGTTACGATAACTCCAACTACAACATACACCAGATCCACGCCGCCAACTCCAATAAATTACAGCAGCACACCATCGCCTCAGTATCTTATAAACTATTCTCAACAGCAAAATTCCCAACTTGCACCTGAGCAGCTGCCACTTAACCAGCAGAATTATCCTGTTGTTGGAAGTAGCAAATATTATATGAGAGATAATGAGCAGAACATGAACAATTTTCAAGAGGGAAATGATGCTGATGATGCAATTTTAAACGAAGATTCATTATGTCAATATATTAAGTTTAATAAATAAAAAGATATTCTTTACTTACCCTTATTAATTTCTTCAACACACATATTATCGCATCGCAGGTTTCCATAATGATTAAAGAAAGACTTTGTGGGGAAATAGCACTATGAAACTTTAAATCTTGTAAAGTATTTCCAGTCGCTAGGTACCTTAATGTAATTGAAAGCCGTTGAAAAGGTGCTATTGCTTCCCGCATGTTTGTATTTTTTTTCTCAATCAATGGCGTCACCAATTCTAATAGTTCTTGAAACTGTTCCAAGTCCAATCGTACGTAGTTTTTGAAGTCCGCTTTCTCACTTAACATCTAGTCTTTTAAAAGATTTATATTATTAATATTTATATTAATAATTATATTTGTTGATCATTTGCCAACAATTTACAGGCAGTTCCCACGTCGCAGCACTCGAAAGAAAAAATCTTCGTCCACAAAGACCTATCATTTTGTTCCCATGTCTTCCTGCGGGACGATGCGTTGCGGGGTGCACTCCAACCAGCATACACTGGTCCCTATGAGGTGATCGAAAGAGGTGCAAAAGTTTTTAAAATTAAAATAAAGGGAAAATCCATCACAGTATCAGTAGACCGTTTAAAACCAGCCTACATACTGACCGACACCCATGACACCCTTATTCCAAATAACCCAACTCCCGAGCCATCATCTCCCATTCCAGCAGTTAAAACTACTCGTTCAGGCAGAAGAGTCCATTTTCCGGACTACTATCGCCCGTAGCACGGTCTCTGGAGGGGAGCAGAGGCGGCGCAAGGCGTGGGCGACGTGGGCCATCGCCTACGGCCTCGCGGTTCGAAGGGCCTCGCAACTTTGGCTTTTTTCAACTCCGCAAAATTGTAAGGTCATAAAAAGAATCCAACAGTCTGTTTGCAATATTTTTTGAGCTCGCTTTTCTCGCTCTCTTGCTATCTGAATTATTTTTATTGTTAAGGTTTACTTCAGTAAGTATTGTAAAAAGCATTTCCCGCGGCGGGATAGGCACTATGATTTACAAGCTCACTACTCTCGCTCCTACTCTATTCTCCTATTTCTTTTCCCCCATTCGCCAAATATTTACTACTTTTGCTCAAAGAGTCAAAAGAAAATCAGAACTATTCGTGGAGGTGTTCGATTGAGTTCGCCGCATCTCACCCTCAATTGTAGAAGCTAACCTGAGAAAACCTCCTCAAAAAATCACTCTATTCTTAGGTAGGACCCAAAAGGGCCTCGCAATATACGAATCTTGCCCACATAAAATTTTAGTCTTGCCCCGCCACTGGAGGGGAGTGATGTAGGTGCCTCACATTATATATTAACATATATCTACACTACATAAATATATTTATATGTCCAACACTAATAAACACAAACAGACAATAATAATTATATTACACATCACGACTATATATAAATGACGGCGCGCAGCTAAATTAAAAGTAAATCCAAGATTTAAGATGAGAGACTGATTGTGTTATTTGGTTGAATAGTAATTATTGTTAAATTCAAAATTAAAATGGTGATTTATTTCAATTGGTCGAATATAAATGGCGATATATAAAATATGAGCGGGTAACCCCGAATAGGGTAGCAAGTTTGCGTCTACGCCGTGACAGCTGGCATTCTTTTGACAGACAGCGTACGAAGTGCACGCGTGCTAACCTATTGGCTCGTAATCTAGTTTCATCTTGTGTTTTACCGTATATTTTGTTTACAGATGTAATCGAATGAAACGAGTGACTGTTATGAATCACAAACGTGCTATTATTTCAACGTTTCTTCTATAACACGCCCATGATGGATGACTATCACAAAGACCGCTCCGCTGCCCATTTTGATATTCCGTCATACATAAAACACTAAACAATCATCATCATAGTAACATTTATTTTATACTTAATACACTATCACGTTCACCGTACGGTTCGTCCGTCATACACATAAGTACACTGGACACGCGCGTCGCCTGCTGAGTCCTGTTGTCTAACACCCGAAATTAATAATCGATCTAATCCAAAATCTTTGGATTGAAGATCGAAAATAAAATCCAGATATATCATATAGTGTGTCAAAAAGCTATCCGTGGATTGAAATCGCGATCTTTAAAACCAAGCTATCTCTGAGAGGACGGACCACAGATTACAGATTGACCTCTGTTCGTAAATGACAGTTTGTGCGTGTTAATAACCTATCCATTGAATTTGACGTTTTCTTTGATCGGTGTAAACAATCTCAATCGTAATCTTAGAAATTCCTCAGATTTAGCATTGGTTTTACGGATTTGGTTTCTAAAAATGGCAGTGTCGATATTCTCCAGCAGTGATAGTGACAGTGATATGGAGGTATTGGCACAGTTATCAGATTGAGACAGTACAGATAGTGACGCGGGTGAAGAGTTACGACGCCGACGCGCTACTTCAAGGAGAATTAAAAGGGTGAACTACATGCAGAGTCTGGATGATGCTGACTTTACATTTAGGTTTAGGTTATCGAAAACTGCAGTTAATTGCCTGTTGACTGAAATTATGCCTGTTGTCCGTGTAACCTCATCAAGGTGTTTAAAAGTTACGTAATATAAAATGACCAGTAGAAAATTTTATACTACTTATATTAAAAAATCTGTAAAAATGATTGCAGAAACCACGGAGTACCACCGCTTCATCAACTCTTGATGACATTAAGATTTTATGCATTAGGCACTATGCTGATTTCCGTAGCTGATTTTGTTGGAGTATCAAAATCGACAGCAGGCAGAATAATACGGGACATTTCATCAGCAATCGCCTACTTCTATGATAAATATATTTTTATGCATAGTGGAGCTTCAGAAAAATTCTACGAGATGGCTGGATTTCCCCGGGTTCTAGGAGCAATTGATTGCACACATATTCGTATACAATCTCCATGTACTTATTTACTTTTGAAATATAATTTTTAGTGCCTGTTAACATACCTATTTGACTGACAAAACTTCTTTCAGGTAAAACATTAGGTGAAGAATATAGGAACCGGAAGGGTTACTTTTCTCTCAATGTTCAAGCTGTCTGTGATGCTGATTTGAGGCTTATGAATATGGTTGCTCGCTGGCCGGGATCTGCCCATGATGCAACTATTTTCAACAATTCTATTTTAAGAGGTAACAATGCCACTACCTATCTGGTTTTTAGCTAGTTAATAAAATATAATATTGAAACTTGGTTCTATACTTTTACAGCACAATGTGATGCAGGACTGTTAAATGGCTGCTGGCTTCTTGGAGATAGTGCCTATCCAAATAGAAGCTATCTACTGACACCTCTATTAAATCCAAGGAGTGAAGCTGAACGCAAATACAATGAAGCACACATTCGGACTAGAAATACAATTGAAAGGTAATCCTACTATTATTATAAACTTGAAAGTTTGTGAACATGTTTGATTGTTATTCGATCACTGAAAAATGTTTGAAAGGATTGTGATGACATTTGGCACACAGGTGAACCATATCATGAACAACAATTTTTCACTTTGTTTCTGGTACTTAATTCATTCTCACAGTTAACACAGACACAGTCAATCATAATTATTTTGCCCTAACTATTTGATTGTCTTGGTAATTATGATCTAATATAACAGTATGTTTTTTTTTTAGAACATTTGGTGTTTGGAAACGTAGATTCCCAGTTGTGGCACTCACTCTGCGTGTTTCATTGCCAGTTGTCCAGGCAATTATTACAGCCACTGCAGTATTACACAATATTTGTAGGCATAATAATATTGCAGAAGTTCCTCCCGAGGTTAACTTGGAAATAACAAACACAAGTGATGAAAATATCAGTCAAAATATGCATGAGCAAGATATCCAAACAAGAACAGAACTTATTAACAATTATTTTACATAAGTAGGTAAATAAAACATTATGTAACAATTTAACTGCTGCACCTTTGTTTTAATTGACATTGTTATTGAAATGTTTTTTTTTACCTAATTATTTTAGACCACAGCCACCTTAACTTCATTAGTGATGTTACTATTGTTCACATCTAATTTATATACAGGTTGTAGCAATAAAATCAACAACAGCCGAGCGCTCGAGTCGCGGTACCATCTACACGTCATACTGGGCGTGGCCTCCCCGCAGCGGCCGCCCCACCGTGCGCCGCCGAGCTCCGCCGGCCTGTATAAAACACGACGACCGGCGTGGCACAGATCTCATAGTCCGTTGGTTTAAAGCCTGCCTCTCGAAAGACTAGGTGTGGATTCAAATCCCACAAATTTTAACAGTGTGCGCGGCCAGTATTCACTGCGCTCTCGGTCTGCTTCGACTTTCCTGTTCGGACAGCTCTGAGAACCAGTCTTACGCTAGCACACGCACGGGGTCCCGCTCCCTGCACTACTAGGCTATAGTTTATGTACTTTGTGTTCACAATAAATAACGTTCCGTTGTAACTTGTGTTTGTTCGTACAAACCTGCTACAATCTGGCGCACAACGCGAGGCCGAATCCAGGCATCAAGATCGAAAGCTTACGTCGTCTTCCACATCGCGAAATCAAGATGTCCATGTCAAACGAGCAGTTCCAGCAACTCCTTAGCACCATCACGGCCAATAAACGGGGAACATTTGCATCTTGCACCTTCACGTACGACGGGAAAAAGAACTCGGATGCAGTAGAAGCCTTCTTAGCCGCAGCAACCGTTTTTAAGTCTACGGAGAAGATAAGTGACTCAGACGCACTGCAAAGTCTTCCACTTTTACTACGAGATGAGGCAGCAGTGTGGTGCCAGGGAGTGAAGACTGGTGTGACGCAGTGGGAAGATTTCTGCACTAAGCTCCGCCACACGTTCGCCCCGAGAAAACCATCATTCATGGTGTACTATCAAATCACACATGAAGTTCAGGACGCGATCGTTACGACAGAAGTCTTTATCGCCAGGAAAAGATCCCTGTTCTCATTGGCTCCTCCTCCAGCATTTACTGAATCGCAACAAATCGATTTAATCTTCCCGCTCATCCGGCTGGAAATAAGGAACCGCATGCCACGAGATACAGTGCCCTCATTCGACAAACTCCTGGAGACCGCACGAGGCATTGAAGAGACCCTACATGAGTACGCAGCAAGTTCGGAGACAGGCGAAATCAGGAACGCTCAGGGAAAGAAAGGGAAACTAAGGTGCACCTTCTGCAAAAACCCAGGACACACAGCAGATGTCTGTCGTAAGAAGAAGCGGGCTGAAGGCACTCTTTCTTCTACAGTGAAAGATGTCTCAGAGAGTCAAACCCAGGCACCATCTCTTTCCCAGCCGAAGTTCTCCTGTTATGGGTGTGGAGCACCTGGAGTTTATAGGAGTAATTGTTCCACGTGCAAGAAAAGCTCGTCGCCGGTCAAAAAAGAAGACGTCGGTTTCTGCGCCCTTGACGCTCATGAAGAGACGCACTCACGACCTGTGGTGTTCCTGGAGGTTGAGGGGGTAACGGGGACGGCATTCATGGACACATGTGCCAAGATGAGTGTTGCATCCTATAGCCTCTACCAGTCCCTGCTGAAGAGTGGATGCAAATTTGACGAGAAAACAGTGGATCTCACATTAGCCGATGGCATTAAGAGGGAGCAGGTGGTGCTTATGTGCAAAGCCATGGTAACCCTGAATACTCGTAAAATAGCCACCAGGTTCATCGTGCTGCAGGAAGCTCGGGACAACCGCACACTACTAGGCGTCGACTTCTTGCAAAAAGCGGGTGTGGTGATAAACATGCCTCAGTATACGTGGTCCTTCATTGACGAACCTGACTTGCAGTACGAGCTCTACCCGGAGGAATTCACCATCTTCGAATCCACCGTCATCAAGGAAATGATGATTTTGCCAAGTCCACTCAGCGCGATGACAGTGACAGACAGTGAGGATGCTGCTAGCATATCCAACACCATACCTACGCCTCCATCAACCCCTCCTCCAGCGATAATGGCCGCGGGTGAAGCAGCAACTCCAACAAAAGACCAATACGCAGACACAGGCTACAACTGTTTGGGATGCATGAAGGAGCCTCCTCGTGTAGCGCAATTTGTTCCATCAGACACTCAACTGAACCGAGCGCTCGGCGCATCCTGGACAGTCTCACCTAACACCTTATAAGACTGACCAATCCTTCCCTTGCGGTGGTAGGGCTAACACCCGCCTGGTTCGCGACCACCCTCCCACCGGAGTTCGGCGTCAAGCAGCCTGCTGTGTTTCGTCGACGCGTGGAAGTACCAGTGCCTCAGGGCATCTTCTGGGCACGCTCGCTTTCATCATGGACCTCATCTATCGCTTTCCATCAGGCGTGATCGAGGTCAAGAGCTAGCCCATTCATAAATAAAAAAAAAAAAAAACTGGCGCTGATTGATCTAACTTCCACACCACCAAGCAAGAAAAAGCCTCGACTGTTCGATGGGTACTCTCCAAGCTTCACAGACTTCATGTTGCGAGATGCTCAAATAAATGTTCATCGAGAAAACGCCGAGCTATCTCCACAGAGTAATAGCCTCTTTGATGCGAACAATTGGGACGTTCGCATAGACTCGATCGACGTGGTAGTACATATTACTCCGGACCAGGTTAAACTAGTCGATCAGCTGCTGGAGAGGAACAACGACGTTTTCAATACGAAGCGAGAACCTACGAAACTGATTGAGCACACAATCAAGACAGTGGATGATAAACCGATTTCGGTCCCCCCGTACAGATTATCACCACCTCGGAAAGAAGCTTTGCAACGAGAGATCAAGGCAATGTTAGCGGATGGCATCATTCAACCATCTGCGTCACCATGGGCGGCCCCTGTAGTGCTGGTACCGAAGGCTAACGGAAGCATACGAGTCTGTATAGACTATCGCCGACTAAATGCAATAACTGTACCCGACCCATATCCTATTCCAAGGATTGATGATCTCCTACACGAAGCGAAACCAACGCCCTACATGTCCCTGCTAGACTTGAAAGCTGGGTACTGGCAGATTGGCGTTCGAAAAGAAGACCAGGACAAGACTGCATTCATCACACCTTTTGGCGTGTACAAATTCACTCGTATGCCATTTGGTTTACGGAACGCTCCAGCAACATTTCAGCGACTCATTGACCGCATGCGAGTAGGTACGCCGGACGTGAAGCTATTGGCATATTTAGATGACCTGGCTATATTTTCGCAAACGTTTGAACGACATTTAGAAGACTTGCAAAAGGTATTCAATCAGCTAAAAGAATTTGGACTTACCGCGAATCGAGAAAAATGCCATTTCTGTTGTTCCACTATCAAATACTTGGGACACTATATCACGCCGAACGGTCTACAAGTGGACCCTGAGAAGACTGCAGCTATCGCAAAGCTACCCACGCCCTCCAACCTGAAACATCTAGTTGCATTTCTGCAGACGTGCTCGTGGTATAGGAGATTCATAGAGAATTTTGCGAAGATTGCAGAACCCCTGACTCGCTTAACAAAGAAGAATGTTAGCTGGGAGTGGACAGAGGAACAGCAAAACGCCTACAATGAGTTGAAGTATCGTCTTACTTCTGCTCCAATTTTGAGACAAGCCGATGAAACCGAACCGTACGTCATCAAAAGTGACGCCAGCTCTTATGCAATAGGAGCAGTTTTGGTCCAGGGGGAGGGTGAAGACGAACATCCTGTAGAGTTCGCTAGTCGTCTTCTGACATCCGCTGAACGGAATTATACAACCACCGAAAGAGAGGCGCTTGCTGTAGTTTGGGCGGTATCAAAATTTCGCGGATATATCGAAGGGCTGCCTGTCACCGTAATCACGGACCATCAAGCCCTGAAATGGCTCATGTCACTAAAGACGCCTACGGGTAGGTTGGCGAGATGGGCCCTACAGCTGCAGGCGTTCAACATTACCATCAAATATGCTCCTGGGAAAACAAACGTCGTCGCTGACTTTCTCTCCAGACCGCCGTGTAATAATGAGACAGTAGGAACCTGTGGTATTTGTACAGTGACCATCGATATGCCCCTGCGGAGTCCCGCTGAAATTAGAGATGAACAGCTAAAAGATGAAAGATTACAACAGATAGTGAAGGACCTAGAAAGCCTGAACAATGACGAAAAAGCGGTATACTGGAGCAACAAGGGCTACCTGATGAATAATGGGCTACTCTACCGTCACAGTCCCCATTCAGATTCCGAAGAGGCCCAATTGGCAGTACCCGAACATGAGTGGGCCAATATATTGACTGGCCTGTTGGTCTAGTGGTTAGTGACCCTGACTGCAAAGCCGGAGGTCGTGGGTTCGATTCCCACCCAGGACAAACTTTGTGTGATGAGCATGATTGTTTGTTCTGTGTCTGGGTGTAATTTATCTATAATATGTATGTATTTATAAATTATATAAGTATGTATATCAGTTGTCTGGTTACCATAACACAAGCTCTGCTTAGCTTGGGATCAGATGGCCGTGTGTGAGTTGTCCCAAGATATTATTATTATTTCCTTTATTCTTTTGTACAATACATATAAATTACATTTTTAAATATTAAAATACAAAGTTATAAAAATATTTAAAAATATAAAAAATAGTAGCCCACCGGTATCGGGAACAGGGTTATTATTATTATTATTTATTATTATTATTATAACATATCACGACAATACCTTGGCCGGTCATTACGGTTCAGATAAAACCTACCGCCGAATCTCAACAAGGTATTACTGGACTGGCATGAGAAAATACATTGAGAGTTATACAAAGAATTGCCTGGAGTGTCAGCGTTACAAGTCATCGAATCAGAAACCTGCGGGGTTGCTCCAAACTACTGTGATGAATCAAAGATTCGAAGTCATTTCCTTTGATTTGTTTGGTCCACTACCAACCTCTCTAGATGGCAAAACGTGGATTTTCATCGTGCAAGACGTGGCAACGCGATGGGTGGAACTCTTCGCCTTACAGCAGGCCACAGCAGAAAATTGCGCCGTGACTCTGATCAACGAAATATTCCTTCGCTTCGGTTTTCCTCGTCGGATGATCAGTGATAATGGACCCCAATTCATCAGTGCCGTCATGCAACAGGTTGCTTTTACAATGAACATCAAACATGCCTTCACTCCTGTGTATCACCCAGAGACGAACCCAGTGGAGAGGAAGAACAGGGATTTAAAACCCCAGTTAGCTATCCTAGTCAAGGATAAGCACAGAGAATGGCCGGAGCACCTCCCAAGTATTAGGTTTGCGATGAATACCGCGAGCAGCCTATCAACTGGATTCACGCCGGCATTCTTAACGTTTGGCAGGGAACTGAGAACACCAGATGACGCATCCCATGATTTCAGAAAGATTCTACAATCCGAGAACTTCGTCCCAGAGATCACCCCAAAATTGATGCAATTAGCCAATACCCTGCAACAAGCTCGAGAAATTCAGGAACATGGCGAAGAACGACGTAAGAAGTACGTTGATAAACAGCGGCGAGAAGATCCGGGTTACAACCCTGGTGAACTGGTACCTGCTACAACCCATACATTGAGTAATGCCTCACGGGGTGTAAGTAACAAATTCGCACCACGACGTGATGGACCCTACATTATCAAGAAACGGCACGGTCCATCCTCTTACGAAATTGCTGATCCACAAAAGTCGGACGTTGCGATTGGGGTATATCACTCCTCAGCTTTGGTGCCTTATGTCGGAGAGTCAACCATGCTACCAGCTCCTGTACAGCCCCTGCGGAAGAGAGGACGACCACGAAAGCAAACCCTGGAGCATGGCAGTGACACCGGACAAGCGAAGAAACTGGGAGAACCCAAGGACACGCCTCCACTTGCTGGATCATTGCCGGGACGACTTCAGATCCAGAGGGGGAGACTGTAGCAATAAAATCAACAACAGCCGAGCGCTCGAGCCGCGGTACCATCTACACGTCATACTGGGCGTGGCCTCCCCGCAGCGGCCGCCCCACCGTGCGCCGCCGAGCTCCGCCGGCCTGTATAAAACACGACGACCGGCGTGTGCGCGGCCAGTATTCACTGCGCTCTCGGTCTGCTTCGACTTTCCTGTTCGGACAGCTCTGAGAACCAGTCTTACGCTAGCACACGCACGGGGTCCCGCTCCCTGCACTGTACTAGGCTATAGTTTATGTACTCTGTGTTCACAATAAATAACGTTCCGTTGTAACTTGTGTTTGTTCGTACAAACCTGCTACAAGGTTAATTTTTATTTTTGTTTAGCCTCCTATTTATATTATGAATGTGAGAACACTGTAGACTCCACAGATTCATAAGTTCCATTTTGTTAATTTTTAGTCAATTTGACACTATCCTCTTATACCTAATATTGTTAATCAATGGAGTTTCTTGCTGGATCTTCTCCAAAGGAAACAACCAATTGGAACTGTGTAGAAGCTTCTGACATTTTATAAGTGCACATGTTGGCCTATGTGAAATAAATAAAATTACATTTAAAAAAATTAAGTTTAATTTTGGTTTACAAACTAACAAAAAATATAATATAGGTATATTTGCATGGTACTGAGAAAGTTTGTTTAGATGCAAAATACACAAGTTTGTTTTTAACATTAATTTGATAATTGCTCTAATTCTACTTTCAGTCTATCATTTTCTAATTTAATATTTCATTTTCTAACAAAATATTTTGATATTTTGCATCTAAACAAAGTTTCTTAGCTATACAGGGTGAAATCGAATAGATGCGACAAATTTAAATATACAATATTACGTGTAGTCAAGAAAATTTAGAACATATCAAATGTTAAATTAAAAAATAATTTATCAGTGTTACGAAAAACGTTAAAATAATTAAAGTATCAAAGAATTTCGCGTACTACCGTTTTCGTGTAGTGGGCACGATTTAGGTACATTCTCGTTATGAATTAATCGCGCCGCCCCCGTCCGCCCGGCCTCCCGCGCATCTCTTTCCCGCGCGCACGATTAATAAAAAAATTGTGAAACCAAATTTCCCTTCATACTTTTGTCGGCTTAGGACGATCAAAAATACAATAAAAGTAAATAGTAAAACAACGTTTTAGTATGAGGTATAACCTGAATAATGTTTGTTACAACAACAAATCAATTATTGTATTTTCGGCGTATTTAAAAAGTTGGAATCACAGTATTTACAATAAATCAAATCAGTACACTTACGTGTATTTTAATAATTGTTCAAAATGTCCACCTCCATTTTGTAAACACAATTGAGCACGGCGCCGCAAATTGTCCTTAAGTTTTATTAATACTGAAGTTTGTGATTTTACAGTTTCGAATGCACTCCTGATTTTGTTTTTTAGCTCGTCTAAAGTTTCAGACTCGCGTTCGTAAACGAGTCTTTATTTCTCCCCACAAATAAAAGTCTAACGGTGTTAGGTCAGGTGACCGTGCCGGCCATGCTACGGGTCCGCCGCGACCTATCCACCTATCACCGTATTCACTTCGGAGATAAGCCCGCACTTCACTGAAATAATGAGCCGGAGCTCCGTCCTGTTGGAAGTACATACCGGCAAGATACGACACGGGCACATCTTGTAATAGTTCAGGCACTGCATTTGTTAAAAGTTCTAAATAACGTGCACCGGTCAACCTGTCATTAATGAAGATCGGCCCAATAATTTTATCATTAATTATCCCAGCCCATACATTCGCACTAAATCGCACTTGGAAAGCGTCCCTCCGTGTTACGTGTGGGTTGCGACCGCGAGCACTCCACCAATGTTCATTATGAACGTTAAACAGTCCAATTCTTGTGAAGGTGGCTTCGCCACTCCATAAAATGTTGTGATGAAGATTTTATAACAACCATTCATAAAATTGTCTCCGCGGACGATAGTCGCTGATGAGATAGACGCTGAAAATGATAGGGATACATTCCAGACGTGTTTAGTAACTTCCATGTGAAGTACTGGCTCACATTGAACCGCCTGGCTGCCTGTCGGGTGCTGGCCTGAGGATTTTCTTGAAAAAATCGCTGTACCATACGGTACATGCGCCTTGGGTGTACTGGCGGTCTTCCACCACCCCGGGCATGTGCCGGCACGTGTACACTTCCGAAGTCCAGCATGTTCTGAGTGATTCTTAGAATTCTTCCCAATGAAGGTGGAATCACATTGGGATATTTTAGCCGAAATCTCCGCTGCGTTTCACGTAGATTTCTTACGGTGTTGTACCACACGACGATATCGAGATACTGTACGTTTGTTAACGGTTCACGACTATTTCGTCTCGTCCTAGGCATTTTTATGTCACAAACACAAGACAACAATACAAATTATTCGCATAAGTAAAGTAGGATTTGTGGAATGCGCGCGCGGCCGTGACCTACAAACGTTTTAGGACGACTAATGAACGAAGGAAGGGTGGGCGGCGGGGCGGTCGCCGGGAAGGGATGTCAGCGCTGGCGCTCATGCGAGGTTTGGCAACGTCGCGCGATACTTGCACTAGAAAATAGGCAAAATTAGGTAAATGACCGCTATGAACGGCAACGTTTAATAACATGAGTACTCCACGACGATTATTGAGCACTGCGATGAGTCGGACGAAATTTTTTGATACTTTAATTTTTCTTATTTATTTTGCATATTAATTATTTTGCTGGAATACCGCTAATTCGTACTTAAATAAAGATAATAACATCAATGGACCATTTTAAAACGATAGTCACGTAATTTTTTTTAACGATTTAGATTGTAGAAAAAACAGTTTATAATTACTATGTTCCTGTAATTGAAGCTCCCATTTCTTTTTGTCGCATTTATTCAAAGTCATCCTGTATAGTATTCAGTTAGAGCAAGATTCCTGGACGCCTTGCCCTCATCTGCTTTCAATTTCTTCTTCCCTGGAAAAGAAAAAGGTTTTATTATGCTAACTATCAGAAATAGTATGTTCAGCTCACCACATACCAGTTCACTTGTTAGTATAAAATTTTTTATAAAAAGGTTTTTATAAAAATGTGTATGCAAATACATGGACGCTACCAACAAACTTCCCCAACTCTTTTCCCGGGTTGGTACCTGTTTTTCTGTTTCCATATTGTTTCTATTTTAAATGTGTGACTGTGTATGTCATCATCATCATCTCCCTAGCCTTTTCCCAACTAGGTTGGGGTCGGCTTCCAGTCTAACCGGATGCGGCTGAATACCCGTGTTTTACATGGAGCAACTGTCTATCAGACCTCCACAACCCATTTGTACTCAGCAACACGGTACACGTTACACGTGTGACTGTACATGAATAAATAAGAAAAAGTATTATGTAAGAAAGTTTGAAGCTGAAACTTTGATATTACAATATATAACCTTTACCTTTTCATAAACTAACTACCTATAATAATTAGTTAACAATAATCATTACCTGTTCTTGGTGTACTTAATGTAAGCCTCTTAGGTGTGGTTAGTTTTATAGTTGGACCAGCACCACCTGTCAGCGCACATCCTGACGCTTCATACACATCTAGAGACTCTGGTATTAAAGTACATGTACCAGTGTCATTAGAGATTGTGTTTGAAGTATTTGTGTCTATGAACACTGGCATTGAACTACTCATACCTGTGTCTATCGACACTGGTACAGATAGTGAGCGTTCTAAGCCATTTGTATAGTTTATTGGTAACACCTCAGCCTGTCCCCCAATAAGCCCATCACCACTACCATCACCATCACCACCAAAATAAATGTCTGGCTCCTTGTCACCACCAAATGGCACAATAAAACCACTGGCTGTACTCCCTAGTAAATCTGCCACTCTGTCCAGTACATCATCAGGGGGTATATATTCCGGTGTGCCACCACCAGTCTGCAAAAATAAAATTTATTAGTTGAGTATAGGTATTGATTGCCCTAATAATAATCTTTAAGAAAGTAATAAGACTTACTTGGATGCGGTTCATTCTTATTTTAGTACTGCGTTTACGAGCGTTCTTTTTTAAATTCTCCCATTTCAAACGCAGCTGCTGTGGTGTCCGACGAACCGTGGCAGTGGCATTAAAGCGATTCGCTAATCGTAGCCATTCTTCTGTCTTCATTTTGTTGTTGGTGGCGTTGGTAGTTTTTGATAGAATTACTTTGCTGTTTTCTATCAAGCCCAGCAAAGATTTCGTCTCCTCTTTCGATAGGAGTTTGCCTCTCACCTAAAATAAGGAATAATCATTGTTAAAACTGTTTACGAAAAGTAATATGCGCACACAATCAATTCTAAATAACGAATCGATACACCTCCATGACAATAAATAAAGTAAAACAAAATCACTTACCACTTCCGAGTCCATAGCTCAAATTTCTATATTTTCTATCGTATCAGTCAAAATCTAACATATAAACTAACAAGCAAACAAAGAAACTTAGTATTGGCGGCAAGCACCGCGTCAAATCAATTGCACTTGTAAATAAAAACAAACACCCGCCGAGCTACCACAGACAAAAAATCGCGTCCCAGTCCTTTTGCGTTACGTTCCATTTTAATCGAAACATTAGAATTTTTCACCATTTTAAACTCAACGTTTCGATGTTAATCGTCCTAAAATCTTAAGTAAACAGATGTGTCGATAATAAAAGAAATCCTACAATAAATTATAAAGCCTGTTTATGCATAGTTATTTTAAATTATATATAAATTAACGATGAATACTCATGGATTTTGCATAAAACGAAATGATCAAGAGGGAATGGATTTCCGGATATCTGCGGATTGAGCAAGAGATGGATTGTGTTTTTTCGATATTGGCACTTGGATTGGAGATCGATCCATAGATTGGTATATATCTGCGATCGATTTATATCGTAGATTACGGATATATTATTAATTTTGGCCGTAAGGCGCGTCGGCGTGACGTATGCGCACACGCATTCCTTTGCCGCGGATTCGGAACCCGCCGATCGCCAGTCCCGATCTACCTCAGACGCCGGACGCACGCTCGCTTGCGCTATTTTTGTGATCGCGGTATACCCGCGCTAAACCGCTCTGTGTAGTGTGAACTCCTTCTTCTTGCTTACTGCTTGTGCATCCACGCTCGCTACTGTGCCTTCGTTAATTGTAAACGTTATTGTGTGGTGTGTGGAACATTAAAGTGTTGGACTGCCAAGGAGGACTATTATTTCTTCAGACCCAGTAAGTCTACCCTCACACAACAATCACATAACCAAATACACATAATTTATCATTTATCATAGAATCCATCATGCTTGTCACTCAGCAGCTTGCTGACATCGGCAAGGTCATAGAAGACCAAGAATAGGCGGAAATTCTATTGAGTGGCTTACCTGCTGAATATGATGCGTTAGTGTCCAACCTATAGACTGCTTGCATTACGTCTAGTTTGTCAAGTGAGCTGGTACGTACCAGACTGCTGCAAGAGGAAGCCCGAAAATCTAGCAATGCCGTTGCTGATGCTGGTACAGTGTATATGTCGGAAGGAAAAAGTGAGAAGAAATGCCATTATTGTCAGAAGACTGGACACTTTAAGGCGAAATGTTTAAAGTGGAAGTGGGACAAAAAGAAGACAAATAAGGAAGAGCAAACTTTTTTCGCTACCGAATTTCTTGCCAAGGACCAGGACTGGATTGTCGATAGTGGGTGTAGCTCTCATATGTGTTATAATAAAAATATAATGATAAATATGACAGATAAATGTTCAAATAAGGAAATTGTGATGGCAAATGACAGCAACTTTATTCTGAGAGATCTGGAGAAGTTATATTAATTACAACACAAAATGTGGTAAAAAAAATATCAAGTGTTTATTATATCCCACATCTTTCTACCAATTTAGTATCGGTTAGCAAACTCACTGATAAAGGTTACGTTGTTGTTTTTAATGCTAAGAGCTGTTTCATTTATGAGACTTGTAAAATTTCTGGCAACCCAATAAGTACTGCTACAAAAGTCAATGGCATTGTCGTTCAAAACAGACATTTTTGAATATTGCTCATCCCCCAAAGCACATAGATTTAAGATGAAAATCATTTTGTCCAAATAAACCGTTTACATACACTTTTGAATTGTTAAGGTCAGTTAGTCAAAAACATAAAGCTACATTCCAAAGCGTAGATCTCTATGGAAAAGAACATGCAAGAAAATCCATGGCCATTCTTTTAAATCATGAGCCCTGGACATGTGAAAATTCCCAATTAAAAAATAAATCTTATGTAATGTAAATAACATTAAATTCGCGGCACAGCGGAGTGCTCGTGTGTTTAGAAAAATACTGGTTACATTCTATTCTATTTTTGTTTATGGCAAAGTCGAACCGTCTAGTTCAGCACTGTTACGACGCAAGAACCAGAATTGTTCAAGACCGACCAAGTCCGACGTCCAAGGCGACAACAACAATCCGAACAAATCAGAGATTTCTTTTTACGATTTTGGACTCGAAACCCTGTCATAGACTTGAAAGACCTTTTATGCGACCGAATACCCTAGCGAACGACAATGCTGTTAAGAATCGTGTGGGAGTCATACTCTGACGGAAAATCTTAACACCGTTACAGAAAAACGCGTCATCAGTGCAACGCCATCTATTTGATCATGTAGTAAACTGACAATAGTTATTTGTTATACAAGAGTGCAAAGTTGCTTTTTAACCGCGTGTTCAATTTTGATGACCGAGCACGCTCAGGATTCTAATTTTGAATCACTCGCTGCGCTCGTGATTCAAAATTAGAATCCTGAGCGTTAGCGAGGGAATCAAAAGAGCACGAGGTGAAAAATCTTTGCACACGAGTGCAACACGTAACTTTTCATTCCACCTCAGCGAGGAAATGACTAAATGCAAAAAAAAAACGTTTACGATCACAAGTTATTTTTTCAGTTAAATTTTTACAAAATAATACTAAGGTATAATTAAGAAAATTTTAAAGTAACGTTGCTACAGTTATTTAAATTGAGTGTAATATTTTTGTTTGGTACTGTAATATTGGTGTTAGTCACTTGTGTACTGTTTTTCGGTAAACTATCTGTCATACTTAATAGTTGTACTGATTCATCGGATTCCCTTGGCGTGAATGTTGGAGAGAGAGGGAGATGGTTAGGTGTTTCATAACGGCTTATTTTTGATGTAGAAGGGCCAGTCCAAGGATCTGATTGAGGCTCTTTCAGTGTAATGGCTCCTACGATGCCTTCACATATTTTAGACTTATTTTGGATGGAATCCTCTATGTATCCCTCTACAACTGCATTGGACTTCCAGCCTCCGTGGCGCTTAAGGGACAGGAGATCAGCTCCGGAATCAGCCAAAAGTGTGGCTGAAGTTCGTCGGAAACAATGACCCGTGTACAACAGGGGTTCTGGAAGTTCAAGAAATGTTGCTATTTCTCGTGGGATACTGCCAATTTTATTAGTACCCATAGGCTGTCTAACACACTTTCCATTGCGATACTGTAGAAAAAATCGATTGATTGAAGTGTTAGGCGGGCGTAAAGCTTGATATTTCTCAACAATCGTTACGTATTCCTTGCGAATGATGAAGTTGCGGTCTCTTTTTGTCTTTGTATTAGGTAAATTAATTAAAAGTAAGTCATCTGAATGTTTCTCAATGTTTTTGACATTAAGTTGTGTTAGTTCATTAGTTCGACATGCTCCGTTTATTCCAATAATAAGAATAACCTGTAACGTAAAGAGTATTGTAGTAGATAAATGAAAAAAAATTGATATGAACGCATAATTATGCCTATCATCATCTACTAAGTATACTATTTAATTGAGATTAATATACTTAAGTAGATACTGAATGTACAACTGACTTACTTTTGCCGCCAAATATACGGAATCGGGTGCTTCGTTAAGAAACTTTTCAATATCAGATACTGTGAAAACCTTCGATTTTTTTGGTTGATGACCAGATGAGGCTCTTTTTAAAAATGCCACTTATTTAGGATAGGTATCGATATGTATGTCTTTTTTCATCTTTATTGTTGCTTTTAGCATCGAATACGTACTCCATAGAGTGCTTGCTTTCTTGTTCTGACGCATCAGGTACAGCTGTTGGAGCAGTTTTGTGCAATCAAAATATGAAACCAGTAGCTTATGCTAGTAGACCACTCAATAAAGCTGAACTAAACTATCCAACTATACAAAAAGAGCTATTAGCAATTGTGTGGGCAGTGAAGTATTTCAGGCCTTACATTTACGGAAAAACATTCACAATTATGACCGACCACAGACCATTAATATATCTATTCTCAATGAAAGATCCATCAAGTAGGCTAACTAAGTTCAGATTAGCGCTCGAAGAATACGATTATAAGATATTGTATATAAAAGGGAAGGATAATAGTGTTGCAGACGCGTTGTCTAGAATAATAATAACATCAGATAACTTAAAACAAATGAATGAAGAAATTATGTTAGTGATGACTAGAGCGCAAAAACGGCGTTTAGAATTAGACAAACAAGTAAATGACACACCTCTTCTCAGTGGACCCGACGACTCGTGGCTCGTGGTTAAATATTTCGAACCGGGACACACGTTTATGTCTGCAGACAATTTTCATCATCAGGTTGAAAATCAGCTTCAAAAAGCAAAAAAAGTGTATGATTTTTCCGATTTTATTGATTGCGTACAGTTAGCAAATTCAGGTAAAGTTAATGTTAAGCCCATGGAAGTTTCCGATTTTTTTCAATACAAAGATCACTCATCTCAGTATAAATTAAAAAAATGTGAAGAAAGAACCTATTTAAAAGATATTGTTTGTGTCGAAGTAAAAAGAAATCGTATGACACTACTTGCTAAGACAAGTCATGATGGAAATACGTTGGAAATAGATTTTCTGAAAAGTCAATTAATAAAACAATCTGCTGTACCTGAGCCAGTAAGAAATCAAAAGCCGCGAGGAATAACATTGGAGAGAAAGACTGGTATACTAAAAAAACTAGCTAACATAATACCTGAAAACAGACTGCTGTTTTGGCAAAATCTGCCTGTAAACGATGCCTCTGTAGATCTCATTGCAAATAGAGAGTCTGCAGAATGAAGATATATATGTTTTTTTTTATAGGATTTTTTCTTTGGATGTTTTTTTTAAGTTTACAATCTTAGATTTTGTTTGATAGCTAGTATTTAAATAATGTTTTCAACGTTTTAATAATGTTGTTTAACCTGTCCGGCCCCGGCGACACACCGGTGTGTCGCGAATTAATCGCGAATTTAATGTTTATTTACATATACATAAGATTTACTTTATATTAGGGAATTTTCACATGTTGGGCCGGAGTGGTTGGTTTTTATATTAAGAACATACCTGCATATAATGATCTGCCTTATTGGAATGTGATAAGTAAATAGTTAACTAGTTTTTGCTACTAAGTCATGCCAATGAAAACAAAGACTGAATATTAGAATTACATTGAAAGAGTCTGATTTAATTTAGAAATTAAGAAAGCGCTAAATGGTTCCTAGATGATGCTTAATTAATGTTAATTAACAGTCTGGCTGAATTTTGTTATTTTTAGTTAATAATGTCGTGATAATTATTTTCTTATTAAAACTGAATTTGCAAAAACATGTTTTTTTTTATTTCACCCTAATGCTGCATATTTAAGAACATGAAGTAGGTTTTAAACATCCGTATAGTTTACTCAATACTTTATTTGCATTCCACGATGTAAAAACTTAGGTCGTAGCTAAGAGACTAAAAAAAACCTTAACCTTAAAATGCACCTATATAAGTCCTTGAGAAGACACAGAACACTTCAACTTAGTTTCGAGCATATAATAATGGCAATAATTACTAAAAAATAATGCAGTAATCGACTTGTGCTACGACATAATGCAGTAATACGCGCAAGTGCTGCATTTAGTTTTAGTATCCTGTGACTCGGAAACGACCTGATACTAAACCGAAACGCAGTAATACGTATTATAATTGCATATATTAGTAAATTAAATAAAGGAAAATTATCTTGTAAAAGCTTGATTTTTTTCCGAATTTTTAGATATATATTATGACCAATAAAATACGAATATCTTGCTCAGATGATATGAAATATGTTTTTTGCGTTTATCTCGTAACCGCCATTTTGCGATTACTGCATTCTTAGTTATGACGGCAGTGTGATGAATCTACCCTTTGATCAACCTGTAGATACTCGTATTAATGACGATCAAGCGACAGCAGATATTGGATCTAACTGCTCGTTATCTATCAATGAAATAATTGATACTGTTGAAATAATTGATACGATGGAGCTTCCAATAATTAGCGTACAACAATTGGAAGAATATTTACCAACAAATGAGAGTAGTTCTACAAATGAACCTAAAATAAAGATATTAGAAGAGAGGAGGTTCTTTCCAAAATCAAAAAAGGTCTTAACTGAAATTTATCATAACTCCGTCGACAATATCATTCCAAGCACTCAATGTTGCAAAATTCAAACAAAGGGTATCCAATGTCAGAAATGTCTTACGACCATCTCGGGACGAAAAGGGACATGTATGGTTTGCAAAAATAAACATTGCAGCGAATGTATTGGTCAGCAAATATATCCTGATTTTATATGCGATCCATGTCTAGAAAGCTAAAAAATAATGTAGGTATTAATTTCTTCAGTGCCTAGTATGAAATTACTTCCATGATAATTTCTTTCTCAATTCTAAAGCAATCCTATCCAAATTTTAAGCATCTTTGCAGTTATTATAGTATATTCTAATGTGGTATCGATTTAATACAAGGTTTGATAGCGTAATATTTGTTGCACCTTTACTGACTTTATTCATTTTTTTTTTCAGATTGAAGTCCTACATAAGCTACAGCATGGTTACTTATTACGATGTTGATAAAATTCTAGCAAGATATGATTTTGTACAGTGTTACTACAATCATATTAAATGGCCTTGGCCTGTAACTCACTTTGTCAGAACTGAATACATATGCTATGGATGTCGAGAGGAGCTACATACGAATTATGCACAAAGACCGACGCATTTAATGCTAGCCATGACTAGAACTGATATTTTTTACTTATTGCAAACTTCATATTTTTGGTGCAATGACTGCCAACTATGTGTTTACGATCATTTTCCTGCGGAGGAATGTGTAATTTGTTGGAAATAGTGACTCTTTTTTATTTTCATCTTAGTTTTCTGATTTATAATTTGCTTTAAGATTCGAAATCATGTAATTTTTTTGTGTCCGCATAATAATACATGGTGCCCATGACGAGTGCCAGTTTTGATTTATTGTTAGCAAATTCTGTAATACTTTCATTGAATATATTAGTCAATTCATTATGATAAATCTTAAATATTATTTTAGGTATAAATACCTTTCTGTTGTTTTTTTGTTACTATTTGTGGTTTCATTTATAGTAGGTTCAATTACAGCCTTTATTATTTACTTGATTATTTAGTAACTGTCACAGCCACCTATTTTTATATTATTTTTTGTTACAAGTATAATATTAACGACTGACAAATTATGTAGAAGATCTCAAATTTAACCTTGATCTCAAGTTTTTAGAGTAATTAATATTATTAAAATTAAAATAAAAGTATATTAAGCGTTATTTAATTTTTGATAAGAGAAAAAAGTGCCAAAAATGTTGTGATATTATAATTATGCAACACCTAGTAGGTGTACACTTTAACTGAGACCAATGTTGACTTCTAATAATAATAAAATGTTTAATAAAAAAATAACTGATTATAGAATGACACAATTTATACTGCTTAACCTGTCCGGCCCCGGCGACACACCGGTGTGTCGCGAAGTAATCGCGAATTTAATGTTTATTTACCTATTACATAAGATTTATTTTATATTAGGGAATTTTCACATGTAGGGCCTGACCGGTGTCTGTTAATTTTATAGGAATTAGGAAATAAACAATGGCTGTAAAAAATACTTTAGGTATTACGTGAGTTGTAAAAGTAACAATTAATTCAATTTGTGATTGTTTTGATAATTGAAATTTGATCTGATTTGTGAAATAAGTATAAGTAATATAAAACATTTAAAATATATTTCGGTTTTATTTTATTCTATCGCATTATATTTCTCTCAAAAATTTAGTCATGTAAGCCCAGCCTTACAAAAAATGGACTGTCAGTTTTGCGATTGTCCTGTGTTTTACGACGAGGGATTTCTTAGTTTTTGTTAATTCTTAATATGAAAGGGTACAAATTATTTAATTTCAATATTTAAAATAGCAATGTATATTTCGAAAGCAATAATGTAGTGTCCCGGTGAAACTACTTAACCATTACAATATCGAAAAAATAACGGTTACTAACATCAGTTGTGGCAAAACCGAACTTAACATTAGCTTGACATTCACATGTTATTAAGCTTTTCACTATTATGTCGTGTTTTAAAAATATATATATTATTATCTTTAAAATACAATTATTAGAATTTGTGTGTTTTCTCAAAGTTGTAAGATATGTAGCTTTTAAGATAGTCGCAAAACTGTCATTTTTTTCCACAGAGTCAGTTTAATTTTACGATTTCTCGTAAAATAGCATATTAATGAAGAAAATAAATATCATTTCATAAATTACAATACATCTACGTTATATTGTAATAAAAAAAACATCGAAAATATCACATTTAAAATCTGACAATAAATTCGGTCATGGTACACTTTTTTGTGAAAACGCGTGCCCCGATAAGATATCTGTGTCTGAGTTACGAAAGTATTTTGGAATACTAATATTTATGTCAGTGTATCATTATCCCAGCGTGCGATCGTACTGGAATAATAAACACGGCTTTGTAGCTATCAAAGAAGCAATGCCAGTGAACAGGTTTGAGAAGACAAGGCAAATACTGCATTTCATCATTTGTAAGGGTTGTATTTTATGGAGGTTGTTTGCCCCTTTCAATTGACACCCCTTTCACCCCGAGGAGACTCGTGGTTTTCTTTAAATTTGCGTTTGAAGTTACGTGCAACGGAACATATTTTTTCATCATTATAGGAAAAATATATATTCTGTGAACGTGAAACGGAACGTTTTCCGCCATTTTGTTATGACTGGTGACAGTGTTGACGTTTGTCATTCCGTTTCTCTCGCAGTTACGTGAATGTTCTTTTGGTGTTTTTGGTGTATTTTTAATGGATTTCCGACGACTTTGGCTGCGCTATTGGACTCTGATATCCGCTACACTCGATTCACTTTGGCTACTACCCCTGGACTTCCGATCTTGCAATATCGATTTGACCTTGGCGTGTTTCCTGGACATTTTGGTGCGATTCGGATTGGAACTGTCGAAATGGACCCAAGTCAGCCTCAAGGTAATTATTAATCTTATTTCTAGCTAAAACAATCAGTATTCAATCTCCAATTTAACAGTTTTACTATAAAAAAATAACATGTCCATCATTTTGTAGGTGGTGATGACGTGGCTGTCGAGATGGACCCTTCTCAGCCATCTTGTAGTCGGGACACTTTGAGTGGGACCCAAGGCGGCGATGACGAGCCATCTACTAAACGGAGGTTGTACTCCGAAGAAGTTCGAGCTATGTGGAATTTAGCAAAACTTGTGCACGAGTTGGGGACGCGCGAGCAGTGGCAAAGGCAATAGCCTTTGCCGAGGAGCAAAACCTTGTACCTACGTCCAGAGGGAAGCTGTGGTAATTTTTCAATTGAAGCAGCAACAAGGAAAAGGGAAGATTGGTGGTCCAGGAAAAATTGTTTAGATTGATGAAAGCAAATTTGGAAAAAGAAAATATAATAAAGGTCGCAGAGTTGAGGGGCACTGGGTCCTCGGTTTAATTGAAGATGGGAGCGAGGACCTGCGACTGGAAGTGTGCCCTGACAATATAAGGTCAGCGGAGGTGCTCATACCACTAATTCAAAAACATGTTGAACCTGGCACCACAATACATACCGCCTATTGGAGGGCATATGATTGTCTGTGTGTTACATTCATAAAAAGGTGAACCATAGTGATCCAGACAATCCATTTGTGGCAGAGGACGGGACTCATACACAAAGAATTGAGTCCCAGTGGAGAGTAGTAAAAAGATTCTTTTATAAAAGCAATTACAATAATCCCGAAAATTTTAGTGATTCAATAGTCGAGTATATGTGGAGGAGAGCCAACATAAAATATAAACGTGACCCATTTATAGAACTTTTAAAAGTTGTAATAGTAGTTTATGCAACGACCATATAAAAATGGTTATTAAAAGAGTGTGGGTTTATCACACGAGGCGTAGCCGAGTGTGATAATAGCATCACACGAGTGTTTTAATACCTAATTATATGCCGTTGCATACACTATTTTATCTTCACTCATACAGTTGAAATAAAATAAGTGGAAAAATAGTCTATACCAATATGGCGGATATTCTCATTGCGTATTCGAATGACTGCGTAGCGCGCTCATCCATAGATAAAGATAAAAGCTGGCTCTTTGACTAAGTCAATGAGCCCGCGCCAAAAATTAAAAAGAAAAAGTGTGCTATAAAAATTAAAAAGTTATTTTATGATGCAGTTATTTAAAAATCGAAGGAAAATGTTGAACTTTAATGGTTTTTTTTTTAATTTTATCTATCCACGAAAAAAAAGTACGTGTTTATGCATTCGTTTTTGAACTCATTTTTGGAACATTACGTTGTGAGTGTAGATAAAATATGTTTATAAAATATAATATAATAATAAAATAATTTTCGTTTTATTTCTACATCCTTGTAATCATGACCATTTTCTATCACTATACAGTGACAGAACCTAATCAGTCTACCACGACTCACATGGTACTAGTCTGCCCTACTCCTAGGTCAAGCCTCAGCTGCTCTTTTTGGGCGCCGACAGGTTAGGTTAGAAGGGGATGGCGGGGTCGAGTAAGCGAGCGAATAGACCCCGCCATCCCCTTTGTGGTTATTTTTTTTTAAACCTCATACTACACATACATTCACACAGAAAAAATACACTATCAACATGAAAAAATATATGACATGTAATTGTTTATTTAAACAATATGGCAGGTAAGAATATTTCCTTGTTGCACACTTTTTGGAATAAATTTTAGTAGTCGGGTTTTAGTTTTTGAACTTATTTTTTATGTGTATTTATCTTGCCATGGCAATGATCCTTCATCAGAGGAAAAATATTCAGTTTATTTTTGACGAATTTCGTCTGCTGTCAGATTATTGCCTTCTAAATACAATCGACTATTTAATCGGTCTCGATTGTTTAAAGACTCAACGTGACCTTCTTCTGTATGAATAAAATTTTGCAAAACGCAAGTAGTTTTTACAATAGCAACTGTTAAATCGAGACTTAAGTTAAAAGATCGGTGCAAAATCCTCCATTAGTTAGCCATTATTCCAAATGCACATTCGACGTATCTTCTAGCCCTCGTCAAGCAATAATTGAATATCTTTTGTTCTTTGGTGAGTTCGTTACCACCATAGGGTCGAAGTACGTTAGCATGAAGTGCGAACGCTTCATCGGCTACAAAAACATATGGTAATATATAGTTAATATTTATTATAGAGCATGGGGATGGCATGTTTAACGTATTGTCAACAAGTTTTTTCTAAAACTGATTTGAATCACATTCTTTACCATTCGACCCCACATCAATAAAAATGAAATTGTAGTTGGAATCCACAATTACCATGAGAACAATAGAAAAGAAATGTTTATAATTTAAAAACATTGATCCACTTTCTTCAGGTTTAATTGTTCAATTATGTTTCCCGTCCAGTGCTCCAAGAAAGTGTGGAAAATTGGCATTTATTTCATATCCCTGTGCTATATCCAACCATTCTTCTTGTGTTGGCATTCGCATATGAACTGTAGATAATTCTGACCAAATATGATGAGTAACTTCACGTACAATGTTCGCTACTGCAGTGCGATTCTGCAAACATGTCGAAGTGATCACTTGGGCGGGTGCACGACGGGTGAGTTGTCAAACCATACAAATTAGATGGAATGACAGCTCTATTGTCGTTCACTCCGCCTAGGTGAACACCTTGAGATGACGACAGAATCGATCATCAGGCATCTCCAGTTGCCAAGTATCTGTGAAAAAATTGTAACAATGTCTTACAATGAGGTCATTTCCTTTTTTATATGAAGTTTTTGTCTACTTGCAATAGATGGTACTAGTAAAAAAAAGGCGATTGACGCCGCTTTTTTTGACTAGCGCCGTGTAGTAACTTTGAACTCGTGAGCTTCGAAGATAACTGGAGTACCGCTGATCGCTCATGACAAAGGTTTTTTCTACACATCACTGTTAAGATACAATTCCTGGAAAGCTTAGTCCATAGCTTTCTTACTGTTCTTACTGTAGTTCGTTTTTTAATGAACAATTTAATTTATCATTCCATGCACCTACATCCGATTCATGCAAGAAATGTGACAATCTTAAAGTTAAGATAGATACAGCTCATTCACAAGAAGAAAAGGACCAGCTTGAGTTACAAAAAAATATCCACCTCTCAAAAGCAGACTCAGCTAAAGATAATTACAAGAAAGATAAAAACCTGGCTAAAGAAGACTCAGATGTCACTGTAATTGTATTCGACCTAGTGAAAACATTGCCTACTCCAGTAGTCAACAGGAGTGTGTTATTATAAAAGGCAGCTGTGGACGTAGGTACTAGGCATACATGATGCCACAAATGACAACGCAACTATGTGCGTATGGGACGAAACAGTAGCCTCGAGAGGACCGCAAGAAGTAGGATCTTGTTTATTGCGATACATTAATTAATTTTATATTCTGACCAATGTGGCGGCCAGAACCGCAACATAAAAATGGCCACTCTTTGTCAATATATCACTAGTCATCCAGACTATGTTGTGGAAAATATAGACCATAAATTTTTTGTCAGTGTTCATTCTTATTTGGCGTGTGATCAGGACTTCGGATTAATAGAAAAAAGAAAAAATATTTTAAGAATATTTTCATACCTGATGATTGGATTGAAGTTATCAAGGCTGCAAGAAAGAAAAATCCCTTTAAAATTATAAAAATGACCAAAGAAGATTTCTATTCAACTAAAAAACTGGAAAATAATATTACCAATCGAAAATTAAAGTGGCTAAGTATTCAGTGGCTCTTTTATCACAAGAACCACCCTGTCACTATATTTTTTAAATATTCAAATAATGCAGAGGTCCTGTTTGAAAATGTGGACTTGAAGAAAAGAAATTCTATTGCTTTAGCTAATTTACAGCTTGATCTTTTGTATCCAGTGGGAAAACAAATAAGTGTGGAGAAAAAAAAGGATTTAGTGGAACTTCTCCAATACATTCCCCCGGTACTTCATGACTTTTATACTAATATTAAGGACAATGCTTCAGTAAGGAATGATTTGCATGTGGAAGATGAAGAAATAGATAGCGATTGATGTGTCTAAGGAAGGTTTATTAATTGCTAAGAGGAAGGGTGGGGTTGCTGCGCGAACGGCGAAGGCTCCTGCGCCGTCTGAGCAGCGGCTCCCCCCGGCTTCCTCGCCTTCAGCTCCTCCCCCGGCTCAAGCCGAATGGCAAGTGGCCGGGGAGAAGAGGAAGGCGGGAAAGGCAGCCAGGGCGGCCAAGAGGCGGGAGAGGAAGCGGCGGCAGAAGGCGCGAAGCGTCGCGGCTGCGCTGCGCCCCCCGAAAACCGCGGCTGTAGTTCTTACGCTGCAGCCGGACGCGGCGAAGAGGGGCGTGACGTACGCGGACGTGCTCACCAAGGCGAAGGAGGCAGTGAACCTTGGTGAGCTGGGCATCGTGGGGGGCCTTCGGCTCCGGGTCACCATGACTGGGGCCCGGATGCTGGAGATCCCCGGGGCAGCCAGCGGCCCAACCGCGGACGCTCTAGCCGAAAGGCTCAGGGCGTCCCTAAGCGCGGACGATGCCCGAGTGTCCAGGCCCACCAAGCGCATCGACATGCGCATCTTGGGCCTGGACGACTCCGTCACGGAGGCGGAGGTGGTGGCCGCCGTCGTTAGGACGGGGGGGTGCTCAGCAGAGGAGGTGAAGGCGGGCACCCTACGTCCTGACAACACGGGCACGCGCACCATTGTGGTGAGCTGCCCCGTGTCGGCGGCCAAAACCATCACGGAGGGCCGAAGGTTTTTGGTGGGTTGGGTTTCCGCGCAGGTCAAACTGCTGGAACCCCGACCTCTGAGGTGCTTCCGGTGCCAAGTGGGCCACCATGTGGGAGCACAATGCACCTCGGAGGTGGACCGCAGCGGTCTTTGTTTCCGCTGCGGTCAGCCCGGTCACAGGGCCGGCTCTTGCGTCGCCGCGCCGCACTGCGTAGTCTGTGCGGCAGCTGGCAAGCCGGCCGACCACTGGGCTGGGGGTAGGGCCTGCGCCCCACCCACCAAAGCCGGAAACAGGAGGAAGCCCTCCGCCACCGCCGTCTCTGCCGCGACCGCCGCCGCTGCCGCCGCTTCTTCTACCTCCATTGCCGGTTCCACTGCGGCTGCTGCTACTGCAGCAGCCGCAGTAGAGCCCCTACAATGGGCTCCGGAGGGGGCTGAAATGGAGTGCCAGTAATGGCCCCATTTCACCCCCTCCTGTTGAACGTCAGCCACTGCGCCGCCCAGGAACTGATGCTCCTGAGCATGGCGCAGTGACTGATGCCTGTGGACGGCGAGCAATGGGTAGCTCGCCGTCCGATCAGAACAGGCCCGGGTTGATGGCGCGCTGTGTTCTACGCGCGCCAAACCAGCGGACGTCAGCATGGGTCGGAGCTCAGTAGGGCCAGAGCCTACCAGGGTTGCGGATTTGTTCGAAAGAGTTACCGCGGCCCTGGGAAGAAAGGCACTAGGAGGACTAAAGGGTGGGTTTTAGTCAGTAAAAGTCTGACACTCCCTGCCGCTCCACCCAGAGCGGGAGGGGTCATTTGATGATTTCCCATCCTAGAAAAAAAAAAAAAAAAAAAAAAAAAAAAGGATACTTTTATCATAATAAATACTTTAGACTAACTGCTTTTTTTTTCAATAAATCTTAAAACCCAAATGCCAAAGTGGCCTATCTAAAAAAAAGAAATTATAATGGTGCCTAGGGTTCACATGATTCCTAAAAGATAAAGAATATAACATATTAAGAGATTTGAGCACTAAAGAATAATAAAATATATTCAATTTCTAAAGTTATAATTTTTTGAAATCTTGTCTTGTGTTTTTTCCTTACTACTGAAAACTATTGTTTAAGTAATTAGGCCACTCTGGCTCTCATGACTTCAATTATGGTTTCCATCGACCAAAGAAAGACATGTGTGATTATTGCACCCAGTTCAGCAATAAATCTGTAAATGAGCAACTAGAAGCTAAAGCTAACATGAGCTGCATCTTACACGGAAGCAAGAAGCCCGCGATCATAAAAAAGAAGACAAGAAACGTGCTAAAAATGACCCAACATTCCATGCTTATACAATAGACATGGAAAAGATACTACTGACACCACATTTAAAAGTTGGGCAACTTTATTATAAAAGAAAATTAAAAACTCTTAATTTCACAGTTTATGATCTAGCAGACAAGCAAGCCATTAACTATATGTGGCACGAAGCAAATGGCACAAAAGGCGCATCCGAAGTTTCAACATGTCTTTGGAATTTACTTAAGAATCTGGATCCTGCAGTAATTGAAGTAACATTCTTTTCTGATACTGCAGCAGGACAAAATCGCAATTCCATACTAGCAGCAAAGTTTTTACGGGCTGTTCGAAATCTACCAATACAAACAATCAATCAAAAATTCATGGAATCGGGGCATTCCGACATGGAGTGTGATAGTGTACATTCCGCAATAGAAGGCCGAGCTAAACATACAAGCATTTTTGTACCTGAAGGATGGTACACAGTCGCAAGAACTGCTAAAATCGATCCACCAAAATATAAAGTCAAAGCAAGGAGTTTCTGGATTTCAAAACCTACAGTCAAAATCAAACAAAAAATAAAAATAAAGCACAAGACGGAGAAGTAATGAGATGGTTAGATGTAAAGTGGTTACAATAACGGAAAAATGACAACACAGCTATATTTTACAAAACACAATTAAGTCAACTTGAGTTCAAGAAACTTACCATCCGAAGAACTATTAGAAAAGTTAATGCTGCAGCTGATATAGTACTTCCTCTTTACAAGAATCAGTTACCAATTGAGAAAAAAAACTTGAAGACCTGCAACAACTCTGCATGAATGGAACTATTCCGTCTGCAACCGTGATTTTTACATGAAAACTTTAAAGTTGTCAGATGATGGTGCATCTGACGAGTCAGAAGTTGAAGATTTGGAGAACTGTTAATTAATGTGTCCTAGAGATTAAAAACATGCTAAGATAACTCATGTTCCTTTTTCTTTTACCTTATATTTACAATACTTATTTAATCCAGATAATAGTTTATTTAAATTCTTAACAACCAAATAAATTGGATAACTCTCTTCACAAACGTTGCTCCTTCAAACAAAGCCTACAATTTTTTCTTTGTTGTGAATACATAGAAAAAGGCTTAGATTCATTCACATTCCTGAATTGTACATTGTTTTTGTTTTATGTGGTGAAAAGAGCTAAGCAAAATATTCTCAATAACTTCGAAAATAATTATATGAGCGTACTTAACGAACTTTCTTAATTTCAACACCTTAATTTATTAGCTTCTTACAAAAAATTATGGAAATCTGGATTCAAATAGAAAAGATACAAAAATCATTTTTTTGTAGGCACTTTCTTATTTCAATTGTCTTTATCTTGGAACCAATCTAGTGTGGAATAGCTCCCTTCACTACTAAGGCGACGATATTTACCAAAATACAGTTTTTTACTGGACATACACTCACTTGCAAGAAAGATTTTTATCTTTTTAATGCCACTTTAAACCATAATGTTTCAATAAAGCATTGCAGGAAAGAAAATAAGATTTTTTATTCTAATCATGTTTTAAATTTTAATCATGGAAATGTCAAACTTATCTCAATGAAGTGTCAAACCACCCATTAACGGTATTTTGTATTGCACGAAGCGACTTTATCGCATCAGAGCTCATTAAATTACATTTTAGAGGTTATAATTTGTAATGGGTCGACGACGGGCCATTAAACCGATTTTACGTAGTGTTTAGTTTTATTTCCGCTGCTGAATATGTCGTTGACTAGCCTATCGTCGCTGTCTGATCCAGAAGATGTTCCTCACCGCCGCCAGATCCCAGACAGAATAAATTTATTCGAAAAACATGATGGAGAAGAGTTCCGGTTGCGCTACCGAATTTCAAAGGAGGCAGCGCAGCAGCTTCGAGACCGCCTCAATCTGGAGCCACAGACCCAGAGGAGTAAGGCCATTTGTGATCTTACCCAGCTTCTAATCTGTTTGCGGTTCTTCGCGACGGGGTCCAGATGGTACTAGCTGATCTGACGAACATAAACAGCTCTACAGTTTGCCGGATCGTACAAAAGGTGTCTCGCAAGCTGGCTGCATTAAGCTCCACCTATATCAATATGCCTGAAAGGAACGAGCTCAGAAAAGTAGCTGAAGATTTTTATGCCATTGATGGGTTCCCACGTGTGGCAGGAGCTCTTGACTGCACTCATGTAAAGATCAACAGCATTGGGGGCGCATTAGCTGAAATGTTCCGCTGCAGAAAAGGATATTTTTCGATTAATGTTCAGGTTGTGTGTGATGCATCACTAAAAATAAAAATATTATAGCTCGCTGGCCCGGCTCGGTGCACGATTGTACCATATTCAATAACTCACATTAATGTGCAGATTTCGAGAGGGGCAAATATGGAAACTACCATTTATTGAGGGACACTGGATATTATAATAAAAATTATTTACTTGTACCATTTTTGCAACCTCGAACAAACGCAGAAGAGGCTAATAATAAAAGTCAAATCGCGACCCGAAACACCGTGGAAATATGTTTCGGAGTTTGGAAACGGCGATGCCCATGTTTGCAGAAGGGAATCACCCTAAAGAAGATTGACACTATTCTCCAAGTAATAGTAGCGACTGCTGTCCTGCATAATATTTGCATTGAATTGGACGAAATACAACCTCCAAATGATTTTTATGAGGACAGGGAAGAGATCTTTCCTTCAACTTCGGCTCCTGGTACATCACATCAAAATGAAACATCTGTGCGATCAGCCCTTGTCAACACAATATTCTCCTAGTATGTAGTTGTTGATCTTGCTTTTATATGTAGGTACTTAATAAAAAAAATATTCAGTAATAAGTATTTAATTTTTATTCTAATTTTAGGTAAATAGGTACGGTCGACCAAGCTATTTGGATTACATTTTACAATGTCACTTGCATGTTAAAATGTAAACCAAATAGCGTCGTTGCGCCTGCAAAAGTCGCTATGTGATTTTTCTCGACTTTTGGTTTTTGATGCTATTTTGATCCTTATATCATTACACGCAAGATGCAAAAACAGTTTTGTGATAAAAACTACTAATAACGAAGTTATAAAAAATAGTTATGTGACGTTCGTACATTCAATGCTCCTAAAAATCACTAAGCGCTAAATCACATAACTATAAAAAATCACTATAACACCATATTCATCAACTGCGCCCGCTATGTGTCAAACTGACACATAGCGATATTTTTGTACGCGTTCGGACATGTTTGTTTGTGCAACGCTCAGGTCAAATGTCACATAGCTTATGGCAGATCACACGTACTAACATTTTAGGTGAAACCCTATTTAACTAGTCCCTGTTTATTCACTTGATAGTTGATACCTACGAGTTTTTTACGAGTCGAGATCAATACATACAAGTAAGTCAATAATTTGTGTCTATTATTTTTTATACTAACTTAAGGTTGATTTATTTTTGGGTTGGTTTGGTTGAATGCATTATAACTGCAATAAACTGGTAGGGGAGCGTGGGTCACAGTGGATCCTGGGTCACAGTGGATAAATCATTGTAGGTGTGTATTTAAAGCAAACAGACGCGTACGCGTTCGCGACGTTGCCGTTCTTACACTCCCCCCGCAACCGAGCTAGTCGCCATCTTAGTATCGGAGTGGACGCACGCGGTACGGAGCATCCGTCGACAAGTAAGCCACAAACTTTTATTTTACGTGTTTTTGTAAAACGTTTTGCCTTTCCGTATATTAGAATTTTACAAGTGTTGATTATGTGATATGATCTAAAGTTACTGTAGAGAATTTTTGTTACTCTAATATGTTTATTTGACAAATAAATAATTTGGTAGGATTTTTTAATTAAGACTTCTCCAACTGGGGCACAGTGGATCGTTTTGAATTGGGGTACAGAGGATCTTGTATCCACTGTACCCCAAGTCAAAATATTTATCGTAAAATTATTTTGTTTTCAGGGATAATGCCACGAAACAGGAAAAGAACGACCAATATTGGTCAGCACGCTGAAGAGGAGATGCGGGCAGCTTTGCATAAAATATCGGAGAGCCAAAAAATAAAAACTGTAGCTAAACTAATGAACATTCTATATACAACTCTATACAGGTATAATGAAAAAATTAAAAAATCATTGAATGCCAATCCTATTGATACCAACAGAGTTACACCAAATTACACAGTGCGTAAAATTTTCACGGATGCTCAAGAGAAGGATTTAGTCGATTATTTAACAAGATGTAGCAATGATTTATGGTCTTACCTTAATAGATACGCGCAAACTTGCCTATGAAATGGCAGTTATAAATAATATCACAGTGCCACAAAAATGGCATGATACGAAACTGGCAGGCGTTGAGTGGCTGTACAGTTTTAGAAAAAGAAATCCAGCTCTCAGCTTGCGAACACCTGAAGGGTGTAGCCTAAGCCGTGCAACGTCCTTTAATCGCCACAATGTAACGATGTTCTATGACAATTTAGAGAGGTTTATGGCTAGACATGAGTCGTTTGGGAACGGAACTAGAGTGTGGAATCTAGATGAGACGAACACCATGACCGTTCAGAAATCTGCTAAAGTTTTGGCAGTCAGAGGTCAAAAGCAGGTGTCTAAAGTTACCAGTGCGGAAAGAGGGACACTCGTTACTACGTGTTATTTTGTGAATGCTTTGGGAAACACGTTACCGCCTGTTATGATTTTTCCTAGGGTTCACTTCAAAAGTCATATGATTAATGAGGCTCCAACTGGAACTTTGGGCCTAGCAACGCCAAGCGGATGGATGAATGGTGAGTTTTCATTGACACGATGAAACATTTTATAAAACACACAAATAGTAGCAAAGAAAATCCTAGTTTGTTGATCTTAGATAATCACGAGTCTCATATGTGTATTCAAGCATTAAATTTGGCTAAGGACAATGGTGTAACTGTTTTGACAGTTCCACCTCATTCGACGGGGAAAATGCAGCCGTTAGATGTTGGAGTTTTCGGCCCATTTAAAGTAGCATACAATAGGGCAGTCGATAATTGGATGATGCGCAACCCTGGTAAAACATTTTCCATTTACGATGTGGCTAGCTGTGTCAATGTAGCACATCTGAAAAGTATGACCCCAAACAATATATGCAATGCCTTCAAGGCGACGGGCATTTTCCCCTATGACAGAGATGTTTTCACCGAGGTGGACTTCGCTCCTAGCGATGTCACCGACCGGCTCCCAAACAATGAAAATGAGATCCTGGAAAACAGAACTGAAGAAAATCGTCAAACCCACAACAATGAAGACAGAGATAGGACGCGCACTCCATCACCTTCACTTTTACAGGAAATGTATAACATCGATTCATCAACACCGCCCCGTCGTTCTAATGAAGATCTTATGTTGTTATCGGTGGAAGATACCCAAAACGAACCGCTACCTTCGACTTTGACTGAATTACCCCGGATATGCCAGCTTGCTTCTCAGGCCATCGAAACTACTTCTCAAACAACAACCACATCATTGATTAAGCCTATAGAAAGTACACCATCAACATCAAGAGCTGAACCGTCAAAACCTTCTACAAGTCCGTTTGAGTTCCGTGGAATACCAAAAGCTGGAGCAAGAAAGAACGGGAGAGCAGAAAGAAGGAAAGGTAAAAGCATGATAGCAACTGATACTCCAAATAAAAATGAAATCGAGCAAGGGACCAAAGAAAAAAATAAAGGAAAAAAAAGGAAAGAGTCGGCAAAGGCTGCCAAAAAGAAAATTTTTGAAAGTGACAGTGAAGAAACTGATACAATAAGTTTATACTCGGAAGATGAGCCGACCTTTGATGAGGAAGAAGACAAGGTTATCCACATAGACCCTACGAAGTTCTCTCCGCTACAAACTAGTCCAAAAGAAGGAAACTTTATATTAGTAGAATTTAAGAGCGTTTACGCGGTACGGCTTTTCATACAAACTTTCAAATCCTTATTCTTCAAAATGAATGAACCGATTTTAACGAAACTTGATATGCAAACGCTAGATATCCAAGTCTAAATAGTTATCAGAAAACATTTTTGAAAAAGATTTCAGAGGGAGAGAGAGAGCGATTTTAAGTTTTCTATAGAAAGTGAAAAATCACTATATTCTTCCCCCTGAACTCTTTTCCAAAAATGTTTTCTGATAACTATTTAGACCTGGATATATAGCGTATGCATACCAAGTCTCGTTAAAATCGGTTCATTCATTTTGAAGAATAAGGACTTGAAAGTTTGTATGAAATGACATACGGCGTACACGCTCTTAAGATAAAAGAAAAGAAATTCTATTATATTGCGAAAGTTATTGGGAATAAAGTTGGAGATATAGAGGTTAGTTTTCTCCGAAAATCTGTCAAAAGTAACAACAAGTTTCATATGCCTAATATTCCTGACATTGCAACAATCACACTGCAAGACATTAAAATGATTCTACCTCAACCAGGATTTACTGGGAGCACTAAAAGAGCCCAAGGATTATATTGTTTTGATATAGAATCCACCAAAATAGATCTGCGTTAAATATTAATACTTACTTTTAAGTAATAATTTGATCTCTTATGTGAAGTGGCCATACGCTATTTATTTAGATTTACTTAACTGATTAAAATTGAGACTGAAAACTATAAATATTAAGAGGTTTAAAAACTGTTTCGTTTTGCTTGTTGACTTTATTTCAATTAGTCTATATCTATAGGATCGGAGGATTAAGAATATTATGATTGTAATTGTTTTTTATTGTTTGTAAGAGGTTTAGTTATGTCAACCTTATAAGTTGAAGGACAGCAGATGTAGAACACATCTGCTGTCCTTCAACTTATAAGGTTTTGTCGATCGATTTATTGATCGTTTGATTTTTTCATATTGTGAAACTAGTACCTAAGTTTAAAGTATTATAGGTACTTTCCAAATACAAAGTCCACGTCTAAATTACCTCAAATAAAGATTTATGTTATGTTTACAATTAAACGCATGTTTAATGATTAAAAATAAACCACTTAATTTAAATACACGTTTTTTAATGAATATAAATTAATCATTATCCAGTGTGACTCACAGGATCTAGTGTAACCCAAATCAGTATCCACTGTGCCCCTGTTATGGGGCACAGTGGATAATTTATCACTTAAAATAAAAATAATAATAATAAAAAATACTGAGTGCTTTTAGGTCTGTTTTTGTAATACAGGTTCAAATTTGAATATATTTTCTAGGACTCAGTCAACATGATAGAAAATTTGAGGTAAAAAAAGTAAAGTTACAAGTCATTGAAAGAAAATGAATCCACTGTGACCCACGCTCCCCTACTGGTTACAGTCATTGTTATAAATGACTAGTTTATGCTCGTAGCTTTGCCTGTGTCAGAAACGAATCTTCCCAGTGGTTTACTGAGACTAAAAGATTTTTTAATCTGGTTTATTAATTATAACGGAGTGCCTTGTTTTTCTTAGCGCCTAATAACTTCTTGGTATTATAACTTGTTTAACAAAACGAACAAAATACGTTTTACCTAACGCTAATTCCTTAATTAACGCTTTATTTTTGCTCTTTTAGGATTAACAATAATAATGTCTAAGTTTTGGAGAAGCAAACGTCTTGTGTCGTTATGCAATGAAGATCCACAACAGTCGATACGTGAGCTGGCTTTAGAACTAGAAGAAGAATCTTCTATGTTATTTCCACCTACTACAACAGCCCAAAAGGAGAGCGAATGTGAAAATAGAGATGCCATTAATACTTTTGCCGACCTCACTAATATTATTACGACCGCCAGTCAGGAATCAATCACAGGTATAACAGGTACAACTCAAAGTTTAGTAACCACAACAGCTATTATGGGACCAATTGATACTGAATTCTGCTTAGAAGTACAAAATAACTCTAAGTCATGCAGTAGTAGTACCACACCAGATTGTTCTGATGTAATGTTTTACTTGAACGATCAAAGTGGTTGTTTTGAACCTATCATTCAAAAGGAAAATATTATTTCAAATACCATTCAGGAAGATGAAGTGGTTCTGGGGGAGAAAAGAAAGAGAAAGAAGAATCAGGAATCGAGGCTTTTAGGGAAAAATTATTCAGGCCATAAAGTTACGAAAGTCGACGAGAATACCGTATTAGAAGAAGTGTCAAAACCAGGTAGACAAATGAGAGATAAAGCTTGTCGACATGGAGCTGCGAAAAAAACGGACAGAAGCTATTCCTGTGCTGCTATTAATGATGAAACACGGACCGATATTTTTGGCAATTACCCTCATGGGAAGCATAAAAGTCTTACTTAAATGGACTCATCCAAGCACGAAACATCATACGCCGAAGAAAAACATCTATTGATGCACAAAAAAAAAATGTGTTGGATTTGATTGCTTTTGCCTGGCATGAACGGTGTGAAGGTACGTGTTTGTAAAGAGCTTTTTCTTGCGACGTTTGATTTAAAGAAAGATATATTACAGCTGAGGCCATGAGAACCATAGTGGCCTAACTCATTTTTTTACAATATTGAGTTTATGATTTTTTCCAGTTCAAATTGATCATTTTGATAGAACCAGAGTGGCCTAAAAGTGATACAACGAATTTTCACTAGATGGCAGCATAATCATTGTTATGGTTTTAAGTCTGTGATCTAAATTTGAGGTGCCATACTGGCCTAAGTAAGATAGGCCACTATGGTTTAAGCCCTCTTTAACTTCACTGTCATGATGACATTAGTTAGGCTACTTTTTGACAGTCTGTGGATGACAAACGTCATTATTTTCGCGCCCATACGTGCTTGCTTTATCGTTCAGTAAATTATTATTAATTGTTAATAAGTGGCTATTTGACAATATGGAAAACGACCGACAAGAAAACAATGTGGATAACGAACTTCGAGGTATGTATTACAATATTCCATTGTATTGTATTGCAATAAACATGACGTGTTATTTGTTAATAGTCTTCTAAGAGTTTTCATTGTTTACAGAAATCTTTGGGTCTGAAGCAGAAGAAGATCCATTTCAAGACTCTGGTTCAGAATACCAGCCATCTGGACGTAATTCGACAGCATCTACTACTGATTTAATTGAGATTTTAGGTGACGAAAACCAATCCCCAAATAATGTAACTTCTGAAATTACTCCAGTTCAATGTAAACCTAGAAAAAGAGTGAGACAACCTAGCAAATGGAAGAAGAATGTGAGAAAGGAAAATCGTTCAAGAGGTGAGGAATATATTAATGTTAAAGGTGTTCTAGTGCCACCAAAACAAATTGATACTGCTCGTGAGTGTAATTGCCAACATAAGTGTCATGATAAGATTCTGCCTGCTCAGCAAATAATTCTGTACAACAGCTTTTATGCTTTGGGAAATAATAACTTGCAGACATCTTACCTTTTTTCTTTAATTAAGGTGATACCAAAAAAGACATGCACTGCTTCTGCTGAATCTAGGCGTTCAAATTCAAGGGTGTATCAAGTTCTTAATGGTGATGGCTTGTATGTTACTATATGCAAAACATTTTTTAAAAAGCTTTTTGGTGTCAGTGATGGCAGATTGTCTAGAGCCGTGGTCGTCAAATTGCGGCCCGCGGGCCGCATGCGGCCCGTGGGCGTTATTTGTGCGGCCCGCGGCAAAGTAAATTACATTAATAGTCAACTATACCTATATTACCGATTTGTCATAACCATAAACAAAATCAAATCCGACTTTGTGTTCGAATCCGGCGACGGTTCCTAACGAGTGACGAACTGACGATACGGTAGTCTGCGGCACACACTCGTCGCGTCGCGCGTCGCTCATAATATACGGGGTTGACCCGCGCTCCCCGCTCGCCGCCCGCCCTGATACAACGACACACCGCACGAGCCGCGCGCGATCTATTTCATTTGTTTTAACGCACAAGACTGGACGTTTCTTGCTTCATCGAATGCGCTCGCGGTATTCTATGTACCTATAATGGCGGGAACATCATCTAAATATGCTACTAAAAGGAAGATAACTGACGAAAATAGAAGTTTTCAAGAAAAATGGGAGGAAGAATTTTGTTTTATAAGTGGATATAAGGAAGGTACTGCTATTTGTTTAATATAAACTGGAAACTGTCGTCGGAATTAAGCGATACAATTTATTTCGCCACTACACAAGTAAACATAGTTCATTTTCCGAAGCCTACCCTTTAGAAACGATTGAAAGAAAGAATAAAATAATTCATTTGAAATCGTCAATTCATCGTCAACAAAACCTAATGACGACAGCAGTTGGGCAGAATGAGGCTATTACAAAAGCATCATACCAAGTGTGTAACATTCTTGCAAAACGAATGAAACCCTTTACTGATTGATGCTGAATTGATGAAAGAGTGTATGATAACTGTTTCTCAAACGTTATTTCAAAATTTTTCAAATAGTAAACAAATAATGGCACAAGTAAACAAGCTTACACTTTCTAAATCTACCTGTCGCCGCCGTGTTGAAGATATTTCGAAAAATTTGTTTGAGGCAGTAATTGACAAACTGCAAAACTGTAAATACTTTAGTCTTGCTTGCGATTCCAGTACGGATATAACTTCTATGTCTCAGTGCTCATTATTTGTTAGGTACTGCACAATGGACGGAATCATAGAAGAAGATTTCTTAGCAGTGATTACCATGAAGGGTCATACGAGAGGTTGTGATTTTATGGAAGTTCTAAAAGAATTTGTAGAAAAACACGGAATACCTGTTGATAAGTTGATATCAGTGTGTATCGATGGTTGTCCGTCAATGGTGGGTGCAAATAATGGTTTGATTGCTTTAATGAAGAAGGAATGGAATTTACCTAATTTATTGCCCATTCATTGCTTGCTACTTCAAGAAACTTTGGCTTGTAAAATTTCGAATAACATATTAAAAGACGTGATGAATACGATTGTAAACATTATTAATTTTATTCGCGCGCGCGAACTTAACCACCGAAAATTCAAAGACCTTCTTGAAGAATTGCAAGCTAATTATGCCGATGTTATTATACATACAGCCGTCAGATGGTTAAGCAAGGGAAGAGTATTAGAACGGTTCTTTCATTTGAAACACGAAATAATACTTTTTTTGCAACAAAGCGGCAAAGAATACCCCCAACTACAGCAAAATGACTGGTGGACACTTGCGGCTTTTTTAACCGATATCACTATGAAATTCAATAGTCTTAATTTAGATATGCAAGGACCTAACAAAATAATTGGGCAAATGACAAATAAAGTTTTTGCATTTGAAGACAAACTGCGATTATATATAAACGAACTCGAAGCAGGAGATTTTTCAAATTTTCCAACTGTTGCTGCTCTGCAATCCGAAGTTTCTATTACCGACAGTACTATTCATCAAGATTTGATATCCTATTTGAAACAATATCTGAGAGAAATACAAAATAGATTTGATGATGTGCGAGAGATTAAGAACTGCTTTATACTTGTGGAAAATCCATGGCACGTTCAGAACTAAGATATGAAATTATTTTGCCAGTTTGGATTTTCTAAAACACAGTTAATGAATGAAATCATTGAACTAAAGCACGACACACAGCTAAAAGCTAGTTTCATTGAGCACCGTGAAAAGCAGGAGTACAATGAATTTTGGAAAAATGCTCCTAACAAGTATAAATCTTGTAAAGATTTATACTTGTTAGGAGACTGCGCACAATTCCTTTTAACCATATTTTCTTCAACATATCTCTGTGAAGCTTCATTTTCGAAAATGAGCTACTTAAAAAATAAATACCGTAATCGTCTTTCCACTCATTTAGAAGACACAATGAGGATTGCATGTAGTCCAAAAGATGCCAATATACAAGAAATAATTAAAAAAGTTCAACACCATAATTCCTAATTATAAAACAGGTACCTATTTTTTATTACGACGTTGAGCTTTTTAACTTTTTACTTAAGTATGTTTATAAATTAATATCTTTTTCTAATAAATATTGTAATGAATAATATATACGAGTACTTTTTTCGATATCAACTCTCTCATGAACGACGTCGCGCCGCGGGCACAGCTAGTGCGAAGTGAATAATTAAATGAGCTGAAATGAATACATATTATGTAATAGTTATTCCCGAGATTAAAATTATCCTATGTCCTTCCCCGGAACTCAAACTATTTCCATATCAAAGGAGATGGCCAATTTACTTAGGGCACTCTGCCTAGCATCTAAAAATTCATGTACATTAACGAATTTTGTTTTATTTTGAATTTAGTATACTCTAAAATTAATTGTTAAACTTACACAGTCCAGTAACTTCAGATTTCTTAGAAATTAACAAAAACATGTCTTGGTCAGGAACCTCCTCGAGCTCATAACTAAGTGGTAGATTATTCTGCATGGGTAAGCTACGCTTGTCATGATCAATGAATGGATGACCATTAAGCCAATTACCAAGACTTCAGAAACCATGTTTAATAATTTTCTTTACCGTGAAGGAAAGAAAATTACATTGTTAGAAATCCAGGCCTCTCTTGTCTGATGTGATGTAATGTACCAAGTATAATCTTAACCCTGTGAGAGTAGTAGGACAAGAATGGAATAATTAGGTACCCAAGATATGTATAACTGGATAGACTCTTGATAATAGAATAGAACACATTTGATTTCACAATTGATAAAAGGTAGTGTCAAAAAGGATTGCAGTGTTAAAATAAAAATAAACATTGAAAAGAATGTAATATTTAATATTCAATAATTCTTACAAAAATGTCGTCCAAAAATGATGCAGGTGGAGTAATATGTGTGTGTGTGAATTGAGTGAGCACCCTAAATAAAATTAATAATATATACTAGTCATTTAGTAAAAGGTGTGAAACAATTGTAAAAACAATCTTACAATTTGTAAAAAGATAAAACATGAGATATATCAGTTAATGAATGCTCACTCAGTTCGCACATACGACCACCCTGAATCTCAGAACGTATGAAGATTTCATGTAAGATTTATGTACTACTCTTTAGTAAAACCTTTATAAAGTTGTCGTTTTAGATATCAATCGCCAAGGGCCGTATAAAAAAAAATTACAAATACTTTCATATGCTCACTCAATTCACACACTTTGAAAGGACCCGATTTCTTATGAACAAACCATAATTTCATTTTGTTATAAATCTTGTTTTATTAAAAGGTATACACGTGATTTTGTAAAATACAAAGCGAACCATAAATGTAGCCCGTTTTGTAATAGTTAATTAATATAAGTGCTCACTCAATCCACACAATTCTGAAAAGTTATAAACGTTAATATCTTTGAATTTATAAGGATTAGAAAGCTATAAATTGCGCTAGTTTTAGTAAAGAAAAGTTACTAAAGATTTGCCATTTTACATTTAGTACTCTCAGTTTACTCTAAAAGATATTCAACTGTTTGTGTTTCAATGAAAATCTGCCTACTGTAGGGTTGTCACGCAGGACCGTGTCCTTCCTTCATACTAAGTGTCTATCTGGGCATGCTTCGATTTGTTTGTGCACAGACCCACTAAGCTGGGACTGAATATATTACTAATTTTAATATGGTATCATTTTTATTAGGTCAATTATAAATATGCATAGATAGGTAATGCTACAAAAATAAATAAATAAAACTTAACAACCGATAATCAAAATGTAGCTTCAAGAGTCTAACATAATCTCTCGGTATTTGCGAACGCAGCCTTATCCATATTTTGTTAATTTTACTAAACTACCCTCATAATAATATGCACCTAGTTTCGGATTATTCAATCCTGTTTGTTTGTTAAGTTTGTCATTTAACATTAATCGTATTATTATTGTGTGGCATACGTAGTACAGTGCAATAATGTACCTATTATCAATGTTATTGTTTTTCCTGGTGACTATAACGTAAGTATATTTAGCTAATAAATAACAATATTTTGTTCTTTTTTTATTTGTTCAATGCAGTTTTTACGGTTTCGTAATACTTACTACTATAAAAATTAACTATTGCATTACAGAGTAATAATTGGAAGAGGTCGCAAACCTCTGATAAGTTTCGAAAATCAGAAAAAAATATTTCTTAAACATGCTGAATACTTACAAGCTCCCAACATTAAATATAACGACCCAATATTTTCTAAGATGTCTGAAGAACTTGAGAATAAAATGTCCCCGATGGCATTATACATATCACTGAATCGTCATAGAAGCCGTATATTTACTTTGAACGACGAAACTTCGAACGCAACAATTTCAAATGAGGTGCCAATATCCGATTCAGGCTGTGCGACTCCACTATTACAGTCGTCATCGTCGGAAAAAGAGAACAGCAGTGTTGTTGTGAGTGATGATGAATGCCAAACATTTTCTTTCTATCTCGATATTTACGATTGGAAAAAAATTATGCCTATAAGTGCCTCTAGGAGAAGAAGCAGTACTTTGAGTTTCTTTAATTATAAAACGCTGCCAAAGTTTAAGTGGAGCAGTTTAATCAAGGAAAAAATATGGATTCACACAAAACTACCGTGCACTTGGACTATTAAAAAACACAAAATTAGTGATTTAATTTCTTTTATCGGTAAATGTTCCCAGTGCAAAGCTGAAATTCGTATATCAAGTTCTAAAAGAACTGAAAAAATCATGGAATTCATCTGTAAGGTATATAATTTTGATAAGACGTTTGAACACAATCCTAAAAAAAAATCGAAGCTTACCCCGTACCGAAGAAAACAAATAGCTAAAGACCCAAGCCATAAGTCTGCTATTAAAGTACACAATGAACTGACTTCAGCTCTTGTGACTGATACTGACCGTATATCTCCACCTGTTCTGCCTTCCCTTTCGGCTTTAAGAAAGATTAAGTCTGAAGCAAGACATGAACATTTACCACATGCAAATCCTATTTTATCGTTGTTTATTATAGCTAAAAATTCATATCGTAATAATATAAATAATATTCGTGATTTCAATATATTCCCAGATTTTCGTTTATGTTTTTGGAGTGATAGTCAAATTCATTATTACAATAATTACCAAAAGAAATTCAAAAAAGTGACAATTACCATTGACGCGACTGGCTCATTTTTTGAAAATATATATTTGCCAGATCGTACTACTGCCACGAAAAGATTATTTTTATATGTAGGACTTTTAACAGCCGATGATAAACTTAAATCTGTACCAATTTTCCAAATGGTCACTGATTCTCATTCAGAAAACTCGATATCACTTTGGTTAAAAAAGTGGTTATCTTATGTTGATACTCCACCCGATGAAATTATTACTGATGACTCATCGGCTTTGGTATCTGCATGTATTCAAGCTTTTGCGTTATATTGTACTACAAAAACCTATATAAGACATTTATTTTCAGTTTTAGAGGGTAGTACTTCAGAAAAACCACAGGCGTTTATCAGACTTGATACAAGTCATTTTATTAAGACATTACATAATTTAAATTGCTTTAAAACAAATGTTTCTTTAGATGTCAAATATTTTTATATACGTTGTATAATATTTTTAAAACGATGCGAAAATTATAATCTGGCGAAAGAGTTTATTCACGATGTTGTAAAACTTTGCCTTGGTCAATATGATGGTGAGATAGGTGATTATCCAACACTAAAATCTAAGTTAGATCAATTATTACACGACGTTACACTTGATGGATTAAATTCAGATAGCAAAAACATTGATAAAAATAATGAATTTGATGACCCAAATAATAACGAAGGCTTAGAATTCATGGATTGGTTTAACAGTATTGTCGAAGAAACTAAAAAACTAAATCCAGCTCTAGATATTAACAAAAATGCTTATTACTATCCGCCATTTATTCCTACTTTTAAAAGAATATTAATGAAACTACCTTTGTGGTCTAATTTATTGAGATTTCTTTTTGAATCTGAAAATAAAGCACCGTCCTCTTCAGGAATAGAAAGTTATTTTAAAACTTTAAAAAATCTTGTATTTAAAACAAAATTTAAAAGATATAGAATTGATGAGTTCTATAAGCTATATGCGGAATATTTGGAAGGGGAAATGAAATCTGCATTATGCGCCCTAGATCAAGATATTATAACTAAAATTAATCCTAAACGGAAATCGATGAAAAGAGTAAAACTATTAAATCCTAAAAAGCAGAAAATTTATAAGACGGTTTACAGGCGCTCTATTACTGAAGATTCCATTTTTTCGGATCAACCCTCTTATGTCGAGAACTGGAAAGGAGAAGGTAAAATTAGTAGATCAAAACCAAACACGACGGTAAAATACATAAGAAATGGCAATTTATGTTCATCTGTTTATATCAACGGTGAATATGTAAATCTATTAAACACCTGTGCCTTTGATTCTGTTATGTATTTGTTTGGTATCGAGTATAACGAAAACGAAAAATTTAGAAATATTATAGATACTTTTGATGAAAATGAATCTATTCCGCATTATGTAAAATGTCTAAGTGACACCAATTTCAAAGATGATGATTTAAATAGCCTAAGAGCAAAAATAATTATAAAATATGTTCAAAAGCCAATAACCACTAATTCTAGCACTTACGATGTCGCCTGTAATGTTGCTCGTATCTATGAACATTTTCTTCTGGATTATTTCACTAGCTCAATTTTTACAAAAACGTGTACCAATGTATTGTGTTCAGCAAACGTAATTAAGAGAAATAACGTGTTCTTACCTTTAAATATAGATATGATTAATATTTTTGATATCAGCCTATTAGAAACAGCTATTTCTTTGTCGGAAGGTGAATCAAAATGTGCGTCATGTGAGGGAGTAGCAACTAGTTATTATATCATTTCAAATGTGATTTCTTTTGATTTGAATGGCACCAACGCAGTAGCGCTAAGTAAAGTGCCCCGTACAATTGTACTTAAAAATAAATTGTATAGAAGTATTGGTGCGGTCGAATTCGTAGCACCTTTAGATTTAACAGGCATTGGTCATTATAAGAGTCATTATTTATCAAACGAGAAATATTTTTGCTACGACGACAACTGTACTAATATCCACGAAAGTACTGATCAAAATATTCTGTTGCACTCTTTAAGCTACATCCTGATCGACAACGATTGTTAACCCAAAAATCTAAATTTGTAATTTTTTTAATTAAACTACATTATGTAAATAAATGGTTTCAATCAAATTCGTATATCATTGACCTTACTGTAACATCCCATGTTAGGTCCTACTGCTGACCTCGTAGATAAAGGTCATTATAAAATAAATAAAATTTTAGTTCAGCAAAAATGTCCTGCGTGACAACCCTACAGTATGGCAGATTTTCATTGAAACACAAACAGTTGAATATCTTTTAGAGTAAACTGAGAGTACTAAATGTAAAATGGCAAATCTTTAGTAACTTTTCTTTACTAAAACTAGCGCAATTTATAGCTTTCTAATCCTTATAAATTCAAAGATATTAACGTTTATAACTTTTCAGAATTGTGTGGATTGAGTGAGCACTTATATTAATTAACTATTACAAAACGGGCTACATTTATGGTTCGCTTTGTATTTTACAAAATCACGTGTATACCTTTTAATAAAACAAGATTTATAACAAAATGAAATTATGGTTTGTTCATAAGAAATCGGGTCCTTTCAAAGTGTGTGAATTGAGTGAGCATATGAAAGTATTTGTAATTTTTTTTTATACGGCCCTTGGCGATTGATATCTAAAACGACAACTTTATAAAGGTTTTACTAAAGAGTAGTACATAAATCTTACATGAAATCTTCATACGTTCTGAGATTCAGGGTGGTCGTATGTGCGAACTGAGTGAGCATTCATTAACTGATATATCTCATGTTTTATCTTTTTACAAATTGTAAGATTGTTTTTACAATTGTTTCACACCTTTTACTAAATGACTAGTATATATTATTAATTTTATTTAGGGTGCTCACTCAATTCACACACACAAAGTAATATTGGTCTGGTGTCTTGCCCAGCCTAAGAACCAGATCATTGTCATCACGTGGCAACAACACCCTACCGTCCTATTACCGACCAAGCAGCTGCAATAGTAACCCAAAATTGATTCTAGTGGGCAGTTGCTACTGGGCTCAACATCAAACATAATATATGTGTCGTAGAATGATGGCGCTACTGTGGGACTACGGACAGCGCCATCTAACAAATTGTTTCGAAACCTTATAATCACGTGATCGGAAACGCAAGCGCGCCTACCGCTTGGACACGATCGTCGGTAGAGGGGACAGCGAGTACGGGTGGGGCTAGAGGTGGTCGCTCTAGCGCTCAGGCAGTCTCGGCTGAATGCCCAACCACGCACGTTGTCTGTTTCCTGTCTAAACTGTTGGTCTGAATAAAGTTATTTTAATTTAAATTATCGTTCGTTCGAGTACCGCAACAGTGTCCACATCCAAAACTATATTGGATTGTGAAGAAGTCCCGGAGCTTCGCGTCTCGGCCACCCATGACGCGACATCAGAAGTTGGGATATACCTCAAATGGCTCACTTGGAAATTCGTGACAGTGAAGTGATAGTGAAAACCGATTGCACTTTATTTTTAAAATGCAACAAACTGGTGCGCTTACCCCCAGACGCTAAAAACTCGATGTGTGTTGTGAAGTGTTGTGTAATTCGATCCGATAAACCTAAGTTCGACGCGCAATGATAGTGCGTCACCGCGGTGGTATGTTTTCTCGAGGATAAGTGTTGTTCAGTGCAGCTTATTTTCGACCTTAAGGTGCTGAAAACCTTCGTGCCAACATGCCTGTCGTAGATCACCTATCTGGGTTTAACGCGGGACCAAATAAAAGAATATTCCATGGTCAAACTCCTATTTGTCAAGTTTTATGCGACGACCCTCATTAACCTGAACAATGAAAAATGAGTCCAGAACGGAGGCGAGCAGCTTCATAACAGCTGGCCAGGTCAACGAGAAGTGCGTGAATGTGTGTAAGGTTCTTTAGGTCAGCCAGGTGAGTCATTTTCAGTTTGTATTTACTGTGGAGCAGGGGTGCTCGTTAGTTATCGATTTTCTACTTTGTTTTTGAGTGAAAATTTAAGAGCTACGCTCTCATGGATTACCTATGTTGGATAATTATTTTTCACTTTATTGCTCTATGCTAAAGTGAGGTTGTAATTTTCATGTTGACCATCGCTTTACTGTAAACAGTATAGTAGTAGTTTAGGCGCTATAGCTTTGGTGTTGCTGGTTAAGCAATGGCGTTTTAAAATCATGCTAACTAAGCGGTAATATTCTGCTATCGCAGGTTGAGTAATGAAGTGCAGTGCCAGTTCAGAGCTGTTGCTGTTTGGACAGTAAAAATTAAGATAATTGCAAAAGCAATATTTTGATTTATCATCACCAACCATAGTGCGTGACTTTGCCCACTGGTGGGCATAGTCCTCTTTCTTGTGTCAATGTTCTGATTAGTTTTAGATTTTGATTGACTTTGATAATGTGGTTACTACGCTAACCTGTAACCATTATTTCCACCACAGCTTTGATTGGACTTGTACTCTCGCAGTGTTTCTCAGTTTCAGATATCGTATATTGGTGGATGAAGCCAGCTGAAGGCTAGCGGTTCGCATGCTGCTGTAACTGCTGAGCAGCTGCAACTGCTGAGCAGCTGCAACTCCTGAGTAGTTCTAAGCGTGGCAGGCCGAAGGTCGGCAAGCAGTTTTCAGGCTGCAATAGCCGAGCATCTTGTCAACATCTGTGTGGACAAGAGCGTTCGAGGCCGACTGGAATATCGAGTGAGTCACTTCCGTTTTATTTTGATTGTGGCTTTAAAGTGGTTCATATATCAGTTCAGTGGATGGATTGGTAGTGCTAGGTAATTTTTACATACTCGGTACAAAGCAAGTATTTGAAGAATTTCCCTTTGGCGGTAATAGTTTCAACATTTTATTCAGTGCGAAAAGGTCATGTTCCGACAACAGTTAGTGGTTTTAATGTCATTGTTTATAGCTTTACGAGTACAGAGAATTCTGAGCTGTTACGATTTCTAAATCGATTTTTCTGTTTTGAATACTAGGTATTTGAGTTAATATTATGATGAGATGAGATTATTTTAAAATAAGATTGATGGATTCACACCGTATAGTGCAGCAATGACCCTGATGTTCATAGTTTAACGTGCGGTAATTCGTGAACGGGGTTAATTAAAATGTGTTTTTGGACGCAAGCTCTTATTCCTCGTCTCGCACGCACCGACGTTCAAAGCTTACCGGTCGATATGTTTTGAAGATGCCCAAGGCCAAGTACCTGGGAATCGAGTGGTAGTCTTGGATGGCATGGACGGGAGAGTTTGAATCAGGATATCGTTGTGGTAGCTCTAGGTAGAGTAGGTAGTGCAGGCGAGAGAGTTGAGTCTGCATTCCCGTGGGGAAGTGCGAGTGTAGTAATTATTGCTGATCTATGAGAAAGCTGTGACTGTGAATAAGATACCTGGTCATTGGTTTTCTTTCTATCCAAATTGATGTGAGTTTGACGACCTTTACTGGTGCTTAGACCAGGTAATCTCGAATACTAGTGAATTGCAAATCAAACTCAAAGTTCATATTTCAAGTAAACCATTTGCAGTTACTTTTGAACCGTCAAAAGGCTGATTGAATGACCGACTAGTCGGAAAAGTGAAATCATGGAATAGCGTTGTGTGTTTAAAAGTTTGTAGGCACAATATACCGTAGCGATTAACGATAGCAAATCGTGGCAAGATGCAAGAGGTGAAGTACAGTTTGCTTTTAATTTGGGGATTTGCGAGACCGTTATTATTCATGTTTAGTGACGTAGATGCTAAAGTCGGTTAAAGAGAGAGACCGTTAGATTTAGGGCTTCAAACGATGTGCGGAATATGATAAAGCTCAATTTTATTGTTTAGAAGCTACAACGAAGTTTTCCGTGAACGATTTCGTGTTATTAGCAAACTAAGAGTGAAACCAGTAAAAGGCTAAATTCAAAGGTCCATTCAAGGATTATCGAAGGGTTACCTTTTCTATCGAAAGGTTGATGGATACCGACTAAAGGCGCTTGACTCTCCCCCGATCACCAGATTCCTTGAGAATTAGATGTCATAGGTTGATGACAGTGGTAGTGAAACCAAATCTGATTAAGAATGGCTTGTATACTCATACTCGAAACTTCTGACCGCACCTCAGGTGGAGTAACCTGTAGGCGATGGGTCTGGAATTGTTGACCGCACCTCATGTAGAGTAACATGTTGGCGATGGGTCTGACCGCACCTCAGGTGGAGTAACCTGTAGGCGATGGGTCTGGAAGTGTTGACCGCACCTCATGTAGAGTAACATGTAGGCGATGGGTCTGACCGCACCTCAGGTGGAGTAACCTGTAGGCGATGGGTCTTTTAGTGCTGACCGCACCTCATGAGTAACATGTGGCGATGGGTCTACAAGAAATCGTTGGTGCGATTCTTGTCTGTGTTGGTGCACAGAGCCCCTCATGTGTTGTAGCATATGTGGAGGCAGATATGTGAAGAATCGTTGGTGCGATTCTGGTCTGTGTTGGTGCACAGACTAAAAAGAAAGTTTAATGAGTTGAGTATACATTGCTTACGGATTATGGTAAAGTTCAAGTCAGAATTGTTAGAATTACCGTGTTGTAGTTGACCGGACCTTTTCCAATGAATGAATTTGGTGCCTAGAATATTGTTGAATCTTAGTCAAGCAAATTGTAACGTCTGGTTTTCAATCAACCAATTTTTTTATTGCTGTACCAGTTATTTTTGCTGTGTTAATTTGCCCTTTCTCGTGAAGCGATGGGCTTAGTTGGAATCGTTGGTACGATTTCTGTTTGTGCTGGTGCGTGCGGTGCTTAATGTGTTGTAGCACATATTGTAGCTACATAGTTGGAATCGTTGGTGCGATTCTGGTCTGTGTTGGTGCACAGATTGTAGTGGGAGTTTCATGAGTTGACTGCATTTTCTTATGAAATTAAATTTGTCAGATCGGACATTTTTCCATTGAGTAAAGTAGTGCGGGGAGCATTGTGCACGAAACCCTCACACAGTATGAGAGTTAGGACAGATGATTGTGGTATCTAGTGAATCAGCCCTTCTATTTTGGGCAGGATATGGCCGAGCTAGAGAGAGAGCTACTCTCTGAGCATATTTTGTCCACAAGTACTACACCCGAGGACGGGTGCTAGTCAGTGATGGCCGTGTCGTAGAATGATGGCGCTACTGTGGGACTACGGACAGCGCCATCTAACAAATTGTTTCGAAACCTTATAATCACGTGATCGGAAACGCAAGCGCGCCTACCGCTTGGACACGATCGTCGGTAGAGGGGACAGCGAGTACGGGTGGGGCTAGAGGTGGTCGCTCTAGCGCTCAGGCAGTCTCGGCTGAATGCCCAACCACGCACGTTGTCTGTTTCCTGTCTAAACTGTTGGTCTGAATAAAGTTATTTTAATTTAAATTATCGTTCGTTCGAGTACCGCAACAGTGTCCACATCCAAAACTATATTGGATTGTGAAGAAGTCCCGGAGCTTCGCGTCTCGGCCACCCATGACGCGACATATGTATAATATATTCTTTGACTAGTATGCCTAGACTTTATACGCCCTCTTAATAAATAGGGCGTATTTCCACCTATATTTAGGACCATCTCCTGGGAATGATCCAATTCTGGACACACTTCCACCTCATAAACTCCATTTTGTCTTATATGTTCCCCATAATATGATCGTGCCTGTTTGACTTGGTATGGCCCCAATGCGAATAACAACAACTGATTGTATGTAAATATTGGAAACCTCTCCAGTTGCGGTAGATTACCGTCAATTCTTGTGAACATAACTCTTCTCCTATTTAAATTAAATTCATTCACCAATTGTCCTAGATGATTTGGCACATTCATGAACCGTAACGCCCTTTGAATAATTTGTTCACAATTTGGACTATCTATGAGACAAGGATGGAATTTATTTAAAATAGCTGCTGCTATTTTAAAATCAATCATTAAATGAGTAGCAGCTAGATTGAAAAACCGTTGCCTAAATAATTTAAAATCCCTTTTAAACCTTCCATTGACAACTTCGACTACCCATCTGCAAAGTGTCACCCTTCTGCTTTTGTTAGCCTGGGAATAGGTTAATTGAGTTTGTCCTTGGTCTAGTGATTCTGGCTTATAAACTTTATAGTTATAACGTTCCAAAGTTGGTATAGCATCGCGAAATCCACGATCTAAGATAAATATATCATTAGCTCTAAAAAGTCTACGGTAAGCACCATTTTCATTTTCAAACAAATTGGTCATGATATCTGCATCACTCTGAGTAGCAGGAAATGGACCTACAGCATCAATAATATGACCATCACATGACACAATCAAAAATGGTTTTACCAAGTTGTCATATTTGTGTAAGCTATAAGTTTTTTTTTTAAACATATAGTTCGCACTTTTCTGAAGAAAAATATATGTACCATCAAATATGGTTACAGCAGGCCTATTCTCTGGTGCTACTTCTGGGTCACTGAAGAGAGCAGAAGGAATTCGTAAATTCCTGGCAACAATTTCGGAATGATTTATATGGCTGACTCCTAAATGCTGTGGTACAAAATTCTCATAAAGGCATGATCTAACTTTTTTCATTTTAAGTTCTAAAGTAGCTCTAGGAATATTAAAAATGGTTGACAATCTACGGTTGCTTTCACCAGTCCTTAACTTGGCTAAATATATGGCTAAGGCTGTTTTTGGTTTCTTTACATTAAGTGCTGGCAAACTATTCAATAAGCTAATAAACTCGGTTACTGTAAGTCCTGTCCAATAATGACACACATGGTTGGGCATTACATGGATATTTTCAAAATTAATGTACTCCTCTGTGCATTTTGATATTTTGATTATATCCTCTATTTGACTGGCATTAAAAGAAGAAAATGCCATACTATTTTGAGGCAACTCATGCCACTGATTTGCATATAAATGTGACTCGCATACTCTTGAACTACGTGGAATATATAAATTATGCTCATTGATTAAAATCCGTTTAACAAAATCAGGTATTAGATAAAACGATCTATTATAACATCTAATAAATATGCAATGTGCAGAGGTATTTGAAGCCCGCTTATAGTTAGGTAATGTAATTAGAGTAGAACTACGGGTTGGTGGTAAATCAGCCGGTGGAGGTAAGATGGGGGGATTTGGTGGTGGTGACATTGCATTTTCATTTTGTATATTATCTGTAGGTTCACCAGTTTCTTCTCGAGATGAATCTTGATGTAATTGTCTATTGGCCCTCATCCAGCAGGGATGACAAACATAGTTCCTTGTTATTCCCTAAAACAAATAATATTGACTTGTAACTAATATAGCTTGTGATAGCTTAATGGTGTGAATGTTACATAGAATGTAAAGTCTCTTATGTCTTTTCGGTCTTGCATACTTATCAGGCATACATTTCCGACTCTTAGAACTTTTATACATATATTAATAATTTATCACTTTTCATATACCTAATGTGAAAGAATATCATATGAGGAACTCTCGCAAATGCCTGTGAGTTACTCATCATTATATAAATGTCTTTTGACATTTCACATAGGGCCATCTGTTCCAAAACTAACTCTGCTTAGTTTGGGATGGCATGGCCGTGTGTGATGTTAATACTATGGCAACTTACTTAATTATTACATAACTAGGTACTTAACATGCAGACACAGAACAGATACTTGTGCTCACTAGCAAATATTTAACAAGGGATAACTTTAGGAATCGAACCCATAACCTTCAGCTTAGCAGTCAAGGTTGCTGCCCACAAGAACAACAAGCCATAATGTTCTCAAAGCTGTGAAGTCAGGCAATCTGCACTGGCGAACATAAACGAGTCTCATTTTACTTATTATTAGAAAGGGCCCGCTGGGAAAATTATATTTTTTGATAATCACTTATGTTGTATTATTTCCATCCATCATAATAAATCATTACTGTGATACATGATAATAATCATACCTGAAGTCTTGCAGTAAAAGAAAATTGCAGTAGAATTGGTGTCCCCGATTCAATTATATGATGTCTTATATCCCTTACTGATCTGCCACAACCAAAGCACACCATAGTGTGACCCAGTATTCTATGATTGGCACCTTCTGAAGTTAGCAGCAAGAAGCAGGGGTGACAAATATGTCCATCTTCTGGAAGCTGAAAGGCAAAGTAAATTATGAGCTATGGGTATATCAACACTTTATATATTGTTATATGAAGAAGAGTTCTAAATAAATTCTTTCTTAAATATTTAAAGGTGAAAATGAATTGCTTAAATGGAAATAATAATAGCTTCTACAAATCATTAGCTGCGCTGTTTAGATAACACAAGAGAACTTGTTCTATGTACCTATATAAATGTTTTCATCCGCTCCTAAGACGACCCACTGACCATAATATATTTTAATTAAGTAAGTACATACCTCAATTGTTAGCCATTGTACAAGCAGTCTTTGGAGAGGCATGTCTAACGAAGACACAACATGTCTTCTTAGCCGTCCCGTAGCTATACCGCAGTTAGTACACCTCATTGTAAACAGTTCACAATGTCCAAAACGTGAGCACAATCAAGTCCGTATTTAAAGCACTAGATAATCGTTGGGCAATGGAATCAGTCCGTGTAGAATAGCAATGGTCGATATGGAGAAAAGATAATAATATAATCGCACAGTTTACAAACAAGACAAACAACAAACTAGGCATGCGTCCGATATATCAAAACGAATTCAAAATCTGATTTCAAACACAAATCGATTCGTATCGATTTCGCAAACTTGAAATCTGATTTTAAAAATCTATCTAGCCGAACCAAACGCTAACAATCTACCACCAAACGAATCGACTCGAATAAAATCACTGGATCACATCACCAACCAAACGCAAACTGGCGAGTTTGCGTTTGGTTGGATTTCGTTAGAAATTCGCTTTCTCTCTTTCTAACTAAGCGTAACATAGCGGAGTAAAAAGGATAACGCGAATTTTGTGATTTAGATTTCGGTTCTCGGATACGTAACAAACATTACATTGCGATCAATATCATCTTTACTGCTAAGTATTTAAAGACTACATTATCGAGATTATACGTTGATGTATTTTGGTTTATGCTTCAATGATTCTCGGAACTAGGAAGAATTATTGTAAAATTTTTTTATTGCCGATTTTTAAATGCGCCGGAAAAGTTTTACGCGTAATCTTTAATAAAACTTTTCTGCTAGTCCTAAGCCTAGATTAAAGCATGAAGGAAAATCGCGCAATCTCTATCTGATTCCAATGAAATCTAAGTACGCAAGCGAATTGGTGAGGCTAGATCGATAGGCTAAATCGGATTTCTAAAAACGGATTTTGAAATCGATTTTGAAATCTGAAATCGGATAAATATCAGTTTGCGTTCAAAACCAAAAACGCCCATGTCTACAACAAACGAAAAAATAATGGCGGGCAAACCGGCGAATGTCAAACCTGTCATGTCGTTTCGTTTCGTTTTAAAAATATTTATATTTTTTTAAAAACGAAACGAACGACAAAAAAAAGTTATTAAAGATAAATATTTCATAGCATAGCATTCGAGTAATTATCAAAATATGAATGTTATTATGATTACGATGGTGCATAATCATTTTATCAGTCAGAATATTTTTTAATATTACTGATGTAACATAAATATATTAGCTTTACAGGGAATGGAACGTTTATCTAAAATGGCGCGTTATCTCGATACGCCGGAAACGAAAAACAACTATTTAAGTTTAAATACTTTTTCTGAAGTTGTACGAAAATGTAAATACTTTTTTAAAATGTATTTCTATTTTAATTTATTTGTAATTAGGCGTATATTAATGTACACGACACTGAGTGTAACTAGGCTGAAACTGGCCATGTCATTTCATGTAGGTACCTAAATCGGTGTAGTGGTTTAAGCGTAGAGAAGTAACACACATACTGAACGCTTTCGCATTTATAAGATTAGTATGGACTAGTATGGATAAGTGTGCAAAGGCTCTTGAAGGGCCTTCACATACTCTGCGGCCCGGCCCTGGCACTCACATTGTCACGTGTGGCCCTTGGCCAGTAAAGTGTGACGACCGCTGGTCTAGAGTTTTAAAAGATAAACTAGTTATTCCCACACCTCCCACAGATCAAAGAGGAAACCATGTGCCTTCCAATAAAACTCCAGAGAACAAAATACAAATTGTTAAAAACTTTATCAATAAATTTCCCAAATATGAGTCACATTATACTCTACACAAGAGCACAAACCGAATGTATTTAGCTGACTTGGGCTTGCCTAAACTGATTTCTTTATATAAAGAAGAAACACCACCTTCTGAACAAGTGTCAAACTTTATGTTTAGAAAAGTTTTTAATCAGCAATTCAACCTATCTTTTCATGCACCAATTACTGATTCTTGTAAAAAATGTGATAATTTTAAAATAAAAATAGAAGCTGAAGAATCATCTGTCAAAAAGGATGAACTTGATTCTCAAAGGAAACTACATCTCTTAAAGGCTGAATCTGCAAGAAATAATTTTAAGATAGATAAGAATAGAGCTGCAGATGATTCTGATTTAACAGTTATAGTATTTCATCTCATGAAAACTTTACCTACTCCTGTTATTTCTACAGGAATTTGCTATTATAAAAGACAGCTTTGGACTTACAACCTGGGAATTCATAATGCTAATAATGATGAAGTAACCATGTATGTGTGGGATGAAACTATAGCTTCTAGGGGTCCTCAGGAGATTGGTTCCTGCTTGATGCGTTTCATCAAAGAGAAAGTCAAGACTAAAAAGTTAATTATGTACTCAGACCAGTGCGGTGGTCAAAACAGAAATATTAAAATGGCTACTCTTTGCCAGTATATTGTTGCCCATCCAGATTACACAGTAGATAACATAGACCATAAGTTCTATGTCAGTGGGCACTCATACTTAGCATGTGACCAAGATTTTGGATTAGTGGAGAAAAAGAAAAAGTTTTTCAAAAATATTTACTTACCGGATGACTGGACTACAGTTATTAAGGCAGCTAGGGACAGGAACCCATTTGATGTCATAAAAATGACAAAAGATGACTTTATTTCAACAAAAAAGCTGGAGAATAACATTACCAACAGGAAGATAACTGCTGAAAAATCAAAGGTACAGTGGCTCAGCATGCAGTGGCTTTTGTTTAATAAAATGCATCCATTTAAATTATTTTTTTAATATTCTAATAATGAAGATGTTTTATTTGAAAATGTAGATTTAAAGAAAAGGGGCTTTACAGATTTGACTGGTATTAAGCTGGATCCTTTATACCCTGATGGAAAACCCATAAGTTGTGAGAAAAAAAAGGACTTATTAGATCTTTTGCCTTTTATACCTCCAGTGCATCACAGCTTTTATACTAGTATCAAAGATAATGTGTCAGTAAGAAATGTCATAGATGTTGAGGATGACATTGATAGTGACTAAGAATACCTTTATTGTTATTGATGTTGCTTTTTTTATTAAGTGTTTTTAATAAACAATTGGCCTAACAACCATTTTTTTCTAACCTTTTTATAAAAACCTACTGCCAAAGTGGCCTATCTGTGTATAAAATGTAGAAAAATAGCAAAAAAAGCTATTTTCTCACTATTAAAATCATAAATTGGAACATTAATAGGTCAAATAAAACATAAAAGTAATAAAAAGTATGTATTCTTAAGTGCTAGTTGATTAAAAAAATACTGTTTCTATTTTCTATGGTACTCAAAAAGCTTGTCTATTGAATTAGGTTACTAATGTTCTCATGGCCTCAGCTATGGATTCGATCTAACGCGAATTTAACAGAGAGTGGTGAAGATAACATTGTCCGAAAAATCGATAGAGTTGCTAATCATTCTACAAACATAAATCTTAAGTCCGAGGCTGTGAAAATACCAACAGTACCAAGTCATTATTGTCGAGCAAATAGTACCAGGACATACATTGAAGAATCATTCGAATCTTTTACTCACATGCACTCTATTTATACGGCCTGGTGCCAGGAAAATAATGCATACGCCGTACAGAGAAAAAAATTTACAGAGATTTTGAAAGAACAGAAAATATCTATTTTCAAGCCACGTAAAGATCAGTGCGATACGTGTGTTGGTTACAAGCAAGGCAATATTCCAGAAGATATCTACCAGCTACACATTATAAAGAAGGACGAGGCTCGCGCAGCAAAAGCTGCTGCTATAGAAGAAATGTCAGATGATGTAATAGTAGTATCTATGGATATGCAAAGTGTACTACTATGTCCAAAGCTTCTCGTATCAGAACAATATTATAAAATGAAATTAGCACTTCATAATTATACATTTCACGTAAAAAATACCAAAGACTTATTTATACCTATACGTCTGGCATGAAGGTGATGGAGGAGTAACAGCCAATAATGTAACTAGCTGTATTGTGGACTTCATTGAAAAGTATTGCATTGGTAAAAAGAAAGTGGTTTTGATATCCGATGGATGTGCATATCAAAATAAAAATAAAATATTATTTAGTGCACTAGCAAATCTTAGTGCTTTAAAAGGACTTACCATTCAACAAATAATACTAGAAAAGGGCCATACTATGATGGAGGTGGATAGTGTGCATTCGACCCTAGAGAAAACATTTAAACCACCTATTTTTTCTCCATCTGACTATGTCTCTCGAATGAGACAAGCTAGACCGTCACAGCCGTACATCGTAAATTACCTTGACTTTACTTTTTTTTTAATTACGAGGCAATGCCTGGTAATTTTTCTACTATCTATAAGACCTGGTAGAAGAGTTGGTGATGCAACTGTGACAGACATAAGAGGACTTCTTTATGTCATTGGTGAAATGCAATATAAATTACGCCATTCCGATGACTGGGAGACTTTGCCACAAAGACGAATAAACACAGCGCCTATCGCGGAACCAGCAAGGCTTTACAATGATCCATTGAAAATCGATGCCACTAAATATAAACATTTACAAAGTCTTAAGCAATACATGCATCGTGATTACCACCCATTCTTTGATAATTTATCTCATTAGAGTGAATATAAAAAAAAATGTACATATGAAAAAAACTTAGTGTCCTCATTACTAACACGGGCGTAATAAATCCTATTTAGTGAATAAATAAGCCGGGTTTTTTTTTTAGGCTCTTTATTGTTCATGTTTTCGTATTTAGAAATTAGATCAACAGAATTACGCAAAACAAACAAAATAAAAACGAAAAATAATGAAGTGGTGTTTTTTTGCCATGCAAAAAAGAGTTGTCTCCACGCGCCAATTTTAAAAGAAAAAAATAATACTTTTTAATAATCGAACTAATACAGAATTATTTAAGTACAGTTTACTTGGAAAATGATCACTGTGTATGAGAAACCATTTTATTTCTATAAAAACGTAATAATAAATGAGAAAATTTAAGTAAAAATGATGTCTCCATATTTCGTTGCTTTGTGTGACGAACATTGTGTGACGAAATTATGTGTCCTACATAGACAGTTTCTGAACGTATCCGCATTTTATTACATCTGGCAACATTCCATTTACTACCAACCCTACAAAAAAAAACATCAGCCATCTTACTTTTGATGTATTGGTGTAGAAACACGTGTTAACCGTTTTGTCGCTTTATAAAATTTAAACTTGTGTGACGAAAAATTTCAGGTAAGTTAAATCATTTTATTACAGACATATTATCATTAGACATTATTTTTATTAGGTTAATCGTGGAATAGACAAGAATTGTGAAAATCTTTTCACTTTGTTTGCTATGCGTCGTTTCTTGTTTTGTTGGGTATATTTTGCTTCCATTGTGTGACATTGGGTGACGTCACACAAAAAAATCAAAGTGCATACATATTGGTTATTTTTTTGTTCTAAAATTTACGTAATTGTCTAAATTATGTAATCTGAAAAAAAAAATGGAAAGCTCCCAAAAAATTTAGTTTTGGGAAAAAGATGACGTTGATTTTTTTAGTATTGTTTTTTTGTGCGACTTAATTCAAATTATATATTATTTTCATGACAAAAAACAAATTATGCAATAATATACCACGTGCCCAATGATAAACAAACAAAAAAACAAGAAACCAGACAAAAAATAACGGATTTTTTCTTACATAAAAAATTTAGGTTACAGGGACGTTTTTCTAATAAAAATCTTTTTCATTTTCTTTTTCGATTAATTTGAGCCTCATTTCACATCCTTTCGTTTGTGCACTGACTGACTAGGCAAATTATACATTTGAATCGTGATTCATCTCGTGAAAAACGGGGTTTTACCCGTGGCTTCGCTCCCGTCATCTGACTACCTGGTACCAGGTACCAGGGTAGGGTAGGTAGGGTAGGGTACTACCCTAACTACCCTGCTTCTACCTACCCTACCCTACCCTTTACCCTATCTACCCTACCCTACCTACTCTACCTACCCTACCCTATCCTACCTACCTTACCTACCCTTCCTACCTACCCTACCCGTCCTAACCGTACATATATATATATATATATATTATATGTACATTACACATACATTTATATATATATATATATATTAGGTGCAGCGGGGCAATCTCGACAGCGGGAAATTTCAACTAATCTTAATAACTTCTAAATTTTACTTTATTTGAATAAGTGCCATCTATGACCGGATAGCTCAAAAGCAACTTCATAGTTTCTAAATAGATGGCACTGCTAGACCCAATACTGTTTGATCGGCACGGCCATTTTGTTTTCTTCTCTTTTTCTTGTTTGCACGTGCAAATTAGTGTCTCACATTTTTGCGAAAAAAAGTGGTAATTAACGTGTTTTTCGAAGATTTTCAAAGGTAAGACATTTAATTAAAGCCTATTTCATGTTTTTAGCTATTTTTTTCTGTTGTAACTTGCGTTTTAACAGCATTTTGGTGTGAGTTTGAATAACCCCACCTGGATTGTAATGGCGGCTAATTTCAACTTTTTTGCAGTTGGAATTGCCCCACCAGATTTTATATGGAAATGAACAAACACTAGTGATGTGCATGTTTCGATATGTTTTGTCGATGTAATTACTTTACAAATATTTAACTTGTAGCTATATTATTGTAATCTTTCTATTCGCAGGATCGCAACACGATTCAAATCGATGCATTTCGAGGGATTTTTCAATTTCTTACTACTTTATTAATTTATTGCAGATGGTTCGCCACTATAAAAAAACAACGGACAAGTCATACACAATGGCAGAATTGCAGCAAGCAGTGCAAGATGTCAAAAATAAAGTAATGACGAGTTACCAAGCTGCAGAAATATATGGCATTCCTAGATCAACCATTGTAACTAGAGTTTACAATAATCATATGAACGACAACGTTGGAAGACCTATAGCTCTCGGGGAAGATGTGGAAAGAAGAATTGCCCATAGCTTACATGTTATGGAAAAACATGGTTTCCCGTTAACTAGAAAAGAAGTAGCTGTTTTGGTATCTCAATATGTCCGCCAAAATGGAATCGACAATCCCTTCAAAAATGATTTGCCAGGAAAAGACTGGCTCCAGGCATTTCAAAAAAGGAACAGTCTCTCAATCAAAAAGCCTCAATCCGTTGAGATAGCTAGAAGAAAGGCTTGCGATCCTTTTATTGTTTATAGTTACTTCGATTTATTAGAAAAGGTATTGAAAGAACTGGACCTGACAGATAAACCGGAGCATATTTATAACTTAGATGAGACAAGCATATGTAATGATCCTGTTAAAGGCAAAGTAATCGGTAAAAAAGGTTTCCGCTGTACTAGAACGACTAGTGGTCCCGGAAGAAATAATACAACGGTTTTGTTGGCGACGAATGCTTCTGGCAACAAAGTTCCGCCGTTAATCGTCTTTCAAGGAAAACACCTCTGGTCCGAGTGGATGTTTAAAAACGAAAACATACAAACAGCTTACGCCGTAAGCGAGAAAGGCTGGATGCAGACCAGCATATTTGAAAAATATCTGAAATCTGTATTTGTTCCTTCGCTGGGAAGTGTTAGGCCGGTGCTACTAATATACGAAGGGCATGCTTCTCATGTCGATCTAAATGTCATACAATATGCGGCCTCTGAAGGTATCACAATTTTAAAGCTTCCACCACACTCGTCCGATGTTCTCCAACCCTTGGACTGCAGCACAATGAAACCTCTTAAAGACCGATGGGAGGATGAAATAATAAGATGGCAGAGACTTCACGTAGGTTCGAAATTGCCGAAGTCAGAATTTGCCAGGATTTTGACAAAAATATGGAACGAACTAGATTGTATTATTTTAAGAAACGGATTCCGCAAAACAGGTATTTATCCTCTTAACCGAAATGCCATCCGAGAGGAGATTTTCGACCCATTGACGTTGCAAAAATGGAAGACTTCTCAAGCCGAAACCCTTGCAGTGAATCACAAACAACCACAAGGTGAAGCTTACAACGCAACTGAACCACGTACGTACAACGCCGTTCCCAGTTTACTAACAATTGTTTTGACAAAAATCAACGAATATCATAGCAGCGGTAAGTTCCCGGAAAAAATCTGGGACAAGCCTACACAAAATTGTGTTTCAGCTGATGTATCAGATACTGTGTTCGATGAAAAGAACGCGATTTATAGCAAAGACGAGACGCAAAATACACTTATCACAGTGCAAAACACGACTAAGCTGCCGATACCGAAAAGAATTGACGTGGAACGATTGACATCTTTAAAGGTTTTAGATTGCAAGATAATTAAACCTCCAGAAAACGCTATCCAACCAATTTCTTTTGAGGAACTTTTACTTAAGAGTATTGCCAAAAATGATCAAACTAAAACTAAAAAAAAACGCGTCCCCAATAGCAACGCGGAAGTACTGACTTATAAAGAAGTACTGGATCGTTTAAAACAAGAAAAAGAAGAGAAAGAGAACAAAACATTAGAAAAGGAAAACAAAAAAATGCAAAAAGGGAAATTGAAGCATGAACAAAACCAGAACAAAAAACAAAAGAAGCAAATACCAAAGAAAAAAGAAAATGGAGTAAAAAAAAGATCGAAAGTTACTAAAAGGTCTACTCAACGAAAAAAAGTCTCCAAAAAAAACAAGTACGAAATGGACAGTGATTCCTCTGGCTCCTATAAAAGTCTCAGTGAAACGAGTTCTGAATGTGATATGGAAGACTTTTACCAAAGCTTGAAACGTAACCAGGAGTCTGACTCGGAAGATGAAGATAATCAGATTGATGCGGACTTAGTCAATGTTGGTAATGTGGACTTGCGTATGTCTACAAATGGTTCTAATTTAAACTTTGGTGCTAGTACTTCTAGGGACATCCCAGTTCATGTCGCTTCTCCTAAACAAACTCCAGAAAAAGGGAGATTCGTATTGGCAATTTTTTTTTCATCCAAAGGAAAGAAAACTTTTAAATATGTATGCCAGATTGAACGTGTAGCTCGAGACCAGATTTTTGTACAAGGTTTTCGATCATACAAAAAAAACAAAAAAGTTTTTCGTCTCATACAAAACGATCAATCAATAATTAATGAAGAAGAGATAATTCAATATCTTCCCGACCCTGAAGTGAAAGGCCCTGATTATATCTTCCCGAGCAATATTGATATCCAGGAGTATAATTGAAATTTATGAATTATGATACTCACACTTAGTTATTAAGGTTTGAATTTTAGAGTCTGATGATAGATCTCAACTTTTAACATGTTATCTACTTTTACCTAGATAGGTATTTGCATAATTATTTGTAACTTTTGAAGATTTTAAAGAAGTATAAGTCAATACATAGTTTGATAAATATACTTTTCTCTTTTGAAGAGTTAAGTCCAGACTGATTAAAAACGTAAAAAGGTTATACATACTTAGTTAGATAAATATACTTTTCTCTTTTGAAGAGTTGAATCCAGACTGATTAAAAACGTAGATAGGTTATACATAGTTGGATAAATACACTTTTCTCTGATTAAAAACGTAAATTGGTATATACTTTATAAGTTTTATAACTGTTGATTTTTAATTCGTAACTTTCGAAGATTTTATTAAAATAATAACTTGATAGGTATACTTTTCTGAAACTTAACTAAAGACTGACGTTTTGTACACAATTTAAAAACGCACATTTATTAAAAGCTAGTTATGAGAGTTAAGAGATTTTAGATATTTTTTAAGGTACAAATTTAAGAAGACAAGTGTTGTCTGAAAAAATTTCGATTGCAAAAATCTTTGTTTGTAATTGAATACTTACATAATTAGTAGATGCCTGTCAATTCGACCAGTACTTTTTAAGAATTCAAAGATTAGTTTTAAGTTGATTACCTACTTTTTGTTCTGACTTTTGTTAATTTTTATATTTGTTAGATTATTAATTGCTGTTTTAAAACTAAAAAAGACATATTATGAATCTTGGTCCTAAATTATAAAATTGCAATACATATTATTATTCCTTTCTTAAAATGAAGTTTTGATTTATGATTAGTGAGTAGATATAGTACCTTTAGTAGATAGCAGACCAAAATTATTTATTGGTGTATCTATCGACTTATTTTTTATTACGTTCCCATCACTATTAAGTATGGCGAGCAGTCGAAATTACCCCGCCTAAACCTTTAAGGTGTTTTTATTCAAAAATGAGCCTGGCTGCATAAATGACAAGATTCAATTTAGATTACTATCCTTATAAAAAAACTCTGCATCTCACCAACATCAAGCTAAGAGCTCTAGAAGAGAAATTATAATTAATAGTTGAAATTGCCCCACGGAGGGGGAATTACAACTATTTTTGCCTTTTTTGACAAAAACACATTTTTAAGCCTATCTATTGAATATTTTTCAATATGAGTTTGTAAAAAGAATACACAGATAATGACTCTGGAGCGTCAATACATTACATTTTTAACCTTTAAGTAGGGACACAGGGTCTCACAGACCCTTGGCACTTGTCGTTGACGTGAAATAAAGTACTTCCCCGCGCTCCCCGTGGCTAAGCTGCTCAGTAGCTTCGAGTTTAGTCGCGAAACCCCCAACGAAGGAGAAGGTTGCGTCGTGCGGTGCAAAATACGTAAGTTATATGGATTTAAAGTTTCAAATGGGTCTGTGGGACCCTATGGCCCCAGATCTCTTATAAACTAAATTGTATAACTTTTTTTTTTGTTTTAGATTTTATGTCCAAATGGCCGAAAATAGTGAACCAAGTACTTCTGGTTTGAAACGACCATTGCAAGATGTACCTAGGGCACAACAGTTGGATTTACTGGCCAAAAAACGTTATGCTCTCATGTACCTAAACCGAACAAAGCTGTGCTCTTAGTATCTTCTATGCATCATGATGATAAAATTGACAATGTTTCTAAAAAACCTGAAATGATTTTATATTATAATTCAACAAAAGGAGGGGTAGATGAAACTGACAAGAAGTGTTCTATTTACTGTAGCAGCCGCCGAACTCGAAGATGGCCAATGGTGATATTTTTTAGAATTCTTGATTTGAGTGGCGTCAATGCTCATATACTATACAATAAACATCAAAATAAGGATATAGATCGAGGTATATTTTTAAAAAAATTAGCCCGTTCTCTCGTTGTACCTCAAATGCAAAGAAGATACACATCAAACAAAAATTTGCCAAGAGAACTGAAACTAACCATGAAACGCGTTTTGGGTAAGGATGTGCCCCCTGATGATGAACCAACTCCTGAAGAAAATCAGAATAAGAAGAAAAGATGCTACATCTGTCCATCAAGTCTTCAAAGGAAAACCTCCTACAGCTGTATTGCATGCAAAAAGCCTATATGTCTGCAATGCTCCAACCCACTATGCAAGGAGTGTCAAATATAATGGGGTAATTGACCCCCTGTCAGTTTTGTTTTGTTTATTGTTAGAATTACAAAAAAATATTTTTTTTATAAAACAAAGATTACTTTTTAAGGAAAATATTTAATTTTGTTGATTATTTAGAAGAAAAATTATTTAGTAGTATAATAAGTGATCTCATTGCGAATTGAGACTGAAAAGTGCCTATCTTTGTTTAGTTTGTAATAAAAAAATAAAAAATTATAAATAAATGCTAAAATGTTCAAAAGTCTATTATTTATAAGCCTATCATTCACACTGATTTATTAAAATGTTATTTATTTTGTTATTTCATATCAAAATAATAGAAATATTACAGGGGTCTGTGGGACCCTATGTCCGTTCTAGTGTTACAAAAAAAAGATGTCCCTAGTTAAAGGTTAATAAAACTATATCATCTAATATTTGTATACCTTCAAAGTTGTGGTTTAGGTTTTACCAGTCGAGATTGCCCCGCTGCACCTTAGATTAGTATTTCTTTGCGCCTAAAAATAACAGTCATTATTTTTAGGCGAAATAATACATGACTATGTCTGTAGATATATTTACATAGTAGATCCATTGTTACAATCTGTGCTTTCAGATTATGGTGCAAAATGCCTTTGACTGGAGCCGAAAGACAACGACGATATCGTCAAAAGTTGATTCAAGAAAATCCAGAAAAACTGCTACAGCAAAAAAGGAAAAATTTAGAAAGAACAAAAAAAAATATAAAAAAGTTGGCGAACTAACCCAAATACAACAGAACGTACAGCGAGAAAAGTGGAGAAAAGAAAAACAAAAATGTAAAGATGATAAAATTGATACTAAAACGTCAGAGGACAAGGCAGAAAAAGCAAAACAACGCATGTATTCTCGTAAATTACAAAAAGAAAATTTAAATTTAAAATCTACTGTAGCTCTATTAGTGAAAAAAATAAAAACGCTGAATAGGAAAAATAAAAGATATAAAAAAAAAACTGAACAGTTGACACAAAAAATAATAATTTTCAATACTAGTGAACACCAAGAACAGATAAGACATATTGAAGAAAACAAAGATACTCCATATTCTAAAACCGAAAAAATTATGAACGAAACGGTTCCCAAAATTTCGACCCCAGAGAAGAATATAGTAAAGAAGATATTGTTTGAAAATATTATTTTAAAAGAATCGTTACAAAACCAATACTCGCAAGCAACGAATAATTCCGAACGACACGTACTAAAGAAAGTAGTGAACAATGATATGACAGCAAAATATAAAATGAAAACTAAGTTAAGTGAATGCGTGGGGCTAAAAGGAAGATTAAGAGTTCGACAAAAAATACATAAATATAAAATTAAACGTCTGCAGGAACTTACATCATTTTATGAAAGAGACGATAATAGCCGCGCTACAGCTGGAAAAAGCGAGTATAGAACCTTACACAAAACAAGAAAACAAGTTAGGTATTTATTGGATACCTTAAAAAATTTACATAAAAAATATAAAACTGAAGGGGGCAAGCTATCTTATGCTACATTTAGTCGCTACAAGCCGTTTTATGTATTAAGCCCAAAAATAGTGGACAGAAATACTTGTGCCTGCGTAAAACATGCGAATTTAAGTTTCCTGGTCAGCAAATTGAAGCAATTACGTTTATTAAAAACAGATAACCTAACTGAGCTGGTGTCAACAATAGCATGTAATATAAATGACAAGACTTGCATGTACAATGAATGTCACACTTGCTCTTCCGAAAGTTTTGAATTTAATTTTTCACAATTGAAACTAACAGATACAGTGTCATGGAATATGTGGGTTACAAAACAATTCAAATACTCAAAAGATACCGCCAGCCAAGGAAGTGAAGAAAAAATTACAAAAAGGACAGTTAAGGAAGAAACTACAGGGTCATTACAAAAACTTCAGCTGATATTTTGTACTCAATTACGGCTGTTTAAGAAGCATCATTTTAACATAATGCACCAATTTAAGATGTACACAAATTGTAAAAATAAACTCACTGAAAGCGACATTGTTGTGCATTGTGACTTCTCAGAGAATTATATCTGCAAGTTCACAGAAGAAGTACAGGCAATGCACTTTGGTGCTTCTAAAAGACAGATATCTTTGCACACCGGTGTTGTTTATGCCAATCGCGCAGATGGACCACAAATTATATCTTTCTGTACGATATCGCAAAATACCAATCATACACCTGGCGGTATTTGGGCCCATCTTACCCCTGTGTTAAAATTCGTAAAAGAAAAATTTCCAACTGTTAAGACCATACACTTCTTTACAGATGGGCCAACAAGCCAATACCGCCAAAAAAAAAATTTTTATATGATGAATACAGCTATTCCTCAGTTAGGTTTTGAAAGAGCGACTTGGTCGTTCTTTGAAGCTTCCCACGGGAAAGGAGCCGCTGACGGTGTTGGAGGGGCAACGAAAAGAATTTAGACCGATATGTCGTACACGGCCATGATATTCCAGATGCTGAGGCAGCTTATAACGCACTAATGATGAATATCACATCGAAGATAAACTATTTTCTAGTCCCTGATGAGGACATAGACAAATCAGTAAAAATGTTAGATTCCATATCAAAAAACCTGATTGCCGTTCCAGAAACCATGTCTATTCATCAAGTTGTTTCGACACCGAATACTGATATTATAAAAATTTAGAAAACTAAGCTGCTTTTGTGGAGAAGATTTTGGTTTTTGTGATTGTTTTAATTTGACTGAACATAATTTAAATCAGAAAATAAAAATGATTAACAGAGAAGCACAGATTAATAAAAGAAGACGTTTGAATTCCTCAAAAAAGCAAGTACAATCTGAAGATAGTGATACCACCGACACGGATATTGACATAACGTATGCCGAATCAGACGATAGCATGTACGAAATTGAAAACTTAGATAGTGACAATATTGAAGACGTTGAAGAATCAGTAATGTTAGTGGAAGACAAAACAGTCGACAGTAAATGCAGAGATGATGACACAAAAATAAAGGGAGCCAATTAAGTTACGCTACTATCGGACATAACATTTTCATTGGAAAATCAAGCCTTTCCAGATTTACAAGCGTACGGTCCATTCAAGAAAATTAACATTAATACTGATTTATTTAAAGAAAATGTAAAAAATATTTACGACGATCCTGTACCATCTACGTCGGGAAGGAAACGAAAGCAAACAAAAGATTTTGAAATTGAAGGGAGAAAAACAGGAATAGACTATAATAACAAAGATTTAAGAAACATTCACCTGGAGACTGTAAGAAGGCAAGAAACCAGCATACAAATAAAAAGAAAAAATAGAGAAAAGAAAGAAACTAATGATATCGAACTTGAACAAAAAACGGTAGAAGAAGAAAATGAAACAAAAGAGGAAAAGATAGAAATAAGCGGGCAGGTAAAGAAAAATATGGAAGACACAATAACATACAATTACAACCTGGATTTAACTGACACTAAACTTGACCAAAAAACAGGAGAGATAAGAGACTGAGAGAAGTAATGAGGTTGAAGAACAGAAAAGTAACGATGGTAATGCAGATTTACAGGAAAAAATTGAAGAAACAGAAACACAGGGTCGTGATGATACAGATTTATCTAATATAACTGTAAATGAGAGTGTCCTTGTAAGGTATTTTGAAAAAAATAAGTGGGTTTATTATGTTGGATTTATAGAGAGCATTCAAAATAATTTTTATAATATAAAATTTTTGAAGATTATTAGAAAGCCCAAACTTAAATTTATTTTTCCTAAGAAAGATGACAAAGACACAGTTCCTAGTATTAATGTGGTAAAAAAAATAGAATTAAAGTTAGAGTCAAAGGAATACGTGCTTTGTGAAGAAGGTGATTCAGTATTTTTTATATAGTTAATGTACGGTTTATTGTGGGATTTGTTTTCTTTTTAGAATAACAACTTTGTTTTTTATATTAAAAAATCTGTTTGAATTATTTTTCAAAGACTTTTTTTTTTACTGTAGATGTTTATTCGTTTAAGTAATAAGTAGTGCCATAATTAGTTTTGTTATTTTTGTTTCATTTTATGATTAATGTTATCTGATATTTTTATTGAGTACTATGAGGGGTTCACGACGTACGGCATTCCAAACAAATATTCTCATGTTTCGAAATACATGAACCGATTTTAAAGAAACTTCATACGCATAAGCTTAGTAAAATACTTGTTACTTGAGGAAAATATTTTGTTTGATAATAAAGAAAGATTTTTTTTATTTTTTTTCACTGTTTTTTTTCTATAACACATACCCTAAATAAATACTTATCTACCCTAAGTAGGTACTCTACATGTTAATTAAATTAAACGCCATATTTATGCGTCTCATGTGTTTGTATAAATGCACCCTTATGTTCTTTTGTGTGACACATATTCTTCTGTGTTACAGATATTGTAATATTCCATTGTGTTTCTTTTGTGTGATGTACATTTTTTTTGAAATTCACTCATTAAGTGATAAATTATCAAAAAATGGGTTGACCTCGTACTGAAATGAAACTTCAAAAATTTTAATTACAAAATTGTAATCAAACCAAATCATAGGTTGACTGATTTTTAGGACTAATATGTGTGTTACCTAATAAACGTTTTGTATAACCAAACAAGTTAGTTTTATTAAATAGCTATATGCCACAAAACAGAGCAAATTATAATAATTCCGAGTAATTTAAAAGTATCTACGTACCCTTCAGGCACATGACGACTATTGATGACACATTTAATTAACGCTTTGTGTAAATTTAAATAATTTAATTTTTAAAGAAGCTTACTATGCCTGTTATATAAATGAAAACAGTCATAAACTATGTTAATAATTTATTAAATTTATCAGACAAAAGAAATTTATCTCAGCTCAAATATATCCAGAGTAAACTAGTTTTTTGTTGTTCCTGAAAAGTACCTCCAAAACACATAGCGATTTGTGAACGCGCAGCGACGATAGCTTGGTCGACCGTAGATTTACTGCATATTTTTGGCATACTAAAATACAATCTGTGCCTAACTTAACAACTTATAATCACAATCATCATTTCAGCCTATTGCAGTCCACTACTGGACACAGGCCTCCCCCAAGGAGCGCCACAGCGCACGATCTCTCGATATCATAATACAATACATCTAATCCTTATTCAATATTTCCAATTTCTTTTTTAAAATTAACATTTTCATATTATGTTGCTGTTGTACTTTTTGGTGGTGTAGTTTTGAATGCAAAATATCCTGCATAATGTTTTTGCGCTCCAGGCATGCATTCTGACATTTTGTTTTGAAGTATGTCCTCTTATAGGCTGCTATTGATGTAGGTTTTTAAAGTTTCTTCTGGACCGTGGGCACTAAAATACCAAACGCGTTTTGTGTCGGTCAAATTGTATATAAATTGTAAATACTTTTAAAAACAAAACGCAACCGCTCGTTCATTCCATTCATTTTTAAAATTTATTGTGGGCAACAATGTTTAATGCTCTCATTAGTTAAAGGATCAAGTTTTAGCCTAAAGTAGTTTCATTCAACAAACTAATGAAATCATTATTTAATGATTTCAGTAGTGATAAAGTGGCATTAACTAAAGAAGATTTAATGTGAAGCTTCTTGCAAGTGAGTGATAATCCAATAAATTTGAATTAATAGTTTAACGGTATTAATTATTTAGTTGTTACTTATTCCTGAAAAGTGTGACTTTTGGACTTGTTTTTTTAGTCTGCTGGCAGATTTGATTGGACATGAGTGAACAATACAACCATATGTCAGTTATTATATAGCTCAACTTAAAACTTTAGCAACCTCAACCTTCTGACTAACAATAAAAAAGTACAGGACATTTGAGTAGTTTGCTTTTGGTTTGCATACAATATAAACTCATTTTATAGTAAATCCCACCTGCTGAACAGAACGGTCAACTAACATTTCTACTATTTCCACGATTTATCCTTTATTCCTATTTCTACGATTTATCCTCTTTGGTACGATTCAGAACACACAGATCCTACGAAAACCAATGCTTTGTATTAAGTACAAACACAACAAAAGAAACCCACTGACCCAAAAGAATAACTAAATCAAAATCCTCTCAAATCTATGGTGATAATTTAATAACCGGTGATAAGAATTTTCATGAAAGAATCAAAATATTGTATCAACAAAAGAAACAAGATGAGCAGAACGAGTTGTTGAACTGTCTCTGACAATATCTGCGTGGATATTGTGGGTAAATGCTCCTCATTCGTTCATTACTTGTTTATTTAATTTTTGCACTTTGAAATACACCCCTAACATGAATCACTGTTATTAAATACTAGGTTTTCAATCCATCCAAAACACTGGAAATGTGCAGTAGTCATTCAATTGACTGATTTCATTGCATCTAAAGAAATCAACTCGTCAGGTTCAGAAGAACACATGAATGCATTATAACTTGGAATTATTCATTTTCAGGGCACAACAGACAACAAACAACAATTTAAATTTTAGCTTCTCAACATGAAACATTTTTATGACAGTAGACGGAGAACATAAGTTTTAGGTTATGCCAGTTTATATCCTAAAAATATAATAACATTTTTGTAACAACTTAGAACACTATCGAACGAACATAATTAATATTATGAACAATACCTACCAACCACAAAATTATCAACCAACTGATTACATTTACTTGACGACCCAGGGGGTACGTTGTCAAATATCCAGCATAAATTAAACTGACCACAGGGTACTTTTATATATATGGAAACTGACTAAACGACGGCAAACACCGTTCAAGTCAAGCCATTGTTCAACAAGCACACCGCGATGACCGCGAGGCGAAAAATTAAACTGACAACAAAAATGTAATGATTCTGTCCCGCTCCAGCCCCGACATGTGAAAATTCCCAAAAAAATTAACCTTATGTAATTTGATAATAAACATTAAATTTGCGATTAATTCGGAGCACACCGATGTGTTGTGTTTGTGTTTTCGCCTGGCTAGGATGTTTTTTTTTTTTTTTAGGTATGACCACTAGCAAGTTAACACTCATGGGAAATCAACTGCTTAACAGGACTAACCTGTGGTGGCCTCAAATGAATTTAAGGCCCCCAGCCAAGGCAACAAGCTAAAAACAAGCTAAAAACTACTGACCGCTCGCTAAGGGCATTCCCTGTGGAATACGACCTCGGCTTAGCGGCGTCAGTTAGGGACAGCAAGGGACAATCAGGCTGGGTCGTTTCATTAATTAGGGGTTATTAAAGCTTAACGCTCAGCGGCGCGGGCTGGCTCGTTAGGCAAAAGTCGGGGAGGGTTTTGAATGGGTCGTCGCGATGGACCTCGGCGGCGAGGTCGGTATACGGAACGCGGTCTATATTTGTTTATTCTAAGGGTGCTGGTTTCCCTACAGCTTTCCTGAATCTTTGTGATCTCGTCGTCGGACTCGACGAGTGTATGCCGAGGACGGCGAATCTTACTAATGCGAGAGGGAGTGTACTGGGTTGCCTTTGAAATCAAAGGGTTTTGGTGCTTTTCAGCGGATTCGAAGAAACGCTTTGTGAGGCGCTTCATAAACTGTTTTAAGGTAGGGATTTTGAGGTCGACATGATGGCTAGGATGAATTTTAGTCTATCTCAATGCTTTTATGTCGCTTTTTATCTTGCTGTCAGAAGATAATCAGATTGACAGCTGTTTGTTAGCATAATTATTTGCTCGATTCGCGCCATAAGATTGAGGATACGAATATTTTAAACGAGTAGTAACTCATCATGGAATATTATTGTTTTGTGCCGTGCGTGGATGATTGACGAAATAATCATGCAAATTCTTGTTGTAAACGAAAGGGGCAGAATGATTGACAGATTGAATGACAGCTAACATTGATAAAATCCATTAAAAACCTATGACTCCGTTCAGGAAAACCTCGCTAGTATAATTTTTATCCGGCCATTTTGCCGGCTTACTTAAACGCACCCCAGAGCATAGAGTTTAGTAATACTTGGGATACCCACACTACCCAATAGAGCCCTTGCCATTGTTATTCAATCACAAATCTTATGCTGCGGCCACACATTGGGTTTATTTATTTGAAAATTCTTATATTTTGGTTAAAGCTATGCTAGCGCCACTTTGACAGTTGCCAACCCCATTGCACCAATTTACACCAATTCGACAATGACATTTACATTGCCGTTTGACTGACGTTATGCGATAGCTCAAGTGGCGGTACATCAAAGAGATTAACGCGAGCATCACAGACCAAATAGGTTGCGAGAATTAATGCGTTGAACCTATGGTTGAACCGGCCACACTACGTATGTCAGTGTGCACCGTGAGCGCGACGGGATCGCACAAGTTTGTCTTCTGCATACTATCGCTATGAAGTGGAGTAACGAGAAAGTAATTACGTTTCTCGAGACTCTGCAAACAGAGCCATGTTTGTGGGATTCTTTTTCTTTGTGTTCTTTTTTTCTTCGTTCGGTAATGATAAAATATATTAATGTAATAAAAATTTAGAAACATTAGCACCAATTTTATCGCCAAGAATGGGTATTCACGTTGACCGTTTAAGTGTAGCCACTCACTATAACGCGTTAGTCTTTAACGCAATATTTATCGCGATGATAGGCATTAACGTTTTCCGTTAGTGTGGCCCCAACATAAGCAAGTCAACCTGTTTCAAAATTTTCACAAACCGAGTTGACTCGGTGAGAGTACGTAAGTAAGTAAGTAAGTATGTAAGTATGTTTTTTTATTTGCAAAAAATGTGGTAAAAAGATGTTACAATATGTTTTTGGTGCAAGACACATTTCGCCATAATATGATAGCATGCAAATATTTAGGTAGGTATACATAAATTTAATGAATGTTGTTACACACATCATCAATTATTAAAAAAAAAACTAATAAAACCACATAACCATGTAAAATAAATTAGGTAGGTATGTACGAACGAAGTAAAATTCAATTCAATTCAATTCAATTCAATTCAATTCAATTCAATTTATTGTGGATCATAGGTTCATAAGATGTTGTGTTAGTTAACAGGTTCTGCTATGTCCCGCCATTGAGGCATACAAAATTTATTTTATTAGTCGGGTACATAGTTAAGATACAATTATTACATCAAATGGTCATGCAATACATTTAGATTAAATTAGTATAATATTTAGGTCAAATTACAAATTAGTCATGTTACATAATAGTTTATAAAACAATTACACAGTGATTTTATGAGTAATTATAAGTACTTAGTAGTTTTAATTCATGATTAATTTAAAAAGGAAAACAATAAAAATAAAATAACGGACATAAAATTTATAAAACAAAACACGAAAGACCATAGAATGAAGTTCACAATGCATTTCGAAAATGGTAGGAATCCGAAGAGTATTTTTTTAGGAATTCAAGTGTTTTTTCCATCTCAATGGGAGCAGTCCGCGGCCAGCCCTCGATTCCATAGACTAATATAAATGATACTCGACTCCGCCCGAGTCAGCCCGACCAAGCCGCGACTGCGCGTGCGGGCAAGAGAGTCTGACCACGTAACCACGTCGTCGAATCGTTTTCGCGCGCGCTTACGATATCATGAACTCGCGCTCACACCCCGATTTGTTGGGTTTCTGCCCGATGTGAACTCGGTGCGCGTGCAAGCGAGCAAAGTTCTATAGTAGATTCCAGATAAATGTGCAATAACGGTCATTGACCCACATACATTTATTGACTTTCTTAAAATGAAAAACAGAAATAAAGACTTAGAGCAGTCCTGAATCTACTTCTATCGTGATCCTTTATGTTCTCTTGTAATGTGAAATGGTTCATAATGTATTGTTCGGGTATCTACGAAGGGATATTAGGGAAAGGTCAATGTACTTTATTGCAAGTTTATCTGGCACAAAGTATAGTTCTAGCTAGAGGCTCGGTCGGCAACTCAGCATCTGTGTTCGTTTTACATTGGATGTTTGATTAGATTTTTAGAAAAACATAAACATTTGATTTAATTTAATTAATTTAACATTAGTTGTTACTTTTGATAAGATTTTGATTGAAGATTAATTCAATAATTGTCGTGACTCGATTTTGTTTAATTTTACCTCCATTGAGTCTACTCATCAGACTTAGGGGGAAATCCGCCAAGTTTATTTTTACTATTCTATTAAACTGAACTATTTCGTGACTCTACCAATCCTTTTCTTTCCTTAGACCGAATCGTTATTTTTAACCGTTTCAACTTGCGTACCTCGAGTTGAAACGGTTAAAAAGTCAACTCGGCCCATCGCTAAGCTTTTTATTGATTTATTGGATTGTGTTGTCCATGCAAGCAGTTTTTTAAACCCTTTTGAAAAAAAACGAGATTTTTTTTCTCCATCGCGAATATAACAAGAAAGAGGTTTTCTGAAACAGGCTAAAATACATAATTATCGTGAAATGAATGACGATAATGATGTATTTTAGCCAGTTTTAGCATGTTTTTTGAAGTATTCTGGCTGGAAAGCATACATTACAAACTTGATTTTCTAAGTAAAACTAATGATTAATGTAAAATTTCTTCATGAAAGGCGCGAGAAAGTGTTTAACCCCTTACTGCATAGCATGCCATATCGGGCATCAAGGGTTTTTGTCATCTCATTTAAATTTGGCAAAAGTTTTTTTCTTCTTGCAACTCTTAAATCAAAAACCGAAAATATACTTTGACATTTGTGAAGGAAATTGGTGTCCAACACTAGTAGATTAAAAGTAACTGACGAAACTTTGAGTTTGTTTTCTGGTGGTCGCTAAGAGGTAAGTGAACTCAAGTTTTTGGGTCTTTTTGCATGGATTTTCGCGATATATAGCTACGATAATTATTTTGCATATAATAGACATATACTATAAGGCTAATAGGCAAAAAGCACTAGATTCGCACGAATGATGGTGTAGGTATTAGTCCACCAAATAAAACTCCAAAAGTCACTAACAACGGTTATATTCTAGTTTTTAAGTTTATATCGGTTACACAAGAGTAGGAAGCACGTTGCACTTTAGAAAGACAGTTTGAAAGATAGAAGAATATAAAGACAGATGGAAGATTAACAAGCAGAGCAAATTTAGCAACAGGAAAAAGACTTAGATGTTACGAGCGGGGCGCGGTAAGCTAGTGCGGAGGCAAGCGAGCGCGTGAGTGCCTTGCGCGACGGCGAACAATGGACTGGCGCGTGAGTTGGCGACGAAACCGAACGGCGTGCGCGGCGCGGCGGAGACAGCCGAAGGTTCCCGACCAGTGACTCGGGTCGCTTCGTTGTGTGGCGGTGGCGCCGCCACAGTAGCCCCCCGGCGAGACCGTGACTACGGTCGATAGAAGTCTGGAAAGCGTACTCTTCTTCCGCTGCGTGTGCGTGTCTCTGGCTCAACGGTAGATGATGATGACGAGTCACTTGGAGGTGTGCTGGTTGGACTTGAGGTTGAGTTATCCTTGTGACTGTCTTGCGTGACGTAAGCTGGTTTCATGCGATCTAGGGATATGTTGGTGCTCTTGCCTTTTACCTCAACTTCATAGTACTTAGGTTTCCTCTTAAGCACCTTGTAGGGACCAGCATACGGTGGCTCCAATGACTTTCGCACGTAATCTAGCCTCACAAAGACATGGGTACAGTGCTGCATGTCTTTGGGTATGTAAAAGGTATTGTTTCTGTGCCACTTAGTTGGCCTCGGAGACAAGCTAGCCATATGTCTTGCTAGGCGTGTAGCAAAGCTGGTGATGTCTTCGACGGTGTGGTTGTCTGATGGCGACAGGAACTGGCCGGGTAATCGTATAGGCTCACCGTAAACCAACTCGGCTGAGGATGCTTGGACGTCATCTTTCCAGGAACTGCGTATGCCGAGCAGAACGATAGGTAAAACCTCTGTCCATCGTGTGTTGTTGTGACACATGATACCTGCTTTGAGTTGTCGATGCAGCCTCTCAACCATCCCATTTGATGCAGGATGATAGGCTGTGGTGCGATAGTGACGTGCGCCGAGCAGAGATGACAGGGCCTTAAACAGGCTGGACTCGAACTGCCGGCCGCGATCTGTGGTGATCTGCGAGGGGCAACCGAACCTCGATATCCACCCGGATACCAAGGCGGCCGCGCAGGTTTCGGCAGTGATATCTCTGAGTGGTATCGCCTCAGGCCATCGTGTGAACCGGTCAACGATGGTGAGGCAATATCTGTAATCAGAAGAAGGTATTAGAGGCCCTATCAGGTCGAGATGGATGTGATGGAATCTCGACGAGGTTGATGTGAAATGGGAAAGAGGAGCGGATGTGTGACGGGTAACTTTACAGCGCTGGCAGTGAAGACAGCATCTGCACCACTCTCTACAGTCCTTACGAATCCCTGGCCAGACAAAACTTTGCGTGACCAGTCGCACGGTAGCTGTACGTCCAGGGTGGCTCAGACCGTGAAGGGCGTCAAACACTTGCTTGCGCAGTTCAGGTGTGACGTAGGGTCTTGGTGGTTGTGTTGAAACGTCACAGTAGAGATTGGTGTCTGAGCCAGCCAGAGTTATCTTTTTCAGTTCTAGCGATGATCCTTTTTCCAATAGCAACTGAAGTTCGGGGTCTGACTCTTGAGATTGGGCTAGGGCGCTGTAATCAATCGCCCTTGCAACTTCTTCGATACGTGACAGTGCGTCAGCTACGACATTTTCAGTACCTGGTATGTAGCGTATGTCTGTAGTAAACTGAGCAATATAATCAAAGTACCTGTATTGACGTGGCGAGCAATTTTCTCTTGAATTCTTGTAGGCGTATGTAAGTGGGCGGTGGTCGGTGAAGATGACAAATTCCCGGGCTTCCAGCATATGCCGGAAATATTTGATTGCCTCATAGGCGGCTAGCAGCTCGCGATCGTAGGGGCTGTACTTGCGTTGAGCTTGGTTCAATTTCTTGGAGAAGAACGCGAGTGGCTCCCACTGTGTACCGACGCGTTGTTGTAAGACAGCTCCTATGGAAACATCAGATGCGTCAGTTAGTATAGAGAGCTCTGCCTGTTCCCTTGGGTGAGCAAGGAGCGTAGCGTTTGACAGCGTTCTTTTGCATTCTTCAAACGCTTCCAGCTGGAACTGCGACATCTTGACCGGGTCTGAGCCCTTGACCTTTTCTCCACACAATATCGAGTTCAGTGGCGCTTGGCTTTTTGCAGCATCGGGTACGAATCTTCTATAAAAGTTTAGCATGCCAAGGAATCTCCGTAACTCCTTCACCGTGCGTGGAACTGGAAAGTCCTGTATCGCCTGGACTTTCGTGCTGAGAGGTTTAGTACCAGCAGTTGTTACCTGGTATCCAAGGAAAGTCACCTCGGGCTGGCCCCACACACATTTAGCTGCGTTGATGAGAACACCGTATTCTTGCAAGCGTGACAGCAGCTGGCGCAGGTGAAGTTTGTGCTGGTCTGGAGAAGAAGAATAAATTAAAATGTCGTCGAGGAATCCGAAGCAGAAGTCGTCAAAGCCGGTAAGTACTTCGTCTATAAAACGTTGAAAGGTTTGAGCTGCATTCCTAAGGCCAAACGTCATAAAGGGAAACTCAAACAATCCGAATGGCGTCGTTATGGCCGTCTTTGGTATGTCCGCTTCATTTACCGGTATTTGATTATATGCTTTGATCAAATCAATTTTTGTGAATATAGTGGAGCCAGAAAGTCGCTGTGAGAAGTCCTGGATATGGCGTATGGGGTAGCGGTCAGGCACAGTACGAGCATTTAGGGCACGGTAGTCACCGCACGGGCGCCACCCATCATCCTTCTTCCTCACCAGGTGCAGTGCTGAAGACCACGGGCTTTCGGAGCGCCTTGCAGTTCCGCTGGTCATCATGTCATCGAACTCTTTCCTTGCGATCTTCAATCTTTCTGGATCCAGGCGCCTAGGTCTGCTTGCAACGGGTGGTCCAGGAGTGGTCTTAATAAAGTGCACCGTATTATGTTTTGGTTTGTTCCGATTCACAGTACCTGCAGGGCGGGTAACCTCTGGAAACTCACGCAGCAGCTGGTGAAACTCAGTCTCTCCGGTGACAGTTTTGATAGATGCCACATCATCTGGAACCCGCTGCGGGGACGCCGCCACGAAGAGTGAAGTGGTGCCATCTATGAGCCTGTGGTTGCGGCAATCTATAAGCAGATTATAATAAATTAGAAAATCCACCCCTATAATTGGCTTTGACACGTCGGCTATGGTGAATTTCCAAGTAAATGTACGGCGGAGACCTAGGTTGAGATTGAGTTGCACTGGTCCATAGGTATTAATAATACTTCCATTGGCAGCTGTTAAACTAAACTTTGCTATATTGCAGGGCGTCCTAATTGCCGACCGAGGGTAGACGCACAAATCGGAGCCTGTATCGACAAGAAATAGTATTTTAGAATAGCGGTCAGATACAAAAAGTCGGCCTGATGCTGATGGGCAGTCGTAGGCCGCTAATTCGGGCTGCCTTTTGAGTTTTCCGACCTCCATGAACAAGGCTGTGTGCATTTCTTTGCCCGGACGCCGTATGTGAAATGATAGAAACAATGCGGGTGGTTTTCTGGTGGCTGTCGTGGCCTGGATTTGGATCTGCTTCGCCAGTTGCCACTTTTTGAATGTGAACGAGAACGACCACGTACCTGCCTTTGGTTATCCACTCTAGTAGATAGTGCACTCACTTGCCTAGTTAATTCCGCTATCTGGCTCGCCATTTCTTTTATGAGGGTAGTTGTACCTGCCTCCGCGACACTTGCCACTTGCATGGGCCCCGCCGGCGCAATCTCGTTAACCGTGTCCGCCAGCTCAGCCAATTTGTCCAAAGTAAGGTCAGGTTGCGACGCTATTACCGTCTGTAGGTTGGTCGGTAACCGATTCGACCACAATGTCCTAAGAAAGTCTTCCGGTACTGACGGTCCTGCAAGATGCTGTAAGTGACGTAAAAACTGTGATGGTTTACGGTCACCCAGCTCCTCGTGCATTAGTAATTGCTTAACTTTCCGTTCCCGCGAGGCTGACAACCGTTTGATAAGTTCCGTCTTTAATTTCTCATATTTATTCACCGCTGGTGGGTTGGTGATTATATCTTTCACCTCAGTGGCATACCGGTGCTCCAGCGCTGACACGACCTGATAATACTTAGTTAGGTCGACGGTAACGTTCGCCAACGCGAACTGACACTCCATCTGCGCGAACCACATCTCTGGGTCATCAGGCCAAAATGGTGGTGGACGAACGCCTACACGCGACGTTTCCGCGGTCAATTGATCTCCTTTAGGCGTTTCCATGTCGGGGTCACCAATATGTAGGTATTAGTCCACCAAATAAAACTCCAAAAGTCACTAACAACGGTTATATTCTAGTTTTTAAGTTTATATCGGTTACACAAGAGTAGGAAGCACGTTGCACTTTAGAAAGACAGTTTGAAAGATAGAAGAATATAAAGACAGATGGAAGATTAACAAGCAGAGAAAATTTAGCAACAGGAAAAAGACTTAGATGTTACGAGCGGGGCGCGGTAAGCTAGTGCGGAGGCAAGCGAGCGCGTGAGTGCCTTGCGCGACGGCGAACAATGGACTGGCGCGTGAGTTGGCGACGAAACCGAACGGCGTGCGCGGCGCGGCGGAGACAGCCGAAGGTTCCCGACCAGTGACTCGGGTCGCTTCGTTGTGTGGCGGTGGCGCCGCCACAATGGCAAATATTTTTATTACTGAAGTTAGTACCCATATATGGGATAGTATGCAGTCGCAGAAAAAACTGTATGCCAGATATGGGATTGTATGCAGACTGACAACAAAAATCATAAAACCATATTTGGGATAGTATGCGATTGTCAATTAAGAAAAATTATTTGCATAACTTTTGAAAAAGTGGGTACAATAGTTTTTGGTTTGATTTGGCTTGCTTGCTTGTTGCACCTTACTATGCTGCTTTTTTTCCAACAGTTTGAAAAACAATGCCGAGACGGAAGCAAGTGCACGTTGTCAACATTCCAGATAGGAGTGAAGACGAAGATATGTCTGATGAAGATACGGAATGGAGAAGTAATCGAGGACCGGATCCATTATATTTATCCGAGTCCGAAGAAGAAAGTGACGTAGACACAGAGACAGTCCAAATAGCAGTTTGCAACATTAGATTTATGTAAAGATTCCTAACAGAAACTCAAGTTCCTAATATTTTAAAAGCATATATGAAAATGGCAATTGAGAGTTGATCATGCTTACTCAAATGTCTCACCGATAACGGTGCGTGTATTAAATCACTTGTTTCCCTTCAAATTGGTTGATCTGAGTGGTGCTGAAATATTACGCGTCATGTCCGTGAACGAGCGCTGTCTGTTAAGACTGATCAACTCTTAGCTGCCAGTGACTTATTATTTAGAATTAGTTTTTTTTTTACTTTGATTCTTTAGATTATATAATAATAAAACAAATTATAAATATGAGCGTTTATCTAATTTGATTCCATCTATCCCTACGCATGTGCAATCTATCCCCAGCATATATTAGCAATTTTGCTAAACTCCATATGCCTTCTCATTTTGATTATAATATATTATTTCGCGTCAGCTATTTCTGCATACAATGACATATTTGGAAAAGTTATTAATAAACCTAGGACTGCATACAATGCCATATTTGGCATTTATAGTTTTTTGATTTTTTTTTCCAAAAATATTAGGGATAGATATTTTTTCCTATTTTTTATGGTCTTTCTTAAGGTCTTTCCTATGCCATAATTTTTTTTATCCAATTTAAAAAATCCATGCAGTAAGGGGACAGATTATGCCGGGCCCTCTTTTTTTTCTGTCAAATCTTTAATATAATAGGACAGGACTATTGTCGCCATTAAGCCCGCCATAGTGGTGATAGACCGATTAGCGCACCGCACAATGATTTTGGTAGGTTTTTTTAATGTAAAAAAAATGAGATAAACTATAAAATAGGCTACTTTGCATTAACCGCTCAGGCCCAACATGTGAAAATTCCCTAATATAAAGTAAATCTTATGTAATAGGTAAATAAACATTAAATTCGCGATTAATTCGCGACACGCCGGTGTGTCGCTGGGGCCGGACAGGCCCTACTTGGGATTAGAGATGGGTCTAAAATTAATAAGCTGCTAAATTAACACTGCTAAATTTTTTTAGTGTCAACACCTGTTAAATAAGTTCTGAGATAGCTGTTAAATTTAACAGTCACAACAAAATAATATCTGGTATCAGCCTTGAGCCTTCGTCTGTGATTGGCTGTTTGTTTTGATAATATGGCGATACAAGAAAAAAAAATAAACAAAGAAACAAGAAAAAAAAACAAAAGACTATTATATAAAAATTACAAATACTAAAAAAAAACATGAAAAAAAATAGAAATCGTTGTAAATAAATTGATTCTCATTATAAATACGCCAACAGAAAAAGTTGACAGTCCTAAGCAAGCCTGTGAAAAGTGTGAAGGAAATGAGAATTAATTAGGTGATAAAAATCTGTCTGTCACTAAATTTAACAGTTGCTAAAAATAAGCCTGTGAAAAGTATGAAGGAAATGAGAATTAATGACGTATAAACTCAGTCTTTATACGTCTGTGACCAAAATTTAACAGTTGCTGAAAATAACTGCTAATTTTAACTGTTAATTATTTTTAGCATTAGCATTTAGCAGTGTTATTTTTTTTTAACGTTTAAGCCCATCTCTACTTGGGATCATGGGGTTTGACTTTTGACTTTGAGTGCTCCACTCAGCCGATTCATCTGGCAACACTGCTTTACGGTGTCAGGCATGAGATTGACATCAGATGTCATGCATGCATGTGTCATTGCTGCGTACCTACCTACCTATATACTAGCGTTGCTAGTAGTGATTTCCAATTACACTACAAATTTTGTTTTCAAATGCCTCGTAAACCATGTTACTGGACGCGTAAGCTAGAACTCGATTTAGTTGGGTTCGTTCGCCAGAGAGATTACTTATGGCGACCAGCTGGGAATACAAATCATCAAATTCAGCAAAAGTACAAGGCTTACGCTGAGTTTGCGGCGAGATTGGGCAGAGGGTTCACGGGTAAGTTTTACAATTTCTTATTATCATTTTTGATCCCTCTATTTTTAGCTTAACAGTTGTTTCTAACCGATCTCAGTCGCGTGTTTAATTTCTACTTTGTTGTATACTAGCTTCTGCCAGCGGCTTCGCCCGCGTGAATATCGGAATTAGAAATGTTTCCTGATGGATGTGAATAAATAAATACTTTGAAATGTCTGGTCTCCTGGTACTTTTGAATCTTAATCGTTCACAATTCCAGCCCCGGCAATAGGTACTCTAACATATTTCTGGTCTCCTGGTACTTGATGTTTCTGGTCCCCTGGTACTTGTGAATGTGTAGTACTAAGGCAGCAGCGGCTCTGAAGTTCCACTCAGTCTCCATTAATCCATGCCACTTTCCGGGATAAAAAGTAGCCTATTTTTTATTCCAGGATATGAGGTACATGTGTGCCAAATTTCATCCAAATCCCTTCAGCCATTTTTGCCTGATTGTTACACAAACATATAAACATACAAACTTTCACCTTTATAATATTAGTAGGATTCTACATAGTTGATTAACATCAAGGGGGAGCTAGAAAAACTGTATTTAATTTAATATTTCATAGTTTTTCTTCCTACACCAGGCACTACTTGACACACTATATTAGCTGTAGACTACCTCATGGATATCTTTATTATCTTTGCAACTAGACATGGCTTTTTATTTATTAATTTTATTTGGAAGTAACTTATTTACAATATAATACTAATTTAACTATGTACACTTAAAATAAAATACAAAAGGAAAACTCCTAACTAAATGGCGTCAAAAAATTCATCCGTATCGCTGTCGACTGGAAGTGAGCCCAAAAGACTGGCGGCATTGCCACGTTGTATGGCAATGCTTATCCTCTGTCCGAAGTAAAAGCCAGCCCTTGGGTCACGCGAAGTGTCAACTAAGCGTTTACAAAGTTCTTTAAATAACGCATGAGCACTTGGACCCCACGGTCCAAGAGTTTCAACCCCAAACGGCTCGAAAATATAATTGCCAACTAGGTTATTGTATTTCCGCCGTTTGAGGTTCTCAGCAGCCGCAGCGGCAGCGCCAGCACAGCACGACGAGCTAGGAAGATGGGATGGCGCAAGAGTATCGACACAAGTAGCGTCCCACACTAAAGGCCTACCCATCTTCCATGGAAATAAAGACATACCGTCCGGTCGCTTGCCATCGTCGCGTGCCAGGCCACTGGGTTCTAGTACGGCTGGAACGCCGACGGCAACAAGAGCACGTCGGATAATGTCGTTGATGTTAGCGTGCCGCGCTATGCGACCAGCACTTCGCCTGCATGATAGGCCGTGGTGCCCAAGACTGTTGACAGCTTCGCCACAGTGGCAGCGATGAGGGGAACAACACGATGCGCCTAAGCGAAGGGAAGCAGCGAGGCGGAAAGTCGTATCGTCTAACAAGGTGCCTATGTTCGACGACGGTAGTGCGTGAAGCCAGAGGCCCGACTCCCACTCACCCACAGCCAGCAGGCGCGCACGCTCCGCAGAAGTAGCAGAAGTGGCAATTAGGTTCTTCTGAACTTCTCTGCAGAGCGGTTCATCCCACCGCCTCTGGTATGATGGGTTGTCGGGTGGATTTTCATTCGGGCAAGCGAGTCTCCAGGCATTCATAGCCTCGGTGAAGCACGGCACATCAAAATTAATCAGTGTGGAAGCTAGGATATTCCTGATTAATTTATCAGTGCCATGAACCGAGGACATGGCTTGGATAAAGTTCAAAATTCACTTGAAACGAAACTATGTATGGGATGAATGTACCTATATAATAGCCATCATTGTACTACTTAAAGTATCTACTAAAAAATAGTTTGATAATGATCCTCAACATTGAATACTAAAGATAAATTAATATAGGTACATAGTTAATTGTTTGGGGATCATACACCGATATTTGGGAAAGAACAGTGGCCTTTCTAAATTGAAACGTCATTGATATATATATATGTCAAAATCTCACAGTCTCAATCATAAAACTCCAGGATATTTCCCTTGACAGAAAAAAGCTGAGATCAAATTTTAAGGCTGCTCAAACTTAAATAGTATGTTGTTCTTCATCATAAATATGAAAATTTAAATATTGTTCTGTATTTAATGGGTATTAGCCATTAAATACATTAGGTCTTCTTTATAAAATTAATTCCTGTCTAATAATACATTTTTGTTTATTTATTTGTTGTTCTCAAATATAGATGCAACAAGTAATAATGTAACCAGGATTTTTGTAAAACATAAAATGATTTAAAAGAGTGTCCATGGAGTTTCTTGTATGTTCTTCTCCATAGAGATCTACGCTTTGGAACATGCAAATAGCTTCATGTTTTTGACTGACTGACTTTGACAATTCAAAAGTACCTGTGAATGGTTTATTTGAAATAAATGCTTTGACTTTGTTCACCCACCAGCAGGTCTGAAGGACACTTTAATAGGATTGTATTCATCTATTTGACAGTTTTGTATAGTGTTTCGTAAAATGTTCCACTAATTATTCTGAATTGCTTTTGTGCTCATTATCAAGATCATAAAAAATACGAAGAGTTGTTACTCTTAGAATTATTATTTCTTCTTGACTTTTTTTATAAAAAATATTGAAATATGGCAGATTTAGGCCCTCTGGAGCAATATGACAGATTCTGAGCTGTGGACAGTATAGTCCTGAAAATATAAGTTTATGAACTATGAAACATACGTAGTAAATTTAAAAAGTGTTTATTCAAGCAAAGTCTATATAGCACAAAAGCACGACAATAGAATGTCTGTGTTACACAAAGGTATGACAGTAAAATATATATCACAAAGGCACGACAATAGAATAAGACCTGTCTAACATTCTGCTGTCATTGAGAATTTGTTTTAAGGTGGGTAATATTAAACAAAATCTTAAATATGTAACTTCTGATCATAGGGAGAGAACTAATATTTAATCATTTTAACAACCGTGGGCGTCCTTAGCATGTCAGGACTGAAATTGTTTCATTTAAGCAGTCTGATAATATATTTATATCTGTTTATCAATAAAAAATTTCTTTGGCCGACATTTTGTTTCCTCACCATGATAGTAACTTTTATTTATTTTGCTATCACTGATTTTCTATTTCTTTTTTAAAAACTTTAGAAATGAAAAAGGGATTTTTTTTGGTATTTTGGCATTTTTAACCAACTTCCCAAAAAGGAGGAGGTTCTCAATTTGACTGTATTTTTTTTGTGTTTGGTACCTCATATCCGTCATCTATGAACCGATTTGAAAAATTCTTGTTGTATGCGAAAGGATATACTTATCGATTGGTCCCATTTCAATTTTATCAAAATCGGTTCAGCAGTTTGGTTTTTAAATCCAAATAGCTGGAAAAAATATGTGGAACAATCGTACGAAATTGCATATTTTTGCTTTCCTGTGACTTTCCAGTGGTGTTGGTGTGGGGTACCGCTAAAAAGTGAGAAATAAAAAACTTTTTCACAAAAAAAAGAAACGGACTTCCAAAAAACACTACAAAGTACAAAATAACTTTAATTTCGGAAGTCGGTGTCAAATAACAAAGAAGCAACCAAAAACACCACAATCCTTAAGATTTTCCAGAGAGTCATGCATGTATGGTACCTATGTATAGGTACAATTGTTGTAGGTATTTTTTTTTTGTTGAGTAATTCTGTAGCAGTGTAGTAGTTGTAATAATTGTAAAAAATAAGTTCCGGTTTTTATTTTTTTCTGTGACTATTTGTGACATTTTGATAGATTTTTTTACTAAGTTTTAGAATTGATTGTATCTGCCTACTTACAATTTTTTTAGAAATCTTAAAATATGTTCATATAATAACAAAAAATGTACCTAAACTCAACCCGGTATCGTTAACTTAGTGGAAAATGGCATAGGGAGATCGATAAAAACTAAAATTTTCAATCTAATGTGTTACTTATTAGTTTTATTTGATTTGGTTTAGTTTGGTCACAAAATGTATCGATAAACAGCACAATTTTGTCCGAATTGCAAACGCACCCTTAACTTTTCGCGGCATACATTTTATAACATAACATACTTTTCTGCCAATTAATGCTAAGTTTACCTTATTTTCGGCGTAATATGACTGGACTACTCTCTAGTGTAGTGTGAGGAATTTCTAATAATGTGGATATTCTTAAATCGGAATCGCCTGTCCGCATCTTTATCAATACAGCAACTAGTCCTAATATACCCTTGTGTTTTTCCAAGTCGGGGAAGGTCTTCTAATAAATTAAGTAATTTCGCTTTTGTTAAGCCCATTCAAAAGACGTATGGCGCAGTGGTTGAGCGATTGACTGCTGCGTGTCGCGGGTTCGATTCCCGCACTGAACAAAGATTTATTATATAATTTAGAATTTTCACATGTCCAGGCTTGAGAGGTAATGATTCAATTTTGTTTGTTTTTTCAGCTCGCTCTGTCAGAGATCGTTGGGTGAACATCAGGAGTACTTTCAACCACAACCATCGAAGAGTTGAGCGATCCAAGCTCAAAGCAAACTCTTCGGCAGATATTTATGTGCCCTGTTGGCCACTATGGAAGCCTCTGCAGTTTTTGAAAGACGTTTGCAAAAAAGAAGATTATGAGGTAAATCAAATTATTTTACTTTATTTATTTTATTTTATTTTATTTTATTATTCTTAGGAAAACTTACAGCTAATATATTCGAGTAGTCAGTAGCTATATGTAGAAGAAAGCCAATTACAAGTTTCCACTTATGATTTTTGTAATAGGTGGGTAGATCAAGGTAATGCCGGATTCACATTATTGCGATGTGTTGTGTCACCTTCTGGAAATGATAGTCTGCAGAACTCAATGGGATAGGTATAACATAGTTTTGAATAGATTCATTTGGTTGGTGTTTTCTGTCCCACAACACAGTCATGTGAATACAGCTGTGACGGCTTGGATCACTAGGCAACTTGCTGATGCAAATTCATGTGACAGCAGGAGTGAGGGCTGTGTTAATGAATAGCAGAAAAATTACTTTATAGTCCCCTTATAAGATCAGTCAACTTATTCAGTGGGTCATATCAATCTGAACCAAGATTATGAAGAAGTCAAATTGGTTTGTTAAGTTTGAAAACAGTAATCTCGTAATGAGTGGATTCAAATATAAAAATGGTAGAATGCTACTAAATGGCCTTGTGACATAGGCTACTTTTACCATGGAATGATGCAGCTTGAGAAGTGTTAATTGTCTCTGCCTACATACAAGATATTTATTTTGTAAAACATGAGTACATGACTGAACGTCTTATAATTACCTACCTGGCCTAAAATTTTAAGTTTAAAACATTGCAGTACCTGTGGGCAATTAATATTTCCCATGTTTTTTTTTAAGAAGAGTTACATGGAACAACAAATTCATAGACAAAAATAAAACCTACACTTTTTCTACAACTATTGTGTTGTAAACAAAAATAATCTAATGATGGGGTCAAAACCCCCATCATACTCTATTTCAGAACAATGATTAGGTTATTTTTGTTTATGTTCTTGAGATGTGATAAAATTGAGCAACACCGTAATTTCTGTAGGCAAACAATCTTTTTCAAGCATTTTAATGTCTTCATCTTGTTGTCAGTGTTTTCGTTATTGTTATAATAATTTAATTTCAATTTTAGGAATATGGTAAACCACAGCCTGCATGCCATTGCCATTATTATTATACTAGCTTTTGCCTGCGGCTTCGCCCGCGTGCATGTCGGTTATCGCGTAAACAAGTAGGCCATGTCCTCCATATGCCAGGCTATATATCTGCCAAATTTCATGAAGATCTGTTCAGTCGTTCTCGAGTGAAAGCGTAACAGACAAAGAGTTACTTTCGCATTTATAATATTAGTACCTTGGGATTAGATTAGTTAATTTTGTTTACAAATTAAGCAAATATTTTACTAAACAATAATTTTGTTTAGCTTCCAATGGAATAATGAAAAGCGGTCTCGTCAAGTGATGACTTGACAATATTAAAATTGTCAAGTCATCATCATTAATCACTTTTCTTGTTCCCCATGCTCCTATGCAACCTCATCCTGTTTATTGTCTTATACGATTTCTCAAATACATTTTCTCCTTGATTTCAGAACTTTGAACCAGGTACTGATGACTACAAAGACCTGTCAACCAGTTTGAACGTCAAAGAAGAACAACAATCCGAGCTTGAAAACGATTTTGAACTAAATATTCGTCAGCGAAGCCAAAGAACAGACAGGCCTCGTCGTAAAGAAAAAATGCTGCAGAAATCAAACAAAAAATCCAAGTGCAAACAGGTCATAGATGATTTGTTGCTAGCAATAAATCCTTTGGTTGCGGAACCATTGCCTGACCAAAACTATTGGTTCTTTGGGAAGCATGTGACGGAAAGACTGAACTCTATGAGAAGAATAGACTCGGATAGTGCCTGTCATGATATTATGAGTCTGCTAAATGAATGGCAGCCATGTGATCCTGTCTGAAGGCAATCAGAGTCAATTGGTTGATAAGTTGTTTGTTCAAAGTGGGCCTCAGTATTTGATGTACAGTGCATTTGGTCATGCATAGAGTTCTAAAGAACCGACACAAGAGAGCTGAAGTATATTGAGTTTGATTGAAAACTGTGTTGTTCGTATGAAAAGCTTGTCCGATTAGCACTTCTAAAATGGCCGGAAAAATAAGATCACAAATACGTTTGTTTTACGTTTTCGATTCAAATCAGTGTGTTCTAATTGTTTCGAATTTTAAAATTGTGTAAGCCAGCTTAGTCATCGTATGTTTTGAACCTTATTTGTTAAGAATTAAGTATTATTTCAGAATAGAAATAAGATTCTAGTTATTTGAAAATAATTGTTAATATGAAGCTTCTTTTTATCCGATGACAGAAGGTCTCACTTACAAATATATTGTGTATATCAAAATCGCGGGTTTACTTTTCAGATTTGCCTAAATTTATTACAGTAATTTGGTACCTTCTGTGTAACTCTCCTTGGTAAGGACATCAAACCCTATTAAGTTTTTTGTAATGTAGTAAATGGCGTGTTGGTCTAGTGGTTATTTCTGTTAGAGACTACTCATAACTTGACGAATCAAATTGAAGATCTTCTGGGACGTCATATTTATCATCAGACTAGGGAAATTGCAGCATTTCTGTGTATCTTCTGAGCTAGAAGTCTTTGGGTTTCTTTTTGATGATTTGTTTTTATTCTTGGTAGTTTTGTTTGTCTTCTTTTTCTTTTCTTCCCTATTCATATTTTTCTTTTCTTTTGTGTCCCTCTCGTCGGTTTGTAATCTGATGTTTTCTTTCTCCGGAATATCTGTGTAAACAGTAGATTTCATTTTTGTTATCCTCTAGAAAAGATGAATGAATAAAAATAGATTAAACTGAATGTGTCACGGGCTCAATTATAGGGTCGTCGGAGTTATTGGGTTGCCTATCAGATGTAATTTTATAATAGCGATTGTAAGTTAAGTGATTTAATTGGTTATTTTTTCACCGTATATCATACCATATATTAATAAAAATCTGTTTTTATATTCTATTCATTATTTACACATACATTCTAGAAAACACAACCTTCTTCTGTGCAGTCGGTTAAAGATGCGGATTATGCGGGGACGTTCGAAATTTGAATTGTTTTTAATCTTATCTTTTTATTCAGTCAACAAAAAGATCTCAACCGTCACTAATAAAGCTTTTGCATAAAATTTTCATGCAAAATGTAAGGGAAATGTTTTTTGCAATTTGTGACTTTTTGAGTAGGTACTCCAACGATGGTTGGTCCCATAGAAGTTGTTGATCAGTATTAGAAACAGGATCGATTGGCATAAAAAAAATGTTTTTGTGTAAAATGGCTATTTTCTTGCTAACTGTACATTTTTTTGAAAATCTGTGAATGGGGACCAGAATTCCATAAAAATTATAGATAGTCTCCTAAGACCATTTTCGTGTAACTGCAACGGATAAGGTACTTCCCCTTACTGCCCCGCTGAAAGTTTCCACCCTGTATAGTGTACGAATGTTGTAAGCTGTATAATTTAAGTGGTTGACACACTCACAAAATCATCAATTTTCCCATACGAGCATGATTCAGGAAATCGCAATACAATTTGGTTCTCTCATAAAAACGGTGCATCAGCGTTGGTACTCGTGTGTAATTAGTAATGGAAGGTACAAAAAAGTTTGAACCCATTTTTCTTGGGGAATGACACATAGTATTATAAGCATAGTGATGAATAATCTTGTACATAGGTACGAGTACTTACCTAATAGACACACTGCGTATAAAGATGCTTGCAAGTCTATTAAATCTAACGAAACAGATGAGCAGGTAGATCTTTTTAGTTTTATTTATCTGTTATTCGTGAAATAAGTTACTAATTGTTGAATTACATCCAGTCGAAAAACAGAGATATATTATTTGGTAGGAACACGACGTGTTACCTACTTAGTAAAAAAGGCATTTAAACGGAGCTTTGGAAACAGTCTTAGAAAAAGAAAAAAAAAATGTTATTTTGCGCTATTGTTCTCTCCTTGATATTTCTTTAAAATAACCCCATAGAAAAAAATCTAATGGACTTAAATCGGGCGACCGGGGTGGCCACGCAATAGGTCCGCCTCGACCAATCCACCGGTTTGGGAAGCGCTCGTTCAAATGATCTCTAACTGCTCGAGCTTAGTGGAGCGAAGCGCCGTCGTGTTGCAGCCACATTTCTACTATTCTTGCTTCTGGAACCTCAGCTTCGTTAAGAATTTGGTTTAAATTATTTGGTAAAAAAATTAAATACAGAGCACCATTCAGCCTTGCTGGCATTTCACGCAGCACCAACTGCAGGCCAATTATACCAGCCCACATGTTTATACCAAACAGATGCTGGAATCGATCATTCCTTATGATATGGGGGTTCACTCTGAAGTAAAATTGAAGGTTGTGGATATTGAATAATTGTTCTAAAAAAATTCAATAAAATTCAGATGAGAATGTTTTCTTATTTCATACATTTTAGAACGTGAATTTTCTGTAGTTGGGTTTTAGTTTTTTTTTAATTCTTCAATTTATAGTATATATTATGTTTTGTTGTAGAGGCAGTCGTTACGGATTGTCAGAAGCCAGTAAATCTGACTCCAGTCTTGCAAGAACTACCGTGTTACCCAGTTAATGGGTTGTGGAGGTTTGGTAGGCAGCTGCTCCACAAATACTGGTATTCAGCTGAATCCGGTTTGACTGGAAGTCGACCCCATTATAGCTGTTAAGAAAAGGCTAGGCTGATAATGTATGTTATTTGTAGTGATTACAATACGTATTTTTTAGATTTTCGACAATACTTGGTCATTAACTGATTACATTAGATAAGATTAACTAATTAAGAGGCTTATCCTGGATAAAAAATCCAAATAACAGTTTCAAATATTTTTATTTTAGAGGACTTAATTTATACTTTTTGAACTTTCTGGCTTCTTCTGACAATTTGGATGCTGATTTTGTTAAATCTGCTGCAGTGTGAGATCGGCCAGCACGTGCAGCTATTTGTTATCGTTTCCTTCGTATAATATCAGAAGCTCCTCTATTTTTCTCCGTCTGATTTGGTCACTGCTGTCACTGCTGCTTCCAGGCGTAGCAGCACCAATGTCTTCTCCGTCACCTGACGATGACGTCACGAACCGCTCGTTATCTCTAATCGAGAAATAGTGGCCTGAAAAATAAAATACATATGATGCAAATGCGTTTGAAGTCAAAAGTTATAAAATCTAGACATATATAGCTCATGGTATAATAACATACTTCGCCAGGTATAGCATTACGAGACAGTCACGTGGGAGACACAAGACTACGTCATCATCGCTATCAATGGTTCTCAAACTTTACAGTTTGGGGAAATTCTACCTAATAAAACATTGACCTAATGATTACATTCCTGCTAGCCTTTGCCTGTGGCTTCACCTGCGTAGTAGGTTTTCGTGACAAAAAGCACTATTTGTCCATCCTAGGGTTCCAAGCCAAGGTTCGGTAGTCTATTTATGAGAACAAAGGTACACACGGCTAAATCAAGCTAGAAATTTCCAATATAAGCTGATCCCGCATTATATATGATTTCCGTACAATGACAGGTCAGCTTATACTGGAAATGTATTGCTTAATATGTAGACGACCTACCATAAAGAAAATCTACTTCACAGGCACGTATCCAGACTTTTGGTTCGGGGGGGACAAACATTGAAACAACCATGTGAACTGTGTGACAATCGCTGTAATCACTGTACTATAATTTTCACTGTACTATACTATAATTTTATTATATTATTATTTTTCTGTTTCTGCTGGCAGCCATTACGTCTAGTACCATATGAGGATCTGGCGCCAGAGCGGAATGAATAGACAATAGAGCGAGACCAGTAAGCCTCTCGCCCGCCATTCTATTCCTTAGGAAGGATTTTATTCTCTTTAGGCATGAAAATGACCGCTCCACAGATGCCGTTGAAACCGGAAGGGTGGCCAGAATATGTATTAGCCTGTTAATGGTAGGAAAGAAAACTTTGTCACACGTGTCTAAAATTTCCATAATTTCGACTGGTTTCTTATCTGTGTTTTTCCACTTGGCACACCACATACTGTACTCTGCTTTTATTAGTGATTCTCCAACACTTTCTTCCCAATAAATTTTCATATTTTCTAATTCATTTATCTTCCTCTCGTCCACATTTTTCGGAAGAATAATTTCTAAAGAAGAAGCAGCTCTCTTTGATTCGCAAATCTATCAATCATGCCAGATATCAAATCGTCCAAGCACGGTATAAAAATAGTTCTTCTGAAGTATTCTTCAGCAGTATCGCTGGGAGGGTTGCTTCGTGCGGTTTGGTGGGCAGTAACTCGAGGACGCTGAATTTCTATTTGCAAGACATCTTCCGCTATTTTGCAGCATGCGTTACATATTTCTGAGAATACCGGGTTAGCATCGTCACGTATCCCTTTTAGTTTTATAGCAGAGGCCAGGTCGTGTGTAGGGTTCTGCAAATATGCTGACAGTGGGAGAGTGTAAAGCGCAATACACATTGAGCCCGCCGGGCCGCCGGCTTCACTTTAACAAGTCGGAAAATTTGGTCAGCGGCATGTCGGCGGCTTGAGATGAGAAATTTATTTGGCAGTCAGTGATTGCCGCGTGTCGATAAAGGTTGTGTGATTGTGTTATATAATTTTGGTGGTGTATCTTCGATAATTCAGCAAATAGAAATAATCTTAAAAATGGACGATGGCAGTGATCTGTTGATAGCAGCTTGTGGAATGTTTATTGCTGGATCGCTCCAAAGGGAACGAAGCTGTTGGGTTAGACCTAGTTTACTGAGTCGCAATTGTTATAGCAGTTATGACAGATTAAGAGATTTGAAAGCAGATGACTTGATTGTACAAAATCCCATACATTTTAAAACATTCATGAAATTAACTAATACCGACTTTGAATATTTATTGAATATTGTTGGGCCGAGAATAGTTAAAAAAGATACAAATTGCAGAATTGCAATTTCGCCACAAGACAGATTAGCAATAACATTAAAATATATATAATATATAAAAATAGTTGTATTTGGATATGTAGCAACAAAAATTGTACTGCTGTTTGGAGTTGGTGATAAAAGAGGTATTTGGGGAAGATCTGTTGGAAATGTTGGTTCTAAAATTGAATTGCCGGTTGGAGTAGGTGAAAAAGAAGGTATTTGGGGCAGATCTTCTGCTGGAAATGTTGGTTCTAAAATTGAATTGCCGGTTGGAGTAGGTGAAAAAGAAGGTATTTGGGGCAGATCTTCTATTGGAAATGTTGGTTCTGGAAGTTCAAGATTTTCGAAAAGAAAATCTGTGTCATTGCAATCAAAGTAAAGCCCTTTTTCAGTTTCTTTTTCGAGGGTGGGAGGTATTCAGGATCAGTAACAGAATCATCGCTTGAATATAACACGCCTAAGGCTACATCATCTGATTCTACGCTGCTCGTAGTTGATGTCCCAGGTACAGGATTTTCATAATCTATAGCAATATAAGGGATAGCTTCTTTATTACTCTCTATGGTATTAGATCTGAAAGAAAATGAAAAGCAAGCTGTTGGTAAGCAAGTCCCCAGAAGCAGTTATGATTGATAAAAAAAGATAAAAAAATAAAGCAAAATGAATAGGGATGCAACACATAGTTATTATGTGATATATAGTTTTAAAGATATAAGCATACAGGCAGAGCCGGCAGCGACATTGTTTTATACTATGTAGTGATGAGGTACTAGACCGAATACTAATACTAGACCTAGAACTGGACCTGCAGTAGAAAATCACTACACATCACTACTTCAAGCAGCGAGATGTTTGTCCCCGCACTAGCTTTTACTTTGACAGTTCATGTTGGCGGGAGAATGAGTATGCTGACGATATTATTGCTAATATTTTGTAATAGTTCAATAATAATTTAAACCCTTAACAATGTATAGTATAATTCGTTTTAATACTACCGCCAATAAGTAAAAGAACTGGCTATCGTACTTTATAACATTCACAGAATTATAGGTACTCAGTACTTTTAAAACACTAGATACCAGGGTTTCAAGCTAATGAAATGCTAATAAAAAGAAATAAGATGCGTATGTAAGTGGATTTCAGTAATAACTGGGCATTATAAAGCTTTACTTATAAACAGAATCCCATAAAAGAACCAACAATTAAAAACATTGAAATATTTTGAGGTTAATTTCATGCTACGACCAAATTTATATAAAATTTAATAAAACTATGTGAAGGTTTGTACTTACCTAGTTTCTTCTGCATTTTTCATAGCATTAAAAATGAGTTTGGACCGGTAAAACTGTTGACGTCTCTAAACAATATTGAACACTGTGTAAAAAGTTTTTGCGCCCGCGTAAACTGACTTACTGGAACGAATGACCGACAAACGAATGAACGGCACAATTTCAAAACAAAGTAACAGTGAGTATCAAAATTAAAACCTAGTAACCGAGCTGACTTACTAGGTTTTTGAAATTGTTTTCTAAGTTACTACGTAATGAATTTGTTATTTTAGGGAAACTAGACATGGATTACAAATTAGCTTGACTTGCTCAATATTTTTTAAAATTTATCTTATGAAAATGGCTGTTTTAAGCACCTGGTCACAAGGACCTGTACCTAGTAAGTCAGAAAATTGAATAAAACGAATTTCCCAAAAATCTGAGATACTAGGTTATGAATTTGAACAGCCGAATTCGTTCATTACTGTTTTCGTTCTCGGTTTCTCTCTAAACAGTTAGGCTACTAGTAACGTCGCTTACATAATCAGATCAATATCTATCTATATTTTTATTTTACCTACCTACTTATTGAAAGAACACGCAAGCGAATAAATAAACAGATGGCTTAAAACGTTTTTTTTTCAGTCATATTTCGGGGGGGGGGGATAAATCCCAACTATCCCCCCCTCTGTATACGTGCCTGCTACTTCAGCATTCATAATGTTAGTAGTGAATTCTAGGAATTACTGAAACTTCTTCTCCAGTTGATTGCACACAATATTTCTATTCAACTCTTTCAGTCTTATGTAGGTTTTTGTTCTTACTAAGCCAAGTATTACACAGTAATCTATTTGAGGGTAACGATCTTTTACATCATTGTGCACAATTGCAGCCAAGGTTTTGAAAATGAATTTATCTGTGGACAGCGATTTCCCGTGAAACTTTTCAAACTCGGTCTCCATTATTTGAGCAACGCTTATGAGCTCTTGACATGGATAAATCAGCTTCCCCCTTGATATAAAGTTTATCCAGTCACAGGAACCACTTTCAGGATTTAGAGCTCGTGTTTGATTTCCAAAATATGGGTATTTACCTAAATATCTCGAAGCAACATAGCCACCAATGTACTTACAACAATGTTCATTGACTTCATTACTAGGCATCTGCGTTTCAAAAACGTTCAATAACTGCTCTTCGTCGTCAGTTGGAAAATACATAGCCAACTCGCATATGAACGTTTTTCTCAGGTTCCAGCGTAGTAAAGTAATTAGCGAACAGTTCTCATCATCATTGCCATAATTATCTGAATCGACGTAAGTATTTAATATACCGCTCAAAATGACATCTTCATTTACATTATTTTGATCAGGTTGATCACAGGTGGACGTTTCGGGCTCTTCTAATGGCGCTATCAGACAAGAGACACTTGGATCTTCACGGGTATTGGTGGAACATTTAAAAACGTCTGCGGAATGTTTCCCTAAAATGTACCATTTCAGACGATGTTAGAGAGAAAGCGCTGTGGGGTGATCATGTGTTGCACCCATACCTCTTATATATGAGAAGAAATTCTCTAAAATTTCTTGGTTTAATCGAGAGGTTAATATGTACTCCAAATTAATTTTTGTTCTTCCTTTTAAATCCGATAATAAATGTACAAGAGATTTGTTTGATATTAAAATGCCTCTTTGGAAATGGAGTGATGGTGGATGTCTTTTTACCGGTTTTTATGTTTTCCATCAAGTGGTTCATTTCGTCCAGAACCAAATTTTGAGCATCCAATTTAATGCCTCATGCACATTTGTTTCCTTCAAATTTCATTCGGGCGTTCAAAACATCAAACCAATCACTGAAAACTTTGAAAATGTATGACAGCTCTAACCAATATTATCGTCAGGTAGGAAACTTTTTATGCCACACCATTTTATTGCCTGAGCCACTGTGTTTCAAAATATGTAGTTGGGCAACTGGGCGTACTTTTTGCCTTTGCGAACCTTCAACATTGAGATGATATTACGTTATTTTGTGAGCCAATTTAAGATCGTTCTGAGAAATTACCAGTATTTTTTCTATGGTCTGTTTTGTCAATACTTTGCTGTTATATACAAATCCATGGTCTATAAAATGATTCCTCGCCAGTTTTAGTAGATGGGGAACGTCAAAAAAAACGTGGATTTTCAAATCGTTTGAAAATCCACGTTTGTCACTGGGATGATTAAAATAGGTCTGTTTTCCATCTTCAACGCCAATATTTAAAGACTTTATCAATCCCTGGTTTCCAGGATCACACGTTACTGAAATCACTGTCAGATCAGCCTCATATATTTTTTTATTATGTCAAATAATATGTCTTTGGTCATCTTCTGGTCACATTTCACAAAACACACACTTCTGGCAAAACTAAATTATTCTGAGAAATTCCTATAGCGGCGACTTCAATACGTGATAAAGCATCTGGGACTAAATGTAAAGATCCTTTTTTATGAACTATATCAAAAGTAAATTGAGAAATTCTAGCAGCCCAACGCGCTAAACGTCCACTGGGATTACTAAGACCTAAAAGCCACTTTAAACTAGCATGATCAGTAATTACGGTAAACTTCATTCCTTCAATATAAGGTCTGAAATGTTCTATTGAAGCTAAAATAGCTAGTAATTCACGTTCTGTGGTACTATAATTACGTTCACATTTATTGAGTGATCTAGAATAGAACGCAATAGGATGTTGATCTCCATTATCATCCTCTTGACTCAAAACACTACCAATGCCGACAGAACTGGCATCACAATGTAAAAAGAAAGGTTTTCAAAATTAGGGCATTGCAAAACAGGAGCAGTAATTAAAGTTTGTTTCAACTCATCAAATGCATTCTCAGCTTCATCGTTCCAACAGAGTGATTTTTTAGAATTTTTACTACCAGCTGTTAATTTAGTTAAAGGAGAGGCGATATCAGCAAATTTACAAATGAACCTACGATAATATGAGCATAAACCAAGAAAACTACGAAGTTGTTTAACGGATTCAGGACGTGGGAAACTTTTGATGGTATCTAACTTAGAAGGATCAGTATGCAAACCATTACTGTCAACTATATAACCAAGATAACGAAGTCTATCTTTACAAAAATTACACTTTTTCAAATTAACTGTCAACCCAGCATCTTTCAGTATATTATAAATTGAGGAGGTTAGGAACAGAAAGTGACATTTACACTTTTTAATTATATGAATAAATTAAGAAAATAAATATTTTTGTTGAACTTTATGTGTTTGTTTTTTTTTTGTTTTTAATATTATGGGTTAATAAGACATAGATTACAAGGTATTAAAAGTTTTCATGTATGTTTTAAAATTTACACAAAATTAAATAAAGAACAAATCAGATGTCACCTTTTGATCAAGTCACAAGTAAATGTCACCATTTGATTCAATAGTTTTGTAAAATGTTACCTTTTGAAACTTACTGTCTGAAAAATGTCACTATTAGAAACAAAAACAAATCAATATCCATACAAAAAATGTGTTTATTATTATTTTAAATTCTTATACATGAAGTTCTCCACAATCAGGTTCTAAGCAGTCACATCCATTTTCATCATTTTCATTGTCATTTTCACTTATATTATTTTCATACAAGATATCACAATACCATTTTAAAGAAGGATCATTTTTCCAGTTTTCTCCAAACTGTTTAGTTAATAAACTTTCTACATCCTTTTTCTTTGCACCTTTTATGAAATGTCCCAGTTCTTTCTCAACAAGTTTGATACTCATCACTGGATCCTGCTCAGATTTAATTTTATGGGACAGTAATGTACATGTCGTGCAAGCATCACTTGCTGGAGATGAAAAACCAATGTTAAATTGTGTAACAAAAATGTGTCTAAAAAACCATTTTTTTACCTGTAGTGCTTCTTCAACAGAATTATTGTATAATTTCCACAACTTTGTTATGTTTAATTCACATGACAAATAAATTCTGCTAGACTTGCTCCTGCTGTAGTGACTTTCCCTGGCTGGTAAGGCTTTTATAAAGTTGCAAACACTCTTCCTTTTTTCTAAAGATTTTTTGGACTTTCTGTCTCCACCCCTAGATTCTTTAGGAATATTGCCATTTTTTATGGTTTTGCACAAAGTGTTTATTCTTTTGCGACCCAAACTCAAAGCTTTCATGAAAAATAATTTGCACACTCTGACTGCCTTTTTATTTTTATTCATTAAATAAAAGTTAGTAGAAAACTTTCGTGGTTTAGGTTTATTGCTGTTTTTATCAACCTTCTTCCTTTGAGGTTTAAAAGATGCTATCAGTCGACAAAGGTAAATATCTTGGCTTACTTTTCCTTTGTTCTCATAAAACAGTTTTCGGTTTCTTACGATATCTTGCTCTTTAAGTTTTTGGCATTTGAAAAGTGACGAAGCTTTGTGCACACAAGGGACAAAAAAATTGGTACACAAGGGGTCCTTATCTTTATATCTGAAACAAAATCAAAAACAATGTTGAAGTTGTGCAAACGAACTTACAAAAGTAACAGTAGAACTTTTCATTTCCATGTACTTACTTGTCGTTTTGTACTTGCTGTTTGCTTCGTTGTTGCTGTCTTTTCTTTTTTCGTGTACCATGGTTGATACTGGCCACGTCTACTGCTTCTTCCTCCATTTTGAGAAGCCGATTCACAAAATAATAAATATTTGATAAATAAATCCTGCTGCACAGAAAGAAAATCGAAAAGGCGCGCAACCAAATCGTCATGTCACCAGTCACTCTGTCTGTCAGTGTTTTGTTTGACAACTGACAGGACAGACAGCGCCATCAAGGAGCGCCGCACCACAAAAGTAAAAAAAAATGTTGCCACCATATAATAAGGTTATTCGATTAAACATATCGATTCGACCTGTCGTCATAATTTATTTTGGGCAAATCGTTATTTTTTAAGAAATAATGTACCTGTTTTGATCCGACCTTAAAAGCCTCAGAAATATTTACAAAGGAAATGACACTTTTTGATTATTATGTACAAATCACTATTGAGATTGAATTAAAATGTAACTTTTTGTTTCAAAAGCAGTAGTTCAAGTTGATTTTTCTATGAAATTAAGCACCTTCAGAACCAATGTCTTGCAGATAATGATAGAATTTATCCTTCCAAGTAAGAAAAAAACATAAAAAAAAATGAAGCTGATACGTAAATGTCACCTTTTGTTCCTAACCTCCTCAATTCTGTGTAAATACTCGATATGTAATTTAAAATCCGAATTTACACAAATTAAATCGTCTAAATAACAAAATACCGTATTATCAAATTCAGGACCAAAAAGTTTATCTACAAGTCTCTGCAGCTCAGCCGGTGCATTAGTGAGACCGAATGGCATACGATCAAATTCGAAAAGTCCTTTTCCCGGAACTACAAAAGCAGTCTTTTCTCGAGAAGATTCTTCAAGAGCAATTTGCAAAAATGCTTTAGAAAGGTCAATTGTACTAATATATTTAGCTCCCCCAAGATTATCTAATATTCTAGAGGTATATGGAAGAGGGTAGGAATCCTTTATAGTTACCGAATTTAAGTCTTGAATCCAAACATAACCTAGTACTACCATCCTTCTTTTCTACAGCTAAAACAAGTGAGCACCAAGGTGATTTAGAAGGTTGAATGATACCCTCCTTTAATAAAACTTCAACTTCATCAAAAAGTTCCTTCTGCTTTGCAGGACTTAAAGGCCAATATCTTTGTTTAAAAGGTTCACTAGTAACATTAATTTTATGTTGAACGAGATGAGTAAGACCTAGGCCTTTCTTTTCGTAAGAAATATTATCAAAAAGTGAAACAGTATCATTTAATTTATGTTTCTCAGAAGGAGAAAGTTCATTAGCAGAAGTGACAGTACAAACTTGAACTTTATTGCTTTGCACATAAGTTATATTTTTCCATAAATCTTTAGCCAAATCAAATTTTAACCAAAAATCAAAACCTAAAATGAAATCAGGTTGAAAAGAAGGTATAATTAGAAAGTTAATATTTTTAGTTAAATTATCACAAGTAACTGGCAATTCAACGGTACCAATAATTTTCTGTGAAGAACCATCAGCTGTATAAGCAGCACTAGAAACAGAATTTATTTTATAACCTAAATGTGAAAATTGTTTATGACTATTTGAGCCCAAAACACAACTATTGGAACCACTGTCCAACAAACCGGAAAAAGTATGATTATTACCTACGGAAAACCGTAAATACGGTCTAGTGTCATTATGTTTAACAAATAAAACAGGAGCTGATCTATAAATTTTAAAGAACGTTTTTAAATAATCTAACCAATCTGCAAAGTCTTTGTTACGAGTAACATCATCAGGTTTGTGACATTTCACAAAATTTTCCTTCATCGAGACACTCGCGGTTATATCAATAACAGGGGCTCGATGCGACCTAATCAGTTTTTTGACTCACTAGAAATTTTATTATCTACGTTACAAACATCACAATTCTTAGATGTGACTCCAACCTTTCGACATTTAAAACAAATAACGCCAGGGGGTTTACTCTCTTTCTCTGAAACGAAACTTCGTAAACGAACGAAATATAAACGAAGTTTCGTTAGTGACCCTACTCTGTTTTGTTTTCGGACACACAGACGAAGTTCGGATCCACAGACTATTTTCGTGAACGAATGACATGAAAAATATTGTGTGGGTCTTTTATGATGTCATTTAAAGTAAATTCCGGTTTTTACTTCAACTTGAAATTTAAAAACTATTTTGATTTATTTTGAAATTTTACATTTAAAATGTGGTTTAATAAATATTTCTTGTAATATTGATGCAGAAAGCATAATTAAATAGTTTATTTTTATATTTTAGGTGAAATTAACCGGGACACTATAAAACACCCTTTCACGGTCATTGTTAACAGACTAAATTAAAGAGTACTATTTCTTGCCACCAAATGGATTTAATATATGACAACCAAAATTGTCTGTATATTCACACTCAATCTAATCACATGTCAACTTACGATTTTTTGTTTGAATTCTTTAAAAAGTTTTCAGTTTGGGTTGGGTTTAGAATCGAGTCCTCTGAATTTGAGGAATCTGCCACTGTGGGGGGGTCAAAGGGGCTTATCTCAAGCGCCCCCATGGAATTTCAGCTGCCGGAGCCGCGTCGAAATATTTTTTTTAAATATTTGAAAATCACTATTTAGTTTCCAGTTTCTTTCTCAAGTACTTACTGTGTTAATAAATCATGTTTTCAAGTGTTTTTTTACACACTTCTCAATCGCGATAGGTACACATTCCGCCAGAAAGTTTCAAGTCGTATTGTGTCGCAGTCTGCATTTTGGGTCTCCACAAGTTTTATTTTGGATTTAAAAAATTGTAAGTAAATATCTTAAAATATACTGTCGGCAACGAGACCCCGTCCACGTCCCTAGGCGCAAGTAGTGGTAGGGGCGACCATATGAATAGGGAAATGTCTTAAAGTTTGAAAGAAACTCATTAGAATTTGCTAGATTTTAAATAATTTAGGTTTAATTATTGTCTAATTAGTTTTATAAGTAATATTTGTGCATGCTAGATCCAATAAGACTCTAATATGATAGTATTTTTAGATTTTGTAAGGAAATTTTTAAGTAGAATTTTTGACGTAACGAAAAAATTACGTAAGTTGAAAATGAGGTTTTTTGTTTGTAGAGATATCGTTTTGAAATTAGTGTCAAAATAAAGGTCTCGACCCAAAACCTATTTTACAAAAAGTATTAAGTCGATAGGACTTGTAGTTTTATAGATATTAAGGAAAATGTATAGTGAAAGTTTGTTATGAAGTAAATTTTGCAGTTTTTGTTTTAGAATCTTTTTATTGTGTAAAGTTAGCAATAAAATTTGTATTCTAGGTTATAGAGTAAGGTCTAACGAATCTAAATATGTATATTGTAAGGGTTTTTTTTACATAAAAACAATAAATAAAGGCTCCAAAGGTTTCGGCTCAAAGTAAAAATAACAAGCAAAATGAGTCTAAAAATCACGTAGAGCCGAATTTTGGCTCAATCGCAACCATAGACTCACCTTTGCTGAGCACATTAGTGCGGTACGTTCGCGTGCTGCATTCGCTCTGGGTAGACTCCACTCCATGCTGAATGCACGCAGCAAGCTGTCCTTTAAATGTAAACTGCGCATCTACACTACGTGCATTCGACCGATAATGACTTATGCGTGTGCTGTATTCGCACACTCAAAGCCAAAGCAAATCCACAGGATGCAAGTAATCCAAAACAGATTTCTCCGAAAAGCCACGGGCGCCCCGTGGTATGTACGGGATGAACGACTTCATGTCGACCTTAAAATCCCTACCTTAAAACAGTTTATGAAGCGCCTTACAAAGCGTTTCTTCGAATCCGCTGAAAAGCACCAAAACCCTTTGATTTCAAAGGCAACCCAGTACACTCCCTCTCGCATTAGTAAGATTCGCCGTCCTCGGCATACACTCGTCGAGTCCGACGACGAGATCACAAAGATTCAGGAAAGCTGTAGTGAAACCAGCACCCTTAGAATAAACAAATACAGACCGCGTTCCGTATACCGACCTCACCGCCGAGGTCCGTCGCGACGACCCATTCAAAACCCTCCCCGACTTTTGCCAACGAGCCAGCCCGCGCCGCTGAGCCTTTAGCTTTAATAACCCTTAATTAATGAAACGACCCAGCCTGATTGTCCCTCGCTGTCCCTAACTGACACCGCTAAGACGAGGTCATATTTCACAGGGAATGAACTTAGCGAGCGGTCAGTAGTTTTTAGCTTGTAGCTAGTTTTGTTGCCTTGGCTGGTGGCCTTATATTCATTTGAGGCCACCACAGGGTAGTCCGGTTAAGCAGTTGATATCCCAAGTGTGTTAACTTGCTAGTGGTCATACCTAAAAAAAAAAATGGCTCAATCGCAGTTGTCGAGCAGCCTTGAGGCAACATCAAGAAAGGGAGCCGAAACCTGCGGATCAAGAAACCCCAGGAAGAAGCATTTTTTTTTTTATTTCATCTCCTCCCGGCTGTCCGTCTCAGTCTCCCGAGGTCCCAAGAGTTCAAGTAGAAGCACATACGCATTCAGGGGTGCGTGGCGGCGTACGTAACCAGCGCAAGGGAATTCAAGGGGCGTACGTCGAACTACGTGGGAGATTGTCCCAAGTCGACAGTGCGGACACTGGTCGTGTCCCTGCCGTCCGAAACATATTAGCTCTTTTCCATGACACCTTGCGTTTGGTGGTAATAAAGGCACTATTTCCTGGCACAACTCCTCGAATAATTTTAATAATTGCCGACTGAGTCTGTAATTCCCTACAAACTCTAAGTCGGGAATTTCCTTAATATTTAGTTGATTGCGCAGGCGACGTCGGTTCCTTCTACGCTCTAAACGTTCTTCACGTAGAGCAGCCCCGCCATTTCAACCAAATTAATAACAAAATCCACACTAAAGAATGGCAAACGAAAACCAAAAGGTAACACTTTTGGTTTCGTCAATTTGAGGTTAAAATTCCGAACAATCATCTGTCAAATTCAAATTTTCGTTCGCAATATTTATGAATTAGAATAGGTTTGGAGAACGTAAATGTCAAACAGTTTTCGTTCGAACGAAACTTCGGGAACGAAGAGAACTGTAGTAGGAAACACGCGAAGTTTCGATCGAAACTTCGTTTTTCGTTGAATAAGAGTAGACCCCCAGGTATGGATGTACAATTTTTAAAATTATGTCCAGATTCTTTACACTTTAAACAAGTTAATTTTGACGAAACTGCATTAGACTTAACTGTAGGTTTATCAGTTTTATAGTCCTTGAAAGATTTTCTATTGACGAAAACTTCAAGTTCTTTTGCAAGATCAAGAAATTGTTCCACAGAATCAATCTGCCTACCAAATATAAAAGGTGTGTAAATAGGCAACATGTTATGTTTAATTATATTAACCAAAACTGCATCAAACAATGGAAAAGAAAGACGACTAGCCATGTCCATAATTTCTGTAATGAAGTCTGCAAGAGATTCAGAACTCTTCTGTTTCTTCGTACGAAGATCATGTTCCAAAAAATAATCAAAATCCGGCTTGTCAAAACGTTTAAGTAAAGCAAGTTTAAGCTCGTGCCATGATGGAATACGAATACGAATAGTGCGAAACCATTTAAGAGCAATACCACTAAGCAAGTCTGTAAATGAACCAACCAATAAAATCTCATCAAAATTTTTATATAAGAAATATTCTTCAACTTCAGTAATAAATTCTCTAACACAAGTTTTCCCATCAAATTTAACTTTACTCTTTTTCAAGTCTGGCAACTTAGTTGCAGAAGGCAAATTCTTTTTAATATGTTCATTAACCAAAACATTCATGGAATTAAATGAAGGCAAAGCATGCGTCGCAAAAGCTGAAGAAGAGTGAGCAACCCTGTCATTAGGATCAAAACAATGTTGTACTTCTGTCAAATTAATCATGTCAGCAACATGAGCGCTAGGATTGGGGGCTGTACATGCACCATCAGATTCTAAGTTATTTTTATCAGCTAGAGGCGGAGAAAACTGAACTTCCCTATCCATGATGAATAAGCAAAATGAAGATCAATGAGCAAAAAGCAAAACTTTAAATTGCAAAATTTTGAGGTTAAGTTTTATTCTTAAAGTTGTTTTAACGAAAATATCTAAGTGCTTGGCAGTGAAAAGATGCAATAATAACTGACAAATAAGTTTAAATCTAAAGTAGATTAAAAGGTAAAACTAAAGTTCACTTAAATTAAATATGAAACAAAGTTACACCGCACTAAGTTTTACACCGTTGAGAACTTAAACAAGAGAAAACTGTCTTACCATACAAGTATGTTGTTTTGTAAGAGTAAAGAGATAAGTGCTGTAACAATAAAAGTTAACAAAACACAATAGAACAATATTGTTAGTAAGAAAATATTGTCTACAAAAAATATCAAAATAATTTAAGTTGTTTACAACAATTATTAACAATAGTAAAATTCAGAAATGAAATAATGTATTCTGTAAACAATACCAGAAAATAATTAGATGCAATAATATCACAATAAAGTAAAAAAAGCTACTTCAAGTGTCCCTGTTCGCAGAGCGACAAATGTCACCTGTTATGTGCGTTTTAAAGCAATAAGGTTAATTATGTGCTCCCAAAATAAAAATTAAATTAAAAGATACTAAACTCGGGCGCCAGGGAGATTCACACAGTACAAAATATAATAAAGGTTGCCGGAAAGAAGTAATCGGAAGAGTCAGACTTAATCTGCCGGTGGGAGGCTAAACAAAGAAAATCAAAACAACTATTTTATCTTTTCTCCATTTAATGGCCCGTAGCTTTTTAAACAATAAACTAAAATTATAATATGGTTTAAGTTAGCCTAAATTAATGACTATAATAAATTAATACATTAATTATGAATGTGATATTATTGCATCTTGCACTAAATGAGTTAAGATTTCATAGAAATAAAGTAAAAAAGTCCTACCAGATTGCTGGCTTTAAAAATAATTAATACGAAACCGTAGAAGAGATGATTGCCGGATTGCCGTAGTGTTCCAAAAAAAAATTAGTAATAATTTCGGATATTTAAAATCCAAAAAATGAAATAAAATAAAACTAATTTGAAGAAAGAAAAACTGGAGAAAGAAAAAAAAAACGCCAACAGGGGGCTGTAACAAAATATTAAAACGTTAACAAAAGTCATTAAAATGCGAACACGTGTAAGCGTGCATTTGGGCTAAAACTTACCGTTTTCTTCTATTAAAATAACTTTGATGCGCATACGCAGCCAATCCTATTATGCATGCGAGCGAAAACCATCAAAATCTGAAAATTAACAATTTCGTCTAATAAGATTCTATCACGAGACGCAGACATTACAATGTCCTGAAGAACTCAAACTTACCGAAAATTAAGGTCAATCCTTCTCACAAAATCGTTCTAGGTCCGTTTGAAAATCATTGCCTTTTCATTTAGGCCAAAATATCCGAGATAAATACGGATTAGAGAAAATATTGGCGAGCGATTCAAAATTATCGACCGGCCATTTCTAAATAAAAAGCGTAGAGTAGCTATGTCAAAAGTGACAGCTGACAGCTTACATCAAAACTAGATTATTGTCGTTCGAAAATCGACTAAAACCATAAACATGTGACGAGGTAAAAAAAACTCGTTACAGTTTCTATCTTCACACCATTGCCATAATTCTTGAGTAATGGTATTTAAATGTACAAATTGGACACTACCCATCTTATTAATACAAGATATGGCTGTTGTGTTGTCTATTCTTAGTAATATATGACAGTTTGACCTGTTCTTAGCAAATGATCTTAATCCAAAATAAGCTGCTACCAGTTCTAAATTGTTAATATGTTGCTCTTTCTCAACTGAATTCCAAAGTCCCCCAATTGATTCACCTAAGCAATGAGCCCCCCAGCCAGTAAGTGAAGAGTCTGTGAAAATTTCTAAACAAATTTTTTGTGTAGCAAACAATCTCTTAGCTTTAGGTATGTTATACAACCACCATTTCAGTTCAGGAATTATTACTGAAGAAATAATCATATAGCTTTCAAAATTTTCATTAGATGACTGCAGAGCTAAAAACCTTTCTTAAAGTTTGGTATGCCGTCGACCATAAGTAACTGCTGGACAGGCTGCAGACAATGTTCCAAGTAACTGAGCAAGGTCCCTAATTTTACAACTTTTCTGTGATATAAACTGCTTTATCATATTAATAATTTTTGCCTTTTTCTCAGATGGTAATTTAATTGTTAAATCTTGAGAGTTAATAATAAACCCTAAAAATTTACATTGTCTACTTGGTATTAGGTTACTTTTTTTATAGTTAAGTATAAAACCTAAACATTCTAAGATCTGTATGATATGACGAGTTTGAGTTTGACATTCTTCATAAGTCCTTGCTATACATTGAATGTCATCTAAATAAATAACTGTTACATAACCCAAACTCCTTATGTATGATATCACAGGTTTTAATATTTTTGTGAATACACTAGGTGCTGTACATAAGCCATAAGGCATTGCTGTAAATTCATACAACTGCTTGAAATTAAATCTAAGATATTTCCTATCTTTTACAGCAATTGGAACTAAAAGGTAAGATTCCTTTAAATCAATGGTTGTCATGTAGCAACCTTTATGTACCAACCTAGTAGAGGTACGTAAATCTTCCATCTTAAAATGAGATGTGGGGATAAAATTATTTAAAGATTGCAAGTTCAAAATGAATCTAAATTTGCCATTAGGTTTGGGTACCAAAAATATATTTGAAATGTATTGCTCACTATCTGGTTGGCAGGGTGTAATAGCACCCAATTGCAGTAAATCATTAATTGATTTATTAATATTAAATTCTTCAGATTGAGAAAAATTACTGGATGGAATTCTAGTTTGAACTGGTGGAGATGCAAAAGGTATTTGATAACCTTGGACCCAATCTAGTATAACCACATCGTTTGTAATAACCTGCCAACAACTTAAGTACCTAGCCAGGTTACCTGCATGTTGTACCTGTTGTGGGATTAGCGTTGAGGGTGAGCACGCTGGTAGTCCCTCTCGGGGCGGTTCACAGGTGCACGTTTCAATGGCTTTTTGATTGGTTGGTAAGATTTCTTTGTCTGCGACTGCACTGCTGGACGCTTGTGCCCTCCACGCATTGTTTGTGATTTCTGTTGTATTTGACGTGGAGGGCCTCCCCAGTTTCCCGGACGGTTGAAGGTAGGCTTGGGTTTTCTTAACTGAAATCCTGATTTTTCTATCTCTTTATTGTTTCTAATTATTTCAGATAAGTTTTCACCAAATAGGTACTTATTTCTTGGTATTGTTTCAGCCATTTTTGTAAATGATTTGTCTAGGAGAGGTGCTAGTAGCTGTTTCCTTGTATTAGTCTCTCCATGATGAAGAGATGTCAAGATTTTTGTACCATCACTGAGGAATTTGAGGGCTTCTGATACCTCTTGTCCGGCTAAAATTTTGGTCATTGCTTGACCCAAACAAGTTAGAGCGATGCCCAGTTGTTGTTGTTTCTTTTGCAATACTTGGTCTCGATTACGAGCCGATTCCGTTATGGCAGCCTTGACCTCTCGATTTAATTCTGGTGCCTCCAGAAGTGGACAGTTTTTAGGAATTTTATATATTTTTAAAATATCCTTTATTTCTTCACTATCATTTAGGATAATGTTTTCCCACCTTGAGCCGATAAGGATATTTATATTTGGCCCGTATTTTTCCTCTGAGGGTTTATCGGTGCCCAAGGCATCTAGCAAAGCCTCTGGAATTATAGCCACGTCCACATCCTCCACATTTAGAGTAATAGGATCTGAAATAAATACAATTTATCATCTTCCTGTAGGACCAGTAGTATGTTTGCTAGAACTGTACTACTACCGTTATGTGTCACGCACAATACGGTAGGGTATATCAGAATTGATATCTCGTATCAAAATCTGATCTTCGTGCGGAAGTATCTCGTACTGGCACGGATAGCAGTCAACGTCGGTCGCATATAGGAATCTCGTTCCGTAGTTTTTCTCGACCAATGAATCCAATCCAGACGATTGGATTCATTGGTCGAGTTCGCTAACCTAGAAAGAAGATGTAGGTACTTACCAACATTTTCCTTAGATTGTTCTGGAGGGGCTGTGGGAGGAGACGGATGTGGTGACATCGAATGGTTATCACGATGGGGTGATTGTGAATGGAGTCGTCGACCGTGATCTAATCCTAGATCGTGATCGAGTCCGAGATGTAAAAGCCGGTGGCGTCGGCGTGAAACATGGCGGCCGCCATGGCGCCGGCGTCGATGAGTTATTTTCTTCAGTTTTTTCTTAATTTTTGCAATTTCTCCCAATATAACGTCTTGGTCCGAACTAGACATGGTGAGGTAACACGGTGAGGTAATCCACAAGTTCCACGACACAGAAATATAAAATTATTTAACACCACACACAATTTTACGCGGTAGCGCGAGCGCGCGAAGTCGAAAAGTGATTTGACATATTAAACGTCACTACTGACAGCTAGACAATACTAGCTGCGTTCAATTTTGTTTTTTATTTATGTTTTAGAACTCTAAAAAACTACGCGGCCGAGTTCGTTGATGACGGATACTACCATGTAAGATAATTGTTTTCAGGATGAGCCGTGTAATAAAATTTAAATGTGTAACTCCAACCTACAAGAAAGAGAATGGTACTATCGTTTTTCTTAAACAAATAATTAATATATCTTACTACTGCTGAAAATTACAGCGTCAAAGATCATGAATTTGCGTAAAAAATGTAATAGGACTCTTAAGAAAACCTACTAGATAAAAATAATAGAAAAACTCATAAACAAACGAACAAACTTAGGTACCTACCTACTTTTTATTAGCCTAAACCTTTTAAAAAAATTCGACTACAAAGAACTGACTTTTGTTACATTTATAAATAATTTAAAAAAAAATTAAATCTGACTTGTCATACAATCATACCTACACAAAAAAAATGTTACTGAACATACTGATTGAAATAATCACTAATTTTATCAATCATTCACTCACGCTGTCCCAGCACTATCCCAATCGCTACCCTGTTAGCCCCTGTACCACGTTTGCGCTACCAACGTACCACTGAACTTTTCTATCGTAACGGTATTGACGATTATATGTAATTCTAATTAAATAAAACTATGTTGATGTATTATTTGTACTTACATGTGGTAGGAAACCCCATGGTTTCGAAAATTTGAAGTGGTAGATCGGTTCTTGCAATAGGAAGCTGCACAATCAACCATTTTTTGGGAGCCCTTAGTTGTGACACAATACGATACACAATGGCGGCGGTCGGCGAATGAACTAGTGTTATATATCGTGCATGGTCATATGGCCAATCGACTTTGGCAGAGGGGTTCGCTCAGCTATGCTATCTCCATAGGTTAAATGCTCTAAGGTAGTACCACATCTGACACTGTCGGTCATTTAAATATTTTTGAATCTGTTGGATGTGTTAGTACCGTAGACAGAGAATAGAGGTAGACAAGTCCTCAGCGTATGCAGTATGAGATAGCGATAGTTCGACATAAGTACGTTACTACAGCTATGTGCAATTAATATTGCCATACTTAGATTGTTACCCCATCGTGTGGGTAATCTGGTACTTTTTTTTTTTTGATTGTACGGTCTACTACGTACGAGTCATTCCTTAATTGTCATTAGACTTTCAAGGGCCGGAGAATTTATAACGTTTTGATATGTACTTGATAGGAAATAAAAACATCAGTTTCATGCATTTTTGTATGAAACAGCTGATTTTTATTTTCACATTAGTCATTTTCAGGTTAGTCTCATAGCAAAACTTTATAATCAAGTGCTGTAAGATTATTAGGTAACAGTACTGTAGAAAATAAAAACAGGACCCGAGCGAATACTAAATGCGGCAGGGGGGGAAGGTGAAGCGTGAAAACAAATGAGTTGTAATTATAATTTATACCACGATATAAATTTATTTTCAGCTCAATAGTATAGTTAGACAAATCATAATTAACACATTTATTTACGCGCTTTGTCACAGGCCCTGAAAGAATTCAGTTCGCGCGTGTGTTATAGATGTGATATAATTTTAGATGCAAAAAAAAATTGTGTGGATCAAGTATAGTTTAATCAAAACCTTGAATGACAAAATACATAATAAAATAGAAATACAGAAGATATACATAATAAAATGGTTCTTAGGCCTCGTTCAGGGAGGCGTCAAGCGTTTTTCCGTTTATGGATCACCGTTATATGACTACTGACCTTTAAATAAAACTAATTTATTATAAAAAATTCTGACCTTATCAGTTTTTTCTGAAAGCTTTTTAGTTGCATAATGAATACGAACTTTGAAATATTTCAAACTTATAGCCTTAATTAAGAGCGAAGAATGACAGTCAAGGAAAGTTTGGCTGTTAAAATGTGTTATTTGAAAAAATAATGTTAAACCCAAACAACGCTTAAGACTTTCCTGCATGAGCACAATAAGAATATTTTTTTTTATTAAGACCTCGATTTTTACGAAATATTATCTCACAAATTTCACAAATTTTTACAACATCTTTTGAGGGGTAACATAATCCACCTTTGTCTTTTTGTAACTGTAGACTGGCATATTTAGTATCTGATATAATAGCAGACACACATTCCTCGCACTGAAGCTCTTTTTTCAGTTTGCTTACGACAAATCCGTATACTATTACACGTTTAGAAAATTCCGCCAATAAACTTGGATCAGTTAAGTAATCGTGATCCTTCATTAAAACTTCATCAAAATATTCTGAATTACTACTTTCGGCGACATAATCAATCGTCTTATTTTTTTCTGACGTTTTGTTAATTGCTATTTCTGGTTTAGTCAATGTTAAAATATTTATATGTTGTAACGGAATACAATTTCCTGACGTAATGTGATTCATTTCTCCATGAACTAACATTCTTTTAAATGCTGACTTTAATTGTCTAGCAGAAGGGTTGTTGTTAAACCCTCCTTTGGCTCTAATGGCACTAAAAAAATACACCAAGTGATCTTGACTTAGTTTGTAAGTGCTTAAAAACTGAAGGTTATTATTTATCACTTGAGTTTCGTACAAATAAATTACACTTTTAATACAAATGGTTTTTCTATTTGAAGACATTATATTTCTGTCTCCTAATTTTAATTTGTTCAAATATAAAATCATTTCATCTAAAAATGGTTTGATGTGCGAAAAATTATTGACAGATAGTGGTTTTTTGTATGAATATGCTTTTCGATTCCTTGAATTCATTACGTCAAATCAATTATTAATTTTTTGAATAAAATCAATAGTACCAGCAGAGTTCTTAAATTCGTCAATATTGAGTTCTGTATTACAAAATTGAATACCATTTGCAACGGCTTCACTCATTACTTGGGCTGCCAACTTGACCTTTATGATTTGTTTGTAAAAATTTATGTGTGATTTATTTAATTTGTTACCTAAATGCAATCCTTCGTTGTCTTGGAGCTCTACCAGTAATTTTATGTATTTCCATGACACAACACGACCTTGTGGGTCTGTTATTGGACCCTTTTCTCCTAAGGTATTCCTAACTAACTTCAGCATGTGTGAAGGGTCTGGAAATATAACAATATTATTATTGCCGACGGTGAAGGAAGTATCAATGTCATCACCATCTAATTTACAACCTAAAACTTTGGCCATAAAAAAATTTGTCGGGCATCCATCGAAAGTTAGCGAGATAATTTCAATACCACAATCCTGGGTTAATATTTATACAATTATTAAGATACAATTTGTTACTAAACTGGCCTATTGTTCAGCGCTTATCCCATCGATTATATCCTACAGGCATTATCCAGGATCCATTTACACATGTCAGCATAAAAAATAATGCATCTTTAGCTAATTGATCGTTATTAATGTTATTTCCAAAATTAACAAATCCTATGCAATCTTTGCCATCAAAATCTAAACCTTTTCTAATTGCCATTTCATCAAAACTTAGGGCACATATTGTTTTGTATAATGTGTTTTTTTTTGTATTTATTTCATGTAAAAATTTGACAGCTTTCATAGATTCTGTGGAAAAACCAGGATTTCCATCGATACATTAGTACCATCGCGATAGCGTACGCGGATGAGGTAAGCAAGTGTTAAATTGTTTCCTAACAAAGGTTTGGCTTTGGTTTGGCTTTGGGACTGATGTAGTGGAGACTTAAGGCAAACCGCAGTTCAGGCGAGTACTTCCGTTCAGTTACATTTTAACACAAAAACTTTTTTAAGAAATCTCGATTGGTTGCATCGATCGAAGACAGCAAGTCAGCGGCTTCCTGGTTGATTAATGAACGAGTTTTTAATTCCTCAATTACAGTAGATTGTTCAGCAGTTTTTTTTGCAAACGCCAGGTCTTAGATCTTAAAGCAGCTAATTTCTTCCTTCTATTATCACTTAATATTGTCTTCTTTTCCAATTTCCTAATAAACTTCTTTTTACGAGGAGTCATCTCAACTTCCGGCGCTGCCACCACAGGTAATATTTCTTGTGTCTGAAATATAACAAAAAATATGTCTGTATTTATAACAAATACTTATTTACAACTACTGTAAATATTAAATATGAAAAAATATCTCTACAGCTTTAACGATTTAAATCACATGGTAACGTTAAAAATGTTTAAGTTACCATATAAACGGCTACACATACACAGCTAAAACAGCAGGAATTGCGCAGTATCAGATTTACAAGATATCGTTTCCATAATATAGACTGAACAAGAATAAACTTACCATAGTACTTTCATTTCTACTTCCATAGCAACTTCTTCTAGTGGTAAAGATAGGTGACCATGACTATCTGTCATGGATGAATCGTCAAGCTGAAAAATATGATTATAGTTTTAAATTTGTAACATTTATCACCCAAATAAATAAATACTTATACATAAAAGACTGAATATACGACTTTTAGATATTCTATAAAAAAACATTTAAATAAGTAAGTACCAAATAATCCTTTGCTTGCATATCAACCCCCAAAGTATCACATTTAGAGGTACTCGGTTGATCTAAAGCCGATCGGACTTGAAATTTGAAACAAAAAGGACTCGAACTTCCGATTAACTGCTAAAATAATCAAGAATTAATGATTTTCCAAATGAGTTAGTTAGTTTTACTGTATCTGCTTTACGTTGTTTGGTAGCTTAATAATATATCTATACATTTAAACAAAATTGGAGTGTCTGTTTGTAATATTGAAATAACTGCTTTTTACTACCTGCATATGAATATATATATGGTACATACACCAAAATAACATTTTTTACAATTTTTGTCTGTCTGTCTGTTTGTCCGGGCTCGGCTAATCTCAGAAATAGCTGGACCAACTTTGACAGGACTTTTTTTGGCAGATAGCTGATTTAATAAGGAGTAACATAGGCTACTTTCATTTTAGAAAATATAAATTCAAAATCCTGTAGTCCACGAGAACGAAGTTGCGGGCACAGCTAGTTAGGTATACGTATATTCCACTTAAATTAATTCTATGTAATAATATTAAAAAAGTGCGCTTCACCACCAACGATTGCATCACTGCTTACCATCAGGTGGGATCACAGTCAAGCACTAATTTATATCTAACGGAGTATCAGGGGCTCGAGTCTGCTATTGCAATCGTGTCTGAATGACCGGTCATTGATCGAATATTTGACAAGTTTGACAGTTTTTGTATGGGAAATGTGTCATAAGTTTGACGTTATACGTCAAAAATCGATCATTGACCGGTCATTGAGACACGATTGCAATAGCAGACTCGACACAATGGATGGGCAGCGGAGCGGTCTTTGTGATGGTCATCCATCATAGGCGTGTTATAGAAGAAACGTTGAAATAATAGCACGTTTGTGATCATAACAGTCACTCGTTTTATTCGATTACATGTGTAAACAAAATATACGGTAAAACACAAGATGAAACTAGATTATGAGCCAATAGGTTAGCACGCGTGCACTTCGTACGCTGTCTGTCAAAAGAATGTCAGCTGTCACGGCGTAGACGCAAACTTGCTACCCTATTCGGGGTTACCCGCTCATATTTTATAAATCACCATAACTATATTTTCGACCAATTGAAATAAATCACCATTTTAATATTGAATTTAACAATAATTACTGTTCAACAAAATAACACAATCAGTCTCTCATCTTAAATCTTGGCTTAACTTTTAAATTAGCTGCGCGCCGTCACGGCCGTCCTGCATCTACACACGTCCTCATGTGTATTGCTCTCATCTTCACTTTCGACGAACAAACAGAAAGACACAATGATTAACATTATTCTCCACTCGGTCACCCTGACCCATATTTAAAGCAATACTTATAAGGCACACAAATCTGATTTTTTATCATTTTCAATACAAGTGATAACCAAATATCTCAGATAACACATCGAATCTTACATAGTACTCAGTGCCACCACAGCAAGTTAGTGCCAACCAAGCTGCTCGATGTCATACAGTTTGGTTGGTGCCACACAGGCTCGTCAATACCACACAGGCACGTCAATGGCACACAGGCTAGTAAATACCGTGAAACCTGCTTACTTTGCTACTTTTTCATGTGTCAAAAAGTTTGATTCGCTTTAAAATAGTAGTTTATGCAACGACCATATAAAAAGGTTTATTAAAACACGAGTGTGGGTTTATCACACGAGGCGTAGCCGAGTGTGATAATAGCATCGCACGAGTGTTTTAATACCTAATTATATGCCGTTGCATACACTATTTTATCTTCACTCATACAGTTGAAATAAAATAAGTGGAAAAATAGTTAATTCCAATATGGCGGATATTCTCATTGCGTATTCGAATGACTGCGCAGCGTGCTCAATCATAGACAAACATAAAAGCTGGCTCATTGACTTAAGTCAATGAGCACGCGCCAAAAATTAAAAAGAAAAAGTGTGCTATAAAAATTAAAAAGTTATTTTATGATGCAGTTGTTTAAAAATCGAAGGAAAATGTTGAATCGTAATGGTTATTTTTTTAAAATTTTACCTATCCACGAAAAAAAAGTATGTATTTATGCATTCGTTTTTGAACTCATATTTGGAACATTACGTTGTGAGTGTAGATAAAAATATAATTGTATGAAAACGTAATGAGTAACCTGCACCAAGACGTAGTAAATTTCATGTAAATTTATATTATTACTAAATATCTATTTCATTTTTGTAAATTATAATATTTTAAGCATAAAAACAAGTATGGCAAAGTCAGCTGTCACTTCTGGTAAATTTGCGATATGAAAGAAAAAATAAAATTTTTGGAGTTTATGAGGTTAAAAAGTAATATATTTGCACTCTTCCTATATCCCGTAAAAAAAAGTAAAAACTTTATATTATTTAGCACTGGTAATTTAACTCTCTAAGAAGGTGGCAAATTCACCAACCTTTCCAAAATGTTTCCTATTAAGAAGAAGTTAGGGTTAGGGTTGTGAAATAAAGTTGTTTTCGTAGTAGGAACAATTTAATAAAAGTATAAAAAAACATAATCAATTAGGTACCTATAGTAAGATCAGCCTTCTACCATCATATTTAACTTCTAATTATTTTCTTAACTTGAAGTGTTTTACATAATAAAACAAAAAAAAATAGTTTTAATTAACTATACATCACGTAGCAAAGTCAGTATTTTTTTTAGTTATTTAGAAAAAGCAACATCGAACATAACTTATCATAATCAGTTTCTAATGTTCCCAGGGCAGTCAGAGATATAAATATAAACAACAAATCAACGACATAGTAAATCCTACTAATATTATAAATGCGAAAGTTTGTGAGGATGGATGTATGTTTGTTACTCTTTCACGCAAAAACTACTGAACCGATTTGGCTGAAATTTAATACACAGAGAGTTTATAACCTGGATTAACACATAGGATAGTTTTTATCCCGATTTTATGTTCCCGTGGGATAATTTTCGAGTTGTAGCGGGCGAAGCCGCTGGCAACAACTAGTTATTCATAAAGGAAATTTGAATTACCTCACAATATAAAATATTAAAAAATAGCAATGGAAAGCTTAAACCTACTGTTGTACCATGTCGGTACGTCTAGTCTTTCATTGGACATTGTACTCGGAAAAATCAATGTCAAATTTGAATTTCCCTCGACGACCCTCTTGAGGGTTAGTCAATACCAGCTCCACATCTGAGTCTAGTATAAAACTAATGTCATTCACGTCTGGCCAGTAAAAAAGATCCCCCTTCCTTCTCATAAATTTGACAAGCATTCCGGAACCTTCACTTAGTTCTAAAAGTTTGCCTACATAAAACTTATTTATTTTTAGTCCACGAAATTTAACTAAGAGGAAACTGCCAATTTGATGCATTAAGGTATCATTTTCTTTTGTTTTTTTCGAAGTTATTTTGTACAGTATCTTCCTCCACATCACTTGGTTCTGATTCAGAAAAGAACGGCCCTTCATCTGAAGAATCTCTTAAAGAATAATCATCATTGCTTTCATCGGTTTCTTCTTCGGTTTCTTGAACTAATTTTCTTTTTCTATTAGAAGCTAAAGGCATGTGAAACATTTCTGCAGAGGTGGATGGTACTGGATTATTATAATCAATAGATGGTTCTGGGCCAATTTCAAGTCTTTTATCATTACACGGATTAAGTGATATATTGTGAGTTTTATCTATTTTGTGCAATTTAAGATTACTTTTATCCAAATAGAAAACGCGATTCAGTGGACTATACGTGATAATATTGTAACTTTTTTTCCATCTGACAACTGTAGATTCAGGTCCAGGTGTAGATTTTGTAGCGGCAGTTTCATTTTCAGGATTACTTTTATCCAAATAGAAAGCGCGATTTAGTGGACTATACTTGATTTCAGATAATATTGTAACTTCTTTTCCATCTGACTTAACAGTAGATTCAGGTCCTGGTGTAGATTTTGTAGCGGCAGTTTCATTTTCAGACGCAAACCAAGGATGATAAATTACTGTTTCAGGTCCTGGTGAAGGTAACGATGCAGTAGTCATTTCATTTTCAGGTGGCGTTTCCGATTCGGCTTCTGGTGTAGACATCAAAACCATAGATGTTTCAGGTTCAGTTGTACATTGAGGATGATTCAGAGCTTCAAACTCACGCTTTTCCTTGAGTATTGTCTTAGTAGAAAGTTTTTTAGCGTTACTTATTTTATTCGACAACAACAATTCTATTTCTTCGGAAGAAACTGAAGCACCGGGTGTAATGTTGACTTTTTTATTTTTTTATTTTCCTTGTAGGATTTACTGACCGGTTTTCTTTTAAATAGTCCAGAAGCGCGTTGTCAACGGTATATTTGGTTTCTTGTTCGTAGTCAGGAAGTTTCTTTAATATTTTATGAGGGTTAAAAGGTACTATTCCGGTAGCCTTAAATCCAGAGATGATATTTTCTTTACTGGTTATCTCTATTGCCTGTATTAAAGATTTAAGCAACACTGGAAAATGAGACTTATTAAGTTGCGTTTCTGACGGATTCTCATGTTTGTAGGTGGTTAAATTTTGTCCGATTATATCGGGCATCGTTTGGTCCATTTTGACACCACGAGGTCCACAAATGCTCTGCCTTAAAACAGTATAAGTAGGCAAGAGTGTTCCATCTGCCACCGCTGCGAACATTATTGAGATATTGCCTTTGGTGTGATTGAGTACTCTTTCAGGATGCTTTACTTCGCGCTTGAAGATGCACTTGGACGATCCAGGATTATCCGATAGATTGGTTTCGTCGTAATTGAGTATATTACTTTTAGGTATGTGTCTTGTAAAGTATTTCTTAAATTATCGAAATAAATGTTAAATTCTTCAGACGTTTTTGCAACGCGAACCCTTTTTATATTTTGCGCAGCTCTTACTGTTAATTTATCTTTGTGTCGGACGAGAAACTTTTTAATCCACCACTTTCCTGGCAGTTTATTATTGAAAATATGTTCTCTATTGTTACCTTTAAGATAGTTGAACACAACGAGATTTAGATCGAAACGAGATAGAGGTGCTCCGAAATCACCTGCTGCTCTCAGGACATCTTCTGTTTCAGAAAGTCTTTGCTGTCCGCCTGGCTTCTTACTATGCTTATTTTTCACTTTATTGTCAATAGTTCTGCGTGGTATGTGGAATCGTTTTTCAGCTTCAAGGGACGAAATTTCTTTTCTACTAACTAAGTCCACTGCAACATCTAACATTTCTTTAGAATATTCCTTATATGCTCTGTTTCCTAACAAAGGCCGGCGGCGTCGTATGTCCATCTTCTAAAAAAGGAAAACTAAATGTTTATTTAGTCAATATTTTGTACACAAGGTACTCATGAAATTAACGTAAAGGTAAACTGGATAGCGACTACAACATTTTACTACGCATTTTGCGACTACAAACAGGTTCTAGTCAAATCATTTTGGACCATTTACGGGAGTTATGAAAGTCAAAACAAGTAATTGCCACGATCTAAAATATTTTAGATGAAAAAGAAAAAAAAAGCATGTAATAGAAAGTATTGTGAAATTGCAACGCTATACAGTATTTGCGCAAATAACTAAATCACTTCACATATTTAATTCTAACTGACCCAAAACAAAAAAATACTTTTAAATTACCCAACACCCTGTGTACCTTTTGTAAAACAACCTTCATTTAAGCACATGCACTGTGTATTTCATACCTGGCTACCTACCTATTTATATTATAAGTAGGTACTTACAATGGCAATTTAATTAAAATATTCATCAGAAATTTTGTGGCAGCCCTAACCTCCAACAAAACATGGCAAAGTCCCCATCACAGGCGTTGTGATTGGGGTTGTTGAATTTACCAATACCAATTGCGAACTAAAAGGTAGCTTGTAGCACAGTAATTCAGCTAGCTAGCTAGCTTTGCTTTTTATTTAGCTAGCTTTTATTTAGCTAAAGAACATTATGCTAACATTATATCAAAAAAATACTTACGTAGGCAATGCGTTTCCCGTTTGTTTTTGTAAAAGTTCCGGAGCACTAAGTTTCACGTCACCAACATTCGAAAAAAGTAACCGCCGAAAATGACATCTCAAAAACAAGCTGGGTTGCCACATCTCATTCGATGTTGCCATTTAACTCGTAAATTTTACTATAAAGGCGTGCATACATGACAAAAAACTGATATTAAGATGTGACTACACTTTTTCCCTCAGAAGTTGGCTATGGCAAAGTCTGCAACCGTTGGCAAAGCTAGCAGGTTTTACCACACAGGCTTGTCAATGACACACAGGCTAGTCAATGCCACACAGGCCAGTCAATGTCACACAAGCCAGTCAACACCACACACTCTAGTCAATGCCACACAGGTCAGTCAATGCCACACAGGTCAGTCAATGCTACTCAGGCCAGTGCCATACAGTCTGGTGCCACACAGGCTGGTGCCACACAGGCTATTGCCGCACAGGCTGGCGCCACACAGGCTATTGCCACACAGGCTGGTGCCACACAGACTGATGCCACACAGGCTTTTGCCACACAGGCTCTTGTGACCAATGGTTAATATTAGCAAAGGCCTTCACAGTAAATAAGTAAATCCAGCTGCACAAGTCACCTGCGCCGTTATCGGCACATTCTGACTCTACACTATTAGTAGGCCTTCAAACCTATGTACATTCAACTCCAATGGAACGTAGCAATCTGGCATAGGTCGTATTCGATCATGTGCATACTTATAAGTCTAGCTCTAGTATTAGAGCCATCAGTAAATGCCTATCGCCACGTGGTACTCATGAGGTGCGGTCAGACCCATTGGCACCACCTGAGGTGCGTTCAAGAGCTTCGAGTATGAGTAGACAAGCTATTCTTAACAAGATTTCGTTTCATTATCATTGTCTTCGACTAAGACATCTAATACTCGAGAATACTTGGTGATCGGGAATCTTACTCAATCTTGCACAATCATGAAGAGTTAAGCGCCTTTAGTCGGTATCTATCTAGGTAAATAAGGTAACCCTTTGATGATCCTTCGATGATCCTTAAATGGACAATTTAATTCAAGATTTTACGTACCTAATGTACAATCAAATTGAGCTTTACCTTATACCACGCACCGTTTTAAACCCTGTAATGAAATCTCACGGACCTCATCTAATCGACTCTAGTACTTACATAACTAAACATCAATTATTGGTCTCGCAGTTTCTTAAATCAAACGCTCTACAGATGAAGCCTAACATCAACATTTTTGACGCATTATTTGCTTTTGTTGAATTCTACGGCAATTGTCTACAAACTAGTGTTGGTCAGTCAGTTAGCCGTTTGAGAGTTCAAGAGTGGCTGTATATGACCTAATTGAAACAAATGCGGTTTGATTCCAGATTCGCTACTATTCGTGATTACCAAGTCCAAAAAAAACCAGTAAAGGTCACCAAACTCACAATAATTTGAATAAAGAAATATACAGGCTCATCACAGTCAACAGCTATCATATCATAGCTCAATACAACACAATTACTACACTTGCTCTTCCCCATGGGAATAATATCAAGTAAGTTTTACTTTGTACGACAAAGAGCTACTGCAACCCTGTTACAGACTCCGTCTATATCACTCTGGGATACGCTATGATACTCTAGTACAGTCACTGACACACAGAACTCAGAACCTGTTCACATAAACTAAATTGCCACTAACTCATCATCTACTTCACAACGTCTATTGGTACTTTGCATCGGGTGTCTTCTTCTCCATTAAAGAGTTTTTTTTTTTTTTAAAACATGCCGACCGATAAGCTATGCACATCAGAGCTTTCAAAAAGATATTAGGCCTGACAATGTTTGCGTTAAACGTTCATGTGAAGGAGTAGCGTTCACGAATTACTCTACGTTAATCTACGAACATTACGGTCGTATCTGCACTGTTAAAGGACATCATTCACGTTCCAAACATTTTTGGGCCAATTCTGAAAGTGCCAGAATTGGCCCAAAAATGCGACCAGAAAAAAAGCGTAATATTCGGATAGATCACAAAATTCCCACTATTTTTTATTATGAAACCAAACCTGTGCGCCCTATGGTTATGTTGTTACATGCTTTTAAAATACAATGTGAAATAAAATGTTATTAAGATGTGTTATTTTAATACATTTGGACAATATATTAAATATGAAAAAACAAGCAACAATACCAACAGCGCCTCATTTAGATTCAGTACCTACCTTTCATTTAGGTAAAAAAGGGCAAAATTAAACAACACTCAATTGTATTAATTCTTTTATATTTGTCCTAATCTAACATATATACATCATCTAATCCTATTGCAGGTGGTGTGAGGTATGGGTCATGTCTAGCATAACCCATGTACCAGACTATGGTCATGGTATGAGAGCAGCACGTCGATTCTGTAAAATTCAAACAACTCGCATTTCAAGTCGTTATTCACTCTCACTTCGCATAAGGTTCAAAATGACCTTGATTTTGCATTCTGTAAGCATCACCTACGCACTTGCGAAGTGAAGTGAGCTCCAAAGCGACCAACACTGTACTAGAGACTACCACACTCAACAAAATCTAAGTCGGGATTTATGAGTTTTTCATTTTACCAGTTTTTGACACAGATTTTTAGCTATTACGATGTTTAAATTAAAATTTCTTATTTTAAGGAATTTAAGGCAGCTAATAAGTAAAAAAAAAACAGAAAACTCTAAATTCGTGCCGTGAATACAATCTATGCTTACCTTACGAAAAGAAATGACTGACAGATAATATCATAAGTAATCTGTGGACAATCTTTTCATTTATTGCCGTTGACGTTTAAAAGTTCGTTGCATTCACAGAGTACTTTTGGTTGCATTGTTTTGTTTACGTTCTGTTTGTTTTTTGATCGATCAGTGCCGGTAATAATAGTGAAATAATCATGAAGTAAGTTTATATTTCTGGTTGTAAATTTCAAAAATAATATTAATTAAAGAAGTGTTTATTTTGTTTTCTAATCCATCAATAATGTTTCAGTCCAAATAAGACACGTTCTTCTCATCCATCGTCGGCTCAGGTTGAAATTCTGGTAGAGTTTATGGAAAGAAACCCTGGCATAGCGAAGGGTTTCTTGAGAACTCAAAGTGCCAGAGAGCGAAGCCGACGCCAGTGGGAGGAACTAGCCGTGCGCCTAAATAGTATAGGTGGCACTATCAAAACATGTGCTTTTTTATATATGTTAGAATCACTTAACATTCCATAAAGCAAGCCACTTGAAATGTGCGACGGACCTTGGTTTAAAGTGTGTTCCTTGATTTCATAAATATCTTATTTTAATTATTTTACATTAATTTTACTCAATGCTTGACTAAAAAGGGAGATTTTAATGTAGTTTGAAAAATATATGTGTATTTAATAACAGCAATTTTATATAATTTCTTTAACTAAATGTCTGATTGTAGTATTGGTCTGACAAAAAAAGTGCCATAAAAAAAAAGTTGCAGCACGCTCTGCTGCTAGGCGTAGGACTGGTGGTGGAGTGGAGGATGAAGTGGAGCTATCAGAGCTTGAAGAAAGAGTTGTTGCTTTATGTGGTGGTGAAAGCTTTGGAACAGGAGATGCACATTTAAGCATGCAGCCATTTCCGGTAAGAAATTTAGAAATGCAATAGGTAAGTAAGTAGTACTGGAAGCACTCTGCAAGGTTTGCTGTCGTTTTTTATAGCGCCAATTTTTTTTTTGTATATTAGACCCTTTCTAATGTAGGTAAATTTGAAATTGTACCCTTTCTAATGTAAAGTGAATTTTTATTAGAATTTTTTGGTAAATTTACTTACCTGTTTCAGGAAAATGATACTCCATCTCCATCACATGAAGTGCAACTAATACAAGATGCTGATACTGACAATGTATGATCTTTAAATTTAATTCATAATGTATGGGATTAATGATATATACTCTTATGTAGCATTTATCTGTTTATATTTACTTATTATAGATTCATGTACCACAAGAACAACAGAGTCAGGCACCTACAGAGGAATCACCAGCTATTGTATTTTATGTAAGCTAAATTGTACTAAATACTAGGAAATACCTAGTCAAATCAGATTTATATAGGTACATGTACCTACTATTATAAATCTGATATGTCTAGATTATATTCTATTAGATCTAAATGTAGGTACTATTTGCAGTGAAAATATTTTAATCTAATTTTATCCCAGAAGGAAGATATTATGGAGTAACATTTTTATCCAATTTACTTTTCAGGATTCCAACCTGATTGAGGATAGCCAAGAACACACTCAAAATTACAGACCACCAGGTCGTGCAATTTCGAGAAAACTGTTTGCTTCCTCATCCAGCTCAACTGTTGGAACAAGACAAAGCATTTTACCGGTGTGTATCTGAGTAGAGAAAGATTTGAGTTGTCACAGCAAGTGTAAATTTCTTTTTGAAATTTCAAGTGCGTTAATATTATTTACTGTGTCACTAGCAGCTTTCCTTGGAATTGTCAATATTTAATTATAATATTAGGAAGTGGGTTTCCTTTTTAAGATTGTTTCTGTTGTTTCAGATTAACCAGTTAGAACACACTCCTCCTCCAAATCCTCATGTATACCATCCTAGCCTGTCCCCTCCTACTATAACACTTTCTCACACACCCACACCTTCACCTTCACGCCGTGGTTCCACCCAAGTAGCCTCCCCAGTGATTCATCGAACTGCTGCTTCATCATGTAAGTTACCACTAATGTTAAACAACTTTCACTACTATTAGATCAAGAATTTTGAAGAAGTTGCTTTTTTTCATACTAAAATTTTCTTTTTATATTTAATAATTATTTAGATTAATCAACAAAAATATTTTTTGGCTTAGATAAAACAAATAATGGTCATTTCTGCTTACAAAAGATTTATATGTTTAGGGAACTACTTAGTAATAAGGTTTTTTTACTATTGGTAGTTGTCTATGATGGTCATTATTCGATTTAATATCAAGCAAGATGAATATTTTAAATCATAGAACTGGCGACTATTTGTGAGAAACAAAACGCCAATTTCATAGGTAGGTAGGAATCCAATATTATGTGGCTTTGCTCATGCTCAATGATGAACTTCCTGCCGGGGTTGTGGAATGCGTGATACGTTACCGGAGCCCCGGCACACAAAGGGCAACCGAAGGAACCGGGGTGGGTTTTAGTCAGTAAAAGTCTGACACGCCCTTCCGCCCGCCCAGGGCGGAAGAAGTCATTGGATGATTTCCCACATTCCAAAAAAAAAAAAAATGATGAACTTAGTTCATAATATAATATTTTGGTTGATTTGTAGTTTTGTTTTGTACCTAAGTATTTGATTTAGGAAAAAAACTTGAGATTATAGGTACTATTAGGAACAGAGCTGCCAACTTAAAGAACCTTCATGTAAGTTATGTAAATATTTATCTTTTTAGCTTCACGTCACGCAGCTTCAGTTGCTTCACCTTCTCGCCGCCCTAGGACAGTTCGTGGTAGTCGAGGTGGTTCTGTGTGTAAGTACAAACTAAAAATAACTATCAAAACTTCATTTTTGAAACTAATGACAACGAAAAGCTGCTATTTATTTAAGAGTTTTCATTAACGCATTGTAGTAATAGATGTTCTCTTTTCAGCATCACGTCACACGTCTTCAGTTGCTGCTCCTCCACCATCACAACGGCGAACGGAATTCTCCACCACCACCGAGAGATTTCTGAGGTTAGAAGAACAGCGGCTGGAGTTACAAAGATCAAATTGTCAGATCTTGCAGTCCTTTCTGCAGAGCAGTGCAGAGAGAGATAGGGTTTTAGCTGAAGCTGTGGCTGCAGTTGGGAAAGGGCTGCAAGCATTGGCAGAGGCCAAGAATAGAGATAGGGGCAATGATGTGATTTGATGGAGCTTTAGTTTTTTTTTTGTTTTTTAATTTTTAGTAGTAGTCGTGTTTTAGTTTTTAACACGTTCATTGCCAAGCCAAAATGCTGAACTTACATAGATGGCCAAATTAAAAAAATCGTTGGATGTGGATTTTATTGTGCCAGTAATGCTTTTATATAAGGAATCTACCATTATAATTATAATATATAAGTTCATAAATATATGTGTATATTTTTATCACGCGAAGACGTGTGATCGGCCATACGGGACGCATTTATTATATACATATTGCCCACATGGCCGGTAACGCGAATTCGCGTGATTTGTATTTACATGGCAAAATAGGCTTTTATTAGTAAAAAAAACATTCAAATGCATTTTGTAATAAACTTTTATTAGAGATCAAAATCACTTCTTATAATAATGTAGAAACATGTAACTTATAGGTAACAATGAACTTATAGATAGACTAAGAAAAAAAAAATTACACTTTGGTAGGTGATTTTACTTATTAGAAAAACCAGCAAACTTGTGCAGGTCAAAAAAACAATCTTTCTTTCTTCTTTATTAAATCTTTCTTTATTAAATGTTTTACACACAATATAGTTACATATTAATAGCCACAAGTAAATCTTAAATAAATAACTATGCTAGTAACCAACAAATAACTATGTGTTTAACTAAATTATCAACATATTACGTCTTATGGAAAATTTATTTTAAGCCTACAACTATGTATAATTAGCGACTTTCCTGAGCTAGGTTTATAAAACCTGTGTTTCAGGTCATCACTTAACAAGACTAATCATTAAGGGGGCATGTATACAGAATTAAGAATAACAACTTACGAACTAAACCTTACAATCATACTAGAACTTCCAATAGTTTCTCTGTGTCTGTGTAATTGAGTTTTAATAGATACTCTGATATTAATGTACCACATTTAATGTAATTTACGCTATATATATCTAACAATTTGTTTAGCTTGTTGTACAAAAAAGGTCCTAAAAATACGTAAAATCTATGAGCAAATGCGTGTCTTGTCTGTGGTTTAACGCAAACCAAATCTTTCCTCCTCCTGGTTGAAAATGCTGGGTCATAAGGAAGCTCAGAGTGCTGATAAAGTATGATGTGCAATATAAAGAGTTGACGTACTGTTAGTATTTTGCATACTGTGTACAAGTCGTGTGTGGGAAATCTGAAAGGTCGGAAGGTTGCAACCTTTAGAATTGCTCTTTGAGCACGTTCCAAAGGAAGTAAAATAGTCTTTGCAGCACCACCCCATGAGGTAATACAGTAGGTAAGCACAGATTGACACAGAGCCAAATAAACCTGTTTAATTAACTTATAGTCGGCTATGTGACGTAGGTTCTTAAAAATATATATTAATTTACGCACTCTTGTGCACAGTAGCTCAATATGTTTACGGAAATTTAAATTTGTGTCAATCGTAACACCAAGGTATTTTATGTGGTCAGCTTTAACTAATCTAGGGCACGCACAAGCAATGTCAGCATGCTTGCAATTGTGTGCAAATATATTAAGGTTAGTAAGCGGTAAGTTAATGTTCCTCATTGAAAATAAAATGTATTTAGTTTTATCTATATTTAGTGTGAGAAGATTTTGATGTAACCAATTAGACACAATATTAAAACCGTTTTGGGCATGTTCATATGCTACACTTTGAGACTCAGCAGAAAACAACAAGGCCGTGTCATCCGCATAAGATAATATTAGCCCATTGCGAAGGACTAAACTACATAGGTCATTAATGTAAATTAAAAATAATGTAGGTCCCAGAATACTACCTTGTGGTATTCCAAAACCACTATTTTCCATCTCAGAACTTGAGTACTGCCCTATTTTAACACTTTGTTGACGGTCTCTAAGATAATCGGAGAATAATAGAAGTTGCTCTCCTCTTATCCCAAGTGTTTCAAGCTTGTGCAATAATATAGAGCAAGAAATCGTGTCGAAGGCTTTGGCGAGGTCCAGAAAGATCCCAATGGTGTGCATGCCTCTATCTAGTCTCGTACTAATGTATTCAGATAGCTTGTGAACCGCTTGGTTAGTTGATCTTTTAGGTCTAAACCCAAATTGATTATTGGAAAGTAATTTGTTAGCTTCAAGATAATCTATTAATCTGCTATTTAAAATTTTTTCTAAAATTTTTGAGAGCCCTGTTAGTACTGAAATGGGTCTATAATTATTAACACAGGTCTTATCTCCCGCTTTTAACACTGGCGTAACTACTGCTTTTTTAAGCAGTTTCGGGAATATACCGTTAGATAAACATGACTGGAAAATATGGGTTAATGGAGGGGCAAGAAGATATTTAAACCTTTTCAGTATGTTGTTAGATATGCTATCCCATCCCACAGCGCAGTTGTCCTTTAACCCTGTTATTATTCTTAAAATTTCATTGACATCAGTGTCCAATAAAACAAAAGATTTCGATGTTTTTGTAAGGGTTTTCTCAACCGATATTTGGTGAAGAGGGCTATTATGGTTCAAGGACTTTTCAGCCAAGTTTTTGCCGACGCTAACAAAAAAACTGTTTAATTTATTCGTGGCTTCCACTGGGTTTATCCCTGTTGACAGTAATTCGAGTGGAGGTTCAGGATATTTTGATCGAAAAGTATTTGTTTTAATAAATTTCCAAATAAGTTTACTGTTTTTACCTGCCTTCTGTGACTTTATGTGCTTCAATCCATTCTCAGAAGACATCGTTCTGTCCCCCGTTCTAATCCTAACAAGCGCACCAATGTTCCACTGGGTACCAGTCACAAAACAGTCTTTGCTAAACACCAGTATTATATACTAAGTACATACATCTACAAAAAAATTCATAAAATACTAAACATAATAGACCTTAATAAGAATGAACTTAAATCGAAATTAACAAACTGGCTTCTTCAACAGGATTATTCAAAAACAGAATCTTTACTTACATTCATGGCATAAATTTCATCTTAAATCTCCCAAAATACCTAAATGCACAAACACATGCACTCGCATATACACGCCCAAATATACTACTAACAAACACACACACGCACACATACACACACCCACACACACACATACATATACACACACACATACACACACAAACGCTTACTGCATGGCTACAATTCTTTTTTTTTATTTTTACATACTAATCCATTAAACCAGTTTTAACCTGTAAGCATCTATAAACTTAAAGGTAGATCGACACACTCTGCTTGTTGTAAAATTAAAATGTAATAATCTTTAGCCGAACACTGTCTCTTAAGATACAGGATACCCTAGTTTAAGAGGCAGGGTTTATCAGTTTTGTATACAGATTTTTCTAACCTACGCAAGCCCTACCAATTCACCAATTGTTTATAAGATTACTCTGTAATACCTCTACGTAATGGTTATATATCTGTTATTCTTGAAGCAATAAATTTATTATTATTATTATTTATTATTATTATTCTGTAATTCGTTCTTCTCATATTTATTTTTAATTTTTTTTAAAAGATTATTGCAAAAGTTTCTGTACCTCTTGTATGAAACAAAAAGTATTTCATTATCAGGTGCAAGTTTCGATTTTTGGTGTAGTTTATCCCTATGCCGTATACAACGGACGAGACCAGGAGTGATCCACGGTTTAATTGAATTATACCGTCTAGACACAGTTTTGGTAATTGTGTTATTGTTTATTGCATGTTGCATCGAATGTATGAAATACTGCAAAGAAATACAGTGGACCCCCGGTAATCCGGCAAACATTATGCAGGGCAGTGTCGGACTATCGAATTTGTCGGATTATAGAGCACTGCCTAAGACCCCTATAGTCCGGATTTTTTTACGAAAGAGTACCTTGTAATCCGACAAATTACATATCTAATGACAAGAGTCTATATATTATACGTACATATGTATGTACTTTGAAGTACAAATCAGACTTAATTTATGTAAGTCGAATTTAGTAAATTAAATAACAATTGAGAGCTTACGTTTTATTATAAAATTAAGCATAAATGCACATACATATCTACCAAAATAATCAAGAATTATTAATCAAAATCATGTAGTGAATACTATATCAAATTATGAAGCTTTGAAATATTCATCAATTTTTTTTTGTTTAAGGTTGTTATAACGCGAGATCAGAGCTTTGTCCCTCAGTCTTCTCAAAAGTAAAAGTTCGTTGTAGGATGTACCATTCTCTTCAGCCCATTGTAAACCTAGCTCAAACGCGTTAACTGCGTCTTGATCTGTGACTTGTGGAACAGTTGCAATCACGTCGTCGTTATCTTCCTGATCGTTTGTTGTATTATTAGAAACCTCTTTTATAATATCTTCGTCAGACATTTCAAGAAAAACATTTTCTTCTTTATCCATTCCACGGCACCAGACTTCCAAATCTTCCGGCCTTATCTGTGTTTCAGTAGAGACTTGTTCTATAACTTCCGAAATACACTGATTTGTGGATCGTTGCTAGGAGTGGTGATTATATCTGGCCATAACTTTTTCCAAGACGATTTAATAGTTGATGACGGTAACGCACTCCACGACTGACTAAGAGCAAAAACCAAGTCTTTCATATTAAATTCTTTTAAAGTTTTTTCTATTGGTTGGTCTTTTGATACGGCTCTCAAAAGTAGGTTTTTTTTATAGTCTTGCTTAACAAACTGAATGATGTTCTGGTCCATTGGTTGAATCAGTGCAGTGCAATTTGGCGGAAGAAACATCGCAGTGATGCATTTATCCTCAGTTGTCAGTTCTTCTTCAGACGGATGACCGGGAGCGTTATCAAGAAGCAACAACGCTTTTTGAGGAAAATTATGATCTTTTAACCATTTTCTAACTTCAGGTACGAAGCATTCATCAAACCACTTTTTGAAAAGGTCTTTTGTCATCCATGCACTTTTTTGTCCGTAATAGTGTACAGGTAAATCAATGTTTTTGAATGCCCTTGGTTTATTAGATTTCCCAATGACCACCATCTTAAGCGCGTGTGTACCTGCAGCATTAGCACATGGTAGTATGGTTACACGCTCTTTACTCACTTTTCGTCCAGGTACGTCTTTTTCGTTACAAGAAACGAAAGTTTTGTTAGGCATCACACGCCAAAAAAGCCCTGATTCGTCTGCATTATACACCTGTGACGGGTCAAGATTTAAATCGTTCACCTTTTGCAAAAATCTTAATTTAAAGGGCTCTATGCAGGTGGCATCGTTAGAAAGTTTCTCTCCTGTAATAGTCATTAAACGTATGCCATGACGACTTTTAAAACGTTCTAGCCATCCTTTGCTGGCCACAAAATCATCTTTGTTTGTTATTTCCTTATAAAAAAACTTAGCTTTCATCGCCAACATGGGTCCCGAAATTGGTGCATGCCTGTTTCTTTCCTGAAGAAACCACATGTACAAAGCTTCTTCCACTTCTGGATGTTCAGCTTTCTTGAGTGTCTGTCTCTTGCCTGGCCCGCAGTCAGTAGTTGACACGAACTTTTTAATCTTCTCGTGGTTTTTTTTAATGTCATAAATTGTAGATCGGCCTACGCCGTATTCACTTGCTAAACTACTGAAAGTTTCATTGCGATTTAAGCGATCTAAAATATCACATTTTTCTTTAATTGTCAACGTTTTGTGCTTTCGCTTCTGGGTTTGTGACGACATTATTAGGTACTACATATACCTAATACACAATGAATAAATATGTAGTAAACAATGAACGTACGCTAGGCCGTACCGCTATCACTAGTAGTCAAATTCAAACTAAGTAAAACAATGCATACGCGTCGAGCACAATAGCGGTGGCGCGTACGAGTTGTGACCTGTTCAAACTTGCGTGATCTATATTAGCAAAGATTGTCAAACATAATTCTGTCATGTCGGATTACAGGGGGCGCCGGATTAGACAGGGGCCGGATTATCGGGGGTCCACTGTATTTGCATCATCAGTTTTGTAAACAGGGTCAAAGTCAATACCGCGAATGTCACGTTCAAGATTAGTCATATTAATTTTTGTACAGCTACGCATGCAGTTTATTCTAGGAGAAGATTTTTGTATCGTTAGCAAAATAGCTTGATGATCCGTAAGCGAAGAATTAGTAACCAAAGTTTTGTTTGGGTGTTTTGTTTTCAAGATGAAATGATCTAAACATGAGCCGCTCTGGTGTGTGGAAAAATAATGACTTGGTAAGAGACCATGAAATGAACAAGTATTTAAGTAATTATGAGCATGAGTATCTGATCTCCCGGAAGCAATATTAATATTTATGTCACCCATCACAATAATATTCTTAAAGGCTGATAGAAGTTGTAGATTTACATCAAGAAAATCCAAAAATCTGTCAATGTTTTGAGACGGTGGCCTGTAAATGGCCATAATTACAGTATCTGGACAGATTTTAATAATTAAACAGTTACTGTCTTGAACTTTGGGCTCTTCTACAAGTGCTTTTAAGTTGTTTTTGATGTAAACCACAACACCATCGTTTTGATTAATGTTTAAATTTGTTTTGTGAGTGCAGTAGCCGTCAAGGGAAGGTAAATTGACTGTCTGAGCAGACAGCCAACATTCTGTTAGGACAATAATATCACAGTTAATGTCAAGACTTTGTAACAGAACTTCAAACCCATCCATGTTGCGATTAGCTGACTGGTCATTACGACTAATAATTAAGATAATAAAAGATAAACTAACTCTATGTAACCTGTAACTAAGTGCTACTAAATTAACTATTCGTGGGCGCTCTTAGGCGCCTTCATAGTCTATTGAATTTATAAAATTAACTTCGGCGTATTTACGCGCCGGACAGTTTACGTCACCGGTCTGATGGTCACACTTCCTCTTGAAACGCTTGCACGTCGCACATTGTGGTGGAGAAGATTTATTGCTACACTCCTTGTGGGAATGACCATTCTCTCCACAGTGGTTGCAAGTTGGACTGGTTTCTCGGCAAAACTTGGCTGCGTGACCGAACTGCTGGCAATTGAAGCATCTTGTGACTATTGTGAAATCCTTCACGGGGCATGATGTCCAATTAATAAAAATCCGGCCTTGGTTTATTAGGACTTTTCTGATGGTGGCGGGTAGTTCAAAAATATAGTTGCAGGTAGGAAGACCCTTCTTACCCGACTTATGGCTCAGTTTGACAGTAGCAAGGAAGGATTCACGAGTAGTGTTTGTTAATTTTCCTGAGAGGTTTTGCTCGAAAATGCAGTCAAATACTTCCCTTTCAGTCAGTGCTACTGGAACTCCAACGACAGCAATTCTGGGTCGCCGTTTAGGAGTTTCTTCTACTGTGAGGCCTGACGATACTAGCTTTGTGGAATTCTTAAGCTTGTCGATATCGCCTTTGCTTTCGGTGCTAATAAGAACACCCCCGTTTTTAACTTTCTTTAGGCCACGGACTTGAAGCTTCAGTTCTTCAGGTGATATTATTTTCTGCACAAGTGACTTCGTGTCTTCGCTAGATTTAGTTTTGTCGCAAGGATAGATGGCCACAGAACTCAGATTTGCAGGACGGATGAAGCTTTCGGAACTTTTTTTTACCATGCTAGCGTAAGAAGAGGAGGTAGCGTCAGAAGGTGGTAATTTGTTAATTACCGCCTCTTTGATCACTTTTATGGATTCAGCGAGTTCCAGTTGATCTTTCAAGTGCAGTACTGTGCTGTGTGCTTGAATAGTTTTCTGCTTTAATGCTTGGTAGAGAACGGCCATCTGAGATGTTCCACTGGAAACCTTGCGGCAAAGAGCGGTGACACGGTGCTTTTGTTCACTGTTCATTTTTCCCTCCGTAACTATGGTGCAGACCTCAGTTAGAATGCCGTCTATTGACACCATCCATTTTTGGATCTCTGACGTCGAAATAACTTCTTCTGGTAGCTCACCAGACGACACGGGTGGAGCTCGAGGTGGTGTTTGCTCCCGAGGTTGAACTGGTACAGGTTGGGTTGGAGTCGGCGGAGGACTACGTCGTAAAAGTTGGCTACGCCCGAAAGGGCTAGCTTCTTGATTAGCCATAACTACCACAAATATACTATGACTATAAAATATTTAGTTCATATTGCACAATATGTATATAAATTAGTAAAATCACACGCGACACACTTTACTTTAGAACTGACACCGCAGATAATTTTATGATATTATTGTTATGCTTAAATTGTTTTTCAAATGTTACATTATAATAAATGCAAAGTACACGACTACTTGGTCTCGCGTCTCGGAAGTGAATCCGGAAGTGAATCAATACAAAACGGGGGGGAATCAGGGCATTGCTTACATTCCATAGTAGTATTTACCCTTTTTTTATTCGAATAACAATTTCGACAATCCTTTCTAGCCGTTACAGTAGCTTTTCTACCAGTACTGAAAAGACGCTCTTTAGATTTCTCTATTTTAGTCAATCTGTGGTTTATAGATTGCTGCGACGCCTGCGACACTTGTGGCTCAACTTGACGTTCAGGCAAAAATGACTCAATGACTTTTTCTCTAAAATCATATAACGATAAGCTAGGCTTGCCTGAGAATTTGTTGTAGAGTTGTCGAGCATTTATCATGCTCATCATTATACCATGTATGAAAATTTTCACATACCACCTTAAAGTTTTTCTTTCACAGGGGTAATAGCTGAGCATTTGATCTTGTAAGTCTACGCCTGACATGTTTTGATTATATTGTAGGACAGCTAATGGTTTTAATACAACAATTCCGCGTTTGTTGGTAATTTCCTGCATTTGATCCGCGAATTGCGATGAGATATAATTTAGTTCTCTTTTGTCCTTCCATTTTCCTATATGAACACCGTTACGATAGCGTGAAATATTTTCACCTTTTTTTAGTTTTTTGGAAATTACTTCTGTTGGATTATCTTTGCGTTTCTTGTTCAATGTGCCAGTGCAGTAGGTATTCCTGTTCAATAATTTGGTAGCTAAGCTATAGCTGTTATAGAAATTGTCCATAAAGACAGCGTGGCCGGAATCTAAATTATTTTGCAATAACTTTTCTACAATTTTTTCTGTGTGTCCTGTGCCAGAAGTTTCGTCCATTGTACTGGCAAAAACATGAACTCTTATAATAGTTCCATTTGTTTCTGCCAATATATAAAGTTTTATTCCGTATTTGTGTCTTTTTCCTTTTATGTATTGCCGAAATATCAGGCGGCCACGAAATAAAACCATAGATTCGTCCAAGGACAAATTTCTACCGGGATAATAAATCCTGTCCATTGTTTCATTGAAAGTATTTATTATCATTTTGCATTTATTCATGCGAGCAGGATCTTCACCTTCTTCAACAAAATGTAGGCATCGCAAAATAAGTTGGAACCTGTTTCTCGACATATGTTCAGAGAAAACTGACTTATACAATCGATGCGATTTCCAGTAATCAACCAAGCGGTTCATTTTCGCTGTGCCAGTGTGATAAAGTAAACCAATAAATATTCTCAATTCTTCTATAGTTAGTGGTTTCCAATTCGTAATACGAGACCTGCGAAACTGCGTAGAATTCCTTATGTTTTCTGCATTTCTATTAGTACAATCGACGATTTTTTGTAGATCAGTAAGAAATAAATCAACATACCCTCTAGGACTGTCTGGCGGTGGCACAAGCAGTTCATTTGTCTTCGTGTAAGAAATATCTCTCATCGAACTAGAATCGGTGGTCCAACGTGTCGTAGATGCTGTTCTGGATGGTTGCTGAAGGTCAGTCGGTAGCAACGATGGAGTCTGATCACTAGAGGCATCGAAACGTTGTTCAGGCACGGCTTCCACGTTTTCCTCCTCCTCCTCGTCTCCTGCAGATTCTGAACTTGCATCACCTTCGTCGGCTATGTAGTCTAAATCATCTACATCACTCCCTGCATAAACATCTTCGTCTGAGTCCCGTAAAAGTTCTTCCATTTCCGAACTTTTGAGTCGTTTTCTTCTTGCAACTCGCGATGTACTAGGCTCTGATGACCTTTTTGTCGGATAATTACTCATTATAAATACAAAGTTTTGATGTAAACAAAACGAAAACAGCCGAGAAATAACAAAAACACTCCTGCCCCACGTGGCTGCACAGAGCAAACTAGTGCGCGGCTAGCTGCACGCGAAACAAAAAATTCAAGATGGCTGACCGCAGGCCACGCCCACAAATAGATAGGTAATTTCCTTCCCTAGTGGCCAAAACAAATACCAGAATCCAATACGCTGCGGCCGCTATTTTGTGGCTCATATACAATTGTAAGGCACCATCACGCGACGTCGCGTGAACAGCCACAGCGTAATAGGCCGCTTCGCGCGACGTCGCGTGACGTGGCAATGAACGTGACTAAAATTTTTCAGATTCGGGGTTTATTGATTTTTAAATTAAACACTTTTAACGAATACTAGCGCAGTTTTATTGAAAGACCCGCCTCACACACCACAGAATACATACAATAAACAACACTACCGATCAATTAATTATGACGTGAACGCCAAAGCCTATTTACTATGTTTCGCCTACGTAATTGCCCTAGAGCTAAATCGGCGTTAGATGGCAAATCTCTAGTTAGCCTCCTTTGAACTACAGCAATTGTTTGGAGCCCTTCTAGTCGCTCTTCTTCTGAAATTGTGAATGCCGGCATTCCTGCGCGATTGCACATGTTGTGCAAAACACAACATGCATTAACTATTTTTGCAACTACGTCTGGGTGATAGTTGAGCACTCTGTGTACTAACAAGCACCTGAATCGTCCTTTTAGGAGGCCAATTGTTCTCTCTACTGAATTGCGAGCAGTTAATTGACATTGATTGTAAAAAGCTTCTGGGGAATTATCTTCAGCACCACTAATTGGTGTCATAAGGTAGGCGCGCTGAGCATATCCTGAATCACCTGAAAAAAATAATAAATGTCAAATAACTATGTAGTTTTTATACCTATATCCTATTGGTTTAGGTAATTAACTAAAAGTAAACAATCTTGACATGTCCTTTTATCAAAAAACTTCGTATAAAATATGTCGTGTAGTAATTTCGTGTTCGGCTTTATTCTAAACTGACGTTAGGTAAGAAACTAAATGGAAACAATGTCGGTATGTTTTTTTACGCAATTTTTAGATAAAAAGACATGTCAAGATTGTTTACATTTAGTTAACTCTACCTAAACCGATAGGATATAGTAATTAGATTTATTTTCTGAAGTAGGGGCAGGGAAGGATCAACTAACCGAGCAAAACAACCTCTTCACCAGCATTTGTTAATGCCTCTAAATGGGCTTTTATAACACCATAGTTAAAAATGAAGCTATCATGAGTAGCTCCACCATATGTTGGATCTACATTTAAAATATTTAGATCTGCATCTGTAATCTGAAAAAAAAAATATTAAAAAGACTAATTGAATACCTAATGATAATCGATTACAAAATTGAAATCCATTTTACCAATTGCACATTTCTTGCATGGTAGCCTTTGCGGCAGTAGAAACGTTCTTCATTCTCTGCTGGTTTTTTCATTGCCACCAGAGTGCCATCAATACACCCAAGAGCTGCTGGAAAACCAAACTTTTTGTAGAACCTGTAATTTACAGTAACCAGTAACATGATCAACTGTCACAAAAAATGTATAAATAAGGGTCACTTTAATTATAATATACCTACTAACCTTTCTTTTAACATTTGTCTTTCTTGTATATTTTGAGGAAACCTTATATATTTCTTTACTATTGATGGATTATTAAGAGCTTCCACTACTTCATTTCTGCAACGAGATACTGATGGTTGCGATAAATATGTTCTTATATTTTCTTTAATTATTTTCTGATAACTGCCATTAGCCAAGAATGACAAGGTGCATAATAACTGTGAAACAATAAAACAATTAAATACCTACTTAATCTAGATCTAGTCAAAATAAAATAGGGACCAATTTGGTTATTTTCATGCTTAATAGAATACGAATATTATAACTATACAGGGTCCTTAGACTAACATGAAAACATAAAGCTAGCAGGGGAACCACATATAGGGAATACTTCGTATTATTAAGTGTTTTTCTTATTATGGTGTGCTTGGTTACAAATCTTTCAGCTATAAACTGAGTTAATACTTACAAAACTAACTTTATACTTAGTAAAATGAAGCTCTTACTTTTATACGAGCTGAAAGTCCTTTGCCACGACATTTTGTGGGCTTTATCAGAGGCAGTAACTCATATTCCAGTTGGTCAATTAGCTCCTTTGACAATCTATAGACGCTGACATAGTCGTCATCTCGGGTTAATAAAGATAAACTTCGAATTTTGGTAGATTGTCGACGCTTTTCTAGTTTATCCAAAGCATGAGCTTCTTCTAATAAAGATTTAAACAAAAACATTCTTGCCATCGTTATCGCTTAAGTAGGTAGGCACTTATTCACTTTATAACTTTAAAAACTTTATTTAAACACTTTAACTATGATTTATTCTATTTTCACTCGTAAAATAGATGCTTTTAATTTGACACTTTGAATCGCGTTCGAGTGCAAAGTGAACGTCGAAGTGACAGGGGAATTACCTTATAGAATGCCACTTTTTACGTCATCTCATACTTTATCTGTCAAAATCTCGAGGTAAATTTAGTTCAACTCGCAAACACGCTCGCAATAGTAGCGCTAGTGTAGATTCGAATTATCAACCGAGTTTTAGAATGCCAATCAAGAAACTCACAGCGGATTCAGATTCGAAGTTTAGAATGAAGTCTTACAGAATCACACTGCAGCATCCAATCGTCCTCTTGCCGATATTGCATGTGCAGTAATAATGAGCTAATGCTCGACGACCATTTTCTGCCCGATCTATTGCAATGTACACATAGTATTTCTTGGCGTGGATGTGGCGGGATTGTATTCGTCCTCTTATAATCCACAAGTCTTCCCCTTCAAGTTCTCTGACTATTTCCAGAGGAATCCCACCACCGAGCTCAATGATAAAAGCTCCGTCGGATTGAAGGTGCTCTCCGTAATAGCTTTTTGCTTGTTTGAGCAGATATACACCAAGGCTGAATAATATTAAATCTTCTGTCAATGTTGGAAAATCATTGAAATCTGCCATATCCGCAGCCATGGGTTGGAACTGTGCTCGCCTTCGGCTTAAATTGTGTCTATTCACAAGATCTCCCAGTGTATTGGGCATGTTTATTCTTTCACCTATTATTTGAAGGATATCAGTAGCATGAACGTTATCCACTATCAAAACGTGATAGGCATTTATTAATGCGGAAGCAATTCTAAAATAATCCATCATATTGTGCAGTGTTATATTGATGTGGACGTGTCTCAGCCGCCGGAAATCTCTTTTAAATCGGCCATTTACGACTTCCACGACCCATCGGCAAAAAGTAACAAGTCGCGACTTATTAGCTTGTTCTATTGTAAGTTGCGTTTCCCCAGGGAGCTTAGTCTCGGGCATCTTAGCGGTGTATCCATATCCTTCAAGGGTGGCAATCGCATCTCTGAAGCCACGGTCCAAAATGAATACGTCCCCATTTCGGTAAAACCATTGAAATAATCCGTCGCCATGATCATTTTCATTTTGTAAAATATTAAGCATTATTTGCGCATCTGAAGAAGTAGCAGCGTGTGGACCAGATACTTCTATGATGTGCCCGTCACAACAAACAACCAGAACCGGCTTTAATAAGTTTCTGAACTTGTGGCTGCTATAGGATTTCCTTTGAAAAAAGTAGTTTGAACTCTTTTGAATATATATGTAAGTGCCATCTACAATTGTTATGGCTTTTCTTTCGTCGGTAGGACTCTCCGGGTTTCCAAAAATTCTTTCAGGAATCATAAGGTTCCTCCGTGCTACATCTTCCCGGGTCATATGATCAAAGCCTAAGTGAATAGGAACAAAGTCCTGAAGTAGTGCTTCTCTGCCAGTATGGAGCATTCGCGAGTAAGTGGCTTCGCTGGTTTTAAAAATCGATGCTAGCCGTGTATTTGATTCGCCGGTTCGGAGTTTTGCTAACAAAGCTGCTAGAATAGTTCTTTTGTTTCTTCTTTGATTTAGGCTAGGTGTGTTGGCTAAGAAATCAGTAAACTGTTCAATAGTCAGGCCAGTCCAGTTATGAAATTCGTTATCATTTATTAGTTCATATTGTTCAAAACCTAAAACTTCTGTGCTGATATGGCTCATTAATAATCTTAAAACACAAACAATTTGAGTTGCACTGAATCCTCCGATTGAATTGTCTTGCAAAGCAAGTAAATGCCATAAACCTTGCTCAAGGTGTTCACTGCATACACGGCTATTTTCGGTTATGAATAGGCTGTAGCGGCATAACATTCGTAGTATGATATCTTCGGGTATTCTGCGCCTCGTTGCATTTTGACAGTGTTGAAATACACACGTATTCGCCGAATTACCGGTACGGCTGAACCCGGGCAAAACGGTTGGTGAAGCATGAGGCTCAGCGTTGACTTCTTCATCTGCAACGTCATGATACACTTCACGTTGGTGTCGGAGATACCGACGCTCAGCCCTTTGCCAACAGGGTCGACAAATAACCTCTGTAGGTTCTTCCTGTAAAACAAAAAACATGTATTATTCGTTGCACATGTACATGAGCCATGATATTCTAATCGTTTTGTTTCCTAAGCCAGAAGGATTCGATTTCACGGTGTATACATACAAGGTGATACAATGATTAGTTAATTAAGTTCAAAGGTGTATTTATATTATAGAAACCAAAACGAAAATGCATAATGCAAAAAAAATGCAAATGAAATAAATAATGCTTAATAAATAAATGTTCATCATGAATAAGTTGATGGCATGTGACCGAATTATTTGGAAAAAGAAAACATACAACGCCGACTTCAGATAAACTGGGATACAGGCAAGGAAATGATGAAATAAATAGTCAAAATCATATAAAACTCTAGGTAGGTAAAGGTCTGTATATAGAATGAAATAAAATAATAATTATTCATACCTGTCGAACTAATAGATCTTCAATAACAAACTGTGCAACCTCCGTATGCTGTGATTCTCGGGAAGTCCAAGTATAACTTCGACGATCACCGACAGGCGTACGACACGAAATACACAATTGTGCACTCATAACGTCAGTTAAATCAATAACTTTAACAAAAAAATAACTACAAATAACAACAAACAAGAATAACAATATTAACTGAGGAGTGCAAGTCGCGATTTAGCCGTCCGATGTAACAAGAGTCGCATGGATAACTGAACAAAACAAAAGAACGGGCGACGCGGGGTACAATAGTCGCGGGGGGAGGGACAAACCGGTGATTTCCAGGTACCTGCTAAACACAGGTTTGGACTTGTTGTGCATTGTGACGCTTTGTCTGTGCGGCGCGTAGAGTATCAATGATGAAAATACTTAAGGCTTGTATTCATGCCAGTGACCTTGCGCATTTGGGCGGAGCGAACTCCCACTCCGCTACCCGCATGCAACAGAACGATGAGCCGCGCGCGGCCCGCTCCGCCACCGCGCGTCGTCGCCTGATCCCGTCACAGAGTATCGAAATCACAGAAGGTCAAATCATCGTGGAAGTTAAAATTATTTTTTATATGCTCCGCGTATAAAGTAGGTAGGTAGTCAATTTTTGTTTTTATTTACTATCTATTGATATGGATGTACTTTTCGGGCAACAGTTACGAATATATTTGTCAAATGCTTCGAGGCCGCGGGTAGAATCTATACCTTTACTACAAATCAGCCAGGCTTGAAACATGATCGAGGAAGACAACTTGTGAACAAAATTATTTATATAAATAAATAAAAATTAATGGTTATTTCTGTTGCTAAGAGCAAGACTCGAGGACGGCTGGACCAATTTCGGCTAATATTTTTATCAAATTTTTTGTTAAAGTCAGAGGAAGGTTTCTAGGTAGGGTAGGTAGGTAAGGTAGATAGGTAGGTAGTATATTATAAGTAATAGGTACCAGTGTATATCATAATATTTGTTATAAAAAAGATAAGAACTAAAATTCACTGAAATGTAACTTCCTTTCAATGAGTATTTTTATTCTTTTGGCTGGTTGAACTTCTTGATCCTCACTTATTTCTCCGTGTTCACATATATTTACTTTTGAAAATTTCGATAGCCAGACAAAATCTTGTTCTGTTTTCTTTTTTTCTTCGTTCTCGTTTTGTTCATTTTTCTCTTCAACCTCTTTTTCTTTCCTTAGTTATATTTCCTTCTCTTTGACATTTTCTTCTTTCTCCTATACATCGTCTTCTTGTAAATCATTTGTTTGTTGGTTTAAATCATTTTGTTTCCTTTTTTTGGGTAATTTATTTTTACCACTGCTTTTTCTATGCATACAAATAGTCTCTAATTTTCATTTTTCTCGGGTATCTTGGATCAATAAGTTCCGGTAATATGCAATCCAAATAAAATCTAATTTATTTATTTTCCATTACGTCTTTCCAGAACTTGTCATCTTTTTCTATAATTTCGATTTTCATAGGAAAATATTTTCACCCAGCCATATTCCAAAAAGACATTTTGTTCTTTTGGTTATGTGAAGCTGACCCAGAATTTGGTAATACCAATTATGATTAGTATTAATAACAATCGTAGCAGTTTTATCAGTTTTATAAAAAGATATTTTTTTTAAGTAACTGCATCGGTAAAACTCAGTTAGTGAGCTGCAATAGGGCATTTAATTTCTACCACCATGTTCTCCACGACACATATACCGTCAGGAGTAGCGCCTAGATATGGCAATTCATCGTCAATAAATAAACCGTATGGTTGTATAACTAAACCAGTGTCTTTTGAAATTTTCTCAAGAGTATTTTTTTCATTTTCAGTCCCATGTTTTATTGATTTAACGTGACTTATGCTTTCTTTATATTATAGTAAATCTTTTACTACGTTACTGCAACTGATATTTGAACGCCTCTTTATAATGCGGCCAAAGTTAGAGGCTGTTGACAGTTTCCTTCTCAATTCCAGCCATTCACTGCATAAACTCTGTAAAATAATCAGAATAAATCAATCATAATATTAAAAACAATTGACTGTCTAAAAATCCGATCGCTAAAAACTACTAAAAAGGTATTTTTTTATTTCTTTCATTTTAGTGAGATACATTTTTGAAATCGTCTCCTCGTGCCCTTTATCTTGTTACCCCCTCGATACGTTTTGAGGAAAAAAATTTGAAGACATAATATGGCGCCAAAAATCAGCCATTTTATTTTTTTATATAATCAGTGTCACTTTCACTATCAAGACGAATCTAATGACATCTATCAAGATAAAATCCATCAAGGCGTTTAGGCTACAAAGCGTACCAAAGATATATAGACACACTCGAAAAACATAACCCTCCTTCTGGCGCGGTCGGGTAAAAATATACTTTACTGAGGTACCGAAAAGGAAAATTACAAGTAATATTGACTAAAAGTCATTGCAAGGACATGGTCCTTCTGTGATCATTCACTACTCTATGACACAGAAGCATTATACTTACAACTTTGTTTGAATATAGGTATTTTATAAACAGTATCTATCTGCTTTCATGAAAGGTAAATAAATCTATAATGAAAATGTAGATAAAACTTACCTTGATAAATGTTATACCCTTTTGTTTGTAATATTTTTTTAAACCTCTCTTCAAACGTTTCTGTTTATTCCCCATGTTTTACAAACTAAACTTAAACACTAATAAAACTGTACAATTAAAATAACTATAAAACACTACTTATACAGGAATCAGAAAAAACTTACTCCACTTTTAACAAAATTACATTTTTGCAGTTATATTTTACGATATTTTTGTAGTGCTGAGCTCTCGCAAAGCGACACACGTCCACCTAGCAACACGACGCGCCCCGCACTGAATTTGTGGACGAGTGCGGGGGAGATATAGACACGGACTTTAAATGGTCGCATTTTTAATTTATTATAGTAAAAATAATACATGTTTTTAAAAAGTAACAAAACCAAATTATTTTCGTTGGTATTGCAAAGCAGTAGATATTTTTTTTATACTCTTTTGATAAAAAATGAAGGAGTAAAATGGTTTTATCTCAACGATTTAGAGGTGATTTGGTGATTTTTTTTCTTATTATCGGATACCGATAGAAAAATTATGGCTAAACCAAATTACGTATTATATCATGTAGATTGCTATATATTTTTTTCAGGTGTAATTTCTTTATAAATGCTGACGAAAAGCTGCTTCATCTGCACGCTGTTTTTAAGCTTTTTTCGAGAGAGTAGCCTTAATACAGAATAGAATTCACTTTATTGCACATCAAAAGGACATACACAGTATGAATAATTAAATATCAAATGTATGAAAATAACAACATTATAATAACATTTTTATTGTATTTTAAAAGTATGTAACACCGTAACCAAAGGCAGGGCCGTCTTAAACTAGGCTGGGGCCATTTTTATAGGATGGGAAATCATCAAATGACCCCTCCCGCTCTGGGTGGAGCGGCAGGGAGTGTCAGACTTTTACTGACTAAAACCCACCCTTTAGTCCTCCTAGTGCCTTTCTTCCCAGGGCCGCGGTAACTCTTTCGAACATATTCCGCAACCCTGGCAGGCTCTGGCCCTGGCGGGCCCCGTCTCCGTTGCTGACTGCTCTTTCCGGCGCGTTCGGAGTGAAACGCGCCGTCGACTCTGGCCTGACCTGATCGGACAGCGAGCTACCCATTGCTCGCTGTCCGCAGGCGTCAGTCACTGCGCCTTGCTCAGGAGCGTCAGTTCCTGAGAGGCGCAGCGACTAACGTTCGTCTGGAGGAGGCGAAATGGGGCCATTACTGGCACTCCATTTCGGCCCCCTCCCGAGCAGTGGCAGCGGCGGCGACGGTGGCGGCGGCTGCGGCGGAAGCGACGGCGGCGGCGGCGGCGGTGGAGGAGGGTTTTCTCCTCGACCCGGCCCTGGCGGGTGGACCGCAGGCTTTGCCCCCAGCCCAGTGATCGGCCGGCTTGCCAGCTGCCGCACATGCGAAGCAGTGCGGCGCGGCGTCGCACGAGCCGGCCCACGGTGGGTTGATTTATATACGTAGTGGACTTAGGACATTAAAAAAAAAGTCATCTTATTTTTACTGATTAATGATGCAAATTTGTTCTACTATCTAATACAGTAAATTATTGTTCTATGACTTTTTATTTTACGCATTATTTTTAGTACTACAATTTTTTAAATATTTTTTTGTATAGAAAAAATCATAAAATCTAAAGAATCTCAAAAATCTGAAAACATCTCCAACTGCGATGTATATATTAAAATAGTACTATTTATTAGCTTATTTTTACAACTAGTCAGCTACTGCGCTTTGCTGCGATTTAGGAGAAATTTTTTTTTTTATTTTTTTTCTTATTAAAATCGCATTTAAGTCTACAAAATCTCAAATTTCTTCCAATTGTTGGATAAGTATTTTAATAGTACAATTTATTTGCATCTAATCGTCTACTGTAGTTTACTGTGACTTAGTAGGTAGTTAGACTTTTTTAGATTTTTTTGAACGAAAATATCTTAAAAGTCACCTAAATCTCAGAATACTTAGCAGTGATAATTATTGTATTCTCTATTCCACACCACCCCAGAGGTAGAGAACTAGGCGCGTTTTTTTTATCAGTGGTCTCCCCAATAGGCCTAATCCACGACTACAAATCTGTGTTCTGTATGTGTGAGACTTACAAAGACAAATTCAAAATTCAAATCATTTACCAATATTTTTAGGAGGGGCCTGCACCATGCTCAACACCATGCTCTGACAATAACGGGTCTTCAGTTAAAACCCCTAAATTTTCTTGATCATCATCGTCAACAAATGTATCCTTAACGATCAACAAAGCTGTTGCTTCTTCTGAAAAGGCTTTGTGTTTTCGCACCAGTTTGTGTCGTATCTTTGAAATATGTGGATCAGAGCTGATTAACAAATTGTTCAAAATATCTTCATTAGTAGCTTTTCTACAGAATTTCCTCGAATTATGAGCACGATATCTCCGAAAATCTTTGTTGCGTGCTTCAGCTGCTTCTTCGGATAATTTTCCAATGGGCACTATACCCAAGCTTTCAATAATAGCTGCTCCGTGAGCTAAAACTTTGTGAACACTTGCAGGCATGTAAAACCAATTATATAATTCAATGTATAGTTCCATGGTGGTTTCGGTATAATCTTTATCTACACTCACAACGTAATGTTCCAAATATGAGTTCAAAAACGAATGCATAAACACATACTTTTTTTTTGTGGATAGGTAAAATTTAAAAAAAAAACCATTACAGTTCAACATTTTCCTTCGATTTTTAAACAACTGAATCATAAAATAACTTTTTAATTTTTAAAGCACACTTTTTCTTTTTAAATTTTGGCGCGGGCTCATTGACTTAAGTCAATGAGCCAGCTTTTATCTTTGTCTATGTTTGAGCGCGCTGCGCAGTCATTCGAATACGCAATGAGAATATCCGCCATATTGGAATTAACTATTTTTCCACTTATTTTATTTCAACTGTATGAGTGAAGATAAAATAGTGTATGCAACGGCATATAATTAGGTATTAAAACACTCGTGTGTTGCTATTATCACACTCGGCTACGCCTCGTGTGATAAACCCACACTCGTGTTTTAAAAACCCTTTTTATATGGTCGTTGCATAAACTACTATTAAACTTCAATATATCAATACGGTGACCCGACGAAATTGCTTCTAATATAGTTTTAAATCTTTTTATTAATTCTTCATTTACTCCTGTGATCGAAGCTGCAATATCGGGGTTTTCGAAAAATCTCCTCGCAGTATTCCCATCATTTGTTGTACCATGACCCTGTTTCACAACATCAATTAAAAGTCCTGTTTCGGATTTAAATGCTTCCTGAATATTTCTCTTTTTGCTCTCCATAATAGCTTTACTGTCACCTTTCACCATCCATGTCTTCAAATCTAATCTGTACGCTATATGAAGAATGCATTCCATGAATCGTATCCAGATGTGTAACGACGATAAACCATATTTATATAAATCGACATCAATTTCTTTTGCCAAAACCAAGGACAAATCATTCATTTCCTTTGGAGTAGCTTTACATATGTCACATCTTTGTGTTGATGTATCGCAAAGAACTGCAGTCGCTTTACCATCTATCATGGTTAGTATTAGGTTGTGCGAGATGGTCAAATCATCAACCACTGTCTTAACTAAATTGTTAATCTCTGCCTCAATCGCATTTTTTTCTTGCAAAATGCTGAATTTGTTTTCCTTCATGAATTTAAAAAACAGCGGACGACACCATAATGAGGAATTTGGGGAATCATTTTCCCATATAACTCTGTCACTAGACACTAATTTGATAGGAATCAAACTACCCATAAATACGCTAGAATCGTCAAAGTCCTCATCTTCTTCATTTTCTCTTCCAACTTTCTGCTTATAATTGGCTTGATTCGAAGCTCCGTCAAATCCCCATTTACTAATCAGTGTCAAATCTTTACAAGTTTCACTAATTTCGTTTGACATTATAATTCTCTTCACAGTAATATCCAATAGTGCCTGCAATTCTATCGTAGCCGTTTTATCTGTTACTACAATAGCAGTTTTAGGTGGATAACATTTAATTTTTTCATTTTGCAGTGCGTAGTAAGAGGGATATACGTTGGTACCAGTTACTTCTGCGATACTTTTTCGTAGCGTATTATATTGCCATTTTGACAATTTCAAAGACAATAACAAGTCTAAAGCTTCATCTGGAGAGAATACTGATTTCTTTTTATTTCCAAAAAGACAATCTTTTACTTTTTGCACGTCCTGTGGATGCTTGAGCAGATGCTGTAATATGTCAGCAACATCTTCCTTTCCTTCTGCTTTTAAGTTAAAAACATGGGCATGTGACAACTCCTCTGAAGCAATAGTTTGCGTAGTAAGTTCCGTACGTCTCTTTTTTTGTTTAGGACCTAATTCTGTAAATGGTTTTCTCGGACTTACTTGAGTTGATGTACCAACAGACACCTTTTCATGAGATGTAGTTGATGTGCTAGGAACTGGATCGTCGTCGTTTTTTGCAAAATCTTTCATAAACTCAGGCCAAACTATCTCCGATGCCAACCAATCACTGTATTTACTTCTAAATGTATGTTCTTTTCGTTTAGCATTTTCCCATTTTTTATAAGTATTATAACAATACTTTGCGCAGAATTCCTTTAGCAAATTATCATTATCTTGATTTAAATCACACAATTTTGACTTGATAGCACTGTATAAAAAGTTATGATCCTTAATACTACCACTTGATTTCAATTTCACAAACATATCAACATTAGTAACTAAATCACTAAACATTTTCACAAAATTCTCGAAAATCAACTTTTAACAAAAATCAAGTAACGAGCGGGTAGTCCGTATGTAAAGGGTGGTTACAACGAACTGATATCATTGTTTTCAACTTGCTACCCCAAATATTTTTTACCTGCAAATTTACTGCCCTCTGATTGGCGCACGTCACTAATGACGACTCGTCTACTGATAAGAAAACCGGTTTTGGTGTTGTGGAAAGAGTGGTGTGGAATGCAGTTGCACAAAATATTTACAACAAACTAATAATAATAATCCTAATAATATGCACCATGCATCGAATTCTTTGTTTTATTCATACAAATTAAATCTCTGAAATTTTAGGGTAATAACCTACTTTAAAAAAAAAGTTCCAAAACATAAAAGTATGGTATAAGTATATACAATGCAAATATATATTTAAAAATCCTTAAGTCCCAACTTCGCGATTTCAGCCCACCGTGCGGCCCTGTGACCGGGCTGACCACAGCGGAAGCAGTGGTCACTGCGGTCCACCTCCGAGGTGCAGAGTGCTCCGACGTGGTTGCCAACCTGGCAACGGAAGCACCTCAGAGGTCTGGGCTCCAGCAGTTTCACCTGCGCGGAGACCCAGCCCACCAAGAGCCTTCGGCCCTCCGAAACTTTCTTGGCCGCCGACACGGGGCTGCTCACCACTACGGTTCGCATGCCCGTGTTGTCAGGACGGATGGTGCCCACCTTCACCTCCTCTGTAGAGCACCCCCCCGTCCTGACGACGGCGGCCAAGACCTCCTCCTCCGTGACGGAGTCGTCCAGGCCCAAAATGCGCATGTCTATGCACTTCGTGGGCCTGGACACTCGGACGTCATCCGCGCCCAAGGACGCCCTAAGCCTTTCGGCTAGAGCGTCCGCGGCCGGACCGCTGTCTGCTCCAGGGATCTCGAGCATCCTGGCCCCGGTCATGGTGACCCTGAGCCGGAGACCCCCGACGATGCCAAGCTCACCGAAGTTGATGGCCTCCTTGGCTTTGGTGAGCGTGTTGGCATACGTCACGCCCCTCTTCACCGCGTCCGGCTGCAGCGTTATCACTACAGCCGCGGTCTTCGGGGCGCGGAGCGCAGCCGCGACGCCTCGCGCTCTCTGCCGCCGCCTTCTCTCCCGCCTCTTTGCCGCCCTGGCTGCCTTTCCCGCCCTCTTCTTCTCCCCGGCCACTTGCCATTCGGCTTGAGCCGGGGGAGGTTCAGAAGGCGAGGAAGCCGGGGGGAGCTGCTGCACGGCTGGCGCAGGAGCCTTTGCCGTCCGTGCAGCCACCCCACCCTTCCTCTTCCTTCCCGGAGCCGGGTCCGGTTTTCCCGACACCGGCTTCGCGGGTGCCGGCCCGGACCCTTTGTCCTGGCCGGACGACCCCGGTGTGGCAGCCACGGCGGCCGCATATGTCCCCGCCTTTTTCCGGCCTGGGGGGGCCTTCCCACTCGCCGCACTCGCTAGCGGGGGGCGCAGGACGATGCCCTCCAGGACGGAGAACCGCGCCTGGAAGGCAGCCATCTCCTGCCGCACCAGGTCCAGCACCTGGTTCTCCTGCGGCACGGGACAGCTGTCCTCTCTGCGCCCCCTTTGAGGCGCCCCCTGTGGGCCGGCTCCCCGGAGCCTGGCCAGGTCTGCGCGGAGCCCCTCGTTCTCCTTCTGGAGACGCTCCGTGGCGGCAGCCAAGCGAGCGACCTCCGCCCGCAGCTTGGACATCTCGTCCCGCGGAGGCCCACCTCGGTTAGCCTCCGCTGCCGCCAGAATGGAGGCCATCGCCTCGCTTATGGCCTTGTTCTTTGAGGAAAGCTTCCTCTTCAAGGCCACATCGCGAAGCGCGGCCTCCACCACCTCCGCAAACCCGGCCCTCCGGTCATCCGGCTCACCGCCGGAGGGCTCCGAACCAGGAGCCCCGCGACCGCCCTCTCCGGGGGGTCGTCCGTCAGCGACGAGCTCCTCGGCTCGCTGGCCAGCCACCTTGGAGGCGGGCAATCTCCCCTTGCCTCCCTCTCGGCCCTTACCCCGTCTACTGGTGGGGATTTTTCGGGCCGAGGCCACCTCCTCGCTGCAGGACGACCCCCGGTCGTCCTCCGGTCTAGGCCGCTTGCGGAAGGACCTAGAGTCCTCCGCTGCAGTCCCTGCCCCCTCGGGTCCAGAGCTCGCCGAGCTTACAGTCACCAGGTCGTCGGAGTCCAACTCGGACTCCGACTCTGCACCCGCGCGACGCTCAAGCGAGCCTCTGCCCGCGCTCCGTCCGACCGACGCTTTGTTAAGCGAACTAAAACTAAACCCGATCAAGTCCTGAAAGGACGGCTTGGATCGGGGGCCTCCTCGGCCACTGTTGCACTTGGCAAGCGGAGAATAAAGAGCACTGTTGCCCCCCCCAGAATACGAGGGGCTTGACGCGTAAAGCGTGGCGGATTCCCTTTCTGCTATGCAGTCCGGACCGCCCTGGGGTACAACTTCTCTTTCATTGCCTTTATCCATAGTTTCCTTTTTGAGGGTGCGGTCCCTTTCTCCCCTCCTCTCTCCCTCTCTCTCACTGCTTGCTCGCTGCCCTCACAGTCACGTCTGATGATCAGACGCGTACCAGAGAGCAGCGAGCAAGCCAATGAGACGCACACCGTCCGAGGAGCCGAACACTGCTCAAGTCTCCGAACGGTGTGCCCCTCTTGTGTCTCTCTTGGTCTGGTCTCTCACTTGGGACCTTCCGGCATGAGTGGCTCTACCGGCAAAGCCCCCAAGATCATTGAGACACGCAAGCCCCACCACGACGGCAACGTGGAGACACGGTTGGTGGGGAGGCTGGGGCCCTTGGGCACACAAGAATTTGGGGCCCTTTTGGAAAGTAAAAAAAGTGAATTATAATAACATTTTTTTACTAAGTATGAGTTATGACCATTTATTATAGGTAATCAAATACAGTATGATATAATATAATATGTCATTAAAGATATTAGAATGCTACTGGTTTTTTTGGTTACGATTACGATAACGGTTTCTTTCGGGATTTCTGTTGAGCAAAATCTTCTAATACAGGGTGTCCCAAAACTCAACGTCAAGCCGAAACGGGGTGACAGGATTGATCATAACCATCACGAGAAAAATCTGAAAAAAAATCTATCCCATGCAGTTTAAAAATTATGGGCGTTTTAAGAAAAACCTAGAAATTTGATCAAACTGTACCATTTTTCGGTTATTGTGGTTATTCTTTTTTATTTTTGTTCATTTGAACTTTGGAAACGTAATCCTAAATAACATTTCTAGAATCCCAATAAAAAATAATGACACAATTGCCTCAAGTTTCCGAGAATTGAGACTATTTGTTAAACTACGAATTTAAAATTTTCAAGATTCGTCGACTTTGACAGGCCCTCCTATAAAAAAAATGTACTAGAGTGCCTTGGCAAGTGGCATTAAAAGTTGGCGCATTTAATCAGAATTCTAAAATGGTACAATACTTGTTAGTTCCATACAATAGAAAAGAGTAAAAAAATTAAAACCTCAAGTAACCCGATTTTTGCTATCTCATTTTACTCAGTTAAAATGTTTTTAATTCACACAAGCTCTAGGTAGGTTCTTAATTTTAAGACAAAATGATGAGAGAGATGGATAATGGGTATGTTCGCCATGAGTGAGCGAGACAGATAGTGACGCCACTTTTACCAAAGTGAAAAAAAGTTAGTAAAATTAGTAAAATAATTAGGTTTGTTGGAATAAAAGTCAGATGATAGAGAAATAACGTTTTTTATTAAAATAAATGTTCAAATTGTTTACCATCAGCCTCAATACAAGCCCTACATCTTCTTAAAAAAGATCTACTTATTAGTCGGGCATATCTTCGAGAGTTGATCGCCTCAGCTGCTTGAGAAATGCGTTCACGCAGGTCGGCTACGTTCTCAATGGGCTTTGAGTAAACTTTTTCTTTGAGAACTCCCCAATAGAAAAAATCCAGGGGATTTAAATCTGGTGAACGGGCGGGCCACGAGATAGTGCCCGAACGTCCAATCCACCTTCCCGGATATTCCTGGTCAAGGAAATCTCTTACTTGCACTGCGAAATGCGCTGGGCAGCCATCTTGTTGAAACCACATGTCGCGAAGATCTGCTAGTGGTACGTCCTCTAACAGGGTTGGTAAATCTTCTCTTAAACAATGTAGGTAATTAGTTCCATTCAAGTTCTCAGGCAGTTCAATAGGCCCAATAATTTTACCGTTTAAAATTCCGGTCCACAGGTTTACTTTAAAACGATACTGGGATCTATCTTCTCGCATTAAATGTGGATTCTCCACATGCCACTCGTGATAATTGTGCAAGTTCATGTAACCATCTTTTTTAAATGTCGATTCATCTGACCAGAGAATTTTTTGGATGAATTGGGGATTCTCATTATGCCTCTGTAGCATTGTTCTACAAAAAGAAATCCTTTCCTGATAATCTCGAGGTAGAAGACTTTGAACTCGTTGTACGTGAAACGGATGCATTTCGGCTCTTTGTAAAATACGATGAGCAGTGCTTTTCGGTATTCCCGTTCTTTCTTCAATTCCACGTACGGAAATACTTCGGTCACGTGCGACCTCTTGCAATACTTCTTCCTGGAAAGGAAACACAGGTCTACCTCCAGCCTGTATTTGATTCGGGAAATGGCCGCCCTCTGTGAGTGAACGGTGCACATTAACAAACACGCGGTGATCCGGGTAGCGCTCTAAATTTGGATATCTTTCACGATAAAGTCTAGCGGCAGCACTTGCGTTGCATCTGCATTCCCCATAAATGAGGTGCATGTTCGCATATTCTTGTGAAGTGTAGCGCGTAGGCATGGTAGATAAAAAGGATGCCAACACAAAAGTCCAGAGAGAAGCCAAAGTTGCCGGTATGTTATCAACAAGTCCAATTCACAAAGATTCAAGTCCAAAAAGAGAAGCCAAAGTTGTCAGTACTAAATCAACACAAGCGAATACGAACGTGCGCAGTAGACGAATGAGCGAAACGTACTAACTGGTTGGTGTCGGACTGGTAGCGTAGCCATTTGCTTGGCTGAAACTAGTGCGAATGAAACAGATAGATGCCATAGCATCTATCTGTTTCATTCGCACTCGTTTAAACGACGCATCTCCGTCTCAATGCGTGGCGTCACTATCTGTCTCGCTCACTCATGGCAAACATACCCATTATCCATCTCTCTCATCATTTTGCCTTAAAATTAAGAACCTACCTAGAGCTTGTGGGAATTAAAAACATTTTAACTGAGTAAAATCTGATAGCAAAAATCGGGTTACTTGAGGTTTTAATTTTTTTACTCTTTTCTATTGTATGGAACTAACAAGTATTGTACCATTTTAGAATTCTGATTAAATGCGCCAACTTTTAATGCTACTTGCCAAGGCACTCTAGTACATTTTTTTTATAGGAGGGCCTGTCAAAGTCGACGAATCTTGAAAATTTTAAATTCGTAGTTTAACAAATAGTCTCAATTCTCGGGAACTTAAGGCAATTGTGTCATTATTTTTTATTGGGATTCTAGAAATGTTATTTAGGATTACGTTTCTAAAGTTCAAATGAACAAAAATAAAAAATAATAACCACAATAACCGAAAAATGGTACAGTTTGATCAAATTTCTAGGTTTTTCTTAAAATGCCCATAATTTTCAAACTGCATGGGATAGATTTTTTTTCAGATTTTTCTCGTGATGGTTATGATCAATCCTGTCACCCCGTTTCGGCTTGACGTTGAGTTTTGGGACACCCTGTATATCCTTAAAGTCAATTTTTTGAAGGATATCACTTTCTATGCACATAATTGACAAATTACTCAGTCGTTCCTGTAACATTGTTGTTCACAATTCATTTTTTATTCTCTTAAGCTGCGAAAATGACCGCTCTCCACTACAATTGGTAACCATTAGGCAAAGGAATATTCTTGTAGCAATTTCTACGTTTGGAAAAGTTTCTTCCAGTTTATCTGATTTTATTAAGTTATGTTAGGTTGAGATATTCAAATCCGCTGATTGCTTTGCTATGTTTTTTAACACATTGAACGCCGATTCAACTTTAGTAGTTGTTCCGTTAGGGCCGTGGAGCTCACCGGTGAGCGACAGCAATACTACCCGTTCAGGCCGTGGGGCTCACCGGTGACCGCGCGACGGACTCGTGTTTGAACTCAATTTTCTCGCTGGAGGACACAGTGCCGGTACAAAATTATATTGAGCATGCCCGGCGCGGCCCTGGAGAACAGTTTACGCATACTAGCTCGTTTCGACACTAAGTATAAAAAAAGACTATGTTGATTTTTTGGCTAAGTATATAAGATGTGGTTTTAAAATAAAAGAAGGTTTACAAAATATATGGTTTATTAGAAAATATTTAAAAACCGTTTTATTATACGTTAGGCAATCTCTTATTTTTGGACTTAGTAAAAAATAAACTAAACAAACTTCGAAAAAACTTAAAATAACTCAAAAAATTACTACTAAATTAAACTTTGTCATGAATATTTGGCGAATAAATGAAATCAGTCTTAACAACAAAATAAACACATTTCCATTCTTTGCGTCGCGCAGTCGGGTAAAAAATTGGTCAATGATGAAGCACATTGAAGCAAGATATGCAAAGAAAATGCTTCTCCGGGCATTGTGGACAAAACATTCTCACCTTTTTAGTCTTGTTTTTAGCCAACTTTCTGCCGTAAGTAGCTGCGTTAATTTTGTAACAATTCACACATGCCCGCCTGCTTGTTCTGGCTTCCTTCTTTTTGTTGCAGTTTGTGTATCATTCTTCTAGGTCTTCCAACTGGAACATCTTGTTGGCTACAAAACGACTTCAGTAATTCCAGCCGGAAGTCTGCCATTTGTATTTTCTTGCCAGTAACGCTTTGATACAAGACCAGTGCATTGACCACTGCTGTGTTCAGGAGAAGGTTGATTGCATATATCTTGTACCATTTTATCGATTTCCTCAGTGGAGTTGAGTTAGCAGCCATCTGATCGGACATATCTACAGCTCCTTTAGCACCGTTATAATCAATGACTATTTTCGGTTTAGAAGTAACTTTGTTACGTTTTCGGACATTTTGGAATCGCACTGAGTGTTTTTAGTCCAGTCAAATTAGCTTTGAACCTTGCAAAAATTCCAAACTCTGATTTTTTTCTTGAATCGTGTATTTGACCTTAGCTCTTCTAATAGTAACAAAAAAAATAAACATTTTCCAGAATCGGATCACGGTAAAAAAAACAAAAACGCGTTTATTTTAATAAAAACTCGGAAAAAAATATTAACTCGAAAATGTTGAGAATAGGTAAAGCTAATTCTTTTCTTCAAAATTAAACATATTCACCCTCGGGATTTTCGAAAAAATAAAAAAAACTAAATTTTTGAATTGTACTTCAAGCAAAAATATTAACTCCGATTTTTATTCATAAAATTATTTAATTAAATACCTTAGTACTCTAGGCAACAAAATTAAACAATATCTTTTAACGGAAGATATTAATACCTGTTTTTTTGAAATAGCGGCTCAGGCAAAAATGTAACTCAAATAAATTTAGGTTAACTTTAATTTATGGACCATGTCTCACTTAATTACAATAAAATTAAACACATCCAAGCAAATCGTAAAGATTTTTTAAACAATTAAAGATTGATATTATCTTCCTAATGCGGCCCTGTTGTTTCAAACCCATTTGTCAGATTGGACCGCATTTTATCACAATATATGTTCAGTCAGAATTTAAATAACTCTATGAAAAATCATCTTGTTCTACAAAATGTGTATCGAAAAGATGTTACCTACCTACCTATTGTGTTTTGTTTAGAGTCATAAGTTTATGGATTGCAGACGAGTATTTCCAGGTGACATCTAATGTCAGATATGAGTGTTTTGTTTAACATGATCAACTTCTATGAACAAGACTTCTAAATTAACTGCAGTCAAACGTATAAACAGACATTTTGCTGACCGTATTCCGTCTTTCTGTATTATTAGGAAACGCAGCCTTATCCTGACCTGCTATTAGAATTAATGCATTACAATTGCATTTTGTTGCTAATGCACAAAAAATGGTCAACTTGGAATAATTGCCATATTTGGAATGAGTTTTATAAAAACATACCTTTAATCCCGTTGTCCCCGTATGCCATATTCCCGTCACGAGGACAGCGGGACGTGATTAAATTTATTTCCCGTTGTTCCCATAACGTACATTCAGCTAACGGGGAAAACGGGAAGTAAATCATATTTCTGGGTGGGTTTAAAAAAATAACCACGAAGGTGATGGTGGGGTCTGTTCGCTCGCTTCGCTTGCTCACTTAACCTCGCCATCCCCTTCTAACCTAACCTGTCCGAGTTGGGGTGCCCCAAGTCCCGAGCTCGCTTCGCTCGCTCTTGCACCAACATAATTTGCAAAGTATATTTAATTATTATAATATATTAACGGGAACAACGGGAAGTTATTTTAATTATTTTGCACCCTTTAACGGAAATATGGCCTACGGGGACAATGGGAATATACTAAAACATATATTCCCGTTGAATATACTAAAACATGTATTATATGAAAAGAATTGATAGACTTACTAGACGATCTGATGAATACATACTTGTCAAGGTGGCTGATATTATAAAAACAAACATTTTAATACCGCTCAAGCACTGTCAGCACACCGGTTTACGTAAAATTTATTACATAATTTGGAATTTTCACATATCAGTGCTTAAACGGTTAAGCGTCATATAGTATCGGCAGTAGATTTTTTTTTAAGGATTGGTAATCATCAAATGACTTCTTCCACTCTGGATAGAGCGGAAGGGAGTGTCAGACTCTTACTGGTTAAAACCCATTCGTATTCTTTCTATTGCCCTTTGCGTTCCAGGGCCGCTGTAATTTCTTTCGAACAAATTCCGCAACCCTGGCAGGCTCTGGCCCTAGCGGGCCCCGTCGTCTTTGCTGACAGCTCTTTCCGGCGCGCGTGGAACAACGCGCAGTCGACTCAGGCCTGTTCTGATCGTATAGTGAGCTACCCATTGCTCGCCTGCTATTGATGCCTGCGGACGGTGGCCCGCAGGCTTCCTACGTGTTTGCACACTTTGCAGAGGAAGCACCTCAGAGGTCTGGGTTCCAGTAGTTTGACCTGCGCAGAAACCCAACCCACCAGGAGCCTTCGGCCCTCCGATATTATCTTAGCCACCGACACAGGGCAGCTTACCACAACGGTTCGCATGCCCGTATGGTCAGGACGTATGGTGCTTGCCTTCACCTCCTCAGAGAAACCCCCGTCCTGACGACGGCGGCCACCACCTCCTTCTCCATGACAGTGTCATCCAGGCCCAGAATACGCATATCCATGCACTTCGCGGGCCTTGACACTCGGCTATCGTCCGCATTTGGCACTCCCTGTAAGCCAGCTTCTTGAAGCCGGGCCAGGTCTGCTCTGAGCTTCGCGTTCTCATTTTGGAGACGCTCCGTGGCGGCCACCAAGCGGGTGACCTCCGCCCGCAGCTTGGACATTTCGTCCGACGGAGGCCCACCACAATTAGCCTCAGCCACCAGAGTGGAAACCAACACCGCGCTTATGGCCTTGTTTTTAGAGGCCTGCGTCCTCTTCAAGGCCACATTGTGGACCGCAGCCTCCACGACCTCCGCAAACCTGATCTTACGCTCCTTATCGGAACCGCCAGCGGTATCCGGCTCACCGCCGGAAGAAGCCGAAGAGATAGCCCTTCGACCGGTTGCTCCTGGGTGGCGGGCGCTCCTCCCCGGCAAACTTAGCGGCTCGCTGGGCTGTCTCCTGGGAGGCGAGCACCATACACTTGCTTCCTTCTCGGCCCTTACCTCGCATACTGGTGGGGATTTTTCGGGCCAGAGGCCAACTCTTCGTTGGAGGACGAACCCTGGTCATCCTCTAGTCTGAGCCGCCTACGGAAGAGCCCGGAGTTCTCCGCAGCAGCCCCCACTCCCTAATGACGAGAGCTCGCTGAGTTGATGCCAGATGCAGAGTATTGCAGAGTCATCAGAGTTTAACCCCGCACCTGCACGACGCTCAAACGAGCCCCTCTTCCAAAACTGGGCGCCTAGACCAGTGCCATATGCTGCGGCAGGTTATACAGAAGACCAAAGAGTATAATCTGCCCCTTTGCCTAGCCTTTGCGGACTACGAGAAAGCCTTCGATTCGATCGAGGCTTGGGCTGTGCTGCAGTCTCTCCAACGGTGCCAGATCCATTGTCGTTACATCGATGTGCCTAAGTGTTTATACGAAAACGCCACCATGTCAGTCCGACTTCAGGATTAGACTTCGAAACATATCCTCCAGCAGCGGGGTGTGAGGCAGGTAGACGTCATTTCTCCGAAACTGTTCACGGCCGCAATGGAGGATGTCTTCAAGGTTTTGGACTGGAGAAGGCTAGGCATTAATGTCAATGGCGAGTACATCACTCCTTCGATTTGGTGAACCTTCGGCGAACCTTCGATTTGGCGACGTTATAGTCGTCATGGCTAAGACCATGGAGGACCTCAGTACAATGCTCGATGACATCAGTAGAGCTTCCGAAAGAGTGGGTCTTAAAATGAACATGGACAAAACCAAGGTCTTGATAGGAGTGGGTGCTACATATACCATATGTAGCACCCACTCCTATCAAGATCGGAGGCTCTACACTCGAAGTTGTTAACGTCGAGTACGTCTACCTGGGACAAACGGTCCAGTTAGGTAGGGCTAACTTCGAGAAAGGGGTCAACCGTCGAATCCGACTCGGTTGGGCGGCGTTCGGGAAGTTGCGTGATATCTTTTCGTCTCACATACCACAGTGTCTCTAGACGAAAGTCTATGACCAGTGCCTGTTGCCAGTGATGACTTATGGAACTGAAACGAGGTCGCTCACAATGGGTCTTATCAGAAGGCTTAAAGTCACTCAAAGTGCAATGGAGAGGGCAATGTTCGGGGTTTCCTTGCGTGATCAAATCAGGAATGATGAAATCCGCAAGAGAACCAAATTAACCGATATTATAGGCCGAAGGATCGCCAAGCTGAAGTGGCAGTGGGAAGGGCACATTGCTCGCAGAACAGATGGTTGATGGGGCCGAAAACGGAGTGGCGACCGCGTACCGGAAGACGCAGCGTTGGAAAGGCCTCCCACAAGATGGACCGATGACCCGGTGAGGATCGCTGGTAGCCGTTGGATGCGAGACGCATAGGACCGGTTTTTGTAGCGACACTTGGGGGAGGCCTATGACCAGCAGTGGACGTCTTTCGGCTGAGATGATGATGATGACGATGATGATGCAATTTGATGTGTTTTGATAAAGTTGCATGAGTTTAGACGACAGAGTAGTTTGTGAAACTGTGCATAACAAAGTTTCAAAATGTATTTTTTTTATTATTTCACTACAACAATTATGAATTCTTATACAATTATGAACCAAATATGTGCACTCGTTCTAGTTTTTTTAATAATTTCAGGTAAGTATGTAACAGTTTCTTAAACTACTAATAAATCATCAATGCAGCTCTTTCGTCTTTGCTGAAATTAAAAATTAAAATTAATTTTTGTACTCAAAATATTGTAAAACATTGATTTGAAAAGAGTAACTATGGAGTTAAATAACGTCTGATTTGTTTAATTTTGATAAATTATGGTTTGTGTTTGTACATTTTCCATTATTAAACAACTTTCAGGAGAGTTACATTTTTGCCTGAAAAGTTATGTGACAATTTCTTATATCTTGGAACCCCGAGGTAGTATTGTTTTAATTTTCTCAATATAAATAAACATGTTAATTAAAATCCATTTAGCATTATTTTTGTCAAGTTAATATTTTTGCTTGAAGTACTAAGTCAAAAAATAACATTCTTTAAAAAAAAGTATAGTTCCGTGGATGAAAAACGTATAATTTTCTTACCTACTTGTACAGCTCAATCTGTTCTACAAATGTCCCAAACTAACATGCCAGTTAATATTTTTTCCCAACGAGTTATTATGAAATTAAATGTTTTGCGTAAAAAAACGAACATCCGGGGGTTAACTTTTCGCGGGATGCATTTAAACATACTTCTCTGCTTATACTCTACACATTAATGGCAAAAAATCGGAGTTAAGAATTAATGCTAAGTTTGCCTTGTTTTCGGCGTAATTTGACCGAACTATTTGTGGACAGCAAAAGGACATCTCTTTTATCCTTCCACTTCATTACAGTTATGCCCTCATCGCTTTCCTTCGCCACGAATTGTCCTCGCTTCAGTTTAGCATTTACTACATCCTTTGGCAGATGTTTCCGTTTCTTCCGAATCGTGCCTACGAGATGAGTCTCTGCATCCAGAAGTTTTTTGGCAAGATCTATACTGGTCTACCAGTTGTCGGTCACTAGCGTATGTCCCTTGTATAGAAGATCGCTGCATAAAGACATAACGACGTTCAACGGTGTAGTATTGACTTCATCGTTATTCTTTCCTGCGTATACATTTATTTTATATGTATATCCAGGAATGGTACATAACTTAAACTCCTTTATACCATATTTATGCCTTTTTTGTTTATTGTATTTTCGAAAAATTATTCGTCCGCGAAAAGGCACCACGCTTTCATCTATGCAGATCTCTTCGGAAGGGGTGTAGTTTTTTTGGAAGTTCCTGTTCATAACTTCGAGCAATTTCTGAATCTTGTGTAATCTATTGGATTTATTGTCTTCATCTTGTTGAGAAAAGTGCAGCATTTGCAACAGCAACTCAAATCGGTTTCGACTCATTATTGTTCAAGGAAAATTCTGTCCAAGTACAGCATCTTTTGACCAGTAGTAGGATATTTTGGGTAATTTTACGATCCCCATGAAAATAATCAATCCGAAAAATCGTTTTATCTCTGCTGCGGATGTAGGTTTCCATTGGCGAATCCGCGCAGCTTTAGATGCTGCGTCAGATCCTGTGACTTTTTTGATAGCAAAGCTATTCGTATAATCGGCCACCATTTCAAATACTTCGTCTGGTACTAAAAATGATAGAAATCTGCCGGGATCTTATCGATCATTTCCCTTACAACTCGTGAATCTAATCCTGGGAATTCAGTGTAGGGGATAATCCGACGCTGATTACCTTTTGGTTGGTGCCACACGGTAGATGATACAGAAAGCGACGCGGTGTGACCAGAAGTACTTGGCACGGCATTTTCAAGTTCAATGTCACTCGTGTCACTAATGGACAGAACTCGTCGACGTCGCTTTCGTAAAGGTGGTTGTAAGTCATACTCTTCCTCAGACTCTGAACTTAGCTGAAAGCTACTATTGAGCAAGGAAATTTCTATATTTTCAATCCGCGTCAAATCATCATTTGTTATTTCTATTTATTAAGCTGAAGTGGCAGTGGGAAGGGCACATTGCTCGCAGAACAGATGGTTGATGGGGCCGAAAACGGAGTGGCGACCGCGTACCGGAAGACGCAGCGTTGGAAAGGCCTCCCACAAGATGGACCGATGACCTGGTGAGGATCGCTGGTAGCCGTTGGATGCGAGACGCATAGGACCGGTTTTTGTAGCGACACTTGGGGGAGGCCTATGTCCAGCAGTGGACGTCTTTCGGCTGAGATGCTGCTCGTGTCACTAATGGACAGAACTCGTCGACGTCGCTTTCGTAAAGGTGGTTGTAAGTCATACTCTTCCTCAGACTCTGAACTTAGCTGAAAGCTACTATTGAGCAAGGAAATTTCTATATTTTCAATCCGCGTCAAATCATCATTTGTTATTTCAAAGTCTTCAAAATCATCCATGATTCACACCACACTTATCCTTACAGTCAGGCAGGACACAGTTTATTCACTTTAGAAGTAACCAGGGTAAAACTGTCACTAAAATAATCCAAAATATGTAGGTAGTATGAAAAATAAACAATGCGCGTGACCTTGCTTGCTTGCGATTACTAACTCGTGTCAAGAGCGCGGCCGCGCGCAGCCATTCGGGGAAAGGGCGCGGGGTGTGACCGGCGCCGCGACCCTCGCGGCCCCGCGCGAACGAAATGCAGATTTCCAACGGCGTGCGCCGTGGTGGTCACCGGTGGACGTCAGCAATTATTTTGTTAATTCTTTGGATAGTAATAAAAATGATTATTTAGATTGAGGTTTTTGGCTATTTTTAACCATATGAGCCAATAAAATATAATGTTTAAAATTTGTTGAAATCGTAAATTGGCGTCAGCCCTTAGGAAAAGTATAGAGGTGGTCACCGGTGACCACCACGGCGTTCAATGTGTTACGTTAAATGTTGAAAAAAGTACGGCTGTAAAGGGTCAAAATCCATATCAACAGCTAATAGGGAGTTTGATGTATCTAGCTGTTCTTACGAGACCAGATATAGCATATGCTGTGGGATATCTCAGTCAATTCAATAATGCTCATGGTAATGAACATTGGTCATATTATAATAGCAACACTATTTGCTCTTCGAAATGTATCCGTTTCCGTTTTCTAAAAAACGATTCGTTCCTTTCTCGTCAAGCGAATACGTTGTTTTATTTTACAAACTCGTCAGTAGGCAACACAATGACCTTTACAACCGTTCGTTTCATAAAACCCCTACAGGTTCTTACAGTTACTACTCTAATATAAACCGTCGCGGCCTGGGTGGACTGCGCTAATTACGCCCTTAGGCCATGCATTACAAGGCTGGTACTCTTCCAGAATCAGCGCCATGTCTCCCGCTTTTACGGGTGGCACACCATGTTGCCACTTTTGACGCCTTTGAAGAGTGGGGACATATTCTTTTAGCCACCGTCGCCAAAACATGTCTGCCAGAGTTTGAGCTTTTATCCAAGTTTTCCTACTGGTTAAATCGGACGCTTCAAAGAAATCTAACGTAGATGCATCGGTAGCTGTGCCTACCAATAAATGATTTGGTCAACGAGATGGGCACATCGGGGTCTGTACCTACGAAGGTTATTGGCCTACTGTTAAGTGTCATCTCTACCTCAGCTATCAAAGTAATAAGTAATTCCTCTCTAGGCGCTCGCGCCAACAAAGTCACTTTAAGTGCGGTTTTTACTGAGCGAACGAGGCGCTCGTGCATGCATGTGCGGCGCTGCTGGAGGGTTAAACTGCCAAGAAATACCCTTTGTAACGACGAAATCGTGAATTTTATTTTTTTTTTTAGAGCCACCAACTTTGTAGGTGCTGATGCAGAGATGAAAACCGCCGTTCAGGCAATGGAGAACCATTGCCTGAACGGCGGTTTTCATCTCTGCATCAGCACCTACAAAGTTGGTGGCTCTATCACTAAACATAATAGTCGGTTGCCCACGTCGAGCCATCAAACGCCGGATTGCCATTATGGCCGAGTCAGCTGACAGTGAAGATGCGAGCTCAATATGGACACCGCGAGTGACTAAGCAAGTGAAAATAACGCCCCATCTTTTTTCACGACATCTCCCTGTCGAAACTTCCATTGGACCAAAATAATGTACCCCATCATTTACAAAAGCTCTTCGTGTATTTACCAGTCTAGCGGCAAGTAGATCTTCCGTAGACCCGGTCGACGTGGCAACAACTTCACTACGCGGGGCCGTAGTGACACACGTGGTATCCGCACCAGGTCGTTGTTCAGCTCCAGCATGGGCTCTGGTCGCAACTGGCGACCGAGCGGCGCGCGTGCTCATACGGTTGGTACCAATGCGCGCGAACACAAAATTCGACGTTGTCATTTGGCGCGCAAACTAAACAAATTCAAAGTTAATAATAACAAAAAATAGTCTGAGTTGCCTAAAACCCAGTTATAACTAGATTTTAACTGATTGTGGCTGCTTCAGTACTTCAGTGACCACTTTTAACATAAATATTTAAAAACTGTAGAATGTAACATATAAAATGTAATTGACAACAAAACATTGATAGTCCGTGACTCTGTAGTCCTGTACAAGATAAAGTTTATGTATTACCTAGCTCATAATAAATTTTGCAATATGTAAGTCAATGTTATTATTCAGGGTGTGTCGTAAAGAGTGGTCCAGAGTAAAGGAGTCGATACACTATATTATTATGTATCACATACAAACTTTCAAGTCCTTATTCTTAAAAATGAATAAAACGATTTTAACGATACTTGGTATGCATACGCTAAATATCCTGGTCTAAATAGTTATCAGAAAACATTTTTGAAAAAGAGTTCAGGGGGAAGGATATAGTGATTTTTCACTTTCTATAGAAAACTTAAAATCGCTCTCTCTCTCCCTCTGAAAACTTTTAGCTACGTTCCTAGCGTTTGCATACCAAGTTTGGTTAAAATCGGTTCATTCATTTTGAAGAATTATGATTTGAAAGTTTGTATGAAAAGCCGTACCGCGTAAACGCTCTTAAGGGTCTCCGAAAAAAAAAAACGTTTTTTTTTAAATTTCTATACCTTTTTTTTTTTTTAAAGATGGGAAATCATCAAATGACTCGTACCGCTCTGGGTGGAGCGGGAGGGAGTGTCAGACTCTTACTGACTAAAACCCATCTATGTTCCTCCTAGTGCCTTCTGCGTTCCGGGGCCGCGGTAACTCTTTCGAACAAAATCCGCAGCCCTGGCAGGCACTGGCCCTAACGGGCCCCTACTCCTATGCTGACATCTCTTTGAGGCGCGCGTGGAACACAACGCGCCGTCGGCTTGGGCCTGGTTTGGATCGGATGGCGAGCCACCCAACGCTCGCCGTCCGCAAACCCGCACTTACGGTGGCCGGGAATCGCCCAGTGACTCCCGACGCCCGGTGCGTCTCCCTATGCCGCGGCGGCTGGGGCGTGAGGATTGTCTCTCCCTCACGCAGCCCGCCTCCTCCTTCACTAGCATTACTGCTTCGCAGAAGGTGGTGACGGCTTCCCATGCCTCCTTGCTCCGGACCATGGATTGAACCAGGGCCGGGCGCGAGAGGTCGCCGCCGCCGATCGCATCGACGAGGACACGGCGGTGCTCCGCCCAAGCGGGGCAGACCTCCACCGTATGCTCCACCGTGTCCTCCGGGCGATCCTCGCAGTGAAAACACCCGGGCGTCTCCTCCCGCCGAATCCGAAACAGGTACCTCCCGAAACAACCGTGTCCGGTGAGTACCTGCGTCAGGCGGAAGGTGAGGACGCCGTGGCGCCTCTCCAGTTTAATTTGTTTCCAATTTCAATACTCATCTCCAGCAAATCATATGACTTTAGTGCCCCTAAAGTCTTATGATTTGCTTCCGTCAAAGACCAATTGTCAATTCGTCCCTAAATAATGTAGGTACAGTCTGTCTATAAAGTCATGAAAAAAAATTAGGGCGTTGCGGTCGTGCACGTAGCAAGTGTAGCAACCCTGTAAAGTGTGACAAATTGATTTTGATATTAGCACATTATTTTGTACTAGAAGCAAACCTAGTTTCAATTAAAACATACTTAATTTTTACTCGTAGATGCTTTTTTAAACTGGATAAGTTAAAGTCATAAAATCCGTAGATCTTATTAAAAAACGGCATGTAATTAAATCGATATCTGTATTTTCCCTTTTTTCGAACAAAATATTTCAAAGTTAAATCAAAAATACTGACTTGCACACAAATTATGCACACTAAATAAATCATATTAGATATACTTTTGGAAGCGTGTCGGAGGCGCGAGAAATGATAAGCACGACGAAGATTAAGTAAAAGTATATTGTAGCAAGATTAACAGTCGAAGAGTGAAGAAAGAAATTTAGAATGGAAATGGATGGGTTCACAGAGCAAGAATACAGTTCAGAAATAGATAGCGTTTAGGTAAACTATTAAAATGATACGCAAGTGAAATTATGCGGTAGCGAGCTAAAGCGACGTGGGTTCGCGCTGAGGGCTTCTGGCTGACTGTTCGGCGGTCGCCGCCGACTGCCCGTCGAGCGGGCTGCGGAGGTGGCGCGGCGCGCGGCGTCAGGGGTGAGGGACGCCGACCGGTTTCCGTGGCGGGCTGCGCTCGCGCAAACTGATGTGCGCGCGCCATCACGCTAGCTTGAAGAAAAGGAGTAGGTAGGCTAGCAGGGTAACTGTGGACAAAGTTATGTTATTAATGTGGGTCTGTTGAATTGACGCCACAGGACCCCCTTACGAATAAAAGGGCCGCTTCATTTGTACCGTTCAGGGATCTTTACTTTACGTCCTGAACGAGTAGTACGCATTGGTCGCGCATCTTGTGTTTCATGGCTATGCGTCTCAACGTCATCACGCCATACAAATGCTGGTTTTAATCTGTCAATTGACACCTTGACCGTTTTGTTGTTGAGCACTATGTTGAATGTCTTTGGACCAGGGACCGAAAACCTTTATGAATTACGGTACAGGTATCGAAGAATTTTGGTTACCTCTACGGTTAGGGTAACCGCTATCTGGGAAGAAACATGTTACCTTTATTTAAGTTACCGTTTTAATACCGGTTACCTAAAAATGACCTTGATTACGAGAAAGAAACAGAATATCGCAATGCCGGCAATTTGTTGGCATTAGAAAATACATTAGCAGGGAGACCGTCATGCGTGCTGTACCTACCAGTACTGTTTACGTGTTTTTAGTGCGCCTTTTTGCGGAGTAGGTATTTGAGTTGAAGTAAAAAAAAGGAAATGAACAAAGGTAAGTAAGATAATATTAAGTACCTACCTACATTGTAAATTGGTAAAATACCATTTGTTTATCTTTTTCCCTCATCATAGAAATTAACTCGGTAGTTTGTTTATTTAACTTGCGGACAAACTTACACGCCCTTTTTTGTATTAGAGGGCACTACTCGTAAACAAAGCCCATAACATTTTTGCTTGCAATTTTTTCGAGCGCGTTACCCACCTACACTTTTTTAAGTACCTATATTAAAACACTGTCATGAAGTGTTCGACCATTTCATGAAATGGTTGTATCATGCTGTGGTCAGCAGTCAGCACAGGCACCCTAATTGTTTTGTTGTGCATCATAGCGGCGGTATAAAACGTAAATCAAACAAAGTAGGGTGACCACGCAAAAATGTCGATGGACTTTTATTAGATTTCGACCAACTTGGAAGTAGCATACGCTCCTCTCGCCCGCGGGTGGTCACACCTCTAACGTAACCCATTTGGTCGGGGTGCCACAAGGGGCGTGATTTTTTTTTTTAAACTTATTTTAGTAAGTGTTATGTTGCATAATTGCATTTCACGGCGCCACCATGCTGACAGCATTGTTTTTACTGTCGACAGAGCCAACTTCAGCTGTCGACAGAGGCGCGCTCATTCTGTAGCTGTCGCCATTGGTCGGCGTTTGCTGTCGACGTGTCATCGCCAAACGCCGACCAATGGCGGCAGCTGCAGTTGCCTCTGTCGACAGCAGAAGTTCGCTCTGTCAACAGCAAAGTGCTGCTCGTCTGTACTCTGCCTAAGCTTGGCAAGCTATGGTGCCAACATGACGGCAAGGGACAAGTTATAGTGAATGGTCTGAACTACGAGGACGGTTGTCAAAAAACGCCAACTAAAAAGGCATGAATATTATTTATTATTAAATTACGTGTGACAGCGGTTATACGAAAACTGATGTTATTTTGTTACGATGTCTTGTTTATACCTTTTTAGTTGGCGTTTTGTCGTAATTGGGTTTTAGTTTTTAACTTTTATTTCCGCCGTTATCTTAAAATTAATGTTTGCTGAGTAGTTTGTTAGCACTACTTAAAAAATAGAAATATTACGGCACTTTTTCTTTTCTATATTTTTTCAGGACATTGTTTTATCATACCGGAGAGTGACGGAAGCAGTGAGGAAAATGAATCAATCCATTCTGCTGATGAAGTAAAGAGTATGGAAACTTCAAATAAACCACTGATACAGGTATCTACTACTTTGGATCCAGATGCATCTACTCCAGAATTAGATTCAAATTGCTCTGCCCCAGATTTATCTTTTGATAATTCATCAAAAGTAATGAATGAAAACGGAAACCTGCCAAACTCAGTACAAAGTATGGAAGATGACAAGATTCATGAATGTTATTCTTTTTTAATGTCAATGGCGAAACCTTTGTGCAAATTAGACAACAAAAGACGCTATGAATGTATGCATAAAATAGTTCACATTATCATGGATAGCGCTCAGGAACAACAAGCTCAAGCTCAATACCAACACCCGTAATGTACACATATTAAAATATATATGTAAGTAGTACTTATTTATACAGGGTTATTTTGCAACCACCATCCAAATTTTTACAGGGTGTTCTACCCATGAATATAAACAACTTTCACTACGGGACCAACTCTGATATCACAAAAAAAATCAGCTGTTTCATAAATTTTGGTCAAGTAGGTATTGAACTTTAGTATTAAACAGCTGATTTTTTTTCGTGATTTCAGAGTTGGTCCCATAGTGAAAGTTGTTCATATTCATGGGTAGAACACCCTGTAAAAATTTGGATGATGGTTGCAAAATAACCCTGTATACAGGGTGAAATTAGATTCATGGGCATCCTTTTAAGGGGTCATTGTACTCAGATGTTCTCTACAATACGTGAACATATCACTCGTCAAAATGTAAGGAGCAGCTGATTTTGTTTTCGCGATATCGGGGTTGCTCCCATAGTGAAAGTTTTTCATAATGATGAGTACAATTACCCCATAAGAGGATGCCCATGAATTCAATTTTTCATCCTGTATATTTTAAGATTTTGGATTTTAAGATGCCGTTGAAGCCCTATGTACACGATATTTATTGCTACAGGCAATAAACTTGCAACGTGTAAATAGGGCTTAAGTGTCGTGGTGTAACAGTCACTTTGATATAAAGTGATAGAGACAACACGAGACTTAACTTATAATTGAGTAGCGTTTTAATATTTAGACATTAGGTGCCAAAGCTTGACAAAACTAAATAAAAAGTACTATATAATTTCTGTAATAGGTTTAATTTTTCTTTCGTTTGACAAAATTTAAATAATGAACGCATAAATACTGCAGTAACATTCTAATTTACTTATTAATTATTATCTAGTGAGATCAACAACATAATCATTATACAATTATAATTATTGTAAGTATCACATTAATTGAAGAACCATTGTATACACTCTACCTTCCACGCCTCTAGCAGTAACACTTTAAGAAAGTTGTATTATAAATAGAAATATAATAGAAACAATGTTTTATTAATCATCGTCTTTTCTTTAATTTAGATTAATCACAAATCAGGAGTCACCAGTCATAAATTTATTTAAGACAAAGCGAAACTTACTGAATAACTGCTGATTTATTCTGTAAAAATCTCACAGTGAAAACTTAGGTGAAGTGAGCTGTCAATAGACTCTATCCCTAGCATCAAGTGGAATGACAGCTCACTTGAAACTCACATCTCCTATGTTTTCGCGGTTCGATATTTTTACAGAATAGACCGGCTGTTTAGTTATTTAGTAAGTCTCGCTGTAAAATGTATTTTAAAATTTGTTGAGCGATAGTTTTGTTTCAAATTTAAGAGCCTTTACCCAATAAACCCATAAGAATGTAGAGTGGAGTGGCTATTATTTCTTATTATTATTTCGTATAACTAAAATATTTTCGACAGTGGTATCATTTAGATTATATCGAAGTCTTTCCAGGACAAATCTTAGTGAGGAAAATAATCTTTCCACACTTACTTGTGTAGCAGGAACTGCTAGAGCTACTTTAGCTAAAGCATATAATTTAGGACGATTTATTTTTTGGCTCTCCCAATATTCCAAAATATTATGTGAAGATGGAATACGAGGTTCCGTAATAAATGCTCTTAAAAGACTTTCAATATCTCCATTTTCGTTCTGTTGAATCAATCTTTGTTTAACAATACTAGTGTTTATCAACATAGCTTCAAATTCATCACATCCTCTCTCCACCTCCTCCTCCTCCTCTTGAATTTGACTTACAGATGCATTACTATCGGTCTCATCAATTTCACTTACACATACGCTTTGTATGTGTGTCCACAAATCCTTTAGGTGCTGTATAGCTGCTTCAATTTCGGCCGAAGAAAGCACTACATTTACACGTCCATCCAAATACATAGCCATAAGAAATGATTTTTCATTTAATAAACTTTGTTGCCTTGTCTTCATGGTAATTGTTAAATGGGCAGCCAAAGGTGTTGAAATTTTTTCGATCTCTATAGTACATTTCATCCATACACAGTAAAAATCTGTGAATGTAAGTTGTTCTTGCTGTAAGCGCTTGGCGAGTATTCGAGCCGGAAACAAAGACTTTACAATATCTTGGATTGATGACCAAGTTGCTTCACTTAAGTATAGAATGTCGTTAGGATCAGTAGAGCAACACTCTTTTAAATTAAGAAGGCTTTCCAGCATGTCAACGGTTGAGTGCCAGCGGGTGTTGCAGTCTAAAACAGGTTTTCTTTTTTGTGTCGTACGAAGAATATTAAGGAATGTTGGAGTTCTCAGAGTTCGAACAACTGCACGTGCATCTCTGATGATACCTAAAGAGGCACTTTCGTTATTTAAAGCATCATTTATCGCTAATTGTAAAGTGTGAGCGGCACATCTAACTGGTAGTACTGAGTATGGTAGACCCTCTTCGGTAGATAAAGATGAAATTGTTGGACTCAAATCTGTCCAATCGACTTCATCACCACTGTCAGTTTCATCTTGTACTGACAAATTTGCATTTGGTTGTAATAAATGATCGTTAAGTCTTATTAACTTCATCATGTTTGATCCATTGTCAGTTGTGATACTATACAATTGTTTTGTTTCGATATGGTATTTGCGAAGCACCCATAAGAGTTTTTCTTCCAAAAAATCAGCGGTGCTGCGAGTGTGCATTTCTACAACTCCTAGGTTCCTAATAATAATTCTGGCATGTCTAACAAATTGTATGTTGATTCCAAAAAATGATCTGTCAAGACGTGTCACACAATCTACTTTCAAAGAAATCAGTTGGTTTTTTAGCTCTTGACGTATAGAGGAACGAACAGCATCGGCTTTTTCTTCCACCATTGATTTTATCTTATGTGAATTAAAAGATTGATGCTCCCTTCCAGTCATAGGGATTAGTTTTATTATATTTCGAAAGGCGGTGTCGTCTAGTAGTTCGAATGGACGACCATGCACTGTTACGAGGTCAACGCACTCTTGTAGTGCGCACGATTTTGTAGACTTCATACCTGATGTTCCTTCACCACAGTTTTCTTTGTTTTCATCGTCGTTGGCTAGCTTATTGTATTTCATGACCATATTATATTCTGTAACGTGTTTCGAAGAAAGATGATGGAGCAAATTAGTTCCATGGTTACCCTGTAAAAAAATTGTGAAATTATTTTTCACTCATGACTGTTTTCAATAACACTAAATATCCTTCTAAGATGTAACGTAGGCTGCTTGACAAATCATATCAAATCTCAATGATCCTTTACCCTGAAATAATTGAATTAAAAAAGAAAGTTGAAAACTAAAACTCAACTACGTACAACACAAACGCCAACTGAATAGTATAAACAAGACATCTTAACAAAATAACATCGGTTTTGTATAACCGGAGTCACCCATCACTAAGGCATACATCGTACAGATTACGTGTGACCAGTTATACGAAAACCGACGTTATTTTGTTACGATGTCTTGTTTAAACCTTTTTAGTTGTCGTTTTTGTCGTAGTATGGGTTTTTGGTTTCAATAATTTTTTTATGGCTATAAGAAAAGTTTATTATAACCATAAAATTTCTATGTTTATTTCCATTACCAATCAAGTAGGTATTATTTTTTCCAACCGCTAACTCGCGCACGGGAACTTTTAATCCCAAAAAAAAAAAGTAGTACCGTGCGCAGGGTTACCTGAGTCCCAAGCTAAAATTTGCGCGGGAAGTTGGATATTTGACTCTGTGGCTTCGGTATTATGCCGAATACACACAGGGCATGTTATTCGACTATTTGGGTATGAAATTCCCCACATTTCGATATATGACAACCCCAAAAGCATTTATCGTCTATGATTAAAAAAAATATTTTTTCACTGTCAGTTGTTTACGTTAGTGCGGCGGCGTGCGTGCGTGAGTCATTCAAGTGTTTTTATTGTATTTTAGTGATTTCTTCTTGAAAACCGGATAAAAAACTGTTTGTGAGTGTTAACAATATTATAGGCATAAAGGATTACTGCAGGATTGAAGTGGGTAAGTGCTCCAAGTACTTTATTTTTGATTGTTACTTCCGTAGGTACGTCTCGGTAATGGTTTGTTATTGTTTCGCGTGATGACTCATTCTAATAAGAATCTTATTAGATTCTTGTTTTAATCAGTTAAATGTTATTATTTATATGAATAGTGTGTTAATTGGTAAAAAAAATAAGATATACTTCAAAATTTCTACGTATACGATAAAATTAGGAAAAAATAGTTAGTCCGGGGTCCAAACGGCGCGCGCGTCAACAATGTTGTCTCACCAACTTCGTATGGTTGTAAATACTAAATATTGTACTATGCAATGTGGTTTTGTATTTTTTTTTATGTTAAGAATATTCACACCATGCATTTTAAACCATAAAACATATAGGTCATCGCTTGTTTTTTTTAACTACAACCATTTATTTGAAATCGTAGTATAATATTCCATAAGTTTATGTTTATCATTTAAATGCATTTATTTACACTAGTTCCATTTAAATACAGTACAGTTAAGTATTTAGCGGCAAAGAACAGCTCTCCAGTGATAATAAACACTTGCCGACCCTTCGAACAAACAAAGCCATAAATCTCGATTGTTTACGACGCGGCCGGCGACCACCCACCGCGCGGCGATGACGTAATCGGCCCAACCAGTTCAGGTGGATTTTTTTCTAAGTGACGCGCGAGTTTTCAATTGAATAAAATATTCGTTCGCCCGTTTGCGTGGTCACCCTACTTTGTTCGATTTGTTGTATGCCGCCGCCATGATGCACAACAAAAGCAAAGCGACATCAACGCCTCTACCGGCGAATAATCTAACTATTTTACGATAATTATGATCACGAATGCTTATCACATCATGAAGTATCGTGCGTCTAAAACCACATCACGAGCGTTCGATGTTCTATTTCATGAAATGGTCGAACACCTATAAAATGATCAATTCTAAGATCTGGCCACGACAGATGCACAATTAGGTATTGTTAGCCACGCTCTGTGTCCTGTTTGACTACCTTCACTTGCCCGAAAGCATAAATTGCAACAAAAAAAACCTGTTAGCCACAGTAATGACGACATATTGTAGTGATAAACAGATTTAGACGTAGGTTTCACATTATCGCACATTATTTGATAAGTAAAATCTTCGCCCAGATATTTTATTTCACCTAAATACTAAAGAAAAAATATACATTTAAGTACTTACCTTTATAACTTTATTGCAATTTTCTATATCACATCTAGAGGTATTTGTTTCCCTTTGGTAGGTAAAATATGCATAAACATGATTTTTTCGCTTTCGTCCCATTTCTAAGTATAATAATAATGTTATTTATATCTATAATTTACCAAGCCAACAAAATAATCCAACACGAGACACGACCAACACTCGCTAGCAAGCAAACTGAGAGACACGTCGCGGTCGCCGCGCCCTGCCACGTGCCAGCCAGGGCTGTCATTGGTCGTCGTTAGCCGACGCGCGCGCGGGTAGACTCGACTCTTTGACACACACAGGCGATGCGCGCCCTTTGACTAATGCCGACGACGGCACGTGTACATAAGATAGAGGTAATTTTTATTTCGGTAACCGGTATTAATACAGGTTGTATTCAGTATTTAAGAATTAAGGTAACCTTTGAAAATACCTGTAAAAAAAATAAAGGTTGTAACCGAAAAATACCGGTATTGATCGTACCGGTTTCGGTCCCTGCTTTGGACCTCTTGATATGACTTTATGAGGGCCACTGTACGGTGGTTCTAGCGATCCACGAAGCAGATCCTGGCGCAAGAACACATGCGTTGTGGTTTGCAAATCCTTGTGCTCAAATACCTTATGCTGTGAATGATCTGATGCTGGACAAGGGCGTAGGTCGGACATTCTTTGTCGTAAAATACTGACAAAACCTTGTCATTTGTTGTGGTGAAAAACTCACCGGGGACTCGTAACTGTTCTCCATACACCATTTCTGCTGGTGAACATTGCAAATCCTCTTTGCACGCTGTCCGTAGTCCTAAAAGTACTATGGGAAGAGAAGTAACCCAATCCTTTGTTCCGTGTGTCATCAATGCTGCTTTGAGCGTGCGATGTAAACGCTCAATCATACCGTTGCAGGCTGGATGGTATGCTGTTGTCCTTGCCAACTTGATTCCATACGTCTTTGCTAAGTTTTGAAATAAATGAGATTGAAATTGTCTACCTTGGTCCGTTATTACCTTCTTCGGGCAACCATACCGAGCAATCCACTCCAACGCAAATGCCTTCGTCACGGTCTCTGCTGTCATGTCTGGAAGTGGAATCACCTCAGGCCATCTTGTGTACCTGTCAATAATAGTGAGACAGTATTTATAACTTGAAGAAATCGGTAGTGGTCCAATTAGGTCCAAATTTATCTCTGCGAAACGGACATCTGGTACATTAAATTTACCAAGAGCTGATGTGGTATGCCTTGTCACCTTAGACTTTTGACATGGAATGCACTCTCTCACCCAAGCGCGGATGTCTTTCCTAAGAGATGGCCAAACAAAACGCTCACTGACCATTTTGATGGATGCCTTCGCCCCTGGGTGGCTTAGGCTGTGTATTGACTCGAACACACGGCGTCTGTGGGTAGCTGCAACGTAAGGTCTGCGTTTTGCAGTAGAAACATCACAATATAAATTAAATTGTGTATTTGGTACTTGCGCTATTTCCAGTGCCAACGAATGTTTACCCCTCAGTAGCTGTTGTAGCTCTGGATCATCACGCTGCGCCAAGGCTAGCTCTGTGAAGTCCACTGGCGCAGTAATTGCCTCAATCCGAGACAATGCATCGGCCACCTGGTTGTCCTGCCCAGAAACGTGCTGGATGTCCGTTGTGAACTGAGAAATAAAATACAGTAGATTAATCTGTCTTGGTGAACCTTGTTGGTCTTTCTTTTTAAATGCACTTATTAGCGGCTTATGATCGGTGTATACAGTGAATAGTCGTGCTTCCACCATGTGTCTGAAATGTTTGATGGCTTCATATATTGCGAGGAGTTCGCGATCGTAAGCGCTGTATTTCTGCTGCGTGGGGCTCATCTTCTTAGAGAAAAAAGCTAAGGGCTGCCAAATGTTATCTACCTTCTGCTGTAATGCTGCCCCTAAGGAAACATTGGATGCATCCACTACCAGTGCCAGCTGCGCATCAGAAACTGGGTGAGCCAATAGTGCTGCATCTGCAAGACTATGCTTACAACGCTCAAAAACTTCTAATAACTGGGAAGTCCACTTTACTGGTTTCGATCCTTTCATACCTGGGCCTGCCAATAAATCATTGAGTGGGGCTTGTAACTCTGCAGCATTTCTTAAGAAACGCCTATAAAAATTCAGCATCCCTAAAAATCTTCGCAAGCATTTTATAGTCTGTGGCGGCGGGTAGTTTTGAATAACCATCACCTTGTCCTCTAATGGACGTACCCCTTTTGCCGAAACAGAATAACCAAGGAAGGTAACCTGTGGCTGTCCAAAGTTGCACTTAGCCACGTTGATGACCACTCCGTACTCTTCAAGGCGTGCGAACAGCTAACGTAGATGTTCTTCATGCTCCTGGGTACTTCTAGAAGCAATTAGCAGGTCATCAATATAAGGAAAGCAGAAATCAAAGTCACGTACCAATCCATCTATAAAACGCTGAAACGTCTGTGCAGCGTTTCTCAAACCAAATGACATGTAAGGGAATTCGAATAACCCAAACGGCGTCGTGATGGCTGTCTTCTCAATATCCGCTGGATTAACGGGAATCTGTTGGTAAGCTTTGACTAAATCTACGACTGAGAAGATAGTGCTTCCATGTAGGTGCTGTGAGAAATCTTCAATGTGACGTACCGGGTACCTGTCGGGCACAGTCCTAGCATTCAGTGCACGGTAATCACCGCAGGGTCTCCAAGTGTCGTCGTGCTTGGGCACCAGGTGTAGGGCAGACGCCCAAGGTCCGCTAGAGCAACGAGCTGTCCCCTCCTTAACCATAGCTTGGAACTCTGACTTAGCTATCTTCAATCGATCTGGTGCTAAACGGCGTGGTCTGCAGAAAACGGGTGGTCCGGGCGTTGTATTAATAAAATGTACGGTAGAATGACGTACCTCCCTTGGTGCACCTGACGGTCGTGAGATGGCCGGAAATTCTCGCAGCAACTCGTGGTACCGTGAAGTACCAGTCACAGCCTTGACGCTGGGAATCTCCGTCTTCGCAATAGCTCCGCTCACAAAAAGGTTAGTTAATCCATCAATCAACCTATTGTTGCGGCAATCTACTAATAGATTATAATGGGAAAGAAAATCATACCCAATAATTGGTTTGGTTACATCTGCGACGACAAATTTCCAGCAATACTCCCTGCGTAGGCCCAAATTCAGCTGTAAATTAATATATCCGTACGTGGATATAACGGAATTATTAGCTACGCTGAGGTCGTAATTAACGCGTACCCGTTTCTCATTTAAATAATTGCGAGGGTAGACGCACAGATCGGAACCCGTATCGACCAGAAATGGTTTTCTTGATTGTAGATCTATGACGAATAAACGGCTGGAAATACTGCAACAATCGCTCGCCGTTACTAGCGACTGGCTTTGGCGTTTTCCAAACATAATCACATGGTTTCATGCAGTGATGAGCTTTGTCTCCAAATTTATGATGGTACCAACATAAACGACGGTTGTCCGCCATTTTGAATGGGCGGCCTCTTGAACGGCTTCTCGAACGGGAGAAACGCCGGTTACGACTCCTATTTGACCTACCGCTGGTACGAGCTTGCCTATCCACCGTAGTGGTTAATTCATCTAGTTTCCGCGTGAGACTGGCTATTTCAGTACGCATTACCTCAAGTAAGCTCCCTGCAGTGGATGAAGTACCCGCGACCTGGGCCACCGGGTTCACCGGTGCGATCTCAAATACCCGGTCCGCCAGCTCAGCTACGGCATCCAGGGGCATGCCAGCCTGGGATGCCACAATCGCCTGCAGGCCGGTTGGCAGTCGGCTGGTCCAGATGGTGCGCAGGAATTCGTCAGGTACACCTCGGCCAGCCAGGCTCTGAAGGTGGCGTAGAAATGCAGACGGCTTGCGGTCCCCAAGCTCTTCATGATTAAGTAGTTGACGCACCTTCTTTTCCTGGGACACTGACAAACGTTTAATTAGCTCGGTTTTAAGTTTCTCATATTTATTACTAGCGGGTGGATTTTCTAATATATCGTCTAGTTGTGCCATGATGGAAGATTCAAGATTACCAACCACGGTAAAATATTTCGTCGCATCGGAAGTAATATTCGACAAAGCAAATTGGGCTTCAACTTGTGCAAACCATACCGCGGGTTTATCTGGCCAAAAAGGAGGAACTCGTACTCTAACCTTAGCGATCTCTGCTGATCCCAACGCTGCAACTAACGCTTCCTTAAATTGTTCGTCCGCCATCTCTGCAATGATTTGCAGAAAAAATGTTGCTCGACCTCAACGTGTAATTCGCGAACGTTCTGGAACCTTCTCTGACGTCACGCGGTCGCGTCTCGGTGTGTTCACGCCAAGCCTTAACGATCGGGGTCACCACTTTTGGAAGCGTGTCGGAGGCGCGAGAAATGATAAGCACGACGAAGATTAAGTAAAAGTATATTGTAGCAAGATTAACAGTCGAAGAGTGAAGAAAGAAATTTAGAATGGAAATGGATGGGTTCACAGAGCAAGAATACAGTTCAGAAATAGATAGCGTTTAGGTAAACTATTAAAATGATACGCAAGTGAAATTATGCGGTAGCGAGCTAAAGCGACGTGGGTTCGCGCTGAGGGCTTCTGGCTGACTGTTCGGCGGTCGCCGCCGACTGCCCGTCGAGCGGGCTGCGGAGGTGGCGCGGCGCGCGGCGTCAGGGGTGAGGGACGCCGACCGGTTTCCGTGGCGGGCTGCGCTCGCGCAAACTGATGTGCGCGCGCCATCACGCTAGCTTGAAGAAAAGGAGTAGGTAGGCTAGCAGGGTAACTGTGGACAAAGTTATGTTATTAATGTGGGTCTGTTGAATTGACGCCACATACTGTTTAATGGTATTTGCAGAACTGTTTTACTGAACGAATATTTGGCTAATGATATTTCTGGGTGGTTTAAAAAAAAATAACCACGAAGGGGATGGCGGGGTCTGTTCGCTCGCTTCGCTCGCTCACTTGACCCCGCCATCCCCTTCTAACCTAACCTGTCCGAGTCGGGGTGCCCAATGACCGGCTACTATTGTAACCATGATAACCACCTGCTATTTCAGGGAAGTGCAATTTAGAGTGCAAGTTAGTATTTTTGATAAACAATTCGTATTTTTGTTTCATAAATCATAAATCCGATGTATGAACCACATTTTTGGTGTGAATTCGATAAAAAGGTCATCTCGTTTTGGATGATTTTTTTAGTTTTTTTTGTAAGACATGTTTTCTAATCAATTGGGATTTTTTGCACAGCATTATTTTTTCTGGTATGCATTAAAATTATACAGATGTGCATTTAAAAATATCCCTTAAAAAACTAGTTGACCCTCGCAACTTCGTCTGCGCCACATTTTTCATTACTGCTCCGCTTCTATTGGTCTAAGCGTGATGATATATAGCCTATAGCCTTCCTCGATAAATGGATAGCCCATTTATCGAACACTGAAAGAATTTTTCAAATCGGGCCAGTAGTTCCTGAGATTAGTATGGAAAACTACAGAAACCATAGAAAAAATGCGACCTGCATTAGTTTGCATAAATATGTGGTCTCTGTCGTTCAAAAAATGAATAAATAAAAGAAAATTGTCCATACATATTTTTATTATATGTTATATCTTTTTTTTATTAATGAAAAAAATACCCCTTAACACAATAATCGATCACTTTCATCAGCTGATTCTAAGTATTCTACATTAAAAAAGGTATTTTCATTGTCAGCTGCATCACTAAAAACGTCTTCGCTACTGCTGTCACTGCTGCTGCTATCTTCGCCTAGGCGAATGACTAATTCATCTATATTTTGATATAGGGTTCTTCCTCGTTCATAATATTCTTTTTCAATGTTTACAATATGACAGCAACAGTTTTTCCATGTTTCAAGTGTAATGCTGTTGAATGCCTCTTCAGCAAGTTGCTTCACATCACGTGACCCAACATTGTATTCTGCCACTTTCTGTTTTACTTGAGCCCAAATGAGCTCTCTAGGATTTAAATCACAGTGATATGGTGGAAGCATCCACCGTCGAGCGCCCCGTGCGGAAACCGAACTGATTCTCTGCTAGATCCGGCCCCACCCTCACCAGGTGCGCGACGAGGCGGTTTGCTATAACTCTTTCAAAGAGCTTGCCCACCTCGTCGAGCAGCACGATGGGCCGGTATGCGGACGGAGAGTCCGCAGGGCGCCCCGGCTTCTTAATGAGTGTTTCCCCGTCTTCCAACGAAGTGGGAACTGGCCCCTCTCCAAGCATGCGCTTAAGAACCCCCTTAGTCGAGGCCCGAGAGCCTCCAAGGCCAGGACCCAGGCTTTCCCAGGTAATCCGTCGGGTCCTGGGGCGGTGTTTCTGGCCTTAAGCCGGTTGACCGCCACTCTTAGGTCTACCTCGGTCACTTCTGGAACGTCGTCGTCGTCGTCGGAATGGTCCGCAACGGGCACCGCAGGTGGCGGAGCCATAGGCGGAGGAGTGTGCTCCCCTCGCGAAGAGAACAGAGCGCTCACCACGTCCTCAACAAGCTGGGGCCGGAGACTCTGCGTCAGCGGGGGGGCCCAGGTGCGGAGCTTATCTCGCACCATTTTATAAGGGCGTCCCCACGGGTCCCCGTTCAGAGACTCCAGCATCTCCTTGCGAGCCAGATCTTTGGCCCGCAGGATCCCCGCTCGGAGGGCGGTCTTCGCCACTCTGTACTCCTCGTATAGCTCCGCCTCCCTGGCCTGCGCATCTGGAGGGCGGATGAGGAGCCTGCGGTGCCTGGTGTACTGGCGCCGTGCAGCAACGCACGCCTCGCGAAGCGCTGCCAGCTCTCGCGACCACCAGTACACCTGGCGGCGGGCGCTTCCTTGCCGGACCCGGGGTATTGCCACGTCACATATGTCGGACATGGTCTCCCGGAACCACTCCGCCTCGTCGTTGATATCAGCAGGCCTGTCCGGTGGTGACACCCAGGCCTGCACGATCGAGGCTTCCAGGAGAAGCTCCCGGTCCAGCGCCCACCGCGGACCACTCGGGGTCTGTCGGACCGACGCGGTCGAGGTCTGGGCGGAGACGTCAAACCGGATATACCGGTGGTCGGAATAGGTCTCCTCCTCCTCTAAGACGCGCCAGTCAATGACACGCTGTGACAGAGCAGGGCTGGCGAACGAAATGTCCACCACCGACTCACCCTGCATACGCACACACGTGGGGACAGTACCCCGGTTTAGGATGACCAGGCCTGTCTTCAGAGCCCAGTCGTCCTCCATCCTGCCCCGCGTGCTCGTGTAACGGGAACCCCAGGCCAAGTGTTTGGCGTTGAAATCCCCGAGAACGAGCACGGGGAGGGAACGATACCCGGCGACGACGTCAACCAACTCCGTAAGGGAGACGTGGAACTCGGCGAGAGTTCGGTTCGGGGAGAAATAGACTCCCACCACGACAATCTCCCCAAACCATGCTGCTACGCAACCCCGTCCTCTTTTGACACTCTCGAGGGACGGAGTACCAGCAGAGGCCGACGAAATTAGGGTCACTGAGCCGTCTAGGTCCTCGACCCAGTTCTCCCTGGGCGGGACAAAGTACGGCTCAGCGACCACGGCGATATTTATCGACCACTGCGCCATGCTCTGGAGCAACAGGTCCTGAGCAGCAGCGCAGTGGTTGATGTTCGCCTGGAGGAGGCGTAATGGGGCCGTTATTGACACTCCATTACAGTCTCCTCCCGAGCCCCCTGTGAAGGCTCAACTGTGGCCGTCGCAGTGGCAGCGGCGGCGGCGGCGGTGGCGGCGGCGGTACCGGCGTTGGTGGCGGCAGAAACTACGACGGTGGTGGTGGCTGCGGCGGAGACGGCGGTGACGGCGGAGATAGCGGAGGGCTTCCTCCTGGCCCCGGCTTTGGCGGGTGGAGCACAGGTCTTGCCTTCAGCCCAGTGATCGGCCGGCTTGCCAGCTGCCGCACATACGACGCAGTGCGGCGCGGCGTTACACGAGCCGGCCCTATGACCGGGCTGACCACAGCGGAAGCAAAGACCGCTGCGGTCCACCTCCGAGGTACACAGAGCTGCACACTCTAACTCAGTGAAAATGACCGTTTCGACTGTTTTACCGACCGATTTCTGTCATTATGCAGTCCTACACTAGCGATATCTCTATGTCATTTTGTAACACACACCGTAAACATGGTTATTAGTACAAAACTTTCAGTGAAGATGGCGCAACTAGTTTTCTAAAGCGAATGATTGTAAATGTTCCAAATTCGTCACAGTATGCGGTAAAGGGAAATATGTGTAAAATAACTTTGTGTACATAGCCTTACTAACCTTTTCAGCTTCTCCTACATGTTCACAATATAAATCGTACATCTTGTCTAAAGTAATGTCTGGCATAAGATATTCGGTCTCGCGCTCACTTCTTCTATAGTGTGATTTATACTTAGGAAGAGAGTTTATATGACATCTTACTTGGGAAACTAATTCATCGCTGCATTTGTTCTTACCTCCACTTTTCGATCCTCTTCTATCTAAACAATCTTGTGACCTCATTTTAGTCAAAGCAGTATTAACTCTCTTTGTAGAAACACCAAGTGTTTTGACAAATAATACTTCGATTTTATCCAATAGATATTATCTAGGGCTGGCTTTTACCTCGGACAAAGGATAAGCATTGCCATACAACGTGGCAATGCTGCCAGCCTTTTGGGTACATTACCAGTGGCCTGCGATGCGGAGGAATTTTTCGACGCCATGTTTTAGATTAGTTTTAGTTGAGTCTTTTTTTAAGTGTGTGTATATAGTTATAGTTGCAATAAATATTCTGTAGTTAAGCTGGCAGCCGACTACAAAACTGTTTAACGCTGCTGGTGATAATTACGTACTTGCAATTTCTCATAGATATTTACGAGAGAATTTTTTCTTCATATTGCTATTAGTCATCCTTCTTTTAACGTCGGCTTCTTTGACGCTTGCTGCGATGTACATATTCTGGGTATTGTAATTTTCTAGTTTGTAAAAAGTCTCAAATATTTTCTGTCGATTGTTTGAATCTATTTTTTCCCAGCACTTCGTTTTACAATTACATTTATAATCAATAAATACTTTCGGTTGGACTTCGATGTTTTTATAGTTGTGAAAAGGCTTATTAGAATGTCTGTTTCTCTTTCTTTCCATCCTAGATAGACCACCATACTTAAATTGTCGGCCTTTCTTTGGTCTTCCTTTCGTAGGTACTTCGTCATTAATACTCACTGTATCATCATCAGAACATGGTATAAACGCTGGTGATTTTGCAGTATTTTCGCCTTCAGAAGCAGACTCTTCTATGATAGTGCGTCTAGACTTACCATTAGGTAGCCTCATTTTCTTGCCACCAGCAACTATTATATCATCACCATAATCTGATGAATCTGATACATAGTCAGGACTTTTAAAAGGGGACAAGTTTGCAAGTAGGTCTAATATCGGCGAGGAATATTCTTCTAAGCGATCTGGCGAAGTTAAGTTATTGCTTAGAGGTGAAGAAAGCTTCTCTAGAGGCTGTGACGTACTAGGTTCTTCACTACCTTGTGCTGTAATAAAAAAAACTTTTATATCTTTACAACAATAACGCGTGGTTCTATAAATATATGGCCACAGTGAAATTATTTAGGTTCTTATAAAGCCGTGTCACCGCTAGGCAGGATATGTCGAGTGATGTATGTCGCCGAAGACATCGAGCGACAACGTTGCCAGAAGGGTAATGAAACATAGGGCGACATAGGGCAAATGTCACCTAGTGTGAACACGGCTTTACGGTTCTTCATAAAGTAGTAACACACACACGCACGCACGCACGTACGTACGTACGCACGCACACACACACACACACACACACACACACACACACACACACACATATCGTTACAATCATAACATTATACATCAGCACACGATACAACGCCGCAGTTCATACGGTGCATTCGTGTGAGCTCGTAGGTAATTTGCTATGCGATTTTGCAGTTATATATGAGAGCCCTTAAGCCCTTGTTCTGCTTTTAATATACCTTGTTTCCAAGGGGAAAATCAGGTGGATCTTTTTTGTATAAGAATTTTAGACCACTTTTACATTAGTATTCTTCAAAAAAAGTAAAAAATGAAATTTGTCGAGTGGTTCCATTTTGCATAAATACGGACAATTTTGAAACGGAAACTTATAGCAAACTGGTTTTACTCAAATACATAGGTACCTGAAACGAGCTTTTAAGACACCAATGCATCTCTCTACTGTATTGCGGGCTGAGACCTGGAGCTTACAAAAATGTTCTTCAGGGGAACCTGGTATTGCGTTTAGCACTGGGGTCATCATGGTCTTCCTCAACGCATAACCACTGTCACCTGGAAGAATAATATCAAAATAATTCATAATAATATTTAATATAAATATAATTAAATATACTTTTTCAATTGGTATTAATAAGGAAGGACATTTCCAGACCCAGCAAAAATATTTCTTCTTCATCATGTTTCTGGTGAAGATAGGGCTGTAATGGGTGATCACGCCATACTGAGGAATCATGGGTTGCCCCAGGCTTACTGGGGTCATTACATCAAATGTTGAGATCTGCATCACATATCTAAAACAATAATTTTCAAATGTAGTTAGTATTTTATGACAGTTAATTCAATTTGATTTCTTTATTTCTATCAACAGTTGGATCATGATTATGTTAACATTAGGTACATTAAATGAAAAATTATTAGGAAATAAGACAAAGTTAATCATATTATTATGTAAGTTTTTTAAATATAGTAGATTAAGATTGATGTATAAATAGATTACATACAATCATCACATTGAGAGAATGATATCCTTTTCTATTAAAATAGCGTTCTTCATGTTGGCTAGGTCTTATAATGGCAACATGGGTGCCATCAATACAGCCAATTACCCCTGGCAACTTAAATTTTCTATAAAAACTGAAATAAAAAAAAAAACAATATTTTTCTTATAGATTTAAATAATAATTATACTAACAATATCTATTAAAGTAACATTTCTTATAAAAAATTACCATCTTTTAATTTCGTCACGGGCTTCCCTTGTCCTGGGAAACTTGACATAACTGGAAAACAAGTTTCTCAGGTTGAGGGCTTTTGTGACTTGCCGGATCGCTCTGGACACAGTGGCCTGTGATACTCCATGGCACCTGCTTTGGCCCACCAGAGTCTGATATGATCCGCTTGCCAAAAAAGCTAGTGTTATAAGAACCTGAAAATCACCCAAATATTTATAGACTACCTCATCATATCAGCCAAAAAACATCCACTGTTGGACTGTCTCCCCCCAGTGGGGGGGTTTGCCAAAAAATGGCATGCTTGGCAGGTGGGTTGGCGATTGCAGTGTAGCTGTAGCAATGTACCTACAGAAAATGCTGCTGCCCATTATCTGGTGTCTCTTAGTCGCCTCTTATGACACCCACAGTGACCCACGGGAAGTGATATAGACTACCTAGTGTCAAATATATAATTATATTTTGCATTATTTAATTCCAATACTAGCTATATCCCACGGTTTCACCCGCACTCTGCTTCTAAGTCATAAAGTGATGTTAAATAGCCTATAACCTTCCTCAAGAATTGGCTATCAAAAAATGGCCCAATTCTTGAAGAATTTGGAATTGACTGGTAGTTCCACAGATTAGCATGTTCAAACATACAAACTCTTCAGCTTTATAAAGTTGATATAGATAAACGGGTTTGACTAACCTTTGCCTGTACACTCAAACCATCTTTCCTTCTCTCCTTCGGAATAAATGTTGATAATTTCATTATCAATTGCCGAGTCAAGTTTTTGGTCAGACGATAGGTTTTTTGAAATTCCCGATCCGAAATACGGAAGGGATCCACAGAAAACCTGTCTCCTTAAAGCTTGACGACGTTCTTGGTCATCAATTTCAGCAGCGAGTGTGTTCAAGCAATATTCAAACATTATTATTTCAAGCATGATCGAAGAGCTTGAAAGACAAATATTAAAAAGAAAACGTTTGTGGATAAGACAGTGGTTACTGCGCAGAGATGAACGGGCCATTCTGCCCTTCTATTAAAAGAACTAGCAACCGAAGATCCAGGAGAATATAGAGTAACTATGAGAATGTCAACGACAAGACACAAATATGAGAAGTGCCATACCAGCTAAAATAAAATTTGAGGTTACTTTGTCATTTTTGGCAACAAGCGTAACAGCGTACAACAAACGTAACGATCCCGCAGATGAGATGCTTTCCAATGTTTCATTGTAAGCAGATATATTATTGTACATCTAGTTCTCGATCGCTAGTTCACTCAAAATATTTTGTATTCTCGTTTGTGCAATCATACTTCTCTCGAATTCTCTTAACTGCACTGCTACGTTCCTTGCAAACACATCGAATCTGCCTTCTTTTTCAGGTACATCCCTATTGACAGCTTCTTGTAATTTTTTTAGTTCTCCAATCGCACGCCATAGAGATATTTTGCTCGCTACTTGTAGGATTATGTTGCTCGCTGCATGTAGATCCGTTAACCTGAAGGTTAAAATTGCATTTCAGTTTCCTGCTACAGAGGATGAATGGAAGAAAATAGAAAGAGGTTTCAATACACGTTGGAACTTTCCAGGGGCTCATGGTGCTATAGATGGCAAGCATATATGTATTCATATTTGATAGATAAACGCGAAATTATGACTAAAGTTTTGTTTTGCATCGAATGGCGCGCAAACATTACTCTGCCACTCGAATGTCAGATTCGTGCACGAGTCATGCTACACATCACGTACTAGGCACTCTAGGCAGTCCGCGGTCTCCATAAAACGTAAACCTCAATGCATGAGAAATACGGTTCTAATTTACTTATTTCGCAGCCCGCCAACCGGCGCGCCGCAGCCAGCCGACCGCGCATGCTCTTTCTCACCTGCACACACGGCGAAAACGAACAGCGCGCCGCGCGTCATGTTTGAGTGTCATGTGCCATGCTTAATTTGGTCGTGTCATGTGTAATGCTACAGTACGCGGTCGGGTTATATGACGCGCAATGCAACAATCGTATTACTTACACAAGTCTAATAGTGAGCGGGACAGCCATCGTTCTGCAGCCACATGTTTTCTTGGACTTCAGGAACGACACCTTCCAGAAGCAAGGGCAAGTCAATTCGCAAAAAACTTACATATCTTTCTGCATTTAATGTTTCTCTTTTTTTTGCTCGTGTGGACGCTCGCTGTCCGTTAATGATTCCGGTCCAAAGGTTTATTTTAAATTTATACTGTGATCTGTCTTGCCTTATGAGATGTGGATTTTCTAGCTGCCAGTTATGCAAATTGTGTAGATTTAAATATCCATCTTTTTTGCAGGATCACTCGTCGGTCCATAGTATTTTATTAAAAAACTGCGGGTCTTCTCTTATTCTGCGTAGCATTACTCTACAAAATGTTACTCTCAAGTGATAATCTCTTGGTAGCAATCAGTGTACCCTTTGATAGTGGTATGGGTACAGTTCATGTCTTTTGAGTACTTGATGTACATATCTAGTTGATATGCCAGTTTTGCGACTTAAGACACGGACCGATGTTGAAGGATCTTCTGTAACTAAATTCTTCTGTAACAAGAAGTCCAATCAGTAGGCAAATTAAACAGAGTCCGGGGTCAGGCAGGTGTAAAGAAATGGCGGAGGTAAACACAGGCAGAATAAAAACAAAACGCATACGACGCACGACAGGAGTGACGAGATCGTACTAAAGCGCAGTACACACACAGAGCGGGTGCGGGCGCGGGTCGTCTACTGCTTCTGCGTTCCATGGACAAATCCCTGTTGCTCTAAACCCGTTGATAATAGTTTGCGGCTTTATGCCTTTTTCTATTGTAACTTTGCCCTGCAGTGGGACACTATGGGCTTATAATAATAATTACAAAGGTCGCATGCTTGTTTGGCATCTCGGTTCCAAACTGCCTTGGAGTCTGGCTCGATGCCCGAATTCCTTTTGACAGGAGATACCCACCTGCTCCATAAATCTGGTAGCACCGCGGAACCCAAAAACTATAGACCGATAACATGTTTGCCAACAGTCTATAAAGTTCTTACATCCATTTTGAGAGCTAAAATTAATAATCACATTAGCAGCAATAACATCATGTCTGCCTCTCAAAATGGGTGTAGGAATGGGTCCCGCGGTACTAAGGAGCTACTCCTCATTGATACGGCCATTAGCCAACAGGTTCAGCGTTCCCGAAAGGATCTGTCGACATGTTGAATAGACTATAAGAAGGCCTATGACTCGGTGCCTCATACATGGCTCATGAGGGTGCTAGAATTGTATAAAATTGATGCAACGCTACGCACCTTCCTGACGTCGTGTATGGGGCAATGGAGGACAGTCCTTCGCTATCCAGGATGTCGAAATATCCAGAGGAATAGCGAACCAGTAAGGATCGAGCGGGGTATTTTTCAGGGCGATAGTTTGGTTTTGCCTAGCCTTGAATCCTCTCAGCACATTGCTGGAGAATTCAATCTCACCTCCTTTACATGGATGATCTGAAACTCTTTGCCCCCAATAATCTGCAACTGATGGAGCTACTGAAGGTAACTGAAACTTTCAGTAGTGCCATCAGCGTGCGGCAAATGTGCGGTCATGCATGTAAAGCGTGGAGAGATTATGGAATCCGTGGGATGTCAACTCTCGGATTCCATAAACCTGAGATCCCTCTCTCCAACTGAAACTTACAAGTATTTGGGTATGTCGGAAGCGTTAGGCATCAGTGTTACTGACATGAAGCATTCGTTGAAGGAGCGCTTCTTTGGTCGCCTGAAGATGGTCTTCAACAGCCTTCTATCGGGCGGAAACAAGGTGCGCGCTTTCAACGGATGGCAAGTATTGATGTACTCTTTCGGCGTACTCAAATGGAGTCAAACGGAACTTGACGCCCTGGATAGGCGGGTCCGTACACTGCTAACGCATATCGAATGCATCACCCACGGCCGTCGGTAATGAGACTATATATCCCGCGAAAGTGTGGAGGTCGAGGCTTTTTAAATGCTAAGACCCTCCACAATCGCGAGATATGCAGTCTCAGGGAACATTTTCTAGCTGTCGACGTGGGTATGCATCGAGATGTAGTGGCGGTGGACAAGGGACTCACCCCGCTCTCCTTGGCAAATGAGAACTGGCACAAACCTGCAGTGCTTGACACCAACGATCGCAGGGCGGTATGGCAGAGTAAGGAACTTCACGGACGTTTTTCCGGGCCCTACACGGGCCCTACGTGGATCAAGTAGCGTCCGTAGCCTGGCTACGTTTTGGTGACCTCTTTGGGGAAACCGAAGGTTTTGTCTGTGCAATTATGGATGAAGTTATCATGACGAAAAACTACCGAAGATTTATTGTGAAGGACGGCACGGTTGACATATGTCGGGCATGTCATCGTCCGGGAGAATCAATTCGCCACATTATCTCTGGTTGTTCTCGTCTTGCTAACGGAGAGTACTTGCATAGACACAACCTTGTAGCCAGGATTATCCATCAGCAACTTGCTCTGAAATACTCTCTTGTGGAATCGGAGGTGCCGTACTACAGGTATGTGCCCGACCCAGTTCTCGATAATGGCAGTATCACATTGTACTGGGATCGGTCCATCATCACTGACAGGACTATTATTGCAAATAAGCCTGATATAGTGGTGGTGGACCGAATCGAGAGGCATGTAATGATTGTAGATATCACCGTTCCGCATGACGAGAACCTCGTGAAAGCCGAGAAAGATAAACAAATAAAATATCTTGACTTGGCTTGCGAGGTTGTCGCCATGTGGGATGTGAATTCGGCAATCATTGTACCGATAGTCGTGTCAGCCAACGGCTTAATAGCCACGAGCCTCGACCAACACCTCAGGAGGCTCTCGTGTTGCGGATTTTGTTCGAAAGAGTTACCGCGGCCCTGGAACGTAAAAGGCACTAGGAGGAGCATGGGTGGGTTTTAGTCAGTAGAAGTCTGACACTCCCTGCTGCTCCACACAGAGCGGGAGGGGTCATTTGATGATTTCCCATCCACAAAAAAAAAAAGGAGGCTCTCGTTAGGCAGCTGGATCAAGGGCTTGATTCAGAAAGCAGTAGTTCTGGACACGGCTCGCATTGTTAGGAGGTTCCTTTCTTTGTAGCCCTGACCGCCAGTAGCTTGGACTCTGTTCCCGATACTGGTGGGATACTATTTTTTATATTTTTATATGTTTTTTTTTAAGCAGTATTTTTTAAGAAATATTTAAAAATGTTTAAAATAAGTAAAGAAAAATGAATAAACAAAATAATAATAATAATAACGATACTTCTATTACAGTCGCGTTCGATTTTCGCTGAGAGCAGTTGTGTTGCATGCGATCGCGCGAATCACAGTACTAAGTGCTTACGCATCAAAATAACGCCGTCAAGTCGGCTGCATCGCAATGACCTAGTTATTGCGTTATGCTGGCGGCTGACGGCGAATATTATTGTTAAGGCGAAGTTAATACTCGTTTAAATCTTACAATGGATTTGAATAAGGATACACTGTGTGATACCAGAGTGAGCTTAAAAACAGAGACGGAACATCTGCTGTACAAGTATTATTGTGAAGAAAAAAATGAGCGTCTGAAGCTCTAACAGAACCTAAATGACTTAAAAAGACAAATAGAAAGCCTCCAGCAACAGCTGAAACTTCAAACAGAAAACACACCGAAATCAGCAACAACCGCCACTGAGATTTCTTCACCGCCTGTTGAATATACAACGGACGAAGAAGAACTCGCTCGAGAAACAGGGTGGATACGACAAAAGAGCAGGAAGAAAAGAAAATTGAACACCTCTCCTGCCCAACATACCCAAAATGAACACGGAAGAGACGTGAATAATGGTAATGAGAAAACCATCAAAACTCCTTTGCCACCACCCATTGTTGTAGATGGTATCCAGAATTACCAAAAATTCTTTGATTTTCTATGTGAGAGTCAATCAGCTGACGCGTTCAGCATCAAAATGATGAATGGAGATACCGTGAAAGTAAATGCCAAAAACGAAGAATCGTACAGAGCAATTTCAAAAGCCCTTTCAGATAACAATTGCCTTTGGCACTCATATGAAAACAAGCAAGAGAGGCCAATAAGAGGTTTGGCAAAAAAATTGCATTCCACATGCATCCCGGAAAGAGTAGTCGAAGACTTGCGCAGCAAAGGCTACAAGATTCTAAAAGCAGTCAACAAATTGAGTTGGAAAACCAAAGAGCCACTCAATATGTTCATGCTGACATTCTCAAATGATGAGGAAACTAATAAAATATTCAACATTAAACACATATTAGGATGTAACGTGGAGATACAACCGTTAAAATCCACAAAACTAGTACCTCAGTGCAAAAGATGCCAGGCATACGGCCATACGCAAAAGTACTGCTCCAAAGAACCGAGGTTCGTAAAATGCACAGGTAAACATCTCACCAAGGTTTGCAGAAAACCAAAAGAAGAGAAGCCAAAATGCGTTCACTGCGGAGCCCAACATCCGGCTAACTACAGGGGATGTATTGTGGCCAAGGAAATACAACAGATACGATTGAAAAAATCGAAAAAAAATAATATGAAAAGCTGCTCTAGTGTCAAGCTTTCGTTTGGAAACAATGTCGTTAAGTAATTCAGAACGACATTTGCATCCCATGTCACATTAGAACGCGTCAGCGGCGGTCTTAGTTTATATACACCTTTACAAAACCTTATGATACGATCATCGTCAGAAATGTCACCAATAATTAAGGAAAGTGCAGCTCTATGACTATTAATTGTCCCATACTGGGCACCATCATTAAATATCTGTGTAAGAAAATCTAAAATGATTGGAATGGATGGTTGGTACATATCAATTAAACTTGCAGAACAAAAATTATACCAACGTTTGAGGCAAACGTCGTATTGTTTGTAAGTGTTGTCTGAGAGCGAAGCGAGCACGATGTCTAAGGCTGAAGCCGAGATGCATCGCTGCTGCATGGCCGTACGGACAACACTCCGGCAACCAGGGTAACGATAGCTTGGATGTTTCGGTTGCTGGAATTTGGAATAATGACTCGTTAGAGTCTAATTTTATCAAATTGGAGATAAGTAATCGCTGAAATAATGGATACCATGGTTGTGTAGGCCAATCGGGAACAACCATGATACCTTCAGCATTATCTGCTATATCTTTCCTTAAAGCCTTTAGAATAATTGCTACTGGCGGGAAAGCATAAAACAGATGGTTGGACCAATTTATGGTGAAAGCGTCAATCGCAAATGCCCCTGGGTCTTTGTGCCAAGAGACATATGTTTCACATTTTTTGTTAATGCGAGTAGCAAATAAATCAACTTGGGGAACTACCAATAAATGATCTATTAATTTTTGATAACCGGTGTGAGACAGTACCCACTCTATGTCTGGATGGGTTCGTCGGGATTCCCTATCAGCAATAACGTTTTCTGATGATTTTATATAGGAAGCAAATATGATAATTTTACGGTCTTCACACCAATACCATATATCTTTTGTGATTTTGGTAAGATGAGGGTATTGTATACCTCCCATGCGATTAATATAGCTCACAGCAGTGGTGTTGTCAATTCTTAGTAACATTTGGCAATTCTTATAATTCTTAGCAAATATTTTGAGTGCAAAATAGGCTGCTAGGAGCTCAAGGTTATTTATATGCAGCGTAGCCTCCTTGTTAGACCACCTACCACTGGCTGTTTGCCCATAACAAGCGGCACCCCACCCCGTTGTTGAGGCGTCGAAATTTCTAACAAGTAAGTGTCAGTCCTAATCCTATGTACGGAATGATCTATAGCCTTAGACCACCAGTTTATATCTGGTAATAATGACGGCGGTATTGTCATGAGTCTTTCGTAATCGTCGTCATTTCGCAAGTTAAGAAACTTGCAGCGTTCAAGATCCTTTGTATATAACCACCCTGGCAGGACAGGCAGACACTAACAAACCTATTAACTGAGCGAATTTCCTAATCTTACAACGTTTCAATCTTTTAAAATTTTGTGGCTCTGTTTTGATTTTAATTCTCTTCTCAGAGGGTAGACTTAATTCCCATTTATGAGTGTCTATTACGTAACCTAAATATTTACAAGACTTTGTGGGTATTTTATTACTTTTCCTCGTTAATAACAAAACCTAGTGCTTGTAGTAGCATCTAAGTGGTCTCAATGTTTTGCAAACATTCATGGTAGCTATATCCAGCAAGAAAGAAATCGTCTAAATAAATAGATGATATAAACCCACACGATCGTAACAACTTAATCACAGGTTTCATCAATTTCGTAAATGAGTGGAGACGTACGGATACCGAAGGGCAGGACGTTAAATTCATATAACTTTTCATCAATAATGAACCGAAGGTATCTCCTTGAATCGGGATGAATATTGATAAGAAGATATGCATCTTTTAAATCTAATGTTGCGATGTAACAGTCTCGTGATACAAGTTTCAGCGCAGTACGTATGTCCTCTGATTTAAAATGTTCTGAATTTATGAAGGTATTTAAATTTTTTAAATTAAGAATAAATCTCTTCTTGCCATTTGGTTTCGGTACTAAAAACACACGTGACACATATTGATCAGAACATGGTTTAGCTTCGGATATGGCGCCAATGGATAATAGGTTATTAATTATGTTTATTAACTGAGCCTTTTCGAGGTCAGAAAAAATATTTGGTGTTGGTGCACAACGTTGGTGTACCGGATGATTAAACTTAATTTTGTAACCATCTATCCATGACAATACAGTACGGTCTTTAGTTAATAACGACCATTGTTTATGAAAGTGGGCAAGTCTGCCCGCGTAACGTACCGGATCTATTGAGGGCGGTTCCGCTTGGGTCGTTGCGAGAATGCTTGCAACGAGTTCCAGTGCAGTTGCGCGTTCCGAGCAGCAGGTGGAGGTTGCTGCGGCGGCGGACCCCTCACCTGCCTGCGAGCTAGGATCCTCGCCTTCCAGTTTAAATGCCTGTGGTTGTACGTTTTATTCGCAGAAGTCGAAGCTTTAGGTTTGGTTGTTTCTGTTTTCATTTCAGAGCTAGATTTTGAGACAGCCTTCGCTGTTCTGAGGGTATCAGCGAGATCATTTCCAAAGAGGAACTTGTCGATCTTTGTGGTATCCAGCTGGTCTTTCAACTCTTTTTTGAGTGAATACAGTGCAAAATTACGCCTAGCTTGAGATTCTGAATGTTGAATATCACAATAATATTCGACCAACATCCATGAGGTCTTTTATCAGAACATGGTTTCTCTCTCTGGCGTCAAGCTGTTCGGATATGATCTTGCTCAAGAATGAAATCCCTGCAGCCAATTGCTTTTGTCTGGATTCTATGGCTTTGTCTCTTTTATGGACCTGATCGGTTGTAGCGGCTTTAATTTCTGCATTCAGGAGTGGTGCAGCTATTGTAGTGCAGTTTCCTGGCACCAAGAACTTACTCACAAGATCTTTACGAACATCTTTGTCCAGACCGGATGTTGCGATATGAGCAAATCTGGATGCAACATCCTTGTTTATATCCGGTCCATATTCAACCGTTACTGACGGATCTGCTCCCAATATGTCCAGGATTTCAGTATTGCAACCTTCGTGGTCGTTTGGGATGATCACATCTTTTGCCGGGGCAGACACGGCTATCATTGGTGATACATCATCATTCACCACTGGTGGGTCTACAATGATGGTGTCTACATGCTCGTCAGGGTTTGTCGTTGCTTCCTGGTCTGTGAAGAGAGGGTAGCAATCAGACTATTTGTTACGAATATGCATACCTACATGGAAATGCAAACGCTGCAGATTGGAACAATCGGCAAATCACGATATAGTGTGATTATCAAATGCGGTGATGTAGTCCCATAGACTAATCTGATGCATAAAGTAGGTAGATCAATTACGAGCAAACACCCCATATTTATTATTATAAGCGGCGATACAGTCCCTCAGACTAATCTGATGCATAAAACGGATATACCTACATGCAATTAACTTTTGCTTATTTTAATTATGCGGCGATGTAGTCCCACAGACTAATCTGAAGCATAGTAGATAGGTCAGTTACGAGCAGACTCCATAGTTATGATTATAAGCGGCGATATAGTCCCACAGACTAATCTGATGCATAAAAGGTGGGTAGTCTTCATCGTTTTACTCCCTTTAATTACGTATAGATAAGTATATGCGGCGATATAGTCTTGCAGACTAATCTGTTGCATTAACGTGATCGTCAGTAATCAGGGCAATTGTTTAAGGAGTAGGTGATATAACCGTAGTTAGAATTCCAATATCCACTTAATAATTTGCAATATGTAGGTACTTACTGTCTGGGTTCTCGGGCGGCGCCGGCGCGGGTGAAGAAGCCCTCGATGAGCATGAGGACGAACTTGAAGACTGGCTCGAAGATGATGACGAACTTAACCGAAAACAATTACGTCTATCGCGGCGTGAACGTTCTATTTCTTTTTCTAATTTTCTTAATTTTTTTGCAATGAATTTAAAATTATTTTCGTTAGCGCGTTTAGGCATTATAACTTATATAATTATTAGGTATGTGTAACTATAAGCTTGCGAAGTGGTTGAGCACTGAAAAGCGAATGAAGCTCGACCATCTGGATGCTATGCAGGTAGGCAAGCATTAGGGTAATAAATTGTGTTGCCATAGTGGGTATAACAAATACCCTCTAAACTATAGTGCTGAAGTGGTAACACCTAAGCGTTACTACATTGTGTTCAATAATACTTCTCTCTTACTAATCTTGAGGACGAAGCACGAGTATAATATCAGATCTGCTTACAGTAGCTGCATGTATTAGTGATCCTACTGCTTCTCTGTAAGGATATTTTTTCTTCAGAACATCATCAGCCTTCTGCAACTTTACATTTGGATCAGCAGGAACACAGTTAGTCATGCATGTTGAATTTCCTCAACAATTGATCAATGTATTTTTACTGATGTACAAAAATACAGTTTTCATTCTTTTCAATTTGCATACCAATAAAATTGGTTAGTACAGGACATACTTTTATTTCAAAGTTTGTTTTTAGATCGTTAATTACTTCCATCATGGTGGATTTATCTTTACGAAGCATAAGTCCATCCTCAACATAGAGACACAGATAACATTTCAAACCATTTATTGTTCCAATACCAACACAGTGATCTGCTTTACTTTTCACAAAGCCAAATTTATTAAGGACTGAACTAAATTTTGTGTTCCAACACCTGGGTGCCTATTTTAGACCATATAGTTATTTAACAAGTTTACATACCATGTTAGGCTTGCAGTCTAGTCCCTCAGGTACTGTCATCAATATGTTTTCCTTCAATTCACCATATAGGAAAGCAGTGGTTACATCAAATTGGATTATTTCTAAGTTCTCTTGAGCTGAAATGGATAATAATAACCTAATGGAGTCGTACCTCACTGTTGGTGAGAATGTCTCATCAAAGTCAATTCCTTCTTTCTGTGCATAACCTTCAGCACACAATCGGGCTTTGTAACGAAGACCTGTGGGTTCGTCTTTTATCCGGAAAACCCATTTGCTTCCAATTGGCTTGGCATTCTGAGCTTTTTTTTTTTTTTTTTTTTTTTATAGGATGGGAAATCATCAAATGACCCCTCCCGCTCTGGGTGGAGCGGCAGGGAGTGTCAGACTTTTACTGACTAAAACCCACCCTTAGTCCTCCTAGTGCCTTTCTTCCCAGGGCCGCGGTAACTCTTTCGAACAATTCCGCAACCCTGGCAGGCTCTGGCCCTGGCGGGCCCCGTCTCCGTTGCTGACTGCTCGTTGCTGACGGCGCGTTTGGAGTGAACGCGCCGTCGACTCTGGCCTGACCTGATCGGACAGCGAGCTACCCATTGCTCGCTGTCCGCAGGCGTCAGTCACTGCGCCTTGCCCAGGAGCGTCAGTTCCTGAGAGGCGCAGCGACTGAAGTTCGTCTGGAGGAGGCGAAATGGGGCCATTACTGGCACTCCATTTCGGCCCCCTCCCGAGCAGTGGCAGCGGCGGCGACGGTGGCGGCGGCTGCGGCGGAAGCGACGGCGGCGGCGGCGGCGGTGGAGGAGGGTTTTCTCCTCGACCCGGCCCTGGCGGGTGGACCGCAGGCTTTGCCCCCAGCCCAGTGATCGGCCGGCTTGCCAGCTGCCGCACATGCGAAGCAGTGCGGCGCGGCGTCGCACGAGCCGGCCCTGTGACCGGGCTGACCACAGCGGAAGCAGTGGTCACTGCGGTCCACCTCCGAGGTGCAGCGTACTCCCACGTGGTTGCCAACTTGGCAACGGAAGCACCTCAGAGGTCTGGGCTCCAGCAGTTTTACCTGCGCGGAGACCCAGCCCACCAAAAGCCTTCGGCCCTCCGAGACTTTCTTGGCCGCCGACACGGGGCAGCTCACCACTATGGTTCGCATGCCCGTGTTGTCAGGACGGATGGTGCCCGCCTTCACCTCCTCTGCAGAGCACCCCCCCGTCCTGACGACGGCGGCCAACACCTCCTCCTCCGTGACGGAGTCGTCCAGGCCCAAGATGCGCATATCTATGCACTTCGTGGGCCTGGACACCCGGACGTCATCCGCGCCCAAGGACGCCCTAAGCCTTTCGGCTAGAGCGTCCGCGGCCGGACCGCTGCCTGCTCCAGGGATCTCGAGCATCCTGGCCCCGGTCATGGTGACCCTGAGCCGGAGACCCCCGACGATGCCAAGCTCACCGAGGTTGATGGCCTCCTTGGCCTTGGTGAGCGTATTGGCATACGTCACGCCCCTCTTCACCGCGTCCGGCTGCAGCGTTAAGACTACAGCCGCGGTCTTCGGGGCGCGGAGCGCAGCCGCGACGCCTCGCGCTCGCTGCCGCCGCCTTCTTTCCCGCCTCTTTGCCGCCCTGGCTGCCTTTCCCGCCTTCTTCTTCTCCCCGGCAACTTGCCATTCGGCTTGAGCCGGGGGAGGAGCTGAAGGCGAGGAAGCCGGGGGGAGCCGCTGCTCAGACGGCGCAGGAGCCTTCGCCGTCCGCGCAGCAACCCCACCCTTCCTCTTCCTTCCCGGGGCCGGGTCCGGTTTTCCCGACACCGGCTTCGCGGGTGCCGGCCCGGACCCTTTGTCCTGGCCGGACGACCCCGGTGTGGCAGCCACGGCGGCCGCGTACGACGCCGCCTTCCGGCCTGGAGCCTTCTCACTCGTCGCTAACGGGGGGCGCAGGACGATGCCCTCCAGGACGGAAAACCGCGCCTGGAAGGCAGCCATCTCCTGCCGCACCAGGTCCAGCACCTGGCCCTCCTGCGGCACGGGCTGGCTGTTCTCCCTGCTTCCCCCTTTAGGCGCCCTCTGTGGGCCGGCTCCCTGGAGCCTGGCCAGGTCTGCTCGGAGCCCCGCATTCTCCCTCTGGAGGCGCTCCGTGGCGGCAGCCAAGCGGGCGACCTCCGCCCGCAGCTTGGACATCTCGTCCCGCGGAGGCCCCCCTGGGTTACCCTCCGCTGCCGCCAGAATGGAGGCCATCGCCTCGCTTATGGCCTTGTTCTTGGAGGACAACTTCCTCTTCAAGGCCACATCGCGAAGCGCGGCCTCTACAACCTCCGCAAACCCGGCCCTCCGAACACGCTCCTGTCCGGAGTCATCCGGCCCACCGCCGGAGGACTCCGAACCAGGAGCCCTGCGACCGCCCTCTACGGGGGGTCGTCCGTCAGCGACGAGCTCCCCGGCTCGCTGACCAGCCACCTTGGAGGCGGGCAGTCTCCCCTTGCCTCCCTCTCGGCCCTTGCCCCGCCTGCTGGTGGGGATCTTTCGAGCCGAGGCTACCTCCTCGCTGCCGGACGACCCCCGGTCCTCCTCTGATCTGGGCCGCTTGCGGAAGGACCTGGGGTCCTCCGCAGCAGCCCCCGCCCCCTCGGGTACAGGGCTCGCCGAGCTAACGGTCGCCAGGTCGTCGGAGTCCAACTCGGACTCCGACTCTACACCCGTGCGACGCTCAAGCGAGCCCTCCTCCCAGTGCAGCGCGCCTTCGCCCGCGCTCTGCCCGGCCGACTCTTCGTCGGGCGAGCTGACATCGAACCCGATCAGGTCCTGAAAGGATAATTCGGATCGGGGGCCTCCTCGGCCACTGTTGCCCTTGGCAAACGGAAAATAGAGAGCACTGTTGCCCCCCCCAGAATACGAGGGGCTTGACGCACGAGGCGTGGCGGATTCCCGGGCTGCTATGCAGTCCGGACCGCCCTGGGGTATATCTTCTCTTGCAGTGTCTCTATTCATTGTTTCCTTTTTGAGGGTGCGGTCCCTATCTCCCCTCCTCTCCCCCTCTCTCTCAGTGCTTGCTCGCTGCCCTCACAGTCACGTCTGATGATCAGACGCGTACCAGAGAGCAGCGAGCAAGCCAATGAGACGCACACCGTCCGAGGACCCGAACACTGCTCAAGTCTCCGAACGGTGTGCCCCTCTTGTGTCTCTCTTGGTCTGGTCTCTCACTTGGGACCTTCCGGCATGAGTGGCTCTACCGGCAAAGCCCCCAAGATCATTGAGACACGCAAGCCCCACCACGACGACAACGTGGAGACACGGTTGGTGGGGGCATTCTGAGCTTTCGCTACCAATATCCAAGTTCCATTTTTCTGATGAGATTCCAGTTCTTTCTCTATTGATATTTTCCATTTTTCAAAATCAGCTGATGTTATAGCCTCATTGTATTTCAATGGTACAAGAGTATCTTCACTGCAGCACAGGTAACCTTTTCCCTGATTATCTTTATACTTAGAAAATTTGTCTTTATTTCTAGGTCTCAGAGTTATATTTGATGGAGATGGTGTTCTAATGTTCTCACTTGGTAAGTATTCACTGTCTGTACTGTTATCTGGTTCAGAGAAATAGTCAGTGTTTGTGGATTGTAATGTGTCATTATTAGCGTAAAAGCTCTCTGATGTATGCTTGTCAATTGGTACAGATGATGAGTCACACATTGAGCTGTCTTGTATCAAGTCCACCGGAACATAGTTTCTTTTAACTGTAGATTCTATGAAAACTGCGTCTCTACTCTTTATTATTGTTCTGGAACCAGTCATTACAAATCTATATCCTTTTGTATTATCACAATAACCAATGAATATTGCTTTCTGTGCTTTTGCATCCCATTTTCTTCTCTTTTGTTTTGGGAGATGGATCATTGCTTCGCATCCAAATACTTTTAAATGTTTGACAGATGGTTTCTGCCCGGACCACATCTCTTCTGGTGTTTTGTATTTAAGTAATCTTGTTGGAGTTCGGTTGATGAGATAGGCAGCGGAGTGAATTGCTTCAGCCCAGTACTGTTTAGGTAGACCGGCGTTAAGCAACAGACACTTAGTTTTCTCCACCAATGTTCTGTTCATTCGCTCAGCAACTCCATTTTGTTCGGGAGTGTACGGGGTGGTGGTTTGGTGAGCTATACCAGCACTTTTAAGGAACTCAGAAAAGTCATAGTTAACATACTCAAGGCCATTGTCAGAGCGAAGACACTTTATGTTGCATACTAGTTGTTTCTCCACTTGACTTTTAAATTCTTTGAATTTATCTAGAGCATCAGATTTCTTCAGCAAAAGATAAACAAAAACTTTCTTTGAGTAGTCATCAATTAGACTCATAAAATATTTTGCACCACCTAGCGAACTCGTCTCCATCGGACCACAGATGTCGGAATGCACCAGTTCAAGTAACTTTGAGGATTGAGTTACACTTTGTTTCAAAGGTAAGCGTGTTTGTTTACCTTGCAAGCATGTTACACATGTTAATTTATCACTTTTCTTTGTAAGTTTTGCACCTTCAGTGTAATCTGCTAATTTTTCCAGATCTTGAAAATTTAAATGGCCCATGCGTTGATGCCAGAGGTATGTATCTTGCTCATCAACATCAGATATGTATGCATGTTCACTTTTCACATCCAGCCTGTACATATTGTTGACTAAGCTTGCCGTTGCAACAACCACATTGTTTTTGTTTAATAACAGACAGCCTTTACTGTTAAATTTTACTTGACCTCCATTTTTTATGATCTGGCTGACTGACAACAGATTGGTTGCCAGCTCTACATACAATACATTTTGAAACAGAATTTTATTGTACTGACCTATTATTGCACACTTCTAAAATCAACTGTCCAGTACTATGAACTGATAATAATTTGTCATTTGCTACCTTGATTGTCTTGATAAGTGGAACTGTCTCATCTTGCAATAAATTCTTATATTTGGTCATGTGCACTGTTCAACCGTGAACATAACCATCATAGTTACACGCGCCAACAACAGCATCACAGCGTCAGCATTAAGAGCGACATACATTCGTTCCACGCGCCGGCAACACCAGCACACCGTCAGCGCTAAGAAGTGGCCTACTGAGATCTTCGCTGCATCGGCTCGATACACGCACAACACACAAGTAAACACCTATCAATGTGTATTTACCACAAAACATGTATAAAATTAAGTTAATTAATTGTAATAAATTAGTCATCAAGCTGGAGTCGAGTGTGATTCATCTCCTATACCTCCTCTTACTGTGGCCAAGACACCTTTAGCCATCATCGGTCCTATGAGTCTGTGGGATCGGCAGTAAGAAAACCATTTCCTGTGTACATTGCACGACGTACACAAACCCCTATTCCTACCCAAGTTCCGTCTGTTACCGTAGGTCACCTTGTAACAGACTTCCCTCTCGCAAGCCAACGTAACTTACGTTTGGTATGGTTTGTATGGTAGGCTAGGGCATTAGGATAACTTAACTAGGGTGCTAGGTAGGTAATTACTATAGGACTAGGATAGATAGGGTGCTAGGTAGTTACTGAAGGGCTAGGTTTATAGTCAGTAGGGTCTTAGGTTCCAACCAGACCCGATTGTCTCAAACGTAGCCACATCGTACGCACTTGGAATAACGGCCGTTCTAAGCTGTAAGTCCCGGTGCGTACATTTGGTCCTTCGAGCGATTTTAGGAAACCAGAGTAATTTGTGTAATCGGTACTTTAACATTGTAACGTTTATATAAAAACAATAAAACAAATATAAAACGTTCTTCTTTTTGTCCTACACCAATATTGGCTGAGTAACGTTCAGACGTACTTCAAACTAGCGTACTCAACAAGCGCTCGGTTGTTGTATGTAGATGAACAAACATACTTATACGCCACTTGTACGATAGCGGATCGGGAATCGGGACCACAACAAACGGGTTCACCGATATTTTTGAGAAGTCGCACGTATATTACCAAACGGCAATTAGTTAACGTTCTAAACAAAAAGAACTAGTAGGGACTGAAAGATGGACATACAAGAGATAAACGAAGCTATAAGAAGCCAAGAAGCAGATTACAATGAACTAAGACAAATATTCACCAACATCAAGAAAGACTCAGCATCAAGGAAAACTCTGAAATATATCACGGAGAGAAGAACGCGACTCACAGAAATCTTTACTAGAACATCCAAAAACCATTCACGACTACAAGACCAAGATGTGTTGTGTGATCACAAATACATCACTACCAACTACTTTACTACTATCAATACACTGTATACGCAGGCTATTGAATACCTGTTGAAGTGTGAGAAAAGACTACAGGTGGTAAACCAACTGTATGAGCCAGAAGATATACAACCCGAAGAGGAAGAAGGCGTTAGCTCACCCAAACTATTTATTCAACTATTTCGGATTAATCAGATACAGAAGAAGTTACAGTCGGCAACTCAATCGATTACTGAAGAGAAAGCAAGTTGGTACTTGGAATCTTTAATGACTGCTTTACAAAAACAGTGGCAAGAAATTGAAGAAACACATGTACTCATTCTAATGGAAGATAGTAACGTTGGAACACAGCTATTTTCAAGAGAATATGTTTGAGAGAACGCAAACGGAATTCGACCTTGTAATGGAAAAATTATTGGGAATAATAGGTCAAAAAACAACGCATAACAATCATAAAACCTCGGTCAAGTTACCACAAATAATAATTCCAATATTCAGTGGTAGTTATGAGTCATGGAATTCCTTTTATGATTTATTCTTGAAAATAGTACACGAAGACAAATCGTTAAGTGACACAGAAAAAATGCAGTACTTAAAAACGCATGTGCGAGGTGACGCCGCCAAGCTGATCAAGCATTTAACAGTTTGTGACGCTAATTACATAACTGCATGGAATCTGTTGACAAGACGATACAAAAACGAAAGAATAATCATTATTAAGCATATTGATAATATTCTGAGCATGACGAAAATAAAGAAAAGTAACGCCTCGAACTTAAAAAATCTCCATGATACAGTCAACGAAAACCTGGAAGCACTGAAAAGTCAAAACATCAACATTTCAACTTGGGACCCTATTTTAACAAGAATACTTAGTAGAATATGGGACTCAGAAACTGATGAAAAATATGAACATCAATTGCTAGAGCCGAACAAAGTACAAGAATTTTCGACAATGATGCAATTCTTAGAAAAAAGGTTCAAGTGTCTGGAAACTTCAAACACTCTGAGGGAAGAGTCGTTTGCTCACAGATCGCGCCATGAGTCATCAAATTCAACTGCCAAACAAGTGGACCAACGTGTATGCTGGTTTTGCCAAAGTCGCGAACACAGCATTTACCAATGTGCTGGTTTTAAAACGCTATCAGTGCAAGAACGCAATAACATCGTAAACGAAAAACAGAAGTGCAAGAATTGTCTAACTCATGAAGCGTCGGTAAAATGTCACAGCGAAAAAAGTTGTGGATACTGTGGGAAAAGAGGTCACCATTCCTATTTACACCATCACAACAATAATACTACTACAAGACACGCAAAAAGTGAGTCAAAAAAGGAAAACTTGTCAACTCCGTCTACAAGTAAATCCATGACGAAAACTGTGTCTAACATGTCTACTATTAACAAAACTAATATACCAAAAACTACACTACTAGCGACGGCCATAATAAAAACTCACTCGTCGGACGGGACACCACATTTACTAAGAGTTCTATGCGATCAAGGGTCAGAGGCATCATTCTGCACAGAAGAGGTTGCCCAAATATTGGCATTCCCACGTGTTAAAATACATACCGAAGTGATCGGGATTGCTGACGAAAAACCTAAAACATCGAAAAACTCTATCAATGTCTTACTACAGCCCAGATATCCGAGCGAATATAGGTTACCAGTCACACTTATAATACTACCAAAACTAACTGGCTGTTTACCAGAGAAAAATTTACCAGAACTAAAATCGGATTGTTTACAAAATAAACTGTTTGCCGATCCTACATACTACAAAAGAGGACCCATAGATATAATATTGGGGGCTCAAGAATATAGTAACTTACTACTAAACGGACTACACAAGATGCAAGACGGAATAATCGCTCAAAATACAGAGTTTGGGTGGATATTATCCGGTATTTGCGGCGATACCACCAATACTAATACAGTTATCAGTATGATGACACGGACTACAGAAGTTCAGCAACTAAACAAGTTTTGGGAATTAGAAGAAATTCCTGAAAAATACCAAGTATCAGACGAGGATCAGGCTTGTGAAAACTATTACAAAACAACTACTATAAGAAATCCAGATGGAACATACTCAGTGAAACTCCCATTCAAGAATCACAGCGTAGATTACGGGAATTCACGCAAAAAAGCTATTGCAAGACTTCTACAATTAGAACGGAAGTTCGACAAAGATGAAAATTTACGGAAAAAATACCAAGAGTTTCTCAATGAGTACTTAGAAATGGGTCACATGAGGAAAGTGACTAGTACTGACTATTACCAAGGTAAATACTATATACCACATCAACCAGTTATTAGGGAAGATTCACTAACTACTAAGCTACGAGTAGTATTTGATGCCTCGAGCAAGTCAAGTACTAACATAAGCCTAAACGATAATATGTTTACGGGACCAAGACTACAGCAGGATTTAGCAGTTATACTGTCACGTTGGCGTAAACACAAAATAGCATTTATGGCGGACATCGAAAAAATGTACCGATACATAAAAGTTAACGAAGAAGACTTCACATACCAGCGAATAGTATGGAGGAATTCACCGATACATATGATCGACGAATACGAATTAACTACTGTGACGTACGGAACTGCAGCTGCCCCATATTTAGCGATTAAGACGCTACAACAACTCGCTGTTGATGAAAAAGCAAACTACCCAATAGCCAGCCAAATAACTCTCCAGGACTTCTACGTGGACGATATTTTGTCAGGAGGTACTAATGTTGAGTCAGCAAAAATGTTGCAAGAAAACTTAATAAATATGCTGCGAAAAGGCGGATTTAAGTTACGAAAATGGTCGTCTAACAGTGCTGACTTGTTAGAAAACATACCTAATGAAAGCCAAGACGACCAAGTGACGAAAATACCGCTAGATGAAACTAGAAAATCCTTAGGGGTATTATGGTCACCATTAGAGGATAGTTTTTGTTTTCAGATTACTATTAATCAAAATGAAAAACCAACAAAACGATTTATTTTATCGGAAATCGCTAAGATATTTGATCCTCTGGGATGGTTAGCACCTGTTATCATAAATATGAAACTCATGATTCAAGAACTTTGGACAAATGGCACAGAGTGGGATCAACCCGTAGAGGAAACTATTAAAACAAGGTGGATTGAACTACAAAATCAACTAAAGACTATTGAGAAGATTTCCATCCCAAGATGGTGTCATTTTTCAAACAAATCGAGAGTCGAGCTGCATGGATTCAGTGATGCTTCTGAAAAAGCCTACGGTGCAGTGATATACTGTCGGATACAGAATTATAACACATTTAACGTTACCCTTTTACAAGCTAAGTCAAAGGTAGCGCCGAAAAAACAAAAAACTACATTGCCAAAATTGGAGTTATGTGCCGCAGTATTATTAACCCAACTAATGGAAAAAGTTATTACTGGAATGGAAATGAAAATTGCAAATATCTATTGTTGGACTGACTCAATGATTACTCTCGGTTGGATCAAAGGTGAAGCTGAGCGATGGAAGACGTTCGTCGCTAATAGAGTATCTGAAATACAAAGAATACTACCACAAGCGAAATGGAATTATGTAAATACATTACAAAATCCAGCTGACCTAATTACAAGAGGTATTGCGCCAAATAAATTACAAAACTTATCACAATGGTGGAATGGACCAGAGTGGTTAAAAAGTGATAACATGCCTAGTACCAAAACTGTACCAGAGATATGTGAGGAGATTAAACGATGTTATCATATAACTATTATACCGAAAAACGAAATCTGCACAAGATTTTCAAGCTTTCAAAGGATGATACGAGTATTATCATATTGCTACAGATTCGTAAACAAACAAGAATACAAAAAACCATTAAGTTGTAAGGAAATTAATGCAACAACAAAGAAAGTTCTCTACTTAGTTCAACAAGAAGAATTTGCTGAGGAGTACAAAACCATTAAAGCCGGACAATCATTGAAGAAAGGGAACAGGTTGTCATGCCTCGATCCGTTCATTGATAATGAGGGCTTACTGCGAGTAGGAGGAAGACTTCAAAACTCCAGTCTACCATATGATCAAAAACACCCAATTCTGTTACCTCATGACCACCATGTAACATTAATCATAATTCGTGATGCTCATTTAACCACATTACATGGAGGCAATAGTATGACCTTAGCCTACATAAGACAGAAATATTGGATACTTGGAGGAAAGCGAACAGTGAAAAGTAGCATTAGAAAATGTGTAAAGTGTACTAGATACAGATCAACCACCGCCTCACAAAAAATGGGCTCATTACCAAAACCAAGAGTGACGGAATCATACCCATTCAGTCACACAGGAGTAGATTATGCTGGACCAATATCAGTGAGAACAATGAAAGGAAGGGGTCATAAATCTTACAAAGGCTACATTGCGATATTTGTATGCCTATCCACGAAAGCGGTACATTTGGAGCTGGTAGGCGACTTATCAGCAGAAACGTTCATAGCCGCTCTACGGAGGTTTATGGCACGTAGAGGTCCAGTATCACACATGTATAGTGACAACGCGACGAATTTCGTAGGCACTGCCAATTACTTGTATAAAGAAATGTTAGACATAACCCAGTCTGACGACTTTCAAAACACGTTGACCAATATCGGAACACAATGGCACTTTATTCCTCCATCATCCCCTCACTTCGGAGGGATTTGGGAAGCAGGAGTAAAATCTATGAAACACCATTTGCGTAGAGTGATAGGAGAGCAGACACTAACTTATGAAGAAATGAGCACGTTTTTACACCAAACTGAAGCGTGCTTAAACTCAAGACCTTTATGTGCACTAAGTGAAGATATAAACGATAATATCGTGTTAACACCAAGTCATTTCTTAATAGGAAGAGAAGCAGTAGGGGTACCAGACCCGCTATCGGAAACGAATACAGATCACATAAACAGGTGGAAACAGATCCAAAAAATGAAAAAGGATTTCTGGAATAGCTGGACTAAAGACTATTTACACCAACTTCAACAAAGATACAAGTGGAAAACTAATCAAGAAAACTTGTCGGTTGGAACTCTAGTAATTATAAAAGATGAAAAAGTTTCTCCCAGCAAATGGCCACTTGCAAAAATAAAGGAAATATATACGGGTAACGACGACTTATCCCGAGTAGTAACACTTCAAAAATCGTCAGGAATATCTCAAAAACGATCAATCCACACATTAATACCATTGCCAATCGAATCAATCGAAACAAATATGTGTAGTAGTAGTAATGAACCTATACATGCAATACAGACAAATACGGCTACAATCCTAAGAAATAACAAAACTAATCAACCCAAACGATGTAATAAAATATCCAAATGGTTCACATGGCTGTTCATAATTTTACAAATATTGGGTTCAGCAAAATCGACTACAACGACATACTCTTTAAAGCCGGTACCACCGGGATTTTATGTTGAACAAATAGGAACAGCAAGCATTGACAGAGGAATATTTAGGATAGAAATAAATTATGAAAAACAACACCTAGAGCAAGACTTTGTCAAAATAAAAACAATGACGTCACAATTCAGTCAACTATGCACAAATGCAGAACAAATAACAGCTTCCGGATTTTGCAAACAATTACACCATCATTTGTTAGAAGAAGAATCAAAATTTGAGCGGACTAAAGAATATTTGACAGAAGTGAACCAAACTAGGAAGAAAAGGGGAATATTGGGCCAGTTACTAACTTCTATCTTCGGAGTGAATGATGAGGCATACCGAGATATAGACTCATTAAATTTAAACCAAAAAAAGTTAATTGAAGCTGCCAACCATCAAACCAAATTTATGATATCAACAATCTCACAAGTCAACAAAACTGAAGAAAGAATAAAACAGAAACTTAAAGGATTTCAAACTAAATTAAACCAAGTTATAGGTTACATAGAGAGTAACAACCATTGGTTCATTGCAATCGACCACAACAGCGTAAACATACGTATTATGCAGACTTACCAATTAGCATATAACTACATGGAAGAAATCATAGATTATTATAACGGATTATTAGAAATATACTTAAGCAAGGCGACAGTGTATAGTGTTTTAACACCAAAGAACGTAAGTGAACTGATATCATCAGCAAACAAGAAATTACCATCTAATTTAAGAATCGTTCAACAACAGTTACTGGACACCAAAATATCAGAAAACAAGACTCATATAAAAGTATACGCCTATTTTCCGATACAAGAGATAACTAAATATACTTTAATGTATGTTACACCAGTCCCAAAGATAAATGCTGACAAATCTGCCCAAAGTCTAGAAGTACCTAAAGCTTACATAGGGTTAGATTACAACAACGAAATGTATTTTGACTTGAACTACGAGGAGTTCAAACGTTGTTTAGAATGGACTAACCACTTTATTTGCTTTCCTGGGGCCGTGAAGAACATGCAATTAAACGAAAATTGCATTGTAGATCAACTATTTAAAAACCAGACTCATACGAAATGTCCTACCAAAACTTATTATTTATCCAATAAAATAATATGGAAACAACTTCACATGCCAAACACTTGGTTATTCATTGTAAGAGATCGGGTTACGACGTCAATACTTTGTGACGGACAAAGAGAAGAAATAGAGCTTCAAAATGTTGGTGTAATACGAATTGCAGATAACTGCATCATTAAAACAACTAATAACATATTAACTGCCAAAAGAATTGTTTCAGTACCGATTGTAACATCATACTCAAAACAAATAGACTTTCCCATTAAAACACACGTGGTAAATAAATCCATGCTAAACATCACCAAAGACGAAGAAGTCATAGATCACTCAAAAGAGATTTTTCAGAATTTAGTTAATCAAGAAAATGCTTTACAAACCGAATTAGATAGTACTATTTGGAATCAAATTAGTTCTCACGCATACATAACAAGTGCAATATCGTGTATAATCATGTTTTTACTCTTTTTGTTTTTAGTGTGCTACGGCCCAACAATACTGAGATGGATTGGAGTTACAGTGCAGCACAAGACCAGAAGGACAAGTACCGAGCCAGCTCACCAACCAGCAAGAAAACCAAACTCGCTTGCTGCTAACAAGACTCCTACCCAACCTACAACAGGCCAACCAACGATCAGAACGGAACCTATGTACAGTTTACCACATCAACACGAAACTATTGAGTTATACCAACTGGAGCCTAGGTCCTGAGAGGGGCCAGAATGTTCAACCGTGAACATAACCATCATAGTTACACGCGCCAACAACAGCATCACAGCGTCAGCATTAAGAGCGACATACATTCGTTCCACGCGCCGGCAACACCAGCACACCGTCAGCGCTAAGAAGTGGCCTACTGAGATCTTCGCTGCATCGGCTCGATACACGCACAACACACAAGTAAACACCTATCAATGTGTATTTACCACAAAACATGTATAAAATTAAGTTAATTAATTGTAATAAATTAGTCATCAAGCTGGAGTCGAGTGTGATTCATCTCCTATACCTCCTCTTACTGTGGCCAAGACACCTTTAGCCATCATCGGTCCTATGAGTCTGTGGGATCGGCAGTAAGAAAACCATTTCCTGTGTACATTGCACGACGTACACAAACCCCTATTCCTACCCAAGTTCCGTCTGTTACCGTAGGTCACCTTGTAACAGACTTCCCTCTCGCAAGCCAACGTAACTTACGTTTGGTATGGTTTGTATGGTAGGCTAGGGCATTAGGATAACTTAACTAGGGTGCTAGGTAGGTAATTACTATAGGACTAGGATAGATAGGGTGCTAGGTAGTTACTGAAGGGCTAGGTTTATAGTCAGTAGGGTCTTAGGTTCCAACCAGACCCGATTGTCTCAAACGTAGCCACATCGTACGCACTTGGAATAACGGCCGTTCTAAGCTGTAAGTCCCGGTGCGTACATGCACTGAAGCACCAGTCTATATACCACGGATCTTCGTAAGGGTTTGTTGTAGAAGCTATGAAAGCAGCCGCAAAGCTTGAACTTTCTTGGTTCTTCTTTTTGGAATTTGACTTGCATTCAGCAGCGACATGGCCATATTTATTGCAACTATAGCAACGTGGTCCCTTTTTAAACTGTTTCTTGGAACCCGTATTCCCTTTATTTTTATGTTTTGCAGCAAAAGCAGATGTGTCACTTTCACTCATTTTAACATCTTGAAGGTTTTTTGATTTTACAGCGTCTGCACTTATTTTCATTCCTGAAATTTCTATGGCAATGATCATAGGTTTGTATATTTCAGGTAGACCGAGGAGGAGCAGGGTCCCGAGCCACTCGTCATCTACTTTAAAACCGATATTGCGACTCACATATTCTTCTACGTTTGAACATCCGGCGAGATTAGTCGTGCATAAGTCTCGTAATAAACCCACACGGCGTGTAAGCCCCGATTCATCAAAAGCGTGTGCCAAGCAGTCCCACACCTCCTTTGCAGACGTTGCATCCTGTATGTGGACATAGTTTACTGAGTCCACAAGCAAAATTATTTTGAATTTTGCTTTTATGTCCCGTTTGGAGTCGACAGTTACGCCGGGCACCGGTTCGACACAGTCCCACAGTTCCTCATGTTGGAGATATGTTTTAACTGCAAATCTCCATGTGGAATAGTTTTCCCGACCAGTTAACTTTCGATCATCACGAGAGGATTACTTGACGACATTTCTTGAGCGATATTTTGACGAACTGAATGTTATTTCACAGTCTGAAAAACCGACGCACACTTTGAGGTTATGCTTATACCGGCATGTAATGTTTTTGCTTATTGCACTGTTTTTACACTGTGTTCACATTTAACAAGGCTACTGGGCCCATAACCTGTTGCAATTAATCAATGAAAGTCGGATTCACACGAGATTACTGTAATTAAAAGAGTTTGTAGATTACGACAAAATACATCAGTAATGTTCACGGAGTAGAGAGCGACCATAGACAACATATGAAAAGGCGCGAAGTTTACCACAGACTATATCTAACTTTAACAGTTTTCTATTGTCGTTGCACAGAACTGTGCCTATTGAATATTTGGAAGCGTCGGTTTGTAGTATGAATTTACAGTTACTAGAAAAGTTAGGGTATTGAAGTATAGGTGGGCTCGAAAAAATAGACTTTAAAGTGGAAAAAGCGGTTTGACATTTTTGATCCCACATGAATAATGCATTTTTCTTTGTTAATTGCGTTAAGGGATGCGCTATATTGGCAAAGCTTTTGATAAACTTTCTGTAGTAGTTGGCGAACGCTACAAATCTAATTAATTCTTCTACAATTTTCGGTACTGGCCAGTTACTCAAAACACGTATTTTTCAGGATCGGGCAAACCACCTTCGGTCGTTATAACATGTCTTAAATACAATATCTCCTTTTTAAGGAAGTTACATTTATGGGGATTCAACTTTAAATTTACCTGACGCAATCTAGTAAAAACATCTATGAGATTTTTGGTATGGTTCTGTAACGAATTTCCAAAAACAATAAGGTCATCTAAATATATTAAGCACTTTTCGTACGTCAAACCCGACATTGCGACAGACATCATTTTCGAAAACGCATTTGGACTTGTTTTTAAGCCCATTGGCATTCTCGTCATCTGATATTGTCCTGAGACGGAAGCAGTACTTTTATCTTCGGTATCCGCAACTTTATACTGTCCAGAACAAAACGCTGTATATTTTCGACTTTCTGGGTCAAGGTCACATTGGTAATATCCATTGGAAAGGTCAAGAGTTGTAAAGTATACCGAACCCGAAAGGGAATCCAATATTTCAGTAATATTCGGGAGAGGGAATTTGTTATCTTGTATACGGTTATTTAATTTCCTATAATCAATTACTAAGCGCCAATTCTTATTGCTCGTATTATCTACCTTTTTAGGAACCAATAACAACGGACTTGACCATTCTGATTGACAAGGTTCAATTATACCTTCTCGTAACATGTTACTAATCTGCTTGTTTATTTCTTGTTTTTGCGGCGTACTAAAAACTGTTTGAGCATTGGGTTGTAAACTAATTTGATGTTTGTAAATGTTTGTGGTTGTTAACTTATCACCTGGCAGTAAAAATATATCGGAAATTTTCGCACAAATATTTTCAATCGTTGTTTGCTCTTCGTCGTTCAAATGTTTTAAATTTAATAAGTAAACTATAATCACTTAGTTTATGTAAAGTTGGTTCAATAGTGTCTAAGTGAACCTTAGTCTCGTTTGTATTAAGGATTTTAATAGGTATCATACCATTCATAGGTTTAACCAATACGCCAGCAATTAGTAATTTCCTGTTTTTATTTATATTCCTGGGGCCTAACCACCAACTCTTAAAGCAATATTACTTTAATATTACTTCCAGTAGGAAAGAGACGGAGCTATGCGTCCTGAATAGCTCCGTCTCTTTCCCACTGGAAGTAATATTGAAGTGATACTGCTTTAAGAGTTGGTGGTTTAAGCCCTGTTCTTAATTCAGACGAACAAACAAGACTCTCTTCGGTAATGTTAGTAGGTATGTAATGAATTGATTCGGACCTTGGCGGCAACGTTAAATTATAAGAAAAATTTGAAATATTTGATTTTAACAGTAATATTACTTTTTCTTTTATGATATTATTATTTAATGTTAAAGTTTTACAACTGTAGTTTAATATAACATTGTATTCCGTAAGAAAATCCTGCCCTAAAATAGCATGCGCCATATACGGCAAAGTATTAAAAACATAAAATTTCTGAATAAATAATTGTCCTCCTGAGTCATAACAATTGCTCATAGTTAAATAAACATATCCAATTGCTTCTATTGTACCACCGATTCCGCTTATCTTTATGCTCTATTTATGGATCGGTATGTTTAATTCAATTACATGTTTATATTTAATGGCACAAATTGAAGCGCACTGTGTCGATTAAAAATAAGTAGGTAGTTATATTTATCTACGTATAATTCTATGCAACAATGACTATTACTTGCAAATACAAACTTATTCACGAAAAAACTTGCTCTGCTCCTCGGTTGAATTAGTTTTTGAGGACTCTTCGTTTTTTAGAACGTGAATGTTTGCATCACAACGTTGCACGTTCCGTTGATGACCTCTAGAGTTGTTGTACCTATTATGTGAATTATGGTACGTACCTCGATTCTGTTTAGGCTGACCTCGACTATAGTTCTGGAATGGACGTCCACGGCCTCGGTAGAAAGTCGCACTACGATGGCCCGTAGACCGGCTAAAATTGTTATATGTGGAGGCACCTCGAGACTGGCGGGTGGCTCCTCGATTATGCTGATTTTGAAAATAATTATTACGTCTCCTAAAAGTTAAAATATTTTCAGACTGAGACGGTATTGCAATGGTCTCTTCATTTATAGCTGCTTGCACCGCGTCCTTCAGGGTTTCAAATTTTTGTGCAACTATTATAGTACTGAGTCTTCTATTGCGTAATCCGTCGGCAAAACGTTTAATGGCTTGTTTTTCGTTTAATGGTTGTAAAATCTTGAGATTTTCCGTTTCGCCCTCGGCTTGCGCTATAGATAAATCCATAAATAGTTCAGTCAACTCTTTCCCATAATCATTAATCGACCTTTGATCTTATCGCGAAGTCTGAAGTTTACTTTGCAAGGCAACGCCACTCTTTTGAGGCAAAAGAGTCATTCGCATATCAGTAAGTAATGCATCAGTGGATGGATAATCAGATTTAAGTCTTAATTTTGCTTGTTGAGAGAGACGACTCTTTAAGACAAAGTTAACTAAATTTAATTTAGACTGTTCGGTTTTTAAAGTAGAGCTATAGTAATCGATACCATCAATTAATTGACGTGTCGTCAATTCCTCATTATTCATAACTGGTAACAAACTTAAGGCTATTTTTAAATTTAACTCCATTTTGGACTCGAGATTCGATCTTGAGCCAAATAGTTAACAACTACTCTTATCAGTTAGTGGTATATGCAATTTATTTCAAAACTCTCTTATTTGAGAATATAACTCAACAATTTTATCACAATGCGATTTAATTAACGACAAAAGGGGAATGCCAATTTAAGGCCCAGAGATGCACAAGGAATTGGTTTTACTAAAAAAATATGTTATTTTTTTTCCCATGTCTTCCACGTATTCATTAGTCTGTGCAAGTCGGCAACAATTTTTCAAGAATATTAAATATTAAAACGATTAAAATAATGGAACTTGAAAAAAATATTTACAGGTCAGTCATCATTAATATTAACACCGTTCGTTTTCTTCCAATCAAACATACGTAATATATTATAAATCACAAAAATCCCCTTTAATAATAAACATTATTTCTTGTTTCGAAGATTGTGAGTGATAAATAAAAAAATAAATCTATAATCGATTTATCGATTTACATATTTGCATTTAATATGGCAGCACCAAGTATCACTTGTCAGCTGCCGGAAAACGTAATGTCAAAGTCATTGCTTGTTTTGAAACTCCATTGCGGCGACTTGTGTATATTTATTGCGGTTTAAATTGACTCCTTTTGCCCATGAATACTGACTCTGACGATTCTCCTATACCTGACGACCACGGCCTGATAATGGATTCTGCTCCTGCTACTCATGACGAGACTGGTGACAACTTGGATTTGATATTAGGCCCTTCAACCGACGAACCCGGCATTCACTCTGGACCTAGTTTTTCACAACAGGCATCATCTCCTGCTGTAAGTGGTGATCATCGTTGTGTAAACTGCGGTTTGAATGTATCCAGAATGCGAAGACACACTTTGGAAATCGCTGAAGTTCGATGTCTTCTACGACGACGATGGATTGGCCAGGTAAATAATATTAGAAATCTGTATTTAAAAATACTACTCTAGACGTTGACATATTTTCTCGTGACTTTAGAACTAATCTCATCTTTTCTTTTAGGTAGAAGTTTCCAGTGATAGATTAGTGTGCCACGCATGTTGGACCAATGCCTGGGATGAGATACGACATCGAACAAGCTCTGAGCCTATTGTTGGTCATGTAAATGTATGTATCAGCTGTGGCACATCACTTTTAAGGAAACGATTACATACACTGAATACAAATACCACACGTGAAGCTGCTATTAGAAATATGGTTGCCCAACAGATAGCACCTCGTCAGGTAATGTAATTTTTATCTTGTGTATAATATATAATATCTTTTGGTTGTAATCCAAATGTAATTCAATAAATCTAAAACAAACAATTATTATTTTATAATTATGTTTTACTAAAAACATAAAATAATTTATTATAATATTTCATAACAACAGCTGTTTGCATTTTATTGCAGTTGACAAGAACTACACTTTTCTGTCATACCTGTTGGCGAAGGAGTGACAGAGCAGCATCACGTTCGACTTCAGAAAGGGAACTTGAAGCAACAAGTACTCCTTCTCATGAATCAGACGCAGACACTATGACTTCTACACAAGCAGAAGAAAGGAATGCAGATGTATCTGATAGTAACCAGATACTGCTGCCAAACTATATACGAGCACCAACTACACAACGGTAATGTTTTTTCCCTGGTTGCAACGGTACTGAAAGACTTTTGGTCCCAACATCACTACGCGTAAGTTTACTTTGCGATTATAATTACTATGTGCCTTCAGATTGTAGAATCTGCTCATATCACTTAAGCAGTAATTCATGTGATTTATTGTTGCAATCAATATTTAATCCTCTTAGAACATTTAGCTCAAAGCAAATGGAAGAATTACTTTCTTTACTGAAAGATAATATGGTAATGCATTTGGATTTCGACAACATCCAAGTTATGCCAGATCATATTGTTCACTATTATTTAGGATTTCGAAACAGCAATTTGAGAAAATTCTTGCAGAAGTCCCAAGATTGGCATTGGCAGGCATAGAGGAGCTTTTGCACTTGCAGCTTATTTAATGAAATTGCGAACAGGGGATAGTAACGAGCGTATTGCAGCTTTATTGCGAGTGCCCAGGAGCACACTAGAAAACTTAATGGTTTCAGCACGTGAAATACTGCACCAGGACTTTGTTCTCAGAAACCTTGGTTTAAACCATATAACAAGAGAAGATATCTCTCGAAGGAATCCTTTAATTCCTAATGGTCTTTTTGGAGGGGCAGATAGAACACCAATGTAATTGCTGATGGCACATATGTCTACATAGAAAAAAGCTCTAATTACTGGTATCAAAAAAAGACTTACTCTCTACACAAATACCGCAATTTAGTAAAACCATTTTTATTTGTATGCAGTGATGGTTCCATAATTGATATATTTTTCCCTATCCTGCAACAACAACTGATGCAGATATAATTAAGCAAGAATTTACAAATGAAAATAGCCCTTGCCGACAATTTTTCCAAACGGGTGATATATTTATTTTGGACAGAGGCTTTAGGGACTCATTGGCATTATTAGAGAGTTGTGGTTATAATGTACGTGTGCCTTTGTCTCTAGAAGAGGGTGAGACACAACTTTCTACTAGGGATGCTAACAAGACAAGAGCAGTTACGTTATGTCGTTGGGTGGTGGAAGCTGTAAATGGTATTTTTAAAACTAAGTTTAAAATATTTAGGCAAACATTTTTCAACAGGGCTTCCAAGCATATCATGATAGATTTCTCGGTGGCTGGTGCTCTAATCAATAAGTACCATTGAGAGATTTGATAGATTGAGAGTACAGAACAGAGAAGATGCTGCTGAAATATTACAAATAGTGAACCAAAATATGCATAAAAATAATGATCTGGCTGATTATGTTCGGGGTCAAAACCTTAATAGAAGTAGGGCAGATTTTCAAAACATAACTGTTCATAATGATAATCTAAGGGAATTCCCTACATTAAATATAAATGATTTAACCACTCCGGCCCAACATGTGAAAATTCCCTAATATAAAGTAAATCGTATGTATGTGTAAATAAACATTAAATTCGCGATTAATTCGCGACACACCGGTGTGTCGCCGGGGCCGGACAGGCTAATATTGATTGCATGTGGGACTTACCAACTTAAGCAAGCTCGCTCATATTATGGCGAGCACATAAGATTTCATGGAACCTATCGTATTCAAGTGTGCACTAATACTAGAAATCGAATTATGAATGGCAATATATTTGGACATAACTGTTCACTGGTGAGGGCCAGAATCGGAAGACGTCATGTTAGTCGCAAAGTATACTTCGTGTATATTTTAGTCGGCACTGCTAACACAGGCCGTGCAGCAATTCAGCAGTACTGTTGTAACTGCATTGTCGGCCGCCGTACTGTAGGGTATTGTGCCCACGTCATGACAGTGATATGGTACTTAGGATGGGCACGGCATCAGAATAATATTTTTCCACCGGCACAATTTTTGGATGATGTTTTAGTAGTGTATGATGATGAATTAAATAAATAAACATGACAAAACAATGTATTTCGTGTTATTTGACTACCAATTTGCTCATAAATAAATGAAAATAATGAATTAAGTGATATTTCACATATTTATATGACCGGTATTGAAGAAATAAAAAATCTTTAATAACTTTAAAATGCTAAGTTTTTTGTAATCATTTCTTTTACTAATTAATTATTGAAATTGCCTCCTATCGTTATAATGAACTTTTATATGTGTGCACAGTGGGCCTAAATTACTATGGCGACTTGGCATGCCCCTTTCGCCACTAATTGTCTTATCATCTATTTGTTTTCTAATGCTTGGATGTAAAACAGAATAACTATTATACTCAATAGTTGCTTCATTCAACTTTTCTTTCAATCGCTCTGGTGTCCTCCTTTCAATACTCAATTTAAATAAATTTTCTTTTATTTTTCTCAACTTTTCTATGTTACGGGTAATTTGATAAGTCCGGGCACTATTAATAATAGCCGGTCTGTATTCATAATGCCCGACTCAATTGGGCAATGTGATTAAAATAGCATGATTAATCACTTTTCCCGGCCATTATGAATAATGCTCACCCTATCTTGGGCAAAGTAATAAAATAGGTGAACTGTAGTGTTTTTGTTTATTAAATGAAATTAAACTTACAAATTATTTATGAAAAGTTAACAAAAAATAAACTATTGATCATAGTTAAAAAATAAACAGTTAAAAATGTAATAAAATCAGTAGTTACCTACTTTTATTTTGATAAAAATATTACTTAAGAACAATAGTTTAAACTGAGAAAAATCAACAGAAATTCTTAAACACTGACTTATTACATGGACCACGGGCCGTCGGGCATTATTAATAATGGCCGGTTCTTATTAATAATGCCCAGTTAATCACGTTGCCCGGAACATATACATCATTGAGCTCATGAGCCATAATTTGACATTTTCATGGTAAATAGAGTAACTAGCATACTTATTAACTAATAAATGGTTATATAAATCGGGTTACCATAATTCAACGCTTTATCATCGGTTTCCGTTTGTTTTTACGCACAAAACGCATTATCCTTAGGTTAATACCACAGAGTACTTTATTATATAGGTATAGAGACTTCACTCGACGGGTTCAAGAGGAAAGTGATTTGTGGCGCCATCTGCAGCTGTAAACCTTAAACTTTCCGGCTGCGGCTGCGTGGAAAATCTGCATTCATGCTTCCAAGCTGTTTTTATTTTAGCCCTAATTCATTCATATATCTTTGAATAAATTAGGGGATCATTTATAGGCGCAGAAAGTTTTATGAAATAAAATCCATACTGATAATTTCTATTATTTATTTTTTCTCTTAAAACATCTCATAATATTTTTTTGCTTTGCACTGTAATACGTCCTCGTCGCTGTCAATGTCCTTTTTGCCACATAATATTTTATTAATTATATCTTGCATGTTTGAAATACATGTGACAAAATCTGGACTAGGACTGGAAAGCCTATGACGGCATATTCTCTTCTTTGAATGAAATCATTTTGAGTTTCGCTATAGAGATTACCCTTACAAATTTCACAGCATTTGAATATTTTATTTTTTGATTTCTTTAGAAAATATCCTGACACATATTGTAAAGGCCCCATTATTTGGGGCTGACTTTTCTGCTCTAAAGGCGTAAGGGTAATGTCATTGATGATATCTAAAGAAATATCACCAGTCGTCACAGCTGCAGTATTTTTCGTAACGACGACGAGAGCGTGCAGTGCATTCCATTGGTCCTCTTAACAATTTGCTCCAGGGGCATGGACACTGGACAGGCTATTGATTAATAAAGTTGTTAAAGTTGATTCAAACCTTTCAGGGGTTGGATTTGTGTTGCGGCACCCATGGCTTCTTATTGCCCCAAATAAATTTTCAATTGGGTAATATTATGCTCTACATTTAAAATTTTAACTAATTTATCTATGCCCTCCAGTGTCCATACCCAATTATTAATACTAGGTACATTATGTACTATATTATTAGGTGTAACAAATTTCATTGTTTTTAAAACTTTTTTGGATTCTGTCCAAAATTCGTGGTGTTTCGAATGAGGTGTTATAGGTCCCAGAAGAGGTTTGGCATACCTTTTCTTTGTAAAACTGCCATTCACAGAATCAAAAAGATTGTCAAAAAAAAGTAAGGTATCAGCAGTTTCCTGGCATTCCGCGGGTAGGATTCCTTCATCTGTAACATAATATTAATTCATTGTTACAATACTTCTAAGACTTGCTGAACAGTCGGCATCAAAATTATAGTGTCATTCAAAGGTTCAAAATAATCAGAGTATTTGGTAAAAATGAACATTTTACAAATGAAGGTGCACAATGTAGACTGATATTCAAGTAAACAATTAGCAACGTGAAATGTGTAATTAATATAAGATCGAATTTTATCAAATCGAAGCTTTCGAGTATTTGGAATGTGACTTTACTATTAATGCTGACTGTAGGTATGTGTAAAATTTTACAAAGTAGGTCAGTAACCAAGATCGTCAGATATAGTTCATGTTTTAATGTTATATGTTTTAATTAAAGTTTTTATAAATATCGTTTAACTAGGTTTTGCCTGCGGCTCCGCCCACGTGGCTGTCGGTTATTGCGTAAAAAAGTACCATATCCATATCCCAGGCCATAATCTGCTAAAATGCATGACAATCCGTTTAGCCGTTTTAGCGTGAAAGCGTTACAGACAGACTGACAGAGTTACTTTCGCATTTGTAATATTAGTTAGGGATTAACACCTGTATCTTTATCACCTTTGCCAACTGTACATAATATACATTCCATGTGTACAAAACATACATGTAAAATTAGAAATAGGTACTTGTTCTCATAGATGATTTATCAAGGCCAAATGATTACAATTATGTACTACTAGCGACCCGCCCCGGCTTCGCACGGGTGCAAATGTGCAATGCTTGGGCCTAACCAACTGTTAGAGCAGTATTACTTCAATATTACTTGCAGTGGGAAAGCGACGGAGCTATACAGGACGTATAGCTCCGGAAGTAATATCTCCTCCCCTCTTTCGCACTGGAAGTAATATTTAAAGTAATACTGCTTTAAGAGTTGGTGGTTTAGGCCCTGATACTAAATATACCTACTACAGAATGTCCTTATAATCAACGTTTACAGCTTTTTTGTCATCTATACATAATAAAATCGTAGATTTTCCGTGTCTGTACATCGAATATTTTCGCATTAAAATAACTGAGAAATGTTAGGAAAAAGGTACAAAACGCAAAAAAACATTTTTGAAAATTTTGTCTGTTTGTCTGTTTATCCATATAGAGTTAGAGTCAGCATCACGCAAAAACCACTGATTGGATTCGAAAGCTAAGTTCTTAAAAATATTTAGTGTTAACCCGAGTAACATTTAGCGTTTATTTTATCAAAATCGACCCACAATATCAAAAGATATTGAATTTTTAATTTTAGTAAGGAACTTCATACAGCGCTCAGCGTTGCGGTGACCGACTCTTAGGCGCCATCTATTGAGAAAGATAAAATGCAGGTAAGCATGAAAATAACATCAAAACAAATTGTTGAGTTATTTGTGAAACTTTTAATAAGTGGTAAAATAAAAGTGAACATTTTAATACCATGACGTTACTTATTGTTACTTATGGGCTCCTTATTTAACGTTTTCCTATGCCAATTTATATTTTGTCAGTTTACCAAATGGTCGATAGATGGCCGATGACGCGTTTTTCTGAATCGCGGTGTTAAGATTTTCCGTCAGATTATGACTCTCACACGATTTCTAGCAACATTGTTGTTCGCTAGAATCTTAACGTACGGTCTCATAAAAACTTACAAGTCTCTGATAGGGAGATCTCCCCTGTGGGTAGTTGCAACATAAGGTGGAAAATAAAATCGCTCCCATTTCAAATTTTAATTAAAATTAAATAAAAATATAAATAACATAATAAATGTATGCATTTGCATGCTAACATAAAGTACCCACCAGTCTAGTGTTATCTCTTTAATTTTACATTCCTAAATACAACGGACACACACAGAAGAACTCATGGAAGCACTGAAGGTCTCATTGTCGGATATGATGGCACTATTCCAAAGCAGGATGTCAAACTTTGAGGCTGAACTGAAGAAGAACCCTACAAGCACATTTAGCAGCACGGATGGGTTGGTTGCAGACTTCACTATGTTCAAGAAGTTCATCCTGGATGCCTTGGGCTGTCTTCAGCGTCAGTTAGAGGCATTGGCGCAAGGACTTGACAACCTTGAGATGCGAGGTCGTCGGAAGATGGTTCTGTTGCATGGTGTCACGGAACAGGCAAAGGAGGATACTGCGCAGGTAGTGGCAGAAGTTGTGCGGTGCCACCTTAAGTTGACAGATTTTACTGTTGCTGATGTCAGGCGTTGCCATCGTATGGGTAGACCAACAGGTGCCAGCAAGCCCAGGCCCATTCTTTGCAAATTGAGGGACATCAATGTCAGAGATAGTGTCTGGTTTGCGAAGACAAAGTTGAAGGGCACTGGCATCACATTATCGGAGTTCCTGACAAGATCTCGACATCAGCTCTTCATGTCGGCGAGGGAAAGGCTAGGTGAAACAAATTGCTGGACAAAGCAGGGCCTTATTTACGTTCTTGGTTCTGACGGTACCCGGCATCGAATTAATTCCATCGATGAGCTCAACGGAATGGAGAAGGCCAGGAATAAGCCCGATACTGCCGTCACATCTGCACCGTCGGAGTTATCGTCACCGTCACCGACGCCAGCACCGAAGAAGGCTCGGCGTGCCGCAAAGAAATGATGTTGTGATCGACTCCAACTTTCATGATTGTATCGTAGTCCGGATAGCAGCTTCATTTCACTTTTGTGAGTACCCCTCTCCAAAAATTGTTTTCTAATTTCTTGTACCCTTTTCTTTTTCTCAAATTATGCTAACCTGCAACCTACTTTCGCTTTTTTTTTTCGCTCAATGTTGTTTATTTCTCTAATGTCTTTTCCACTGGCAGCTGTCAACTTGACATTTCGCTTTTTTGCTTTTTTGTCATTGAAATCATGCGTTGCGTTCAGAAACAGGTTGACAGTGCGCCCAGTATACAATTGTTATAAAATATTATTAGTTTTTGTAGCTTGAGTTATTTATTGCTTCCTATTTATTTTATTGATCTGTTTGCCCGGACGATGAGACTGTGTTTTTTATTGTTTTTTTATTATTTGTGTTATTGTAAAGCTTGTTTTAGATTTTAACACACAACTGGCGGGTGGATAACAATTGCCCCATTTTTGTTTTTATTTTTATTTTTTGTTTAGTTTATTTTATCACGTATATTGTTTACATATAGATATTTGATGTCAACTAGTAATGACGGCAGTGACACTGATAGCTTTTTTTCTGCATGTAGTGATGACAGCTTTGTTAGCATTCCGTCCCTAGCTGACTCGCTTGAATCCCAATTTTCCGATGTTCCGAAGAATTTTAATGTAGTCCATATAAATGCCTAAAGTATTCCGGCACACTATTCTGACATGCTTGCGTCCCTTGACTGTAAGAACATCCATGCTATCCTTGTCTCCGAGTCTTGGCTAAAACCATGTCTCCCATCAACATCCTACTCCTTGCCGGGTTTTCTGCTGATTAGAAATGACCGTGCGCGTGGTGGTGGGGGTGGTGTTGCCATATACCTGCGACCACACATTCCTTTTTCAATTATTGATATGTCAGCACAACCCCCTCCGCAAAACGCGGGCGAGCATCTCTTTTTAGAAGTCACCCTGAACCACAGAAAAATCCTTCTAGGCGTCTATTATAGCCCTTCGTCTCGTATAAATTTCTTCTCCTCATTTGAAAACATCCTAGAAAACCTGATGCCTTCTTACAGACATACAATCATCATGGGGGACTTCAACACTTGCCTATTAAAGAACGATTCCCGCTCCTCTTCTTTTCAATCAACACTTCAATCTTTGAACTTATCCATTCCTCCATTAAGTGCCACACACCACTTTCCTAATTGTAACCCTTCACTCTTAGATCTTGCTATTGTTTCCTCTTCTCAACATGTCGGCAAACATGGCCAATGCCCAGCTGACATGTTTTCATATCATGATCTTATTTTCCTCTCATACAAGATTCGGCCTCCTAAAGCAAAACCTAAAATTCTCCTGCAGCGCAATTTTAGTGGAATGAATGCAGATGATCTCCGAAGAGATGCCGGCAACATTGACTGGGCACCTCTGGTCAGGGTTGAGTCAATTGACGATAAAGTGAACCTGTTGACGGACAACCTTGTGCAGTTGTACGATGTTCACGCTCCCATTCGTGCAATCAAAATCAAACATCTTCCGGCACCATGGCTAACAGGCGACATTAAAGCCGCTATCCATAAGAAAGCTGTTACTAAAACAAAATTTAAATGTCGTCCCACGTCGTCGAACTGGGAGAAACTTTTAGATGCTCGAAATCGCTGCAATAAGGTGTGTAGAGATGCCCAACGACGCCATATCCACACCTCAGTTGAAAACGGAGACCCAGCTAAAGTCTGGAAATTTCTTAAATCCGTAGGAGTTGGGAAATCTCGCCAAGAATCGATTCCTAAAGACCTAGAAATTGATTTATTGAATCAACACTTCTCGTCTTCGTCCTCATGTAATAGGACCTTGAAAGCAACTACAATAAACTATCTTTCAAACCTTCCAGCTCCGGATCATTCCCCATTTATTTTTAGTCAATTTTCCGATTGTGATGTTAAGAAGAGCATAGTTTCAATCACTTCTAACGCCGTTGGTAGTGATTGTGTAAGTCGAAAAATGATACTCCCTGTCCTTGACGAAATCCTTCCTATCCTATGCTATATCCTAAACTACTCAATATCCCATGGGGTCTTTCCATTAACTTGGAAAGAGGCCAAAATCACTCCCTTACCCAAAAAAGCAAATCCTACTTCCTTTTCCGAATACCGTCCTATTTCTATTTTGCCTTTCCTCTCCAAAGTCCTCGAACGCCTTGTCCACAATCAGCTTAGTGCTTTTCTTTGTAAGAATAGTCTGCTGAATCCTTTTCAATCCGGATTTCGTCCTGGTCATAGCACCGCTACAGCCTTAGTTAACGTTACCGATGAAATACGGCTGGGCATGGATCGAGGAAATCTGACGGTTCTTTGTTTACTAGATTTCAGTAATGCATTTAATACCGTCGATTTCGATATCCTACTTGGCGTACTTCGCTCGCTTAACATATCTCCAACGGCGATTGACTGGTTTCGTAGTTACCTGTATGGCCGCCGGCAACGTATATGCATAGAAGAATCTAACTCTTCTTGGTGCTATACAACTGCCGGTGTACCTCTGGGTGGCGTTTTATCTCCTTTACTCTTCGCAATATTTATAAACGCTATTTCCAAAAAACTTCTCTCTTCCTACCACCTTTATGCAGACGATTTGCAAATCTATAAACAAGCTACCTTTGTTGACTTAGCTGATGCAATTGTTGTAGTAAACAAGGATTTAGCTACAATTTGTGAGTGGAGTGAGGCCAATGGGCTTCAGGTAAATCCGTCGAAGACCCAGGTCATTGTTGTTGGCAGCTCAAGGATGATTTCAAAAGTAAATTGGTCTCAGCTTCCCCAGGTTCAATTTAACGGAACTACTATTCCTATAAGTGAGAAGGTTAAGAACCTTGGGGTTTGGATCGACAAGCACCTTTCCTGGGGTCCACAGCTCCAGGACGTAAGCCGTAAAATGTTTGCATCTGCCAGGTCCCTTAGACGACTGCGCAACTTTCTTCCCACTGCCACTAAAATTGCGCTTGCACAGTCCCTTCTGCTTCCTATCCTTGACTATGCCGATGTCAGTTATCTCGATCTCACTCAGGCACAACTAGATAAACTTGAGCGTCTTCAAAACCTTTGCATAAGATTCATATTTGGCCTGCGCAAATATGATCACATTTCCGATTTCCGTACAAAGCTCAAGTGGCTTCCGATACGACTTCGCCGGGATTCTCATATTTTATCTCTACTCTACAGTATTCTGTTCAATCCTACAACCCCCTCGTATCTTAAAGAACGTTTCAAGTTCCTTCATGACACACATAATAGATATCTTAGGTCATCGGAAAACTTGAGACTAGAGATGCCGATGCATTTCACCAGCTTCTACGATAATTCTTTTACCATTCGAGCGGTCATCATCATCATCATATCAGCCGAAAGACGTCCACTGCTGGACATAGGCCTCCCCCAAGTGTCGCCACAACAACCGGTCCTGTGCGTCTCGCATCCATCGGTTACCCGCGACCCTCACCAGATCATCGGTCCACCTTGTGGGAGGCCTTCCAACGCTGCGTCTTCCGGTACGCGGTCGCCACTCCAAAACTTTTCGGCCCCATCGACCATCTGTTCTGCGAGCAATGTGCCCTGCCCACTGCCACTTCAATTTGGCGATCCTTCGGGCTATGTCGGTAACCTTGGTTCTCTTGCGGATATCATCATTCCTGATTCGATCACGCAAGGAAACTCCGAGCATTGCCCTCTCCATTGCCCTTTGGGTGACTTTAAGCCTTCTGATGAGGCCCATTGTGAGCGACCACGTTTCGAGTCCATAGGTCATCACTGGCAACACGCACTGGTCATAGACTTTCGTCTTGAGACACTGTGGTATGTGAGACGAGAAGATACCGCGCAACTTCCCGAACGCCGCCCATCCGAGTGAGAGATTCGAGCGGTGCGGCTATGGAATGCCTTGCCCGTGTCCGTACGGCGTGCTCAATCTTTGTCTACTTTTAAAACTATGGTTAAAAACCACTACCTCTCTCTTTAATCGTCTTTACTTGGTTTCTCTGCTGTTTACTTCATAATTGTCATTGTATATATATTTATTTATATATTTATTGTATATATTAATAGTACACCTAAGACTACCTACAGTACTGTCTTTCCTTCTCTCTTCAAATCTATCCAAAGGTTGTCTTTAAAAGATCGCTTTTAGCGATAAGGCCGCCCATTGTGTCACCCTATGTAATGTTTTCTTCATATATATTTTCTGTAACTTATATGGTGTACATAATAAAGAGTATTCTATTCTATAGGGTTTCGAGTCCAACATCGTAAATTAAAAAAAAAAAAACTATTCATAAAATACGTGTACTACGTTATCTAAGTTCATTCAATTTCGCTCATTCCTACATCAATCAACTATTTAACTTTTCTTTGGCATAATGTGACTGAATCCTTCAACTGTGCACGATTATTTAACATCATCATGTGCCTAGCCTTTTCCCAACTACACTTCTGGACACATCTATTGGCCCACCTTGTATTTTCAGTTTCGTTTGGTCCTAGCTAAAATTTTATATTAGGTCGAGCAAAAAGTTTTTATGCAGTTTTGAACCTGGCACATTCACAATTTCATTCAATAGTCTTTTTTTGAATTTCGATCACAGAATTTAAAGAAACAAGTGACAATTTGGAGCCTGTTTGTTGATATCAAACAATCGAATACTAAGAAAACTTGGTTTTATTGGTTTACTTGGATTTAATTCTTGAAAAAGTGATTGATATCTTTGGTTTTGCAACAAACATTACTTATTCTTAACATTAAGGTGAGGTTCTATCAATAATCTATGGATACTTCACCTGAAGTCACCGCCCAAGCTGTGGCACTTATTCAGGCCGGACACAGCCAAAGAAACATGAGTGCTCAACTTAATTTAATTCGATCTGCGGTCTGAAATGATTATCGGAGGTACCTATAGACTGGCGGCTTTGTTCGTCGCCAAGGAAGGCCACGATCTCGGGTCACAACTGAAAGTCAGGATCGATTCATCGTGACGACCAGCTTGAGAAATCGTCACCTTACCTCCATTGAGATACAAAACCAACTTCGCGACTTCCACGGAGTATCTGAGAGCGCTATCTGAGAGCGCTCGAACTGTTCGGAGAAGGTTAAAAGAACGCGATATGGTACCACACAAGCCAGCTAATGGGCCCAAACTAACGCGAGCCCACCGAACAGCGCGTCTTCATTTCGCACGCAGTCATTTAAATTGGACACAGCAAGATTGGAGCCGTGTACTCTTTTCTGATGAGTCTAAAATTGTGTTACATGGCAATGATGGAAGGAAGAAGGTCTACCGACGTAAGGGAGAGCGTTTCGCACAATGCTGCTTTGAAGAGAGGGTTGCTTATGGCGGTGGCTCATGGACTGTCTGGGGCGGTATATCCGCGAGCGGCAAAACTCAACTTGAGGTTGTTACAGGACCACGGCTGCCAACATTAAATGCTGAAAGGTATGTTCGGGAGTGCTTAGAACCTCACGTGATACCATACGCGGACTATGTGGGCCCAAATTTCCTTTTTATGCATGATAATGCAAGAGCCCATGCGGCCGGCATCGTCAGGGAATATCTTCGGGATGTGAACATCACAGTTATGGACTGGCCAGGCAGAAACCCAGACATGAACCCCATTGAGCACATGTGGGACGAGCTAAAAAGACGTGTTAGGGCTCGTCAGCCAGTTGCCCAGACGATGCAGGAGTTGAAAACTGCCATAGAAGAGGAATGGGAGATGATCCCTCAAAATTTCATAGAGCGGTTGATAAACTCTATGCCTAATCGTATGAGAGCTGTGGTATATGCCCATGGAGGCAACACGCGTTATTAAATTAAACCTTTATTTGATAAAACATGTTTTTTATTCAAAAATCAATTGCCTTTAACAAGGCGCATATCCGACTTGTTAGGCGTAGCTCCATGTCGTATGGTATTCTGAATTCAAATTTAAAACAATACGATCGAAAAAGATGGTAAAATGTATCAGGTTTAAAACTGCATCAACAGTTTTTGTTCAATCTAGCAATCATATTTCGGTAGGGGCCATTGAAACCTAAACTCTAAGGTGGGCCAATAGATGTGTCCAGAAGTGTATATTGGGGTCGGCTCTCAGTCAAACCGAATTCAACTGAATAACAGTATTTTACGTGGAGCGGCTGCCTACCAAACCTCCACAACCCATTAACTGTGCAACACGGTACTTCTTGGCAAGACTGGTGTCAGATTTTCTAGCTTCTGACAATCCGTAACGACTGCCAAAGATTTCTAAATAACAGCCGGAACCAACGGCTTAGCTTGCTTTCCAAGGCACGGAGGAGTCTCGGTATGTTAAGATTGTCACCCATCCACAGACCTTGACCTCGGCACGATAATTTAGCAAAACTTAAAAAAAAACTTTGTTTTCATTTCCTTTAACCACAATAGTTTCGCGAGTTTTTGAGTACTTAATTATGTGTTAAACTGTATTTTAATCTTATATTGGTTTTGGGCACATTTAACGTTTTTTTTAGTGATCGAAACAAAAAAATACGTATAACGATTTACTGGGTGGATTCATTCAGTAGGTACTAAAAATATCATCGCCTGCCTAGCCTTTCACCAACTATGCTGGGGTCGGTTTCCAGTCAAACTGGATTCAGCTGAATACCATTGTTTAGGTACGTAAAGCGCTGCCTGAGTTACGGATTATGTTCGAAAGAGTTACCGCAACCCTGGAAAGCAAAAGGCACGAAGGAGGAGCACGGATGGGTTTTAGTCAGTAAGAGTCTGACACTCCCTTCCGCTCCGCCCAGAGCGGGAGAAGTCATTTGATGATTTCCCGTCCATAAAAAAAAGGTAAGCACGTAAAGCGACTGCCTGTTTGACCTTCACAACCTAATAACTGGGAAACACGGTAGGTAGGTACCTCTTGGCAAGACTGGTGTTAGATTTTCTAGCTTCTGGCAATCCGTAACGTCTGCCAAACACCTACAAATGACAGCCGGACCAACGACTTAACATGTTATCCGAGGCACGAAGGAATCTCGGTATGTTAAAATGGTCAGCCATCTACAGGCCGACCTCGGCAAGCATTGCTTAACCTTAATATCAACCCTTGCAGCTGTTATTATTAAGTCCAGAGCATCCAGTCTCCTCATTCCTCTGTACGCACAATTTTTTCCGACATCCATGCGAACGAAGTCGCGGGCATAGCTAGTTAGACAATAAAACGTGCCACCGACCGGGCCGGTACCGCCGCACCGCTATGTCCCAGCATTTTAAATCTGTAATGTCTTCGGAAATATATATTTACATTGTATGTTGTTGACAATGTATTTAGGGTAGGTACTTAATTGGATAAGGATTAATGCTGTATTGCTTAAAATCACTTCGTAAATAAGCCATTTTTTCCCGTAAAATGTAAAGGATAAAAAATGTTTATTGTGGGATATCTTTAAGAGATAGACATATACAATCGTGGACTTTTTTTGTTGACCTTTTTAAGGTGTACAATACTGTAGTACATTACATATTTTGATTTATCTCGTGGGGTTCAGCCAGCGTTTGCAATGTAAGCGCAAAAAAAATGTGTTTATTTACGATATCACGTTAGAAACCTCTAAATTAATCAGTGTTTCTCTACACTATTATGCATGTATTATACATATAAACGTTCCTCTTGAATCACTCTATCTATTAAAAAAAACTGCTTCAAAATCCGTTGCGTAGTTTTAAAGATTTAAGCATACATAGGGACGGACAGACAGCGACAGTGACTATGTTTTATACTATGTAGTGATGAATATTTTTGGATTAGATAGATAGGTTTTATGTTTCAAATAAAACAGAACAACAGTCAGCTAAAATACAACTACATAAAATGGCTAATATTTGACACAAAAACAACACATTTTCCATCTTACCTGCAAGGTATCCCCCCATTGTAGATGAAACTGTTCTACTGAAAACTTGGCTAGCAAATTTAACTTTCATCTTTGTCCTTCCTGGATCTACATGGTTCTCCGTCAGTTTTGGCATTAATCTAATGCCTTTATATGCAGGATTTTCATTATATAATAATGTGATGTGATCCCACTTTGCTGTTTTTTCTTGGTTGTTAATATTTTTGTATTTTAAATTTTTCTGTAACAGATTGTTGCGTATTCCTTTCAACAAATGAGGGGGATCATACAATGGGATTATTTTTTTATTATTAATTATTATTATTTTCTCATCAACTCTGACCTCTTGTCCACTTCTCAGTATATGTCCCGGGGCCTAACCGAATGTTTAGGGCTTGCCTGTTATTAGTGCCTTGGTCACACACTGTAGCCACTATATTGAATCCAGTTTCTTGTATATGTTTTGTTATTATTTTAATTTGTACAGCTAGCTCGGGGCCTTTGGTTGCTGACTGTGCAAACGTATAATCAACAGGTTGTTTATATTTTCTTATGAGACCCCTGATCATAAATACCTGTGCATGGTCTGCAAACTCCGGTGTTGTGTTGCTTCCATTATTTACAAAACCTATTACTAAATCTTTTCTCTTATTATATGTTACGTAAGGTTTTAGCGACATTTCGTCAAACATTAAAATGCACATTTTGTCCGCTTGTTTCAGTTTATTTGCTCTTTCTTTTAGTTGAGCAAATATGTTACCATTAATACCAGGCTTAATATTGGCTTGGTTTAAAAATTTTGTCAATATTTGCTGAGAAGGCAAAACTAATCCAAAGAAAATCTTCTGCCTTTTTCTTTCTTTTTGTGTTCCCTGAACTGGAGCATCGTTAAAATTCTTGCAGCGCTTGGCATATTGTTAATAGTAGCAATAAAGTTGCTGTTGTTCATTAAATTTTTTGCTGCTTTTAACTGCAATAATTGTTTCCATACTTTGTTTCGGCATTTCGGAAGTTTTATACGTGTCGAAACCAGTTTTTGGTGTAAACTATGCTCAGTAGTGGACATTTTGGCATGTTTTACTACATTTCTAGTAATGATTGAACCTGCAAACGAAATTAAGCTGTTAGATATCAAGATTACGTATTACAAACATTAATATTATAAAACATTATTTCTAGTACTTTTTAACATTAATCATCTAACCACATAATTATACATATAGACAATCTAACAGATAAATATAGTATGTCATTATACTGTATGAAATTCGACTTACCAATTCCTCCTTCCACTGCATCATATTTTGTTTTATCTTGGTCACTTTCACAACTTTCATTTACAGATACCAGTGTGGATGTATCAGGATCTGAAACATTACACAATATTGATTTAACAAAATATAATTTGAAGCATACAGGACGAGTTTGCGATGCACAGTGTGTTATTTTGGATTAATTGCGGACATGCAAATTTTATTTTTATCTTTATACTTAGATTAAACCTTATTAATATTCCAATAAATCCCCGTTTTGATATTTCACTTCATTTAGGAGATACAAATATTTTAGTGAATGTGAAAAAGTAAAGCGGTCACTGACCTTCTTGAAAAAGTTTTTCGCCTGTATTTCTTGAACTAGCACTTCGCCCGCGACTTCGTCCGCGCGGATTTAGTAGGTACTCCACAAACTTCAACGTAAAAGTTTAGTTTTGGAAAATTAAGCACAACGATTTTCGTAAGTCACACCACCGTTGACAGAATCTCACTTTTCTCGAGCCCAGGTTCAGCGCAACTGTTCACCCCGTTCAACCCGTCAGGCTTAAATTATGCAAAAATTGTTAGGTACATCTGTTTCACCCTTTGGGTACAGAACCCTATAAACGAGATACTTATTATATTTCTATGATTTTTAAGGATTTTTTCGATTTAATTAATTTCTCCTAAGCTGTATAAGTACTTACATAGTTGAGCCGACAGTTTTAATCAGAGTTTTGTTTGATTTTTAGCAATCCAAAAAACACATTTATAAAACGAGCATGTCCGCAACTTAGAAAAATAACACACTGCGATGGTCTTTCATTGCCAAAACAAAACCTATATTATATTATAAATGTGTGATCACTTTTGTTATAAAAAAACATTGTAGATAAATTGGCACAGACACATATTTTGTGATCCATATAACTGGTTCCATTTAATTTCTTTAAAAAGGTACGTATATTACACTAGATTCCTGTGTTCCGAAATTCTCAACAATTTCGTCAAGCTGAACAAAGCCTGAAATACAAAACATACAATTAACTCAGGTTTAAAAATTTACAGTTACTATTTTGTTGTTAGCAAGAATAGATGTTTAACTTTAACCCAATGTAAAACAAAAAACCATGGGTGTGGATGGGTATGGATATCAGATAAATACATTATTAAGCAAGATACTATGTTATTAAACAGGGAGAATACTTTCAAATGAATGAAAGTTTGTTTTCATAAATTTCACTCATAGTTTGGCTGAATTACAGATGGTAGTCTCAAACCTTTTGATGTAGATGGTAAATTTTGCATTCCCTTGAATACTATCCTATTGCTGACATTAAATTTTGATATTGGTCCTGAAACAAGATAATGTAATTTTATTAAGGTCAATTCATCAATATATTAAAACTTATACATTTTGTCTACAACTTTAAATATAGTTACAGAATGCACCTACCTGGCATTAGTAATGTTGGCACTGCTATTTTAGAAATGTTATTGTGGCAATAATATTTCTCTTCAACATGAGCATGACATACTCGGCGAAGTTTATAAATAGTTTCATTACTCAAGCTCAAAATGTCCCCACCAATAGCATGGACCCAATCTCGAAAACGAGCAATGTCCTTTTCAGGGTTTGGAAACCAATGAAGAACTCTCTTGGAATCGGAAAAAAAAGAGTGTTATTGAGTAAATTGCAAAGGAAATTATCCACGATAAATACATTTTTGGTCCAAATGTGGAAGTGCCGATCAAAAGATAAAAGTGGATTATTCTGATCGAACTGATCCACCTAAACATTTCTTATGAATGCACTGTCCATATTATTTATTAGGCTATTCATTATATGTGCTTCAGATATTGTAACTGCAGCGTACCTATGGTTTGATTACCTCTATGATAATTATGTTCATCGCAAGAAACCAGGAGGAATGATTTGAGGAGATTGCTACTCATTGTTTTTTTATTGGTGTGCAGGTTATATGTACAACAATAAGTATATTGTGTTTTACAAAAAATATTTCAAACATCACGCCCCATAAAGATCATCATCATCATCATCATATCAGCCGAAAGACGTCCACTGCTGGACATAGGCCTCCCCCAAGCGTCGCCACAACAACCGGTCCTGTGCGTCTCGCATCCATCGGTTACCCGCGACCCTCACCAGGTCATCGGTCCACCTTGTGGGAGGCCTTCCAACGCTACGTCTTCCGGTACGCGGTCGCCACTCCAAAACTTTTCGGCCCCATCGACCATCTGTTCTGCGAGCAATGTGCCCTGCCCACTGCCACTTCAATTTGGCGATCCCTCGGGCTATGTCGGTAACCTTGGTTCTCTTGCGGATATCATCATTCCTGATTCGATCACGCAAGGAAACTCCGAGCATTGCCCTCTCCATTGCCCTTTGGGTGACTTTAAGCCTTCTGATGAGGCCCATTGTGAGCGACCACGTTTCGAGTCCATAGGTCATCACTGGCAACACGCACTGGTCATAGACTTAATATATATATATAGATAAACTGTCCAAAAAACTTAGCCAGCCTTAACATTGCAGCAAAAAAAATTGTGGCTTAATTGATTAATTTAGAGACAGCCCGTTTAGTATACTGTACTTATTTTCATAGTGTGATGTCATACAGCATTCTGTTGTGGGGATATGCCCCCGATATTCAGAAAGTATTTGTTTTACAAAAAAGGGCAATCTTGCAATTTATAAATGGCATGTATTTAAATCGATATCTGTATATTCCCTTTTTTCGATCAAAATATTTCAAAGTTAAACCAAAAATACTGACTTGCACTCAAATTATGCACACTAAATAAATCATATTAGATATACTGTTTAATGGTATTTGCAGAACTGTTTTACTGAACGAATATTTGGCTAATGATATTTCTGGGTGGTTTAAAAAAAAATAACCACGAAGGGGATGGCGGGGTCTGTTCGCTCGCTCACTTGACCCCGCCATCCCCTTCTAACCTAACCTGTCCGAGTCGGGGTGCCCAATGACCGGCTACTATTGTAACCATGATAACCACCTGCTATTTCAGGGAAGTGCAATTTAGAGTGCAAGTTAGTATTTTTGATAAACAATTCGTATTTTTGTTTTATAAATCATAAATCCGATGTATGAACCACATTTTCGGTGTGAATTCGATAAAAAGGTCATCTCGTTTTGGATGATTTTTTTAGTTTTTTTTTGTAAGACATGTTTTCTAATCAATTGGGATTTTTTGCACAGCATTATTTTTTCTGGTATGCATTTAAAAATATCCCAAAAAAAAATAACCACGAAGGGGATGGCGGCGTCTGTTCGCTCGCTTCGCTCGCTCACTTGACCCCGCCATCCCCTTCTAACCTAACCTGTCCGAGTCGGGGTGCCCAATGACCGGCTACTATTGTAACCATGATAACCACCTGCTATTTCAGGGAAGTGCAATTTAGAGTGCAAGTTAGTATTTTTGATAAACAATTCGTATTTTTGTTTTATAAATCATAAATCCGATGTATGAACCACATTTTTGGTGTGAATTCGATAAAAAGGTCATCTCGTTTTGGATGATTTTTTTAGTTTTTTTTGTAAGACATGTTTTCTAATCAATTGGGATTTTTTGCACAGCATTATTTTTTCTGGTATGCATTAAAATTATACAGATGTGCATTTAAAGATATCCCTTTATAAATTAAGTCCTAGACACTCCCTCAGAGACAAATTTAAAGAGATTTATATAATGACTGTGCCCTCAGTATATTTATGAGAATCTTTTGTATTAATCTATTTAAAAGGTAGTGATATCGATAACCCTCATCAGAAGGCTTAAAGTCACCCAAAGGGCAATGGCAATGCTCGGAGTTTCCTTGCGTGATCGAATCAGGAATGATGATATCCGCAAGAGAACCAAGGTTACCGACATAGCCCGAAGGATCGCCAAATTGAAGTGGCAGTGGGCAGGGCACATTGCTCGCAGAACAGATGGTCGATGGGGCCGAAAAGTTTTGGAGTGGCGACCGCGTACCGGAAGACGCAGTGTTGGAAGGCCTCCCACAAGGTGGACCGATGACCTGGTGAGGGTCGCGGGTAACAGATGGATGCGAGACGCACAGGGCCGGTGGTTGTGGCGACACTTGGGGGAGGCCTATGTCCAGCAGTGGACGTCTTTCGGCTGATATGATGATGATGATGATGATGATGATATCCATAACGTAAATACTAGGAACAAACACAATTTTGTCATTCCTAAAACCAGGCTTAAGAAAATAGGTGGTTCATTTAGATGCCAATACGCTTTCATAAAAATTCCCTAGCCATATTCAAGACACCTATCTTATACCTTAGTATAAGATAGGATATAGGATGCCTTACCTTACCTTTGTTTCAATGATGTACATGGCCTAATGTTACATTTAACCATTATTCCTTTTTCAATTTTAGTCATTGACTTTTTTTTATATTCTCCTATTTGTATACTTTTGATGTTAATCTTTACTTTATTAAGTATTCTATTTTTACTTATTATTTTGACATGAATACTTACTTTGCAGCTTTGTAAAGTATTATATATGTGTCGATACATATCAAACGCACCTAAGTCACGCATAAACAACTTCTGGGAAAACGCGTTTGTTTCTGTTTGCTTTATCCATGACACTTGAATAAAGAGCAATACTACCAACACTCTCATAATAATGTCTACTGGCAACATTGTCAAAAAAACGGGTGAAACAACCGTCAGATTTTAAATTAAACCGGTTTTTATTTTGGACTTAAGCACTTTTGATGGAAACGATGTGGATTTAAGCTTGTTTGAAAGCAACTGTTATTGGACTTAAGCGAATTTAAAAAAATACAACGTGACTTAGGCCGGTTTGATGTAATTGAGTAGTACCTGTGGACGGCGGGCGATGGGTAGCTCGCCGTCCGATCAGAACAGTCCCGGGTTGACGGCGCGCTGTGTTCTACGCGCGCCGAACCAGCAGACGTCAGCATGGGTCGGGGCCCATTAGGGCCAGAGCCTACCAGGGTTGCGGATTTGTTCGAAAGAGTTACCGCGGCCCTGGAACGTAAAAGGCACTAAGAGGAGCATGGGTGGGTTTTAGTCAGTAGAAGTCTGACACTCCCTGCCGCTCCACCCAGAGCGGGAGGGGTCATTTGATGATTTCCCATCCAAAAAAAAAAAACGTATTTAGGTTTTGAATCTTAGGAATAAAAGAAACACGCATATTTATTATTTATTTCGGTTCAAAGTCTTAAACCGATTTAAATAGGTATTGTCATTATGATTGTATGCTTATCGGCTATTGGTAAAGAAAGGTTCAACAATAAAAATGCCACAAGAATTCTTTACTTATAAGAGTACATTATATTCCTTCGTACGTAGTTAGGTACTAACATTGTAAAGTCTTACAATCATATCAATATCAAATGATATAATAGATAGATACATTTATTATAATCAGAAGGCGAAAATTCAGTAAACCCTGATCCAGTAAATGATAACGATTAATACGTTAAACAAAATCCAAAATTTCTTCTGGCAAATACTCAGGATCATCTTCATCTTCTTGTTGTTCCGGCAAGTTTGCATTATGAGCCAGTACAGTTTTGTAGTATTGTAAATCAGGCAAGTCACTCCAAGCTTCACCATAATGTTTTTCGAGTAGTTTTTTAACATCTGTTAATTTTTCAGCTTTAACATTAAATCGTACTTCTATTATGTTTGGTTGGATTCCGGATATATGTTTCCCACGTTTAGTTATGCTTAGTGGATTGCACATATCATTTCTGTATGACATTTCTCCTCGAACTAAGATTTTCCGACGATCTGTTCTATTTAAGATAATCCGCTTCGTTTTACTTATTTGAAAGTGTAACGTTTGAGTGTTTTTCAATACATCTTTGCATGCTGTTTTCCAATCAAAAATTGGCACCTCAATGACTAAACGACGGATAGTCGCATGAGACCCCATGATATCAATATATGTCTGAGGGTTAGATATAGTTTCTAGTTGTTTTATTTGTTTTTCCACAAAAGCAAATACCCGATCGGGTGGGATGAAACTATGTCCAGTGACAGGAAATACTATTTCTACTTCTACTATGTTTTGTGTTGTTTCATGCAGCCATTTAGCAACCATTCCCAGCAATATCGAATTTTTATTTTGGCCGCCGCAACCGTCAGCAACAAGCCTTATCTTCTTTTTGCCATCAAGGTTTACTCGGTTCAGGAAGTGGTATAAGCAAGACGATATTTCATTAGAACCCTTGGCTGCCACGTCTTCAGTCCATATATACGAAAAAACATTATCTTTAGTCAGGCTTGCGTGAGAATTTCCCTCGACAATTGTAAAATTATAAATATATAGTTGTCGCGAATAATACGCCGACTGGTCGGGTACTTTTGGTAGAGGTAAATTTTTTTGGCAGTCGAAGGACAAAATGAGCAGTTCTGGATCATCTTCCTTTAATTTCTCAAAGAAGCATTTTGCTCTTATTTTGTGTATTCTATATTGGGTTCGCAAACTCTGTTTTTCACTTTCGTTTTGAGTTATTTTTTACTTTTCTAGCAACTGTAAACAGTCTGAACAGACGTCTTGGCGCGGAGACCCAAATCCAATATTAAGAGAGGTATTGAATACCTTCCTGAAAAAACTTTTAGTCACTGAATATCCCGGCATCGATTCGTCTTCATACATCCTGGAGGGATGCCGATTAACGATACATAAGCAACAAAGAGTCTTGGCTGGAAAAGGTTCTCGAAGGGTTCACCTTATAGCACAAGAACATGCAGAAAATGTCACTATAGCACCTTGCGTGAATGCTACTGGAAACTTCATTCCACCAATGATAATTTTTAAAGGAAAAAGACTACGGGAAGAATTTTTGGAAAATTTACCAGCTGGTTCTTTGGTGAAAATGGCACCAAAAGGTTCCATGACAACAGAACTCTTCGTTGATTTTATTGAGCATTTGGCCAAATACAAATCCACTAGAAAATGTTTGTTGATTTTCGATGGCGCGTCATCCCATCTGGACTACAAAATTGTCGATGTTGCGGAAAATCATGACATAGTTCTGTACTGTTTGCCATCGAACACAACCCACGAGCTCCAACCGCTCGATAAATCAGTAAACAAGTCATTTGAGCATTTTTGGGATGAAGAGGTACTACTTTTTATTTACCAAAATCCACAGAAAAAACTCACCAAAGCACGTTTTAATAAAATCTTTACAAGAGTATGGACAAAATGCATGACCCACAACAATATTGTTAACGGATTTAGGGCAACTGGTCTGTACCCCTGGGATCCTAGTTCAATCCCAGAAGAAGCCTTTGCGCCATCCATGCTCACTGAATTAACTGCTTCGCAACTCTCTAATAAAGAAAATTCTTTAACAGTACCAAATTCTCCTGAATCTGTTAATCTTATAAATCATACCTTCGACTCTGATATTACGTTTTGTGAAGAAACTAGCTCTGCAGCTCAGAATTCTGTAGTAACAATAAAGCAACTCCAAAACAAAGATGTTAATTTCCAGAAATTAGTTGATTATGGCTCTTCAATAGAATCTTTGGACTCGGTAGATAAAAATGTCCCTATTCGATACAGTACACCTGTTCCTGGTCCTTCGGGGTTACAAGTTCAACATGTTCATCGTCCACCTACACTCTTATCTTCTCCATCAGATATATCCGATATTGAATACAATTTCTCAATGATGCAAAACTATCCAGCAAAACGTGTTAGAATATGTACGTCTTCTTCTTCATCTGATGAAGAAAATAATAATCCTGTTCAAACACATTTTACGTCGAAAAAGAACCAGAATGATTCAGTTGGCGATGAAATGCCACTATCAGAACTTAAAAATAATAAAGAACGATCTGATATTCAAGAATCAAGTTTTAAAGACTTACTTCCAATTCCGAATTATGCTCAAACTAAGGCAAAGCCAAGACGAAAAGCTTTAAATTACGTCGGACAAAGAATAACCAAAGATTTATTTAATTACAAGCCAAGCAATAATGCGAAAAACTCTGCCATCGGACCAAAAATGACAACAATACTAAAGGTCAAAAAGCAAAGGCAAGAAAAAAGTCATCTAAAGTTCCATACTAAACCAGATAAAACCAAAACTAAGCAGAAACATAATACAATAGGAAATTCGGTACAAGGTAAAAAAAACAAAAAAGGAATAAATGATAAAGAAAGCTGGCTCAGCTTGTAACATGGATACAATGCTAGCCATGCGGCAATGCAGAACATGTGACTTGTGGTATCACGAAGAATGCGTGGGTCTTACCAAAGATGATTTAGATAGATTTTTTTGTCCTGATTGTAACTGATGTTAACTTAGTTTTTCTTAATTTTCTTATTTGTACTTTGTTACATCGGTGTTATTTTATTTTATTTTATTTATTTAAGGAAAAACAAACAGTAGCACAATAAGAAATTGTCATAATGTCTAAAATATACATTTTAAAACAATTATGCTACCCACTGCGTTCTCCACAGATTACTATTAGAAGTATAACTAGCTAGTAACACGCGTGAAATTTAAACAATTTTTCTAAATAAGCCACGGATATATTGAAAACTATTGAGTTGAATGGAATTTACTGCGGCTGCTTATACAAAACAATATTTCCATAAAACATCGAGAAATTATAATCTAATCAAGATTCATTACAACTTAACAGAGTCCGTAACTCTCCGGTAACATACATAAAAGAAAAAGAAAAAAAGAAAAAGTAAATGTGTGTGCGTGCATTATTAAACATCATGTTATTTTGTCGTAATTTGCTGATCCTTTAAGGTTGCTTGGATTTGCTTCCTGAATGAATTTTTACTAAGAAAAAGAATGTCAATTGAATTAAACTCATTGTTATAAGTCTCAACTAAACGATGAAGTGGTAAACGCGAGCCAGCGTTGGATTTACAGAGGCTAGAAGCAAATAGACGTCGAGTGCGTACTTCACGTACATGAACTGTTCGAGGAACCAGGTAACACAGACTCCTAACTAAGTCCGGACAATCAAAATGATTGCGGCACACATTGAACAGAGTCATAACTTCCAGAAGTTTCCGTCTTGACTTTAAGGTGAGAAGATCATACTTTTTAAGAAGTAAGTGATATGACATTTTTTTCCGAAAACATCTAAAATTCAAAGCACGAAGGTATTTACGTTGTACCAGTTCTAATCTTTCAGTATATTTTACGTAAAATGGGTTCCAAATGGGTACTGCGAACTCTAACTGTGGCCTAATTATTGATTTGTATAAGTGCAAAAAGGTGGAAGGTCGACGAAAATCCCTAGAAGATCTCATGACAAAACCAAACATTTGGTAGGCCTTGTTAACAATTTTATCTACACTCTTTTGCAAAAAAAAACGGGCACCTAAGGAAATTTACGTTCAAAGGTCGATTTTAGTTAATTAAATGAAATTTATTTCTTTGACATAGTCTGTATACTTATAATCGTGTAAATTAATGCGCGTGAAGTGAATTCGAGCAATTAACAGAAAAAAAAAACGATGGATTCTTTAAAATCGATGTACACGCCCAAACAATAAGAAGTGGTCGGCAATAAAGACAAGTTTTTTTTTTACTTTTTTAAATTAAATAAAGTTACAAATGTAAAAACCTAATAACGAGTGTGACCTCCTCTTGCCAAAATCACAGCTTGAATCCTTCTGGGCATGCTTTCCACGATGTTTTTAATAACGTTTTGAGGAATACGTTCCCACTCTTCTGCAATGACTCTTTTTTAGCTCCCTGATGTTTTGTGGAGCAGGTTGCACTGATCTTACCCGTCTCTTTAGAACATCCCACACATGCTCAATTGGATTGAGGTCAGGACTTCGAGCTGGTCAATCTAAACGACGGATCCCAACTTCTTGCATGTACGCTTCCACGTCGTCAGAACGGTGCGGGCGAGCATTATCGTCCATAAAAATGCCAAGGGCGGCCAAGAGCATGTCGGGCCATGCTTAGTTCGGGTTCCGTAGCTGTAATTTACAAATGCGTCAATCTAAACAAAGTCGGGTTTATTCGAACACTTATAACTCGAGAAGAGCTGGACTGATTTTCATGGTTTTTGATTTGTTCGATTTGTCCCCCCGCCTCGAACAGCAGAATAAAAACAAAGAAAATTGACAATTTTTTTTTCAAGAAAAATCCTTTTTTCAAAATGTTCCTGGGCTTGGTAAAAAAAAACTCAAAAAATGGATAAGTATGGGTAGGGTTGGTAGGTAGGTAGGGAGGGTAGGAAGGTTGGTAGGGTAGGTAGCCTAGGTAGGGGTAGGAAGCCAACAGCTAGTTTTACATATTATTGAAATCAACAATATGGATTGTTGTATAACTGTGGTGTCGTTACTGTCGGTTGTTTCCTGCATTTTTGGAACTTTGGAAGATGAGAATTAGTTGGATTTTGTTTTCTTTTCTTGGTTTTTTCTTTGCTAATGGTCGGAGGGATTATTTTTCTTAAAGGCATATTGCGTGTTTTTCGCGGATCCAACAATCCAGCAGTAAAGATTTCTAGTAAAATGTCTTTAGTTTGGGAACCATGTGATCGTTCCACAGTTTTTGGTTGCATTGTATTATTTCTATTTTTATCTGTTCATTTGGACCAGTCCACACGGCAAATAGACACTCTCTCCTTCCTGTTATATTTAATTGTCCTTGCACTTGGAAATAGCAGTGGTGTTTTTTATTGATCAACAGTTGGCCATTATTATACTTCCAGAAAGTAATTTTCCTGTTTTTGACAGCATCTTCCAAATTCGTTCTGTAGGCTGATACTGGACATTTAATTTCTACAATCCTATTTTCATCTATACTCCGTCAGGATTTGCTCCTAAAAATGGATGATTTTTATTGATAAATAAGCCACAAGGCATAATTTTAATATTTTTTTGCTGCTCCAGTTGACTCAAGGCATTTTTTTCATTAATTTTACCATGTTTGATGGAGGTAACACCCGAGAGATCTTTTTGATACAGTAAACTTTTAACTATACTAGCTGACGTGCTCCTCTTGTTTATAATTTTGCCGAAATTGGAAGCTGTTAACAAATTCCTTCGCATTTCCATCCATTTACTACAATCACTCTGGAGGACTATTTCCCTGCCAATGTTCGTTCTTTCTTCGTCAGATTTCTCCAAATGTAAAAAAAAAATGTTTTTTTCATTCTTTCCAAATCTTCTACATGCAAATCAGGTTTCACACAGTTTTGACCGTAATTTTCATCTTCAGCCCTTTTTTCTTTTTGTTGTAAAACAAGCTTTCTCACAGGTCACAGTTTAGAGTTGGAACTGTTTCTTTTCAGTTTTCGCAATTCCGGGTGTTTCGATTTTGACATTGGGCTCACACCCAGAATAGATTTTTGGAGCCGTAGCGCATCTGGTCTAATATGAACGCCGAAGACAAAAGTTTATGCGTTTGCCACCGATACACTTTGCAATTATGGCGTTAAACTGTTCACAACGATTGCTGTACACGTCTCCAATAAGACTGCGTGCATTGGCTGCAGTAGAGCCGACTATAAATTATACTTGATTTTCTAACGCCGTATCAGTTTGACAGTGACATCTTCACTTGTTTTTTTGCTTTGGCAATAAAAATCCTGGCAATTCGTATGATAACCGAAAGCATGATTGTATGAATTGGAAATTGCTACATAGAGATCGTTTATTTGTTTTGAACGGGTATCACTTTTTTTTTCAGGTGTTTTATCGAAGAACAAATACTTTTCTGATTGCCGGGTTTCTTTGTGTATTCACATACTTTCTATGCTGCAATTTATATTTGGTATCTTTTGTAAGCGCTTGTAATTTATTATACAGATTTCGTAATAAATGGTTTCTACACTCTATTTTTTCAACAGTGTAGTTAGAATATGGCCGGGCTTCTAAAATTTTAGAATACGTGGAAGCGTCTCCGTCAGCAACTATTCTGCCGTAAATTAGACCATACATGCGCATTGATTGTTTGTTTTATTTTGCAACAATATTTATTTTTTACGCCAAGATATAGCACTACTCCAAACTTTTTACCTATGATTGCAGCAGCGCCTGATAACGAGGAATAGTTTTTCTTGTATGTCCCCTTGGCCCAGCAACCGTCAAAGATCACGTCTATGACGGGGATTCCATCTGCATTAATGCCTTCGTCCAATGCACTTTGCTTCTTACGAGCAGCCGCAGCTTCCATCTCAGTTGTGGCTAACTTTTCCCATTCTTCACTAACTCGGTTATCAATTTTCTTATAAAAAATCTCTGTCATAAACGGAACATTTATTGACGTAAATATTTCTTGCAATTGTCTATATCCTACACCTGTAATAGCTGCACTTGTTACTACGGCAGTATTTTCATTCAAATTGTCGTTTGGACTAGGTTTGGACCCCTCCTGATCTTCTAATCAGTTGCTACTTAGACCTTCTGGTCTAAGTAAATTACAAATTAGTAAATTTATTTGTTAAAAAAATATCAGGGTTGAAAACCTTATAGCCTCATAAACATTATTAGGATATTAGGCGCACAAATTCCCCTGCATTTATTCACCTAATATCCTTTTGATATGGCCAAGATTTATCAAAAATTCAAAGGGGCTAACTTTTTGGCCCTCAAGCTTTTGCAGCTCTCTTTTGTATTTGGCACCTGTCCGGCCCCGGCGACACACCGGTGTGTCGCGAATTAATCGCGAATTTAATGTTTATTTACCTATTACATAAGATTTATTTTATATTAGGGAATTTTCACATGTTGGGCCTGACCGGTTAAACATTATATCGATCTTTCTTCTCTTATTTCCTTCAAATAACATATTCTTGTATTTGCGATCTTGCCAAAGCGCTTCATTTCTAAGAGCTTTGAGGAATAGTAGCAGGGTTGACTTTGATTTTATATTCGTGTTTAGCCGCCTGTGCCACCCTTTTTTTTTTTTTTTTTTTTTTTCGATTATGGGAAATCATCAAATGACCCCTCCCGCTCTGGGTGGAGCAGCAGGGAGTGTCAGACTTTTACTGACTAAAACCCACCCTTTAGTCCTCCTAGTGCCTTTCTTCCCAGGGCCGCGGTAACTCTTTCGAACAAATCCGCAACCCTGGTAGGCTCTGGCCCTAATGGGCCCCGACCCATGCTGACTTCTGCTGGTTTGGCGCGCGTAGAACACAGCGCGCCGTCAACCCGGGCCTGTTCTGATCGGACGGCGAGCTACCCATTGCTCGCCGTCCACAGGCATCAGTCACTGCGCCATGCTCAGGAGCATCAGTTCCTGGGCGGCGCAGTGGCTGACGTTCAACAGGAGGGGGTGAAATGGGGCCATTACTGGCACTCCATTTCAGCCCCCTCCGGAGCCCTTTGTAGGGGCTCTACTGCGGCTGCTGCAGTAGCAGCAGCCGCAGTGGAACCGGCAATGGCGGCAGAAGAAGCGGCGGCAGCGGCGGCGGTCGCGGCAGAGACGGCGGTGGCGGAGGGCTTCCTCCTGTTTCCGGCTTTGGTGGGTGGGGCGCAGGCCCTACCCCCAGCCCAGTGGTCGGCCGGCTTGCCAGCTGCCGCACAGACTACGCAGTGCGGCGCGGCGACGCAAGAGCCGGCCCTGTGACCGGGCTGACCGCAGCGGAAACAAAGACCGCTGCGGTCCACCTCCGAGGTGCATTGTGCTCCCACATGGTGGCCCACTTGGCACCGGAAGCACCTCAGAGGTCGGGATTCCAGCAGTTTGACCTGCGCGGAAACCCAACCCACCAAAAACCTTCGGCCCTCCGAGATGGTTTTGGCCGCCGACACGGGGCAGCTCACCACAATGGTGCGCGTGCCCGTGTTGTCAGGACGTAGGGTGCCCGCCTTCACCTCCTCTGCTGAGCACCCCCCCGTCCTAACGACGGCGGCCACCACCTCCGCCTCCGTGACGGAGTCGTCCAGGCTCAAGATGCGCATGTCGATGCGCTTGGTGGGCCTGGACACTCGGGCGTCGTCCGCGCTTAGGGACGCCCTGAGCCTTTCGGCTAGAGCGTCCGCGGTTGGGCCGCTGGCTGCCCCGAGGATCTCCAGCATCCGGGCCCCAGTCATGGTGACCCGGAGCCGAAGGCCCCCCACGATGCCCAGCTCACCAAGGTTCACTGACTCCTTCGCCTTGGTGAGCACGTCCGCGTACGTCACGCCCCTCTTCGCCGCGTCCGGCTGCAGCGTAAGAACTACAGCCGCGGTCCTCGGGGGGCGCAGCGCAGCCGCGACGCTTCGCGCCTTCTGCCGCCGCTTCCTCTCCCGCCTCTTGGCCGCCCTGGCTGCCTTTCCCGCCTTCCTCTTCTCCCCGGCCACTTGCCATTCGGCTTGAGCCGGGGGAGGAGCTGAAGGCGAGGAAGCCGGGGGGAGCTGCTGCTCAGACGGCGCAGGAGCCTTCGCCGTCCGCGCAGCAACCCCACCCTTCCTCTTCCTTCCCGGGGCCGGGTCCGGTTTTCCCGGCACCGGCTTCGTGGGTGCCGGCCCGGACCCTTTGTCCTGGCCGGACGACCCCGGTGTGGCAGCCACGGCGGCCGCATACGACGCCTTTTTCTGGCCTGAAGGGGCCTTCCCACTGGCCGCTAACGGGGGGCGCAGGACGATGCCCTCCAGGACGGAGAACCGCGCCTGGAAGGCAGCCATCTCCTGCCGCACGAGGTCCAGCACCTGGCTCTCCTGCGGCACGGGCTGGCTGTCCTTCTTGCGCCCCCCTTGCGGCGCCCCCTGTGGGCCGGCTCCCCGGAGCCTGGCCAGGTCTGCGCGAAGCCCCTCGTTCTCCTTTCGGAGACGCTCCGTGGCGGCAGCCAAGCGGGCGACCTCCGCCCGCAGCTCGGACATCTCGTCCGGCGGAGGCCCACCTTTGGTAACCTCCGCTGCCGCCAGAATGGAGGCCATCGCCTCGTTTATGGCCTTGTTCTAAGAGGAAAGCTTCCTCTTCAAGGCCACATCGCGAAGCGCGGCCTTCACCACCTCCGCAAACCCGGCCCTCCGAACCAGGAGCCCTGCGACCGCCCTCTCCGGGGGGTCGTCCGTCAGCGACGAGCCCCTCGGCTCGCTGGCCAGCCACCTTGGAGGCGGGCAATCTCCCCTTGCCTCCCTCTCGGCCCTTACCCCGCCTACTGGTGGGGATCTTGCGAGCCGAGGCCACCTCCTCGCTGCCAGACGACCCCCAGTCTTCCTCCGTTCTGGGCCGCTTGCGGAAGGACCTAGAGTCCTCCGCAGCAGCCCCCGCTCTTACGGGTTCAGAGCTCGCCGGGCTAAAGGTCGCTAGGTCGTCGGAGTCCAACTCGGACTCCGACTCTGCACCTGTGCGACGCTCAAGCGAGCCCTCCTCCCAATATAGAGCGCCACCTTCCGCGCTCTGCCCGACCGACACTTTGTCGGGTGAGCTAAAATTAAACCCGATTAATTCCTCAAAGTCGAATCGAGGGCCTCCTCGGCCACTGTTGCCCTTGGCAAGCGGAGTGCGGACAGCCCTGTTGCCCCCCCCAGAATACGAGGGGCTTGACGCACGAGGCGTGGCGGATTCCCGGACTGCTGTGCAGTCCGGACCGCCCTGGGGTAATGTCTCTTTATCAGGCCTGTCCATAATTTCCTTTTTGAGGGTGCGGTCCCTTTCTCCCCTCCTCTCTCCCTCTCTCTCACTGCTTGCTCGCTGCCCTCACAGTCACGTCTGATGATCAGACGCGTACCAGAGAGCAGCGAGCAAGCCAATGAGACGCACACCGTCCGAGGACCCGAACACTGCTCAAGTCTCCGAACGGTGTGCCCCTCTTGTGTCTCTCTTGGTCTGGTCTCTCACTTGGGACCTTCCGGCATGAGTGGCTCTACCGGCAAAGCCCCCAAGATCACTGAGACACGCAAGCCCCACCACGACGGCAACGTGGAGACACGGTTGGTGGGGGCCTGTGCCACCCTTCGAGTGCATTGTTTGTGTGAAAATTATAAATACTAAGACAGTTTATTATATCTGCCAGAGACTGAAGCCATTGTCTTTTAAAGTAATTTAAAAAAATCACCATTTCTTCGCTTTTCGTGACGTTTTCAACAATGCTAGTCCAACATTCCGTAATGTATGGAGAAGGTAGCAGAGGTAAATTGGAACATATTATGACAATGTTTCTGCACTTTCTGTTTTCAGGAAGACCCAATGTTGACGCTTTTTTCCAAACGGCCTTATTAAGATGATAATAGCAGCTCGTTATTTGAGTGTTTGGAAAAGCTTCTTTAATTCCATTGATAAGCGCTATCTCATAATCGCATTTAATGGCCGTCATGTCTATTTCAAAATGTTGCTTGATGAGGCCAAATAAGCGTCCGTAGGTTTCTTGTGTCTTGTCAGGTAGTATCGCGTGTATAACTCCCATAACACAAGTTAAATCATCACAGCTAGTATAGTCAAATTAGACCATTTTTTAATAAAGATTGGAATAAATTCTCCGGAGAGGCAAAAACGTTTCTGATGGTTTTGTATGAGTGACAAATTGAGTATAAAAAACAAATTGCATTTAGCACCCCTACGGAAGGGGGTGAAAAACTGTGAAAACTGTTAATTGTTTATAACTAAGCATAGCATACAGTTGTACTCATCGTAATTTTTTATACGCTTTATTACACCTCAATCTACATTATTACATTTTATTTATTTTAATCAGACCAACGCAGCGTTAGAAAAAAAAAAATATCTATAAACATGATTTTTGGTAATTGCGGCTTAGGGAAAAATCGTGTAGTTTTGTAAACTCAGGAAAGAGTTAGTCATTTTGGCCTAAATTCATTATTGATTTTGCACCCTGGTGTGACATACGGAAATTAGTTTTTCACACACGGAATAATAAACTGACAAAAAGCGTCGTCACCACGTGCATAAGCGCGTAGTTGTGTTGCGGGATGTGTTTTACGAGGAAGGAGTACTTTCTGATTGTGAATGCTCTGTTTGTAAGTTATAAAATAAATATAATATAAAAAATAAAATTTATTGGAATAATAATAAGTTACAAAAGTGTACAAATGGTTCAGTAGTATACATATTAATCTAGGCCTATAATAGTATTATAATAATCTGGATAAAAACTATGGTATGACAAATGTATAAGATTACAGTTGCATATAAAATTAGAATAGTGAAGTGCGTTGCCCGATTTTGGTTTATTTAAACCTGTGTTTCAGGCCATCTCTACGACGACGGTAGTTTCGAAATAGAACCTTGAATTAAATTAACATAATATATTTTAAATATCTAAGCAGAAACAATATTTTGCGAAACCTTATTAACTAGGCATAAAGGATATATTTATATCTAAAACTAAAATTATTATTAATATTAGGTAAGGTAATTACAGTCTAGTCAGCTACTCTATGTCAGCACCTCTAGTAGTTTTTCCGTGTCTGCGTAATTTAGTTTTGCTAAATAATCGACTAACATTATACTACACCTATTATAACTTACATTATATATCTTGAGCAATTTGTTCAATTTATTATATAAGAAAGGTCCTAGAAATATATAAAATCTTTTAATGAATGCATGTTTAGTCGGAGGATTTGTGCAAACCAGATCCTTTCTTCTCTTGTCTGCAGGTACTGGTTTAAAATTTAGTTCAGTGTGTTGCAGTAAAACTATACTTAAAACAAATAGTTGTCGAACTGTTAGCACCTTGCATGCCATATAAAGCTGGTGTGTAGGAAATCTGAATGGGCGACAGGTGGCAACTTTAAGAATTGCTCTTTGTGCACGTTCTAGGGATAGTAAACTTGATTTTGCGGCACCACCCCAGGAAGTTATGCAGTAGGTAAGGATAGATTGACACAAAGCCAAGTAAACCTGTTTAATTAATTTAAAGTCGGCTATGTCCCGTAAACTCTTAAAAATGTATATTAATTTCCGCACTCTAGTGCATAATAAATCAATGTGTTTACGGAAGTTTAGATTTGTGTCAATTGTGACGCCTAGATATTTGATATGGTCGGCTTTAGTTAAACTGGGACAAGTGCATGCTGTGTCAGCGTATGTATTACAATTGTGCGCGTGAATGTTTTGGTTAGTAAGCGTCGGGTTAGTATTTCTCATTTCAAATAGAATAAATTTGGTTTTATCTGAATTTAACGTTAATAGATTGTTATGTAGCCAATTACACACAGTATCAAAACCATTCTGAGCAAGTTCATAGACCTCAGCTCTTGATTTTCCTGAGAATAGTAAAGCTGTGTCATCCGCATATGACATAATTAAACCATTTTGGAGTTGCAAGCGACAAAGGTCATTTATATATATTAAAAATAAAGTGGGCCCCAAAATACTGCCTTGTGGGATTCCATAATCACTGTTTTATGTTCAGAGCTCGTGTACTGACCTATTTTTAGAGACTGATAACGGTCGCTGAGATAATCAGATAACAATTTTAACTGTGCTCCTCTTATCCCAATATTTTCTAGTTTAAGCAATAGTAGAGAACAAGAAATGGTGTCAAACGCCTTGGCAAGGTCTAAAAAGATCCCAATGGTGTGCATGCCATTATCTAGATTTTGACTCTCTCTCTCTTTTTCTCTCTCTTTTCTCTTTTTTATAAAATTTGTCAATTTGTGTACTGCTTGGCTCGTTGATCTTTTAGGCCTAAAACCAAATTGTTGGTCAGAAAGCAATTTGTTATTTTCAAGATATTTTACTAGTCTATTGTTAATTATTTTTTCCAAAATCTTTGAGAGTCCCGTTAGTACTGAAATAGGTCTATAGTTAGTAATACAAGTTTTGTCTCCGGACTTGAAAACTGGGGTGACTACGGCTTTTTTAAGCAATTTTGGGAATATTCCTTGGGCTAAACATATCTGAAAAATGTGAGTTAGTGGAGGGGCAATTAGGTATTTAAGTCTTTTAAGTACAGCATTAGAAATATCATCCCAACCGACAGCGCAGACGTCTTTTAACCCGTCTATTATACCTATCACTTCATTCACGTCCGTATCTAATAGGACAAAAGAGCTCAGTGTTGTATGAGTCATATATGGACTTTGACTAGAAGGATTCCTGTTAGATAAGTTTTTTTCTGCCAGATTTTTTCCAGTGTTAATAAAGAAATGGTTTGCTTTATTCGTCGCTGCGGATGGGTTCAATTCAGTTGATAAAAGGTCGAGTGGAGGTTCAGAGTTTTTAGTGCTAAATGTATTAGTTTTAATAAATTTCCAGATAAGCTTACTGTTTTTTCCTGCCTTCTGTAGCTGTTCTTTGTCATATTGTTTTTTTAGTTTTTTCAATAGATTGTTGCAGAAATTTCTATATCGCTTATAAGTGACTGAGAGTATTTCATCATTAGGGGCAAGTTTAAATTTTTGGTGTAGCTTGTCTCTATGTCTGATACAGCGAACAAGTCCGGGCGTAATCCATGGTTTAATGTTATTGTACTTTCTAGGTATTACTTTTGTAAAAGTGTTCTTTTTAATCGCATATTGTAACAAATCTATAAAATACTGTAACGAAATATTTGGGTCACTAGAGTTATTGTAGACGGGGTCGAAATTCATAGCTCGTATGTCATTTTCAAGATTAGTCATGTTGAGTTTAGAATAGCTGCGCATGCAATTTTTTCTAGGTGAAGGTATTTGCAGTGTTAGTAAAACGGCTTGATGGTCGGTAAGTGACGTATTAGTAACCAATGTTTTGGACGGCGCTTTTGACTTTATAATGATATGTTCGAGGCATGAGCCGCTCTGGTGCGTTGGGTAATAATGAGCTGGTAACAGTCCATGAAATGTGCAAATGTTCAGGTAGTTATGTGCATGAGTATCGATTTTCCCGGAAGCAATGTTAATGTTAATGTCACCTAAAAGTATAATATTTTTAAAAGATGATATTTTTTCTAGGTTTATGCTAAGCGAGTCTAGGAATCTATCAATATTTTGGGATGGAGGTCTATAAATAGCCATAACTACCGTATCAGGGGAAATTTTAATTAACAAGCAATTACAGCCTTGAAATAAGGGTTCTTCTACCATTGCTACTAAATGATCTTTAATATACACAACTAAGCCACTATTTTGGTTAATGTGGCTATTGGTTTTGTGTAAATTGTATCCGTCTAAAGATGGAATATTCGTTGTTTGTTCGGAGAGCCAACATTCTGTTAGTACAATAATGTCACAACTTAATTTAAGATTTTGTAATAGAACTTCAAAGCCATTAAAATTCCGGTTAATACTACGTATGTTTTGCGTAAGCACTGTTAACAATTTCTTACCAGTGTGAAGAAGATTTTTGCACTCCTCAAGATTACAAATTATAGCTTCTGACACTGAAAAACTGTCTAGACCACTGATTAGCTGATTTGTCATGATACTAAAAACTAACTTAACTACTGTTTATGTGCGAATTAACAAAATTATTCGATGGCGCTCTTAGGCGCCTTCATAGTCTATCGAATTATGTAATTGTCTTCAGCGTATTTTCGTGCAGGGCAATTCACGTCACCAGTTGGGTGGTCAAATTTCCTTTTAAAACGTTTGCACGTTGCACACTGGGGAGAAGAAGTTTTGTTAATGCATTCCTTGAACGAGTGTCCTGTCTCTCCACAAAGGTCGCAAGTTGGAGATGTTTCGCGGCAAAACTTGGCTGCGTGTCCGAACTGCTGGCAATTGAAGCACCTAGTCACGATAGTAAAATCTCTTACTGGGCATGAGGTCCAATTTATAAAAATACGGCCTTGGTTCACCAGAATTTTTCTGATGTTAGGAGGGACTTCTAGAATATAATTACATGTGGACCGATCTTTCTTTCCTGATTTATGGCTCATTTTTATTGTTTCAAGAAAGGCCTCTCGAGTAGTTTTCGGCAATTTGTCAGAAAGGTTTTGCTCATAAATGCAATCCAGTACCTCTTTCTCACTGAGAGCTACGGGGACACCAATGATTGCTATCCTAGGGCGGCGTTTAGACGGTTTTTCAATTTTAAGGCCTGATGAAACAAGTTTCTCCGAACTTTTTAATTTAGCAATGTCGTCTTTGCTATCTGTGCTAATAATAACGCCTCCATTCCTAATTTTCCTCAGACTACGGACCCGAAGTTTCAGTTCCTCCGGCGAGATAATTTTCTGTACCAGTGTTTTGGTGTCGTCACTAGAACGTGTCTTATCGCTAGGGTAGATGGCAACAGAACTCAAATTTTCTGGGCGAATGAACTTGTCTGTACCCTTTTTAACCATATTGGCATAAGAAGTGCTTTCTGGTTGCGTTATTTTATTTTCGACGACCTCTTTGAATTGTTGCAGAGAGTTTGCAACGACCTGCTGTTCTTGAAGGAACTGGACAGTGTTGTAAGCCTGAATGGATTTTTGCTTCAGGGATTGGTACAAGACAGCCATTTGAGATGTCCCATGTGCGACCTTTCGACAAAGATTAGTGACGCGGAGCTTCTGATCAGAGTTCATTTTTCCTTCGGCGACTGTAGAGCAGACTTCGTTTAAAATGGTCTCTATGGATCCTAACCATTTCTGGATCTCCGGCGTAGCGACAACATCAGCCAATAAGGCATCATCCGTGGACGCTGGTGGCGGTGTTTCTATTGGCTGGTTTTGGTCAGAGGGTATTGGAGTAGAGGGTGGACTTCGCCGCATTAATTGGCTACGACCAAAAGGGCTAAACCCTTGGTTAGACATAACTAACACAGAAAATCACTATTTTTTTGTGCATAAAAGTAATTAGTTCATCGTGCACTGTGAGAAAGTTGTTAGTTGCACAATTAACACGCGCGACACACTTTACTTAATATGACTGACTCTGCAATTTCTTATTATATTATTAATCGTAATTATTTAGATGTAATGCATTATAATTAACACAAAACACGTCCGCTTAGATTCGCGACCGAAATACTTACAAACAGAGCAAATCTTTAGATTTGTATACTATTGTATACAAATCTAAAGATTTTTTTAATGCAAAAGCAGCTTGTTTTTAATCGAAAAATATAACAGCAGGCAAGCATGTCCTTTATTTCTTTCAAATTAATTATTTGTCTTTCGAGTTATAGACCCTGTGACAGCGCTGATTATCCTACGTCATCAAGTAACGTAGGAATAAGGCTAAGAACTCACGAGACCGCAGTTTTGTGCGGTTCCACAGCAGCTGCCGTTGGATTTTCGCCCGCAAACTTGGCGGGCGAGTATCACGAGACGGGCGGTTACTTACGATCAGATTGTTAAGTTGATTTCCAGACCGCCATGAACACACATAAAAAACGAGCTGTTACGCGCTGCTGCCTTAGTACTTCAGATTCACAAGTACCAGAAGACCAGAAACATCAAGTACCAGGAGACCAAAAACATGTCAGTATTTTTGGGCTGGTATAATTATGTAGGTAGGGTAGGTGTAGGGAAGGTGTAGGGAAGGTGTAGAGTAGGTGTATTGTAGGTGTAAGGAAGGTGTAATGTAGGTGTAGGGTGGGTGTTTCCTGAGTAAAAAAATTACAATAAAAATCAGGAAACCTTGCTATTTCCGATATTCACGCGGGCGAAGCTGGTAACATAATAGATACTAATAAAATAAATATACAAGCTAAAATAATAAAGTAATAAAATATGATTTTATATACTAAAATTTCTGATCTGAACTCATAATAATTATGACGAAGACAAACTAAGAATGACAGGCTTTTAAGTAGTGTCTTCGGATTTTACGCTTAAAGGAAAATTTGGACTCAGCCTTCTTGATGTCAAGGGGATTCCAGAGTTTAATGGTTGAAATAGCGTAGGAATTAGACATAATCCCGGTGCGGTGAGAAGGAATATGAAGGAGTACGTTTTTGGATGCTCGAAGGTTAAGACTGTGACAACTGCCCAACACTTTAAAATATTGTTTTAAATAATCAGGAGCACAAGGATCATTCATAATAGTGAAGAGCATGCAGAGGGATCTGAGGGATCTCCTTTGACGGATAGGCAGCCCTTTAAGCTGAGAACGAAATGAAGAAATGTGATCACATTTACGAACGGCAAAAATGAAACGAATACAGTTGTTAAGTAGTCGATCCAGTTTGTTAAGAAGTTCTTGGGATAGATCAGAGTAGCAAACATCAGCATAATCAATTATAGGAAGCACAAGTGATTGAACCAAAGTGGTTTTAGTGCTAGAAGGAAGAAAATGCTTGAATCTATAGAGAGATCGCAGTGAGTAAGTTACATTCTGGCTAACCTGAGCAATCTGCTTATTCCAACTTAACCTGTCATCAATGTTTAGGCCTAAGTCTTTAACTTGTGGCGAGAGAGGGATGACGGCATTGTTGAAAGTAAGCGGCAGTAGTTGACTGGTGTCCAAGTTACGTAAAAAATAAGTTCTGCCAATCAGGATAGCCTGGCATTAACTGACATTGACTGTAACCCCAAATCTGCTTGACCAATCACTGATAGCTAGAAGCTAGAAGGTCAGCATTCAGCAATGAGATGCAGTTGTCCAGGTTGTCAGTGTCAGTTTGCGCGTAGACATGTAGATCATCAGCGTACAGATTGTAGGAGCATTTGAGAATAGTGGTAATAGAGTTTATGAAAAGAGAAAATAAAAGTGGAGAGAGTATACCGCCTTGTGGAACGCTAGTTGTCAGGGCGCACCACTCAGAAAATTTCTGATCATCACGGACCGCTTGCTGGCGACCACGAAGATATGATGAAAACCAATCCCGTGCCGACGAAGAAACCCCAATTTGAGACAGAATAGCCAGGAGGATGTCGTGATCAACGGTGTTAAAAGCATTGGAGAAATCTATTAAAACTAACACCGTTAATCTTGAGTTCTACAGGCCATTCCTAACGTCTTCTGTAACCTTAAGCAAAGCCTGTGCCTGTGCTGTGGCCAGGCCGAAAACCTGATTGGGAAGGGGATAACAGATTATTCCTAAACACAAAAGTAGATATTTGTTTAAGAGCAACTGCTTCCAGGATCTTAGATAGGAAAGGGAGAATGGAGATTGGTCTGTAGTGATTAAATAAACTGGGGTTGGATATTTTAGGAAGAGGGATTATGGTGGCCTTACGCCAGATTGTGGGAAATACTCCAGTTTGTAGGGAGGCATTGATAATGTGTAATAATAGGGAGGATACTTTTAATTATGAGGGATATCATAGTTTTGCTGACACCATCACAGCCAACAGCCTTGAACTTAATTGCATTGAAGGTTTTGAGGACTTCAGGGTCGGTCACTGGGGAAAAAGAGAAAGAATCGGGAAGTAAGATTGGCGTGGAAGTAATCTTAAGAAGAGTTTTGTTTTTAATGGCATCTACAAGCATATCTGACGATGAAAAATGCTTATATATAATATAATCACTCAAGGACACGTTAGAAGAAATGACATTTGGGGAAGGACTTTGTTATGCCGAGAGATTTGAGAAACTTTCATATATCAGCCGGTGAAGAGTTAAGGACATTTTCACAAATGTATCGGCGTTTATAAGCTTTTACCATCTGCTTACAGCGGTTTCTAGCCACTTTGTACAGGTTCCAGTTCTCCTTACTGCGATCTCTTCTATATCTTCGAAAGGCCTTGTCACGCCGTCTCATCGCCATACGAACTCCAGGGTTAATCCATGGAGCGGGTGGGCGCTTAACACGGACGGCCCTCAGAGGTGCATGTGTTTCAATAAGGTGAAGAACACACCTATTAAAAATGTCCACTTTCTCATCCACTCAATCAACAGCTCTTGCATAACCCATTTTTCACATTTATTGAACAAACACAGTTAGTGAAATAATATAAAAGGAAATGACAAATAATAAATTTGCGTAACGCACGGATCGCTTCTTGCCACAACTATGATAGTTCAAACTCTACGCTTTGCTCCCGCGCCCGCCCCGCGTCCTGCTTCAACCCCTCGTTCGCCTTGCAAACGCTACGATATAACCACGCTCTCTGTATAAACTTCCCGTGGTATATTTCTTATTTTTATTAGGTGCAAATGTAGTATATGTAGAATACATTATATATTTAAAAAATCATGACTACACTAATTTCCCCCGAAGTACAATTTGTAAATATTGTAAAATGCTGGTTTCCAAGGGGTGCAAAAGGGTGCTAAAATAACTGGGTGTTAATGATGCTCTAAAAAGCTTATTTTGAGTTTGCACCAACAGACTAAATTTCCCTTGAGCCGCAAATGATTTTTTTAAATTTATTAGTGTTTCATACACCTCACACCTTTTTTGGTGAAAAGTAATTATACAACAAAGGGGTATCTACATATATATAAACATAAAACAGTTAGTTATTAATTAAAATTCAAAATAATGAGACTTTAATGTTAATACCTAACATTAAACGATGTTCCGTACATAACAAAAATGGTGCAAACTCAGAGGAGACTTATATTCATGTTTTCTAACGATTCCATAAAAAAATACAACTACACGAATTAAGTCCAATCTTTTTGCTAATTCGACTACACTAAGCTATTCATATCAACATGAACTGATAACAGCTGGTAGAATGGTTTGGGCTACACCCAAACCATTCTACCAGCTGTTATCAGTTTTCCATCAATGAAATCTTTGAATGTTCCATCAATGAAATACATATTATTTTTCAATGTCTTAATACATTGTCTACTCACAGGTGTTGAAAATATTAAGATTATTGTCACATCCATCTTCACAAGCAAGGAAACTGTCGGCCATTATTTCTGGAATTGTAACATCATTCAAGTTTCTGAATTCAGTTTTACAAACATTTAAATGTTTGCGACGAGCCCTGAACAGTGTGTCTTTTTTTGAGTTTAAATAAATAAATAAATCTGGTACCTGTTGAATCTCATCCATATTAGCGAATTCTTTTTCAAAAATGTTCTGCAGTGCTATTCTCTAAATGACAATTTCGTGGCTGTAAGCTGCGACGAGCTCGTCGACGAGACAGCCTTGAGATCGATCGAGCGTGTGTCGCTAATCCAAACGGTATTCACTAGCGTGGCTGAGCTCGTCGACGAACTGTAAGCTGTAGCCTCTCGTCGCAGTTTCGTTGACGAGTTAAGAACTTGACACAAATTCTTTTAATCATAATCGATCAATCTCGACTGAGAATTTTAAGGGTTTAAAATTTAAAATAAAGGTCTTTCTATAAGTATTTTATGAAATAGAGTAAAATATACACAAATTTTGTTGAAATTAAATAATTGCAACACTGAACTCAATACGCCATCTTTAACTTTGTGAATCTGTGAACGACTTACACTTGCCCCTTGCCTTATTGTCTTAACCGTAATAAAAGGATTCTTGCTCAGTTTAAGTATTTTATTAATAAATAGTTCTGGAATTACATAAATCCTTTCACATAATATCAGGTTATGGGCTTTATATGTCCGAAAGTTTAAAGAAAAGTAATTTGATACTAAAGTGCTACGATTCAATTAGATTAAAATTAGAAAATTTCTTAACCGCCATTACCGGCGTGGTCGTTCTTTCTTTTCAGCATAGTTTTGGCGAAAAATACATTAAAAATGGTGTCACAAATATCAATGGGCACGATTGAGAAACTAATTGGAAGAGAAAATTACCAAAGTTGGAAATTTGCCGTAAAAAACTATCTAGAACATGAAGAATTGTGGCAGGAGATTGAACCTGACTCAGGTTACGTTTCCGACAGCAAGAAAAATACGAAGACAAAATCTAAAATAATACTGTTGGTAGACCCAGTTAACTATGTCCATGTTCAGGAGGCTACAACAGCGAAACAGGTTTGGACAAAACTCGAAAAAGTATTTGATGACTCAGGGCTCAGTAGAAAAGTAGGTTTATTAAGAGATCTGATTACCACTAATTTGGAAAATTGCTCGAGTGTCGAGAAATATGTTAATAAGGTAATGTCAACAGCTCATAAGTTACGGAATATCAATTTTATTGTTGGAGACGAGTGGCTCGGTACGTTGCTGCTCGCTGGTCTCCCTGATTATTATAAACCGATGATAATGGCTTTAGAGAGCTCTGGTGTGAATATTACTGCTGATTATGTAAAAACTAAGTTGTTGCAAGAGGTCAAGGTATCAGATTCTGTTGCTTACTATGCCAAGTCACATAATAAAAAAAATATGTCAAAGTCGACACCGAAAAATCCACGCAGCCAATCACAAGAGAAAAGGCAACCCAAAGGCCCACGGTGCTTTGTATGTAATAAGTACGGGCACATGAGTAAAGATTGCTATTTTAAAGATAAAAAGAAGGATTCCTCCAACTATAATTCTAAAAATAATAGTTATTATGCTGCTTTTCCAGTTGCTGCTGAGTTGGATGGAAACTCCTGGTACGTTGATTCCGGAGCGTCATTGCACATGTGCAATAATAGGAATTGGATGTATGATGTTTCTCCATCCACAATCAACAACATTAAAGTTGCAGACAATAAAACAGTAGCAGTAAAAGGCAGTGGCAAGGTGGATTTTCAGATGGCATATTACGGACAATACAGGTCAGAGATGTTTTATTTATACCCACACTAACAGTAAATTTACTTTCTGTAAGTCAAATGGTAAATAATGGCTGTGAAGTGAAATTCGAAAGAGATGGTTGTCAGATATATCAAAATAATAAATTAATATTGACAGCTTTGCATCGCAATAACATGTATATATTAAACAATGTTTCTGAAGCACCGGCATTGCTATCAACAATAGATGAGCAAGATATAAATTTATGGCATCAAAGGATGGGCCATCTCAATTTCACAGACTTACAGAAAATAACAGAAAGTGCAGAAGGGGTTGAATTATTAAAAAAAGGTAATCAAGTTTGTACAACTTGCTTAGAAGGAAAAATGAGTAGACAACCGTTTAAAAATACTGGTACTAGAGCTTCTGAATTGCTCCAATTAATTCACTCTGATTTATGTGGTCCGATGGAGACAAGCTCTATTGGAGGTGCTAGATATTATGTCACTTTCATAGATGATTACAGTAGGAAAGTATCTGTCTATTTCATGAAGAACAAGTCTGAGACTTTAGAAAAGTTTAAAGAATTCAAAAATTTAGTTGAAAATGAAACTAACAAAAAAATAAAGATATTGCGCTCAGATAATGGAAGAGAGTATATAAATAATGAGTTTAAATTGTTTCTGTGTAAATCAGGTATCCAGCATCAAACTAGTAATCCACATACGCCTCAACAAAACGGTATGGCAGAGCGAATTAATCGCACATTAGTAGAGAGAGCTAAATGCTTAATTTTGAATTCCAGATTACAAAAAAAAATTTGGGCTGAAGCGGTTTCAACAGCGGCTTATATTATAAATCGTTCACCAACAAAAGCTTTGGATCACAAGACACCATATGAAATGTGGACAGGTAAAAAACCAAATTTAAATAACATGAAAATTTTTGGTTGTCATGCAATGGTTCATGTGCCAAAGGCAAATAGACAAAAATGGGATTCAAAAGCTATTAAAATGATATTTGTGGGTTATTGTGATTATACTAAAGGCTACAGGTTGTATGATGAGTGTAAAAAACAAATATACAAGAGTATAGATGTTGTTTTCTTGGAACAAACAGTTAAAAATAACTGTGTTATTATGCCGCTTACTAATTTGCAACAACAGGAAACTACAGCTAAACAAGAATCTGATACTGATACTTTAGTAAATGAAAGTTCAGAAGAGGAACAATTGTTTGACGCCACCAGTGAATTATCGAATTCAGAATCAGATAATGATCCAGATTACACACCGGAGAGCTTTGAAGAAGAAGATCCTATGCCATTTAGAAATATAACTCTGAGGCCGAGGAATACCAAACCTAATATATATTTTTGTCATGAAGAGAAACCAACTGATTCAGCAGTATTATTAAAGGAACCAGAGACCGTAGAAGAAGCTCTTTCAGGCCAAAAAGCAAAAGAGTGGAAAGATGCCATGGACAGCGAATATGAATCGCTTCTTCAGAATAATACATGGACGTTAGTGACTCTACCCGAACACAAAAGAATAATCCCTTGTAAATGGGTTTATAAAATGAAAACCGATGCAAACGGTAAAATTGTACGATACAAAGCAAGATTAGTCATAAAAGGTTTCATACAAAGGAAAGGAACTGAATATAATCAGATTTTTGCTCCGGTAGTACGGCATACATCAATAAGATATTTGTTTGCAATGGCTGTAAAAGAAAACTTATATTTATATAGATCAAATGGATGCAGTTACAGCATTTTTGCAGGGAGATATAGATGCCGAAATATATATGAATCAACCACCCGGCTATGAACACGGACACGAAGTCTGTAGATTAAATAAGTCCATTTATGGCTTGAAACAGGCAAGTCGCCAATGGAATTTAAAACTCACTTCTGTGCTAAAATCGTTGGGATTGAAAAGTACGTCTGTGGATCCCTGTGTGTACTACAAAAATGATAATGGAAGCATTCTTTTTATATTGATATATGTTGATGATTTATTAATTTTTTATAACAATGAAGAGAAAGGTAAAGAAATAAAGCAACAACTTAAAAGTAAATTTGATATGAAAACGCTTGGACCTGTGAGTCATTTTATTGGTTGGAGAAAATAAGTCAAAATGTGGCCAGAGACCAAATTCATATTGATCAGACTGCCTATATAGAAAAAATTCTACAAAGATTCAATATGACAGATTGTAATCCAGTTCATTCGCCATGTGATCTTAGCTCTAAATTAATCAACACAGGAGAGCAAAATAATATTGTTAAAAATGTTCCTTATCAAGAAGCAATTGGGAGTTTACTTTACCTATCACAAGGGTGCTTCAGTCTCATGGTGTTCTAAACGTCAGAACACAGTTGCGTTATCAACCATGGAGGCAGAATATATGGCACTGGCTACTGCCACACAAGAGGCTATGTGGCTAAGGCATTTAGAGTCAGAACTACATTGGAAGGTTACAGTTGCGCCTACCATAATTTATTGTGATATTCAAAGTGCAATCAAATTTGCAGGTATTGACTCTTACTGTGCTCGCAGCAAACATATTGATATAAGATATCATTTTCTTCGAGAGAGAGTTGCAGAAAAGGAAATTGAACTCAGCTATGTTGGGACTCAAGATATGGTTGCCGACGTACTTACAAAACCGATTTCTCAAAAGAAGACTGAAGACTGTTCTGTGGCTATGGGTTTGCAATTAAGAAGAGATTGTTGAAATTAAATAATTCCAACACTGAACTCAATACGCCATCTTTAACTTTGTGAATCTGTGAACGACTTACACTTGCCCCTTGCCTTATTGTCTTAACCGTAATAAAAGGATTCTTGCTCAGTTTAAGTATTTTATTAATAAATAGTTCTGGAATTACATAAATCCTTTCACATAATATCAAATTTAATAATTATAAGAATTTATTGCTTATTTATTGTTCCGTTTTAACACTGAATGACGATTCCTTTGCCTAGTTCGAGCAACGCGATGCGACGATGAAAGCGAACGTAGACCTAATAGGTTACAAAAACCATAACCAACAAAAACCACAGACCAAATAGGTTACAAAAACCATAACCAACAACAGACGCGACGCTAACAAAACCACTTGTATTTTTAGTTTGAAAATTCAAGTGTTTGTCATCAGCAGCTATTGCTCGAAACATAACTTATTTCTGTGACCAAGAGATTAAATAAATATACCTTGTAGCGAGGCAACCCCAAGACTAAAGGGTAACCAATGACGTGCCGCGATTTATCTCGCGCGCTCTGTTTATTTTGTGGTCAATGTCAACGGCTGTCAAGTCATGTCATGTAAAATAATATTATTCGCTTTTCGTATTACATTTTAGTCTGTGTTTCGTATTTTTGCGCAAATAAATATGCTTTTCCGTTTTTCTTGGGATATTATTTCATATGACCTCTGCTCGAATACTGGACTCCGAAATTGATTGCCTTCTGACTGACCCCCGCTAATCGCTTGAACATTGGACAGCGTACTTTCCACCCCTGCTGACCTTTGCTGGATAACCGGATTTGTTTGCTTTGCTGATTTTACAAATCATGCATCATGACAGGAGCCTGTGCATTAATTGCGGTGTAGCAACGGACCGCTGCAGAACAATAGAAAGGCGAAGATTGGAAAATGAATTAATTCTTGCAACTGTACAGGAATGGGTCGCGCCGCAAATGGTTAGTATCCGATATTTCTATATCGTAACATTTTTGTACTATGTAATTATTTAATGTAATCAAACTAATAGTGTTAAATAAAAAATAAAAAGAAATGGTACCAGAATGTGCAACAAATTCATTTTCGAGACATGTGACATCACCAATCCAGACTGAATATGTATGGTTGCCTGTGTCCCTGCAATGGAAATGTAATAACAGCGTCCGCTTATGTTTTTTATTGAAGAATGGGCTAGCTTTTGACCTCGATCTCTCCTGATGGAAAGCGATGGATGAGGTCTTTTATGGAGCGAGTGTGCCCCGAAGATGCCTTAAGGCACGTTTCACATGTTTACCAAAATGTGCCACTCAGATGTTTATATCTAAATGCTAGTGCTAGACCTAATAGTCTAATGATAAATGTTTGTTTCAGGTAAATGAAAATTACTTTGTCTGCTAAGGGGACTCATTGCCAATGCCTCTTGATGACAATAGACCAGAAGGGAATGAACAAACACCTATATGACACCAACAAGTGTGTATCCACTGGACTTTCTCTTCTGAGAAGAGTTGGCTGCCATTAACTTAGGACTGGTACATCGCAAGAACACAGTACCTATGCACGAAGTTATAAGAGAATGAATTTGTGATAATAATATCAACACATTAAGTGCAAATCAAAAACAAGATATGTTTTCATTAAAAGAGTCTGATTGTAATTTATTGGATTGTAGAAATGTTGAGTCTGTGTAATACCATACTTTTTACCACTGCACACTGGTTTGGTTTGAGCAATTCAGACAGCTACCTATTTAATGAAGTGCCTCAGTTTCTGAACCTTACTATATTAGCTGCTTATTTAATTAAACTTAGGACCGGGGACTCTGGACTGCCTCCTGCACAATTTATGAATACTGTATTATCATAATTATTATGATGATTCTAATGAAACTATTATTAATAAAACTATTTACCAGAATTACGTCTTTTTTTAATTTGAAGAAAAGTGTTATTCAAATCTCAGATTATTGTAATCTGAGATCGTATCAAATCCCCAAGAGGATACAATATTAACAAATACAAGCTAGGAGTGATGTAAGTGGGGCTTGTCTTATAAACATAGTTTTCAAATTCTGAAGTGATCTTGATCTTACTGATAACCTTTGCTACATGAAACTTAAAGCCTAAGCGCTGATGTATCTAGCTACCTAAATCCTCATCGCGATAGGCTGCAGGCGCTGCAGCCGCGTAGGTCTGTTATAGTCGATTTCGATAACGACAACCATTTGAAATTATTTCCTAGCGTGTGCCTGTTCCAGATTTATGTAAGAAACGAAGCCTCAAAACAAGACAATTATATTTTTTAAATCTATACTAGCTAATATAAAGCTGTAGAGTGTGTTTGCTTGAACGCGCTTATCTCAGGAACTATTGATTCGAAGTAAAAAAATATTATAATGTTGGATAGCCCTTTTATCGAGGAATTCTTTATAATATATTAATTGGATCTTCAGAAACCCTATAAGTATACATATATGGATAAACACTCTATATATACGCAAAAACTTTTTTTGGTTTCATACAAAAAATTTATTTGCTATTTTCAAGTTCAAGCAAGCGCTGGGATTTTATAAAAGGCAAATTAAAACTTACTATAAAACCTTTATCAGACACAAGATGGGAAAGTAGAGTCGAAGCAGTAAAGGCCGTATTATTGCAATTCGATGAAGTGATTGAATGCATCGAAAACTTAAAAAATCAAACGGAGCAATCGGACACTCTCAGTGATTGCGATTCAATACTAAATGAAATGTTAAGTTTAGAATTTATCGTATCTTTACATGTGTGGTATGAGATATTATCGCGTGTTAATATAATAAGTAAATTATGGCAATCAGTACAAACTTATTTAAGCATTGCTCTTGAACATTTACACACATTTTGTGAATGGATAAAAGAGTATCGGGAAACTGGATTTGAGAAATCCCTGTCTGATGTTCGGAAATTTACTGAGCGATGCTGTTATGACCTGCCAAAAGAGTTTAGGAATAAAAGAGTAGCCAGAAAGAAAAGGATGTTCGATTATGAAAGCAGCGATCAACCTATACAGTCTCCCAAAATCCGGTATCAAACAGATTTTTTTTACGCCATGATTGATTCTATAATAACCAACATGGAATTAAGATTTACGTCTTTAAATCAACATTTTGAAGATTTTGGTTTTCTCTACGATTTAAGCGCGCTAAAAAATATGCCACAGGAGCAAATATTAAAACACTGTAACGATTTACATAACGTCCTGCGTGTGGGTGAGAGCAGTGACTTCCAACCATTTGAATTATATGAAGAATTAAATACAATGATCCCGAATTTACCCAATTTCATTAAAGACGTGAAACAGCTGCTGTCATACATAACAGAAAATAGCTTGAAAGAAATTTACCCAAATATTTACATTGTCATCCGAATTTTATTAACAATTCCGGTAAGTACAGCCTCTGCTGAAAGAAGTTTTTCAAAATTAAAATTAATAAAAAATTATTTGAGAAACACAATGAGCCAAGAAAGACTTTCAGCTTTGGCTGTTTTATCAATTGAATCAGATTTGGCATCTAGGCTGAATTACGATACCATAATTAAGGAATTTAGTAACGTTAAAAGCAGGAAATTTCTGTTCCTTTAATAAAGAAATCTAATGATTTTTAAGTATACACTTTAAGAAATGTATATCTCCACCTTTATATTGACGATTTGTAATTTTTCATTAATACTTATTAATCTAATTTGTATTTTTATGAATAAAAACTTGGCAGTGTTAATTGTTTTGTTTGTTTTTATTATTTTATAAAATCCGTCTTCAGGTCCCCATAGAACAGGGCCTCGCGAAATCTGTCTTGCCCACATCAAATTTAGGTCTTGCTCCGCCACTGTGCATGATACTCATGATACTAGTACAAATTTCCAATTTGAGAATCATTCTTTCTCGTAAGTGGCACTACTTTGGTACTCTGTGCTAATTAATTTAATTTGCTTAGCTTTCATCATTTTACCTAAAGGCTCGATGACACTGGGCTAGTTTACAAACTGCTAGTCGGTGAGTTTAAAAGCTAGCGAGTGAGCGAGTATCAATGACATAAAAAACTTTCCACTCTCTCAGTAGCGAACTAGCTAGTGAGTTGGAACCACGTGTTGTTTTGCGTGGCTTGCTGTATGTCGCAACTAGTTCAACTAGCAGTGATGATGACACAGCTAGTTAACTAGCTTACAAGCCAACACGCCAGCGAATGGCGAGTAAATTATCCAGGCAGCTTTTTATCCCTTAATCGGGCACAGGGAATTATTTTCCCACCCGTCATAAACAGTCGTATATTTTTAAAATGGCAACTCCCTAGTCTTTTTTTTTCCTAAATAATATTCTTGATTAGTTACTGATTTATTTTATTGACAACCCCACTCTTTCAAACGTCAAATGTCAACGTCAGAATCAAACTAAAGTCACTTTTGAAAAAATTGCGCGTTTTTCGTGTAGTGGAGACATAATTCTGTTAAGTTTCTTCAAGAAAGATTCTGGTAAGTAGATATTTGATCCGTTATTGACTAGTATATTATATTCTGTGTAACATTGTTATGATATTCAATACAAAAATGTTATATTTGTGTGGCTTATATTCATTTGAAATATTGTCTTGCAAGTGGGAAAATAGTTGCGATTGCCCGTTCCTGAACTCCATACTGCGTCAATATATATAAAATGTAGGGTTTTATTTCTGTCGACTTTTTATTTTTGTAATTTTTTTTATTACCCGACTGCGGTGAAGCCAAAAAAGGAGGATTATGTATTTGATCTTTTTTATCGTTTTTAATTGTTGATATTAATTGTTTTAGATCATGTCTTTTAATAGAAGAATTAATGATAAAACACTTGAAAATATATTAGAGAATATTTCTGATTTATCAGACATCGATACTTCTGATGATGATGATATTTATGGAGGTAGCCTGATAAGTCCAACGGATTCATTTTACCGTACAAACTCAGAAGACTTAGTCGAGAGGCGTTTAGAGGAAATATTTGGTAGACAAACTTTAGACCCTGTTTCAAATGACACTACAAACAAAACAGAGCTACCTACTTCCTCACTCGTAGAAATTTTACAAGGCCCTTCAACATCCAGGCAAAGTACTTCTGCTTCTTCACCACCACATTCTTCGCCAACATTGATTTCACCAACTACGCCAACAAGTTCAGTTTTTGAGCCACCGCTTACTACACCACCTTTGCTTTTATCGAACGAACCAACATCCAGGCAAAATACTTCTGCTTCTTCACCACCACATAATACGCCATCGTTGCTTTCACTAACTACGCCAGCAAGTTCAGGTTTTGTGCTGCCGCTTTCTACAACACCTTTGCTTCTATCGCACGAACCAACAGAACCGGTTATAGATCAACCCACCCCTGCACGACCAACTATAAGAATAGATAGAATAGAAAGACTCAATAATAACCCTCGTGAATGGAAAATTGTAGATCAAATTCATAACATTCCAAACTTTACCAATAAAATTATACCGCAGTCAATATATACTCACAAAACGCAACCTGTCCAAGTGTTTAACAACTTCTTTCCGAGATATCTTATAGCCAAAATTGCAGAACAGACAAATAAATATGCACACCAAAAATCGAGCAGAAACTGGTCTGACGTAACAGATAGCGATATGAGTGCTTATTTAGGTATATTAATTATGATGGGACTTAACCCATTACCTAATATGGAATATTACTGGTCGACAGATCCCTTCTATAATAATTCCGAGATATCAAAAGTATTTACGCTAAAAAGATTTAAGAAAATCACCGAAAACTTACATTTAAATGACAATTCTCTAGAACCATCAAGAAACTCTCCGAATTATGACAAACTATACAAGCTACGACCATTTATAAATGAACTGAATGAAATTTTTCAGAAGCAAACAGCTAACTCCAGTATTCAGTCCATAGACGAATGTATGGTGAAATTTAAGGGGCGATCTACTTTACGACAGTATATGCCGAAGAAGCCTATTAAGCGCGGATTCAAGGTGTGGGCTAGATGCGACGCTAAAACTGGGTATCTCTATGAATTTGAGGTGTACACTGGAAAGGGAGATAACATGGAACATGAAGGTTTAGGTTACAATGTTGTTTGGAAATTTAGCCAAAACTTGCCAATGAACACGTTATTGGCATTTGACAATTTTTTTACTGGAGTAAACTTACTGGATGATTTATACATGAAACATGTGTATGCTGTGGGAACAGTACGTAGCAACCGGAAGGGACTACCAGATGTTATCAAGAAGACTCAGCCAAGAAATATGCGTTTAGGAAAACATGAATTCGCAGCAGTAACTGCATCACCGGTATCAGCAATAAAATGGGTAGATACCCGAGATGTATCCGTGCTCACCACAGCACACGATCCAAAGGATGTTGTTTTTATAAAAAGAACACAAAAAGATGGCACCAAAGCAGACGTCTTGTGTCCTAAAGCCATAGCTGATTATACGCAAGCTATGGGAGGTGTCGATCGTTTCGATCATTTTAGATCATCATATCCCATAAACCGGAAAAGTAGAAAATTTTGGATGAGGTTATTTTTTTTCTTGTTTGATGCTGCCATAATAAATTCTTATATTACATACACAACTATCCATAGAATTACTAGCGATTCACATAAGGACTTTAGGCTACGGCTGGCGCGAGGGTTAATAGATAATTACACGGAGACGAAAAGGGGAACAATTATTTTTAAAAATAAGAAAGGGGGGAATTTTGGAGTTCCAAATGAAATTCGGCTTCAAAATGTCGGTGTGCATCTGCCCGAAAAAGGGGCTACCTACAAAAGGTGCCGTTATTGCAGCACAAAAATTAAAGAAAAACGCACCAACATCTTGTGCTGCACATGCAAGGTCTCCTTATGCCCGCAAGAATGTTTTAAACTATTTCATTTGGCTGAATAAATTTTTATCACATTTTTTTTCTGAATTTTTATTGAATCCCTCGTTCACACACTGATCCTCCACCTCACTTCCAAGTTAACAACTCGGTGCACATTTATTGGAGGATTGAGGAACATAAATTCAAAAGTAAAGTCAGGGTAAGTTACTAGTCTATTAAAATGTATTGACGTAATCGGGCAAAGGGAAATAATTTCCCACTGGGGTTATCTTTAAACGGGCAAAGGGAAATAATTTCCCACACGAAAAAAACCTTTTCTTTTCAGTTTCAGTAATTTATATTGTTTTTTATGTACACTGCTATCTAACATGATACAATAACTTACACTTAAACCATGAAGTTATTTTTTTTGTTCGGCCCGATTAAGGGTTATTTTTCAAGCAGCTATTTTACAATCAGATACTCAAAAGCAGATTGCAAAAAAGCTCAATGGCACAGAGCGAGTTTACAAGCTGCTCGCGAACTTGGTGGCTTGTAGCTCGTAAACTAGCCCACCTTCATATAGGCTTAAGTAAATAGTTTCTTAACTATTTTGATAGACAATTATGAAGTGCCTGTTACAATTGCCACAGATGAGCTTGTGGAAAATTTAGAAATACAAGAAATAAGGTATACTACAACTTTCTGTAGATAGGTTTAAATAAATAGGATAACATGTAGACTTATGTCATTGTACTTTTTTTATTTTTTAGTTTGGAACAGGAAAACTTAGAATTTCGGCAATCCACCACCAACCAGCCTCCAAAGCGACGCCATCGCCAAAGATCTGCACGGCGTTACGCAGCGGAAGGTAAAGATCTTGCAAATATTTGATTTGACCATTAACACCCCATTCTGGAGCAAAGTATGACGCCTGATGTATTATTTTTTTTATAGATGGACCCCATGCAGCTCTCGAAGCTGCTCAATCAAGGCTGGAGGCTATTGAAGCCAGAAATGCTGAGGCTACTTTAAAACAGGCTGAGGCGACCAACAACCTAGCTGCAGTCATTCTTCAATTGAGCTCCACCACAGAAAAAATGGTGGATGTTATAGGCCGATTTGTGACATATGAGCCAAAAAAGGTAATTGTTGATTTATAGGTAATTTCATCTTTATACTTTATATTTTTCAACCCTAAATCTGAAGTTCTACTCATTGTTTGTGCTAAGCTTAAAAGCTTGTTAGGTGTAGGCTCACATCAGTTGTAGTACATTAGCCCAAATTTCACATCTTGATTGTAACTCTGACACTAAGCGCTGGGTTAAACATGCTATTTAAATGAAGTTTCAACTTTAGTATTAAAGTTAATTTTGTTTTCACAGAAACTCCGCAAAATTCTTATATCATCAGATTCTGAATCTGACTAAAGAAGAATGAGGAAGCGAGAGCAAGAGGTAATTTTGTCAGATTATTAAAAGATAAATGAAATCTATTTTAGGAGGAATGTCCAGCAGTGGATTCCAAATGGCTGTTATGATAAATGATTCAATGAAACAGTGTTTATAAAAAGAGTATTAATTTATTTTAAATCTCTGTTTTCTGCAATACTGTGGATCTGTAACAAAGAGTTAAATCATTTTAATAATTATTAAAGCATTTTCGTACTTTACTAGAATATTGAGGTGGGTTTACATTACATACCTGCTAATTTAATTTATGCATTTCTCCACAGTCTGTCAACAAGAGCCTCCTGCAGTGCCCGACCTTCAAGAAGATCCCGGTTCACCCTTCGATGGTCTTGATAATTAGGTGCTGCATAATTATTCTCCTCCTAAAACAAAAGACTGATTTGTGATTAACATATTATTATTTTTAGTAAAATTTGTGATTTTATATACAAATGATTAAAATATTGAAGCTCGTTTATATTTTGTATGAAGACTGATTTATTGATTTGTTATTATTACTACATTAGATAGTGTACCTTGAATTTGTTTTATTATTTAAATGACAAAATGTCTTTTTGTTTTAGCATATTTACATTTCAGATTTTTCAATTAGATTGAAAGTCAAGTTGTTAAATAAATATTTAGTATATGAGAAATAAAGAGTAATTTAAATGTTGATTTTATACATAGTAGTATTATTTAAAATTCCAACTTCATTTTATTCCAAAATACTGGAATAAAGATCACATACCCGGGGGTCTACTCTCTTTCTCTGAAACGAAACTTCGTAAACGAACGAAATATAAACGAAGTTTCGTTAGTGACCCTACTCTGTTTTGTTTTCGGACACGCAGACGAAGTTCGGATCCATAGACTATTTTCGTGAACGAATGACATGAAAAATATTGTGTGGGTCTTTTATGATGTCATTTTTAAAAGTAAATTACGGTTTTTACTTCAACTTTAAATTTATAAACTATTTTGATTTATTTTGAAATTTTACATTTAAAATGTGGTTTAATAAATATTTCTTGTAATATTGATGCAGAAACAATAATTAAACAGTTAATTTTTTATTTTTGGTGAAATTAACCGGGACACTATAAAACACCCTTTCACGGTCATTTTTAACCGACTAAATTAAAGAGTACTATTTCATGCCTACTATGTTATTTTTGTGCGTCATTTCTGGCGGAATAAACTTATTTTCTTTCTTTCTTTCTTTATGCCACCAAATGGATTTAATATATGACAACCAAAATTGTCTGTTTATTCACACTCAATCTAATCATAACATGTCAACTTACAATTTTTTGTTTAGATTCTTTAAAAAGTTTTCAGTTTGTTTCTCAAGTACTAACTGTGTTAATAAATCATGTTTTAAAGTGTTTTTTACACACACCTCAATCGCGATAGGTACACATTCCGCCAGAAAGTTTCAAGTCGTATTGTGTCGCAGTCTGCATTTTGGGTCTCCACAAGTTTTATTTTGGATTTAAAAGAATTGTAAGTAAATATCTTAAAATATACTGTCGGCGACGAGACCCTGTCCACGTCCCTAGGCGCAAGTAGTGGTAGGGGCGACCATGTGAATAGGGAAATGTTGTCTTAAAGTTTGAAAGAAACTCATTAGAATTTGCTAGATTTTAAATAGTTTAGGTTTAATTATTGTCTAATTAGTTTTATAAGTATTATTTGGGCATGCTAGATCCAATAAGACTCTAATATGATAGTATTTTTAGATTTTGTAAGGACATTTTTAAGTAGAATTTTTGACGTAACGAAAAAAATACGTAAGTTGAAAATGAGGTTTTTTGTTTGTAGAGATATCGTTTTGAAATTGGTGTCAAAATAAAGGGCTCGACCCAAAACCTATTTTACAAAAAGAATTAAGTCGATAGGACTTGTAGTTTTATAGATACTAAGGAAAATGTATAGTGAAAGTTTGTTATGATGTAAATTTTGCAGTTTTTGTTCTAGAAACTTTTTATTGTGTAAAGTAAGCAATAAAATGTGTGTTAACTTGCTAGTGGTCATACCTAAAAAAAAAATGGCTCAATCGCAGTGGTCGAGCAGCCGTTGAAGAGGCAACATCAAGAAAGGGAGCCGAAACCTGCGGATAAAGAAACCCCAGGAAGAAGCATTTTTTTTTTATTTCACCTCCTCCCGGCTGTCCGTCTCAGTCTCCCGAGGTCCCAAGAGTTCAAGTAGAAGCACATACGCATTCAGGGGTGCGTGGCGGCGTACGTAACCAGCGCAAGGGAATTTAAGGGGCGTACGTCGAACTACGTGGGAGATTGTCCCAGGTCGACAGTGCGGACACTGGTCGTGTCCCTGCCGTCCGAAACATATCAGCTCTTTTCCATGACACCTTGCGTTTGGTGGTAATAAAGGCACTATTTCCTGGCACAACTCCTCGAATAATTGCCGACTGAGTCTGTAATTTCCTACAAACTCTAAGTCGGGAATTTCCTTAATATTTAGTTGATTGCGCAGGCGACGTCGGTTCCTTCTACGCTCTAAACGTTCTTCACGTAGAGCAGCCTCGATTAAGAGCATTCTTGCAGCCATTTCAACCAAATTGATAACAAAATCCACACTAAAGAATGACAAACGAAAATCAAAAGGTAACACTTTTGGTTTCGTCAATTAGAGGTTAAAATTCCGAACAATCATCTGTCAAATTCAAATTTTCGTTCGCAACATTTATGAATTAGAGTAGGTTTGGAGAATGTAAATGTCAAACAGTTTTCGTTCGAACGAAACTTCGGGAACGAATAGAACTGTAGTAGGAAACACGCGAAATTTCGATCGAAACTTCGTTGAATAAGAGTAGACCCCCTGTTGTAAGCGAAGTGCTTCTGCATAAACTTCATCAGGTGGCAACGGTGCTCTTGCCATATTTGCAATATTGTGGCAATACGCAACATGCATTTACAATTTTGCCTGCAGTTGTTGGGCTATAATGTAAAGCACGTGCTTGTAGCAAACACCTGCAAAAAAACAATTTACTTTTATGCAACCCCATTTAACTAATCCTTAGATTAACTTTTATATACTAACTTACTGTTCTTGAAATATACAAGAACAATTTAATCTAAATTTCTAAAATAAGAAATTCATTCAATATAAAATAGTCACTGTTTTTGAGTATGTAACACAATTGCATTTAATAGAAATGCTCCTAACCTGAAACGTGCTTTTAATACGCCTATGCAAGGTTCCACTGTATTGCGTGCAGTCACATGTTTTACATAATAATTATGTTGTGGTGTCCCATCTACAGTATTGAGGATTGGGGTCATCATAGTTTTCCTTAGTGGATACCCACTGTCACCTGAAAATTATAATCATTTTTCCAATCTAGCACATTAACATGATGAAGGTCATAGAATATTATTCATCAAACAATGTAATACCTAATAAAAATACTTGTTCATTAGTATTTTCTGTTATTTGTTTTAAGTGGGAACTCTGCCATACAGTGGAATCATGCTCGGAGCCTGGCTTGCTTGCGTCCACACATAAAATATTTAAATCAGCATCACAAATCTGTAAATTAATTAAATATTATGTTAATCAGTTATTATTACATCACATATTATATAAATTAGTAGTTAAAATTTGGGCAATAATATTTAGCAATACTTACTATCATAAGGGAATGGAAGCCCTTTCTGTTATAATACCGCTCCTCATGTATATGCGGCCTTAATATGGCTACATGGGTGCCATCAATACAACCCAGGACGCCAGGAAATTTAAAGGGGAATGCCAATTTAAGGCCCAGAGATGCACAAGGAATTGGTTTTACTAAAAAAATATGTTATTTTTTTTCCCATGTCTTCCACGTATTCATTAGTCTGTGCAAGTCGGCAACAATTTTTAATAATATTAAATATTAAAACGATTAAAATAATGGAACTTGAAAAAAATATTTACAGGTCAGTCATCATTAATATTAACACCGTTCGTTTTCTTCCAATCAAACATACGTAATATATTATAAATCGCAAAAATCCCCTTTAATAATAAACATTATTTCTTGTTTCGAAGATTGTGAGTGATAAATAACAAAATAAATCTATAATCGATTTATCGATTTACATATTTGCATTTAATATGGCAGCACCAAGTATCACTTGTCAGCTGCCGGAAAACGTAATGTCAAAGTCATTGCTTGTTTTGAAACTCCATTGCGGCGACTTGTGTATATTTATTGAGGTTTAAATTGACTCCTTTTGCCCATGAATACTGACTCTGACGATTCTCCTATACCTGACGACCACGGCCTGATAATGGATTCTGCTCCTGCTACTCATGACGAGACTGGCGACAACTTGGATTTGATATTAGGCCCTTCAACTGACGAACCCGGCATTCACTCTGGGCCTAGTTTTTCACAACAGTCATCATCTACTGCTGTAAGTGGTGATCTACGTTGTGTAAACTGCGGTTTGAATGTATCCAGAATGCGAAGACACACTTTGGAAATCGCTGAAGTTCGATGTCTTCTACAACGACGATGGATTGGCCAGGTAAATAATATTAGAAATCTGTATTTAAAAATACTACTCTAGACGTTGACATATTTTCTCGTGACTTTAGAACTAATCTCATCTTTTCTTTTAGGTAGAAGTTTCCAGTGATAGATTAGTGTGCCACGCATGTTGGACCAATGCCTGGGATGAGATACGACATCCAACAAGCTCTGAGCCTATTGTTGGTCATGTAAATGTATGTATCAGCTGTGGCACATCACTTTTAAGGAAACGATTACATACACTGAATACAAATACCACACGTGAAGCTGCTATTAGGAATATGGTTGCCCAACAGATAGCACCTCGTCAGGTAATGTAATTTTTATCTTGTGTATAATATATAATATCTTTTGGTTGTAATCCAAATGTAATTCAATAAATCTAAAACAAACAATTATTATTTTATAATTATGTTTTACTAAAAACATAAAATAATTTATTATAATATTTCATAACAACAGCTGTTTGCATTTTATTGCAGTTGACAAGAACTACACTTTTCTGTCATACCTGTTGGCGAAGGAGTGACAGAGCAGCATCACGTTCGACTTCAGAAAGGGAACTTGAAGCAACAAGTACTCCTTCTCATGAATCAGACGCAGACACTATGACTTCTACACAAGCAGAAGAAAAGAATGCAGATGTATCTGATAGTAACCAGATACTGCTGCCAAACTATATACGAGCACCAACTACAAAACGGCAATGTTTTTTCCCTGGTTGCAACGGTACTGAAAGACTTTTAGTCCCAACATAACTACGCGTAAGTTTACTTTGCGATTATAATTACTATGTGCCTTAAGATTGTAGAATCTGCTCATATCACTTAAGCAGTAATTCATGTGATTTATTGTTGCAATCAATATTTAATCCTCTTAGAACATTTAGCTCAGAGCAAATGGAAGAATTACTTTCTTTACTGAAAGATAATATGGTAATGCATTTGGATTTCGACAACATCTAAGTTATGCCAGATCATATTGTTCACTATTATTTAGGCTTTTCGAAACAGCAATTTGAGAAAATTCTTGCAGAAGTCCCAAGATTGGCATTGGCAGGCATAGAGGAGCTTTTGCACTTGCAGCTTTCTTAATGAAATTGCGAACAGGGGATAGTAACGAGCGTATTGCAGCTTTATTGCGAGTGCCCAGGAGCACACTAGAAAACTTAATGGTTTCAGCACGTGAAATATTGCACCAGGACTTTGTTCTCAGAAACCTTGGTTTAAACCATATAACAAGAGAAGATATCTCTCGAAGGAATCCTTTAATTCCTAATGGTCTTTTTGGAGGGGCAGATAGAACACCAATGTAATTGCTGATGGCACATATGTCTACATAGAAAAAAGCTCTAATTACTGGTATCAAAAAAAGACTTACTCTCTACATAAATACCGCAATTTAGTAAAACCATTTTTATTTGTATGCAGTGATGGTTCCATAATTGATATATTTTTCCCTATCCTGCAACAACAACTGATGCAGATATAATTAAGCAAGAATTTACAAATGAAAATAGCCCTTGCCGACAATTTTTCCAAACGGGTGATATATTTATTTTGGACAGAGGCTTTAGGGACTCATTGGCATTATTAGAGAGTTGTGGTTATAATGTACGTGTGCCTTTGTCTCTAGAAGAGGGTGAGACACAACTTTCTACTAGGGATGCTAACAAGACAAGAGCAGTTACGTTATGTCGTTGGGTGGTGGAAGCTGTAAATGGTATTTTTAAAACTAAGTTTAAAATATTTAGGCAAACATTTTTCAACAGGGCTTCTAAGCATATCATGATAGATTTCTCGGTGGCTGGTGCTCTAATCAATAAGTACCATTTGAGAGTACAGAACAGAGAAGATGCTGCTGAAATATTACAAATAGTGAACCAAAATATGCATAAAAATAATGATCTGGCTGATTATGTTCGGGGTCAAAACCTTAATAGAAGTAGGGCAGATTTTCAAAACATAACTGTTCATAATGATAATCTAAGGGAATTCCCTACATTAAATATAAATGATTTAATATTGATTGCATGTGGGACTTACCAACTTAAGCAAGCTCGCTCATATTATGGCGAGCACATAAGATTTCATGGAACCTATCGTATTCAAGTGTGCACTAATACTAGAAATCGAATTATGAATGGCAATATATTTGGACATAACTGTTCACTGGTGAGGGCCAGAATCGCAAGACGTCATGTTAGTCGCAAAGTATACTTCGTGTATATTTTAGTCGGCACTGGTAACAGGCCGTGCAGCAATTCAGCAGTACTGTTGTAACTGCATTGTCGGCCGCCGTACTGTAGGGTATTGTGCCCACGTCATGACAGTGATATGGTACTTAGGATGGGCACGGCATCAGAATAATATTTTTCCACCGGCACAATTTTTGGATGATGTTTTAGTAGTGTATGATGATGAATTAAATGAATAAACATGACAAAACAATGTATTTCGTGTTATTTGACTACCAATTTGCTCATAAATAAATGAAAATAATGAATTAAGTGATATTTCACATATTTATATAACTGGTATTGAAGAAATAAAAAATCTTTAATAACTTTAAAATGTTAAGTTTTTTGTAATCATTTCTTTTACTAATTAATTATTGAAATTGCCTCCTATCGTTATAATGAACTTTTATATGTGTGCACAGTGGGCCTAAATTACTATGGCGACTTGGCATGCCCCTTTCTGATAGAACCTGAAAAGTTTTTAGTAAGTAAATAATTCTGCTTAGGAGAAACAGGCAATACAAACAAAAGTCTGGATATATTTCATCTCTCACTTAGCCTTTATAATATTTCTTTCCGCACGCTGTGTAGGCCATTTGACATATTTGTGATAAATTTTATCTAATGCCTCTGTTACTTCATTGATAGCTCTAGATACTGTTATTTGTGAAACATTATGGACGGCACTTTGTCCAATAAAATTTTGGTAGGACCCTGATGCATAAAATGCAAGTGCTATTAGAATCTGCAATAAAAAATAGAACATTAAGTAACCTCTTCGTCAACCTATTTCGTGTTTATAGCAATAGAATAATAAATCAATGTCAAATTCAGTTTTCTCACCTTCATTTCTACCGATACGCTATCGTTTCGGCGCGGTCTGGCCATAAGGGGAATAAGTTCTTCAATTAACCCCCTTACTGAATCCTTTCCAAGGCGAAACGTTTTTACAAATTCCGCCTCGGGAACATCAATAAAGGGGTTTGTATTCAATCTCAGCAAGGGCCCGACGACGTCTTTTGCATTCTGCCCATCTTCTTTCTCTAGCATCCACTGCGTTGGCTAGATCGAGAATATTTGCTCGTAGTGAATACATTTCTGCATTCAATATTTCACAAACACTTTTCGTTAACCGAGTTATACTAAGCCGAGCTATTAAGAGATTAAAGTACATATCTAATAAAACTATTCAATGTCTTTGAAAAGCAATGACTGCACAATGACGTTCTAATGGTAGATCACTGATCGAAGAAACTGTCAAAATTTTAGCAGATTACCGCATAATGTCTGTCATTCATTTGTCATTATGTAAGAGATTACCATTCTAAGCCATTTCTTTCAATGGAGTGTCAGTGGTTGACCATTGGAAAGTCATAATGACGCTTTTATATTAGTATATTACCAAACTTGTCAAAATCAACAATTATGAAATCAATGATCGACCATTCTGACACTATTGTAATAGCAGACTTGAGGCCCTGTTATAGAACCGGGCGAATGAATTAGATGAACGAGTCCAGCATTTTGGCGAATAGTTTCTATATTGACCCCGGTCAAACTCGCGGCTGAGGTGGATGCGTGTCTTGTGCTGTGCGCAGCAAATATACTGCAGTGCGATTCTGTAAACATGTCGAAGTGAACAGTTGGGCAGGGTGCACGATAGAAATGGGCGTCGAATCAACGAACGGTTTAAATCGACGGTCGACGTCCAATCAACGTTTGGACGATCTATCGTTCAAGCGTGGACGAGTCGATTCATGGACGGCTTAAATCAAAAGTTCACCACATTCCTATTGACTGCCAACGCAACGACGACGCCTGAACTTAGTCGGTTACTACGTTCGTTCGTTTATTTCACCGAGAAAACTAATTTGAACTTTAATTCTTTAAGAAGAGTGTTGATTTTATTAAATAGACATGTTAGAGTGAAATGGTATAATATGCGAGTGAGTACGTCTATAGACTGGCTAGCTAATGTAACTATGTTTGAACAGTTCAACAACTATGTCCGTCCACCGTCGAGCCATATTCACACAGTACCGTAGACATCGTCGCTACGTTTAGATTGAACGCCTCCCGTTGTCACGTGAACTAGTCGTAGAATTTAACTAGTTGATCGACTCGTCGATGAACGATGATGAACGGTCTAGTTTCGTTAACTAAAATTACGTCGACGACCCATCTCTAGTGCACGACGGGTGAGTTGTCAAACCATACAAATAAGATGGAATGATAGCTCACTTGTCGTTCACTCCGCCTAGGTGAACACCGTGACATGTCGACAGAATCGACCGGCAGATGTCAACGCCACTTTCTGACAGCAATTGTTTGAACCATCTGCTGATGGTTTGTGTAGTAGCAGGTTTATGTGGCCGTTTGTACGTTAAAAACAGATTGTTTGTACTCTCAGGTCTTATGTTTTTAGTTATAGAAATATAATCTGAGAGAACTGTCGCTGGGCAAATAGAAATATTTTCCCTGAAGTATGGCAGAAACAACAAAGGCTGGTCCCTACCGAGTGCAGATGTCTTGATGATGTCTATTATGGCAATTTCAATGCCATTTTCTGAAAATCGTATGTTGTCGAGTTTAATCAAGGAAAGCGTCTGTACCCTGTGTGCTGTACAAATTGCTAAAAGAGCGACGAGTTTTTTAGTGATTTTTTCCAGTGTCAGCTCACTGTTAGGGAACCATGTTGAAATAAAGTTTAAAACCAATTGAGGATTCCAGGTGGTGTAATACTTAGGTCTTAAAGGCCTCAATTTATAAGCACCTTTAAGGAGATGCTTTATAGATTCGTCTGAACCAATATTGTTGCCTGTAAAGGCTGACAAAGCAGAACGATGAGAACTCAGGCTGCCATACGCACACCAATTATTAAATTGTGACGCTAAGAATGAGAGTAAAGACTATTTCGGAGGGTCAAGTACATTAATTTTGTTTACCGTACAATAATAATAATAATAAATATTCACCAAGAGCGGTTTTAGAAAACCAATTTTATAAAGTATACTATGACCGCACCATAATGACAGATCACACAATATATAACAATAGACCAGATATTACACTGGTTGATAAAGAAAACAAACACACATACATAATAGATATAGCAGTCCCAAACACTAATAACATACAGAAAACCATTTCAAAAAAAATCAGGAAGTACACAGAGCTACAAGAAGAAATTACCAGAGTTTGGAAAATAAATAGAGTCACCATAGTCCCAATAGTAGTATCAACAACAGGTGTTATTCCAAAACAAATATTCAACTGGCAAGTGAAGTGGCCGATGATATTTTACCGATAGCCTTAGGCTTATCGCTGTCTAGTCCTTTACGATTATTCATTGTGTCTTGATATGTGATGTAAGGCTCCATCAATTTCAGTAAATTATCAAAACTTGACACGTTCATTCGGAAATACTTAAAAAGTTGTGTGGGTGTTGTCTTAATTTACTATACTTACAGCGTAAAATTTTTCATTTTCAGTCTTTCACTATATAGCTGTATGGGATGCACCCAATATTTACGTCTGCGTTGTTTTGCAAATGCACGCGTAACTAGGATCTTAATACAACAGTATCGATGAAGTCCATTTTGATACCTACTGAAAAATAATTGACACACACCAGTGTGCGCCGCGTCGTCGTAGTAGACAAAACAGTTTCGTTTTAGGTGTGCGACGGGTCGTAGACAAAACAGTTTCGTTATAGTCTTAAGTTAGACTCGTCTATGTATTTTAAGTCTGTCTTAAGACTGTCGTGACTACAATGTGCGTTGAGCCTAAGTCACTAAAATCATAGTTTCGTCCCACTGTACGGCGTGACTTTTGAGTACTGAAATTCATGTTTGCTCATACTACTTTCATCAGTTTTAAAGTTAACTCAGAGAAACATAACTAGCGTTAAAATATCGATTGGTGCTCAAATGGGAATACCTTTGGTGCTCAATGCATAGGTGCTCAAACGGGAATACTTCCAAATATTCCTTTACGACTTCATCTTTGATATCTTGTTTAAGGCTTTAGTAATAACTACTCTATTGCTAACTCTGGAGGCTTGTAAATGCTTTTTTGTAAATTACCTTACTATTACTCTTACATTTATAGCTGTAAGCCACCCAAAAATCATAAAAAAAAATAAAAATAAAAAAAAAATTCTAAACAAATATTAATTAGATTAGCTTTTTGTGTACCTGTCAGACCATGAGTCAGGAAATAGCCCAAAGGTATTTTGAAATGGTCGTTTAGGCGGACAAGTATCCTCAGAAGCCTTAACAGTACTATCAGAGATGTAACCGTACCCATGTCCACAAATCCATGATTTTGACTACCATCCCAAATACTCTGTTGCCTTATCGCCATCTCATCGGCAGCCAGACCACAAATAAACTTTTTATTCAAGCTATTTACTTTTAATCTGAGTACTTCGAATGCTTCGCTTGTAAAACCTGGTGCACCATCGACATTCCGGTACCAATTTGATAGTGTCTTTGGGTGTGGAAGGCATGTGTTGAAATTTGCTCGTACATAATTGTACGCCCGTGGTGAGTTAAAATTTTCTAAATTCTGGGGTATACTCTGGTCGCTTTCTATTTTTGCCAATTTTGTTACAGAGACTATTATGTCATTCTGCAGCAAAAACGTTCTGAGATAAAATATTGGCAACGTCATTATCAATATATCTTTGTTTTTAAGAGACGTTAAAATTTGTTTCAGTGAAGCGTTTCGCTTCTTTATCTCCGATTTTTTTGCTTAAGAGTCCTATTACGAATCGTAAACGCTCGCTTAGCGCGCCCGCGCGCTGGTGTTCGTATGCAATACACGAAGTTACGTTGGTGTGTGTTGGGAGTATAACTATAGTCCGCGAAACAATTTTGATACTAACCACTATGACGCAGGTAATTTGGGATGAGTATCAATCAAAACACTCAAAAAGAGTCCACAAAATAAAAGTATATTATAAAAATAATAATAATAAATAAAATCATTTAAGTATTTCAGACAGAAAAGTCCAAATAAAAGGAAGGTTGTTAGTAACAAGAAATTTTTTGCTTATGACTAGTGTTAGTAACTAAATGATAAAATTAAAATAAAATAACTAGACACACCGCGTACTCCTGCACAGTAGGCACACCGGTCTCGCAACACGTGGAGCTGAACAATGTCGGTTTGTTTCAGAGATAGTATTGCACTTTCAGTTGACAATTTCTCTCTGAAACCGAACTGAGTATCCTGTAATGTCACAAAACGATAAAGTTTTCTATCTAATAACCCATCAAACACTTTTGCAATTACAGTAGCTAAAGATATCGGCCTATAGTTATTTTTATCAGAAATATCAGCAGTAACCTTTTTTACCGGCTTCTAAAAAAGGAGGAGGTTCTCAATTCGGATGTTTGTATTTTTTACTATTGGCACAACCTATGTTCTCGTAAGATTCGATGGTGAATATGAGTGTCGTATACAAAAAGAGTAGAACATGGCTAAGACCCTATACAGGTGTATTCCCCCATGCTGCAAGTGTTCTACACTGAGTCCCTCATGACCAGGTGACTTTCCTCTTTTCATATGCTTAATAACATCAGCCACATATTAGGTCTTTACCTATGAAATTGCCGTCCTGCAGTACTGGCCATTTCAAATCAAAATAATTTTTGTTTGGCTAAGAATTCTAATTTCAAATTAATTTTATTTTAAAAACATGGTTTTTTTTCCAAAAGTAGTCATTTGTTTATTGATTATTGTTGTATTTTCATCGCATTTCAATCTTTTTCGTCATCATGGATACGTTAAAAATTCGAGTAATTATGGAATATGAGTACCGTCGTGGCAGCAACGCGGCACAAGCGGCACGCAACATCAACGACGTTTACGGAGCTAACACTACAAACCAACGCACCACCTGTTATTGGTTTGCTCGCTTCTGTTCTGGAAACGACCTGAAAAATGAACCTCGCGGTCGTCTGAAGACTTTGGTCGACAATGACGAATTAAAGGCGATTGTGGAAGCTGATAATACACAATCTACGGCTGAATTAGCAGCAGCTTTCGACGTTAGCGTCTAAACAATATTGGTCCATTTGCGTCAAATTGGCAAGGTAAAAAAGCTTGACAAATGGGTGCCCCACGAACTCAATGATCGCCAGCGCGAATCACGCGTCGAGACGTGCCTTGCACTGCTCAACAGACACACAAATGAAGGAATTTTGAACCGCATTGTTACCTGTGATGAAAAATGGATTCTGTTTGATAACCGCAAGCGCTCAGCAAGTTGGTTGGATCCTGGTTCAGCACCTAAACAATGCCCTAAACGAAAACTTACCCCTAGAAAAGTGATGGTCACTGTTTGGTGGTCTAGCGCCGCCGGTGTGATTCATCACAGCTTCTTACCAAACGGGGTGAGCATTACTGCAGATGTGTACTGTGAAGAACTGAACACAATGATGGAGAAGCTGGCACATCTCCAACCAGCATTGGTCAATCGCTCGTCTCCGCTGCTCCTGCACGACAACGCGCGACCTCATACTGCACAGCAGACGGTCTCCAAGTTGCAAGAACTGGGGTTGGAAGCTCTCCGTCATCCGCCCTACTCACCAGACCTTGCGCCTACAGACTACTACTTTTTCCAGAATTTGGATAACTTCTTGGCGGGAAAAAAATTCAATACCCGAGAGGCAGTACAAAATGCCTTTGAAGAATTTGTTGCCTCCCGTCCAGCTGATTTCTTTAAGAAGGGCATCAATAAACTGCCACTGCGTTGGCAAAGATGCATTGATTGCATGGGTGATTACTTCGATTAATACAAATAAAAAATACATGAAAAAAATTGGTTAAAATTTTTCATACATAACGGCAATTTCATTGGTAAAGACCTATTATTTACCTGAAAAACCAATAGGTTTTTCTACTGGGCAACGTTCAGTATCAGACACCGACAGCAAGGGAGATCTCACCTGAAAAAAAAAGTTAAAGCTTTTTGACGAATAATATCTCCAGTTAGAGGCGTATTACGGGCTCGATCTTGAAGAAACCACGTATACAACGCGTCCTCCATAAGAGAATACTCTCCAACCTTCATAGTCTGTCGCGAACTCGTCCCGGCGTCAGCAGTGTTGGCGAAGTTTTCAATCTTCTCACGATTCTTTTTTTTATATCGTAAATTGTTGCAAAATGAATTTGCAATCATTTTAGCATGAGTCTTGGGGCGTTTCGCACCACGAGTTATTCGAACCGCGGTCCGAATCGCCCAAGTACTATTTTTGAATAGGGCGATTCACACCACAGTGGTTGCAGCGGTGCGAATAACCCAAGGTATCTTTTGGAATGGGTCGATTCGGACCACTGAGCGAAAGTACTTAATAATCATATCGTGTATCTTGATTTCAAGTCATAGAAATAATTAAAGATTTCTAATCATTTGGACAGACGATTAGAAAAGTGGTAAGTGTAAAAAAATATGCGATTTAGAAATCATGTTTAATATACAGTCAGTTTCATCAACATTTAACAGTTTCATGATTTACATTGTAATTTACTTATAACTACTTAGTTAAATATGTACAATCAAATGGTATAACAAGTGTATATTAATATTAGCTATATTTTTTTTTGTTAGACGGTAATGGTTTAAAATCACAGTTTGATCAACATCATACATTTAACTTAAAACTAACTCTCATTAATCAGAGATTTACATTACAATTTACTTATAATTAGTTAAATAATCACAGGTGTAACAAGTGCTAATTCACAAAAAAAGAATCGGCCAAAACTGACCTAATCCGTATGTATTAATACTGGTTACATTTTTGTAGTAAGACGGTAATGGTTTAAAATCACAGTTTAATCAACATTATAACTTAATTCTAACTCTTGCTAATCACAGATTATGATATTCATTATAATTTACTTATCAAAAATCAACAAAGATAAAGAAACTTGTAAAATCAATAAAAAGAAAAAAAAAGTATAACTACTTAAACTAAAATCTTAATTTTTCTAAGCAATGGCCCACAGTTATACTACCAGATAACAACTGTTGTATGATATTATGAATTCTTTGGGTCATTTCTATGGTGTCTATTTTTCTTTTTGAAATTTGTATGTCACCTGGTCTGTTTGATTTACTAAAGTAAAAGTTGGCGTCTTTTTTTATTCCATTAAGGAATTGTGCAATATTGGGTTTTTCTGGAATGATTTTCTTTATTTTTGCATTCCATGACTCCACCATATTATTGGTTCTGTCACATTGTTTATATATATTCCATGTCTTTGAGAGTACCTCATGTTGAAGCCATGTTTGAACAAAATAATCATTGAACTTAGTGACTTCCATATTGTTTGGACTTTCACTCATCACATATAGCCACCCTTCATCCAAAAAGTCTGGGGGTAGATGTGCCAATTGTGTGCATAGTTTCACATGGATTACCCCCAGTTTTGATTTGACTACTCCCAACTGCTTAGCTTTACGCCATAAACAGCGGTTAAAGTGAAAATAACAACCAAGTATTTTCACTTCTGGAAATAAATCTTTTATTGCCAATATCGCAGTCACTTCAAAGTCCATTGAAATTTCTGTTGGCTGCCATTCTTTAACTTGGCTTTTTATCATTTGAAATAAAATTTCATATGTAGCCCTTGTTTTGTCGGGAAGCAACGCATATAGCACGGGAACTACATTGGCATATTCTTGGTTGCTGCCGATATCTGCATGAATAGTGTATACCTGACAGAAACACTTTGGACAAATTTTGAATGTACCATCAATGAGATATTTTGTCGATTTTTTCAAATATTTGACCATTTCTTTCTTTGCGAAAATAAGGATTCGCTTATGTTTTTCTTTATATTCCGCAAACAATAAATCTTCGTACCGTTTTGGCACCTCGAGTTCACAGGCTTTATGGAAGTTAAGTTTCTTAGCACCTTGCGATTCATTTCTGAGTTTGTAAAGTTTTTTCTTGATATTATCAAACTGAGGTAAAGGATTTAATAAATCTATTCCTTTATTGATAAGATTTTGTACAGCGTCCCCGTAAATTTGCGTTACTGGTTTATTAATGTTCTTTTGCAATGTTTCAGTACATAAATACATCTCTCGATCTATTTCCATGTCTGCTTCTCCTCTAGGTGGATGGTTATGGGAAGTCTCATGTAGTATTATAAATGGATTTGGTTTCACTTTGAGTGTTGCATTGCACTTACTAGAGTCTTTATTAGTACACCTCCATAAGTCAGACCCATCCTTGTTTGTTCTCTTCAACACATAGTTATATCCAGCGCGACAGAGCATTTGCCTCCCTCTCTTTGTTTTTTGAAAGACGACAGTGCTAGGCTCACCATGTGAAGCTGAAGGGTGACCAGACATTTTTACAGAACTGAAACAGCGACCTAAAAAAAAATAATAGTTTTGATGTACTTAACAATTATTTTACAATACAACTATTATTTCTTATTTTACAACTATTATTTCTTATGTTACAACTATTATTTCTTATTTATTTATTATCTTTACAATTATTATTTACAATTTAACGGTGAAATGTGCATGTCATCATCATCATGCATTAAATAAAAGAAACAAATTATAGTTTATACATTTTAAAGATAAATTTAAAGAAACGGAACAATAGCCTTAATGTATATCAATTGATTTAGCAATTGATCAATACTTGGTAGGCTTTGGGAAGTAATATCAAGTTCAGGCAGCTTTTTGGTTATTTCATTATACAAACTTCGATAGATTATAATCTAAGAAAAAAACGTGTTTAAATTTTACTTTATAGCGATCACTTGTTTCATATATACATCCAAAAGATACATCCAAAAGATCTATTAAAAACAAAACATTTTATTTATTTCTAGTTATTTTTTAAATAAAAAATTGCTATTTAAACACATTTTTTCTTCCAATACCATGTCTTTTAAATGAATTTGTTTTACATTGTACTATATAGGTGCAAATTTGATATTAAATAAAAAACATAGAAAAATGGAAATGCTATATTGTTATGTATATAAATTATCATGGTTTCTATTACCTACTTAATAATGAATTTGCAATAAATGTAGTTGTACTTACCATATAAAATCAACACATCACAACATTTGAATAACAAATTATTCAGTCACATCACCACTCTCAAAGTTGATAAGACACTGTGACGTCTTCAATGACCAAAGTGCAAGCAAAATGACACTAGAAGCATCTACCAATCAGAAACAAGTGTTCCTGCTGTAGGGTTGTTCTATTGTTTATGTGACCGGTAAGTCAACTTTTTACCAAAGGGATAATAAATTTTACCTGAGATTCTTGGAATGTACTTGCGTGTGCACACCATCACCTTTTTTCATGTATTTGATGTATGTTTACTACATTTTAAGCCAATCAATATATTTAGTAAGTAAAAAAAATGTAAAATGCAATTGCATCAATACTTAATATGTAGCGGGCCTACGATATCTTTTATCATTTTGTGCCTGGTTGTACTGTACGAAATGTACAATAAAAACTACATCTCTTCTGTCAGACTTCACCTATCCAAAATTAGAAATGTTTTTTCCCTATATTGTGGTCCGAATCAACCCATTACCAAAAGTTCTTGGGCGATTCGAACCGCGGTGCGAAAGGACACATTCAAAAAGAGCTCTTGGGCGATTCATACCGCGGTTCGAACCGGTCACGGTGCGAAACGACTATACACCCTTTAGCATCACTGATGCCATCAACACACACAGGTAGACTAGCCTTACCATTTAAACGCTTAGTGCCCTTCCAGAACTTATTAAATTTCTTAGCAGAATGTTGAGAGGCAAGTATATTCATCTTTATCTGTTCTTGGTTGTTCTGACAGTACTTTAAGCGTGACTTGAAAATTCGTCGACTTTCACACATTTTATCATACAAAGAACCGCTAACTGCTTTGCCACCTAAGACATACAATTGATAAAGAACATAGAAGACATACAAATTATAAAGTTTAAGAAAAAAAAAATACAAAAATATCCCTCGTAATGGCATTGACTGTCAAATCGAAAAGTCGATCGGTCAGTCTCAGGGCTGTCTCGTTGGTGTGCTCGTTGTAGAGTCCAGCGTTGCGATAATCTTATAGAGAATAGCATAGCTGGCAATAGACGGGTAGCTAGGTACCTACTTTACCTGATCAAAAGTAGACGATTCCTCCACTGTTGGTTCTACTGCCATATTTTTACTTTATACAGATGTTTCAGATGTCCTAGAAAAGATAATACTGATTTATATTTGTTTTAGTATAAAATGTATATTTTAGGTAGGAACTTGTGTTTTGTAATACGGGTTTAAATTAAGAGCGTGTACGCCGTATGCCATTTCATATAAACTTGCAAGTCCTTATTCTTCAAAATGAATGAACCGATTTTAACGAAACTTGGTATGCATACGCTAGATATCCAGGTCTAAATAGTTATCAGAAAACATTTTTGAAAAAGAGTTCAGGGGGAAGGATATAGTGATTTTTCACTTTCTATAGAAAACTTAAAATCGCTCTCTCTCTCTCCCTCTGAAATCTTTTTAAAAAAGGTTTTCTGATAACTATTTAGACCTGAATAGCGTATGCATACCAAGTTTCGTTAAAATCGGTTCATTCATTTTGAAGAATAAGTATTTGAAAGTTTGTATGAAAAGCCGTACCGCGTAAACGCTCTTAATAACATCGTGTATTAGTATACCTTTTTAGTGACATTCTAACTTGTAATAATGTCTGTAAGCGGGCATAATTATGCCTCTTCCTTTTTTATGCAAGCGTACAGTGGTGTTTTTCGACCCATACCTACCTATAAGTAAAAGATAAAAGGATATAGGAATAAGGAACTCCAATAAACAAGTAAAACATCCAAAGTATCTTTTAGTAATTTTAGCATTTAGAAGAATTGAATATAACAATGTGAATTTGAGCGTCAAAGTTCCATCGTCAACGGTTTTTCTTGCAAACTGTGTTCGTAAAATATTTATAGTAAATTACACAAAAATGAAAATGTCCTCCAACTTACAAGAAAGAGAATGGCACTATCGTTTTTCTTATACAGATAATTAAAATATCTTACTACTGCTGAAAATTACAGCGTCAAAGATCATGAATTTGCGTAAAAAATGTAAAAGGACTCTAAGTATTTTAATTATTTTGGTATGTTTAATTTAGACAACAGTGAGTTTTTCTTCGCAGTTCTCGATGTAATTTTAGCTGCCGTGGCGTATTGCCAACTTTAAACTAGTGATGGGTGGTTCGAGAATTTCAAATCAAGATATGGAATACGTTTGTTGACTGTAACCGGCTAAAAATGATCTAGTGACACATCAACCGTCGCTCCATATGTCGAGAAGTTTAAGAAAAAAGTTGACGACCTTAGTTTAACACCGGATCAAGTTTATAACGCTGACGAAAGCGGCCTGTTTTGGAGAGTTTTACCTAACATAACTTATATTTACAGACAGGAGTCAGAAGCTCCAGGCAGGAAAGTGTCAAAAGACAGGGTCACTATTATGCCCTGTGCAAATGCTAGTGGCGGCACTCATAAGCTTAAGCTGCTGTTTATTAGAAAAGCGAAGAATCTTAGAGCATTCAAAAATGTTAATCTTCCACTTGTGTATAAAAATCAAAACAAGGCATGGGTAACTAAAGAATTATTTATTGATTGGTTTCACAATGATTTTGTGCCTGCGGTACGTAAATTTTTGAAATTGCTCCATTTTTTATAACAGGTACTGAAGCGCCAGTATCAACAAGCCAATAGTATTTGATGTTGTTAACGTTTAATGTCACGTATTTAGTGTCGTTATTACATGATAAGATGGTATTCTTAAGATCGAAAAAACTGAATCTGACTATTATTTGATTGTTCACTACTTTGGGGTTCTTCTACATTGTGTTCCGCCGTATGTAAGTTACGGTTTTGTGTATTAAGTCTACCCCTGCTTTTCTGAAAACTGTTAGTAGGTCTACGATTACCATAATTTCCTCTGGAATTGTTATTAAAATTTTTTCCTCTATAGTTATAATAATTTCCGCGCCCTGTTCCACGTTGACATCCATTACCACTACTTTGTCCTAGCTGTCTATGAGAATAATTTGAGTTTTGACTATAATTATGTCTACCACCGCTACCGCGACTGTTACTAAAGCGTCTATTGTTATAGAAAGTACGTCCTTGCTTTGATACATGCATGACGTTACCTTGTTGCTGTGTGGCAGGCCTGTCCTCGTCTTTTGCAGCCTGTATTGCTTCCTTCAAGCTGTTGTAATTGCGCGACGCGATGATTGTGGATAGTCTCGAGCTGCGTAGTCCGTCTGAAAATGTTTTTATCGCAGACTTTTCATTTATGGGTTTAAGTACAGAATAAGCACTGGAATCCCCGTCTGCTTGAGAAATCGTCATGTCAGTAAATAACTGCTCTATTTCCTTACCATATTCCTCCACAGACTTTTGACTTTGTCTCATAGCCTGCATCCGGGATTGAATGGCTGTGTACGACTTTTTTGTTGTTAAATTATTCCTTAAATCTTTAATTAATTCTGAAACCTTCCCATATTTGTCTGAAATACGCAATTTTGCGTTTTCCGAAAGTCTTTAAAATGAAAATGATCAATAAAGAATTACCTTTATCGTCGAGCATATTCGCGTACATTTCGATTGAGTCAATCATTCTCTTAGTGGTGCTTTCAGTGTCATCCATAACTGGAATCAAATTACATGCCACCTTTAAATCGAATTCCATTTTGTTAGTTGCTATTGACTTTGGATAAATACATAATTCTTTTTTATTTCGTCATACAATTCCTGGCTCTTTTCCTAATTGAATTACTTTTGCATCGCTACTTTTACCTATAACTAAAAGTAATGATTTGCACTTCTCAAAAACATCATTTGCTTCTTCCAATTTTATTTCAATAGTCTGGCCTTTATATCCAATTACAAAAAATAAAACAGGTGACCTCAGCTCTGCTGCCAACTACCGACCTATCTCTCTTTGGAAATGTCCTAGGCAAAGTTTTGGAGCGTCTTGTGCGGCCTTTACTGGTGAGGAGCGCTAAGATTAATGATGCGCAGTTTGGTTTCCGTCCTGGTTTATCGACAGATCTAGCGATACTTGCGTTGAAACATACGGTTCATTATTATAAAAGTCGGAACACCTCCGTATATGCCTGTTTCTTAGACCTGAGTCGCGCATTTGATCTGGTGAATTATGATATTCTCTGGAGCAAATTGCGCGACTCGGGAGTGAACTCGGGCATTATAAACATGCTAAAATACTGGTACGGAAACCAAACTAACAATGTTAGATGGGGCGACGCATATTCCAGCGATTATAGGATGAAATGTGGGGTGCGTCAGGGGGGTTTGACTTCTCCGGACCTTTTTAATATATACGTAAACGGACTTATTGAGGAGCTGGGGAGGGCTGGTGTCGGCTGCCACATAGGCGGCGTGTGTTTTAATAATATAAGCTACGCCGACGACATGGTTCTCTTGAGCCCCTCAATAAGGGCCCTCAGGCATCTCCTTGACATTTGTGAGCGTTACGCCAGTTCTCATGGCATGATCTACAATGTCATGAAAACTGAAATGTTAGTTTTTAGAGCTGGTAAGGGTCCGGAGAAAGTCCCGGAAGTTTGTTTGTATGGTTCACCGGTAAGGGTTGTACGCACGTTTAAATATCTGGGCCACATACTCACTGACGACCTTACAGATGACGCCGACATAGAACGGGAAAGACGGGCGCTCTCGATACGGTGTAATATGCTCGCACGCAGATTTTCCCAATGCAGCACGTGTGTTAAAAAGACATTGTTCCGAGCTTATTGTCTTTGCTTTTACACATGCCAATTGTGGACGAAATTTAAAAGATCGACACTAAGTACCATGCGTGTGCAATATAACGATGCTTACCGTATTATTGTGAAACTTCCGCGGTACTGCAGCGCGTCGACCATGTTCGCGGAGGCGAGAGTGCCGGACTTCCACGCTATTATTCGCTCGCGAATTGCATCGTTCTCCAGCAGTCTACAAAAATCGACCAATCAACTGCTGAGAGTCGTCGGTGAGGATTGGTGCAGTCCGATCCGCAGGTACTGGCGCGAAGTCCACCGGAGTGCCAACCGACGGTAGGTAATGGTTGTGTAGGTTTAGGTTTTAAATTAAATTGAATTTTGAGATTTTTTGTCATTTTATGTTGTTGTTTTTATTTATTTATTGATTTTAATGAAGTATTTTAATGATTTCAATGTAAGTGATTGTCAAATGTTTTGTATTTTTAAAGCTTGTGTAATTTTAATTATAATTTTAATTTTAATATTGGGACTTGGTGCCTTAATAAAGAAATCTTATTATTTATATCTACTTTGACCTCTTTTTACTAAATATGTTCGTATTTCATATAACAACTTTTGGCATTCTTCTAAACTTTCTAACAACAACAAAAATATTATATGCATTATGCATATAATATTTTTAAAACATTGCTATAGTTATACACAACTAGGTAAAACTTAACACTATTTCGTAACATACTGACAAAAGAACGGAATGCGTAAGCACTATTCGCCGCGAGGTATCATGTTCGATAAGTATCCGTGCGCCGTTTTATGAGTTATAATTATTAGCGTAATGTTTGATCACTGGCTTTTCTTTTTACACTCAATATTGTCTTCCGAAACGCTATTAAACTGCTTGAATATAATCTAAACTCTTTAAATAACACTCATAGTTCACTGCAAGCACTTTTTTGAGATAATAAATGTGTGTATAGGGTTTAAACACTCACGAAAAGTTTATTTGCTTACGCAGTAGTCTCCTCAACGCTGCGCCTGGCTCGTAGAGACCTGATGCGAGATATTGCCTGCATACCCATTTCTTCTTGAATTAGGCGTCGATGGCACGCCCTATATAACTTGCAACCAAAAAATAGTACAAGTACCAAAACCAGGGCCAGCAAAATATATGTTACCGTGCTCATAGTTTGAATGTGGTTTCCAAAATCTTTCAACTGAGCCGCATTATCGCCTGCAGAATTCTGTGTTAGAAACACGTCTTCCTTTTCCACTTTTGACTGGCACATCTTGAGAACGCATTTGAAACCAGCTTAAAATTTTTACTTGTGCAACTAGCACCTACAAGCTGAATCAAAAGGACACAAAGTTCATTGGCAGAGCCCTGGCAGGGTCGCCATGTGATGTTGGAACCTTGGCTTGTAGTAAAGGAAAACACTGTTTACAGTTAGGTGTCTTTTATTAGACTAACTCTTAAGTACAATAAAAAGGAATATAAAGGAAAGTTGCTTACATAGTTAAGTGCGCGCACACATAGATATCGTACTACGTAATAATATATACTCACACTTCACACCTAAAGCAGTTCTGTTGTTAGATAATGCACCTGCCCATGGACCAAATGATGAGTTATCATCTAGGGATGGTAAGATTCAAACACTTTTTATTACCACCTAATTGCACACCGTTACTTCAACCTATGGACCAGAATGTAATTCAGATGATAAAATGTAACTACAAGAAGAAACTCTTGTTGAATGCAGTTATCCGGGATGATGATGTCACTAAAACACTGAAGGACATGAACCTTAAAGATGCGGTCTTTAACGTAACTGAAGCGTGGAACATGGTACCTCAGAAAGCGATTCAATCGTCGTGGAAAAAGTTATGGCATTCACTAAACCAAAATCCTGAAGAAGAAGAGTGGGATTCAGAAGATGAATTACCTCTTGCGGAACTAAAGCAAACTTTGTTCCAAAATAATCAGACAGAGTTGACTGAACAAGATATTGAAGAATGGTTTGCGGAAAACTCGGATTCTCACCCTGTAATGACCAATGAAGAAATAATAAATGATGCTGTTTCTAGCTCTGAACAAAATGATTTGGAAATGACCTTTTTTAGTCCCACGAACACCTCAGTGAAGGCTGAAGATGCCCTGAAATCAATAGATGTCAGTATCCGCTGGGCAGAGGAAAATAACGCTATTAACGACATTTTACTGAATTTGAGAAAGTTAAGAGAAATTATAATTAAAAAAATTTACTATGGCAAGAAGCAAGCGAAAATTGACAATTATTTGGTCAAAGCGTCATCTTCCTCTTCCGCAACTGAAAACGTCACAAATGATGAACATTTGTGTAATAATGTACGTAGGTATTTATTCATTGAAACAAAACAAACACAAACAAAATAAGTAATATATAAAAATAAAATAAACTCAGGCGTCGAAGATGCAGTCGACGTGTCGTTTGCGTCCTTTGCTGTTGCGGGACCGTCGCAACCGTAAACATTTTTTTTTTATTTGTTCATTGTTTTAAAGAAATATTAAACGTGGTTTCTTTTCATTTAATTTCTTTCTTTTTCTAGGTCAATCGTCGATGTCGTCGACGTGTCCTGAGCTACTGCTCCATCAACTAGTGGCAATGAGTTTTTTCTATTATAATCATATGTACATCATGCACCAAAATTTCAACATAGATATTTTGAAACAAAACAGATACACTTTGGACTTTGAATGCTTACTTCTCAATCACTATCTCAAGTTGGAAATTAGACAACCAACTAGACCAAGGAGCTTATCTTGTCTTGATAATTTTGCGCACAACTGTCGTAAAAAGTGTTATAGCGAGGTAATAGACTTTGCTCTATCGGACCACTGGGCAAATAAAACTTGCATTCTTAATTCTTGGCGAATAAAAAAACGGAACATGTCTAAAGTTACACCCTACAGCAGGTCCAAAATTGGTTCACTGCTAATAATTTAGTATTAAATGAAAAGAAAACTAAGTGTATCAGATTTGCTTTACCGAATGTCAAAAGTAATCATTGCGACATAGTATTGAACAAAGAGAAACTTGAATTCGTCGAAAACACAGTTTTTCTGGGCATCACACTGGACTCAAGGCTACAATGGGGTCCTCATTTAACATCTCTTGCGGGCCGGCTAAGTTCAGCAGCATATGCTGTCAGAAAAATCCGTCAATTTACTGATATAGATACCGCGAGGCTGGTCTATTTTAGTTACTTTCATAGTATCATGTCTTACGGTATCTTATTATGGGGACGAGCTGCAGATATTGAGTCTATATTTATTCTGCAGAAAAGAGCCATCAGAGCCATATATAATCTGGGTCGGTGCGATTCCCTAAGAGAACTGTTTAAAGATATTAACATCATGACGGTACCTTGTCAATACATATACGAAAACATAATGTATGTTCGGAAAAATCTTCATCTTTTTAGTAAGATTAGTGATAGGCATAATTTTAATACTAGAAATAGGAACAAATTAGATCAACCCCGATTCAGATTGGCAAAAGTACACACTTCTTTTATGGGGTACTGTGTTAAATTTTATAACAAAATACCTCTTGAAATTCTAGAACTGAATGAGAGAAAATTTAAAACATGCATAAAACGCACACTATGTAAACAAGCATATTATAAACTTGAAGATTATATACTTGATAAAAATGCTTGGCTAAATGCCGGTCCTGCTCCACAGTCTCAGCCGCTTGGTTCCTCTAGTTAAGATATTTGGAAGAGATGCTCACCCTTCTTTGTGTAGACTAATAAAAATTTCCACTTTTCTTATGTTATGTTTTAAATACTACTTTTCTTTTTCCGTTTTTGAAAATTGATATACATAGTTTTATATAAAGTAGAAGCATTTTTTATTTTAAAATCCTGTAAATGTGAGGACCATGGAGCCTATACTGTTAATAATATAGATGGTTTCCTTGTTTGACATGAGTGAGCAGGGGCAGTTGAGGGTGTGTCATGCTCGCTAGAATGTCTCGCTGATGGTGGCGCGTGTATTTGATCATTCGGTTCCCTTCAAAATGGTTGAGCTGAATGGTGCTGATGCACGCGTCATGTTCGTGAACGGGCGCCGTCAGTGGAGACTGGTCATATCTTAGCTGTCACTGGCTTATTTCTATATTTAATACTTATTGGATACTTGGAATACTTTTATTTTTTTCCTTTCTTTGCATTGTTCTCACATACAGTATGTTAACTAACAGAGGGCGTTCCCGTTAAACCGCAATAGTATAGCATCCATACATGCTAAAAAAAATAGTACCATTTGAAAACAAAATGTTTTTTTTTTTTTCAATATTAAAATATTGACTAAAAATGTTAAACTAACACGTAAAAGAAACACTCTATACATTATGCGTACTCGAAGAACGGCAACGTCACGCTTCTTCGAGTACGCATAATGTATAGAGTGTTTCTTTTACGTGTTAGTTTAACATTTTTAGTCAATATTTTAATATTGAAAAAAAATAAAAACATTCTGTTTTCAAATGGTACTATTTTTTTTAGCATGTATGGATGCTATACTATTGCGGTTTAACGGGAACGCCCTCTGTTAGTTAACATACTGTATAGATGCAACAAGTAATGATGTAACCAGGATTTTTGTAAAACATAAAATGGTTTAAAAAAGTGTCCATGGAGTTTCTTGTACGTTCTTCTCCATAGAGATCTACGCTTTGGAACGTGCAAATAGCTTCATGTTTTTGACTGACTGACTTTGACAATTCAAAAGTACCTGTGATTGGTTTATTTGAAATAAATGCTTTGACTTTGACTTTGACTTTGTTAATTTGACCAAGTTTAAGAAACACAAAAAGTTTATCCTTTTTAGAGGTGTACGTTTCTGACAATCCAAATGAGGCTTATGACATTTTTTAGAGCAATCTATTTTAATATATGATTTATGTTTTTCAGTAAAACTTATTAACATAAAACCCTCTAGAAAAATAAAGTGGGTATCAAAAGGTAAGCATAAGAATTTGTAGTAAAAAACAAAGACAGTTAGGCAAAAACCTTCAGAACAAAATAAAAAGCATTCTTAATAAAAAGAATTATTAAGCATTAATTTGAAAAAAACAAAAGTAATGCACTTTTACCAGCGTTTACGTCCAGACGCTTTAACTATCACATACAATGGACATAGAGTGGGCAATACAAATGTTAGTCCGGTCATTTTAGACAATTGAAATAAAGAAAATTCCGACAGAGCCAAATCTTCGTAGAGACCTTAGGTTTACCACAAGGAATAAAGTGTCAAAAGTCCCCATCAGTCCCATGTGAGCTTAGGGACTTATTCGGGGCCCAAGGTCAAAATTTTAGGTTTTTTGGATTTTTCTCGAAAACGGTAAGTTTTATTGAAAAAGTACCTTAGAGCAAAGTTGTAGATCTTAAAATTATCTATAAAAATGGTCCCTGATTTTTTCTCTAAGACACACTATTTCCCAGATATTGCGCTTGTAAGAATCATGTTCTACATAGTATGCACACATATGCCACGTATATACATATTTAGGTACTCAAGCAAGCAAAAATGCCTACTCGTGTCTCTTTTATGTATACATTATACTATTCTAAGAAAATTTACTCTAAAATGACCGCCGGTCCCTTACCGAATCCCCTCTACTTGAATAACATCTGGCCTTGAAAAACATCTGCCTATTCTATTGTCCATGTGGTGTCGTTCACGTATACCTGCTTCTTTTAGTGTTGAACGAGCAGTTCGAGTGACTATACGTATTTCTTACAAGCGTCTACTATTGAAGTTAGTGCTGATTATTATTAAAAAAAAAATGTCACAATTTTGCTTTATTTGTAATAAACTTTTGACTGAAGATGAAACTGTTGTGGTCAGTCGTGGAATGCCAACTTTAATCGATGCAAGTGTCGCGAGAAGTGATGAGTTTGCTGATTATTTAAGAAGCCAAAAGTCCGTTACAATTCACGTGGATTGCAGAAAATCATACACCCGGAAAACTTCAATCTCTGCATCAAAAAGACAACGTGAGGAAGAACAGGCCAGTACTTCAAAAGTAAGTCCACCTCATACTAGAGCGCGAATAAGTGAATCCAGCTTTTGTTTTAAAAACCACTGCTTATTTTGTGGCGATGAAGCGGATGAAGAAGCAGAAAAGAAGAAAGTGAAGATTTATCGCCGAAAAATTCATAAAGTTTCTACACTTACATTCAAAGATTCCATTTTAAAATTAGCTAAAGATCGTTCTGATGATGTGTCAAAAGCTGTCTTTGCGCGTACCTGTCCGGCCCCGGCGACACACCGGTGTGTCGCGAATTAATCGCGAATTTAATGTTTATTTACATATACATAAGATTTACTTTATATTAGGGAATTTTCACATGTTGGGCCGGAGTGGTTAATTTTCAGTATGATTTAGTTGCTGCTGACGCTAAATACCACGACAGTTGTTACAAATCTTTCCTGAGACCTAATACTGGCGGTAAAATTGGCCGTCCTCAAAGTGAGGCTATAAACTCTGCAATGGAGGAAATTTTCAATTTCATTGAAAGTAGCGATGACTGCCAGTTTTCGTTAGATGAACTGAAGAATGTTTGCCAAAATGTAGCTTTAGAAAACGGGATTATAAAAATACGATTGAAATTAAAGTATGGTAGTAGAATTATTATTACAGAGAAGCCTGGAAAATTAACATTTATTTGTTTTGTAGACAATTACCAAGACATTTTAAGTCAAGCCTGGTTTGATAACAAAAACTTGAATGAAAAGGAAAAACGGTGGAAAACTTTAAAAGCTGCGGCAGAAATTATTCGAGAAGATATTCAATCTTGTGTGTTTGATAATACTATGTACCCGCCACCGGGTTGAAGATATATGTGTGCATATTATGTAGAACGTGTGTTCAGACACCACTTAGTACTGAACTACTTCACTGCACTGTGACAGTTTGAGGAACTAAATAAAACAACTTGTTCCTTTAAGAGTAATTAATTTAATACGAATTGTCGTGCTGAGGTCTATAATATGCGGAGAATCTTAACATCGCGATTCAGTAATGTTACGTCACAGCACAACTCCATCTATGGTGCGGGGAGTGAACTAAACCGCACGATTCAATATTCGACATCGATTGTACAACAATGCCATCTATGCTTTTGTGTATGAACCACGGTAGGATCATGCTTACTACATTTCACGCTTCAACATCCCGCCCACCATGGACAGATTGTCCGTAACTGACATTGTTGATAAAAGGCGTGTATTACATTACAACGTGGTAGCTTCAAGTTTCTTACAAAGGTAATTCGAATGTGGACTGTATGCAATAATTCTTAAACCACTTGTACAGCTTCTACCATAAGTAAAATAACCATGATACACGTGAAGAATAAAAAAAACTAAAATTATCAACAAAATTGGTTAACAAGCTACTTAAGATTAAGACATTATAAATTTAATTATTGTAAATGACAACATACTGTCACTCACCAATCTTAATACTAGAAAATGTGTTTTTTATGTAGTGACAGGCAGTACAATTAATTTTGAGACTGGTCTCTTTATAATTGTGCCCTTACAGCGCAAAGACACTACTCGTGTGACCTTGTCAGAGCCAGAATGCTTATCGATTATTAAACCGTGGAGCCATCTCGTAGGAGGTAAATCGTCCTCCATAACTAACACTACATCACCAATTTTAGGTTCCGTGGTTTGATGCGCCCACTTGTTCCTCTGGTGAAACTGAACGAGATACTCACGAGACCACTTGCGCCAAAAATCCTGTACCATGCGTTGGGTTAAATGCCACCTCTTTAAATGCTAATATTTGAGTCTTCGAAATTAGATTCCGGTGCGTGAAGTAAAGGTTCTCCTATCAAAAAATGACCTGGAGTGAGAGGACACGGATCCTCTGGATGGCAGCTTAACGCCGAAATTGGCCTAGAGTTTAAACATGCTTCTATTTGGGCTAAAACTGTAGTCATTTCTTCGAAGGTCAGAGTGCTGTTGCCTATCACCCTTTTGAGGTGATGTTTGCATGACTTCACCCCAGCCTCCCAAAGTCCTCCAAAGTTTGGAGAATGAGGTGGGATGAAGTGCCAAGCTGTTCCATTGGTTGCCAACCACTCGGCAATGTCGGTTGCAACGCTAGATTTTTCGTGGGTGAATAGTGCTCTCAATTGCTTGTCAGCTCCGACAAAGGTAGTGCCATTGTCACTCCACATTTCACTACAATGGCCTCTCCTCGCTGTGAACCGCTTAAAGGCCGCTAAAAAGGCTTGTGATGTCATGTCACTTACTATCTCTAAGTGTATGGCCCGAGTGGCCATACATATAAACAAGGAGATGTAGCCCTTAGTGGAGTGGTGACCGCGGCCCTTTGCTGACCTGATGCTGATAGGACCTGCATAGTCCACACCGCTTTTTTGAAAAGGTCGGCTAGCATTGACTCGAGCTGCGGGCAATGATCCCATTAATGGCGGTACAGAACGAGCTGAGTGCCGAACGCAAATAACGCATTTACGTATGTGTTGTCTTACGACACTCCTTGCATTAATAATCCAATATTTAGCTCTCAAATAGTTTAAGACTAATTGAGGCCCGCCATGCAATGTCCGCTCATGAGCGTCAGCGATTATAAGGTGGCCTTGCGAGGAAGAATCAAGGGATGTTTTGAATCGTCATGCATATTGGCCTTGTGTAACCTGCCACCCACCCTCAGAAGTTGTTCCTGATCTAGGTAAGGAGTGAGTGACGTAAGTACTCCCTTTTTTGTTGACTCCCCCTTTGACTTGATTGTATATATTTCAGATTCAAAATATTTTCTTTGACACAATTTAACGCAGGTAAGTAATGCCCCTTGTACTTCAGGCTGTGTTAAAAATTTATTAAACATTATAGGTTTGTTTTTTTGTTTAAATTTTAAAAACCTTTTGCAATAAGCAATCACTCTAGTGAGTCTTCTTAAAGATGAACATTTAGACATTATACAATCCCCCTCACTTTCCTCATTTACTGTATTGCATGCTACTACTGCCCCTTTTTCTTCTAGATTAGTTTCCTTGATTTCCCTTCTATCATAATTAATCTATTTAAATTTTAACCAACTTGGTCCCTGTTTCCACAATTCTAAGTCCGCGCAGACGGAGGGATCCACGCCGCGCGAGGCGCAGTCTGCGGGGTTATCCTTGGACTGGACATGCGCCCACTGACTATTCTCCATGACTGTGAGTATTTCAGAAACTCTGTTCCCGACAAAGGTCTTCCAGCGGCTGGGGTGGCTACTCAACCAAGCGAGCACCACTGTGGAGTCAGTCCAGGCATGTATGTTTTCCTTACAAATACCTAAGGTGTCCGAAACTTCACGCAGAAGTTTTGATAGTAGCACAGCGCCACATAACTCCAAACGAGGTATGGATACCTGTTTGACAGGGGCCACCTTGGTCTTTGCAGCAACTAGGCTTACATGAACATGCCCATCGGCATTAATACTCCGAATGTAGACAACCGCTGCATAGGCTGCATTCGAGGCGTCCGAGAAGCCATGCAGTTCTAACAGAACGTCATGTTCACTCGTGTGAATCCATCTTGGTAATACGAATTCTCTAAGATTGTGAAGGTTGTTCCTATAACTGAACCATTCCTTTAACAGTTGGTCGGGAAGTTCGTCGTCCCATTCGATCCCTGCAAGCCATAGACGCTGAATGAATATCTTGGCTGTAATTATGACCGGTGCAAGCCAACCCAGAGGATCGAATAAGCGGGCAATATCGGATATTACCTTGCGTTTAGTCACGGGTGCTTCGAGCTGAGAAAGATTGACTGTGTATTTGAAGTTGTCGGTTAATCTATCCCAAGTTAAGCCCAATATTTTCATAATTGCATTTGATTTTATCTCTAAGTTTTAATTTGATGGGCCATTTTTAATTTTATTAAATAGTTCAATATTACTACTGGACCATTTCTGTAGCTGGAAGCCTCCACGACTCAACAACTCGTTCATTTGTTGATGAATCTGTTCACCTTCGGCAACAGATTCGCAACCTGATATAAAATCATCGACATAAAAATCTTCTAGAACTCGATTGGTCACTAACGGATAACTGCTTCCTTCGTCGTGAGCAAGCTGTTGTAGCGAACGAACTGCCAGATAAGGAGCAGATGATGTGCCGAATGTGACGCGTAACAACCGTAAATGTTGCAACACTTCCTCTGGGTTGTCGCGCCACAGAATGCGCTGATAATCTGCATCTTCTTGACTCACCTTAATCTGACGGTACATTTTGACAATGTCCGCCACTAAACATATGGGGTGGCGGCGCCATCGCATGATAACTTGACGCAAATCGGGTTGTAGGGTTGGGCCAACCATTAACTCTTTGTTTAATGATATACCATTGTGGCCTGAACAAGAAGCGTCAAAGACGACCCTAACCTTAGTTGTAAGTTTGTCATCACGCACCACTGCGTGATGTGGTAGGTAAAACGCATCATTGCCTAATTCCAATGGAGGGACCACTTCGGCGTGTCCCAGCTGAATATACTCGTTTATAACGGCACTATACTGTGTTTTCAGTTCCGGTTCCTTTGATAATCTTCTCTCTAAGCTGATAAAACGCTTACGGGCAATGACCTCTGATGACCCCATGGACGTGCAACTGGGACGATTGGTTTTGAATGGCAGTTTCACAACATACCGTCCAATATCGTCCCGTTTGGTAGTCTTGGAATAGAAGTCTTCGCACTTACGTTCTTCTTCAGTCAATATTCTTTGAACTGACGGCTCCGACTCTAACTCCCAAAACTTCCGTAAAAGGTCATTGACGTCCGATGCCTGCACTACTGTATGATAACATACAGGCCTAGAGATTGCTGATGATTGGGTCTCACCAGACAAGATCCATCCAAGTTTGGTCCTCTGTGCGACAGGAGTTCCAGGCGGACCCTTGACCAAACCATCTAAGAGTACTTCGCCGACCACGCGCGTACCCAACAACAGGTCAATCTTCCCCGGCGTGTGGAATGATGGATCTGCCAGGTTCAAATTCGCAATCGACGGTGTAACCTGAACAATCTTCCTCTCAGGAAGAAGAGTGGTGAGCTTATTTAGCACATAAGCATCGACATACAAACAAAAGTTCGGATCTAGACGAGACTGTAATTTAAACGTCACCATTGACCTAGAGGGCACTGAACTTCCCTCGTCGTCGCCTAATCTATGTATGTTTTGTGTGAGTGGATTTTTTGCGCAACCCGAGGAACTGGACTGCAGCCTCAGTTATGAACGAGACTTGAGAGCCCTGGTCTAACAGAGCTCTTAAAACCTTGGCAGTACCAATTCTGGTGGATTCAACTTGGACCAGGGGTGTGGCCAGCAGTCCGTGACTGTGATCCAGTTGACCAAAACAACAAATGGGTTCATCACTCGCCGCGTTGTTACTCTTACTTGTACTGGAAGTTGTGGCTAACGCGGCAGACACAACTTCATTCTTAGCTGACGATTCAGCCTGACTGTCACTAGTGTTGACGTGAAGCAATGAGTGGTGTTTCCTACTACATAGTTGGCATTTAGTTTTCTGGCGGCAATTATAAACAGAGTGATTTTTTCCTAAACAATTAAAGCATAGCTTACTGACTCGGACAAACTCACGACGTTCGTCACAATTCTTTTTTGAGAACTGTTTGCAATTACATAGTTTGTGGTCTCCAGAGCAAAGGACGCATGATGGTTGTGTCACAGATTACTGAATAGTTACTACGTAACAGATACTTCACTCAGTAGAAAATTTCCAATACCTATTACGATAATTGCCTACTCCCTCGCGTCAACAACCACTGTATGCTAAAATGCGCCTAAATGCTCAAGCGTACAGCAGTGATTACTTCGCACCACGCGATTCCACAGTAATCGCAGGGCTGCCTCTTCGATAAAATTAAATTAACAAAACTTTTTATCTATGTTATTGAGAACTGTGAATATGTTCTGACTTTTATGTGGCAGTTAAAAATTTTATCATTTATAAAATATTTAACCAACTTAAAAAAAAAGGAGGTGATCAGACATACAGGCCAAACTGAGAAGTTTGACTTGTATGGTTTGTAGGTATGTATGTATGCTTGATTTACACCCATCTACAGCACATAAGGCACCACACGGCATCGTAATACGCGTACGAACGAACAGCACTATTAAAATTGAACGGCGTGCGCGCGCTTCGCTTGCGAAAACCGCACTGAATTTGATCCGCCGGCGGACCGAGACCGCTCGGCTGGGCGGTAGGCACTTATAGCGCGCAAGTACATGGAGTGACGGAGGCCTGGGGCTCGAGTCTGCTATTGCAATCGTGTCTCAATGACCGGTCAGTGATCGAATATTTGACAACTTTGACAGTTTTTGTATAGGAAATGTGTCAAAAGTTTGACGTTATACGTCAAAAATGGATCATTGACCGGTCATTGAGACACGATTGCAATAGCAGACTCGACCCCCTGGTTGTGTGACTACATTAAATGAGCTTACGCTGTTTTGCTGTTTGTTACTTTTACTCGACTTCGAATCTAAGTATTCTAGTGATCTAAATCTAGATTACATAAAGGTTTTAAATTGTTCAAACTTAGGTAAATCATCACAATCACTTACTCTTGTTTCCCATAATTTGCGGGATTCACTGTCTAATTTTTTACAGACTAAATAAATTACAATTGTGTCCCAAGACTTCACATCGATCTCTAAGTTCTGTAAGCCATGTAAAAAGTCTACCGTGTTATCTAAAAGTGATTTGATGTTGCATGAAGATTCTTTTGTGATAATTGGTTGAGTAACAAATCTTTTTAACATACAATTAGCGAGATATCGTTTGTTGTTGTATCTCTTGACTAGAATGGACCAACACTCTTCATAATTTGAAGCAGTAACTGGAGTATGGCGCAACAATTGCTCTGCCTCCCCTGATAAATGCCCCTAATAATGAAGTTTTTGAACGTTATCCAAAGATTTGTTTCCATCAATAAGTGATGAAAATAAGTCCCGGAACGAAGCCCACTCAGTGTATGATCCCGAAAAAGTGGGCAATGTAATTTTGGGCAAACGCACATTTGACATAGCCTTTGAACTTAAAGTGTCAGTATCATGATTACTGGATGTGCCTTTCAAATTAAGTGTGTGTTCTATTAACTCAGATTTGTATGTGATGTATGCCTCTTCTGTTTTGTCGTATAAATCGTTTGTAAAATATGTATTATTTTTTACATCTGACTCTGCTGCTTGCCCTACAATATTTTTGTGAGTTTGACTAAAGTCTTTCCACTGGCCTTCTAATGTTTCTAATCTAGTGTTTATGTATCCTTGAGTTAATCGCTCTTTTGGTGATTTTTTGAAGTTAATACGACCTTTTTCTATAATAGATTTGTTTACTACTTGTATTTGAATTAGAGACTCCATGGTTTTTTATTAAATTAAAATTATACCAAACAGGTGCAACGAGAATTATTATTAAGAGTCGATAATACAATGAACTTTGCGAATTATCGATAAACGAACACAATGAAACATAAGTAGTATCTTAAGTCAATAGAGACTTAAAATACTTAAATATAGGTCAATAGTGACCCAACACAATAAAGAAAGTTTCTAGAGTACTAAAGTTCTAACTACAACACACACAAATGTAAAATTTCAGATGAAATCTAGAGTTCAAAGTTAATGACAGTCTACTTACAGTTTGTCTTCTTTGGCCGTACACTTACACACGTAATCACTGATAATGCCGTAATTTACGCACTTTTTCTTCACTTTTATCACTAATTCACTGCAATCCAAATCACCGTAATCCAAATATCACTTCTGGAGAGGACTGGTGCGCCCTCTACTGTTGACCGCTGTAAACTACTCCGTAACCGCGCCGCTGAGCCGCCGCGCCGCGCCGTCTCGCTGTGTCGCCGCTTCCGCGTCACTGTGCTACCGCTTCACCGCGTCACTGTGCTACCGCGTCACTGCGTCACCGCGTCAATGTACTACCGCGTCACTGCGTCACCGCGTCACTACGTCACTTATGCCGCTGCGTCGCTGCGCCTTCGCGCCACTCTGCAGCTCTTCGCTCGTTCACCAATCCCACTACTGTGTGGAGATTGTTATGCGGCACTTCAGGGCGATCCACCCTGGTTTCTATGCCGATTTCTGTCCGACTCGACAGGACCAAATGTTCAGACACCACTTAGTACTGAACTACTTCACTGCACTGTGACAGTTTGAGGAACTAAATAAAACAACTTGTTCCTTTAAGAGTAATTAATTTAATACGAATTGTCGTGCTGAGGTCTATAATATGCGGAGAATCTTAACATCGCGATTCAGTAATGTTACGTCACAGCACAACTCCATCTATGGTGCGGGGAGTGAACTAAACCGCACGATTCAATATTCGACATCGATTGTACAACAATGCCATCTATGCTTTTGTGTATGAACCACGGTAGGATCATGCTTACTACATTTCACGCTTCAACAACGTGATTCTTACAAGCGCAATATCTGGGAAATAGTCTTAGAGAAAAAATCATAGGGACCATTTTTATAGAGAATTTTAAGATCTACAACTTTGCTCTGAGGTACTTTTTTGATAAAACTTACCGTTTTCGAGAAAAATCCAAAAAACCTAAAATTTTGACCTTGGGCCCCGAATAAGTCCCTAAGCTCACATGGAACTGATGGGGACTTTTGACACTTTATTCCTTGTGGTAAACCTAAGGTCTCTACGAAGATTTGGCTCTGTCGGAATTTTCTTTATTTGATCACTATTTTTATGTCTAAAATGACCTAGTCCGGTCATTTTGGACATAAAAATAGTGTAGCAAAATTTTTAGGTATAATAATTGACAATCAACTGATATGGAAACCACAGGCCGAGGAGATCTGCAAGAAATTAAGCAAATCTGCATACATTTTATACAATTTGACAAAGAAAGTTAACACTGACACGATTATTATAGCATATCATGGTTTCGTTGTTTCTGTTTTAAAATACGGAGTAATTTTTTGGGGTAATTGCAGTGAGAGAGAAAGGATTTTCAGAGCGCAAAAATATTGCATTAGATCAATGACCGGAATAAATTCAACAGACAGCTGCATTCCCATGTTTAAATCCCTTAAGTTACTAACTTTTCCATCGCTGTATATTTTGGAAATGGCACTGTTTGTAAAAGGTTATCAAAATTTATTTTGTTCAAATATTGATCACTCAACAAGGCCAACATTAATACGATCTCAATATAAAAATCTTTTACACACAGGTAAATTTAAAACAGCACTGCTGGAAAAGAATATTATGCATATGGGACCAGTGGTATACAATAAAATACCCAATGATATAAAAAATTGTACACTACAAATATTTAAAAAGAAATTTAATGAATTGCAAGTTGAAAAATGTTATTATACAATAGATGAATTTTTGAATGACAAATCCATATGATTATTTATGAACAATGATTTTTCTTGTGATTCTTTTCTATTTTATTCAGTTTTTTTTTTTAAATTGTATTATTTGATTAATTAATAACTTATTTCTGACATTATGTTATTGACTAATTATCAACTTATTATTGACATTGTATTATTGACTATTTATTAACTTTTTATTGACATTGTATTATTGACTAATTCATAACTTTGACATTGTATACCACTAAATGAATTTACAAATTGAATGATTTATTTTTACTATTTTAATCATTTGACATTACTTAAATATTTAGTTTTTTATATTATTTCATAATTACTACTACTAAAAAAAAACAAAATTTTGCATGCCCCGCGGTGAATGTATTGGATCCTTCTCTTACTTAACACCATATTTTTGTACCTACATTCATAGCAAATAAATTATTTCATTTCATTTCATTTCATTACAAAATATGTAAGAAAACCAGTGTAGAAGTTGAAAGTTGTGTCTATTCACCCCATCATCAAAATAAAATTCATCAAATTTACTGCATAACGACAGACAACGGAGCAAACATGATTCAAATGAGCAAACTGATGAATGATAGTTACTTAGGTGCTGACACATCAGACTTTGATGATGTTGAGGCTGGTCCCAGTTCAGTACAAGCAAATGAGAATATATAAATATATACTCGTATGTGAGGACTTCAATTTCAGAATGGTATTGTATTAGGCCCTGTACTCAGGTACAGGGCCTAAACCACCAACTCTATAGTAATATTGAAGTAATACTGCTTTAAGAGTAGGTAGTTAGGCCCCAGTTATGATTTCGAAAATAATGAAAATGAACAAACATTTATTGATCAAGTAACTACAGTTTTAAGAGAACAGTTTACTAACAGATCAAACGAAAATAGTGGAAATGAAATCGGCATTGTAAGATGTGCTGCACACACGCTCCAGTTAGCACTTCAAGATGCTTGTAAGGATGAAACTACTTGTAGTCTTATTACAAGTTGTCGAGAAGTTGTTCGGCGTCTTAGAACCCCACAGTTTGTTAGGATATTAAGGCAAAGTGAAAAAAAATTACCAAAACTAGACTGCAGTACAAGATGGCATTCAACAATTGATAAGCTTGCTTTCATTACGAGAAATATGCAGTACCGATGAGCTCTTAGATTTACCAAATTCCACGTGGGAGGCATTAGAGTGAATATCAAAAAAAATGTACATATGAAAAAAAACTTAGTGTCCTCATTACTAACACGGGCGTAATAAATCCTATTTAGTGAATAAATAAGCCGGGTTTTTTTTTAGGCTCTTTATTGTTCATGTTTTCGTATTTAGAAATTAGATCAACAGAATTACGCAAAACAAACAAAATAAAAACGAAAAATAATGAAGTGGTGTTTTTTTGCCATGCAAAAAAGAGTTGTCTCCACGCGCCAATTTTAAAAGAAAAAAATAATACTTTTTAATAATCGAACTAATACAGAATTATTTAAGTACAGTTTACTTGGAAAATGATTTTTTATTATTTTTATTAGGTTAATCGTGGAATAGACAAGAATTGTGAAAATCTTTTCACTTTGTTTGCTATGCGTCGTTTCTTGTTTTGTTGGGTATATTTTGCTTCCATTGTGTGACATTGGGTGACGTCACACAAAAAAATCAAGGTGCATACATAGGTATTGGTTATTTTTTTGTTCTAAAATTTACGTAATTGTCTAAATTATGTAATCTGAAAAAAAAAATGGAAAGCTCCCAAAAAATTTAGTTTTGGGAAAAAAATGACGTTGATTTTTTTAGTATTGTTTTTTTGTGCGACTTAATTCAAATTATATATTATTTTCATGACAAAAAACAAATTATGCAATAATATACCATGTGCCCAATGATAAACAAACAAAAGCACAAGAAACCAGACAAAAAATAACGGATTTTTTCTTACATAAAAAATTTAGGTTACAGGGACGTTTTTCTAATAAAAATCTTTTTCATTTTCTTTTTCGATTAATTTGAGCCTCATTTCACATCCTTTCGTTTGTGCACTGACTGACTAGGCAAATTATACATTTGAATCGTGATTCATCTCGTGAAAAACGGGGTTTTACCCGTGGCTTCGCTCCCGTCATCTGACTACCTGGTACCAGGTACCAGGGTAGGGTAGGTAGGGTAGGGTACTACCCTAACTACCCTGCTTCTACCTACCCTACCCTACCCTTTACCCTATCTACCCTACCCTACCTACTCTACCTACCCTACCCTATCCTACCTACCTTACCTACCCTTCCTACCTACCCTACCTACCCTACCCGTCCTAACCGTACAGCCTTTCACACGTGATGGGGTGACCAAGGGAAATAGGGATTCATTTATATATATATATATATATAGATTAGTATTTCTTTGCGCCTAAAAATAACAGTCATTATTTTTAGGCGAAAAAATACATGACTATGTCTGTAGATATATTTACATAGTAGATCCATTGTTACAATTCGTGCTTTCAGATTATGGTGCAAAATGCCTTTGACTGGAGCCGAAAGACAACGACGATATCGTCAAAAGTTGATTCAAGAAAATCCAGAAAAACTGCTACAGCAAAAAAGGAAAAATTTAGAAAGAACAAAAAAAAAAATATAAAAAGTTGGCGAACTAACCCAAATACAACAGAACGTACAGCGAGAAAAGTGGAGAAAAGAAAAACAAAAATGTAAAGATGATAAAATTGATAATAAAACGTCAGAGGACAAGGCAGAAAAAGCAAAACAACGCATGTATTCTCGTAAATTACAAAAAGAAAATTTAAATTTAAAATCTACTGTAGCTCTATTAGTGAAAAAAATAAAAACGCTGAATAGGAAAAATAACAGATATAAAAAAAAAATTGAACAGTTGACACAAAAAATAATAATTTTCAATACTAGTGAACACCAAGAACAGATAAGACATATTGAAGAAAACAAAGATACTCCATATTCTAAAACCGAAAAAATTATGAACGAAACGGTTCCCAAAATTTTGACCCCAGAGAAGAATATAGTAAAGAAGATATTGTTTGAAAATATTATTTTAAAAGAATCGTTACAAAACCAATACTCGCAAGCAACGAATAATTCCGAACGACACGTACTAAAGAAAGTAGTGAACAATGATATGACAGCAAAATATAAAATGAAAACTAAGTTAAGTGAATGCGTGGGGCTAAAAGGAAGATTAAGAGTTCGACAAAAAATACATAAATATAAAATTAAACGTCTGCAGGAACTTACATCATTTTATGAAAGAGACGATAATAGCCGCGCTACAGTTGGAAAAAGCGAGTATAGAACCTTACACAAAACAAGAAAACAAGTTAGGTATTTATTGGATACCTTAAAAAATTTACATAAAAAATATAAAACTAAAGGGGGCAAGCTATCTTATGCTACATTTAGTCGCTACAAGCCGTTTTATGTATTAAGCCCAAAAATAGTGGACAGAAATACTTGTGCCTGCGTAAAACATGCGAATTTAAGTTTCCTGGTCAGCAAATTGAAGCAATTACGTTTATTAAAAACAGATAACCTAACTGAGCTGGTGTCAACAATAGCATGTAATATAAATGACAAGACTTGCATGTACAATGAATGTCACACTTGCTCTTCCGAAAGTTTTGAATTTAATTTTTCACAATTGAAACTAACAGATACAGTGTCATGGAATATGTGGGTTACAAAACAATTCAAATACTCAAAAGATACCGCCAACCAAGGAAGTGAAGAAAAAATTACAAAAAGGACAGTTAAGGAAGAAACTACAGGGTCATTACAAAAACTTCAGCTGATATTTTGTACTCAATTACGGCTGTTTAAGAAGCATCATTTTAACATAATGCACCAATTTAAGATGTACACAAATTGTAAAAATAAACTCACTGAAAGCGACATTGTTGTGCATTGTGACTTCTCAGAGAATTATATCTGCAAGTTCACAGAAGAAGTACAGGCAATGCACTTTGGTGCTTCTAAAAGACAGATATCTTTGCACACCGGTGTTGTTTATGCCAATCGCGCAGAGGGACCACAAATTATATCTTTCTGTACGATATCGCAAAATACCAATCATACACCTGGCGGTATTTGGGCCCATCTTACCCCTGTGTTAAAATTCGTAAAAGAAAAATTTCCAACTGTTAAGACCATACACTTCTTTACAGATGGGCCAACAAGCCAATACCGCCAAAAAAAAAAATTTTATATGATGAATACAGCTATTCCTCAGTTAGGTTTTGAAAGAGCGACTTGGTCGTTCTTTGAAGCTTCCCACGGGAAAGGAGCCGCTGACGGTGTTGGAGGGGCAACGAAAAGAAATTTAGACCGATATGTCGTACACGGCCATGATATTCCAGATGCTGAGGCAGCTTATAACGCACTAATGATGAATATCACATCGAAGATAAACTATTTTCTAGTCCCTGATGAGGACATAGACAAATCAGTAAAAATGTTAGATTCCATATCAAAAAACCTGATTGCCGTTCCAGAAACCATGTCTATTCATCAAGTTGTTTCGACACCGAATACTGATATTATAAAATTTAGAAAACTAAGCTGCTTTTGTGGAGAAGATTTTGGTTTTTGTGATTGTTTTAATTTGACTGAACATAATTTAAATCAGAAAATAAAAATGATTAACAGAGAAGCACAGATTAATAAAAGAAGACGTTTGAATTCCTCAAAAAAGCAAGTACAATCTGAAGATAGTGATACCACCGACACGGATATTGACATAACGTATGCCGAATCAGACGATAGCATGTACGAAATTGAAAACTTAGATAGTGACAATATTGAAGACGTTGAAGAATCAGTAATGTTAGTGGACGACAAAACAGTCGACAGTAAATGCAGAGATGATGACACAAAAATAAAGGGAGCCAATAAAGTTACGCTACTATTTTCATTGGAAAATCAAGCCTTTCCAGATTTACAAGCGTACGGTCCATTCAAGAAAATTAACATTAATACTGATTTATTTAAAGAAAATGTAAAAAATATTTACGACGATCCTGTACCATCTACGTCGGGAAGGAAACGAAAGCAAACAAAAGATTTTGAAATTGAAGGGAGAAAAACAGGAATAGACTATAATAACAAAGATTTAAGAAACATTCACCTGGAGACTGTAAGAAGGCAAGAAACCAGCATACAAATAAAAAGAAAAGTTAGAGAAAAGAAAGAAACTAATGATATCGAACTTGAACAAAAAACGGTAGAAGAAGAAAATGAAACAAAAGAGGAAAAGATTGAAATAAGCGGGCAGGTAAAGAAAAATATGGAAGACACAATAACATACAATTACAACCTGGATTTAACTGACACTAAACTTGACCAAAAAACAGGAGAGATAGAGACTGAGAGAAGTAATGAGGTTGAAGAACAGAAAAGTAACGATGGTAATGCAGATTTACAGGAAAAAATTGAAGAAACAGAAACACAGGGTCGTGATGATACAGATTTATCTAATATAACTGTAAATGAGAGTGTCCTTGTAAGGTATTTTGAAAAAAATAAGTGGGTTTATTATGTTGGATTTATAGAGAGCATTCAAAATATTTTTTATAATATAAAATTTTTGAAGATTATTAGAAAGCCCAAACTTAAATTTATTTTTCCTAAGAAAGATGACAAAGACACAGTTCCTAGTATTAATGTGGTAAAAAAAATAGAATTAAAGTTAGAGTCAAAGGAATACGTGCTTTGTGAAGAAGGTGATTCAGTATTTTTTATATAGTTAATGTACGGTTTATTGTGGGATTTGTTTTCTTTTTAGAATAACAACTTTGTTTTTTATATTAAAAAATCTGTTTGAATTATTTTTCAAAGACTTTTTTTTACTGTAGATGTTTATTCGTTTAAGTAATAAGTAGTGCCATAATTAGTTTTGTTATTTTTGTTTCATTTTATGATTAATGTTATCTGATATTTTTATTGAGTACTATGGGGGTTCACGACGTACGGCATTCCAAACAAATATTCTCATGTTTCGAAATACATGAACCGATTTTAAAGAAACTTCATACGCATAAGCTTAGTAAAATACTTGTTACTTGAGGAAAATATTTTGTTTGATAATAAAGAAAGATTTTTTTTATTTTTTTTCACTGTTTTTTTTCTATAACACATACCCTAAATAAATACTTATCTACCCTAAGTAGGTACTCTACATATTAATTAAATTAAACGCCATATTTATGCGTCTCATGTGTTTGTATAAATGCACCCTTATGTTCTTTTGTGTGACACATATTCTTCTGTGTTACAGATATTGTAATATTCCATTGTGTTTCTTTTGTGTGATGTACATTTTTTTTGAAATTCACTCATTAAGTGACTTGACAAAAAGTTACAAGAAGAACAACTTACTATTGGAGGCTTTTATTTAGCGTGGATGTAATGTCAATTTAAAATTACTAAAATGACTGCTAAAATAGCAACTGACTTATCCATGAAAAACAAAGAAAAAAAGCCATTTTCAAAGTAATATTTTTATAAATGGATTTTTTCTGGATCACACCAAACCTTTTACAATCAAAACAGACGCAAGTAACTACGCGATTGGTGGTGTTTTGATGCAGGGGGAGGGAGAAAATGAGCATCCAGTTGAGTATGCTAGCCGCCTCCTCACTCCAGCTGAAAGAAATTATTCAACCACAGAACGAGAAGCACTAGCTGTAATCTGGGCAGTGAATTTTCGTGGTTTCATCGAGGGTACGAATTTCACTGTGCTGACCGATCATCAAGCCCTGAAGTCGACTAGCACCTCGCCGAGATGGCCCATACCTTATCAAAGACATTCATGGACTATCTTCTTTTCAGATTGCTGATCCTGCCACTCCAAACCAGACTGCAGGGTTGTATCATTCCTCAGCCCTGCGTCCGTACCAAGGGTCGGCTTCAGCCGTCCTGCCTGAGCCGGTCTTACCATTACGCCGGCGAGGTCGCCCGCGGAAGATCAAGCCAACTCCACCGGAGGCCCTGGCAACAACTGACAAGCCACGACCCCGTGGAAGACCGCCAAAGAAGCAGCCGCCTACTTCAGTCCTGTCTACCTCACCGGGACGTCATCGGAGACAGAGGAGGAGACTGTAACACAACCAGCACACGACACTGCACTGCATCACAAGTCGTCGAGCCTGCTGCACGCCACCACCAGCACACGACGCTGCACTGCATCACAAGTCATCGAGCCTGCTGTACGCCACCGCCAGCTCCGACCTGAGGGTATAAAAAGGCCTGCACTGTCATTAGCCAGTTCGGCTTGCACGGACGCTTCTTTTGGAACGGTTTCGGGCAGCTGAGCGCTCTCCAGCTTGCACGGTCGGCTTCCATCACGGAACCGATATCGGGCGGTCGTACCAACTACTTCTGTCGTCGTAGACTTATTGTGAATATTATAGTGAACTAGTTTTAAAGTAACTTCTGTGAAGAGAACAATAAATATCTTTACTGTTACATAGGCTTGCGAGTGGTTTTATTGGAAGAACCGTTACAATATTAATTTCTTCTTTCCAGATGGTAAACGGTTACGCAGTGACTCCCCGAGGCTTCTATCCGACCACGACGAAGATAATTGGGACGTTATGTCCGAATCCATTTTAGCAAGGCCGTCAAAAAAACAAAGAGCCGGTGCAAGTGCAAGTGCTGTGGCGGAAAAATCTAGTCAGACACCAGCATTGACGACGGAGACTAGCAATACTTGTGAAGGTTGTGCTTTAAATAAAAGTGACAGCAAGAGCAATAATTACCATTTCGCTAAAATTATCGAGTCGGAATTAAGAGGCCGTGCATAAAATTCACTCGTTAGAGTTTAGGCAAATTCCGCGCTGCAAGGCTATGTTCGTGTGCATCGTTCATGCAGCTACACGCACACGCGCGCATATTCGAGCTTAGTGAGCGCTCAAATAATGTTGATCCTTTAGAAGATATTATTTTAAGTTACAAAATTATATAGTAAGTTAGGTTTATAAATAAAAATCTGTAACGTGTGTATATTTTATATTTATCACAATTCTCAACAAATTTGTTCAATTTTGTGTTAGATGGATGTTGATACATTTAGACATTTAACAAAATAATAAATAAAAAAACGATACAATACAATGATATTTGTTTTTTGTAAAATGGTTGTAAAAAAAAAACATTTCCATACGTCAAAATAAAATTAAGTTTACGAGAATTCTCTTTTATTCTGATATATTGTAATCTTGGTTAAGGTGTATGAGAGGTGTGTGAGAAACTAGATGCAAACGCATTAAGTTTTTGCATTAAAGTTTTTACTCCAGGCCCAAGGTTTACTTCTGACTTCTTCTCATCACCACAATAGTAGTCCTCACACTCAGAATGGTCTCCAAATATATGTTTAGGACTATTTATAATATCTTTTTGGAGATATTTAATTTTTTCCGATTTTGACAAATTCTGAGCCATTCTGAACCTTACTGCTTGCTGCTTTTGCAGCAACACATAAACGCCTAACACGGCTATTCAGCAGCTTACGTTGATTTAATGGGACTGACGTATCTTTAATTAAACTCAAAATTTTTCCGTTACAGTTTCGCATCAGGGGATTTGAGCACTCTATTTTCTCTACTATCACATTAGGATATGGCCTACTTTCAAAAATATTTTTATAAGTGCTTGAATCTCCATCTGCTATAAGCTTCGCGTAAACTAAATTATGTTTTTCCACGGAGTTTCGGAATCCCTCGACAATGATTGTTTTTTCCATGCTTGTGGATGAACCCGAGTGGTTTGCGTTGCACAGATGTTCCGGAGGTGTAACACATTTGTTCGCTGCACGAGAACATATGATGCAATACTTATTTTTAATGCCAACGTTTAATATTTTACCTGTATTGACTCCTATTATCGCTCCTACACCTGTTGCGGAAGAAAAGTTAGTCTTGTAGGATCGTTTTCCCCAAGCAGCATCCGCTGTTACCGATATTGACGGTACACCTGACGGACTCACACTACCTTTTTCTATAGCCATAGAAGCTTCTTCTTTACTGGCAGCCATCAGACATGATTCAGCCGTAGTCTTCCACCAGTCATACAAGTTGTCGTGACATTTCTTATTTTGATTTGCTAATAAGTGGCAAATTAATGGATGCTGCTAGCTCGTTCAAGTTGGCCCGACCACAACCAATACTAACAATACCCGAAACTACACTATGGTTAACGTCCAATTCGTTTTTTTTACTACCACATGGTGTATTTCGAATCGACTTCCACACATAGAACATGATAAGTATATTTTAGACGCAAATGACTGCACATTCTCTTTTTTTATTAAAAGGTTTAACAACTTACACCCAAACCTATCATTATGGTTAGATATCGTTACCAGTTGGTCAAATAGATATTGAAAATCCACTATTCTTCGCCCTTCTATAGATATGGATGGTGTTTCCTAAAAAAAAAATATTTTTGACTCGTATTGTCTTAGGTATACTCGTACATATCCACATTATAAATACTTTTGAATATAATCATACCTTATTTGATTCGATAGCAAAATCATCGTCTGAATCTAAATCCATTGGTTGGGTTTAATTCTCTTCTAAATTTTCTTTATTCTGTAACAAAATGTAGTATATTTTAACACAAACTTTTAGGCGCCTTTAAATGTAAAGTTGTTGTAAAACATCCAAACAGCCAGATAGTAAATATGGCGGAAAATATGTAAAAATAATAAACAGTTATAACGTTCATTGTTATGAGGAAAACACACTGCTTCGTTACTAAAGTTTATTGTTCAGTAAAAACACAATTGTCGGCACAGTACACTTTACAATTAAGATTTTAGGTACTTGTCAAGGGAAAAACAAGCGCGGACTCACGAGCCCTTCCGTGAATCGACTGGCGTGTGGCGCGAACGCACCGTAGCCGTTGGTGACGTTCCCGCCCCGCCCCACAGTGGAACGAATGTATGGGAGCGGTTGGACGTAGACATGTCCGAAAAAAAAGAGTAAAATTATGCCAAACTAATGATGCCATCTTATTCAATTACTTAATGCCTTCATAACTTGTGGTGATGAATTTCTTCATAACTCCCATATTTCGGGAGTAATTTGAGAAAATGTGAAATTTTACTATGAAAATGAGTGTATCGAGCTCTCTCCCTCCTGATTCCGGGCTTGTTTCAAGTAGCGGTCTCTAATATCATAATGCTAATACTAAGAGCTATATTTAATACTAAGACACATAGTGCGCCAAATGTGCACTTTCTGGGATAAAGAGTGATGTTTATTTTATAACACAATTTTTTTATTTTTTGTTTATTTTGTTGATTAAAACCGTTTTTCTAAAGGTTTACCTTATTACAATAACATTTCTGAGCAGCCAATTAGAGAAGATATAAGCTAATTAGGATATATAATTAGGGACTTAAGGTTTACATATAAAACTGATGCACTAATGATTACTGATAAGAACATTGCTATTATTTAATTACTAAATGGCTCTTAATACACTAATTTAGCATGCATCATTTACTAATTATCACAATAACTAATTACCTTGCAATATTTAACAAAGGATACCTGGGATACCTGGATTTTATATAAATAGGTCACTATTAGTAACTTTAAAATCAGTGTTGATTTACACCTCGTTGTATCCAAGCTAATCTCGCAATGTATTTTCCAAATTTTAATACAAATCTTGATATTCACGTTGCTTTATGCGCACGCGCACATAAAGATTTACGCGACTTTAACTATTTGTTCAGTGTTTTAAAAGATAACAGTTGTGTTCAGTTATGTGAAAGTGCTGAAACAAGTTTAAAAGACTGGTGTCGTCGATTTTGCTACCGCATTTATGCAAAATGGACACAGTCTGGAAGAAGCACAGATAAGTTTCGGAAGAAACATGAGATTTGGCTACAGGCTGCAATTCAATGGCCGGAATTACAGAATGAAAATATGGAACCTTCTACAGAAAATATAAGTGACGTCATCGAGCCCATAATTTCTCCTGCTAAATCTGATGCTTCAACTTGTACACATCCTAGTCCTCGTAAATCTTTTGAGGACCTTAGTAACCGGCAAAAAAGAAGACGCACTGAAGATAGTCTTTCATGCAGCAGTAGCAGCGCTGAAATTATGTTTTCGGCCGAAAGGGCGCTTCAAAAGGCAGGACAAAGCGATACAGCTTATGTTATGAAATACTTGACGGAGAATCCAGAAGAGGCCTCAAAAATCAAAGCCTTCATTGAAGGTAAATCAATTCAGGTACGGGAAATATCCCCTTTGAAGGCATTGGCTCTTTATGTATCGATGAACTTATCGAAATGGCGCTATAACACTCTTCGGGATTTCAACACTCAAGAAGGAGCTCTTCAATACCCGAGTTACTACATGTTGGTTAAAGAAAAAATTAAGTGCTATCCGGCCAAAGAAGATCTCACAGTTACAGAGAGCTCTGCAAAAATCAAATTACAAGCCTTGATGGATTTAACCTCAAGAAGACTTATTAGGTCGTTAGAAACCCCTGTTGATCCCAATCAACAGCTCGTATTGACCAGCAAATGGGGTTTTGACGGATCATCTAGCCAAAGCATTTATCATCAAAGGACGAGTGAAGATGAGCAAATCGATCTTGCTAGTAATTTTATGATTAGTCTTGTACCACTGCGGCTCGTCTCAAAAGGTGTAACAATTTGGGAAAACGAGCGACCATCTTCCACTTCATTTTGCCGGCCAATATTGTTTAAGTTTATAAAGGAAACCAAAGAAAATGTGCAGAGAGAGATGGCTGAAATCGAAGCAGAGATTGAAGCCTTAACTCCATCCACCATCACTGATGGAATTAGTGTCAAACACCAACTGCTGTTGACAATGATTGATGGTAAAATTCATTCCATTATATCCAATACAGCAGCTTCAGTGTGTGACATATGCAAGGCTTGTCCTAAAGAAATGAATAATTTAGAGTTAATCAAAGATAAACACGCAAACGAGGACATGTATAAATATAGCTTAAGCACCCTTCACGCTTGGATTCGCTCAATGGAATGCTTATTACACATTTCCTACAAATTAGACATAAAATCATGGCAAGTAAGGGGTGATATAGCAAAAAGGCAAGTTGATGACAGGAAGAAAAGAGTTCAAGAGGCTGTAAGAAGAGAAACGGGCTTACTTCTCGATGTTGTGAAACAAGGTAGTGGATCCACCAACAATGGCAACTCGGCAAGGAGATTTTTTGAAAACTACACTAAATCTGCTGAACTGACCGGAATAGATGCTATGCTTTTAAGAAAAATCTGTGTGATCTTGCAGTGTATTTCATCAGGAGAGAAGATCAACGTAACTAAATTCCGAGAGTTCTGCTTTGATACTGCTAAGCTTTACGTGGAGTTATACCCATGGTATTATATGCCTTCTTCACTTCATAAAATTTTAATGCATGGGCCAGACATAGTTCAGAACATGTCAATTGTGCCCATTGGTTTTCTATCCGAAGAGGCATCTGAGGCTAGAAATAAAGATTTTAGAAAATATAGAGAGGGGCATTCTCGAAAGCATAGCAGTATCTCATGCAATGAAGATATTATGCACAATCTTTTACTGTCTTCTGATCCACTTGTTACAAGTATCCGTCCAAAAGGAAATAAGTTTGTAAAAAAATCTTCTTTTAAGGAATTTTATGAGCTTACGGATTCTGAGAAAAGTGATATCGAATTTGTTAACATAAATGATTTAGCGGACATCGATTCTGAATTTGAATTAATTGATGATGATGATGATGACGAAGATAATTAAATGATGTTATTGTTTTAAAATGTGTAACTTAGTAAATTAGAGCTTACATCTTAATTATTTATTGTACTTTTAATGAAACTAGGTAATTTATTATCAACTTACTTAAAAGTCATACTCTCATCAGTTCTTGTGAATATTTTTGTTAATATATATTTCTGTATATATATAATATATTTATAGACCTCTTAATAAGTCTGTCTGCGGTTTAAAGTAAATACAAATGGGGAAAAAACGTTTTTTTTTTAAATTTTCATTTCCTTTTATCCCAGAAAGTGCACATTTGGCGCACTATGTGTCTTAGTATTAAATATAGCTCTTAGTAATAGCATTACGATATTAGAGACCGCTACTTGAAACAAGCCCGGAATCAGGAGGGAGAGAGCTCGATACACTTATTTTCATAGTAAAATTTCACATTTTCTCAAATTACTCCCGAAATATGGGAGTTATGAAGAAATTCATCACCACAATTTATGAAGGCATTAAGTAATCGAATAAGATGGCATCATTAGTTTGTCATAATTTTACTCTTATTTTTCGGACATGTCTACGTCCAACCGCTCCCATACATTCGTTCCACTGTGCGCCCGCAGGTTTCCACCCGCGCGTGCCCTACGCTGTATTAGGATAGGGATGAGCGCGTTATACACTCCCCCTTTTGATTAGGTGAGGGCTCCCCCTGGTCAAACAGCAACAAATAACGAGCTCCTAACACCTAGGCAATAGCTTTGCGCGGACGTCCTCTGCCACGCTTCGGAACGACCGACTCCGGACATTCAACACAAGTTTTAAGATATTGAGTTACAAACCGTCTCATACCAGTGAAGTAGAACCTTTGCGAGATACGATGCAATGTTCTATCAATACCACCATGAGCGGCAGTGGGCGAGTCATGGCACTCGAACATGACTTTGCTGCGCAGGCTTTCTGGTATGACGAGTTGAGGCTCCTCGGAATCAGTATCAGGCACGTACCTATACAGAACAGCTTGATTCAAGAGATAGTCTCTCTCAGTCCAGCGGGTAATAGCGAGTTCATCCTTACCTTCTAAGTCCTCGATGATCTTGGCAACGTCCGGATCAGCCAACTGAGCCTCCCGGGTCGAAGTTGCATCCATTAGGGTTTTTATCTCTAATAAGTTGGTAATCTTTACTGCAATACATATCTAGCTTTCGGGTCAGTATACAAAGAATAATGGGATCCCATGTGCTAATATCATGATTTAGGTTTTTTAGAGCGGGTATAGGCGTTATGTTTAGCAGGCTGTTAATGTGGTTACAGGTTATTTTATACTCATTGTGATAACGATCCTGTAATATAAGTCTGGCCTCGCTATAGCTTTCAGCTACTAAAGGTAGATTTTTGACGAGATCGAGAGGCTCGTCTTGAAGGAAACTACGCAGATAAAATAACTTTTGAATGCATTCTAAAGTTAGGTTGCGGTGAATTAAAGCGTCAAATAATCCTATGAAGGATTTGTACTCGGAGTACTTACCCGTAAATATTGGTACATTGACTTGAGGCAATTTAGTTAATTGTTTTGAATGAGCATGCTGCTGCGTTGATGGCGAAGTACTGTTAACAAGAAGGGATTTTATTGCTGTTTTTAGCCAAGTATTTTGACTCGACGGCATCAAAATCATCGGCCGTTGGATCAATAGCACAAATTTCTAAATTCCAGTTTTCGAATTTATTAAAAGCAGATCTCAGGCATATTATAAAGAGGGGAAGTAGGTTATCTCCAGCCCAATCCGCGATATAATTGCCTACTGTCTTAGGGTTGTCACTTTTATCTAAACATTAATTTAGTACCTTTAAATTGTTAAGGGTTGGGAAGTTGTACTTTTTACTTTTATTGTCTGGGTACAGGGTCTGTCAGGCCTCACTTATGAATTGGTGACAGTAGACATTAGTTTAAAGCCCGGCCCTTGCCAAAGATAACACATCTCTTATTGGGTAGTCAATAAAGTTCAACAATGGTTTTCCTATCAAATGTAGAAATGTATTCAAGATACAGAGCAGCACTATTTATAAAAGTAAAGAAAAAACCGGGCGGGGCGGTGGCGCGTAGCGATGGTCGTTGAATGAACGAACTAGTTAATTCGACCGTCGACGTACTGTGAACGAATGGACGGTTCACCGATAAACGATGGACTAGTCGAATCCGTAGACGGTAGACGCCTCCGCAACTCGCTTGCGCGACGCGACGCGACAGCGAGACGGGTGAGACGAGAACGACGAGAGTCGAGAACGTAGACTGGTACATACAAATTCAATCGTCCGTTGAAATTTGTTGAAAGTTGCAAACAAATTTGAACTCTAAATCTATTAGCAGGGAGTTGATATTTGTTTGTTGTATGGGTCGAATGAAATTATTGTTGTGCTATGTGAAGAAAAGGATGCCTATCTATTGATGGATGTATGGTAGTTTCGCGAGTGCGAAAGAGAAAGGCGATGGACTGGTCGAACTATGCGAGCCAAACCAGTTTTTATTTTACTTGTTTGTTATTATTTACGTAGTTCATCTTGTTTTGATTTTTAAAATTCATTGCGTGCGTGACTAATCGCGCTCCGCGCTGAAGGTTCCTTCCGTTCTACCGTTTTCGAATGTTTGCGAATTACGCTCACGATTAACTGGATTTGCATATATTTAATTAATGTAAATATTTGTAAAATTGTAAATAAATAGTTTGCTAGTTGATAATTGAACTTATAAAAAGTGTGTGTGTATAGTGAACGTTTTTAGTGTAAAAAGTAAAATGGCTGGACGTAATAATTCAAGTGAGTTATGGCATCACTTCGAAAAGGATGTCTCTAGTGGAAAAGCCTCATGTAATATATGCAAAGAAAAATTGGCATATAAATCCACTACGGCGAATTTAAAAAGTCACCTAAAAAGGAAGCATGTTTCGATTTTTTGTTCGTTACCGTCGCAATCGCATGCTCAGGCTCAGACTTCCTCTGTACCTGACGTGCCACAACTACCACAAGAGGATCTCACTCCCAGCATAGGCTTATCAGGTTCGAGCGGTCCTGACAATGTTGTAAAATGCAAGCGGCAAAAAATTATGGACTCGTATGTCAATAAAAAAATAAGTGTTGAACAAAAAAAACAAATAAATTTAGACTTGCTTGATTTGTGCATAGATAGCTTCCATCCATTCTCTATTGTCCAAGAAAGAGCTTTCCGTAAATTCTGCCGGTGGATACCAGGATACCAGCTACCTACCCGGAAGACGCTGTCTAATTCTGTTATGCAGGAGGTCTATGTTAAGACTTATGATTTAATTCAAGTTCAGCTGCAAAAAGAAGTTCATAGTATATGCTTAACTGCCGACATGTGGACCTCCTTAAAAACGGAGAGCTACATTGCACTTACTGGACATTATTTGACAGAAGAGTTAGCATTTAAAACTGTGTTGTTAGGATGCTGTCAGTTTTCTGGTCACCACACAGCGGAGAATATCGCCGCAGAAATCGGAGAACTTGTCGACAAGTTTGGCTTAAAAAATAAAGTTAACTTTATGATCACAGACAATGCTTCCAACATTGTTAAGGCTGTGAAAGAAGTGTTGGGTTGGAAGCATTTTGGCTGCTATGCTCACAGTCTGAACTTGATCGTAGAACACGCGCTTCAGTTAACTAAACCTCAAATAGATAAAGTGAAGCGCATAGTTACGTATATTAAAAAAAGCACCTTGGCATCAGAGAGGTTACAAAAATATCAGGTGCAACAAGGTCAAGAACCTAAGCGACTGACTCAAGCTGTCGACACTCGATGGAACTCTACATATTTTATGTTAAAACGATTTGTGGAGCTCGAAGATGCCATCCGATCGACTTTGGCTTTTGCGGATAGAAGTTTGCCTTTTATAAGCCCAGAAGATTGGACACTGTACAATCAACTGTGTCAGGTATTGCGCCCCTTTGAGGAAATAACTTCTTCAATGAGTGGGGAAAAATACGTAACCGGGAGTTCAGTCATTATTGTGACGCGGTGCCTAAAAGAAGCTTGCTCAAAACTCTACGAGATGACTGATCACGGCCGTCTATCACGCGAAGCAAGCGATACGGTACTGTTGCTAAAAACGGGCTTAGAAGAACGGTTTAAATTCGTTGAAACTAGTGGCACATTTGCGTTGGCTACTTTCATGGACCCTCGTTTTAAAATGCAAGGGTTTTCAGACCAATCCGAGGCGACAAAAACTAAAGAAAATGTGCGAAAATTAGTAGCGGCTTTAATTGCCGAAAAAGAACGCAGCACAATACCTACTGTTTCCACAGTCACTGAAGAAAATACAAACGCCAACAACACAAATAATGAACTAAGTCCCTGGAGTATTTTTGATAAAATAGTAGCGTCAAGTACTGCTCAAGGTACACCTCTTTCAAGAGCAATTAAAGAAGTAGATATGTACCTGTCTGACGAGCTACTGCCAAGAAAGGATCGGAACGGAAATTTAACGTGCCCTTTAGAATGGTGGAGAAAACACCAGTATGTTTATCCAAATTTAAAAAAAATATTTGTTACTCGATGTAACATTGTAGCCACATCCGTTCCTTGCGAAAGGATGTTTTCAAAGACAGGTCTTATTATTAGCGAAAGGCGCACGAGACTATCTACCAAAAAAGTGGAACAGCTGATGTTTCTAAATGTAAATATGCCTGAAGAGAGGTTCGAGGGGTATTAAATAAAAATATAAAATAATTTAATGTACATACCTACATAAAAAAAATACAAAAAAAATAACAATGTGTAAATAAAAATTAATTAATGTATATAAAATCAGTTGATCTTCTAAATACGCCAGAATAGTAAATAAAACTTTATAAGTCTAGTTTTTATTCAGTATTCAGCCAGTCCTAAGCCTGGAAAAGTATGAAGGGAAGTTCAAATTAATAGGTACATAAAGCACGCGGGAGACTAGTCTAAAGTCAACCGCCTACGTCGCCGTCGACGCCGTAGATTTCGTCGTAAAGTTTACCAAGTTAACGCGTAAACTAGTCGACGAATTCGACTAGTTGATCGACTAGTCGATGAACGAAATTGGACGGTCTAGTTTCGTTGACGCCAAATACGTCGACGACCCATCCCTAGTGGCGCGGCGGGGTAGTGTGGGCGCGGCTGTCCGCGCTTCGTTCGCACCCACAGCGGCAACGTCTTGTCCCGACTCTTCAAGTCGCCGCTAGATGGCACGGGCGGTAACATAGACTAAGAGCCAGTGTTTAAATTATTTGCGTAGCAGTTTTTACAGGTTTAGTCAGCCTTGTATATTTTAATAGGCATAATGTAGTATTTTTACACATAAAGGACCATATTTATTTTTAATTAATACAAACATATCTATTGAATCACACATTTATTACAAAATTACAAATTAGATACAGAAAAATATTTTCTGCGGTTACGACTATTACGAAACGCCTTATTATTAAACTTTAATGTGTAATATATCCGCATCCTTATAAATAACTTTTGCAAATATAATTTCGGAAAGCATGGGCAGGGCGGTGAAAAATGTAAATCTTTTTTTTGTTCATAAACAGACATACTAATTTTGCAGTTTATGTGATCATTTTTAAATGCTTTTTGGAATGTCTGCTCCATCCTCTTAATATTTTCTACAAAGTCGTCGGGTGGAACCGGAAGGTACCTAGATTCTGCACTTAAATTGCAAACTTGCTGATTAGCGTTTAAATACGATTTAAGTTGTTCGCAATCCTCGTGACGATCCATGCATTTTTTCAACAAGGCTCCGCATACGTAAAAAAAAGATTTTTTTTCGGGAATATCAAATTCTATATAGTCTGAACAACTAATATCCTGCAATACACTATTTGACTGCAATATCTCTGGTTGGTTAATATTTATACCGGCTGGGACGTTATTGATTTCAGTAGCGTCATTATCCGTATTTTTTAAATTACTTAAGTCAACGAGGAATTCTGTCAAATCTTCCGTACAATTGCCTTCTTTCGGAGCCCGGGTAATATTGGCAAAGAAAATTTTACGATAAGCAGATATAAATTGTCTGCTGGTTGGTTCTAGAGCATTTCCATTTTTCGATCTAATTTTACCAAAAAAAATCTCAATTACGTCCTGATTAAGACGTCTTGTCAGAATGTATTGATATCCTTCTTGCTTAAGATCTTCATACAGATGTAAAATTGACTGGATTGTGATCTGAAACCCTTGAATAAATTTCACGTTTTGAGTAGCGTCGTTTCCAGTTCGAAGATCTCGTAATTTTAATGTTAATAATAAAAATAACAACTTTTTATTAAAAAAGTCAATTTGTTCTTTACGCCCACAAAACGCTCTTTTGTACTTATAGCTGTCACGGAGACTCGATGAATTCAATGATAATACGATGGCGCACACATACAAGCCGCGCGCGGTGCGTTTGTATGAAGATAACCTACTTCCCGTGTTTATACTTTGTCTCAGGCGCTCCTCTTTTACGAGAAGGGCTTGATGATCGCAATCTGCCTTTTTCTTTAAAGATATTGAAATATTTAGTGAGGACGCCCTTCACAGCAGCACGCTTTCTCATTAGTGCATGCTTTTCGTCTTGTTTTTCATCTTCGGAATCAGACTTTTTTATGCACTATACTTTGCACCTTAGAACTAAACTTTAAGTTATTAATAATTAACTAAGGGACTTTCGAGTATCGCGCGTGACTTGAGAAATGTCACAAAATGGCGACCGACACCAACGACACAGCACCACACAGCAGAAGTAAACTGGGCGGAAGTATGGAAACGCCCCCAAGCGGCGAGTCGGCGAGTACAGTGGCGCCTCCAAGCGGCGAGCGGCGATAGCACGACTACTCCTACGCTTGGTGTTCTCGATGATTCTTTGCGCGGGCCGAATAGCAATGATGGCGGCTTCCGGTACGGCTTTGAACTGCAACTTCCCGTTTTCTTGGAAATGAGACCTATGTTGGTTGATAGGTATATTCCTTGTGAATGAATGCTCTTCCTTCCCACTTGCAGTTGTTTTTGATGACAGCAAAATATTGGATTGCTCAATCGATCGGCGGCTGTAGATGTTGCGAATTACTGCTCAACAAAAAACTCCTGCACGACACACAACTGATCACAATTTTACACGAGCCCCTGTCTTGGTTCGAAGGACCATGTTTGATTTTATAGTTTTTGGGGATTTTGACTGGTTTAGTTTGAGAAAGAAGTCGTGAAAATAAAAAACGTGACTTGCTCGTAGAGACAATCAAGATGCTATATTTTATTAAGTAAGCTGACAGTTGACAGTAGCAAAATGACATTGACACTAAATATAGTGTGGCAAGGAAGGAAATATAATTAAAGTTTTTAAATGTTGGGAATGCCAACAGTGAGTAGTAAGAATGTGCAATGGAACCTCCAACGTGTGATAGAGTTAGTAACAGAAAAGGTAAATCAAACGGGACCAAATGAATGGAAAGCTCTACGTGATAAAACTAAAAAAAAATAAAACTTGCATAGAAAGTGATCACATATGTAATTGATAATTTGACGGATACGGCGGAGATAATTATCAGACTAGGAGATTCGTCAGACAGCGACTCAAGGGACTAAGGTAGTTCCTCATCGTCATATCAAAAAACTTGATTATTTCGTAATAAATATTATAATACTGGTAAGAGTTTTAATCTAAATGTCATCGAAAAAACCCTGAATAGAGATACAAATTATGGATAACTATTTCGTACACGACGCCTGCGCAAGCTTCTCACTATTGACGCGCTCGTTAAGTCTCATCTTTCGTGGCGCGTATTGTATAGGTTAATAAAAAAACCGGTCAAGTGCGAGTCGGACTCGCGCAAGAAGGGTTCCGTACTATTATTTATGTAAAACACGTTTGATGCCCCACTTAATTATTTCTTTTATTCTGTTGTAGTATTTGTTGCGGCAACAGAAATACATCATCTGTGAAAATTTGAACTGTCTAGCTATCACGGTTAATGAAATACAGCCTGGCGACAGACAGACAGACATCCAGACGGACAGCGGAGTCTTAGTAATAGAGTCCCGTTTTTACCCTTTAGGTACGGAACCCTATAAACCTTATCCAACTTGTTAAAGAGAACTGATAGCGAAAAATGAGTCGTATGTAAACGACAGACAATAGTGGATGTCCCTTGCAATTGTCCGCTTCTTCTAAAACGCGTGCGCGGTTTCATGCATCCCCCTATTTTTTGCGCAGAGCGCGTGTTTTTGGGTGGGAAGCCAGTCGCGCCTACAGCAAGGTATAGGTCGGTAGCCACGCTTTTCGCTAGACGTCAAATTTCGAGTACTACGCGGTATATCGTAGCGTCCGCGTCACGATAACTCGCTCTAAACGTTTTTTTCTGGTGCTTCAAGAAGTTTGTAGCTTGAGCCTGCAGCAGTGTGATTCTGTAAGACTTCATTCTAAACTTCGAATCTGAATCCGCTGTGAGTTTCTTGATTGGCATTCTAAAACTCGGTTGATAATTCGAATCTACACTAGCGCTACTATTGCGAGCGTGTTTGCGAGTTGAACTAAATTTACCTCGAGATTTTGACAGATAAAGTATGAGATGACGTAAAAAGTGGCATTCTATAAGGTAATTCCCCTGTCACTTCGACGTTCACTTTGCACTCGAACGCGATTCAAAGTGTCAAATTAAAAGCATCTATTTTATGAGTGAAAATAGAATAAATCATAGTTAAATAGTGTTTAAATAAAGTTTTTAAAGTTATAAAGTGAATAAGTGCCTACCTACTTAAGCCGACGATGGATGAAAAGAACGTGTCTCATTTGGACTGAAACATTATTGATGGATTAGAAAACAAAATAAACACTTCTTTAATTCATATTATTTTTGAAATTCACAACCAGAAATATAAACTTACTTCATGATTATTTCACTATTATTACCGGCACTGATCGATCAAAAAACAAACAGAACGTAAACAAAACAATGCAACCAAAAGTACTCTGTGAATGCAACGAACTTTTAAACGTCAACGGCAATAAATGAAAATATTGTCCACAGATTACTTATGATATTATCTGTCAGTCATTTCTTTTCGTAAGGTAAGCATAGATTATATTCACGGCACGAATTTAGAGTTTTCTGTTTTTTTTTTACTTATTAGCTGCCTTAAATTCCTTAAAATAAGAAATTTTAATTTAAACATCGTAATAGCTAAAAATCTGTGTCAAAAACTGGTAAAATGAAAAACCGATAAATCCCGACTTAGATTTTGTTGAGTGTGGTAGTCACTAGTACAGTGTTGGTCGCTTTGGAGCTCACTTCACTTCGCAAGTGCCTAGGTGATGCTTACAGAATGCAAAATCAAGGTCATTTTGAACCTTATGCGAAGTGAGAGTGAACAACGACTTGAAATGCGAGTTGTTGTTTGAATTTTACAGAATCGACGTGCAGGCCGTGAAAAGAGGGAAGCCAGTACCAAAAGAACAGTCATCATCCTCCATTTGAATTCAGTGCGGTTCCCCGAGACCTGGTCGAAGATGGTGGACTTGGCGGACAAGGTCCACGAAATCGCGCCGGCCGGTGTCCAACACACGGCGAGTGCGGCGGCCCCGGTGACATCTACCCTCATGGAAAGTATGGTAACGCAAATCAGCGAGTTAACCAGGCAAGTAGCTTTACTCAGTCAGCACGTGAGTGCAACATATAATCAGCGTCATGAACGCTCCCGCCAGCGATCTAGTAGTAGAAACACCAGGCATAGGTCCACATCGCGGTCACGTCAGCCGCCTGAAAACCACCCCATTGCTGGTATCATTATATTTATGGTTCGCAGGCAAAGAAATGCCGGCAGCCCTGTCAGTGGTCGTCGGAAAACTCCATGGGCAGTCGGAAGTAGCGGCCTACCACTGCGGAACCCACCCAGGCCGTAACGGACTGTCATTCAAAGATGATGTTTCTGATAGATACTGGGTCTGATTTATGTGTTTTCCCACGTTCAGCAGTTAGAACGCCCTGCACGAGCACGAAATACGGCCTAACAGCAGCGAATGGTACAGTCATTAATACGTATAGCCCAATACAATTTTTGAATTTAGGACTACGCCGAGCATTTCCATGGCAATTTACTATTGCGGACATATCAAAACCGATTATAGGAATCAATTTCTTAAAGTTTTATAATCTGATTATAGATTGCGGCAACCACAGGCTGATAGATGGCACCACATCCCTCTCCGTACCTGCATCGCACCAGGCGAGACAGAATTTCACCAGTTGCTCCGTGAGTTTCCGGAGGTGACCCGACCTGCAGGTACTGTGCGTGAACCTGCCCCTGGACCACCGGTATCAAGTAAGCCTAGCCGACTAGATCCAGACCGTTTAAAAGCGGCCAAAAATGAAACAAGTAGGACTTAAATATCAAGAACGCATATCCCAGCACCTGTCAAAGAAAGAAAAAATGGACTTAAAAACTTATTTAAGCGGCTGGGCGCACATTTGTCATTTACAAAAGTAATGTTTTAAAAACTGTTCATGTGTCTAAAACGTTCTGATTACTCATTATGATGATTACATATTTCAGTATTACTTTCTTTTGGAAAATTTATATATTATTAGTTTCTTTATAAATTGTGGTTTTAATTTTTGACAGCACCTACACCTGCAGTGCGATTCTGTAAACATGTCGAAGTGAACACTTTGGCGGGCTGCACGACGGGTGAGTTGTCAAACCATACAAATAAGATGGAATGACAGCTCAATTGTCGTTCACTCCGCCTAGGTGATGTCGATAGAATCGACCGGCTGATTAAACAATCTAAAATGTTTTGTTGCATTGCAATGGTTTTTTGATTTTGTACATTTAAGGCACTGCTGGCCTTAAATGTACAAAATTAGGATCCCAGGACCCTCACCACAGAGATGAGGGCACGGCGCGACTCCTCCCAAGCGGCACACTCTACCAGCGTATGTCGCGCCGAGTCCTCCCAACAGTCGACGCAGTGATGACAGCGAGCGTCTGGCTCCCTGCCTATGCGACACAGGAACCTCCCGAAGCAGCCAATGCAGTGCCTTCCCCCGAGCCAAAGGTCGAGCACTGGCCGGATGGCGGAGATCCGGCAAGTGCGCAAGCCGCCTCGTAGGAGATCGTGCGATAACCCCTGACGACTCTGTCGGCCATCACCCTCTGCGGCTTCTGCAGAACAGTGATGGTGCTGGCCGTCAGGTCAGCCGCCCAGATCGGGGCCTCATACAGAGCCATCGATCGCACGATCTCCATGTACAATCGCCTGCAGGTGGTGCTCGGATCCCCCAGATTGGGAAGCAGCGTTCACAGCGCCCTAGCCGCACCCAACAACTTGGCTACTAGCCGGAAGTGGGGGCCGAAATCCCACCGGTTGTCGAGCACCAATCCTAGGTACTTCATGGTAGACTCGACAGCGATACGCGCCTCTCCGACCACGATGTGCGATCCCGGCAGCGGCACCCGCCGGGGGCCATGAAAAGCTATATGGCCTCCGACTTGTTGAGGGCCACCTCCAGGCCAAGGCGCCGTATGCGGCTCACCACCTGTGAGACAGTGGCAACGGTCCCCTAGGCTATCACTGTTGTCGCGGATTTTGTTCGAAAGAGTTACCGCGGCCCTGGAACGCAAAAGGCACTAAGAGGAGCACGGGTGGGTTTTAGTCAGTAGAAGTCTGACACTCTCTGCCGCTCCACCCAGAGCGAAAGGGGTCTTTTGATGATATCCCATCCTCAAAAAAAAAAAGGCTATCACTGTTTCTAAAGGTTAAACTCACTGACGTACCGTTTTGTTGAGGAACAGTCCATGGGCCGATTGATCATTGGGTGAAAAGTTTTTGGTAGTGAAATGCACAAGCTTTTATTTACTTTCACCTATTCCAGTTTCTGTTGGCCAATTATTCTTTGGGTGAAAAGTTATTGGTCAAAACATTCTGTTGGTTAAGCATTCACTGACCTACAGTTATGTTGGCGAAACGTTCGTGGGTGAAAAGTTTTTTGGTATGTTGAGCAACGGTTCATGGACCAACCGACTGTTGGTCCACCGTTTCAGTATCGGTCAGAAAGCGTCGTTCGTTCATTTGAAATACTTGACAAAGGAAATATATGTCTTTCTTGTTCCATCTTCTAGACTCTGGACAAGTTTGAGCAAGATAGATATAGTTTTAGTAAGTAAATTACATCAAAACTTAAGGTCCCGGCCCCGGCGACACCGGTGTGTCGCGAATTAATCGCGAATTTAATGTATTTACATATACATAAGATTTTTTTTTTTTTTTTTTTCTAGGATGGGAAATCATCAAATGACCCCTCCCGCTCTGGGTGGAGCGGCAGGGAGTGTCAGACTTTTACTGACTAAAACCCACCCTTTAGTCCTCCTAGTGCCTTTCTTCCCAGGGACATATACATAAGATTTACTTTATATTAGGGAATTTTCACATGTTGGGCCCGAGTGGTTAAGGCAGAGACAAATAAGACCGATTCGGATTCTGTCACAGAAATGGGAATTTGACAGTCATTTGGCGTGTACTCACAGTGCAAAGGTTATAATGAGTTCATGTGAATTTATCAAATCAAAAACCGGTAACTTACAATTAGTGATTCATGGATATTTGTACTGCCGAAATAAAGTGCGTGGGGAAGTGTTTTATTGGAGTTGTGTCGAAAATAAAAAATATAAAAATTGTAATGTGTTTGTGAAAGCCAAAACTGAAGGGAAACATGATTCGGTAAATAAAACTATCAGATAGCATTGTCACATGCTGAACCCCGAACTACTGGTTGTTCGTCAATTCCAGGCTAAAATAAAAAAAAGCTCATTGTAGTATGGATTCACCTGTACAAATAATACAAAGTTGTATGAAGGATTTTCCAAGTGTAAGTTCTCCAAGTATGCCTAATAAGCACGCAATGACTAAAATGATCAGTCGGACGAGAAATAAAAATAAACCTGGTATTCCTAAAAAAACTAATTGATATTAGTATACCAAGTGATTACCAAAACTTTAAGAAGGAACAGTTTTTAGTGGGTCATTACGTTTACAATGGCGAAACTGTTATTATATTTGCAACTGAGCAAAATCTATAATTATTAATTGAAGCTGATTTCTGGATTCAAGATGGAACTTTCAAATGCAGTCCGCTGCTTTTATGCCAGATTTACACTATTCATGGAAATTTATATTTTAAATAAATTTAATTTGCATCTAAATCCAAAACCGATTATAATTGACTTTCAAAAAGCAGCAATTAATGCTTGTAAATTGTAAACGCGCATTCCCAGAAAGCAGGAATAAATGTTGCTATTTTCATTTAAGACAAAGTATATGGAGGCACATACGAGAAGCAGGATTGGCAAAGTTGGATGGTGACAACTGTAATTTTGCTTCAAAATGAGACATTGGCATTGAGACATTTGGCTGCCACTGGCATTTTTAGCTGCAGTAGAAATTTCATCAGCTTTTAAAGAAATTGTTGGCAAAGTTTTACCACCAGAAGCGCACCAAGTAATCAAATGGTTTAAAAACTATTATATTGACAGTAGGTAATGTTTACAAAACCAAATACAGCGCGCGCTCGACCTCCTTCCCGACTGGCTCGCCAAGTGGCGACTGTCGGTTAACGTGGGTAAGACGCAGGCGATCATTACCGGATCGTCCCCCCTCCCACCCCGCCTGAAGCTCCAAGGAGCCGACGTCGAGTGGTCGCCCCGGGCCAAGTACCTGGGTGTGACTATCGACCGTCGGCTCACGATGAGGACGCACGTTCGCAAGGTCGCCGCACAGGGCAGGGTAGCCCGCAACCTGCTCAAGCCAGTGCTCTCGTCCCGACTCCCGGCGCGCGTCAAGTTGGGCGTGTACAAGTCGTACATCCGCCCGATATTGACGTACGCCGCCCCCGCCTGGTACGCCCTCACCTGTGAGGGGAACCGGAAACTCCTCCGCGCGCAGCAACATCTTGCGCTGCGGACGATATTGGACGCCCCTTACTGTGTGAGGAATAACGTAATCCAGCGCGACCTCGGGATTGAGAGCCTGGACGAGTTTGTGCAGCGCCTCGCGAAGGTAATGTTCGCGCGTGCCGACGCATCTGCTTGGCCGCATGTCAAGCACCTAGCACCCTGGCACGCGCGCCCACCTGACGCGAGGCGGCTGCCCCGCGACCTACTAGCGGACGTCGACGACCCATCGCACCGGACTTGACGCCTGAGTAAGTCGCCCCAGGTTACACGCGGCTTACTCAAACAATAACACTGCTCACCCCACTCGCACCGCGGTGCGCGACTTGTGCTAAGTTAATATAGGCAAGCCGCGCCCGCACACACATGCATTTCTCTACAGGCGCTCAACTCACGCACCGAACAATGCAGCGCAGGCTCGCTATTCGGTGCAGACGCACTGGGCGGTAGTACACACACAACATGACTGCTCACACACACAAGACGGCTCTGCGGTCCGTGCCGTGACCGGCTAGCTCTGGAAGCGGGGCGGACGGGAGCCACACCTACTTACTGCAGGTTCGTCCCAAGTCGGCACTCTCGTCGCTGGTCGTTCTCGCTGGGCCTCCCCCAGGTCACTGGGGGTCTCACTCGGCGGGGACTGACCGCCGGGATGTCGTGAAGAAGCGGCACTGTACGTAAACAGTGACGCGGCGCGCCTGCGGTACACAACATACAATAACACACAGGCGTGCGTTGCTATTTTTATTCGGCAGGCGCACGCCATCAGTCTCGCGTGGAACGCTAGCGAGTGCGCGCGCGTCACTGTCGATGCGCCGAGCTCTGCGGTTATACCTAATTTTTGTTTACGTACATACTGCATACCTGCCTACGCGATAAGAATTAATTCCTTGTGTGTAATACATATTATTGCAAATGGAGTGCGCTAAGTGCAACAAAGTGTTATCCAAAAATGGATCGCACTTTCAGTGTCAAGGATGTTTTGGAACATTCCATAGAGGGTGCATTAAAGGACTTCTCGCAGATGCTCGAGCAGGTATCTGTAGAACCTACTGTAATAATTGTGAAACAGATTCTCGAACCGATGACGAGGAACAAGACGAGATAAAAAAGGATTTCGAGAAAATTCTGAAGGATATCCAGAAAAAGGTCAGTGGAATACCCACATTAAAAAGTCAACTCGAATCCATAAGTAACAGTATGAGTATGCTCTCGGATAAATATGATACACTGATCGAGGAACACGAGCAATCTAAACAAAAAATAACAGAGCTCAAAAAGAACGTCACAAACATAAATAACAAGATTATATATCTAGAGAAATGTAACTCTGCATTGGAACAGAAGGTTCAGGAATATGATCAGGCCTCGCGCAAAAATAACCTCGAGATTGTAGGTGTGGAACAGCTGCCGGGAGAGAATCTGCGCGAAGTGGTTACTAAAACTGGCCAGCTCATCAACGTGACCAGCTCGGAAATTGATTGGGTCAGCCGACGTCGTCAGCAGCGTACCGATAGCGGTAAGCCAGCACCAATCTTGGCTTCAAAGCAACCACTAGCGGCGCCAATGAGCGTGACACCTGGATCGCACAGCGGCGCAACTTGAAGAAGTTCACTAGCGAGGTCATCACCGGAGGTTCTGTGCAAAATAAAGTATTCATAAACGAAGATCTTACTAAAGCTACTAAGGAGTTGTTGTGGAATACTAAGAAACAATTGCATGGGCTATGGAAGTACGTCTGGGTCTCCAATGGAAAGATTCTGGCGAAAAAGAATGATGGTGATAAGTCAGTATTGGTGAGAGCAGAGAGCGACCTCGAAGAGATTATTAAAAAGTGAACCTACCGTCATCAAGTAAAGTGTTTTTATTGTGCTTTAACTATTCATTAAATTCGCGGCGTTAATAGACGGTATCGACGTAATTAGTGATAACACAATCGATGCGTCAATAGTGAACAGCATAGACAATTGGATAGCGACGTGGAAAAATAATCAAAACCTTACTTTGGTACATATTAACATACGTTCTCTAAAAAAACATTTTAGTGAGCTTCTAATTGCATTAAATAACCACTTAGATAAGTTAGATGTTATCGTTATTACAGAACCCAACATAGACTTTTCTTTATTAGATTTATTTAAAATAAAAGGGTACAATGTTCATAGTTTTACACGAACAGGGCAGAGGGGAGGAGGGGTGCTTGTGTACGCGCGGGAGGGGTTGGATGCGCGGGCGACCTCTGGGTCGGCGGCGGCGCAGCCGGTCGTCATGTGTGCTGCAGAGTGTGTTTCCATTACACTTCATTGCGCTGGGGAACCTATTCATGTTGTCGCATTGTATAGACCTCCCCGAATAAATAAACAGGATAAAATCATTCTGTTCTTTGATGAACTTAAAAATCTATTGAATAGATTACCTCAAAACTCCAGGGTTATATTGTGTGGCGATATGAATATTAACTTACTGCAAAAACGCGATAAAAATGTTATTACCTATGAAAATCTTTTGGCCGAGTTCGGTTTTACAAAGTGTATCGATAAAGTTACACGTAGTGAAATTTTAGTTGATGCATTAGTGGAATCCTGCATTGACCATATTTATATTAGAGCACCTACTTTAAAAATAAACTCCGCGGTAATTCAGCATAAAATATCTGATCATTATATGACATCGGTCGCGGTGGAATGGAAACGTACTTCGGTAGCTGTGCTTGTGGATGGTGGCGGCCGGCGGCGGCGGCGCGATGACGCCTGTGCTCTCGCTTCCACCTCCTCGTGCGTGAATGCTTGTCCTGCTCACTCGCCTAATGTAACCTCACAGCGACGATATATGCTTGATAATCGTGCGGTTCGTGAAAGGCTATCATCAGTTAATTTTGATGAATTAATGCTATTTACTTGCCCCATAAAGTTGTACGATGCGTTTAGAAATATATTTCAACAGATCTACAATAGTTGTTATGTATTAAAAAGTCAAACTAACTCTTACAGGGATAACACCCCATGGATAACTAGAGAATTAAAAAATATGATTTTAGAGAGGGATAGACTATTTATTATTTGGAGTAATGACCCTAAAAATATGGTGAAACGTTTAAATTACACAAAATTTAGGAATAAATGTCATAAATTAATTTTTAAAAATAAAAATAAGTACGACAGACAGTGCATATTGGACTGTAATAATAATATTAAAAAACTATGGGACAGAATAAATTGCTTATTGGGAAAAGAAAAACAATGTTTGGATAAAGCAATAATAAAGTATATGGGGATTAACGAACCCTTGAAAAATATATGTAATAATTTTGCTCGTGCATTTGCCGAAGAAATTGAGAATATTAAACATATTTGTAGTGTTAAGTTGTTGGATAGAATCAGCTACGTTAGAGGGATGGACAGAAGTATGAGGTGGCAGCCCGTAGATAGTAATTATGTTAAACGAATTATAACTCAAATGGATAAAAATAAGTCACCGGGTAGCGATCTTCTGCGAATGTCCGATCTTAAAATGTTGGTAGATATAGTTAGCCCTGTGATCTCTAATCTAGTCAACTTGTGTGTGCAAAAGGGTATGTTTCCTAGTATGTTAAAAGAAGCCATAGTGCGACCAATATATAAAAAGGGCGAACATAAAAATTATAGTAATTATAGGCCTATATCAATTTTATCCAGTGTAGACAAGATTATTGAGAAATGTATCATTAACCGTTTGAATAATTATCTGCAGAAAAATAATGTAATAAATGAATGTCAACATGGTTTCCAAAAAGGTAAAAGTACAAATACTCTTCTTACACGATATACTGACGAAATTAATACATATTTAAGTGAGAAAAAGTTTAGTAGTTTTAGTCGCGGTATTTTTTGACTATAAAAAAGCCTTCGATACCCTTGAAACTGAGACCTTACTGAACGCCATGGGGGAGTGTGGAGTGGGAGAGCCGCTGAACAAATGGTTCCGCGATTATCTCACATCACGCTCCTACCGAGTAAAGGTAGATAATGAGTACAGCGACGAGAGGAAGGTGGGGTGCGGGGTGCCGCAGGGGTCTGGATGCGGGCCTGTGTGCTACTTATTGCACGTGAACAGCTTGTGCGGCGTACTGCGCCACTGCTCGGCGCACATGTTCGCGGACGACCTGTGTGCGCTGCGCGCCGGCACCAACCTCGTTGACACCTGTCGGCTCGTGCAACAGGACGTAGATGCAGTGGTAAAGTGGTCTCACGACAACGGTATCGTTCTTAATGGTGATAAAACTAAGCTGTTGATGATACATTCCCCTTATATACATATGGCTAAAACGTGCCCTTCCATTATTACCCATAGCTATGACTGTATGCATAATAATAATTTAAACTGTAAATGTAAACCAATAGAACAAGTAGAAAGTGTCACCTATCTTGGAATGAAAGTTGATGAAAATTTTTCATGGTCTTCACATATTGATTACATTTGTAGTAAGCTTAGAATATTGCTAAGTAAATTCTATCACTTAAGCTTTAAGGTTCCCTCCAGCACCTTGAAATGTTTATATGTGTCCTTAGTTGACTCAATACTGAGTTATTCTCTTGATTGTTATGGCTTGACCTTTAAAAGTAATTTACAGAAACTAGAATCTATTCAAATTAGATTTTTAAAATTATTAGTAAACAAGAAAACTAAGAACAGTTGCAAAGGAGACTATAGTAGGTTATTCAAAATATGTAAAATTTTACCAGTTAGCCTTAAACATAAATACCTATTATTAGTTAACAGCCATGGCAGTCGGGATGGTAACTTACTGGTTTCTAACAAGTATAATACCAGGTCGATGACAGCAGGTAAATACGATGTACCCAGAGTCAGTAATTACTATGGCGACAGAACTTTAAAAAACGCGTTCCCTATTTATTGAACACTCTGCCTGCTGACATCAGACAAGAAGAGAATAAAGTAAAATTCGCACGCAAACTAAAACAATATTTGTTAGATAATATGTAAGGGCTTATGTTTAACTTACCACCAGATATAGTAACATTTAGGAGACAAAAATACTAAATGATCACCAAAATTAAACACGCATTTTAATTTAAAAGTATAACCATAATTTTAACGTCTCGCTATCCTATTTAAGCAAAATGACTCCAAATAAATCATTGTTAACCCAAAAGTAGTAAATGATCGCCAAAGTCATGCCAGCATTTTAATGTAAAATTAAAATCAAAGTTTTTACATCTTGCTATCCTGTTTAAGCAAACTAATGTCAAACAAATCATTGTTAACATTTTATGGCAATCACAGTACTTTATTTAGGCAAAAATAGCGCATTGATTTGCTCGCTAGGATTTGGTGGTCATTTACTACATTTGGTGTTCGTATACAATTTGAGGTGCAGTCGTGACTAAAATAGCAAGTACTATTGTAATTTTAGACTTCATTTTTCTGGTGTCAAATATGTCGCGTCATGGGTGACCGAGACGCGAAGCTCCGGGACTTCTTCACAATCCAATATAGTTTTGGATGTGGACACTGTTGCAGTTACTCGAACGAACGATAATTTAAATTAAAATAACTTTATTCAGACCAACAGTTTAAACAGGAAACAGACAACGTGCGTGGTTGGGCATTCAGCCGAGACTACTTGAGCGCTAGAGCGACCACCTCTAGCCCCACCCGTACTCGCTGTCCCCTCTACCGACGATCGTGTCCAAGCGGTAAGCGCGCTTGCGTTTCCGATCACGTGATTATAAGGTTTCGAAACAATTTGTTAGATGGCGCTGTCCGTAGTCCCACAGTAACGCCATCATTCTACGACACGGCCATCACTGACTGGCACCCGTCCTCGGGTGTAGTACCTGTGGACAAAATATGCTCAGAGAGTAACTCTCTCTCTAGCTCGGCCATATCCTGCCCAAAATAGAAGGGCTGATTCACTAGGTATCACAATCACAATCATTTGTCCTAACTCTCATACTGTGTGAGGGTTTCGTGCACAATGCTCCCCGCACTACTTTACTCAATGGAAAAATGTCCGATCTGACAAATTTAATTTCATAAGAAAATGCAGTCAACTCATGAAACTCCCACTACAATCTGTGCACCAACACAGACCAGAATCACACCAACGATTCCAACTATGTAGCTACAATATGTGCTACAACACATTAAGCACTGCACGCACCAGCACAAAAAGAAATCGCACCAACGATTCCAACTAAGCCCATCGCTTCACGAGAAAGGGCAAATTAACACAGCAAAAATAACTGGTACAGCAATAAAAAAATTGGTTGATTGAAAACCAGACGTTACGATTTGCTTTACTAAGATTCAACAATATTCTAGGTACCAAATTCATTCATTGGAAAAGGTCCGGTCAACTACAACACGGTCATTCTACCAATTCTGTTACTTTACCATAATCGTAAGCAATGTATACTCAACTCATTAAACTTTCTTTTTAGTCTGTGCACCAACACAGACCAGAATCGCACCAACGATTCTTCACATAACTGCCGCCACATATGCTACAACACATGAGGGGCTCTGTGCACCAACACAGACAAGAATCGCACCAACGATTTCTTGTAGACCCATCGCCACATGTTACTCATGAGGTGCGGTCAGCACTAAAAGACCCATCGCCTACAGGTTACTCCACCTGAGGTGCGGTCAGACCCATCGCCTACATGTTACTCTACATGAGGTGCGGTCAACACTTCCAGACCCATCGCCTACAGGTTACTCCACCTGAGGTGCGGTCAGACCCATCGCCAACATGTTACTCTACATGAGGTGCGGTCAACAATTCCAGACCCATCGCCTACAGGTTACTCCACCTGAGGTGCGGTCAGACCCATCGCCAACATGTTACTCTACATGAGGTGCGGTCAACAATTCCAGACCCATCGCCTACAGGTTACTCCACCTGAGGTGCGGTCAGACCCATCGCCTACAGGTTACACTACCTGAGGTGCGGTCAAAAGTTTCGAGTATGAGTATACAAGCCATTCTTAATCAGATTTGGTTTCTCTACCACTGCCATCAACCTATGACATCTAATTCTCAAGGAATCTGGTCGGTATCCATCAACCCTTCGATAGAAAAGGTAACCCTTCGATAATCCTTGAATGGATGGATGGATGGAATGGTTTGAATTTAGCCTTTTACTGGTTTCACTCTTAGTTTGCTAATAACACGAAATCGTTCACGTAAAACTTCGTTGTAGCTTCTGAACAATAAAATTGAGCTTTATCATATTCCGCACATCGTTTGTGTCGTCATCGTATGTCGTCAAAACCCTAAATCTTACGGTCTCTCTCTTTAACCGACTTTAGCATCTACGTCACTAAACATCAATAATAACGGTCTCTCAAATCCCCAAATTAAAAGCAAACTGTACTTCACCTCTTGCATCTTGCCACGATTTGCTATCGTTAATCGCTACGGTATATTGTGCCTACAAACTTTTAAACACACAACGCTATTCCATGATTTCACTTTTCCGACTAGTCGGTCATTCAATCAGCATTTTGACGGTTCAAAAGTAACTGCAAATGGTTTACTTGAAATATGAACTTTGAGTTTAATTTGCAATTCACTAGTATTCGAGATTACCTGGTCTAAGCACCAGTAAAGGTCGTCAAACTCACATCAATTTGGATAGAAAGAAAACTAATGACCAGGTATCTTATTCACAGTCACAGCTTTCTCATAGATCAGCAATAATTACTACACTCGCACTTCCCCACGGGAATGCAGACTCAACTCTCTCGCCTGCACTACCTACTCTACCTAGAGCTACCACAACGATATCCTGATCCAAACTCTCCCGTCCATGCCATCCAGGACTACCACTCGATTCCCAGGTACTTGGCCTTGGGCATCTTCAAACAAGGAGAATGTAAAACATACCGACCGGTAAGCTTTGAACATCGGTGCTTGCGAAACGAGGAATAAGAGCTTGCGTCCAAAAACACATTTTAATTAACCCCGTTCACGAATTACTGCACGTTAATCTATGAACATCAGGGTCATTGCTGCACTATACGGTGTGACATCAATCTTATTTTAAAATAATCTCATCTCATCATATTAACTGAAATACCTAGTAGGCAAAACAGAAAAATCGATTTAGAAATCGTAACAGCTCAGAATTCTCTGTACTCGTAAAGCTATAAACAATGACATTAAAACCACTAACTGTTGTCGGAATATGACCTTTTCGCACTGAATAAAATGTTGAAACTATTACCGCCAAAGGGAAACTCTTCAAATACTTGCTTTGTACCAAGTATGTAAAAATTACCTAGCACTACCAATCCATCCACTGAACTGATATATGAACCACTTTAAAGCTTTCAAAGTCACAATCAAAATAAAACGGAAGTGACTCACTCGATATTCCAGTCGGCCTCGAACGCTCTTGTCCACACAGATGTTGACAAGATGCTCGGCTATTGCAGCCTGAAAACTGCTTGCCGACCTTCGGCCTGCCACACTTAGAACTACCCAGGAGTTGCAGCTGCTCAGCAGTTGCAGCTGCTCAGCAGTTACAGCAGCATGCGAACCGCTAGCCTCCAGCTGGCTTCATCCACCGATATACGATATCTGAAACTGAGAAACACTGCGAGAGTACAAGTCCAATCAAAGCTGTGGTGGAAATAATGGTTACAGGTTAGCGTAGTAACCACATTATCAAAGTCAATCAAAATCTAAAACTAATCAGAACATTGACACAAGAAAGAGGACTATGCCCACCAGTGGGCAAAGTCACGCACTATGGTTGGTGATGATAAATCAAAATATTGCTTTTGCAATTATCTTAATTTTTACTGTCCAAACAGCAACAGCTCTGAACTGGCACTGCACTTCATTACTCAACCTGCGATAGCAGAATATTACCGCTTAGTTAGCATGATTTTAAAACGCCAATGCTTAACCAGCAACACCAAAGCTATAGCGCCTAAACTACTACTATACTGTTTACAGTAAAGCGATGGTCAACATGAAAATTACAACCTCACTTTAGCATAGAGCAATAAAGCGAAAAATAATTATCCAACATAGGTAATCCATGAGAGCGTAGCTCTTAAATTTTCACTCAAAAACAAAGTAGAAAATCGATAACTAACGAGCACCCCTGCTCCACAGTAAATACAAAGTGAAAATGACTCACCAGGCTGACCTAAAGAACCTTACACACATTCACGCACTTCTCCTTAGCTGTTATGAAGCTGCTCGCCTCCGTTCTGGACTCATTTTTCATTGTTCAGGTAAATGAGGGTAGTCGCATAAAACTTGACAAATAGGAGTTTGACCATGGAATATTCCTTTATTTGGTCCCGCGTTAAACCCAGATACGTGATCTACGACAGGCATGTTGGCACGAAGCTTTTCAGCACCTTAAGGTCGAAAATAAGCTGCACTGAACAACACTTATCCTCGAGAAAACATACCACCGCGGTGACGCACTATCATTGCGCGTCGAACTTAGGTTTATCGGATCGAATTACACAAAACTTCACAACACACATCGAGTTTTTAGCGTCTGGGGGAAAGCGCACCAGATTGTTGCATTTTAAAAATAAAGTGCAAACGGTTTTCACTATCACTTCACTGTCACGAATTTCCAAGTGAGCCATTTGAGGTATATCCCAACTTCTGATGTCGCGTCATGGGTGACCGAGACGCGAAGCTCCGGGACTTCTTCACAATCCAATATAGTTTTGGATGTGGACACTGTTGCAGTTACTCGAACGAACGATAATTTAAATTAAAATAACTTTATTCAGACCAACAGTTTAAACAGGAAACAGACAACGTGCGTGGTTGGGCATTCAGCCGAGACTACTTGAGCGCTAGAGCGACCACCTCTAGCCCCACCCGTACTCGCTGTCCCCTCTACCGACGATCGTGTCCAAGCGGTAAGCGCGCTTGCGTTTCCGATCACGTGATTATAAGGTTTCGAAACAATTTGTTAGATGGCGCTGTCCGTAGTCCCACAGTAACGCCATCATTCTACGACAAATATATATTTTTGGTAAAAGAACTAAGGGTATCAAAGCATTTTTTGGTGGTCATTATAATCCCATATGTAAGTGTAGGTGTTAAGAATATGTGTATAGGTTATAGATATAGATATTTAGTTTATTGTATAAGAGACTCAGCGATCTCACAGTTAAACTGCGTAAGCAGTTTTGTGGGGCAATGTACTTAGTTTTAAATTTCTTAAGTGAATAAAAATCATTCATTCATTCATTCATCATCTTTTGCCTAAAATAGGCAACCCGACGACGGGCCCGTATTTACGGGTCACGGAGTGCCCCCGCGGGCAGGGGATGAAAGTCCCGTGACCGCTCGCCACGCCCCCTGACGGTGGCGTAGCGACTTCCACTACTTTGACTGAGAGTGTGTTCGCTGCGCTCTCGGACTGCTTCAGCCCCACTGACTGGACAGCACTGAGAACTAGCGTACGCATTTTTTCCCCGAGTGTACTTACATAATTAAGTTTGTTCTGTGTCTACGACACATTCGCTCAATAATCTTCATTCTAATTAACGTTCGATTACCATTCAATCTAATATTCATTCCTTCACTCGTTCAAAACCCATCATGCAAAATCACTGTTCGTTACGTATTAAAAGTAATTATAAAAATTGTAAAAGCCTCAGTAAACCTATTTTTCTATCAAGAAATCTTTGTTCAATTTATCATAAACAAAATTGGCGACCGTGACAGGACTTACATCGTCGGATCGAAGCTAAATAGCTATTCAGATTGTTCCCATATTAAGGGCACTTGAAGGACACGTCGACACCGGACGAAATCGACCATTACTAACGGAAGGCCGTGCTGAGAATCCAAGATCGCCGTGCCTGTGGACTGGTTTCCTACTACTACCTGGGTCGAGCAACCTTACCTTTGCCAAGCCATTCTGGGAACTCTGCTGGGACTACGGAACTCCGATCGAGCAAAGTCCGCCCTTAGAACGAGTCAGAGGAATCATTATCCATGTGCTCCTGCCTACAAAAGGACTGTTGGGATAAGCTGCCTGCCTATCTAAAGTGAGCTTGTTCCATCTTACTAACATACCTACCAATTGTGTTATCCTTTAGTCTGTGCATTTAGCGGATTTAGTTTCTCGAAGTCAAGTGAAGTTCCTACCTTTCTATTTGTGTCTATTGTGCCTAACCATAATATTACTCTCAAAAGAGGTCTAAACAGGATAGGCAAAGCACAAATTAGCCTAATTAATTTCACTTATAGACTTACCGCCATCTTAAATTCATGCACGTTTAACTACAACTTAATAATTGTTTTACCGTTAGGTACTCAAAACAAGCAATTTTATAAAATTATCCCACTATAATTGATTCTTTATCCCTTTTATTACGTTGTTTTATCTCACGAGACATTGCACGCACACATTGTCTTAGTGTGCGTAACCTTGAGAGCGACTGACACAAGCTCACGCACACTAAGACAATGTGCACGTACATTTACCTACACAACTATGGCTCGCCCGCACTCGTGAGATAAAACAACTATAACCGTTAAGCGCATCAGTTATTTATAAATTCTTAGTTTAATTATTGTGGAATGGTTATATTATATTAATAAATAACAACGTTTCTTGAATAAAACAGTGTAACACATTTATAGTTGTTATTTTTGTACAAGGAAATCGAAAACCTTAAGTTTCATAAATCGATTTATGCGAAATATGTATAAATTGATCATAAAAATATAAATACCCAAATAAATACCCATTGGGTGGGTTCAATGGGAATATTCCCGGGAATATTTTCATTTTAGGAATTTACCCGGGTAGAATCCCATCACTAGTCACGACATGTTGACACAGGAATCATCGACGTCGCACCGTTCCTTGTTGGTGCCTGCCAGTTGGTGAGCTGTATCCTGTATCCCGAATCTCATGTCTATTTTATAGTGCTTACATTGTCCTACCTAATTGTGTTTTGTTAGTGGAACATTTGACATTAAGTTCATAGGATTTATTTATATAAATGTCAATTGATGAGTGAACATGACCAGACTGATTATTTTATTGTGAACTATTTTCTAATCTAGTTGAGTGCTAATTTAGATAGGCTTTAACTAAACATTTTACTGTGCATGGTACCAAGTACCAAAAACAAATATTCTGACTTAAACTTTTATAATAATTGATAAGATTTACAACTTAATTCTATTTTAATTTGGACTTATCTCAGTGAAACATTTGATTGTATTTTATTGAACTGTGAATTGTGTATATTTTGTTACTTCAATTTCCTTTTGTGTATTTAACATGGGTCGACATAAGTATAAGAAACGCTCTAGGAGTAGTTCAAGTTCTTCCTCCTCTGATAGTGACAGTAAGAAAATTAGAAAAGATTTTAAACATAAGAAGAAGCGAATTGAAGCTCTTGAGGGCTTGATCAGGGAGCTGCGGAAGTCAAGGAATTATGGTAGATCTCAATCTCCATCAGCCCGATCGCCGAGCTCAGTTGTTGAAGTGGTACCAAAAGAAGCTTCAAGTAATAATGTTACTGTGCAGCCTGTAGTTCGCTATGTTGGTCTTAGTGATTTTATATCTGAGTTCAATCCACAAACTACATCAGTACCAGTAGAACATTGGATACGTAATTTGGAAAGTACAGCAAAAATGCATGGATGGGATGAACGGACATTAATTTGTAATTGTACTTCTAAGCTGGCTGGATATGCAAAGGGATGGTATGATCAACAAGCATCCTACGAAATAAGCTGGAGTGAGTGGAAGGATAAGTTGATAAAGGCATTTCCATTCACTAAAAATAAATTATCTCAAATTAGAGACCTGGTGAATCGAGTCAGACTCCCGGGTGAAGACCCAATATCATTTTATTATAGCAAATTAGGGTTAGCAATGTCATGCCAGCTAAGTGACGACATTATCACCGAAGCTGTTATTGGTACGCTGGGTGACAAACTATTGGAAGTTGGTGCTAAGTCTGCTGGATGCCATGACACAACTTCGTTACTGCGTTATTTGGATAGCATTAATACGTCAAATAATGAGGAATTAGTAAAACCAGGGTCTTCACAAAAAAAGGAAGGACACAGCCAGAACATAAAATGTTATTCTTGTGGGAAACAAGGCCACAAGGCAAATAGATGTCGCATGAACAAAGAAAATATAAAAATATTTAAAAATAAGGAATCAAAGAAATGTTTATTTTGTGATCGTTGCATTGCTCTTTTTGTAAAATAAATGGACATACTCTTGAAGAATGTAGAAAGCAGTCAAAGACTGGACCAGAAAACAGGTTAGTCCGAAAAGTCCAAACTGTTTGTTGTGATTCTTCAGACAGAAAATACTTCAAAGATGTACTGGTTAACGGGATTACTGCAAAAGCATAATTATTTGGATTTTGGAAGTTTGTGTAACACCATGAGACAGTGACATAACCTGGAAATGACACTTAATGACACAATTGTTATTAAAGGTTATGGAGATGCAACAATCACACCAATAGGGTCAGTATTAGCATCCCTCATTATTGATGGTGTAGAAAAAGAAAACCAATTTTATATTGTACCTGATCAGGTTCAAGAAGTGGATGTACTCATTGGACAGACATTCACAGAATCACCTGACTTGGTTATTATTAAAACTCCAACTGAGTTGAATATTTATGAAAATGAGTTAGCATTTCAAGTGACAGAATTATGCGAGTCGCTTAAAAAGGTTTGTTTATATCCAGAAACCGGTGTTCAACTTACTCCTGGAATAAATAAAGTTCTAGTACGACTAGGTCCTGTTGTTACTGGTACATTAAATATAAATCACAGTGAACAAAGAAAACCAATGAATGAGATTGATATGTTGAGTGACACTGTATCTGCAACTGATGGTCATTTAATAATAAAAGTAATCAACAAGACAAACACATTAATAGCATTAAAGGAAAAAGAATGCATCGCAAGAGCTGAGGTAACTGAACAAAACCTGGAAGTAACAGACAATGTCAAAACTGGAAACCAATTGACTGAAAAGGAAAGGGCTAGTCTAACCAACTTATTGAACAAATATGACCACTGTTTCTCTGGAAATGGCATGGAATTAGGAAACTGCAGTGTGGAAATGAGTATCAAACTAACAGAAGAAAAGATAATAAATTACAAACCATACAGGATGTCATTTCATGAGAGGGATATTGTCAAAGATATTAGGAAGATATTAGGAGAACTTTTAAGAGCCAGAATCATTGAAATTTCCAAATCACCTTTTGCAAGTCCAGTCCTACTAGTAAAAAAAAAAGGATGGTGGTCATCGTTTGTGCGTTGATTACGGAGCACTTAATAAAATCACTGAGAAGGAACGGTATCCTTTGCCAGTCATACAGGATTTGCTGGACAGACTTGTGGATCAGTCTGTATTCTGCTGTTTAGATTTGGCGAATGGGTATCACCAGATTAAAATTGCAGAAAAGTCTAGACCACTGACAGGATTTGTTACGCCTGATGGGCACTATCAGTACAGAATGATGAGTTTTGGTCTTTGTAATGCTCCAGCAGTATTTCAGAGGGCAATGAATGAAATACTAGAGCCAGTCATTCATTCTTGTGCAGAAGTATACATTGACGATGTCATAGTTTGGGGTAAGGATAATGAAGAATGTTTGACCAATTTGGAGAAGGTGCTTGAGTTGATCGAACAGTCCGGTGTAAAATTAAAAAAGAATAAATGTACCTTTCTTACTGAGTGTGTGGAGTATTTAGGGCATGAAATATCAAGCGGTGAGATTCGACCATCATCTCACAAAATAACTGCTGTGACCGACCAACTTCAAGACTCCTACCAATGTTCACAAGTTGCGTCAGTTTCTTGGTCTTGCGAGTTATTTTCTCAAGTTCATTCAGGGATTTGCAACTGTTGCACGACCACTTACGATGCTTACCAAGAAAACTGCTGACTGGTATTGGGGGCCGGATCAGGAAAATGCGGCGCAAAAGTTAAAAGATATACTTGCCGCAGACCCAGTTCTCGCTATTTATCACCCTGAAAGAGAAACCCAAGTTCACACAGATGCATCAAAAGTGGGCCTTGGTGCTATATTGCTTCAACGCCAATCTAAAGGAGATGAAGAATAGAGGAAATGAAGGTTGTGGCATATGCAAGCAGGCAGACCACACCTACTGAAGAAAAATATCACAGCTTTGAGCCAGAGGCTCTGGCTGTGGTGTTTGCTATTCATCGGTTTAGGGTATATCTTTCAGGCGTTAAGTTTCGTATCGTAACTGACTGTTCTGCTTTACGCCAGGCTTGGCTGAAAAGGGATTTATCTCCGCGCATTGCTCGCTGGTGGCTCGACCTACAGGAGTACGACTTCGAAGTCGATCATAGACCGGGTTGTACTATATCCCATGTAGACGCCCTTAGCCGGAATCCTCTTTTAGTACAACACATAGAAGAGAAGGATCTGATAGATGCGCTAAAAGAAGGAGATGAAGAAATTCCAAGATTAATTTTAAATTTGAAGCTAGAACAAGATGCTAACAAGAAGAAGAAAGATGGACTGGCTAAAGATTATAAGATTGTAAACGGGAAGTTGTGTCGATTAGTGAACAGTGATTATAAGCCAGTGTTACCCAGAAGTGCGAGGTTTCATATTCTCAAAATATATCATGATGAACATGGACATCTGGGTTCAGAAAAATGCTTGGAAGCTATTCAAGCAAAGTATTGGTTCCCTAAGATGAGAAAATGTGTTGAAAAATATGTGGCTAGTTGTATTGGGTGCCAATTCACAAAGAAACCGACAGGAAAGCAACCGGGATTGCTACATCCAATCCCAAGAGTAGCAGTGCCATTTCACACTCTGCATGTGGATCACTTGGGTCCATTCTGCAAGAGTAATGGTAAATCTTATGTCTTCGCAATTATAGATGGTTTCACCAAATTTGTGTGGCTGGAAGCAGTGGCTAGTGCTAATGCCAAGGGTGCGGTAGCGACATTAAATAAATTTAGTAGCGTGTTTGGTTACCCTGTGAGAATAATAAGTGATAGGGGAACTGCATTTACATGCCGAGAATTTGAGGAATATTGCAACAATAAAGGCATAAAGCACATACTGAATGCCGTGGCCTCACCTAAAGCGAATGGACAAGTGGAAAGGCTGAACCGCACTATATTAAATTCGCTTACTGCACATATGGGCGAGGAGCAGAAAGGTTGGGATGCATACTTATCCAAAGTGCAGCTAGGGATTAACTCAACGGTTAGTCAAGGGACGGATAAATCTCCTCTGGAGTTACTTTGCTCTTTGAGACCCCGACTAGCAAAGGATATAGTTGGGGGAGTCCTAGTGGATAATATAGATACACTTCGAGAAGAAGCTGCCCAAGTAATAAAGGAGAAAGCTCATAGAATGAAGACTCGATATGATCGCACCCGACGTCTGGGAGCGGCTGTTAGAGTTGGTCAGCTAGTAATGGTAGAACGGAAAATCTTGCGTCCTGGTCTTTCAAGTGGGAAGTTAGTTCCCAAGTATGCGGGACCCTACAAAGTAACCGCTATTTTACCCAACGACCGCTATGAAGTGACATCAGTGGTATAGGGGAAGCGAGCTTATAAAAATATTATTGCCCGAGACAAAATTAAAATATGGCGCCCTAGATGCGAAAGCTCCTCATCAGCTGAGGAATAGAAGTTTGATGTGCTTCCAAGATTAAGCTTGTAAAAAAAAAAAAAACCAAAACAAAAAATCATAAATCATAAATCATATATCATAAATCATTTATTTCGCCAGAGATATGGTACAATGGGTGTTACAAGAAAATAGGTCAGCACATCTCACCTATATAGTAGGCATGCGAAAATTTACTGCTAGGTACAGTAAAATATAATAGAACTAGCACTTCGCCCGCGACTTCGTCCGCGTGGGGATAGTAGGTACTCCACAAACTGCGACGCCCCTACACATATCCCCTTATAAAGGTTAGTTTTGGAAAATTAAGCACAACGATTCTCATTATTGGTTCAGCGCAACTGTTCACCCCCCCGTTCAGCCCGTCAGGGATTGATTATGCAAAAATTGTTAGGTACATGATCTGTTTCAATTATCCCACTTTTAGTTTGTTCATAGAATTCCGACGTAAATTGAAGCAAGCTATAATTTCCTCCCCTAAAAACTAATTCACCCCTGCTTCACCCCTTATTATGTATGTACCTAGTTGATTTTCGAAAAATCCAAACATTTGTTATTCTTATTGTTTTATCGAAAACATTTAAATGCCGTGGTGTTTCAACTTCATCGGACCAAGCATTGATACGATTCTCCTCAGTTCGCTCAAGCCGCGACATTTTTCTTACTCCGAGCATGTTTATTACCGTCGTAACTTTTGAACGAAAGGTCCGATTTGAATGATTTAAAGTGTAATTTACACGGACATAATCAACCTTAATTATCAAACCATTTAAATGGATAAGGATTAATATCATGGTACTATAATCACCATTTTTTATTTCACCATGGGATTTGCTTGACTAATATTAACAAAAAGCGGTCATGGTGACTTATCCATAATAGTTGGACATATGGTATCGCGGACTTTTTTGTAGATATTGATGACTTCTATAAAACTGTAGTACATCACTTTGCTCTATTGTCAATAGATTCCGCAGCGTACGCGATATAAGGATTTTTTCTCACACCTTGGGTCACATTATCGAAGTTTTCATACGGATCCCTAACTTTTTTGAAAATGTTCTATAGCCTATGACCATCGCCGATAATGTAGGATTCTATTGGTGAAAGAATTTTTCAAATCGGTCCTGTAGTTTCGGAGCCTATTCATTTCAAACAAACAAACAAACAAACAAACAAACAAACAAATCTTTCCTCTTTATAATATTAGTGTAGATAAAATAAAATAGTTAACAAAATTTACAGAGATTAAGTCTTACAGTTAAAAAAATCATCTTAGGTATAAAAACAGTTTTCCATTAACCATAATTTAATTTGCTTTCGGAACATATTTAAGGGAAGTTCTCTCAACAGACGTGGAATATGATTGTAAATTTTAATGGACATCCTATAACTATTCCTTTTATGCAATGCGCTTCTACAAGAAGTATGAATTTTCAATTTAGTCGGGTCTCTTGACCTATATTTACAGTTTTCATTACTGTCTACAAATAAATGTGATTGGTTTCTAATGAACATCCCAATTTCCATTATGTACATAGAAATAAGAGTAAGTACTCCTAGTTTTTTGAAAAGCGGCCTGCATGTTTCAAAAGGCCCGACGTTACTTATTGCTCGGATACACTTTTTCTGTACAATGAAAGCTCTGCTAATGTGTGGCGAGTTGCCCCATAACAATAACCCGTACCTTAAGATGGAGCTTACGTGGCCGTGATAAGCAGTAAGAGCTGCTGTCTCACTAACTGTTTTCCTTAACTGTCTTAAAGCGTAAACAAATCTATTTAGTTTCTTGCATACCATATTTATATGTAATTTCCAATTGCAGTGCTCGTCCAAGATAATACCAAGAAATCTAATGTTGTCATCTCTATTTTTTTTTTTTTCTTCGAATGTAATGTTGAAATTATGTTTTTTAATTTGATTGTAGTTGCTAAAGTGTACATATTTTGTTTTGGACAAATTCACCTTAAGGTCATTTAGTGTTAACCAACCAACTATGTCATTTAGTGTTTCGTGTATTTCTCTTTCGTGGCTTTGAATATTATTGCTAGGTACAATCACTGAGACATCGTCGGGAAACAGCACGCATTTATGATTGGTGGCACTCGGTAAATCGTTGATGTACAGGAGGAATAGAGGAGGTCCTAAAATACTATTATACCTTGTGGTACTCCTGATCGATTGCTCTTAAAGTGAGATCTGTAGGTTGTTGATGTTAAGTTTTTGTTTATGCGAGTCACTTCTACGCACTGTGTCCGACCGCAGAGATAGCTTCGGAGCCAATCTAGAGCCGGACCCCGAATGCCATAGCGCTCGCATTTATCTAAAAGCTTATCGTAATTTACTAAATCGAATGCTTTACTCATGTCAAGGAAAACAACAGTAACTGGTTGTTTTTTATCAATATTTTCTGTAATAGACTTAACAAGAGAGAAAGCTGCAAGTGTTGTTGACTTGCCTTTTTGAAAACCGTTTTGCTCTTCTTTTATTATTTTATTTTTATTCAAGAACTCACGTAGTCTATGGTGCATGACTTTTTCATAAATTTTAGAAAGTATGGGTATAAGAGTGATGGGTCTGTAATTATTAATATCCAGTGTGCAGTCTTTCTTATGTAGAGGTTTGACAATAGACATTTTTAATCTATCAGGGAAGACGCCGGTTGCTAATGATGTATTTATTAAATGACATAGAATAGGAGATAGTGCTTCTGCACATGATTTTATCACTATTGTGGAAATCTCATCATAACCTACTGATTTCTTATTACTTAGAGAAACAATTATTCTCATAATTTCAGACTCTGTGCAAGGACGCAAGAAAATACTATTACCATTAATACCTGGCTGAGAGAAGTGTTTTTCAAAATATTTTTGATTTGAGTTGTTGCAGTTATTATTCGAAACTGAAATGAACGCGTCATTGAACGCGTTTGCGATTTGTACAGGATCAGATATTAATTCATTATTAAATTTTAGTGCATCTATTTGCGTATAAGTTTTGACTGTATCGGCTTTATTATTAATTATATTCCAGGTTGCTTTACTTTTGTTTTTAGAGTTTTGGATGTATTTATGATTTGTCGACTTTTTGGATATGATAATACATCTTTTTAAAATTTTATTGTATTTTATGAATCTGGTCTTGATTTCTTTATTCTGTTTTTGGAAACAAGATTTCTTAAGTTTTCTTTTATTTTTACAACAAATTTTTATACCCTTCGTTATCCATTTAGGTGAAGTATTATTACTATGAATTTTGATTTTGTTTATAGGGAAACATAAATTGTAAAATAAGATAAAAAGGTCTTGAAAATTATTGAATGTCCGATTAGCGTCATTGTCATTGTAAACATCACACCACGATAAACTAGTCATGATTTCATTAAATTTCTTAATATTATCAACAGAATAATCCCTTACATTCATGTACCAATACTTTGGGCCAACTTTCTGTTTTAGAGTTGGCATTTTTAGTAACTGGCATGTGTTATGATCTGACAAGAAAAGCTCATAAGTACTTCCTACGGATCTTTTTAAATTGCTGAATATGTGGTCTATGCAAGAGTTTTGACGTGTAGGTGTCTCTATGTGCAGGTAAAAACCATAGTTAGAGAGGATATCCTTAAAATTGAATCTCTAGTATTTTTTAATGTATCTATATTCATATCTCCTGCAATGATGATCCTTTTTTTATGTTTTAACAGTAATTTATAAAGCAATAATTCCAATTTTTCTAAAAACAAGTTAATATTTGAGTTTGGTACTCGGTAGATACAAATAACAATACATTGCATGGTGGATATCTCTACACCACAGCACTCAAATTCCTTTTCAATACGAATGTCTTTGAGAAATTCAATATTTTTACAATCTATTGACTTATGGACTAAGATGCAGACGCCCCCCCGTTTTTCCTTTTTCCTTGAAAAGGAACTAACAAGTTTAAATTTTTTTAAATTAATATTGAGCTCATCGCCCGACTTCACAAAGGTCTCTGAGAAACACATAATCTGTACATTAATATTACACTTATACAGTTCATTCAAACTTACTTCTATGAGATCAATTTTGTTTAGCAGTCCAGCTATGTTCTGATGCATTAGGGTGGATGCATGCTCACTTTCATTATTCACGAAAAAATATACTGCCTTGTTGCTGGTGCTGTATGTTATTACTATTTACATTTAATGGATTAGTTTCATTATCACAATATACAAATTCGTTTATCATTAGACTAAGATTTACAAATATTTTTGACATGCCGTGATTGTTAACAGCTCCGCTTTTTTCCCAAAACATTTTGAAATCATAAGAAAGATAATAGTTTGAATCGAACAAATATGCGAAGCCATGAGTACATGCATCTAGGTATAAAAGGCTGTTAAAAGTCTCTATTCTTCCGTTAAACATAGTTGAGTAGTCGTTCAATTTGAATGTTGGTGCGCAAATTACAACATTTGTGTGCTGTATTTTCAAAAGAGTTTCACGTATGGAGATTGTTAAGTCAACGTAGTTATTAGTTCGCCGAAAGTCCTCATCGCCAATCAAAATCAGGCAGTAGTCATACATTGTGTAGTTTTCTAATTTTTGTTCAATGTTATTGATAAGTTTCTTTATCCCACAGTTAGGTGTTAGATAATGGCAAATTTCATAGTTTGGAAAAACGTCTTCTGCGATTGATAATATTTTGTTGTTTTTATTACTGCTTAAGATACAAAGCTTGTGCTTTTCAGTTCTTTGTTGAGAAAAATGCGTTGTTTGCGTTGCAAAATTCGAGCGAATATCCTGTTTACTATTTGAGATATCCGTTACATTGGTGACAAGTTGATTTTCGGACATGGGTTGGCACGTATTTATAGCATTAGTTGTCTGTATACCTCCATTTTTTAGCTTTGTATCTGAGGTAGATATGAACTCCCCTTTATCTTGTACGTTATGGTCAATTGTACCTCTACCTGAGCTGAATTTTTGTACTATTTTCGGCGGCGACTTGGTGAGTGATATAGCCTCTGAGCTGCCGATTGATAAAGCCGAGTTGAAGGAGTCATCCCCAGTATCGCCTGATGTCTGCGTTTGTACGGCAGAATCTGGTAGTTGAGTCACCATAGGAGAGAGATTCAGTGTAGTCGGTGTGGAAAAACCGCTCGTTCGACGTTTATTCCTTTTACTTGCGGACCTCGGTGAAAAATTTTTCGAGTCTAATATATTCACTTTCTTATAAGTTTCTATAAGTTTCTGATATTGTCCGATATCCATTTTTAGGCGAAAATTTTCGCTGTTTAAATTTTCAATTTCTAGATGTGCACTTTTTAGCTCCATGGTTAGGTTACTAATTGTTTCTTTAAGATTCAAAATAGCGTCGCTGTCATTTAGTGTTGTGGCGGCGCCACCGCCACACAACGAAGCGACCCGAGTCACTGGTCGGGAACCTTCGGCTGTCTCCGCCGCGCCGCGCACGCCGTTCGGTTTCGTCGCCAACTCACGCGCCAGTCCATTGTTCGCCGTCGCGCAAGGCACTCACGCGCTCGCTTGCCTCCGCACTAGCTTACCGCGCCCCCGCTCGTAACATCTAAGTCTTTTTCCTGTTGCTAAATTTGCTCTGCTTGTTGATCTTCCATCTGTCTTTATATTCTTCTATCTTTCAAACTGTCTTTCTAAAGTGCAACGTGCTTCCTACTCTTGTGTAACCGATATAAACTTAAAAACTAGAATATAACCGTTGTTAGTGACTTTTGGAGTTTTATTTGGTGGACTAATACCTACATATTGGTGACCCCGACATGGAAACGCCTAAAGGAGATCAATTGACCGCGGAAACGTCGCGTGTAGGCGTTCGTCCACCACCATTTTGGCCTGATGACCCAGAGATGTGGTTCGCGCAGATGGAGTGTCAGTTCGCGTTGGCGAACGTTACCGTCGACCTAACTAAGTATTATCAGGTCGTGTCAGCGCTGGAGCACCGGTATGCCACTGAGGTGAAAGATATAATCACCAACCCACCAGCGGTGAATAAATATGAGAAATTAAAGACGGAACTTATCAAACGGTTGTCAGCCTCGCGGGAACGGAAAGTTAAGCAATTACTAATGCACGAGGAGCTGGGTGACCGTAAACCATCACAGTTTTTACGTCACTTACAGCATCTTGCAGGACCGTCAGTACCGGAAGACTTTCTTAGGACATTGTGGTCGAATCGGTTACCGACCAATCTACAGACGGTAATAGCGTCGCAACCTGACCTTACTTTGGACAAATTGGCTGAGCTGGCGGACACGGTTAACGAGATTGCGCCGGCGGGGCCCATGCAAGTGGCAAGTGTCGCGGAGGCAGGTACAACTACCCTCATAAAAGAAATGGCGAGCCAGATAGCGGAATTAACTAGGCAAGTGAGTGCACTATCTACTAGAGTGGATAACCAAAGGCAGGTACGTGGTCGTTCTCGTTCACATTCTAAAAGTGGCAACTGGCGAAGCAGATCCAAATCCAGGCCACGACAGCCACCAGAAAACCACCCGCATTGTTTCTATCATTTCACATACGGCGTCCGGGCAAAGAAATGCACACAGCCTTGTTCATGGAGGTCGGAAAACTCAAAAGGCAGCCCGAATTAGCGGCCTACGACTGCCCATCAGCATCAGGCCGACTTTTTGTATCTGACCGCTATTCTAAAATACTATTTCTTGTCGATACAGGCTCCGATTTGTGCGTCTACCCTCGGTCGGCAATTAGGACGCCCTGCAATATAGCAAAGTTTAGTTTAACAGCTGCCAATGGAAGTATTATTAATACCTATGGACCAGTGCAACTCAATCTCAACCTAGGTCTCCGCCGTACATTTACTTGGAAATTCACCATAGCCGACGTGTCAAAGCCAATTATAGGGGTGGATTTTCTAATTTATTATAATCTGCTTATAGATTGCCGCAACCACAGGCTCATAGATGGCACCACTTCACTCTTCGTGGCGGCGTCCCCGCAGCGGGTTCCAGATGATGTGGCATCTATCAAAACTGTCACCGGAGAGACTGAGTTTCACCAGCTGCTGCGTGAGTTTCCAGAGGTTACCCGCCCTGCAGGTACTGTGAATCGGAACAAACCAAAACATAATACGGTGCACTTTATTAAGACCACTCCTGGACCACCCGTTGCAAGCAGACCTAGGCGCCTGGATCCAGAAAGATTGAAGATCGCAAGGAAAGAGTTCGATGACATGATGACCAGCGGAACTGCAAGGCGCTCCGAAAGCCCGTGGTCTTCAGCACTGCACCTGGTGAGGAAGAAGGATGATGGGTGGCGCCCGTGCGGTGACTACCGTGCCCTAAATGCTCGTACTGTGCCTGACCGCTACCCCATACGCCATATCCAGGACTTCTCACAGCGACTTTCTGGCTCCACTATATTCACAAAAATTGATTTGATCAAAGCATATAATCAAATACCGGTAAATGAAGCGGACATACCAAAGACGGCCATAACGACGCCATTCGGATTGTTTGAGTTTCCCTTTATGACGTTTGGCCTTAGGAATGCAGCTCAAACCTTTCAACGTTTTATAGACGAAGTACTTACCGGCTTTGACGACTTCTGCTTCGGATTCCTCGACGACATTTTAATTTATTCTTCTTCTCCAGACCAGCACAAACTTCACCTGCGCCAGCTGCTGTCACGCTTGCAAGAATACGGTGTTCTCATCAACGCAGCTAAATGTGTGTGGGGCCAGCCCGAGGTGACTTTCCTTGGATACCAGGTAACAACTGCTGGTACTAAACCTCTCAGCACGAAAGTCCAGGCGATACAGGACTTTCCAGTTCCACGCACGGTGAAGGAGTTACGGAGATTCCTTGGCATGCTAAACTTTTATAGAAGATTCGTACCCGATGCTGCAAAAAGCCAAGCGCCACTGAACTCGATATTGTGTGGAGAAAAGGTCAAGGGCTCAGACCCGGTCAAGATGTCGCAGTTCCAGCTGGAAGCGTTTGAAGAATGCAAAAGAACGCTGTCAAACGCTACGCTCCTTGCTCACCCAAGGGAACAGGCAGAGCTCTCTATACTAACTGACGCATCTGATGTTTCCATAGGAGCTGTCTTACAACAACGCGTCGGTACACAGTGGGAGCCACTCGCGTTCTTCTCCAAGAAATTGAACCAAGCTCAACGCAAGTACAGCCCCTACGATCGCGAGCTGCTAGCCGCCTATGAGGCAATCAAATATTTCCGGCATATGCTGGAAGCCCGGGAATTTGTCATCTTCACCGACCACCGCCCACTTACATACGCCTACAAGAATTCAAGAGAAAATTGCTCGCCACGTCAATACAGGTACTTTGATTATATTGCTCAGTTTACTACAGACATACGCTACATACCAGGTACTGAAAATGTCGTAGCTGACGCACTGTCACGTATCGAAGAAGTTGCAAGGGCGATTGATTACAGCGCCCTAGCCCAATCTCAAGAGTCAGACCCCGAACTTCAGTTGCTATTGGAAAAAGGATCATCGCTAGAACTGAAAAAGATAACTCTGGCTGGCTCAGACACCAATCTCTACTGTGACGTTTCAACACAACCACCAAGACCCTACGTCACACCTGAACTGCGCAAGCAAGTGTTTGACGCCCTTCACGGTCTGAGCCACCCTGGACGTACAGCTACCGTGCGACTGGTCACGCAAAGTTTTGTCTGGCCAGGGATTCGTAAGGACTGTAGAGAGTGGTGCAGATGCTGTCTTCACTGCCAGCGCTGTAAAGTTACCCGTCACACATCCGCTCCTCTTTCCCATTTCCCTTCAACCTCGTCGAGATTCCATCACATCCATCTCGACCTGATAGGGCCTCTAATACCTTCTTCTGATTACAGATATTGCCTCACCATCGTTGACCGGTTCACACGATGGCCTGAGGCGATACCACTCAGAGATATCACTGCCGAAACCTGCGCGGCCGCCTTGGTATCCGGGTGGATATCGAGGTTCGGTTGCCCCTCGCAGATCACCACAGATCGCGGCCGGCAGTTCGAGTCCAGCCTGTTTAAGGCCCTGTCATCTCTGCTCGGCGCACGTCACTATCGCACCACAGCCTATCATCCTGCATCAAATGGGATGGTTGAGAGGCTGCATCGACAACTCAAAGCAGGTATCATGTGTCACAACAACACACGATGGACAGAGGTTTTACCTATCGTTCTGCTCGGCATACGCAGTTCCTGGAAAGATGACGTCCAAGCATCCTCAGCCGAGTTGGTTTACGGTGAGCCTATACGATTACCCGGCCAGTTCCTGTCGCCATCAGACAACCACACCGTCGAAGACATCACCAGCTTTGCTACACGCCTAGCAAGACATATGGCTAGCTTGTCTCCGAGGCCAACTAAGTGGCACAGAAACAATACCTTTTACATACCCAAAGACATGCAGCACTGTACCCATGTCTTTGTGAGGCTAGATTACGTGCGAAAGTCATTGGAGCCACCGTATGCTGGTCCCTACAAGGTGCTTAAGAGGAAACCTAAGTACTATGAAGTTGAGGTAAAAGGCAAGAGCACCAACATATCCCTAGATCGCATGAAACCAGCTTACGTCACGCAAGACAGTCACAAGGATAACTCAACCTCAAGTCCAACCAGCACACCTCCAAGTGACTCGTCATCATCATCTACCGTTGAGCCAGAGACACGCACACGCAGCGGAAGAAGAGTACGCTTTCCAGACTTCTATCGACCGTAGTCACGGTCTCGCCGGGGGGCTACTGTGGCGGCGCCACCGCCACACAACGAAGCGACCCGAGTCACTGGTCGGGAACCTTCGGCTGTCTCCGCCGCGCCGCGCACGCCGTTCGGTTTCGTCGCCAACTCACGCGCCAGTCCATTGTTCGCCGTCGCGCAAGGCACTCACGCGCTCGCTTGCCTCCGCACTAGCTTACCGCGCCCCCGCTCGTAACATCTAAGTCTTTTTCCTGTTGCTAAATTTGCTCTGCTTGTTGATCTTCCATCTGTCTTTATATTCTTCTATCTTTCAAACTGTCTTTCTAAAGTGCAACGTGCTTCCTACTCTTGTGTAACCGATATAAACTTAAAAACTAGAATATAACCGTTGTTAGTGACTTTTGGAGTTTTATTTGGTGGACTAATACCTACAGTGTCGTATTTGGCAAACTCATCATCGTTGTATCTAACAGTGTGGAATTTGTGCTTAGGTTGTCATTAAAAATACTGTCCATTGAACTCGACCTCGGCGGTTTACGGAAAGTAATATTTTCCATTTCAGACTTTGAATATTGTTATACTGATCAAGTTTTGAATATAAAAACAAAAAAGTTCAATAACTCAGTGAATGTAGATGTCCGCAGTTCTATACAAGATTTGAACTCAGGACCACTTTCTTTTAAAGCGCAGTATACCAGTTAACGCTACGCTACAAGTTCCACTTCAGACAATACAAAACAAAGCTCTTTTTGCTTGAGTAAGGCGATTCGTGTGCGACTTGCTCCCATAATAACTTTTAGTCTTTTGGTGTTTTGATGTTGGACCACTAGAGAAACTTCACTCAATCGATAGAATGTGCAACGACGACTGTCAAATTAACAATTTTATCTATTTCAAAAAGTGATCCAGCTGGCGGGGTTTGAACGCACGACTTCGTGCGCGGCAGTCGACTGTGTGAGTTATCTCACCAATTGAACATTAGAATAAGTTACTGAAATTGGTGATAGTTTCATGCGAGAAAGATATTTAAATTATAAAAAGTCGTTGTATGAATCATGCCAATGGAATTTTTTTCCTCACAACTCAAGTGATTCAAGTTTGAATAGCGGATTATTTTATAAATTTTGTTCACTTATTATGCACTGTTAGTCACTTATTTTGCACTATTGCTTAACTTGAGTTCATATTTCATTACTATTGTTTGTAAGAGGGCTTTTTAACACTGATCACAAATGTTTAATTATCTTCCATAACACTTGAGTTTTTTCGAGGATAACGTTAACACTTAATATTTATAACTTGCTTAATGTTTTGGTGCACACTTATTGGTATTACACTTAGTTTATTATTTTTAGTGAATTTTAAAAACAGAGAACAACAATTCAGATGCTTGTAGCTAAAGCGCCATCTAGCGGCCTCCTAAAAGAAAAAAACACTTGCCTTCGGGCCTGCATAGTGGTTACTCAGTGCTTGCTTACGGAACCTATTAAACACTTGCCTCTGGAGCCTATATAGTGTGTGATCAGCGCTTGCTTATACTCTTATAACACTTGCCTTTGGGGCCTACATAGTGGTTATTCAGCGCTTGCTTATAGTCTTATAACACTTGCCTTCGGGGCCTACATAGTGTTTGCTAAGTGTTTGCTTTCGGAGCCTTATAGCACTTCAACCCTTAACCACACTTGCCTACGGGGCCTACACAGTGTGTACTCACTTCCAAGTGGTATCTAATTACCAGTATTGACGACACTTGCCTATGGGGCCTATGCAGTGTCTCGTATAGCACCTGCTTTCGGAGCCTTGTGCTACTATTTTCTCCTCAATACTCACACTTGCTTCCGGAGCCTTAATGTGTGATAATTTCTTCAACCGATGAGGGTGTGTGGCAATTTAAAGGAGCACCAGCGTGCGGGTCTGGATACAGGAGGTCTTCCACATCGTGACGTTCATCACCTTCGGGGGACCGAAGGACTTCAGGAAGGCCGAACTGTTAAACTGAGAAAAATCGATCGACATGGAACATCACTATGTTGTCCGCCAATTGGGGACAACCCTAACTTTTTTTCACTTTGACAGTTGTTTCGCGCGCGAGTTGTTTACTTGTTTTGCTGTATTGAAAAACTTTATTAAAACTGTGAATAATGTCGATTTGTTTTAATAGTAGTAAGTACCATTTAAAAAAAAAACTACCTTGTAACACTTATTCGGCGGCCCTGGAACGCAAAAGGCACTAGGTGGAGCATGGATGGGTAAGTCAGTAAGAGTCTGACACTCCCTCCCGCCCCACCCAGAGCGGAAGGGTTCGTTTGATGATTTCCCATCCTTAAAAAAAGGCACGCCATTGTCAATAAACTGGAATAAGTATGAGTTAACAGGCAAGAAAACATTATATAGAAATAGCATTTGAACAAAAAAATAAGTAAATGCACGAATAGGGGACATACCTGAAACTGAACTTGTTATCTATACTAATATTATAAAGACGAAACTACTGGACCGATTTGAAAAATTCTTTCACCAGTAGTATCGTACATTATCGATGATGGACATAGGCTATAGAATATTTTCAAAAAAGTTAGGGATCCGTATGAAAACTTCGATAATCTAACCCAAGGTGTGAGAAAAAATCCTTATATCGCGTACGCTGCGGAATCTATTGACAATTATTCAAGCAAATCCTTGGTGATATGAAAAAAAGGTGATTTCGGTATCATGATATTAATCCTTATCCCTTTAAATGGTTTGATAATTAAGGTTGATTATGTCCGTGTAAATCACACTTTAAATTATTCAAATCGGACCATTCGTTCAAAAGTTACGACGGTAATAAACATGCTCGGAGTAAGAAAAATGTCGCGGCTTGAGCGAACTGGAAAGAATCATAACAATGCTTGGTCTGATGAAGTTGAAAATGATTTCGATAAAACAATAAGAATAACAAATGTTTGGATTTTTTGCAAATGAACTACATACATAATAAGGGGTGAAGCAGGGGTTGCAGCAAGTTTTTAGGGGAGGACATTATTGCTTGCTTTAATTTACGTCGGAATGCTGTGAACGAACTAAAAATGGGATTATTGAAACAGATGTACCTAACAATTTTTGCATAATCAACTCCTGACGGGGTGAATGGGGTGAACAGTTGCGCTGAACTGAGACCATTGAATAAGTAGAAATGGCTAAGTAATAAATGTAATTAATGAAAATCATTGTGCTTAATTTTCCAAAACTAACCTTTATAAGGGGAAAAGAATAAGGGGAAAAGATAAAGTTTGTGGAGTACCTACTAAATCCGCGCGGACGAAGTCGCGGGCGAAGTGCTAGTTGTAAAATAATACACGACAAAATCCAAATCACAGGCGAATCAAAAACTATAAAACAAAGCCGGGGTCAACAGAGAAGCAATCAATCAATGTCCGTAGTAGTAAACGGGGTCGCAAAACAATCTAACAGTCCTAACAGACCACAAGCCATTAACATTCGCCCTATCTAAAAAAGTGTCGCCTTCAGACTCAGCTAGACGATTAAGACAATTAGACTTCATTTCTCAATTTTGTGATAACATCTTGTATATTGAAGGTGGCAAAAATCCAGTCGCCGACGCATTATCCCGAATCGACGAGATTATGGTGCTATCACTATTCGATTACCAAAAATTTGCCGAACTACAAAAACACGATTCGGAATTACAAAATCTTGGAAAACTCTACGTATACTCCAGTTAGGTATTTAAATCTCTGTTTATTTGAGGTTTTCATATTGACATAATTCAATAAAATAGTTTGATTACCGTGTCTCAATATTTTCAAAGTGCGACAAAAGCAGTTTCGTTAACAATTTTTATACTGGTTTCTTGGTATTTCTGAACGCAGTCGTAAATTTTAATATTGGTAACACTAGACTGAACCTGATCGACTGTTAAGAATCTGTCAAACGCGACGATCAACCATTTTTTTTTATGAAAGTAGTGAACGTGAACGGAGCTCCGAAGAAACATTTTCGTTATCATATATTTACAGCACGCTATCAGGTAAGGTAAGTAACATATCAAAACCACTGTCATGTATCTACATGACAGTGGTTTTGATATGTTAATTAGTAGAATATTATCTTTTTAAATAGTTCTCCTTCTGAGTGTTCAACATTGTTTAATGCAGACAATTTATTTTTGAGGTTATTTCGTGCTTACTTGTGTGTGTGCGTTATGTCACTAAAATAGTGACATTTCTATACGTAGGTAACGAAAACATATAAATAAACAAATAAATAAATAAAAGGTTTCCTAACATTTTAGTTGCATTTAGCAGCTAAAATGTTACGTAGCGAAAATCTTTACTATAAAGCTGCATGTACATGAATATTTTAACCGACTTTACCTAAAAAAGAGGTGAATCGTGATCTGATCAATAAAAAAATATTAAATGCGTTTGTTATTTTTCGTAAATAGAGATTTCGTAAGTGAATATTCAGAGTTAAATAATGAGAAAATTAGTAATTATAAATTAACAGCCGATTTGACTAATTTATGACAAATTATGGATAAATATACAGATTCTACCCGGCTTCGTACTGAACAACTTTTCATACGAAACCCATAATCGATTTTTAAAATTTTGTCTTCCTTCCTATACAAAAGTAGACTGAGCACATTTATTTTTTCGTTGCCTTTTTCACGATTCAGTTAATATATCTAGTATGACGGGTAGAGTCAAGCTCGAGCGAAGAATACTTCTCGCCACCGACGACACCACCACCTGCGCGTCGGCGCGGACGAGACCGACCTCCGACCAGCTTGGGACGAGGCCCGCCGGCCTGTGGCAGGGGGGGGGTCCCCGCTATCGGTGGAAGTGTGCAGCGCATGCGATGGACGCAAACCATTAATGAAAATGTCATGCGCTCATATTTTGGGGCTACAGAGGGGGGAACTAACCTGACTGCGTACCGTGGTCAGATGCTCTCTCTGTTTCAAGTACTTGAGCCAGCTGTCAACGTTTCAGCCCAACGATTATCGGATCAGGTGCGGGTTATCCAACGTAACCAATATGTTGGATGACGGCGTGCTTGAGAGACTGCGTCTGGTATCACGGAGTAGCCGTGTCTCACCTGCTTCGCCACCGGCCGCGGTGCAAATACAACCCAGTGTTTCACCGCGACCCGAACTCGTTGGTGAAAATGATGACGACGGGGCTATATCCGTGAGTACCCAATGCAATGAACGATTGACGAGTGCTTCGAGAGGGGGGGCCTCTGGAAAGACTCCTTCGTAATAGATGGAGAGACTGGCTTTTGCAACGAAGAATCAGCTAGGGAATTTGAAGCCGACGCCGCAGGCTACATACATCTCGTGAAATCAGAATATAAAGCGATAAGCGACGTAGACAAGTATTATGCGAAGTCTATCACGCCATCGGCGCACGCCTACTACCACATTATTTTCGTGTATGGGGCAGTGGAGGACAGTCCTTTAGGGCGATTGTGCACTACAAGGAATTTTACTGTCCGGCAGTCCGATTTTTTACGGTCCGATATGGCACGCCATATAATGTATATACTAGTTTGTGCACTATATGTAATTTTACCGTCCGACATTTTACCTTTCCCCATTCCGGAACGGTTTTTTCCGGTCCGAAATAAAAGCAATGAAAAACGTGTTTATGCTTGTGCACTACGTCCGTTTTCATGAGCGGGCGGGGCGGGCGCGGGGAAGGAGGGTGCGCGTGTCGCACACACAGTCGTGCGTTTCGTTGGCCCTTCCCTCACCTCCTCGGCGACCTGCGCCCACGACGCACGGCTCCTTCGTTTCTTTCGGATAAAAGCGACTACGAAGTTAGACAATTTAACTTGATCGATTTCACAATCATGTACGACATTTTTACGCTAATTGAACTTGTTGAATCCAAACCATGTTTATGGGATAAAACTATTGATGCTTACAAAATCAAAATTATGAGAAGCAATGCATGGCGAGAAATTTGTTTATTCTTCGAACCGGAATTTGAGGGATTTGATGACAAAAAGAAAGACGAAATACGTAAGTTCTTATATAATTTATTTTTATTAAATTTTTGTTATTTGCCACGGCACAGATCCTACGGGACTTGAAAAAAAATCGGCGAAATTATTTCTTATATCGTTAGCTGTTCGTCCCGCCTGGGCATAATTGGTAGCGACGGGAAGATCTTGCAAACCGTTGTGATTAACACGTACGAACATGTCGTTATGTGTGTACTCATCTCTTTCACGAACAATACTGTGTAAAACGACGCATGCTTTGACTATGTCTTTACTCAATTGTTTTGATACGTTTAGTGAACGATGAAGTATGCGCCACTTATTTGCCAATATACCAAAAGTACATTCCACATATATGCGTGCCCGAGACAGTCGATAGGTAAATATCCGTTTTTTTATATTAACACGTTCTATGCCAACGCAGGTCAGTGCTGACCGACAGTGAACTTCCTCTTTAGGCCAATAAAAAATCGGAAATGTGTTAAAATTTTGCCAAACAATTTTTTTGATTAAATACTTAAATCTAATGTCAGAATGTGTGATTCTATTAACAAAGGTGAATTTTAGTCATAGTTTATAGAGATATTAGACGTCGGTCAACACTGACCGCCGCGGCCCATGGAGACGAAATATCGACTTTCCGTTAGGGGAGGCCGCGCGGATCGCGGTGTCGGGTCCGTCCCACTACCCCGCAGCCAGTGAACTCTCCCGCGCCTACGCAGTTATCGCCCGAATCCCGATGTGAGACGCCGTTTTATCGATTGATTTGTTACGATAGCGTATCCGTTTGTTTAAGTTATTAACATTTATTATTACTATGAACGAATTTGAAGATTTTGAGATTACGGAAGATATTTTAACACAGATCGAAAACATAGAAATTGATTTTCTCGACAAAAGTTTAAACCTAAGTTCTGATGACGAGGAAGTAAAAATTCAACCCCCCCGATCGAGGCACAGGCGTCTGCGGATCCTATCAACAAGCGAAGACAGTGATGCAGAAATTGATCGTGCTATCCAAGGTTTAGAAAATAGTACATCCTCAAAATGGACCGAGTGTAAAGGTAATCAGCGCAATATTATTCCTTTCACTGAATGTTGTGGCATGTTGTGGTGTGCATTCGCACGTCAATGACTAACAAGTTTCCAGCTGATTTTTATGCACTTTTGGTGACGGATAGCTTATTACAACAAATCGTTGAAAGTACTAATGCTTTTGCAATAACTAAAATAACTCGCACCACAGAAGCTTCGAAACATGCAAGAATCCGCTCATGGTCAGAAACAAACCTTGCTGAGATAAAACATTTTTTCTGCTTAATATTGTACATGGGTTTGGTAAAGCTTCCAAAAATTGCCGATTATTGGTCTACGAGTGATATTATGAGCCAAAACTTTCCACGAACTGTAATGTCTAGAAATAGGTTTGAATTGCTTTTACAAATGATACATTTTTCTCAAGATGACGATAATAATAAGTTGGACCGACTTCACCGCGTAAAACACTTGTTAGATGTACTGAATAATAATTTCCAGAAAAATTATATTCCTGGTGAAGCCATATGCATTGATGAGAGTATGGTTCCGTTTCGAGGACGTTTGATATTTCGCCAATATAATAAACAAAAACGGCACAAGTACGGGGTCAAGCTTTTTAAACTGTGCACTTTACCAGGCTATACATATAAGATAAATATATATGCTGGAAAACAAAATGAACTAACTAATGTCACCCCTCATAGAGTTGTAATGAACCTGTGCCAGGACTTGCTGAATAAAGGGCACTCGTTATATACTGATAATTGGTATACAAGCGTACCCTTAGCCAGAGAACTCTTGAAATATGAAACACATTTGATTGGAACTTTAAGAAAAAACAGAAAGCATTTCCCTAAAGTAGTCGTTTCTACCAAGCTAAAAAAAGGCCAATTCATAGCGAGAGAAAGTGATGATGGCATAACCGTTTTAAGATGGAAAGACAAACGAGAGGTTTTAGTACTTTCCACGAAACATTCAATACGTTTTATTCCCGTTACCAAACATAATAAAACCACAATGAAACCAGCTATTGTTTTAGATTATAACAAGGCAAAAGGAGCAGTGGATTTAGCTGATCAGATGGCAGCTTACCAGACACCATTGATAAAATCTTTAAAATGGTACAAAAAAATTGCATTTGATCTGATTTTAAACGTCGCCTTGGTGAATGCTTTAGTTTTATACAGATCCGTCACACATAAAAATATACCTATTGTAGAATTTAGAAAAGAAATACTCAAAAGTTTTTTAGCAAAATCTTCAACAACCTAAACAACTTCAGGACGGAATATGAGAAAAAAACATGTGCTCCAGAAAAAAGAAGGTCCTTCTCTCAAGGTGCGTCGGATGTGCACAGTTTGTTACAAAAATAATGTGACCACTTTTGGGCGAGCACTTGCCAGAAACAAAACTAAAAAAGTGCCTACTTTCTGTGACACTTGCGAAGATAAACCTTTTCTATGTGTTGAATGTTTTGCCAACGTTCATATTAAAATTTAATTTTTAAATACTTAATGTTGTTAGTCAAGATTTATTTTTGGATAGGTATTCAAGTTGATTGTTTGTAGACTCTAAAATTGTTAAAAATATCGTTATTACTTTGAACACATTTTTTCTTTTGTTTGTGTATAATTTTTATCCAATAAACTTTTTTTTGACGACGCAAATTTTTACTCTTTGGTAATTGTTGTTTTTTTTCTATGTTCTTTCAATTTTTCATAAACCAACGTAATTTCGTTTAACTGGAGGGCCACGCGGGTCAATGAGTATAGGATTTAGTTTGATAGCGCTGCCCTACGGCCTGTAAGAGTTGATTGAAAACACTCATAAAACGTGGTCAGCTATGACCGACGCGGCCCAAACGAAAAGTCTAGATGTCGACCAGCACTGACCGACGTGGCTTGAATGGTAAGACGCGTTTTTTTTCCTGGCAGCCAACGTGTTAAGATGTTTTCCACCATAGGGTCGTAACAAATTGTCATTAAGTTGAAAAGCTTCATCGCCCACTAAAACGTATGGCATTCTGTTGTTTAGAGAAGAATACTTAGGAGTTGGATTAGGTACTTGTAATCTTTCCTCACTCAATAGCTTATAAAACCTTGTACGCTGCAAAATAGCCGAGTCACAATCTTTTCCATAAGCTCCTATATCGACGAACACAAATTTATAGTTAGAATCGGTCACTGTTAGAAGCACTATGGAATAATAGCCTTTATAATTATAATTCATAGACCCGGCAGAGGGAAAATTCTCAACTCTTATGTGTTTTCCATCCACGGCACCTAAGCAGTATGGGAAGTTTGCTCTAGCTTGAAATTCACTCGCCACTGATTTCCAGTTATCTCTATTCGGTGGTGCAAGAAATTCACTGCTTAATTCATCCTATATTGTACGGCATACTAAAGTGATAATTTCACTTATTGTTTTAATACCCAAATGGTAGCTATAAAACATATCGGTGAAAGTATTTCCACTGCCTAAGTACTCGTACCTGTAACAAATACATACTTCTACTGCTTTTTTGTTTCAGTTAATACTCTCACCCATAAATGGAATAACACGAGAGACTATTTCATCAAATCTCTGAAAATGAAATCTGGGCAATCTCAGAAAAAGCAATATATTTACCATAAACACTTGCTATTTTTATTAAAAATTATCAAAGAGGATTCGACAACCTCTAAAATAGTAAAATCCTCTCAAGATAGTGACAACGAATCCAGACCAGGTACATCATCGTCACTAAATCCGTCCCATGATAGTGACAACGAAACCAGGCCGGGTATATCAGCGACCCCCGAACCAATTTCTACGCCAGGGTCTTCTCAAGATGATTCATCTGCAAAAAAAGATTAAATCCAGTCGATGTGGAGATATTGAAGGCAATTCAAAGTCAAGGGCCACGACAGGATGAATTAAAAGATGATGATAAAGCATCTTTGATGTCTATTTTGCCAACTATTAAACGCATAAGCGAAGATGATAGACTAGAGTTCAGAATCGACGTGATGCAGCTGCTTCGCAAATATACGAATCGCATCCGAACATCTTCGCTCAGCTCTGCATCATCATCGCCACTGCCTCCGCTATATGCATCTGTCAACTCTCCAACTAATGAAGTTACCCCGTCACCACCCCATCTACCACAAACAGAACATCAGATGATAGCACCATCGATCTACTATCCCTCTGCACCATCAACGTCACCACCTCCACCGCATGTTACGTTGCCGTCGCCGACTTCTCTGCCACAAATGGAAAATCAGATGACAGCATCTCCAATCTCTCCTGCGGAATCAGTGCCGCTTCTGACAATAACTGAGTTGTTGCAACAAGACTTTGAAAACTTTTAATTTTTATTATTAAACGGTTTAGCATTGTAACCTGACTATTATTTGAAATATTTTTTGTAATATAAATGCCTACCTCGTATTCCTGGATTGAAGAGATATAAGTGTAAACAGAAAAAAGTATAAATTTCAGTATGAATTTGGCTGTATCAATCAGTCACATTATTATCTAGAATATATGTATGCAAGTGTTTATTATTAGCTACGAAACTAAAAGAAGGGACAACCCTGCAGCAGTAGGTATTTAAGTCTCCTACGGGGCGAGAGTTGACCTATTGTTCTGGTTTTACTATGCTCAATAACTCAATAAACACACTGTATAAATACTGTACATGTACACACTTACCTTAATGTTACAGCAAGCATTTCATTGGGTGGTACACACAGCCTTAATTTTGTATCTTGTTTCTTAATCCACGCGCTTAAGCGGTATAGCAAAAATTCATAAGTACTTGTAGACATCCGATAGTAGTTAAAAAAAATTCTTTCGTCCTGTCTCAATTGATTGTGGTTTACGTAAAATGACCCTGTACCTTTCAATTATAAGGGGATGAACCCAGAATTCTTTTTGTCTTCTACACCTTCGCACGTAGAGTAATAAAGCAAGCAACTGCCGACGTTCCAAGAAACTCATCGTTCAGAGTAATTTCGCGTACGTGGCGTGTAGTTTCAAACTGAGGCGTATCATCCGAGTAAAGACGGACAAGTGCACAAGCCAATCATCCGTTTTTTTCATGCCTCTTCGGACCGTAAAAAATCGGATGTTCGGACAGTAAAATTCCTTGTAGTGCACAATCGCCCTTACTATCCAGGTGACCCGATCCTTTAGGTTCATAACGTCAACTTCCCAAAACGTTCACCCTCCCAAAACGTCCACTTCCCAAAATGGTAATTCCCTAAATGTCTATTTCCCATTTCGTCCACTTTCCCAAAATGACCAAAAATCTATAATTCCCAAAAAGTCCACTTCCCATAACGTCAACTCTCAAAACGTCCACTTTCTAAATAGGTTTTTTTTATCAAAATGCGGGTTCCAGTCCTGTGACAAGACAAATATTTCTATGCGTGAATATCTAGATATATTTTGTGTATTAATAATATTAATTATTATAATTCAATGACAATAAGTGATGATGAAAACAAACAGTGGATGGCCATATCTTCCCATAAAATAAGTGTATATAAAGATAATCATAGAACAACAAATCAAGTAGAAGGGTGGCATCGACGTCTTCGAGCCCGAATACCACAAAGACCCATTTTTTTATTTATTTTTGTATAAAATTAAGAAAGACATTAAATCATCAGGCCAACAGACTAACACGTTGCCTTTTCGAGACAGTTAATAAGACTAGACGAAATGCGGACATTTTATTTGATGAAAAATACAGCACGTTACTGAAAAAACTACACAAAAAAGTAATGACTCCGAAAATTAAAAAAAAAAAAATATTTACATGCGACTTCTAATCAAGTGTAAGCAAAACAAAACATAAATATTTCTGAGTGAGACCCAAGTTCTAATTGTGATTTTAAGCTTGTGGTGGTCCTGTTTCAGTTTAACTAATAATAATATACACTTTATTTTCAGAAGTGATTAATGTGTTCAGTGTAAAAGTAATGTTAAATTACTAGATTAAAATATTAGATTATTATTTCCTCGCACATTATGCATATGCATAGTTTCATGAGCGTATACCTATCAAAGATTCGTATTTTAATGTTAAAAAGCAAATAAAACTTTTTAATCTCCATTACGCATTTTTATTTACTCATTGTAGTCCTGTTTAGAAAAAGATGATAAAGCGATTCTTTTATTTTTTTTTAAATATAGGGCAAGTAAAAATTTTGTGAAGTAGACGTTTTGGGAGTTGTCGTTTTGACAAACAGACTATTTGGGAACTGGTCGTTTTGGGAAGTGGACGAAATAGGAAATGGACATTTAGGGAATTACCATTTTGGGAAGTGGACGTATTGGGAGGGTGAACGTTTTGGGAAGTTGACGTTATGAACCTAAAGGGACCCGATAAGGATCGAGCGTGGCATGTTTCAGGGCGACAGTTTGAGTCCACTGTGGTTTTGCCTGGCCCTCAACCCTCTCAGTACACTGCTGGAGGGTTCGGGGCAAGGTTACCAGTTGAGAAGAGTTGGTCAGGTCATATCGCACCTCCTCTACATGGATGACTTGAAACTACTTGCTCCTAACAACTTGCAACTGATAAAGCTACTGAAGGTAACAGAAACTTTCAGTAGCGCCATCAGGATGGAAATTGGTGTAAAAATTTAGGAATAAAGCAACACGTTGTAACGAGTTTTTTTACCTCATCACATGCTTTATGGTTTTAGTCGATTTCCGAACGACAATAATCTAGTTTTGATGTAAGCTGTCAGCTGTCACTTTTGACATAAGCACTCTACAATCTTGATTTAGAAATGGCCGGTCGATAATTTTGAATCGCTCGCCAATATTTCCTCTAATCCGTATTTATCTCGGATATTTGGCCTATATGAAAAGGCAATGATTTTTAAACGGACCTAGAACGATTTTGTAAGAAGGATTGACCTTAAGTTTCGGTAAGTTTGAGTTCTTCAGGACATTGTAATGTCTGCGTCTCTTGATAAAATCTTAATAGACGAAATTGTTAATTTTCAGATTTTGATGGTTTTCGCTCGCATGCATTTGATGAGATTGGCTGCGTATGCGCATCATATTAATTTAATTGAAGAAAACGGTAAGTTTTAGCCCAAACGCACGCTTACACGTGTCTGCATTTTAAATGACTTTTCCTAACCTTTAAATATTTTGTTACAGCCCCCTGTTGGCGATTTTTTCTCCAGTTTTTTTTCTTCAAATTAGTTTTATTGTATTTCATTTTTGGATTTCAAATATCCGAAAATATTTTTTTTTTTTAACACTACGGCAATCCTGCATTCATCATCGCTTCTATGGTTTCGTATTAATTATTTTTAAGCCAGCAATATGGTAGGATTTTTTATTCCAATTACATATTAATTCATTTAGTGCAAGATGCAGTAATATCACATTCCTAATTAATGTATTAATTTATTATAGCCATTAATTTAGGTTAACTTAAACCATTATATATATTTTAGATTGAGGGTTAAAATTTTGAAAGCTACGGGCCCTTTTATTGTATTCTGTACTGTGTGAATCTCCCTGGCGCCCGATTTTAGTATCTTTTAATTTAATTTTTATTTTGGGAGTACACATCATTTACTTTATTGCTTTTAAAACACACATTTCCGGTTACAACGTAAAAGAGATAAAGATTTTTTTAACAGAGCTGATATAAGCCGAGCAAGTGCGGGTAAGCAAGAATTTAAAACAAGAAATAAACAGAAAATGCAAAAACGATATCTAATGGACTTTATGTAGTACCACCTAGACTCTAAGATAGAAACACATGTGGGTGTATCAAAAACTCGAACATTTCTTTCAAAGCAATAGTTCTAAAAAAACTAGGAGTGATTCAAACTTCAGATATGGATGATTTTATTAAAAATATTACATGTGCACTCCAGTACAATGGTTGGAGTGGAGGTTAAAAAATCACCAATACACCAAAATGACCAAGGGGAAAGCAGAGGTGAAAACTGTAAAAAGATGAGTGGGACTGTCACCGAACTGACTGAAACAATTATCAAAGATTTGCTAACATTTAAAATTCACTACTTTAATAAGAATTACCAGTACAAGGCTTACAGAAAATATATTGAAAATCTGGATAATGATGCAGTTGCTATATAGTATGCAACTTTTCCGAAAATTATACTTGTAAACTATCTGAAGAAATACAAGCTGTGCATTTTCAAACAAATCAAATAACTTTACATACATCCCTATTATACCAAAAAAATAAAAGGCCGAGGCCTATCTGCTCTATTTCACCAGTTAATGAGCATGGTCCAGGTGCTATATCGGCTCATCTGGACCCCATTCTTAGAGATATTATAACCAATACACCGTATGTTAAAAAAAATCACATATTTAGTGACGGGCCGACAACGCAGTATCGCCAAAAAACAATTTTTATTTATTTACAAGAAGACTTTCCGACTACGGGTTTGAAGTAGGGATATGGAATTACTTTGAAGCCTCACATGGGAAAGGTGCTGCTGACGGTGTTGGTGGAGCCATTAAAAGAAAACTTGATTACTACGTAGCTCACGGGCATGATATTACCAGTGCTGAAGATGCATTTACTTATTTGCAAGAAAATATTAAAGTTAAACTGTACATGATAACTGCGAAAGATGTTCAAGATATGTGCGAAATGATTCCTCAAAATGTGATACCTGTTAAGGGGACAATGAAGCTACACCAAATAATTTATACTCTTCAAGACAAACAAAAGATTTGTTATAGGACATTGAGTTGCATATTATGTGAAGAAAAAGGGAGTTGCAAATGCGAAGGCGATACTGGATGTCACAAACTGTTACCATCGTTAAATCCAATCCATCAAATAAATATACCAGATGAATCGACAAACAATATTAATAATGAACAAGAGAATATACAATATACGGACATCACTAAAAACCCGACAGACAGCTATGAAAAGGTATATATACTGTCTCCAGTAAAGTTGACGCCTGAAAACCGCGTCTTCCTGTGTTCGAAAATGTTACCTTCCGCATTAAAGCCTATTGACACCAAATTTAATATTTTTACCAGCCACAAAATACCTAAGAAAACATCTCAGAAGCTTAACAAAAGCAGTGGACTAAAAAACAAGACATTCAAATGTGCAAAGACATCAACATAATCTACATACAGCAGTGATTCTACGTCTACAGAAACTAATTTCAGTGTTTATGATGATTCTGACCTATCACTGGATTTAGACAGTGATAATTCCTGTTTCGATCAAGATTTGGAAAGAACTCAAATTATCACTAAGGCACACGTAGATAACAACACAGATACTACAAATATATGTGAATACAAAGAGAATCAAATGGAAGAAAATGTTAATGTAGAAAACAATATTAAGTTGGAATTAACAACAAAACTTGAAAGCAAAAATACATGATCAAAGATTGAGAATATATGAAGAAAAAGAAAACTATTAAAGTAGTCTGTTGTCAACATTATCTGAACCACCCTAAAAACGCACAAATTTGGACCCTCTTTCTGAAACAAAAAGGTTTATTCAATTTATATGAGCTTATCAGACAAGTGCTCGCCAACATTGTCGGAGCCACCGGCATTGTATATTATTTTGTTAAGCTATTTTAATCATTATCTCGTTGAAATTGAAGTTGAAAAGCTTTTAAGAGCGTTTACGCGGTACGGCTTTTCATACAATCTTTCAAATCCTTATTCGTCAAAATGAATGAACCGATTTTAACGAAACTTGGTATGCATAGTAAGAAAACATTTTTGAAAAAGAGTTCAGGGGGAAGGATATAGTGATTTTTCACTTTCTATAGAAAACTTAAAATCGTTCTCTCTCTCCCTCTGAAATCTTTTTCAAAAATATTTTCTTATAACTATTTAGACCTGGATATCTAGCGTATGCATACCAAGTTTCGTTAAAATCGGTTCATTCATTTTGAAGAATAAGGATTTGAAAGATTGTATGAAAAGCCGTACCGCGTAAACGCTCTTAAGGCTGCAGTCTTGCAAAATTCACTCGCGGCGAATAATTTGCGCAACTTTAAATTCTTTTTCTTTACAAAGTAATGAAATAACATGAAATATTTTTATTGCCCATAAATAACCATAATATAAGTAATAGGTAGTTATTTTTTTTAAGTTCTTCTAGGTGGATTATGTTAGGTAAATCAAGTGTTAAATACAGCTCTCTCGCGCCCAACATCATTTCGAGTTCTGTTTGGGCGCTCAGTCTATGGCAATGAAGAATTAATTTACAAATCTGTTCAGCGCATAATTAGCTCAATATTCTCGTCTTCAAAATGCGCTGATTAGTTTTTTCTAGTTATGTTTCATTTTCTTAATTCAGAGGTCACACTTTCATCAAAATTCTCTGTTTTCATCTCTTAATAAACGGTTTGTTTCATTATAACTATGCATTGTATGTATGTAATAATTTGATTATTTTAATGCCAAGAGTTCATTAAGCAAATACTTAAAAAAAAATAGCACCTAAATCACATTACCCTAACAATAATAATAATCTCAAAAGACCTCCAAAAAACGAGTTCATAAACAAGAATTGAGAGAGAAATTCCTTAGTGGCCGCTGCACGGGCGGAGCGTTCGGACGTGTGGTCCACGACAAATTTTAATTGTTCCCTCTCGCTCTAACATTGCTCCTGCTCTAACGTTGGTTACGCACTGTTATGTATCTAAAGTTGCTCTACTTTATTATTTTTTGTATATAATTTTTCGGGTGTTGTAAATATTTGTGTTTTAGTAATAGTATTGTAAATATTTGATTTCAATATGGATCGTAAACGTAAAAAAAAATATGCATGCACGAAAAAAAAAAATTGGGCTCAAACGTAGAAGTGATGAAGAGAAATAGAATCCAAAGGTAAGTAGAACTGTTTACAGTATTCATGTTTAGGGCCTAACTAAAAGGTCAAATTCAATTAGCTAGCGAGACTCCACAGACTTGATGGGTGTACGATTTTATCAACTCACACTTCAAGTAACAATACTACCAGCGGTCCCAAACAAATCATCAAATCTTTACTGTTTTTATAAAATTGTTATAATATTGTATACAGGGTCGAATTAAATTAGATAGCGAAAGTCCGCAGAAGTGATGGGTATCAATATATAAGTATGACAAAACAAAAATTAATTAATATGATGTTCATGCATGCTGTCAGAAGGTATAAAAGAGTGTGGTTGGGGAGGGCGTGAGTGCTTGTGTGGGCATGAGTGTGTGGATGGATGTGTTTGTGGGTTGGTCGGTGTATTTAGTGTCTATGTACATACATAAATAATAAATACACACTACTACTAGCGACCAAAATCGGATCGGCTAATCGGCTAATTTGACCAAAGTCGGATATCTTTTAACCGTGGAATAAAATTAATTAATAATATGACTAATTTATTTTCACAGGTCTGCTGCTGGCTCTCGTCAACCATTTTCAGATGTTAGCAACCTGTCAGAAGCGCTAAATATTAATCCTACCTCTTCTACTATTGGAGTACCAGTGATGATTGAAAATATTGACGGAACTGAAAATGTAACAAACTCAAATAAGAAAATGAACCGGAAGCGAACATTTGAGGAGGCTTTTCCTTTTCGCCGAATTTTCGGAAGGAAACGTCAACAACCTGTAATTGTTAGCGACGACCAACAGCTGCAAATTGATAATGAAACAGAAATGACCAATGATGAGGAACTGTTTTGCCTAGAAGGGCGCAGAATCGTATCGATCAAAAATTTTTTAGAAATTTTGGGGAAGATTGCTGATCATAACGAAAAATCTTTTGGATGCAGGTATACAAATTTGAAATGTATCGGTGAACGACGTAAAGGTTTTATATCAAAACTGCATTTCAAGTGCGAACTCTGTAATTCCGAATTTGACATAAGCACTGAAGATCCGTCTAACACTTGTGATGTGAACCACGGTATAGTTGCAGGTATTATTAGTATTGGCTGTGGGTTGGGAAATTTAAATGAATTGGCAGGTAATGCTGATATACCTGGCATGTCAAAAAATTTATATGCTCAGACAAGCAAAAAAGTTTACGAATGGTTCCATAAGACGGCAGTAGAAGAAATGGCCAAGGCAGGCATCGAAGAGGCAGAACATGCGACAGAAATTGGCAGTGTCGATTGTGATGGTACACCAATGATTGATGTAATAGCTGACGGGTGTTGGTCCAAAAGATCTTTCCGTAATAACTATTCAGCATCATCAGGTGCAGCAGCAATAATCGGTGCATACAGTGGTAAAATTTTATATCTTGGTGTAAAAAATAAATACTGCATAGTATGTGCAAAAGCTGAAAATAAAAAAAATAAACCTGCAAATCATATTTGCTACAAGAACTATTCTGGTAGTTCTTCCAGTATGGAGTCAACGTCGCTTGTTGAAGGATTTGGTAACTCTCTTGAATCTCATGGTTTAATATATGCTAGACTAATATCAGATGGTGATTCAAGTACTCATAAAAAAATATTAGAAAGCAATCCATATAAAAACTGCAAGGTTCAGAAGATCGAGTGCAGAAACCATCTGTTAAGAAATCTATGTAACAAACTGAGAGCACTTACTAAAGATACTCATATTCCTATTCAATTAAGGAAACTTTTAACTGACTTCAAAATCATGAAGTTACGCAGATACACAGTGCGGGCTATAAAGTTGAGGAAACACGAAGACATTTCTGACAGTCAAAAAATGGTAAAACTTCGTACAGATATTTTGAATGCATTACACCATTCTTTTGGTAGTCACTCTGATTGCGATGACGCTATATGCCCAGCAACTGATAAAACTGACCGAAATACGGCACTTGATGTAGCTAACACAGTTTTGTGGAGGAAAATGAGTCAAATTGTCTTGTTTTTGGCTGCAAACGCTAAAAGTCTAATTTTTGACGTCGATAGCAATCCTGCTGAGACATTCAATTCAGTGATTGCCAAATATGTGGGGGGGAAAAGAATTAATTACACACTTAAGAATTCATACCAGGAAAGGTGTTCCGCTTCAGTTATTTCCTTTAACACCAAGCGACCAATAAACGCTATCCATAAATGCATATTTGGTAAACCTACTGGCAAATACACAAATGTATATGAGGTACAAAAAGCGAAAAGAAAAGTTTACAAAAGATTATTTAGAAAAAAAATCCGTAGAAATAGGAACGATCCAGATTATGGACAGAAAGCTCAAAGACCAGATATGACCGATGAAGATTTTCAGATAACAAAAAATGAATTTCTTAAACAAACGGAGCTTTCTGACCAGCAAAGAGACGAACTACAGAAACAGACGATAGACCAAAGTTCCAGTCAAGAATGGTTAGAAAACAGAAAAAATAGATTAACCGCGTCTATGTTTGGAAAAATATGTAAACGTAAAGAAAACGTTAGCTGAGCTCCTTTAGTGAAAGCTATTGTGAAACCACAAAAGTTGTCAAATGTCCCATCGATCACATATGGTAGAGATTATGAACAAATAGCATTAACCCAATTATCTCTGCAGGAAAACGTCACAATTACCCGCTGCGGTCTTTATATTCATAAAACACTCCAATATTTAGGAGCAAGTCCCGATGGTATTTATAAAGACAAAGATGGAAAAACAGGACTGGTAGAAGTAAAATGCCCATTTTCTGCAAAAAATATGCAAGCTGAAGAAGCTATAAAAGCAAAAAAAATAAAATTGTGGAAATGTAACACTAAGAAAAATACGTTTGTGATTGACAAAAACCACGATTATTATTTTCAAATTCAGGGCCAATTAAACATTACGGAGATGGATATGTGCTTATTTGCCGTATGGACTGGAGAGGAGTACTCAATGAAAGTCGATTATATAAAAAGAGACCCTACGTTCTGGCACGAAAAAATGGTAGGCCCATTGTCTAAATTTTATTTGCATTGTCTGCTTCCTGAGTTAATTGATTCCCGCCTTGAACGCTCGATGCCAATAAAAGACCCGCCATATATCATTCAAGCTATTGAGAAAAAAGTAAAAAAAAATAAGAACGCGTCCACGTCTTCTACCGCAGACGCTGTCGTTCAGGATAATTAATTCCTGAAAGAAAAGAAAGAAAGAAAAAGTATTTGTTGTGACTCGTACAGGAAGATCTAAACAAAACAAAGTCAAAAATAAAAAACCGGCCAAGTGCTAGTCGGACTCGCGCACGAAGGGTTCCGTACCATTAACTACAAAAATCACGTCTGTTGTATGGGAATAAAATAAATATTTATTTTATTTTGTTTTTAGTATTTTGTTGTTATAGCGGCAACAGAAATACATAATTTGTGAAAATTTCAACTGTCTAGCTATCGCGGTTCTTGAGATACAGGCTGGTGATAGACAGACGGACAAACAGCGAAGTCTTAGTAATCGGATACCGTATTTGCCCTTTGGGCACGGAACCCTAAAAAGTAACAAAGAAAAAGAGTAATCGGTGCACAGAGTTACGTATAATTTGAAAAATAAGAAACAACAATTTTGTGTTTAATAACTTTTTATTTATTCAGCCATTTTTTTGTCCCACTGCAGGGCAAAGGCCTCCCTTCCCTCCTTCCACTTATCGCCAATCCTTGTGAAAAGGGTCGAGCTCGTCCCGCCATCTCATTCTGGGCCTGCCGCGTTGTCGTTTGCTGCTGTTTGGGACCCATTGTGTGGTTATTTTAGCCCATAGCCCCTCCGGCATGCGACAGATGTGACCAGCCTTCCATTTTAGCTTGGCAGCCGTGTGACCTACATGGGCATTTTGAGTTTTAGAACGCAGTATCGAGTTCCTTATACGATCAGAAAGTTTAACTCCAAGGATACTGCGCTCCATTGCTCGCTGACAGACCCCGAGTGCGGACTTTTGACGATTGGTTAGTGGCCATGTCTGCGCTCCATAGGTGAGGGTAGGAAGAATGCACATGTCCATGAGTTTTCTCTTTAGTGAGAGAGGGAGAGTTCCTTTCAGTATTTGCTTCATCGACCAATAGCTCTTCCAGGCGTTCTCGGTGCGTCGAGCAACTTCTTTATCGTATCTTGCCTGGAAGGAGACTATTTGGCCGAGGTATATAAACTCATGGACATATTCAATACCCGCACCCCCAATTCCTATGTTACCTTGGTCTTCGTCATATTCATCGCGAGTCCAACCTCGAGGCTGGCACTGCTCAGTTGGTCGAGCATTAGGCCTAACTCGGCTGCCGTGGAGGAGAAAAGAACAATATCGTCGGCGAAGCGGTGATTAGTTAATCTTCTATCGCCCACGACGATGCCCTTGTCCCTCCAATTGCTTTTTAGTTTTCTAAAGACTTCTTCAAGCGTGGCTGTAAAGAGCTTTGGAGCAAGCGGGTCGCCCTGTTTAACCCCTTTATGGATAGTGAATGATGGTCTTGTGGTTTTTATTTTTAAAGGCTGCTGTGCTATTTTGGTATACCTATTTTTTGTAGTAGGTTAATTTATGTAGGTTCGATATCTTGGTTTTGAAGAGATTTAAATATGGCGTTGTGCGATAAACTGACAAATGCTTTAGAGTAGTCGACAAATGCGAGGTATAAAGGTAAGTTGAATTCTAAATGTTTTTCTATAACTTGATTAAGGGACTGTAAATGGTCAGTAGTGGATAGGCCATGGCGGAACCCGGCTTGTTCGGGAGTTTGATGTTGATTGAATTGGCCAGAAATGCAATTTTCAAGAATTTTTATGAATATTTTGTAAAGGTGTGAGATGTGGCTGATGGAGCGGTAATTGCCGATGTCGGTCTTATCACCTTTTAATGAAGGATGATAACATTTGAGTGGCAGAAACTACTCGGAAAATCACCTTTTTGTAATATTGAATTAAATAAGTTCCTTATGTATGGCAACAAGATAGGCTCCGCGGCTCGAAGTGATTCGGTTGTAATACCATCTTCGCCGGGACTTTTATTGTACTTCATGCCTCTGAGAGCCCGGTGTACTTCATAGCCAGATATTACCGGGACCTCCTCAGGACATCAGTAAACTTCGGTTGTTTTTTGGGATGTTTGGTCGTTGGAATATAGAGATTTATGCAACTCGGTACTTATCCCAAGAATTTTTGCCCTATCTCCTTGTTTAACACCATTTACCATACCACGCATAGCTGATCTTAGGGATCGGTTGTTTGTCAATGCGGTAGCCAGCAGATTGGTACGTTACATTCTGTCGCTCTTCTATAAGACGTGTTGTGCTGTCAGTAAGTTTTGTTTTCTTTTTCTTGAGGCACACAATTTTTTGACTGGCGATTTTAATAGCTTCCTTTATGTTTTTATACTGTACATGTACGTCCTCTGAATCTGTGTCTAATAAACTGAAAGTGTTTTTAATATTTATGTCAAACTGTTCTTTATTTGCAATTAGTGTACATCTATCTGAACTTTTGATTGTTTTTTGTTGCGATGTAATTTCAAATCAAAATTTGCTGTCCGGTGATCGGAGCTGATAACTACTTCATAAAAAATTATAATAAACTTACTTTACACAAAAATATGGCGTATTCTTTTAACACTCATTGGCTGGCCCCACTATCATTTTTTATGTCTACTACGATACTACGGAACACACAAAAACACTACATCCAGACCCAAAGTACCATTAAAATTTAAATAAATATTGAATAATACTTAGTAGAGCAACTTTCCGACCGTGTCAAATTTTGTTTTAAATTTTACGCTAGGTAGGATGAATGCGGGGACTGCGGGGAGCCCGGGTGCAGACGCTCGGCGCGTGGACTCGCTGCACGCGATTCTTATATTGTGCACTAGAAGACTAAGCCCTTAAGTCACACTACATAATTACAACCCAATCTTTAATTTCGCGTAGTCCCAAAAAGTTCTTGTGGCTTAGCGGTTTGATGGTGGATTGACGACGAACAACCTGTGGGTTCGGAAACACAGTCCCCACATCAGTTTCTTTTTTAATTTGTTTTCATTTCTACAATATTGCTTGCATTATTAAAGAACGACCAATATGATTTACGCCTAATAACTTATCTTGTAAACAGGTGGGTAAATTAAAAAACTTTCAAGTTCACAGGATTTATGTTTACCAAGAATGGTTGGATACGAAGTAAAACATAAAATTTTAGATTTTGAGATATTAGCACCATTGACATTTATAGGTCAAGTTTCAGTATGTCACGAAAAGGCGTAACTAAAACTGCAATGGAATTGCACTTATAAACCGTTGCGAAGAGCCCTATCTACTTTTCTTTCTAATTCAAAAAATCACGAAGGGACATATCGCTAGTTACGCCTGTTCATACATTATTATGTTTTTTCACGAAAAGGCGTAACAAAATTTGGCGCGAGTGAAATCAAGACCTGTCGAAACTCGTTTCTGTCATTCGTCGCCGTGTAAATACTAAGCAGCAGTGTTTGTTTACGGGAGCCTAAAATATATGATCAAACGAACTTCTTAAGTGAAGTTCGATCGATATAATATGAGTGGTTTCATTTGAAGATATAAATAAACAGGTAGTCCTTTGACCTACAAGGCAACACTCGCACGCTTTTAAAGTTATTTATAATTAGATTAAGAACTCGATTTATTTTTAAACAAAATAATCGATTTAAGTATCGATTCGTCTACACCTCACTATACAGTGTCAGTGGCCTCATTCTTTTAGAGTTGCGACTTGAGTTCAAGTCCACTCTAGGGCATGCAAACCGGATACCCGGATAACCGAAAAAACCGGATAACCGACTAATTTGAAACTCCGGTTTTTTTGGATACCAAAACCGGATTTTTCGGTTATTTCGGTTTTACTCCTTTTTGATTTAATAATACAAAAAAGCATTAAATTTTATCACTGACAAACGTGGACAGGACGGCGAGGCGGCGTTAGTTCCTATTTGCCACGTTAATTTTTATACTTGTCGCACTACTATTGGCATAGTAATAAAATAAAATAAAATTTTATTTTTCGATTAGTCTGTGGCTAGTGAGTGAGTGTGCATAGTGAGTAGTGACACGAGTGCACGTGTTGAGTTAAACGGTGGTTTCATTGCAGATATTATTTTTATCAATGTAAGTTTAATCACAATCTTTGTCATATATTATGCATTGCTAATATTTCATGAAGTGATAACCAAATACTGATAATTGTTGTGTCAGCAGAGATAGTTGGCATGTTTAATAGCTTTCATTAATTAGGTTATGCCAGCCGGCACGTTTTTATTTTTGTAAATATGTAATGTGCCTATAAACAAGAGCCTATTTTTGTTTTTAGTAGTTTGAACTGATCAATAAGCACATTGCTACTTTCAAACTTTTTTTTGTTTAGTAGTAGTTAGTAAGTTTATTCAAGTGGTTAATATGGCACAAATGTGTAGTAATATTTACAGCAAGAAACATCATGAAGAGGGCTGGCGATGTAGATGATGCCGATATAGCGAAGACAAAATACGTGGAAAATAAAAAAATCTGCTGGTGATAAATCATCAGTATGGTTTTATTTTTTACGTGCCACAGACGGAAGCACTGCAAAATGCAAAGAATGCAATAGAATATTAAAAGCGGCAGACAGTTCTACATCAAGCTTACGAAACCACTTGCGCAGTAAACACTCAATAGACTTATAAGAAAATACCAAACCTACAGCAGAACCAACACCAAGCACAAGTGCAGTAGATTCGACCCATATGTTTTCAAAGATAGTCAAGATACACAAATGGACCCTTCAAACCAAAAAAAACAGAAAACTACAAATTAAAAAAAAAAATACATTCTGTTGAATATGTCGTATCAAAAATGGCTGCTTTGGATGGCCTGCCCTTCAAAACATTTTGTTCTTCTTCTTAGCTTAGAAAACTTTTTAACAAAAGTGGATACAAATTGCCAAGCTCACCAAATAGTATAAAAAATATGGTCATAAAAGCAAATAGTGAGTTAAGGAATTCAATTATAAAAGAATTAGAGGAATTGAAGTCAGATGGAGTGAGATTTGTCTTGAGTGGACGTTTTTTATTCATATCTATAAGATTAAGAATATTACTAAGCAATATTTTTATAATTATTATGATCTCATTATACGTCTTGTTGATTTTGCCTGTTAGTATTTTATGACCGTTAAATTGTTAATTGTAATATTCTGTGATTTTAGATCTTTGTATACCTACCAAATGTTCCTATTTTTATTATTATATTTATTATTTTCCTAGTAATAAGCTTTAATCTATATCAAAAAATATTTTAGTGTAAGTGGTAAACTGGTACATTATTTTAAAAATAAGTCAGATTAATGTAAAAAATACATATTTTGATTAGACTTCAACATTTTCACTTCTTTACACACATATTTCTCATTTCCTTAGTAAAAATTAAAAAAAAACCGAAAAAACCGATTTAACCGGTTTCACCGGTTTTGTAAACAAGAAAACCCGAAAAAGTCGGTTTTCTTAATCAACCCGGTTTTTGCATGCCCTAGTCCACTCGTGTTACAGTAAAAATTACTGGGTTTTGGGTGGGTTGGGTATTTATATCTTCAAATGAAACCACTCATATTATATCGATCGAACTTCACTTAAGAAGTTCGTTTGATCATATATAATATTTCGTGGTTTCATTTTCGATATAAATAAACAGGTAGATGTTCAGAGACTTTCATATTTTTACGTTTGTTTTATGCCTCTTGGGTAGGTGTATAACAATTCAAACACGAGAAACATAAATCATAAACTTCTTATATTAAATGATTCAGCAACCAATTAGGTACATTATACAATCACTTAATTCGTAAGTATTCCATCGATAAATTATTCTTAATACTTAATCATGGGTATAGTTGTGTAAACAAACGGATTTTGCAAAATTAGATTTTTCTATAATAGGCCGATTGTAAAACTTAGCAAAGGCCTGAGAGGACGCAGTCCAGCCGGCAGTTTTTCGGATGAGATCAAGGCTTAACCCAGCCGCGCGCGCCGTTGACGTGGCAGCATGGCGAGCGCTGTGCGCGCCGTAAACTGACACGTCAATGCCGCTCGCATACAACGTCTGTTTGATCCACCTGCTTATAGTCTGTGCTGTTGCGTTCTTGTAAGGACGCTTCACAGTGATTAAGAGGTGATCTGTGTCTGAAGGCCTTAATGCCTTCGTTGCAGACATATAGTCGACTAGCGTTGTGGCTGGACAAATAGAAGGGTTTTCTAGAAAATATGGTAAATACAAAACCGGCTGGTCCCGTCCTATTCCAGAGGTTTTAATAATATCCGTTATAACAATCTCGACACCGTTTGAATTAATTTTAATATTACTTAATTTAATTAAAGAAAAAGTTTGTACTCTGTGTGCAGTGCACAGACCCAGTAAAACAACAAGTTTTTTAGTTATTTTTTCTAAATTAAGCTGAGTATGTGGAACCCATTCCGAAATATAATTCAACACTATTTGAGGATCCCAAATAGTTGAGTATTTAGGTAAAGATGGTCTCAGTTTGAATATCCCTTTAAGAAGGCGTTTGACCCCCTCGTCTGAAGCTAAATTGTTTCCTATGAGCAAGGATAAGGCTGAACGATGGCTGTTTATCGTGCCATAAGACGCACCTTTATCATACTGTTCAGTTAAAAAAGTGACTATGTGAGGGATGGAACTCTCGAACACATTACAATTATGGTCCGTACAGTACTGCCACCACAACTTGTAACAAACGCTATATTGCTTTAGTGTCCCTTCTGCTAGTGAGGCGAGCATCAAGCGCAGGGCGGCTGGCGGCGTACCGCGGCGGGAGAACGCGAGCCTGAGAGCAGCGCTGCTCCCAGGGAAAGCGTCTGGTGGAGCGGGTGTTGTTGTCTGAAATGCGACAATAGTAGTTTTGGGTGCGGTTCTAAGACAACAATTTTTCCAATTAATAGATCTACTAACATAGGATACCATGCCTGTGCAGGCCAGATTGGGAAAACCAAGATGCCGGTAGCTTTATCCTGTATAATTTTTTGTATGCAGTTTATTATTAGGGAAAATGGTGGGAAAGCATAAAACAATTTTGGTTTCCAACTTATCGTAAATGCGTCGACGGCTATTGCATCTGGGTCTTTTTTCCAGGAAACATATTCGTGACACTTGGCATTGATGCGAGAAGCGAATAAGTCAATCTCTGGTTGACCTAATTGTTTAACAATATATTTAAATGCAGGCTGTGATAGCTCCCATTCGACGTCGGGGTTCACCCTGCGTGACTCTTCGTCAGCTTCGACATTGTCTTTTGTATTTATATACGAAGCGAATAACCACAGCTTTCGCATCTCGCACCATTGGCAAATGTTACGGGAAAGTGCGCTCAAGTGTGGGAATTGAATACCACCCATGCGGTTTATATAACTTATCGCGGTAGTGTTATCCACGCGAAGTAAAATAGCACAGCCAGTTTGGTCCCGAGCAAAACATTTAAGGGCAAAAAATACAGCTAATAGTTCCAAATAGTTAATATGAAAACTAATTTCACTTTCTTTCCAGGCACCATTGACTCGTACCCCGTTACAAAATGCTCCCCAGCCTGTGCGTGACGCATCAGTATAAATTTCCAGCGCATAGCTTTGTGGCTTCATTAGATTATTTACTTCGTAAATATTTTGACACCACCAGTTTAAATCGCTTAAGATGTTATGAGGAAGTTTAACTTTTGCGTCAAATGTACTGTGTTGTTGTAAAAACAAATATTTACATCTTTCTAATATCTTTGTATACAACCAACCGTAACGCACCGCTGGGCACGCTGCTACGAGTACTCCTATCAGTTGGGAGAAATTTCTAATTGAAATTGTGGGTAATTTTGAATACTTTTGTACTAAACAGGCTATCTTGTTTCGTTTGTCTAGAGGTAACGATAAAGTCATACAAGTGGTGTCATAAATGAATCCTAAAAATTTGCAAGATGGTTGAGGTTGCATATTGCTTTTTTTGTAATTTATTACAAAACCCAAACATTCTAATAATGATACCGTTTGTTTTACGTTACGAAGACATTCTTCGTAACTGCTCCCTAAACAAAGCAGATCGTCTAAATAAGACACCGATAGAAACCCGCGACTACGTAAGAAACTTACAACCTCTCTGACAATCTTAGTAAAGCACCTAGGAGCTATGGCAAGGCCATAGGGTAATGCGTTAAACTCGTAAGTTATTGTTTTGTTTGAGTTTTGCGCGATATAATGGAATCGAAGGTATTTACGAAATTGCTTAGCAACAGGGATAAGTAGATATGCTTCCTTCATATCTACGGTCGCCATGTACCAGTTCGGTTGTACTAACTTACAGGCAGTTCTACTATCCTCCATTTTAAAATGAGTTTTAGGTATAAATCGATTCAACGATTTTAAGTTTAGAATAAACCTTTTACCACCGTTAGACTTTGGAGCTAAGAATGCACTAGAAATAAACTGCTCTGGACTAGACTCAACCTGTGAAATAGCGCCTAAATCAGTTAAATTCTCGATAGCTAATGACATGTCACGCTGTTCCCCCAATGACCACGTAATTCGAGGGATATGGGTTTGAAATGGCTCACATATAAACGGAATAGGTATTCCGTTCATGATCCAATTAAGAATACTGGTATTATTAGTAATGTGGGTCCAACAATTATAGAAATGTTGTACCCTACCTGCATGTACCTGAGTTACTGGCGTGCAGGGGCACGTGACCGGTTCTGGTTCGCCTTGGTTAGCGACGTCGCTGTCGCCGTCGCCGCTGCTGATCGACGCGCTAACGTGGGGAATCTCCTCTGACCCCCTCGCCCCCCCCTGTTCGTTGGGTAGCGAGAAGGTCCGGCCCAGTTTCCCTGGAACTGATGGCGCGCAGACATTGTGTTTTGAGACTGAGCATTAGTATTAGATTTTACTGGCGGTGGACCCGTCTTCTTTATCTGTAAACCTTGTTTTTCAATAGTTTTAGACGCCTTTATTTTATCCGGTAAAGTGGAACCGAACAACGTCTCATCTCGCTCGCTGTCCTGTATGACATTGAGGAAAGGCTTTGCTAGCCCGGGTGTGATCATTTTTATCCGAGCCTGGGTCTCGGAATTATGTAAATCGCATAAAATGCGACAGCCATCACTGAGTGTTTTGATCGTTTCGATCTTGTTATCGCTGGTTATTAGTGACGTCATCGCCTTGCTAATAGCAGTAATACCTGCACCCAATTGTTGTTGAGATATCTCGACTTTTTTGTCGCGTAACCTTACCATTTCTGGTACCGCGGCTGAGATCTCAATGTTTAATTTTGGCGCTTGAAGTAATATACAGTTACTGGGTATGAGATACTGTTTTAATATTTTGTCTCTCATTTCTTTAGCCATTCCCTTTTTGAGTAATGGTAACCATAATTGGGTTAAGTTGCTATGTATTTCCTGGCCCCAGATTGGTCCGTCATCAGTTGCCTCGCCAAGAGCGGACAGGATCTCTGGATCCAATGGAGGTTCAGGAAGCTCCGCCGGTGGCGGCGGTGCCGGTGGTAACGACTTCAACTCATCCTGTTGAGTTGAAACGGACTCCAGCAAAATGTCAGGCGGGGGCCCAACGGGGTCAGGTATAACGACTGTGTCTTCAGGCACCAGATCAGGTTGCGGCTCAATTTCTATGGGTGGCTGTGATAAGTCCCACATCACCGTACCATCTCCTAAAGGAGAAACAATAATCAACGTAACTCAACTATACATTATGTGAGTATGAGGTTAAGGTAAAAGGTAACAGTTCAAAATTCGAATCTATTGCCATTTTATTTGTAACGCCTCGTTCACTATGGAATCTATGGCGGGTAGAAAATTTGCCGCGTTCAAAATTGAATCTATGGCAAATTACCAGTATCAAGACTGTCGCTTTGACCAGTACTTGTACGGTAGGTAGAAGTAGCAGTGATTAAAAGTAACTAACCTTGTTGGTTATCATCGTCCGAACATGAGAAAGAATCTTCTTGACGTCGGCGTTTGTGACGGTGTTTATCCCGTAATTTTTCCATCTTCTTCATATAATAATCAATACGTTCTTCATAGGACCTTTTAGGCATCGTGAATCCAACGAATTACGGTTTTTAAAATACGAATAACTAAAAAACAATCGAAGGTAGGAAGAGCGCGTGCACTCGTTGCCTCGCACGGAAAAAGAGTGAGGCCACTGACACTGTATAGTGAGGTGTAGACGAATCGATACTTAAATCGATTATTTTGTTTAAAAATAAATCGAGTTCTTAATCTAATTATAAATAACTTTAAAAGCGTGCGAGTGTTGCCTTGTAGGTCAAAGGACTACCTGTTTATTTATATCGAAAATGAAACCACGAAATATTATAATTAATTTATCGTGTTAAAAGTGAATTTGTGCGCAGTTAAAAAGTTAATAGCCAGTGTTTTTTGTACAAGTCACAAGGTAAAGTAATTTGTTTGATATATTATGCTGCATTTACATAAAACAAAAAATTTTAGGTTACAATTTTGACGAAAGTTAACTTTTTTGTTTCTAGATTATTTTATTGACTAGATTATTTATAAAAAATAGTTGTAGTGATAGCATGATTACTTGAAAGTTGTGTTTACTCGGTTTATATGAATAAATAACATATTTTGTAACAATAAATTATTGTTATTTTAACAGTCTTTTCTGCTTTTCGAAATTCGTAAACAATGGACGTATTGATGAAATGGAAGGATGGAACTCAAAATGTTGTCAATACACGAGAATTATTGGCTGTTCGAAAAGGTCAAAAGATTACGGTTGGTACAAAGGTAAAAATGTTATATGAACGAAAATGGTGGTATGGTACAGTAACTGTTATAGAAGCATCAGAATCCTCTTCATCTGAAGATGAACCACTTTCATTTCATGCCTCTGAAAACCGCATGGAAGATGTAAAAAATTGCTGTGAGTACGTTAATTGTCATAATCCTATTTTGAGCACCTGTACCAAATGTGCTTCTTTCTTGTGCACTGAACATTATGAACATGAATCTCCCTGTTCTAATCATTTGGCTAGTAAGACATCTTTACCAGAAAATGAGCACAACCGCTATGAAACAGCTTTGAATGGTGTGGAATATAATCCTTTTGACACATACATTGATGAGATGTATATAGCTACAAGGCATGAACACCAGAAATACTGTCAGTTTTCAATTTGCTCAGAGGAGGTGTTTAGTGCCTGCCATCGCTGTTCATGCCTACTTTGCTATGACCATTTTGTCAACGATTTATCTACCTGTGAAAAACATCTAAGCTCTGAAACTGCCATAACACATCCTGCTTTACTTGAAAGTAACCTAAATGAAGTAGACCAGACATGTGAGTTTGCCGACTGCACTAACCCTATTTTGACTACCTGCTTTGAATGTGCCTGTTTATTGTGCGATGTTCATTTTGAGTCGCTGCTTGAAGTGAAATCTTGTGCTTATCATGCTATAAGAAGTGCAAGCCCGATGAATTACTCGTTGTCTGATTTCTATATTCATGGTATGCAAAATGTTTCCTACGATTCTGATGCAACCATAACGTTATCTGGTTCACGCAATCCATCGCCGAGCATTTTAGGACAAGTACAACAACAAGCTGATTTAGCCCCCGCAGATTATGTAGTAGATGGAGCCTCCAGAGAAACAGAAAGGTCACAATCACAAAGAAAAAACAAATACAAGGAAGCCAAGTCTTTGCTACATACAGGTAAAGAACACATTTCGCCATATACCAAAAAAGTTGTACCTGGAAAGAAAGTTGGTTCTTTGTGCAATCTAGAGAACTGCGCAAAGCAAGGCTTGCATTGCTACCGTTTTGATGAAAATGAAAGGGAAAATATATTTAAGGATTTTTATTCGTTAGGTGATCTAACTTTGCAACGAAAATACATCACTCGATTTGCTGAAAGAAAGCCGGTAGCACGGAAAACTACTGCCACGGAATCTCGGCGTAAATTTTCTCATTGCTTTTACTTGCCACTAAATGGACAGAAAGAAAAAGTTTGTAAAAAAATGTTTCTAACAACTGTAGGTATTTCAGAAAAGACTTTTCGCACGGCTATGCAAAAATTACAACCCACTGGTATAATAGAAAAAGACAAACGAGGTGGAAGGCTTTTTATATAAATTGGTGTTTTTAAACACACCGCCATCTGATATACGTCCCTTGCTGCCAACTTCTACGTACAGAAATTTATAGTCAGCGTCAACTAAAGCAAACAGCACTATACTTGGAAACATTTTGTAACAGTCATAATCATTGCCACTATTTATCGGCGACTGTAATATAACATGCTTCCCATCCATTGCTCCTATGACATGTGGGAAATTCCATTTTCTCTCAAACTCTTTCGCTATGGTAAGCCACTCTTAGTACCTCAACAGTGCCACATACCTGGACCTGTTGTGTCACGTTGTCGAGGAGATGTTGGAGGATGTTCCCCTGGCACTCCATCGCAACCTCTACTACCAGCAGGACGGTGCTCCCCCTCACTATGGTCGGCAAGTACGCGAGTACTTGACCGAAAGTTTTGGTGACCACTGGATCGGTCGCGGAGGACCTGTGGCCTGACCTCCGCGTTCTCCGGACCTGACGCCTCTAGACTTTTATTTGTGGGGAGACGTTAAAAGGTTAGTTTACACGGATGAAGTGACAAGTGTAACAGAATTACATGCAAGGATCATTAGTGCTTTCGACACTTTAAAAACGAATGTTAGTGTTACGTAAGCTGAAGGAAAACCAGCTACGTCGTGCTCGATTGTGCGAAGAGTGTGATGGTGGCGGCAACTTTAAACAATACCTCCGGGTAACTTAAGTAGGTAATTTATTTATTTGTACATTTTGTAAATACGTTGTTAGCTTTATCAATTTTATTAGTGTAAATAAGTTGATTTAAAATTTTTAACTACGCCAATAATACCTAAGAGTCGAAAGTATCACCACATACTTACACTCAACTAGCACGTCTAAACGTAGAAAACATTTTTAAACTTAGTAGATCGGTACACCAACTAAGGTAGGTATTATTGCCGGTCCTAAGCCCGTTAAGTAGGAAGGAAAATTTCAAATTAACCAATTTAATCCACAAATAAAAACAAAATCACTACGAAAACTTTAGGTTGAAGGATAAAGCAAAACTAACATTTTATTAATCATCTGATAACAGGTCAATGAACTTTTCTTTGGCGCACTAGTATTACTGTCATTAGTAAGATTTCCGTATTCCAATGATGCTCAAAAATGAGCTAATTATCAAGCGAAATTTATGACAAATAAAATTAGGTAAAATTATTGCTACCGTTCGCGCGGTCATTGCTTGGTCGCGCTCGCGCGCGCTAGCTAGCATTTCGTAGGTAAGACGTCGATACTCACGCACACAGCTGCATTGCCGCTGTGTGCGTAGTCGGATGATTGTTTTTTTTTGTATTGAATTAAGGGTTTAATTCTGAAATACTGTTAAATTTCAACAACAAAAAAAGCAGCGCTTATTAGTTATTGCCCACTACCGTACTTTCAACTGATTATTTATGTCTTTTATGGCAACCTCCTGAAATTTGACGAGGATGCAAAACAACAGCTTGTATAACAAACTTTTAAGCATAAGCATGCCTTTTTTAATATTTTATAAATGGTTAGATTTGATTATGACACACTAACATAAAATGTAGATTAATTTGGAAATATATGAGCATTTACTTACTTTATCTTACCTAACTGTTTTAATGAAATAATAAACATTTTAAACTTGCAATTGTTTAGTTTTATTTCTATACGAAATGCCCATTAAAGAAATGTAAAAAAAATGTAATAAAATTATTTAAAAAAAACAGCTGTGCTAAAAGCGATATTTAGGTTTAACTTGGTTTCGAACGTGGACAGCGATGAACGACGCGCTACCTTAGTGACCACCAACTCTTAAACGCCGCATTGTTTGATCTTAGTTGTTGTAATGCTAAACGCAATATTCTAAAGAATTTAAACCATACAGTATACTTTTATAAAGTTTATTCTTCATACTCAAGTGGATTCAGAAGCGCTGCCATTCGCACCAACCTCGATGTATGAAAAACAGTAGTTATGGGTTAGTGGTATGGTTATGGGTGGTGGGTGGTTTTTTTATAGTTATAAAATTCACTTCCACTATTTGGTGGCGCCTTGATAGTGACATGCTTTCCATCAATTGCTCCGTAACACGAGGGGAAGTTCCATCTGGTGTTAAATTCGTCTTCGATAATTTTCTATTCATCCTCTCCTCAATCTGGAAACTGCAAAGGAAAAATAATAAAAATGTATAAAACAAACAATAAACAATCAAATACATTATTATTATTAGTATAGTTGTGTGTAGGTAGGTATGTTTGTATGTAGATAGGAATGTTAGGTATAAGGTTTGTATGCATGTAATTAGCTATACGAGTACGTTATGGTAGTTATACTAATAATTTACGCATAGTAGGGTATTTTATATTTTTAAATCAATTTAGGTACTCGTTATTATAACTAATTACTTATTTTCAGGACAATTCCGGCACTCCCAACAATATTCCTGTTTCTGGTGATGATGATGAAGATGTGATAAGATTTAACGCTGAAAATAATAACACTGCGAATTCACCAGCTTCAGAATCCGGGCCGACCACACAAAACTCCAATCAACCGACAAGACCGAGGTCAAAACGTAGCAAACTGTCTCAGTTGTCCGAAATGATAAAAGACAAAATGTATCACATAGTATCAATGTGCCATCAGACGAAGAAAGTGCTTGTGATATTTACGGAAAGCATGTGGCTTCTCAGTTAAAAAACTCTCTGAGGAACAATGTATAATTGCACAGGAAATACAAAGAATATTATCCAAATGTAGACTGGCAGATATAGAAAAAAGAAGAAGAAACGTGAATATTTACAAATTTACTATACGGTACGGTACGTTTAAATGTGCAACACCACCTTTTACACAACTATACACAATACACGTGGACGCAGGAAGTTCGGAAGAAACTAACAGTATCCTGCCTTTAGTGTACTGCCTGCTCCCGGATAAAAAAATAAGCAGGTATGACATTATGTTTTGGCTCATTAGGAGCAGAGTTCCTGAGTTTTACCCAGAAACATTTACAACAGATTTTGAAGCTAGTGCTATGCAAGCTATTGCTGCATTTTTTCTAAAAGCAAAGACGCAAGGGTGGACATATTTTTTCCAGCTATTTGGATTTAAAAACCAAACTGCTGAACCGATTTTGATAAAATTTAAAGGCATGTATTTAAATCGATATCTGTATATTCCCTTTTTTCGATCAAAATATTTCAAAGTTAAACCAAAAATACTGACTTGCACTCAAATTTATGCACTCTAAATAAATCAAATTAGATATACTGTTTAATGGTATTTGCAGAACTGTTTTACTGAACGAATATTTGGCTAATGATATTTCTGGGTGGTTTAAAAAAAAATAACCACGAAGGGGATGGCGGGGTGTGTTCGCTCGCTCACTTGACCCCGCCATCCCCTTCTAACCTAACCTGTCCGAGTCGGGGTGCCCAATGACCGGCTACTATTGTAACCATGATAACCACCTGCTATTTCAGGGAAGTGCAATTTAGAGTGCAAGTTAGTATTTTTGATAAACAATTCGTATTTTTGTTTTATAAATCATAAATCCGATGTATGAACCACATTTTTGGTGTGAATTCGATAAAAAGGTCATCTCGTTCTGGATGATTTTTTTAGTTTTTTTTGTAAGACATGTTTTCTAATCAATTGGGATTTTTTGCACAGCATTATTTTTTCTGGTATGCATTAAAATTATACAGATGTGCATTTAAAAATATCCCAAATTTAAATGGGACCAATTGAGAAGTTTATCCTTTCACATAAAACAAGAATTTTTCAAATTGGTTCATAAATGACGGAGATATGAGGTAAAAAAAAATACAGTCGAATTGAGAAACTCCTCCTTTTTGGGAAGTCGGTTAAAAACTGGCACATCTGGCCCCTCAAGCCTTAAAAAATCACCTCATCTGAGGGTTCACGTAAAACGGTGTATAGCACTTTCTCATCTACCTCAAGACTATGTTAATGATGGATGGCTCTATAACGTAGGGGAGAGTGAGAGGGACTCCAAAACTGATTCCTTTAAAGTTTATTTTGAACGAACGTGGTTGCGAAACAAAGCATATTTTTCAAAGAAATGGTGTTTCTATGAAATAAAACACAAAACTAATAATTCAGTTGAATCCTGGAATGCAAGGCTCAATAAAATGGTAACAGCCAAACCAAACATTGTTGTCCTTCTAAGGTCAGAAAGATTCACAGCATTATTTTGGTCTATTAAAAAAAACGGGTACATATCGAAAAAAACCCAAAGAATGTTTAAAACGATCCCAAAACAAAATTGAGCGCGTTCTGCGGGAATTACTGGATAGTGAAATCGCTCTCTGGCAAAAAAAGTGTCATAACATGTATCAACTACGTTTTGATATCTTTATATCAGCTGATAGTACTTTTTTAAGCGCGCTTGGCAATAAAGTCGTCATTATTGTGTTGCGTTTTGATGCTGAGAGATGGCGCAAAGTTCACTTTTTAACGGAGGCATCTTGCAAAACGTACATCCCCTTTTTATTAACTTATTCGATAGAACACGTTATTTTAAAAGTAAGAGTAAAATACCCGTGTGACAATTTTGTCCCAATCTGGAGATATAATTTTTTTCTATGGTTTCCAAAAAAACCATAGAAATCGCAATAACTTAGGATCCAATTCGTTTTTGTTATACACTTCTGGACACATCTATTGGCCCACCTTGTATTTTCAGTTTCGTTTGGTCCTAGCTAAAATTTTATATTAGGTCGAGCAAAAAGTTTTTATGCAGTTTTGAACCTGGCACATTCACAATTTCATTCAATAGTCTTTTTTTGAATTTCGAACACAGAATTTAAAGAAACAAAAGACAATTTGGAGCCTGTTTGTTGATATCAAACAATCGAATACTAAGAAAACTTGGTTGTATTGGTTTCATCATCATATCAGCCGAAAGACGTCCACTGCTGGACATAGGCCTCCCCCAAGTGTCGCCACAACAACCGGTCCTGTGCGTATTGGTTTACTTGGATTTAATTCTTGAAAAAGTGATTGATATCTTTGGTTTTGCAACAAACATTACTTATTCTTAACATTAAGGTGAGGTTCTATCAATAATCTATGGATACTTCACCTGAAGTCGCCGCCCAAACCGTGGCACTTATTCAGGCCGGACACAGCCAAAAAAACGTGAGTGCTCAACTTAATTTAAGTCGATCTGCGGTCCGAAATGTTTATCGGAGGTACCTAGAGACTGGCGGCTTTGTTCGTCGCCAAGGAAGGCCACGATCTCGGGTCACAACTGAAAGGCAGGATCGATTCATCGTGACGACCAGCTTGAGAAATCGTCACCTTACCTCCATTGAGATACAAAACCAACTTCGCGACTTCCACGGAGTATCTGTGAGCGCTCGAACTGTTCGGAGAAGGTTAAAAGAACGCGATATGGTACCACACAAGCCAGCAAATGGGCCCAAACTAACGCGAGCCCACCGAACAGCGCGCCTTCATTTCGCACGCAGTCATTTAAATTGGACACAGTAAGATTGGAGCCGTGTACTCTTTTCTGATGAGTCTAAAATTGTGTTACATGGCAATGATGGAAGGAAGAAGGTCTACCGACGTAAGGGAGAGCGTTTCGCACAATGCTGCTTTGAAGAGAGGGTTGCTTATGGCGGTGGCTCATGGACTGTCTGGGGCGGTATATCCGCGAGCGGCAAAACTCAACTTGAGGTTGTTACAGGACCACGGCTGCCAACATTAAATGCTGAAAGGTACATTCGTGAGTGCTTAGAACCTCACGTGATACCATACGCGGACTATGTGGGCCCAAATTTCCTTTTTATGCATGATAATGCAAGAGCCCATGCGGCCGGCATCGTCAGGGAATATCTTCGGGATGTGAACATCACAGTTATGGACTGGCCAGCCAGAAGCCCAGACATGAACCCCATTGAGCACATGTGGGACGAGCTAAAAAGACGTGTTAGGGCTCGTCAGCCAGTTGCCCAGACGATGCAGGAGTTTAAAACTGCCATAGAAGAGGAATGGGAGATGATCCCTCAAAATTTCATAGAGCGGTTGATAAACTCTATGCCTAATCGTATGAGAGCTGTGGTAGATGCCCATGGAGGCAACACGCGTTATTAAATTAAACCTTTATTTGATAAAACATGTTTTTTATTCAAAAATCAATTGCCTTTAACAAGGCGCATATCCGACTTGTTAGGCGTAGCTCCATGTCGTATGGTATTCTGAATTCAAATTTAAAACAATACGATCGAAAAAGATGGTAAAATGTATCAGGTTTAAAACTGCATCAACAGTTTTTGTTCAATCTAGCAATCATATTTCGGTAGGGGCCATCGAAACCTAAACTCTAAGGTGGGCCAATAGATGTGTCCAGAAGTGTATCTTTGATTGCATTTACTTGATGCTTTAAGTTAAGTAAATTATCAAGCAAACACTAAATTTTTACCATTAACCGGTGGTGAGTAACATCGCATTTTAAGATTTTATTTTGTTATGGGCTTACTTCATGGTAATTGGATTCAATATCAAGACAATCTGTTGCTTTGGCACTAAGAAGTCCCTATTTAAAATATTATCATATCCAAATGTTATGGTATCTAGAATTTACAGGATTTTGAAATTTAGGCGCTAGGGTCACGTCTTATTTATTTTTTTTAGCTAAATTTTCACAGGGTGTTCTACCCATGAATATGAACAACTTTCACTATGGGACCAACTCTGAGATCACGAAAAAAAAATCAGCTGTTTCATACAAAAGTTCAATACCTACTCGACTAGAATGTATGAAACAGCAGATTTTTTTTCGTGATTTCAGAGTCGGTCCCATAGTGAAAGTTGTTCATATTCATAGGTAGAACACTCACACAGAATCTATTTGTCTTGTCAGGATTTGATTCTTTGAATCGTAAGGATTTGATTTGTCGCGAGACTAAGCAGACGTGTTTTTGTGTTGATTGTTATGATATTGTTTTAATAATTGCGAATAATGTTATTGCAATATTTTGCAAAGTAAGTTTGTTGTGAAAGTGCCGAGTGTGTCTAATAATTATACTGTTCTTCGTTGTGAAAGATGAACTAGATAGATCTTGCATAGAAAATCAGCGTTTTCAGTGTTAGAAGTATGTCTAACACAGGAGATAGCCCTTTTGGCCGCAGCCAATTGGTACGACGTAGTCCCCCTCCGACGCCATCGCCGGCTGTCCAAAACCAAACAAGAGACCCTGTGCCGCCAGCAGCCACTGAGAACGACTTCCCAAATGAAATCGTCTCTACGTCGGAGATTCAGAGATGGCTTGGGTCCATCGACACAATTCTGAATGAAATCTGCACGATTGTGGGAGAGGGAAAAATGAATTCCGACCAAAAACTCCGTGTCACCGGTCTTTGTCGAAAAGTCAATCACGGGACATCTCAGATGGCCGTGTTGTACCAATCGCTGAAGCAAAAATCAATCCAAGCGCACACCACTATCCAGCACCTGCAAGTGCAGCAGAATGTTTCGGAATCCCTTTGTCAGTTCAAAGAAGTCATGGAAACGAAAATGAGCCGAAATCAAGCAGATACTAGCTCCTACGCTAACATGGTGAAGAAAGGTACAGATAAATTTATTCGCCCAGAAAATATTAGTTCGGTCGCTATTTATCCCAGCGATAAGACTAAAACCAGTGATGATACCAAGTCGTTGGTTCAAAAAATTATCTCGCCTGAGGAATTGAAGCTCCATGTCCGCGGTGTAAGGAAAATTAGAAACGGAGGCGTTATCATCCGAACGGATAATCAAGACGACATTAATAAATTAAAAAGCTCGCAGAAGCTAGTTTCCTCAGGCCTTAAGGTTGAAGAACCGTCCAAACGTCGCCCAAGAATTGCTGTCATTGGTGTCCCCGTAGCCCTTACGGAAAAAGAGGTTTTCGAATGCATTTACGTCCAAAATTTGAGTGACAAATTACCGAACGTTACTCGTGAGTCCTTCTTAGAAAGTTTGAAGTTGAGCCATAAGTCAGGTAAGAAAGAACGACCTACCTGCAATTACATATTGGAAGTACCTGCAAATGTTAGGAAAATCTTGATTGACCAAGGACGAATCTTCATAAATTGGACATCGTGTCCAGTGAGAGATTTCACTATTGTGACCAGGTGTTTTAACTGCCAGCAGTTCGGACATGCAGCCAAATTTTGTAGAGAATCGAGCGCTACCTGCAACCTCTGTGGTGAAACAGGACATTCATTCAAGGAATGTAATAACAAAGGTTCTCCGCCTCAATGTGCGACCTGCAAACGCTTTAAGCGGAAAAATGATCATCCAACAGGTGATGTAAATTGCCCAGCACGTAAATATGCAGAGGACAATTATATTAATTCCATTGACTATGAGGGCGCCTAGGAGCGCCGCCAATTTACTAGTTAATTTAGCACATAGATAGTAGGTTAACTTCTACATATAATATTCTTTGCGTGGCTAATCAGCTTATTTGTGATCTCGATCGGTTTTCCGTGTCTGAAACTAAAATCTGTAATGTCGAGGAGTGCAAAAACTTAGTTTTTAAAGGGGACAAAACATTGACCATTCTTACACAAAATATACGCAGTATAACCCGTAATTTTAATGGTTTCCAAGTTTTGTTACAAGATCTTGATATATGCTGCGACATTATCGTTCTGACAGAGTGTTGGTTATCTAAGCAGACGGCCAATTTACCAACTCTCGATGGATTTAATCTTCACAAAAGCGACAGAACGTTCAACCAGAATGATGGTGTCGTCGTTTATATTAAAAATAATTTAAAAGTATTAGTAGAGGAACCTATTTTTCCAGACTGCAATTGCTTAGTAATTAAAATGTTTCCCGATACAGTAATAATGGCTATATATAGGCCACCATCCCTAAGTATTGATGGGTTTTTGAACTCGCTTAACAGTAACTTAAGAAAATTATCCTCGTTTAAAAATATCGTACTGGTAGGAGATATCAACATAAACATTGCCGCCGAAAAGAATGATACTCATTCTCATAATTATCTAAACATTTGCTCTTTTCATGGATTATTACCAGCTCATTATCACCCAACCCACCAGAGCGGCTCTTGTCTGGACCATATCCTTATAAAATTGCGGAGTCCTTCCAAAACCTTAGTTACTAACTCATCACTTACCGATCATCAAGCTGTTTTACTAACATTGCAAATAACTTCACCTCGTAATAACTGCATGCACAGCTATACTAAAATCAATATGACGAGTTTTGAAACTGACTTACGCGGTATTAATTTTGACCCCGTTTACAATTCACGCGATCCAAATATTTCTTTACAATACTTCGTCGATGTGTTGCAATCTACGATAAAGAAAAATACATTTACTAAAGTAATACCTAGGAAATATGGTAATATTAAACCATGGATTACGCCCGGACTTGTCCGCTGCATTAGGCATAGAGATAAACTCCACCAAAAATTAAAAAATACACCGGGTGATAATCAACTATTAATTATTTACAAACGATATAGGAATTTCTGTAATAACCTTTTGAAAAAGCTAAAAAACCAATACGATCAGACTCAACTACAAAAAGCAGGTAAAAACACTAAACTTATATGGAAATTCATAAAAACTAACACTATTAGGTCAAAAAATGCCGAACCAGCACTTGATCTTTTATCGTCTGAGCGGAGCCCTACCGAAGCAGTAAACAAAACTAACAACTTTTTCATTAACGTAGGAAAAAACTTAGCAGAAAAAATCTTATTTTCTAATAGATCTAGTTCTTCCAGTCATAGCCAAACTAAAACATATGCAAAACAAAACTCTTTTGTCTTATTAGATACCGATGTTGATGAGGTAGTAGATATTATAAATGGATTAAAGGAAATTTGTGCCGTAGGATATGACGACATACCTAATAGCATACTAAAAAGATTTAAATACGTCATTGCCCCTCCTTTAACTCATATTTTTCAGTTATGTTTAACCAGAGGAATATTTCCTAAATTGCTTAAAAAAGCCGTAGTCACCCCTGTGTTTAAATCTGGAGACAAAAATTGTGTAAATAATTACAGGCCAATATCAGTTTTAACTGGCCTGTCAAAAATATTGGAAAAAATTATAAATAGTAGATTAGTAAAATACCTTGAGAGTAATAAATTACTCTCTGATCAACAATTTGGTTTTAGGCCTAAAAGATCAACGAGCCAAGCTGTTCACCATCTAACAAATTATATAAGCACAAACCTGGATAACGGTCTGCACACCCTAGGGATCTTTTTAGACCTCGCCAAGGCTTTTGATACAATTTCTTGTACTTTTCTTTTGAACAAGCTGGAGAAGCTGGGAATACGGGGAGCACAATTGCAATTATTATCTGATTACCTAAGTGATCGCCATCAGTCTGTAAAAGTGGGTCAATGCATCAGTTCTGAACTTAAAAATACCTGTTACGGAATCCCACAGGGTAGTATTTTGGGTCCTACCTTGTTTCTTATTTATATAAATGACCTGTGCAATTTGACCCTCGAGAACGGTTTAATTATTTCATATGCTGATGACACAGCTCTACTTTTTACAGCTAAATCAAAAGTCGAGGTCTATGAGGTAGCACAAAATGGTTTCGATACTGTTTCTAATTGGCTTCACAATAATCTCTTAAGTTTAAATACTGATAAAACCAAATACTTATTATTTACAATGAGAAACACCTATCCAACGCTTACTAATCTAAGCATTCAAGCGCATAACAATTGTCACCTTCATTGTGCTGATATCGCATGTACTTGTCCTAGTTTAGCAAAAACTGACCATATAAAATATTTAGGTATCACGATTGACGCAAACCTAAACTTCCGCAAACACATCGATTTATTGTGCAACAGAGTGCGTAAACTAATATATATCTTTAAAAACTTACGTAACATAGCCGACTTTAAATTAATTAGACAGGTTTATTTGGCTTTGTGTCAATCTATTATTACCTACGGTATTACGTCATGGGGTGGCGCCGCTAAATCTATCATGCTGCACTTAGAACGCGCCCAAAGAGCAGTTTTAAAAGTTGCTACTTTTCGCCCCTTTCGATTTCCCACAGACCAACTATACATGGCATGTAAGGTACTAACAGTACGCCAACTATTTGATTTGCAGGTAATTTTGCTCCAACATACTAACCTTTATTTTAACCCATTACCATCAGATAGAAGAAGAAAAGATTTGGTATGCACTAACTTTCGAACTAAACATGTTTATGCTCAGCGATTCTACTTATTTTTAGGACCCTACTTGTATAATCAGTTTAACAGAATACTAAAGATCTATAGTCTAAATTATAATAGGTGTAATTTACTAGTTCAGGAATATTTAGCAAAACAGAATTATGCAGACACGGAAAAACTTCTAGAAATTGTAAAATAAAGCCTCTTTTCTAATGTAATTAACTTTAATTAATTATTAAGTCTCCACTTTATTGGATAAAATATTATTCGTAAATTTGTTTAAATATAATATCATACTTAATCTAGTTTAAAATAATGTTACTCAACATGTTACTTTTAAGTCATTGAAAATATTGTCTTCTTTTCTTTTATTATTTTGCATCCATTTCATTTTGTTTTTTATTTAAATGTTTGATCTAAATAGATGGCCTGAAACACAGGTTTTTTTATTAACCTAGATCAGGCAGGTCTACATAACAGTTAGAACTAAAAACATTCTCAATTGTAATTCATGTAAATCACAATTGTACTAACTTTTTACTTGAATAAATTATTATATTAAATTATTATATTATTTGCCACCACATTTATTCCTTTACGAATAAGTACAGATACCGGTCATATTTTGTGGATGAATCCTACACCTCAGTCTTACAGATTTTGACGCCCGTTACATATCCACTACTGTAAAGAGAGCAAAGATTTAATACTTGCCGAAAAAAAATGGGTAGAAGACCAAAAAAATGAAATAGACAGCATTTGTGTAAAATCATTAAAAAACTTAACAATAACAGCAAAAATTCAACTTTACTTGACCATTATAGACGGTAAAGTGCTCAATAAAATCACTAATACTTCATCACAACTAAGATGCCCATTTTGTAAGGCGACTTCCTCTCAATTTAATAAGTTAGACATTGTGCTTTCTCAAACCTCAGATGGTTCGCTTATGAAGTACGGAATAAGTCCTTTGCACGCGTGGATACGGGTCTTAGAATTCTTGCTTCATCTAGGATACAAGATGCCAGTAAAAAAATGGAGGATACCTCACAATTCCCCGGAGCATTTAATTGTGGAAGAAACTAAAAAAAAGGTGCAACAAGAAGTAAGAGAAAAAATGGGGCTTCTGGTTGATGCGGTGAAGCCCAATGCAGGCACCACCAACGATGGTAATACTGCTCGCATAGCATTGTCTAACAAAAACCGTGGAACGTTTGCAGACATATTAAATATTCCTCAATGGCTACTTGATGATTTATTTACAATATTAGTAGTTTTATCTTGTGGGCTACCAGTTGATACCGAAAAATGACGGTTACCTTGCACAAAATTTTAATCCATGGTAAAGACATCATGCGAAACTCTGCAATGCCTGTGGGTTTACTCTCAGAACAAGCGGGAGAAGCAAGGAATAAGTTTTGGAGGTCTGACAGAGCATCATACTCGAAAGTTTAATAGAATTACAACCATAACTGATTTGTTTAACCGGGCACTACTAACATCAGATCAATTGATTTCAAATGTCAGGTTGAAGCAAAGGCAAGCAAAATTAAGACGGTTATCATTACCACCCACCGTTCTCCAATTGTTAAAACCGTACGAAATACCAAGGGAAGAGGTCCCGGTCCAAGATAGCGATAGCTTAAGTGACGAGGAAGACGTAATGCAAAATCTTATAGAAGGCTGGAATGACGATAGTACTGATTTTTTACCTACGGAAAATGATAATTAAAGTAGGTGCAAGTGAGGTCTGTAAATATTAATATATTTAATATTTTATTTTTTTAAATCCAAGTTTATCAACCAAGTGGCTGTGGCTGTGCGATAATATGTGTAAAATGAACTAAGTCACATCAAAAATATAGATGTAAAATTAGTTCAAAGTACACGATATGAAAAATAAAGATCTAAATGGGTGCCAAGTTCTATGGAGGTAAAATATAGTTTATTAGGTTTCTTGCTACTACTGATTATCCAACTTGGCAAGTTATCACAGTCAATTATTTGTTTGAATCTGTTGAGAGTTTTGCTTTAAAGATCTTCGTGTCTAATACATTTAGGTGGTCGAAAGTAGCTCCAAATGGTTCGTGTAAGGTGTGATTCACCCTAATCGTGGCTTGACATGCAATAAAGCATGAAAAAATATAGTTTAAATAATTAACTTTCATTATAAGTTTAGTTCGATGTAAAAATAATAAAAAGATATAAGAATATTATTTGTAAAATTTAAGAGTGGATGGGTGGTGGGGATAGGTATTATTTTATGTTAAAATAAAATCTAACATAAAATTGAAATCAACAAACAAAATAGTAGTTTATGCAACGACCATATAAAAGGGGTTATTAAAACACGAGTGTGATAATAACATCACACGAGTGTTTTAATACCTAATTATATGCCGTTGCATACACTATTTTATCTACACTCATACAGTTGAAATAAAATAAGTGGAAAAATATTTTATTCCAATATGGCGGATATTCTCATTGCGTATTCGAAAGACAGCACAGCGCGCGCATCCATAGACAAAGATAAAAGCTGGCTCATTGACTAGTCAATGAGCCCGCGCCAAAAATTAAAAAAGAAAAAGTGTGCTATAAAAATTAAAAAGTTATTTTATGATGCAGTTGTTTAAAAATCGAAGGAAAATGTTGAACTGTAATGGTTTTTTTCTTTTAATTTTACCTATTCACGAAAAAAAAGTACGTGTTTATGCTATCGTTTTTGAAATCATATTTGGAACATTACGTTGTGAGTGTAGATAAAATATATTTTTTTGTGAATTGATGACCCTAAAATCAGAATAATCAGAAAAAACTTTAGAAGTGAATTACTCCTAGATACAGTAAGATTTGGATGTGTTTTTTTTTCTAGTGATTGGTTGGGGTCTAAATATGATTTTGCCATAAATATTGAATCCAACTAGGCAAAAATACAACCGTAAAAAATTAAAATCTAAAAACACAAAAAAAGCATATATCTGTGCTTAAGTATTCTTTTGATTTTTTTTTAAATATCTTTAATATCGTTTTATTACACATAATAAAGATAATGGAAAAATAATGCGTATTTTTTTTGTAATTAATTAATTTAGAAAAGTTAAAAAAAAAACAATTTTTTTTTTACTCGTGTCTGGCGTACAATTGGCACACGGGTATTATACTCTTACTTTTAAAATAACCTGTTCTATCGAATAACTCAATAAAAAGGGGATGTCCGTTTTTCGAGGCAATAACAACACTGTGCGTCGGCACGAACAGTGCCACAAATTGTGTTAGTACCATCGACCACTAATTAGTACCCTCTGGACGTGTATTCAGTGACGTGAAAAGCGTATTTATGTGTGTTGTGACTTTACAATGGTGAGTTATAAGAGTCAATTAGTGATTTATATTAAGTAAGAAAACTGTCACATCTTTTATTGTGATTATTTTCATGTAGAATAAAATATGCAATAATGCTAAACCTTTGACAGAAACAGTGTATTTACTTAGAGTAGTGACGCTATTTCGGTCTGATTTTAGACCATTTTTTAAATGCACTATGTTTTATTATGTGTTATTTCTCCTTTGTTGCGTAAAGTTGAATTTGTTTTTGGTAACGCCAGGTTAATTTGTATGATGTTTATTTTCGTGAGGGGTAAAGTTGTTGTGTGGTAATTAAACCATTAAACAACGTGTAACAGAATAAAGGCAATACCTCTTAAGGGGATATATTAATCCCGCAATACCTCTTATACTCATCATTATGAACAACTTTCACACTGAAATCGCGCGAAAAAAGATCGACTGCATTACCCCATACATTTCTGTGCGCATAACTGCCCCACACATTTTTTTTCAACGATTTCGGGAATAACGTAATGATGAATATAATGATCCAATAACAGGTAAGTATTGCGTTTATTCTGTTACACGTTGTATAGATTGAGGGAAAATTTAATTAGTATCAATTAACAGTTAATAATTTGGGCGACCTCTCGAGTTCCATGCCTATTATTATTAGGACAATTTAGTTTTGTGAATTATACGTTTTGAAAGTGTGAGCATAACACTGATTACTTTGTCTTTTTTAGATTAAATAATGAATAAAAGCTGTCGAGGGGCATTTTTGATTGAATTGGTACGTAACAAATGCGGCCTTGGAGAGGAAACCAATGCTTCTGAGATAGAAAAGAGTCCATTCAGAAAGACTAAGAGAGGATTTCACCAATAAAGCTGAACGCGATCAGTACATCTAAACTGCGTTCAAGAGCTGTCAGCGTCAATATTCCATAGAAAAATAGTGACACTGACAGCTCATAAACGTGGTTTATACGCTAATCGCGATCAGTTTGCCTTGGTGAAAATGGCCCTAAGAGAGTGGTAGCACTTGTTGAGGAATGGTTGACAAATAAGGCAAATACGCCGAGAAATACTGGAGTCTTAAATTTTCTCGTTCCAAATCCAAAAAACATGTCCCGGCGAAATGTTTGAATCCTATTTGTTGTGTGCTCAGAGTTGTTTTAGTTTCCTGGCGTTTAATTGATTGGTATACGTAGGATTTAGTAATTAAGCTTACAAAACAAGTGATTTTAAGCAATTATTATTAAAGAAAGTTGGTAATTTTACTATAAAATAAAGTTGATAAAAAAAATTCCAGTGTATTATTTTACAAACTACCAATAATTTCCCCCGAAAGTGTCATAATATGTGACTAATTAAGAATTTCTTGTTAGTTAATTAGAAAAAAATATCTTCAAAATGCACTAATTTTTATTTATGTATCGTAATCAATTTTCATATAATCAACATGCAAATGGCTTGAAAATTCAAAAATATCATTTATCTCGAAACAGCGTGTTTTATGTTATGACACTTTTGTTGCCGGGGAGCGAAATAAGTTTAGGACATCACACAACTCACTGGAATTGTTAATTTTTTAATGCAGCTCCCAAGATTTTGATAAGGATATAGATTTGCTACGGGTAAAATTTATTTGTTTTTTAATATGTATTTTTTAAGAAATAATTTACGTTAGACTGGTAGTCCCGCGGAACCCAAGCATTATAGACCGATTACTTGTTTGTCGACGGTCTATAAACTTCTTACATCCATTCTGAGAGTGAAAATTAATGATCACATTGAGAATAACTCAATTATGTCCGCCTCTCAGAATGGATGTAGGATATGGTCCCGCGGCACTAATGAGCTACTCCTCATAGACATGGCCATAAGCCAACAGGTTCGTCGATCCCGCAAGGATCTGTCGACATGTTGGATAGATTACAGGAAGGCGTATATGACTCTGTGCCGGGGGGGGGGGTCTGTATGTATGCTTTTGCGGTTGCACAACGACATGCTTTGCTTTGCTTGGTAGTATAGATGCAGGCCTACCTTGGGACGACGGTGAAGACGGGAAGGTGGCGAGGTCTTGAGGGGGAGCGCAACGGTCGTGTAGATCCTCAAGGCAAGTCCGGTGGTTATACCCTCTCGAGGTTGCCACCCCGTTATTGGTCTAATTCCCTATGAAATAGACGTAACTGAAACCACCGGGCGGTGTCCTCCGAACCGTGACCCCTCTGTGACGGGGTGGTTGCGGACTCGGCCGTCACTAAATCAGCTGATGGCGAGTAGGGGAAGCTAGGACCTGCGCAGTCGAGCGCCGTAAGCGGGGATGAAGGAGTCCTGGGGAGTTGAGCTGATCGGCACTGGCGGTAATGTGTCCGTGAGGCAACACGCCCCCTTTGGTCTGGATTTCACGCGAAACGGTGGCCCTACCTTCTAGCCAGGGGTAGGGAAATGGCCACAGTGTCCCGTCAGAGGGCCACAGGCGAGGTGCGTGAGGTCCGCGGAGGTCGCCCTCGGGCTGCCGAAGTGGTAGGTAAAGGCCATGCTGACGGTGTAAGTGAAGGTTGATCAGTTCGTGAGTGGTTCCACGCCAACCCGATCAAGCACCCGATGTCGCGCTGTAAACCAGCCTTGCGTACCTATATCTCACTGGGAATCCTAACGTTCGCACTCATAGTAGTGCGACGTTCCCAGGTGCGGGCTCCATGGAGGGTGGGAGCCAGTGAGATGAATTAATAAATAACATAGTATGGACAACAGACCTAGTCGGCGAAAGCTGGCAAAACTCCTAAGCGAGGTGCTTCTAGCACTTCGCTTGCCCCTGGTAGCCCTGTAGCTAACGCCGCAGGCTCCAGCGCGGGCACCGGTCCGGCTGTGGCGAAAACCGCAGCTAAGACCAAAAAGTCCCTATCCAAGCAAAGGATATCAGCGCTGCATGGGACCAGTACCGATCCTACAAAAACTAAGGCGAAAACGGCGACGGTTAACACCGCTGCCAGAAGTAGCCTTCCTAAACACCCTTCTCCTCCTCCTGTGGCTCCTCAAGCCACTTCCCACGAGGCAGCCGTCACCGGTCAAACGGGGGCGGTCTGCAGCACCGAGGACGTATTTGCCAGCTCCTGGCAGGTGCCAATCCGAAAAGGTAAAAAGGGCAAGGTTAAAAAATCAATTCCACAAGCCCGTTGCTCTTGCTGTGACCCGTCAGGTCCAAACGCTCCTACAGGGCAGGGTAAGAGGAGGGAGAGGCTGACGCGCAAGGAGCGGCGTCAGGAACGCAGACGGGGTGGCAAGGGTAAGGCCCCCCAAAACAAGCAGGTTCCTGCCACCAGCTCGGTCATCCCGACCAGGCAAGGTAAGCTGAGCTTCTCCGAGGGGAAGCGGTCGCAAGCTGAGGCCGGCACGAGCCGGCCGAAGCCTAGTCAACCGCCAACCAAATCCGCAAGAGGTCCGGCCGAGGTGGCAACCACGACGCAGCAACGCGATGGGAACGATCAGGCTGTGGCCAAGCGGGCACTCAACGAGACTATTTCACCTCGGGGAGAGCATAAGCGGCCGCGGCTTGACCAGTCCCAGCGGGTTGCCAACAGAAGTTACGCCCAAGCTGCCATTGCGTCCATGAATGTCGCGATAACCTGCGACCGGAGGGGAATCATCAGCCAGGGAGTATCGGACCAGGTCTTGGCTGCTATCCAGAAGCAGATTATTAGCGAGGCCTGCTCCCCCATGCAGGACACACCAGGACCGACCTTCAACGCGAAGCCGCTGTTCGCCGGTGGGATCCTCAAGCTGTGGTGCGGTAACGACCACACTTTAGCGTGGCTGAAGAAGACAATCTCCGGACTGGCTCTCCCGGATAGCACCTCGCTAGTCGTCAAGCACGCCTCGTGCTGCACGCCGAGAAGCAGAGGGCATGCTGGTTCGTGGTGCTGGGTATCCCCGAGGACCAGGTTCCGACCCTGATGAGCTCCGAGCGTCGACTCTCAATTGGTTGTGGGTCGGTGTACGTTAAGTTCCAGGGTCCGAACGGCAGGTTCGTCGACGTATGGATTAAACGGGGAATATTCCAGGGCGACAGTTTGAGTCCACTTTGGTTTTGCTTAGCAGTGAATCCTCTTAGCACACTGCTGGAGGATTCAGGCCTAGGCTATCGGTTGAGAAGAGGTGATGCACCCAACATGTATTTATGTACAGACGCCAGCACACCAAGTTACTACAATCTGTCAAATTTCTTTAATTGATTTTCAACTTTATCGATACAGCATTAGGTTCAAAGTTGATTGGGAAAATTTGACAGATTGTAGTAACTTGATGTGCTGGCTGTGTCTGTACCATACTATTATGCCATTATCTACATTATACATATACAGTATTTCTTTTTTCAGATACAATTCTTGGCAGGTATTGGCGGTAAAAACCTCCGTTCTTTCGCCACAAACATGCTTAGAAGAATACTGCTGGATGAAGTAGGTAGCCGAGCAATATTCTCTGACGAGGAAAAAAATTAAAAACTCAAGCAAGAAATCATTTCTTGACACAGAAACTTGCAAATTAATATTTCGTAAGTACTATTGTAATTCAGGTTTTTTTATTATTGTTTTAATTCCTACATAACCAACAGTCACATTATGAAACATGCCGCTTAAGGTCAATTATAGTACATTACTATAGCTGTTTTATTTACATTTTCAGAAATGTGTAAACAAGTGCATGAAACTGCCACCGACGATAAGCTGAAAGAGACTCAGTGACTGGCTAAACCAAGCCACAATAAGATTGTCAAGAAGGTAAAATTACTCTCTTATAATAATAGTCTGTAGAGCGGGTGTAGATATAGTCTAGTGGGGCCTACTGGTACTGGGTTCGAACCCCGGCGCTGATACTAATGACTTATAAGTTGTAGCATACATTTATTTATAACATACATAGACACAGTAACGGGTTCCCTGGCTCCCAAACTAGGTTTATTGCCTGTGACTTGGGAGACAGTTCCTCCAGTAATACGCATTGAACATAAGTATGTTTAGAAATTTACATCATCGTGTCTGTCTCACTTAGCTCGAGAAGCGATGTCAAATTTCCCACAAATGTTTGCTTAGCTCCTGGAGCGAAGTGTTCCCGCGCTTCTATTTTTGACGGTTATTGCAGTTAAAAACTATGCCTGACTTGCTCCAACTTATTGTACGTGCGGGGAATTAGAGATGAGACGTATATACTGGTAGAGGTATATATACCAAGTATGTGCTTCCCAGTACATAGACCGGGTACGGACCGAAATACTGGGTAAATACCTTTAAGGTATGACGTCAGACGCATAGTACGATACGAACCGCTACCACAAGGTAGCGCCCAGTTTTATCGGTAGTTCGGTACGCCGAAGCAACCCGAAGCTACCCGACAGATTACGAAGGGACCCGAAACGTCATTCGTGCTTTATGAACATTCGGTTGATTTAATTTAGTTAGACAAAATGAAATGGGTACTTATTTTTACGTGCATAAGGAACATAATAGCATAATTACATTTTTTGTCACGACGTGAAAGAGTTCCTTAGTTTGTTTATGTTAGGGAATATTATTACGTGTTTGAATGTTTACGTTGTCTAGTGGTACTTAGGTCGACAATGTTTTGATTTTTTGCGTCAGTTGTGATTGCGATTTCGTTACATCTGTTTGTTTTTATCTAGAAAAGTGTATAGTAGACACGTATAATTATTCAATAATAATAGCTTTTATTTATGTGTAACAACTTTGTGGTGTAAATATATTCAAGAAAGTGTAAATATTAGTTGGATAGTACTTAGGTTAGGTATTCTTCTTAGTAGGTATATTAGAGGACTTATAATTTATAAATTAGTAATAATGGCTCCTTAAAAAAGTGTGGCATGGGATCACTTTACCGATAAAGGTGATTTTAAAGCAGAGTGTAAAATGTGTAAAGCTATTTTCTCTTACAAATCCGAAGTCACAAATCTCACAAAACATATCCAGAGGAAACATCTTGCTGTAAATTTTGTTAGGAGGGATAATAATTTGAACCAACTAGAAAATCAACCTATTCAAGAAGCACAGATGAATGCCCCACCAATGTCACAAACTACTGCAACCGGTATTTCCTCTCAAACTGCGACGACGTCGAGTATGGTACGAACTCATCCGTCCAGCATATCAGCATTTCTTAGACGCGATTGTAATAAAATAAAAAAGGAAATTGATGATCACTTAATGAATCTTTTTGTATGTGACATGCAGCCTTTTTCCATAATAGAAGATAAAGGATTTCGTGAATTGATCGAGTTTGCATTCCCGAATTATATAATACCATCAAGAAAATATTTTGCAAACAATTTATTGCCAGGGCTGTATGAAGAAGTAAAAACTGCCACTAAAATTTCTGTAAGTGAAGATGCAAGCAGTATATGCTTAACCACCGATATTTGGACGTCGAGAAATAATGACTCCTATCTGGCGATCACGGGTCATTACATTGACAGGAATTTTATTCTACAATCTGTACTTCTCGAATGTAAAGTTTTAGAAAAAAGTCACACTGGTGTACATTTGGCCGAGGAGATAAAAAATGTAACTCAGGATTGGTCTATTCCATCTGAAAAAGTGCTTCTTGTAGTTTCCGATAATGGTGCGAACATAACGAATGCTGTAAAGCAAATATTAGGGTGGAAACATTTTAGCTGTTATGCGCACACATTAAATCTAGCGGTACAAAAGATATTAGGAAACTCCTACATTAAAGACACTTTAAGTAAAGTAAAATCAATAGTGTCATATTTTAAGCGTAGTAATGTGGCTTGGAACAAATTGAAGACTTACCAAGAGCAAGCCAATAAGGTGGTGGCCCCTTCAAGACGTCCCTACACGGTGGAATTCCACATTTTATATGTTGTCACGATTTGTCGAGTTAAAAGATGAAATTAATTGCGCAATGAGCAATTTAGATGTAGTGAACTGCACTCGTTTAACAAGTTACGATTGGGATATATGTTAATCATTAATTTGGGTGTTGCGTCCATGTGAGGAAGTTACCAGAGAAATGAGCGGTCAAAAATATGTTAGTGGTAGCTCGGTGATTCCCATAACGGTTGGCCTTACCAATGCTCTGCAGGAAATTGCTACTGAGACATACCGACAGGATTTACTCTCCGAAATTAATAGTCGATTTCAAAATCTAGAAAGGAGCCGTACCTCAACTATCTCTACATTTTTAGATCCAAGATATAAATAATATTTCCAAAATGCAACCGTAGCAGAAAATACTAAACATCACGTTGTGGGTTTAGTAACATCTATGATCCAACAAACAAAAAACTAATCAAACTACAACTACAGGCTCTGAAGCACCACAAGATGTCCAGGAAAAAAAATCAAATAGTTTAATTTGGCAACATTATATTAAAACCATGAAAAATGTACGGCCAACTGGTACAGCCAACAGTAGGGCTATCATAGAAGTACAAAAATATATAGATGACAGTGTGTTACCACCAGACATGGACCCTTTGACATGGTGGCGAGCTAACCAAGGTATTTACCCTAACTTAGCCAAACTGGCCAAATTAAAATTAAACGCAATGGCCACCAGCGTTCCATGTGAACGGCTATTTTCCGTTGCCGGAAATATATTGACAGAAAGAAGATCGCGGCTTGGTTGTCGAAAAGTCCAGCAATTAATATTCCTGCAGCAAAATAAAAAGCACTAAAAACCGTACAAAAAAAAACCGTACTTGAAACGTCGTACCTACATTATATTGGAGGCATACCATACTCATCGCATACGTTTACTTATCGAAATCCTACCACACCCAAATACTTAGAAGTATTTTGATACCTGGTATTTGTACCAGGTATTTAGTGATACCCATACCTTAAAGGCCGGGTATGGAGAATGGCAGGTATATCTCATCTCTACGGGGAATAAGACAAGGATGACATATAGTCACTCGGACAGTCCTTACGCTACCACCGCGAGCGTAATAATCGACAAGTTCAGTCCCGTTCCGAGCGTCTATACAAACGGTTTGTGCGTCGCGGAGCCGGGATTTCTGAGCAGTTTTTACTGAGTTTTGTGGTGTTGTGAGTGATTTTTATGCGGTGGAATCATGGACCGGTAAGTACTAAACAATTTTTAATGGTTATATTTTTGGTTAAAGTGTAGAAACGTGCTGCCTCAATAGGGGCTTCCCCCCACCCCCCCAGGTGGGGGAAGGGGGTGGGGGGAAGCCATCCCCCAAACATATAGTTTTTGTTGTGACACACTTGTAGGCGACTGGTTTTTTTTTGTGGGTCGTGTTTTTTTTTGCATTTCTCGTTCTTTGCCTGTTTCTGTGGATCTTGCATTTGCTTATTTGCATGGTTTTTGTGGGATAAGACGACCTCGCACGCGTGGTCCAAGAAGGGGTGGGGGTGTGCGCGTGCGAGGAGGGAGGAGTGCTGGACCAGCGTCGCCACCGCCAGCTTCGGCAGGATCGCCACCACTACCAGCATCCCCACCACTACCAGCATCCCAACCACGGTCACCTCGAGTGGTGATACTTGAAAATGTGTTGGTGGCACCGGCACGTGGTGGTCGTAGCCAGCGCGGAGGGCGTGGACACCACGCCAGCCGCGCTGGATACGGCAGTCAGCGGCCTGGACCCCACACAGTTGAAGAGTTAGATTTTATGCTTTTTTAACGCTTTTTTATTTTTCCATTAATTTATTTTTCAATACTCAAAATAATTTCGAGTATTACAATTGAACCGTTTTATATTTTAGGCTTGTGATACACGACATAATGAACCTGCCGCCGGGCCACGCCTTTGAAACCCCGCTTCATGTGAAGCGGAGGCGCATGTGGCAACCGTAAGTAGTTCTACTTGTGCCTCTTAGTTGTAGATATTATTTTGGTTTTAACACTACATGTTTTAACTTTTGTTTTAAAATATTCATCTAGATCAGATCGGGCCGCGGCTGTTCCTGCTCCACAACATGTGGGCGCTGCGGCTTCGCAGTCGGAAATGTAAGTCGCTAACGGTCTTTTCTATTCATTTCATTTCTAAAGATAGTGCCTGTTAGTTGTAGATATTATTTTGATTCTAACACTACATGTTTTAACTTTTGTTTTAAAATATCCATCTAGATCAGATCGGGCTGCGGCTGCTCCCGCACCCGTGGAGTCAACTTCGCGCGAGTCGGAAATGTAAGTCGCTAACGGTTTTTTTTTCTATTAATTTCATTTCTAAAGATACAGGTACTACAACACTGCTTTTGTTTCACGGACGTTGAATGGGTACTGTAGACCACAGAACTATATCTGCGGTCTACTTATCAAATATTATAAATAAAACTCCTGTAATAACTATTAATCAGTATAATGGAGCACCATGGCTCGGAGAGTCGAATAACATCCGAATGCCTAAACAAAAACCGTTCTACCAAATTCAAATATTCTAATTATTACCAGCCAGATGCTGCGCAAAGAGGCTCTTACAGTACCGCCGTCGCCATCGCCGCTGCATGCACCACCATCACCGACATACGTGGTGCCTTCGCCAGCCGCGTAAGTTGCTTACGGATTTTTCTATTCATCAAATTTAATTCATCTTTTCTATTTATTACATTCACAGGTACTTCAACCCCTTTTTTTGTTCCAGATACTTGGAATGCGGCCAGGCGAGCTCGCCGTCCACCTCGTCCGGCATGCGGCATGCGGCACCTCCTCCCAAGCGCCCTCGTAAGAGTCTGCGCGATGCGGAGGTATCCAATCTCATAAATTTTGGTAAGTACCTGCTGATTTAAGTCTGGTTTGAGGCTATGGCCAAACTTCTGGTTTCCACTACGGAATTGAAACCAATCTATAATTTTCTATAGGTAGCGACGCAGACTCTGACGAGAGTGCTGGTGAGGATGAGGACCGTGTCGCAATGCCCATGATCCCCAGGTCGATAAGGCCTATGATGGCACTCTGGGGTCAGGGCGACGACGAGGAGGATGCCGGTGATGATGGTGACGGAGCTGCCGTAGCTGCGATTGCAGCAGACCCCGCGCCTGCCGCAGACACCGCGCCTGCCGCAGACTCCGGACCTGCTGCAGACCCTGTTCCAAGTGCAACGGACCAGCCTTGGAACTTCTATGATTTTCAGTGGAGAGAGTTTCCGATACCCCCGATTTCGCCTGAATCGAGGAGGGAAACGTTTTCCCAAATTAATGTAGGTTCGACAATTTCAGCTGTGGACCCGTATGACATTTTCGTTGTCATATGGGATCGGCAATTTATGGAATACATTGCCTCGGAGACCAACAGATATGCTCAGCAGGTGGCAGCCCAGTTGCTCGATAACCACAACCTCCATCCCAATAGCCGCATCGCGCAGTGGTGCGACACCACTGCCGATGAAATGTATATATATTTCGCTATTATTCTGGCGATGGGGGTTGTGGTTAAGTCACGAATCGAGGACTACTGGCATGCCTCCTCTGACATATTTTATACTCCAGGATTTAGCGCACACATGTCCGTCAACAGGTTCATCCTGCTGAACAAATGTTTACATTTTGTGAACAATGACGACATGGGTGCGCTAGACTTGGATGGCTCCGAGGCACGTATATTTAAGGTGAAACCGATACTGTCACACCTGAACTCGAAATTTCAAGTTTTATATGTACTTTCCCAGAACATTGCTCTAGACGAGAGTCTTTTGATGTGGAAAGGCTGGCTGCATATCAGCCAGCTTATTCCCAACAAAGCTGCAAACAGAGGCATCAAAACTTATGAGATATGTGAATCTCAAACCGGCTACCTATGGCGGTTTGAGATTCACAATCAGAGCAAGTATGCACCCAGACCGCAGGAGCCGGAAGATCCACTGGAGAGAGTTACGCCGGCTCTTGTCCTAAAGCTGGCACAAGGTCTGGAGTACAAAGGGTACACACTGTGGATGTACAATTATTACAATTCGCCAAGTCTCGCTCGACGGCTTAAGTCCTTGGGCTTCGACTGTGTAGGAACCCTCCGGACGGATCGCCAGTTTCTTCCGGAGGCCCTACACAGTCTAACCAAGCGGCGCATGCGCCGGGGCCAGATATCTGGTCTTACCTCGGGGGACGTCGATGTTATGGTATGGAGAGATGCTAACCGAGTGGCTACCGTCCGAGGATCCACCAAACCCATCTTGGTACATGATTATAATATCATGATGGGTGGGGTGGATAAAAAAGACCAGATACTGGCCATGTATCTCGTCGAGCGGAAACGGACAAAAGTCTGGTACAAAAAGCTATTCCGGAGACTACTTAACGTCTCCGTATTAAATTCCCTCATTATTCATCGCTGCAACTCATCATCTGCTTCTTCTTCTCCTCTAACTCACCGCAAATTCCGTATGTATCTTATAAAATCTATTCTTTCTAAACATGCGACCCCTACAATTCTTCCGCGTCCAGCCCCACGGAGCACTGTACACGACGTCACCCACCGCCTGGCCCTGTACCCGAAAGGGAAAAGACAGCGGGCCAGGCGGACATGTGTCGTCTGTAAAAAGATGGTGCAGATGTTCTGTGTGGGTTGCGACAAAACTGTTTGCTTGGACCCCTGTTTCCTCACCCTTCATTCATAATTATTTATATTTATGTAAAGTATATCTATAAATATATATTTCTTTGTATTATCTATATATTTGTATATATTTTTTGTACCACACTTTTGTTCGTTTCATTGACTGGAAATTAATTAATTGTTCATCCACATTGTTATGTTTTGTACTCTAGACCTTGCAGCACTCATTTTTTCTCTTGTTTGTATTTTTTGTTGTACATCTAGAGAGAAACATAACTTTTTTTTAATTTTTTTAAAATGTGTTTTAACAAGTTGAGTGCTTAGTTGGTTCTTTTGTTGTACGTCTAGAGAGACATTTCGTTTTTCTTTTTTATTAATATTTTTTAATAAGTTTAAAGTAAATAGTGACGGCGTAGCTTGATCCTCTGGATTTTTGGTTTTTTTTTTCAAAATATTCTCATCTATTACAATGTTCTGTTTTGCCATTTTTAATTTAGAGTCATTTAGAGTAATTTTTTTTTTGAGTTTATAATTCGAGTTCAGATGTGACAGTATCGAGTCGTATCCACATTATTTTTTTTTTTTTTGTGTGTTTTTGTCGTGAAATTGTTCACTTTGCTGGTTGATTTCTGGAATGTTTTTGTTAGGCAACATGACCTTGTATTGTGTTTTTCCATTAGTTAATATCATCATCTTGTAGATTGTGAAATAAGATTTCAAATAAATGCAATAATACTTGCTCTGTGATACAAATAATGAAAGGGTCTTTTTTAGCCCTCTTTTTCAAGTGTTTGCATTGTGACTCATTGTTCGTAAACTAAACAATTCTAACTCATAAAACTTCGTCTGCGATAAGATTGTGAACCAAACTATGTAATAAGACACTATACGTACCTAAGCCACTTGACGTACAGAGTTCCCAGAACCGAAGTGTAAACATACCTTATTTTTTTATCGGCGGCCGGGTCGACTTATCAGAGACGTATTTTGTAAAGCTTGTGGTATGAAAAAAATGTATGGGGAGGTGTGTTCTTTTAATTGATTATTGTGAAATAGGGTATATTTATGCAAATAAAATAAAAACTTTGTGAAATAATTGTTTATTTTTTTATTTCTATCTACTTTTGTACAATAAACTGGGAAAATTTCCCTCACACTGATTTCAAAGTGGAATCAACAATACACTACATAGCAAAACTGGTTTAATTCATTTCAAATATGATAGCTTATTTCATATATATTCCAACAACATAAGTTTCACATAGGGCTCCCATACAAAAGTTTAGAGATATCGGCGTTTTAATCACACGCGCCGTTATCGCATGACGTTTGACAGATGACCTTTGACAGTTGCCTCATTTTTGAAAAAAGGCCGCAACAGCGAGGAGGATATCATTATGGTTGCAATCATAACAACGTGGGAATGCGTATGCGTAGTTGAGATCGTGTGTATTGTATGTGTGTGTGTGCGTTTGATGGTGAGTTATGGTGTGCAGTTGTGTGATGATGTGTGTGGTAATGTAGATGTACCTATCTTGCTAAGTTGGGGTCACAAGTAGTTTTTCTATTTCTTCATAACTTTGTTCCATCAACCAAGCTTTCAATTTATTTCTGCACTGGTGTAGGTTAAGCTTGTGTATTTTGAGCAATCTATTAACTCTATTATATAAATTTCCACTGAGGTAGACAAACTGGTGTCTGATAAAGCTAGTATGGTGCTGAATTGATGGGAAAACTATATCAGCCCGGCGTTTGTGTAACTTTTGTATTTGGAATCTATGTTTCCTAAGAATACACTGAAGTACAAAAAGTCTTCTCACTGACTACACTTTGCATTCCCTTTAGAGCTCCGCTGTGGGGTGTCTGTAAGGCTTGCAAGACATAACTTTAAGAACGGCTCTTTGTGCTCTTTCCAATTTAAGAAAGTAGGTCTTGTAGGTGCCGCCCCACACTGGCAGACAGTATGTAAGCAGTGATTGACAAAGCGAAAAGTACACTGTCATAATAGTATCCGAGTCAGCCGAGTGCCGTAGTTTCTTAAAGATATATATGAGTTTCCGCGTTCTGGACACCAGGTTGTCTATATGGTTGTACCAATTTAGATGCTTGTCGATCAACACGCCTAAGTATCTAATGGTAGGTGTGAGTGTTAGCGGTAGACATATGCATGAACTATTGTCAGGGCGCCGTGGACAGTTATGGGCTTTTACACTAAGACGGTTTTTTGGTTGAGATTGGTTGCTAATCGAGAAGGACAATATTTTTGTTTTATTTGCGTTGAGTGTTGATAAATTTCTCGCAAGCCAATCCATAACCTCGTCCAGTGCTATTTGAGCATTTCGTTCAGTTTCTTTCCAATCTTCGCCATATATTAGTAAGGCTGTATCATCAGCATAGGTAAACAAGGAGCAATTTGTGAGGGGAAGTGAACACAAGTCATTAATATAGACCAGAAAAAGTGTCGGGCCCAAAATGCTACCTTGAGGAACGCCGTATTCAATTTTAGCCCTATCACTCAGGACATCGCCGATTTTAACATGCTGATATCTGTTTTTAAGATAGCTCGTGAAAATATCCAGTGCAATGCCTCGTATACCGATGCGCTCAAGTTTCGATAAGATTATTGGGACAGACACAGTGTCAAAAGCTTTGGATATATCTAGGAAGATACCGAGACATTTCTCTTTTTTATACATGTGCTTTGCAACCTTTTCAGAGAGAGCTCGCATCTTCCGTCGAAATACCGGCTCTAAAACCGTATTGATTTTCCGACAAAAGGTTATTGGCTCGTAGATAGGCAAGCAAACGGTTATTTAATATCTTTTCCAGAATTTTGGACAAGGTTGGTAAGACTGAGATGGGTCTGTAATTGCTAACACTGTCTCTGTCCCCGCCTTTATGAATTGGGTGAACTAGAGCTATCTTGAAAGCGTCAGGAAAAATACCCGTGGATATTGCAAGATTGCAAATATAAGTGATGTACGGGACCAGTGTCCCGTGCGCTATTTTCAAGATTTTGGTCGAAATACCGTCGATACCTATTGCTGAATCTGATTTTAGATTGGTTAAAATTCGTTGGACTTCAGAATTGTCGGTTTCTAAAATACAAATAGAATTTGGTGTTGATGCTTGATTAGAATAATTTGACCAGTTTGTGCTATGGTGTTGTATGTTTGTTGCTAAGCAGGTGCCTATAGTAGCAAAATATTGATTAACTGAATTCGTGGCCCTACGGTCGTCGGTACCAGTTTCTAGAAGTTCTCTAGGTGGTGATGGAACGTTTTTAGTGTGTGTGATTGTTTTATGAGGTCCCAGATAGACTTTGGATTGTTTTATCTTTTTGCGAATTCAGCCTTTTCGTAATTATGTTTTAGTTTCCGTAGCAAAGAGTTACAGAAGTTACGGTAACGAGAGTACGTTGTTTTCAATATAGGGTTTTCAGGTTGTAATTTTAAGGTTTGGTGCATTTTATCTCTGTTACGAATACAGCGAAGTAAACCGGGCGTAATCCACGGTTTAATAATCCTGTTTTTCCTGGGTACCTTAGAGTAACGAGTGTGCTTGTTAATAATTTGGTTTAGAGAGGATATCAAATAATTAGCTGCTATATTTGCGTCTTCGGCAAAAAGTACGGCGGAGAAATCCGCACTATCTATGTCTTTTTGGATGCTGGTTACGTCAATAGTTTTGGTGTTATGGGTAATTCTGGGTTTGGGTTCATCTAAATTAATACTTAATAAGACAGGTAAGTGGTCAGTTACCTGTGATTCAATGATTATTGTGGTCCCTGACTGCTTCGTTTTTAGAAGGACATGGTCTGGACAGTTGTTTAATCTGGTAGGATATATGTGAGCTGGTAATAATCCCTGAGAGGCAGTAAAAGTGAGATATTCATTTGAATGTTTATCATTATTTTTATTCTTTATATCAATATTTATATCACCTACTAAGGCAATGTGTTTAGTTTTCGAAAGAGGTAAAATAATATAGCGTCTAGACTATCTAAAAATTTGTCAATGTAACGGAAAGAGGGAGGTCTATACAAGGCCAAGATGGCAGCGTTATCCTCAACTTTACAAAGAAGACAGTTTGCATCAATAACTTTAGGTTCTGAAACTGAGCACATTAATGAACATTTTGTATACATAATAATTCCGTCATTCTGACTGTATGTGTTCTTTGTAAAGTGAGAATTGTAGCCTTCCAAAACGGGAATAACAGTGGTTTTCTTTAGCCAACTTTCCGTTAATAAGGTAAGTGCGTCTAAAAAGGGCCGGTTTCAAATAAGGTCCATCTTTTCAAACTTCCCGCGTATAATACTTAAACTAAAGCAGATACCACGCGGCCCCTCCCCAGTAACCAATCACAAAGCGCACCTACGTTCATAGCCTTCGCGCCGGCCATTTTGTCAGTGACTCTGTTTGTAACCTCATGGGCGGTCGACGTTACTCAATTTATAAAATATTTTGAATCAGTTTTGCATGGTTTTGGTAATAAAACCCGATCGTAATCTAACAATTGTGCAATAGTAACGTAAAAATACTTTCAAAACTTGGAGTGACGAGGTAAGTTACTAAAATTATTGCTTTTTTTTCTCAATTTTGTTGGTTTTTCTCAGGACATATCTAAGTGCCTTACAAGGTCCACTGTGTTGTCTCCAAATACGGGCCGGTCTTTATTAGGACCTACGGTACGAAGTTTTAAAATAAGCATGATCACTTACTTAAATATATACTTCTATACTTACTATATATTATATATATATTATAATATTATAAAGCTGAAGAGTTTGTTTGTTTGGTTTAACGCTCTAATCTCAGAAACTACTGGTTCGAATTGAAAAATTATTTTTGTGTAGGATAGTCCATTTATCGAGAAAGGCTACGACCAATAGGAGCCGAGCAGCGGGGGTGAAACTGCGGGCAACAGCTGGTGCCTATATATATAAGTCGTTATTGCTTTCGTACAAAAATGCTATTTATAAATACATCTTTTCTTCCTGCTGCCTGCTTTAGACATACGTATTGTACAAACATTAATGTAAGTCCAACTATTGTTTTTAGTAAAGACAAGAATGGAAATTTTACAAAAAAGAAAACGGGGCTCAGGTTGGTCTCAATCTGACCTTCAGAACGCTCTAGATGATGTGAAAAAAAACACAATATCTGAGCGTGGAGCAGCGTTAAAATATAATATACCGAGGCGAACATTAAAAAATCACATCAAATCTGGGAGCGAGGTGAAGAGGATGGGAAGAAAAACTGTTTTCACTGACACACAGGAGAAAGAATTGGTAGAAAGAATCAAGAAATTTTCGAATATAGGTATGCCTTTAACCCCAAAAATAATACGGAAGCAAGCATATTTATTTTGCGAAAGGAACAATATAAAAAATCCTTTTAGTGACAAAACCTCGACTGCGGGCAGGAAATGGCTTAAAAATTTTCTCGCACGTAATAAAGACATTTTTCAAAGAAAAGCACAATTTATGAACCCTGCGAGGGCTCAGAAACTAAATAAACAAATAGTTGACAAACATTTCAAAGCCATTCGCGAAATATACGATGAGCTAAATATTGACCAACACCCAGAACGACTATATAAAGTCGATGAAAAGGGATGGCGATTAACGATACATAAGCAACAAAGAGTCTTGGCTGGAAAAGGTTCTCGAAGGGTTCACCTTATAGCACAAGAACATGCAGAAAAGTCACTATAGCACCTTGCGTGAATGCTACTGGAAACTTCATTCCACCAATGATAATTTTTAAAGGAAAAAGACTACGGGAAGAATTTTTGGAAAATTTACCAGCTGGTTCTTTGGTGAAAATGGCACCAAAAGGTTCCATGACAACAGAACTCTTCGTTGATTTTATTGAGCATTTGGCCAAATACAAATCCACTGGAAAATGTTTGTTGATTTTCGATGGCGCGTCATCCCATCTGGACTACAAAATTGTCGATGTTGCAGAAAATCATGACATAGTTCTGTACTGTTTGCCATCGAACACAACCCACGAGCTCCAACCGCTCGATAAATCAGTAAACAAGTCATTTGAGCATTTTTGGGATGAAGAGGTACTACTTTTTACTTACCAAAATCCACAGAAGAAACTCACCAAAGCACGTTTTAATAAAATCTTTACAAGAGTATGGACAAAATGCATGACCCACAACAATATTGTTAACGGATTTAGGGCAACTGGTCTGTACCCCTGGGATCCTAGTTCAATCCCAGAAGAAGCCTTTGCGCCATCCATGCTCACTGAATTAACTGCTGCGCAACTCTCTAAAAAAGAAAATTCTTTAACAGTACCAAATTCTCCTGAATCTGTTAATCTTTTAAATCATACCTTCGACTCTGATATTACGTTTTGTGAAGAAACTAGCTCTGCAGCTCAGAATTCTGTAGCAACAATAAAGCAACTCCAAAACAAAGATGTTAATTTCCAGAAATTAGTTGATTATAGCTCTTCAATAGAATCTTTGGACTCGGTAGATAAAAATGTCCCTATTCGATACAGTACACCTGTTCCTGGTCCTTCGGGGTTACAAGTTCAACATGTTCATCGTCCACCTACACTCTTATCTTCTCCATCAGATACATCCGATATTGAATACAATTTCTCAATGATGCAAAACTATCCAGCAAAACGTGTTAGAATATATACGTCTTCTTCTTCATCTGATGAAGAAAATAATAATCCTGTTCAAACACATTTTACGTCGAAAAAGAACCAGAATGATTCACTTGGCGATGAAATGCCACTATCAGAACTTAAAAATAATAAAGAACGATCTGATATTCAAGAATCAAGTTTTAAAGACTTTCTTCCAACTCCCAATTATGCTCAAACTAAGGCAAAGCCAAGACGAAAAGCTTTAAATTACGTCGGACAAAGAATAACCAAAGATTTATTTAATGACAAGCCAAGCAATAATATCACTATTTGTGGAGGCTTGTAATTAGCTACTTGTTAATATTACATTCTTAAAGCATTTGTTTGTTCGTCTGTAAGCCTTCTGTAAAATAAAATAAATAAATAAATAAATAATGCGAAAAACTCTGCCAAACAGACCAAAAATGACAACAACACTAAAGGTCAAAAAGCAAAGGCAAGAAAAAAGTCATCTAAAGTTCCAAATACTAAACCAGATAAAACCAAAACTAAGCAGAAACAAAATACAATAGAAAATTCGGTACAAGGTAAAAAAAAACAAAAAAGGAATAAATGATAAAGAAAGCTGGTACTGCCCAGCTTGTAACATGGATACAATGCTAGCCATGCGGCAATGCAGAACATGTGACTTGTGGTATCACGAAGAATGCGTGGGTCTTACCAAAGATGATTTAGATATATTTTTTTGTCCTGATTGTAACTGATGTTAACTTAGTTTTTCTTAATTTTCTTATTTGTACTTTGTTACATCGGTGTTAGTTATTACAAGATATTATTATTTGACCTTTATTCATTTAAACTTATTTTCTACATTTTTTTAATATTTTTATATACCTATTATTATTATTACCGTGTTGACTACACGGTTTCTAACTATCACGTTTTGCTTTATTTATTGAGCTTTACGTTATTTGCCTGAAGTTGTTAGTTATTTTGATTTTTATGTTTTTGTTATGTTCTCCCAAAAGTTTAATTTCGTTTTTAGTTATTTGATGAACAAATTATTATTAGGTGAAAAGGTGCCATTGTTTAATTTAGATACGTTTATTTTGATTATATTCATGTTAATTACTGATTATAATATATATATTAAATACACACTGCATAAACGTGCATCTTTATCTTTTAATCTTTAGCTGCAGTGAGTGCTACAGAGCCATATTTGTTATTTTCAAAGACTTAATAAGGTCCAGATTATGATTGAAGAAGTGTAATACCTAATAAGGTCCAAAGACTAAGACTGAAAAAATTACTGATTAGTAACATTTTGTGATTTTCTTTATAGGAGTTAATAAAAATCTGCTTAAAACTATAATTTGTTTCTTTTACAACTACAAAATAGATTAGTTAATACTTGTATTAATTTCCTAAGACTTTATAAGGGCCACGAAACTAATTTATATGAATTTACGGTTCATTATTCGAATGCCACGAACTTAATAGTAGTTTAAAGCCATTGCTATTTAAAGATATGGTTTTTCTGGTATAAAACGCCTAAAATCTTGCAGTTAAATTATGGACCTTATTATGAGCCCTAGTGCCCAAAAAGGGCCATAAACAAGCTTTTAAAAAACTTTTTTTGTCAATAACTGGCCATAGATACCTCGTTTTTATAAAGTATTTTCTCTTTAAATAAAAACAGTTTAGGTATATGATCATGATTTTTTACACATAAAAACATTTCCCAAAATTGATTTACATGGTTTTCCAAAAAGCCGGCCCTTATTAGAAACAATTACTTATTACAATATCGCAGTCTATTTTCAAAAGTTGTAGAAAAGTTATTAAGTTGTCGAAGTTTTTATTAACACTGCGAATATTAAGGTGCAAAACAGATATTGTTCTCTGAGTATTATTTATTAATTTTGAGCATACACCTACTGGGACTTTATATGATTTTGAGACTTCGTAAGCATCCAGTTCTAGTACTATATTTTCTATGTGATTTTCATTAGCCATTTCCTATTAGAAGAATGTTTATAGTATATTTGGGTGTGCATGTATGGTTATGTCTAGGGTGTGATAGCAATGTTGGCAAATTCCTCTCAGTATTGAACACCGGGGTGAGCATGTAATGGGAAAGTAAATGTAGAACTTAGGTGTATAATTGTTTTTGTGTGTGTTATTTTATATAACAAGATGGCTCGTTCAGGGGTGACTAATTTATTGTATTTCAATGGTACCATTAATTTGAAAGTTAGTTTTGCAGGTGTTTATTGACTAACAGCCATTTTATTTCGTTTTTTCAGGGCCGAGAGACAAAACAAAATCGACCATGATGGAGTCTAGTCTAGAATGAACAGGCATCTTCTGGGAACCCTCGTTTCATCATAGACCATAAGGTCTAAAGCGATGGATAACCTTCGCTTTCCATCAGGCGTGATCAAGACCAAGAGCAGGCTCAGTCAGCAAAAAAAAAGTCCCGTTCTGTACTACTTTTTTTGACTTCTATATATGATTGTTTCTATAACTGTTTACCCAGGCTGTAAATAAATACCCTTTAAGTGCAATGGTGAAATAAACCCATTCAATTTTAATTTCAATTGATTTCATTTCATACTTCAAATGCTGTCAAGTTTTTTGTTTCTTCATGAGGCCTATTTGCAAACGACGACACAATTTTTTAAATTTTAGTCGTAGTGGTTCGCGTTCACGAGTAAGCCTCCTGGAAAACAACCAAAATTTATCCCTTTGTGGCATATTATTAAGTATCTGTCGTAGCAATAAACCATTGATTACAATGTATGCAACAAACATGCAAGTACTTATGTGACAACATTGTAGGTAATTTGCCAAGACAAATAGTTGGCAAGTTTGCATTGGCACACATTATGTGCGCACACAAGTTTGATGGGCGGAAACTAGAAATTTGATATAAGTTTGATAAAAACTTGCCACAAGTATGTCCTTTTCCTTTGCCTCGTCAAACTTTATGCAAGCTTTCACATTTGATATTTAAAACTTACTGCAAGCCTGAAACAAGTTTAAATTGTTATCTGGGATGCAAACCAGATTAGTTAATTATTATAATGAGGGTTTGCTACCTGAAATTGTAGACCCCAGAAAGTTCTTATTTATTTATTTATTTATTTCATATACAATTCGCATTGTGTCTGAACTTGGTTGTATGTACATTAATTAATTTATTACAGGTAAAAATAATAAACTCTGAATTTAAAACAATAAACACCAAAAATAATCAATGAGAAATGATAAATAATATATTATGTCAATAGATCGTGGGTAAATAGTTATTATATGAATGATTGTAAAATTAAATAATAGCATGTCAAATGATTACAAATTAATTCTATAAATACAAATAGTTCAGGTTAATGCCACTGAGAAGCACGATCTACTAATTTTATATATTAAAACTTTAATTTATTTACTTTAGATTTTTTTATTTCATACCTTTTAGTGGTATTTTGACCTCTGACCAATATGCCACGACATACTCTATTAATTACAAGAATTACTCGGTTAAAACTGCCACCATCTCGTTTATTGCTTTGTGTTATTAGTGATCGAATGGATATTGAATACTACTGTTATATATTTTTGTAATCTACTCAACAAGATCTAAATAATAATATAAAGGATTAGATTTTCGATAAAAAAACCAGTTAGGGTTTTTATTCTTGAAAAGCGGCTGCCCTTTTATATATTTTTTTACTAGCCTATGTTACCTGGAATAATACAAGGATTCTAACGGTTCCAAACACATCGAATTCAAGCGGTGCAAGCGTTCAGAAGTTATGGTCGAATAAAGGTTTCTTTATTCGACCATAACTTCTGAACGCTTGCAAAACATAACTCTTTCGACGATTCATGTTTGTATCGTTGTACGTTTGTACAACGATACAAACATGAATCGTCGAAAGAGTTATGTTTTCACATAACTCTTTTTTTTGGGCAGTCGTAAGAGAACATTAATTGTTTTTAAAGTTTACGCCAACCTGCTGTAATTCCCTCACAACAAGTGGCACTAAGAGGATTGGAATGTTTTTATATAATGTAAAATAAACGTGAGCAAATTCGTATAAATTGTTTTTTTTGATCATAATAATAAATATTTATCAATCATAAACCCATAAATCATTACTATTAATTAAGTATGTACATTAAATAATTGTTGCAGCTGCACATTACTCGCAGGTGCGCCCGTGTTCGAGCCAACGCCTGCTCGTTTGGCGTGGGCAAATCAGCGTTGCGTCCTAACTAGGATTCATTTAGATGTAAGGTTATTGATACCGTCTTGTCATTTTTTTGCTTCTATTTTTGCACGTCATTGAGGCAATACAAGTTTTTGACTAAATCAGCATTTTTGGAGTTTCTTTGAAGAGTCACCTAAAATTCCCCAACAGCCCGGCTTCCAGGAATTCTACCAAATTGTTTACGCACCTAAGTTCACAAGTTCGCAATTTATAAAAATAATAATGGCAAATAATTGCGCTTCGTGCCAAAATCCTCTGAGGTCATCTAATGCTTAATGTACAAAATGTGACTTACTATTTCACGTTGCTTGTGCTAACGGTGGAAGTCAGACAGAATTATCGAGTGAAACAAAATCTCACTGGGTTTGTCATTCATGCAAAGCAACTAAGTCAGCCCCGAGCGTACTCAAGGACCCGATGTACGGAAGGATGGCACGACAAACTCAGCAGATTGTTACCACTCCGCTTCGTCATTGGATTTGTAGTGACCTACTCTAATATGTCTAAACATAAAACATTAAAATTAAATATAAATTATGTAATTGCTTAAAATTAAAAACAAATATAATTTATATACATATTTACAAAGCAACTTAACAACTAGCATTATATAAAATCAAAATAAAATAATTTATTGTAACTAACATTCAACATACAAACAAATATTTTGTATTAGTAGATAATTTCTTATCAGCTAACCGGCGTAGCTATGACGCGTCTATTGTTCCGTCGGCCGGCCGGCCAGCTACGTCACTCAAACCGGTTACGCGAGCGGGACGGCACTATCGCTACCTTGCGCTCGCGCAGGTTTGGTCGATGTGTGGACCACGCCTGCTCAGTATGTTCACTAACCCAATCGTGACCGTTGCTATATGAAAACATAGCTTCGCCGTGCTAATATAAAACTAATTGGCTTTATCTCGTAAATCTGTCTATGCTATATTTCTACCACACCTTCTCACTCTTCTTAGTGGAACTCTTGTGTGTGAACTGTAACCTGTGTCTGTGCAATAAACTTTCTTTCTTCTTCTTGTGTACTTCGGACTTTTCTTCATCTCTTCTACTACCTACATATTCACACACGCCCAACCATCTACAGATTCATTGTCCACTGTTCAACGAACTGATTCAGAGTTATTAATGGATCTAACCTCTGAAATAAAATTACTTCGAGGCGATGTGAGCAACTTGAAGTCACATATTAGTTATGTGTCCGAACACCTTACCAAATGTTATTCCTGCCTCGACGAATACGATGTACGAATTAAATCTCTAGAGAAGCGGGAAGAAGAGATTATTACACTTAATAACACCATTCTCAATCTTCGCGAACAGCTGAATACACAGGCGCAAACGTCATTAAAAAATGAGTTGGAGATCTCCGGAATTAATGTGAATAATAACGAAAATCCTCTTCACATTGTCCGTGTCATAGCCCATAAAATAGGAGTTTCCATCGATGATCAAGACATAGACTACGTGACTAGAGTGGGGCCACGCAGGCAGCCATCCAAGGACACAAACGAAACTTTACCTCGTAAACTCGTTGTACATTTTGTACGCCGATATAAGAATGACGACTTCTTGAAGGCTGCTAAAACCAGGAGAACTCTTGATTCAACTGACATGGATATAGCTGGTGCGACGAGGAACGTCTACATCAATGAACGCCTTACACCTGGAAATCGGCAGTTATTTCGGGACGCTAGAATCTCAGCGAAAGAGCACGGTTACAAGTACTGTTTGTGCAAGAATGGTGCAGTTCTCATCCGTAAGCAGGAAGGGAACCCCTCCATACACATACGGAACTCTGAAGACCTGGAACGCTATCTGGGACCGTCGACTGATCCCAAAAAACGCACAAAAACATATAAACACATTTACACCCCGCCACTACAACTAACAATAACATTAAACTCTGGTGTACTTTACGTTTCTATTAAAAATACATGCGTAACAACCAAAACTCACATAAACAAACACTTTAATATCAAAGTTTACCTACATCTACAAAACATACCAATAGTACTGATAACAACAACAATAGTAACAATCAAAAAGCGACCCTTTGTAAAATCACAAGCTCGCACCGACAGATCTCCACTGATATTGTTTTATCAGTGGAGATCTGTCGGTGCGAGCTTGCTTTATTATGATTATTATGACGCACAGTACCGTAAAACGGGGCTATTTGGGTTTTTGGGTGATATTTGGGACGACCCAGAATTTTGAACAAAAGTATCGATTACTTTCGTTTGGTGTATGGTAGGATTTATTTTACAAACTCTAGCAACACGTTGATAGTTTACGTCAAATTGTCATCTGTCAGTGCCAGTCTTTTTCACAGTTTAGTTTCAAATCCGAGTGAAAGAGTCAGATACTGTTTTTTTTACTTAAAAATTTTGGTGCCAAAACTTCTTCCGCAACGCAAAATTCTGACTGTTAAGAGTGCTGTTATTTTTAAATTACGAGTATATGAATTATCTCGAGGTTTTCTCGTTAATAAATAATTTTGTTATGCTTATAGTTTTTGATTTATTATTGAAAATGTGTCTGGGGCTTTTTGGGACACCGATGCGGGGCTTCTTGGGACAGCGTCCCAAATAACCCCATCACTTTTGTGCATTTGTATACAAGCAATTTTTATTTCTCATAATATTTATTTTACGATTTATTGTGGTTTTCAGATAAAAAACATTCGTATAATGGTTCGAAAATATACCAGAACCTATAGAAACTTAAGAAATGGTAAACGTTTCATGCCGTACTTCTCTAACTTCTCTTATGGAGGCCATACACGCTAGATTTTGCATGATGGTTTTAGCCGTGCATGCATAACCGACAGGCACGCCCTAGCTATGTGATTTAACTGTACAGTTATCGGTGCATGTACATGCAACCGAGCAAATATCAAAATTGATATTTTATGCCGCTCGGTTATGTTTGCGCGCGAGCATAACCGAGTGTGTGTGGCGTCTGGCGAGCTTGCCTGCCACAGTTCTCAGTTTTTAATTGTTTGCGACGGCGGAAGGTCGCGCGCGCGCATCATCGCGAAAATGGCGAATCGCAAGCGCAATGCCACCTTGTCTTTGGCGCGTAAAGTGCAAAGAATATCACGACAGAGACAAACGATCGACAGCATACGAGAAATTGATAACTAAGCTCAAGGAATTGGAGTCAACTGCTACAAAAGATGATGTGATTAAAAAAATTAATACGTTACGCAGTAACGTTAGACGAGAGAAAAAAAAATACGATAAATCTGTGAAGTCTGGAGCATCATCTGATGACATTTATAAACCAACACTGTGGTACTTTGAATTATTCGATTTTATTGGAGATCAAGATGTTCCTCGCAGCTCGCGATCTAACATTTCGGACATTGACGAGAATGATTCGAATGTAAGTAAATTAGTGAATTATTTATTTTGGAATTTATAGATTAGGTACGGCCGACCACAAACAATTAAGAACATTTTTTCATATCGTTTATGTTACAATGAGATAGGGTAGGTACTCTCGACAACTTGTAACGCGTAATGTGTGGTCGTCTGTACCTAAGTTTTTTGCATTGTCGTTTATAGTATCCTACATAGTATCGCATCCATTGTTGCTTCTCATGAATTATACATGGATGACTTAGCTAATTCCACCCCTTCTCTGGAGGAAGCCAAGATTCTTTCCGCTGAACTTATCGCCTTATTTAAGTCTGGAGGCTTTGAACTTACTAAGTGGGCAAGTAATTCCTCGGAACTACTAGAGGTCATTCCTCATTCCAACCGCTTTTCAATTAATTTCTCTGATGGAGACAATTTAAAGATTCTTGGACTCAAATCTAATAGACTATTATCACCGCATTCATTGCCATGCCGGTGTAAGCCTTCTTAGTTCTCTGTTACGCCAAAAATATTGGATCCTCTCTTCTAGAGGTGTAATCAGACAAAGATCACATGCTTGTAATTTTTGTTTTAAAGTTTCTCCTTCTCACCCCAGCCCACAGATGGCTGATTTACCCGCTTGTCGCGTACAGGAGACTAAAGCTTTCGTTCATACGGGTGTAGACTAATATTTACATAATCTTCAAGTTAGACAAAAATGGTTGAATGCCGTAGACAATATTAAGATTGGTACAGTGGTTCTCATACATCAGGATGATGTTCCTCCTTTACGTTGGCCAATGGGTATAATCATCGAAGTTTTCGCCACGTTGCTATGGTGAAGACATGCAGTGGTTTTTTCAAAAGACCCGTTGTCAAGCTATGTCCTTTACCTTCTCAATAACATCACCGCGTAATTGAAAAACTGAATTTAGCTGAAGTTAACATACTTTAAATATTTTATTTTTTTCCGCTTTAATATAATTTTCTTTCCTTTGAGAATATTACATATCCTCAAAACCGGGCAGGATGCTCGCGCAAGTTCTTGTAACATAAATAGTTTCGGAACGCACCTATATTTCTAATGGCAGACTATCCAAACGCGTCTCTTTTCTTATTTTTTTTTTTACCACAGTATGAACTGACCATGCATCTCCTTCCCTCCTATCATTTTCCCATATAGCAAAGAGAGAAGGCATTCTAGCCGCACGCGCCAATCAGACGGCATGTGCGCGTGCCACGAAACTATAACACTTCTGTAAAAACCGCTAACCGCTCCGCTCCGCAAAAATAATATCTGTTATATATTCAAAACTCTAAAAAGACTTTCTATTCTTTGTGTGGGCCGACACACGTGTGACATAGGCTTGAAGTGAAGTACATTTGTGAACGGAAGAAAACCTGTGAACACGTGCAAACCCTTCTCAGGCTGTCTCTCGCATCAACGTGTTCCATCCAGAAGATCCCAAGTAAGTCCTAATTACCTATTCCTTAAACTGGTCAGCTCATTACTGTGTGTCGCCAATTATTCAAGTTTTAATCCGCATAAAATTAATTCCCCGCCAAAAATAGTCCTTCGAAGCCGCAATAAATAGACTTATTCTACCACCATTAAAAATTAAATATATAGTTAGATACTAAATTTTTAAACATAAATAGGTGACTGATTGTTTTTTTTTGTTTTTAGTAAGTGAAGCAACTACTTATGAAATCAAGAAGCCACACATGACTCTTTATGCCTGCAAGTCAGTCAGTGCCAAGAACATGACAGTGACACCCCTGTCATAGATCTGGATATAATTACTACTGGTGAGATTATTACCTATGCTCTCTTTGACTGATTACTCAGATATTATTTAACTTTTTGAATACTGTAAGTAATTAGAGACAATAAAAAAGACAACGAGAGAGTGAATGCCGCGTTTGCTTCGGGTTAAATGAATTAATAATATGATTATCTGATCTGATTTGATGATCTTGGAAATAGTGGTGTGGTTCCAGCTTTTTGTGGACCACCTCAAATCTTCTTGTACGTAGTGTATGAGGTGGTTAAAGGAATAAAGATCTTATGTAGTGTTCTTGTGGGTGGAAAAATTGGTTACTTATCTCCACTTGACATGCCCTTCCATCCTGGAACTTGAAATGCTAAATAAAAAGTATTGCTATAACTTCATTCTTATACATTGAGTTGGTTGTTGCATCAATGTTTGACAAGAGATTACAAATCATGAGTTCATGTATGTATGTAATTTCATAAATAAATACTTCATTAATCATTTTTTCATGTTTCGTTCTAGCTTCAAAGCAGATTAATGTGGATTCAGTTGATCCAGAAACAGAAAGCTACAGACATAATAATACTACAGCTAACTTTTTGGTAGATCCTGAACAAATATTATTATCAACATTCTAACCCTTTCGCTCAATCAGATTGTTCAGAACATGATCCATGTTATATACCAGAATCAGAAACTTCAAATTACAGTGATAGTGAACCTGAAATAGTACAAAGAGAGCAAGAGTATTTAAAAATAGTAGCCAAGATCTTCAAGAGGTTGAAAATAGTAATAGTGAAACAGTGGAAAACATAAACAGCCAAGAAAATAATACCTTGACACGAAAAAGGAAATGTGAACCTCAAACATGGAAAAGAAATAAAAATAAAAAACTGAGACTTGATGCCTGTAGCACACCTCCGCTGCGAAACTCAAAGGGCGAAACCGCCATAGTTTCGCTGTGAGTTGTCGAGTTGCTGGGCGGCGAAACAATAGCGAAATTCCCTGCTCTAACGTACAAAACTGACTATGATGTTGTCTCTTTCTAACATGATTTCGCTCATTTGCTTAGGCGCCGTCTACATCTCCGCCCGTTGTCCGCCATTTTGGAGCGGTTCCGCGTGTATCACGGACGCGTCTGTAGCAATCGACAATTTTTATGAGCGAAATAGGAACAATGGATTTGGAATTTACTGAAAAACTTATACAAGCAGTGAGAAATAGACCTGTTTTGTACTTACTAAATGACCCTGACTACAAAAATAACACAAAAAAACTACAAGCATGGAGGGATATCCAGAGAGAATTAAACGAAGAAGGTAAGTATAATTATTTATTATTTACAAGGTATACGTATCAATTATCTGTTCTGCGGTGTGCAAAGTATCGAACAAATTTGTCTCTGATCTCACATGCCGCAAATGATGATCGTGCGCGGTTTCCATTGAGTCTGTTTTGTGGAAGAAAGTTTCCAAGCTGTTCTGTTTCCAAACCAGAGCTTACACGTTCGGTTGACTCTTTTGTCTGTATAAAGTTGTGTAAACAACAAGCTGCTTTTACAATTTTTATAGTATTTCTCAAATCTGTTTCAAAAGGAAAAGGTCTTAAGAATATCCTAAATTTTTGTGCCATTATTCCAAATGCATTTTCCACAACTACCCGTGCTGTACTAAGCGACTGATTAAATATCTTTTTATCTCTATCTTGCAAAGCTGCATCTCTTACAAAAGGTCTCATCAAAAAAGTTTCAAGTTTAAATCCACCATCGCCTAAAAAAATATAAGGCAAAGAATCTGTTTCTCCTTGTAATGGTTGTGGATTTGGTATATTAAGTTGGCCGCTCCCTAATAATCGAGCAAAAGATGTTGCTTCAAATATAGTACTATCGGCATCTTTCCCATATGATCCAACATCTACAAAAATTCATTTATAATTGGCATCTACCACAGCCATTAAAACAATTGAATATTTACTCTTATAACAATAAAACATTGACCCGCTACCCGGAGGGCACTTTATGGTTATGTGTTTTCCGTCTATGCTACCAAGGCAATGAGGAAATCCCCATTTTTGGAAAAAATCTTCTGCCATATTCAGCCAATTTTCTTCTGTGGGTATTGGAAGGACAAGTGGTCTTAACACATTCCACAATTCTACACAATCTTCAGTCACTATTTTCGAAACTGTTGAATTACCCATACGATAAGAAAAAGATAGTGTCTTGTATGTGTCTCCAGTTGCCAGAAACCTGTAACAAAAAAAAATTAGTTGGAAGAAAACTGTTGCTGGATATAATATACCTATTTTTTATACCACATAGGTGGCAAACAAGCACCAGTGGTTTGTATGCTTCCTCCACCAGTGGTGGCGAAAGTATACAAAGTAATCTACATTAAAGTGTATATGACTTTGATTTCCGCAAAGTAACGCCTAAATCAATTAATTGTCTTCTTTGTTTCAGTTCCAGCTTTAAAAGCAAAATGGAAAAATTTAAAAGATACTTTCAGAAAATTCAAGCAATCAAAACACAGTTCTAGTGGTCAAGCAACAAAAAAACTACAGAATTGGGCCTGGGCTGAACAAATGTCATTTCTTGAATCATCTACTACCCCCAATCAAACGGAGAGCAGCATTATTCTGGATAATGAATCTTCTCAACACGAAGAAACAAATGAAGAGTCAGCCAATCAACCTACACCCTCCACTTCTTGCGACGCGACAACCGTACCAGAAAATACACAACAATCCGGTTCATCACATCAAATATACAGGCGACAGCGAAGAATAAACATGAATCCTACAGACAGAATGGTTGAGTACTTAGAAAATAGAAGGAAACAAAACTCTAATGATGAGAAAGACGTGACGGCATTGATTTGTTATTTTTGGGCTATGCAGACTCGTTAAAAAAACTAAGCAAACGCACTCAAGTAAACGTTAAATTCGATATCGCAAAAATATTGATGGAAGCTGAGCTTAATGATCTTGAGACTGCTGAAAGAAACACATCTTCACGTACTTCAAACTACTCAAATACAAAAACATACTCAAGCATGCATGCTCCTATTCCTCAAAATGACAGTGAGGCAGCACATCAAGATTCTTACGACAGTAATACAACAAACATACATGCTCTTGTTACTCCGGGAAACCACTCCTTGATAAATTATGACTGTAATACCGTCGAACCTACTCATTTGAGTACATCTACATATTTTTCTCAATTTTCATCATTATAATTGTTTTAAATTTTAATTTTGTAACATTAATTTTAATATAGGTACTTACCTCAAAGTTAATCCCAGTCTTTCTTTGCTAGAAATAGCATCTCTAAACCACAAGGTTTAGACATGCTATTTCTAGCAAAGAAAAGAGTTACATAACCTTATAAAGCCTTGTATTACTAAACAAGATACAAATCTTGTTTAGTAATACAAGGCTTTATAAGGTTATGTAACTCTTCAAAACTGTCTGGTGTAATTCTGAAGTAAGAATAAAAACGGTCTTCATGTGACTGTAACTCTTTACATAATATATTCTCTCCCAACTTCTTTCTTTTTTTATTGATATCATGCACCCAGGTACGGTACGACGCCTTTTTAAAGTAGTTGACCACAGTAAGATTAGTTCCTACTCTGACTCCGAAAGCGACGACATTTTCTTTCGATTCTTATTTCTCAACTGTTTTAGTTTTAGGTTTCGCTCTGTTTCGCTATTATAGTTTCGCGTAAGTGAAGTACTGTTGCACAGCGAAACTCACGCAGCGGTTTCGCAGTTGTTGTTTCGCAGCGGAGGTGTGATATAGGCATGAAGGTAAAGAACATACTTCTCAGTCAGGTAAAAAGTGACAGCAAAAGCAGTTAAAGAAGTACCCTGTAAGTGTCATTAAAAATGCAATGATACATTTACTTTGAATGATAGACAGAAAATATTTTCAGACTTTTTGACTTTAAAAGAAGATAGAGCCAAATGGCTTTTTATAAACAGCTCATTTCGTAAAGAGCTACCAAAAAGAAGGCACAAGTCGAAAGACTCTAGTTTAATGGCAGTTGATGTTCCTGATAAGAGAAATTAAACTTATGTTTACTCTTTGACATTAAATGACAAAGTTCATCAAGTATGCAAGATGTTTTTTCTTTGTATTTTAGACATATCTGCTAAAAAAGTTGAAACTGCTCTCAAAAAGAAAATGGAGAGTGGTGTGACTGAGCTTGACAAACGTGGATTGAACCCTGCACCAAATTAAATTTCTGAGGAACGGAAGAATATTGTCCGTGATCACATCAAGTCCTTACCTGTTGTAGACTCCCACTACTGCCGAAGTTCATCAAAGCGAAAATATTTACCATCTGGCCTGACTGAAAACCGCTTGTATCAAGACTACATCAAGTATTGTGAAGAGAATGGAGCATTACCTGTATCATCTTATTATTATAAACATATTTTTACTACTGAGTTCAATTATGGCTTTCATAGACCAAAAAAGACCAATAAGATTATTGCGCTCAATTTAAAAACAAATCACCAGAAGAAAAACTCCAGGAACAAAGTAACTACGACTTACATTTAATCAGAAAAACAGAAGTTAGAGAACTGAAAAGACAAGACAAGGCAAGAGCTAAGACTGATCCAACGTTTTGTGCTTACACTATGGATTTAGAAAAAATCTTACTTACCCCACAGTTAGAGATTGGTCAATTGTATTATAAAAGAAAATTGAAAACTTATAACTTTACCCATTTATGATCTCGCTAAAGGCACCGCAATTAACTACATGTGGCATGAAACTAATGATACAAAAGGAGCATCTGAAATAGCCACATGTATTTGGAAACTCCTTTCTGAATTACCACCAGAGGTGACAAAAGTCACATTTTACTCTGCTACTGCTTCAGGACAAAACAGAAACCATATCCTTTCTGCTATGTTCATTAGGGCACTTGGTTTTTTTCCAAATCTGTAGATTATCAACCAAAAGTACATGGATCTGGACATTCTGAAATGGAATGTGACAGTGTTCACTCTGCCATTGAATCAAGGGGTAGAAAGATTAACATTTTTGTCCCAGACGGATGGTATACTGTAGCAAGAACGGCGAAGACCACTCGACCGTCATACGTCGTAAATGAAATGGATTTTAGCCAATTTCTTGATTTTAAGTCATACAGCCAAAAAATTATTACTAATAAAAATAAAGGAGAGAATGAATCACGAAATGGCTTCTTGTTAAATGGCTGCAATAAAGACGTGAAGAGCCCATGCATATTTATTATAAAACTCAGTTAAGCAAAATCGAATTTGAACGACTATGTATTCGCCTCAGATCAACACGAAATAATGAAGAAATACTTTCCACTGAAGTAGCTAATCTTTATACGTGTAGCTTAAAAATAGATGCCAAGAAACTTAAAGACTTACAAGATGTTTGTAAATGGTGAAAAGAGCCAAGTGCAAAATAGCAATTAACAAAAAAACCAGTCAATTTACAAAAATTATTAATGTACAGAAAATACAAGAATCATGTATAGCTAAACCGATACCATTCTTATTTAAATCTAACCTACGGTTTGGAAGATATAGACTAATTATTATTTTTTGTTTAACCTCGCCACTTAATTGCTCATTATTTCGGAACTTGTTATGTGTGGGTTGACTCTCTTCACTACCAAAGCGACGATATGTATCCATCTCTGCCTACTCAGAATAATATCAAAATTTATAAAAAAAATGTTTTATTTTAAAAAATCAAGTAAGAAAAACAAGTCTTATTTAGCATCTTGATACAATCTTACGAGTATTACAATATTCTCTTTCCTAGTAGTATTAGCTATTAAACCTGTATTATATTTATACTTAAAGTGCTTGTTCATACCGAGCCAAATTCCCATAGAACTTGGACAATGTCCTTTTATTACAACGCAACACTAACGCACGCAGAAAACCTTCCAATGGCTAATGATATAACTTCAGCAATTTACGAACCAGTTCACGACAGGGTGCCTACTCAGAATAATAAAAAAAAATGTGTTTTATTTAAAAAAAATCAAGTAAGAAAAACAAGTCTTATTTAGCATCTTGATACAATCTTACGAGTATTACAATATTCTCTTTCCTACTAGTATTAGCTATTAAACCTGTATTATATTTATACTTAAAGTGCTTGCTCATACCGAGCCAAATTCCCATAGAACTTGGACAATGTCCTTTTATTACAACGCAACACTAACGCACGCAGAAAACCTTCCAATGGCTAATGATATAACTTCAGCAATTTACGAACCAGTTCACGACAGGGTGCCTACTCAGAATAATAAAAAAAAATGTGTTTTATTTAAAAAAATCAAGTAAGAAAAACAAGTCTTATTTAGCATCTTGATACAATCTTACGAGTATTACAATATTCTCTTTCCTAGTAGTATTAGCTATTAAACCTGTATTATATTTCTGTGGCCTGGTGCTAATAGGGCCAATATCAATAATCCTTATTTTCAGTAATGAGCATTAGACCAATAAACCAGCATTAATAGTTATTATTTACGTGTTATATTGTAGTATGGCAAAAATATTTTACTGTTATTTGATTTATGTTTTTATATTGATTTATGAATTAATTCTAATTTCAGAAAAATTGGGTATTTTTGAAAATATTAACTACTTAAGCCCCTTTAGCACAGATGATAATTATTATTTTAGATCATAATTACTTATAAAATTAATCAGAATTTACAATATTTCTTCATCTGAACTTGACATAACATCCTCCGTTTTGGGGCCAGCCTCCAGCGACGCACAAAATGGATGGCTAGATGAGCTAAGCATCAAACGAAGAGTCTTTAACAAAAAGGGCTAATGTTAAGTTTGGTCGTTTTAGTTCTTACTCTATTACTAGCTAAGTGAAAAAAATAATATTTCTTATCGGCTTAAGTACACTGCAGCCCTTTTATCAAATATTTTTTTAAACTAATCGGTATGAAAGCGCACACAACATTGGCCTTTTTTACGTAGTAACTTTTGAAAGATTGTTGATAAACTAACGCCCTTTTAGCACAAAAAAATATCGTACTTTTTCAATAAACTGGCGTTACAATCTCATTTCATACAAAAACGAACTTTGGCCCTTTTAGCACCAGGCCACAGATTTATACTTAAAGTGCTTGCTCATACCGAGCCAAATTCCCATAGAACTTGACAATGTCCTTTTATTACAACGCAACACTAACGCACGCAGAAAACCTTCCAATGGCTAATGATATAACTTCAGCAATTTACGAACCAGTTCACGACAGGGTGATGTTTGCAGACTATAGCAACCTGAACAATTGTCGGAGTCCATTTAGAAAGCTTATTCGTTGCTCAGATAACAAATCCGCAAGAAAACAAACAAAATAATACAAACGAAGTCGACTTGTGATTATTTTAGTTCTAAAGACAGGTAGGGAGGGACAGCCACCTAGCTGTCATAATAATAATATATCAGAATTGTTAGATTTGATGTTGCCACTAGAGATGCAATGGATAGTTGTTTGGCCGGATACCGGATAATCAGCCTGATCACCGGCCGAATATCCGGTATCCGGCCGCCGAATATTCGGTCGGCCAAACGATACCTACATTTTAGTTTGGCGGCGGGCGCGTCGTGCAGGTTTCAACCTGTACGTCTACCATGAGTTGTCATAGTTAGATCGCTTGACGTAACTAAAATAGTTACGTAAATACGCAGATAGTATAGTTAGCTTTTTAATGGTACCATGAGCTGTGTCGATGCTTACTACTAACGTTATAGTTACAACTACACCTTGAGTTCACTTCACGTTGCATCTTTTTACCTCTTTTTAAATAATGCACGACGATAGAGACAAAATACAGGTCATGTGGTACTATTATTAGACCAAATGTAGAAAGTCGACTCTCTCATTTCATTGAAATCTAACGCAGCCCAAATTTATTTGTGTTACGAAGGTTCCACTGACATTTAGGACTCGCTCGCACTCGACCGACTTACGATTAACGACTTTCCGCGAAGTGTTAATAACAATAGTGTTCTGTGGTAATAAATATAAACAAAAATGCCGAAAACGAGTGCCTCGCAGTTCGAAATAATGGTGGATTTTATGGAAAGGTATGTAAATACATTAGTTAAGTATTGTCACAACCTCTAAAAACTTTAGTTTACTTTTTCTGTCGCTGCCTATAGCTAAAGTTGGGCCGGAGTTTGAGTTTCGGACTTTCGGTACCTAATAATGTAATAGGGGCTCATCGACAATTTATACGAAATCAAACAAATGATCGCACTTGGTAGATTTTAAACAGGCCTTTGATATGACATATTCAAAACTAACTAAAAAGGGCCCATTGCTTTGTAATCCTCAATATTAAAAAACACGTCAAGGAATAAAAAGAGCTCATTTCGTATCGAACTAGCTTAAATGGTGCTGATTGCATCCCAATCAGAGTTAAAAGGAGCACATTTTACGTTTACAAAACAAGAACGCGCCAATAACCCCGCCATCTTGAAATAAATGACGTAATAAATACGTACAGATAAAAGTTAAACGTGAAGGCGTAATTTTTTAGTGCGTGTGTGAATTTGTTTAGAATAAGTAATATAAAATGGACCGCGATTACTGCGAAAGCGATGAAGAAAACTAGTTAAATTGTCACCCAAGAACTAAGAAAAGAAAGCGTTACGGGAGAATGAATGAAGTTATGAAAAAGATACGACTGTCTAGTCATGAAGAAGGACATGTGACATGTTCTTGCAAACAGAAGTGTTTTGAGAGAATTCCACCTCAGTCAAGACGTGAAGTTTTGCAGAATTTCAATATGCTACCATCTCATGATATGCAAAATACGTACTTATGTGGATTGATCTGTCTTGCCTATAAATAGATGCTCAAAAAACCCAACCGCAGTGCACTATGATGCTGTGTATAAATACAGAATTCGTGCTACGATTGAATCATCAGTTCAAGAAGTACAAGTATGTAAGTCAGCTTTTATGGCGATTCACGGAATAACAAAAAAGAAGGTCGAATACTTGGTGTCTAGTCTCAAGGCCTTTGGATGTGCACCTACAGATAAAAGGGGGAAACATGGACATCAGCCTAAATTGAATACTGCAGTAACTAGCCTAATAAGACAACACATAAATTCATTTAAAGGTAAAAACATAATATTATTATTAATTTAATTTAACTCATTATATGTATTTACATATAAAACATATTTTAGGTCTTTTAAATTATAACTATTTGTATTTTTAGGTCGTACAAGCCACTACAGTCTTCATGATTCATCCCGAACATATTTATCAGAGGAGCTGAACATTAAAAAAATGCATAGCATGTTTATGGAGTTACACAAGGATGACGAAAGTGTGAAGGTTTGCTATGAGACATATCGAACTATATTTAATAATGATTTTAATATTGCATTCGGCTATCCTCGCACTGACACTTGTAGTGTATGCGATCAGTTCAAGGTAAATCTAGAAGCCATGGAAACTGAAAAAGCAATTGCTGATTCACAGCGTGTATCAGTCCTCAATAAGAATATTCTGAAACTTAACACTGAGAAGAAATTGCACTTACTAAAAGCTGAGACTTTTATAACTGAAAACGGATAGCTCGAATCCATTGTAGAGATTCTATTCATGCTATGGAAGCGGTGTGCATAGATTATGGTAAAAACTTATCTTGCCCAAATATACAGACGAATGATGTTTATTACAAAAGACAGCTGTCTGTGTATGCGTTTAATGTTCATGTTCTGAATTCAAGTAAAAGTGTTTTTTACCTTTATCCTGAGACAGAAGGAAAAAAAGGGAGTGACGATGTTTGTTCCCTTATTCACCACTATGTTTACAATTTTGCAAAGAATAATACTAAACATTTGCAGATCTTTTGTGACTCTTGCAGTGGACAAAATAAAAACTTCACTGTGTTCCGTTTCTTATATCATATGGTGCATATTGAGAGAAAACTTGAATCAGTTATGATTACTTTTCCAGTCCGAGGACATTCCTATATGGAATATGACAAAAACATGGGATTAATTAATTCAAAATCCAGGGTAGAAGTTCCCGATGAGTGGATTGATGTTTTTGAAAATGCCCGTCAAAAACCATCTCCATTTAATGTTGTGAAGGTTGATAGAACATATTTTAAATCCTGGACAGCCCATCTCGATCAAATCTATGCTAAAAAATCCACATTTCCATCACGTCCTATAAAGGAATTTAAAATAGAACAATCAAATAAGAAAATATTATTCCGTACAACATACAATGGTCCATGGGAAGAAGCATCAATAGCAGGGCGAAATAAAAGTCTGAGAAATCTCCAGAACCAAGAGTTCTTATTACCTGGTCTACGCTATGAGGCAGAACTGCCTATTTCAGACGAAAAATATAAAGACCTACAGGAATTGAGGAAGTTCTGTTCCCCTGAAGCTCAAGAATATTTTACAAATGTTCCACATAACTAATTTTATTCATACTGAAATATACATTGAATTTAACAGAAATATTGCTTATTATTCTTTCAAAACCATTTGCCTACATTTACTTTTCCAAAAAGGAAAGAAGTAGCTCATTATTACAATCAACCCCTTTTTGCTCTGTACATTTCTGGCTTAGGTCAGAAAAAGTCTGTTTAACTTTTGATTGAATAGGTCAATTAAAACGGAATCCTCAAAAATAGGTAGTTGGACTACGTAATGTCCAAAACATGTAAATAACATCGTTAAAAATGAGTATCCATACACACCATGTAGATTTTTAGTATAAATTAGCGTTTTATTCAATTTGTGTTAATTGTTGATGAGCCCCTTCTTTCCCTGTGCCCTTCGTATAGTTACGATATAGGAGTATGGACAGTAAGAAAATACCCATAATTAATAATGCCACGAAACAGTTTACTAGGAAGAGAAAACTCAAAAGCCTAAAAATCTGACATATCAACTTATAACATGCTTCAAACATCACGAGCAGACACATAAAATGAGGTCGGTACCAGATAAATTAAAATGAGAAGAGGTTGAGGTTGTTTATCATTAAAGCTGAAACTATGTGGTAGGAGTGAACCCTACAAATGAGTTATTATGACATAAATTATTAATTAATCGTAGTCATTGTTGTATTGTTGTATTCCTTTGATTCTAATGAGACTCTCTGAGTAGATTTTAAATACGTATGTTGCCGCAATAAATAACACAAAATCTCAAAAGCTTCTTTGCTTAATCTATAAAGTTTCAAAACCTTGGTGTCACTTATAGTTTGAAGTGGATTTCCAATTAGAAAACGCATCTCACTTTGATGCTTTCTTTGCTCGCGTCGTTCATCTTCTAATTCGGCAGTGGCTAACATTTCCCATACAAAAAATGATCTATTGAACATTTTTAAGTCTAAAATCATAAAATTTATCGCAAACTATAGTCTTGTCACGAATCAAAACGTCGGTGAGTGCCGCAACTACAGTAGCAATAGTACGTTACTATGACATCTGTCAAATTTGTAACTCATGGTACCAAATTTGTAAGCAAATGAAGCCGTAACTACAGTCGCTGTAGTATAGTTTACTACACGGTGACGTAAAATAGATAACTATGTGACTCATACTGCGCATTTTAGTACCCAACTATCCGCTAGAGGCAAAAGGCAAAGTGGTAAATATGAAGGCGATTAATGTTTTAGACACGATTTTTTAGAATTCCTTATCCCAAAAAACACATACAAAATGTTACTGGCCTTTTGAAACTAATATAGGTACAAAAATGCTCAATATCTATGGTGATGATTCTTTTTTCAAAATTTTAATTCTACACTAAAAAAAAACAAAACACCATTTTTTATTAAGTACTAAGTAGGAATCTAAATTTAGCGCGGTTTAGAGTACCTTATTAAAAAAAATGTCTCGCTCTTACTTAAAATTAGCGGCAATAGTGGAAGCCAACACCCAAGACAACCAATCAACCCGTCAACAGGCTCGATTGTTACGGGAAAATTACTTTGAAATGAGAGCGGACAATTTTGTACGATTGTATCGGTTGTCAGAAGATCTAATATGGCAACTGGAGGCTGACCTGAGTCCATTTATGAAAGACTCCTTAGGAGGTCTCTCCAGACGAGTGAAGGTAAGCAAATTAATATAGGTACTTATTTTCACTTATAGTAAGTACCGGATTTTGTATAACATATAATAAAACAAAGTACATAAAATAGCAAAGCAATAACTTATTCAACTTTTTCTTTTCAGATTTTGTGCTCATTATCATTTTTGGCATATTATGGCACATACCAGAAAGCCGTGGGACAACAATCTCACACCTGTCTCTCACAGGCGTCAGTGTCACGTTCCTTACATGAATTTTTAGACACCGTCACTCGGCCATGTATTGTGAGGAAATTTATTCGTTTTCCTCAAAATCAACAAGAACGAGATATTTTAAAAACTCGGTGAGTATGTGTGAGTACGTACCTAATATATAGATACGTACTATCTAATATACGTACGTAATCTATCGTGCTATAGGTATTATTTTACCGAGCTATATTTCGCCGATTTACAAATTAACATTTTGCTATTGGCCGAAGCTTCTTTTGAACTTTTTTCATTTGCCATATTTTCACCACACCGAAACAACCTTTTACGGAAAATTATTTGGTCACAAATATACAGCCGGTTACTTGGTTGCATTTTTAATATTAATTTAAAATATTGTCTTAAAAAGTCTATAGTGTTTAGTGACAGAAAAAGCTCGCGTGGGGGCGCCCAAACCCCGCAGCGCCGAAGCCGTGACAGAAACAATGCTTGCTGCATCATCCATGTTGCACGCCTGCTTGTATGTTGCATGCTTTTGTTAATAATCAACTGTTTTATTATGTGCCAATTTAAATGATTCATTTGAATGTTCGAAAACATAATAGTTCGAACAAATGTTATTGTAACTTCGGCAAAAAGTATTTCGACCAAATGAAACGTCGGAGTAGGTACCGAAAAAAATCGAATAGATAATAGGTCAACTGATACAGTGGCAGACGTGACTTCGATGAAGTAAAAAAACGAAACGATAATAGTTGAAAAGTTTTTGGTGAATGAAATTCGGTCAAATATTTTTCGGATTTATGATAGGTAACCAGTAATTTGTAAATGTTGAATGTGCTTATTTTAGTAAACTTAAGCATTTAAATGCCCATGTAATTTTTTTTTTTTTTTGTAGATTTTATGAAAAATTTAAAGTACCTAACTGCATTGGCTGCATTGATGGCACCTTCGTGGCCATGATACGGCCACGCCAAAACGAAGAGCGCTACTTTTGCCGCAATGGTTATCATGCGAGAAACGTGCAGCTAGTGAGTTTCGTTTAATATCAATCATGTACAGTCGCCAACACATCAAGCTACAACAATCTGTCAAATTTCTTTAATAGATTTTCAACTTTATTGCTGAAACATTAGATTCAAGGTTGATTGGAAAAAAAATAGTTTCGGGTAGCTTTATGTACTGGTGTCTGTACATAAACGCTGTGTTGTCCTAGTGTTATCGGCCCCGAGAGTTTTAGATTGTAGGTTCGAACCTTTCACTTGGGTAAAGCAAGCATTTACACGATGCCCGGACACTGTAGAGCATAAGGTGAAGGTCTACCCCGCTTGGGCGGAGCACCGACGTGTACACGTCGAGGCGATCAGCGGCGGCGACTTCTCGCGTCCGGCCCTGGTTCAATCCATGGTCCTAAGCGAGGAGGCATGGGAAGCCGTCACCTCCTTCTGCGAAGCAGTAATTCTAGCGAAGGAGGAGACGGGCCGCGTGAGGGAGAGACAACCCTCACGCCCCAGCCACAACGGCATAGGGAGACGCACCGGGCGTCGGGAGTCGCTGGGCGATTCCCGGCCACCGTAGGTGCGGGACTGCGGACGGCGAGCGTTGGGTGGCTCGCCGTCCGATCAAAGCCAGGCCCGGGCCAACGACGCGTTGTGTTCCACGCGCGCCTTAAAGAGATGTCAGCATAGGAGTAAGGGTCCGTTAGGGCCAGAGCCTGCAGGGTTGCGGATTTTGTTCAAAAGAGTTACCGTGGCCTTGGAACGCAAAAGGCACTAGGAGGAGCACGGATGGGTTTTAGTCAGTAAAAGTCTGACACTCCCTCCCGCTCCACCCAGAGCGGAAGGGGTCATTTGATGATTTCCCATTCTTTAAAAAAAAAATCATTTACACGACCTCCGCTCGAGGTGCGGTGACAGCAAACACCGTGTCGAAGCTGGCATGTTTCATTAACAAAGATTCGAAGACATTAAACGTCTATCAACCCGTTCTGCATTCGCGTTGTGGATACGGCTCACTCCCTCTCAATGAGAGTTAAATTATATTTTTGTTTACAGGTAACAGACGCGGACCTTAATTTTATTCATGTGGATGCCTCATATGGTGGAGCAACTCATGACAGCTTTATTTTCAAGCACTCTGAAGTGAAGGAGTGTTTAGAAAAAATAATTAGCAACGATGAGACCACATTCCTACTTGGTATGCATTAAATTACGATCTACAAAAATTACATTTTTTTTTCTTAGTTTCAATTATTTACAGAAGTCTCTGCTTTACAGGTGATTCCGGCTACGCCCAGCGGGCGGTTGTGATGACACCAGTCGCAGATGCTGCCGAGCATACACCTGAAGCGTACTACAACAAGATTCATGGCACGGCTCGTAACAGCGTGGAGCGTGCTATTGGGCTGTTGAAGGGTCGCTTCCGGTGTTTGTTGGCTCACAGGGTGCTGCATTATAATCCTGACACTGTAGCAAAGATTGTGGTAGCTTGTTGCGTGCTGCACAATATTTGTAATCGTGCTGGATTGCCAGCCCCTGTGATACCGCAGCGCAATGCAGCAGCTGCCGCCGGGACATTCACAAACGTGGAGGAGCCAGAAGAAGAAGAAGACCAAGTTGCGGCAGGGCGGAGCGCCCAGTGTGCTCTAATAACCAGAATGTGGCTATGCCGCTAATTTTTAGGGTTCCGTACCTAAAGGGTAAAAACGGGACCCTATTACTAAGTTTCCGCTTTCCTTCTGTCTGTCTGTCACCAGGCTGTATCTCATGAACCATGATAGCTAGACAGTTGAAATTTTCACAGATGATGTACCTATTTCTGTTGCCGCTATAACAACAAATACTGAAAACAGAATAAAATAAATATTTATGGCGCTTCCGTGATCAAATGACCTTGAGCATTCGTACCCTCTTTGCCGCACCCCACCTCTACAATACTTCGTTAAACACTACTAGCGCCATCTGGTGAACAATTTACGAATACAAGTAAAAGTCACAGACCTTAGAATTCACAGACACGGCGAAGCAAAAAGGAGGGTTATGAATTTGACCGGTATGTATGTGTATGTTCATCTGTTCACTCACAACTTCTAAAACATCAACCATTCGATAGATGATGATCGTGATGGGTCGTGATCGATATCTGAATGAATGAATGTGGCGAATTTAGTCAAAATGAAAATCCAAGATTGCGGCTGCAAAAACTTTCATAATTTTTCGTCATGGGTGTCGTTTTCATGGTTTTTGAGGCTGTTAAAGCTGATAGTGAAGTAAAAATGAAAGTTCAATATGGCGGCTGCGAAAGTTTTGTTTTTTTATTTAAATCATCGTGGAAGAAGGAACTTCGTTTCTGACATTTCTAGTTTACATATCCCCAAAATCTAAATAACGGGTACATGTAGGTGTGTTTACGTCAGAAGGTTCCTTACCTACACTTCTATCTATAACTGCTGTCAACTCAATCTCTTTATTTAATTGAGGTTCAATATTTTCTTTATTTTTTTTCTTACTCCTCATTGCCTTTTCGATGAATGGAAGGATTTCTTATATTCATACCTCGAGGGTACCGGGGGTCGAGTAATTCTGGCAACAAACAATCTACATAAAATGATGAAAGCTTTTCTTTCGTATTCTCCTTCCAGAATTTATCGTCTTTATCGATGTATTCCGTTTTTAGCGGAAGGTTCTCATTTGACCAAACTGCAAATAAGCACTTTGATCGTTTAGTAAGACAAGGGCTAAAAATCAATAAAAACCACCAATGGTACTTACGATTGGTGGTTTTATTGATTTCCGGTCCTTTTTTGTGATTTTCCAAAAGCTCACTTTTCTTTTTTTATGGCTTCTTCTAAACCTAATTTGAATGCCGTTATCGCGCATTTTATTTCAACAATAGTGTCGTCGCTACATAAGCCATCTGGAGTGGTACCTAAAAAGGCAACTCTTCGTCAATAAATAGACCACAAGGTTCAATTTTAATATTTTCTTGCCTTTCTAATTGCTTGATAGTAATGTTTTCATTGTCTTTGCCATGTTTAATTGACGACACATAGTCAATGTTGGTTTTGTACAATAAGTCTCTTATAAAGTTATGACAACGTGTATCATTCCGCCGTTTGACAACTTTTCCAAAGTTGGAAGCGGTTAATAGCGACCTACGCAACTCTGGCCTGTCGCTGCATTCACATTGTAAAACGGTTGTCCGTTTGATTAAACTTCTTTCCTCATCAGTTTTCTTTAAATTTTCCATAACATTTTCTTTAATTTTATTGAAAACATCGATTGGCATGTCAGGTTTTGTGCAGTCTTGATCATAATTGTGGTCCTGTTTCGATTTTTCTAAGAACAAGGCACGCTTTTTTGGTTTCCTATTTAGCTTCATTTTCGCATTTTTGTTTATTCTTTTACTTTCTAGCCGTTATATTTTGCCTTGAGGGTTGTTCCCTTTATTAATAGATTGATATAGGAGGGAAATTTAAAAATTTAATTACAAAGGTAAGCATTTAGCGGAATAAAAGTTTTATTTTTTATTTTTTTTATTTATTTCCCAAAATCCTTAATCTATTTTATCAATGCTATTGCCACACAACGAAAACCTCTCAGGGTTTATCTGTGTGCTGGCGAGCCGTTCCTTTAGTTATATACAATACAGATTGATGTTAACATACAATAGAATTTGCCTGATAGTAATTATACAGTAACTTTATGTGTAAAGAAATATTTTGACTTATTCTTGTAGCTTTTCGAACTCGTTTTGTATAATGTTTGTAAGTCTTCTGGAAGTTTATTAAGAAAGTAAGGCACTAAATATTCTGCAACCCTCATTCCGTACGAGTAGGTAAACTTTGCATAATGCATCAAATTACTTACAGAATGTCATTCATCTAGAGCTGTAGCTTACTTGGTAATAAAATGCTTCTTATGACAATAACACAATCGTAGCGTCTTTTCGCAGTAAAAAACAACGGTTGATAAGTAGGTACATATACTCTATGGTAGGTACTCATATAATATTAAACATTTTTGAAAACAAAACACGGAGCGAAGACGACGAGAGCGACACGGCCTCCTCGTACGAAAGCGCGCAGCGCACTGCCGCCCGCACTCCGCACATGCCTTTTTATCATAGAATTCACACAATTATCTTAATAAAAAAAGACAAGCGATCTTATGAAATTAAATGAAACGTGAATAATTTAGATTTATTATTATTATTATTTATTATTACCTATCCATTAGTCTAATCCTCAAATGATTAGAACGTTGCCTTTAGCAACAGATACAAGAAATCAATAATTTTAGTCATTTTTTTAAAAGTCTATTTTAAATGTATTTATATATAACACATAAAAACAAATTAAAACGTGGAATGTGATGATAGGATATCAAAAATTAATAATGTACTTTTAGATGTAGTTTATTTCTCTTATCTAATGAGTTAATAGCCTCTGAATAACGAAGAAAAACGCACTAGCGCAAGGTTTTGGTCGGGGTAAAGCCTTAAGTGGGGCTCCCAAACAACAAACGTGATTTTTTTGGCCGTTTTTTATAGATAACGGTACGGAACCCTTCGTGCGCGAGTCCGACTCTCATTTGGCCGTTTTTTTTTATTTTCCTATGTTGATTTTATTTTATTACTTAAGTAAATTTTTATAATACTTACATTTTTTTTATTTCGTAACCGTTTAGTTCAACCATTTAACTTAAATACTTACTTGCTTCAATGTAGCTACCTAACTACTTTTTTGCTGTAACTTCTGAATCATCTCGCAGTAATGCATGTAATTTTAGGTAGGTACAGTCAACCGCACATCAGATTTTACAAAACTGTCGAATTTCACCTTAAAATGTTGAAGGTTAAGTTCAAAATCGAATGAGAAAATTTTACAGTTTTTGGTAACTTGAAGTGCTGTTGACTGTACCTTCATTGAAGATTTATACAAAAATTAACATTTGGGGCATCATTAGTAAGAGGATTAGGTATAAAGAAACGTATGTTCGCAAGAGAATATAAGGTAATTATTAAAAAATACATGGAGGTAAAAATATATGTATAAAAAAACTATGATCTATTTACAGTATTCTCAAGGAATATTTTTAAAATGTCCACTGCTGCTTGGCTTGCGGCCGCCATGTCTTTCCATGCCATTGCAGCAATTCGGTTAGTGTGGGCTTGGTGTTGATCTAGCGCCAACCGCTTCTCCTCAAGCCTCAAAAAATTTTCGGCTAAGGATGCCACTTGAGATCTTCTTTGTGATGGCGGTTGACGGCTAGGGCCCTGATCGGGATCTAAAATTAGATAAAAGCAGACTAATATACTGAACGTCCAATATAATTAAGGGCCATTGTATTGTAAGACCGATATTATTTAAAAGGAAAAATGTAAAACTCACTAGGAAAGACACGGGGCTGAGATACGTGCATTGTGGGTGCTGGTTCCGGTTGGTGTGGAGACTGTGGGTTCTAAAATATAAGAAATCGATTTCATTTTATACATTATTATATAATATGACATACTTAGATTATACGAAACATACTTGGAAAATCTCTTCTACGTCTTCAGGCGCGGGAGAATGCAGCAAAGGACTTGCGGGTTCCTTAAAATTACCAGAGTAAATTGAGTTTACATTCAATCAATTAAAACAAGGCGAATGCTTGACTTCATATATTAATTTATTAAAAAGAGTTAAGATTTGTTATCAATTAAACATTAGTTTACCGAAAATTAATACCTATTAAGTTTTAACAATAAGTAGTTCAGTTGGTAGGTACGTACAAAACCATAGACTGCGAACGGTGAGACACCAATACCACTTTGTGGGAGAGTGGTGATGGTGTCTTCATGCTGATGATTATTCTGAAAATAAATTATTATTTCAATTCAAGATCCAGTCGCGTAAAAACAGGACAACCTAGGTATTTTAAAGAGCAGGCACTAACATTTGCATTGTTTGGCAGTGCTAAGATTGACGGACTGGTGGTGGATAGCGTGGCGGTGTGTCCTGAAGATTGCTGTAAAAATAAACTTATAAAGCATCGTTCTAATATATTATACGTTATTTTAGATGTGAATTGTATTCGATATTAAGCTATATAATTATTTACTTTATAACTGCATGACAAAACTTACTTGGTGGACTGGATAACGGAGGTGTCTGTGACCAACGGCGTACCCTTCGCCGCCTAAAATTTGAAGCACACGCTCCTCGGTGTCAGTAAGTTGCCTTACTTCCTCGAACCCCCCACCAGTTCGTCGCCTAGTTGCGGTGCGCTCAGCAGCTTTTTTTTTAATGTTTGATTTTCGGTCCGTCCAATACTAGATAAGAAAGGAGTAATAGTCTGTTTAGTAGGTAAGTACTTAATTTGTGATTGAGAAATAAGATTACGGCCTTTGTCGCTAAAAAAAATTCAAACAAATTCCAAGAGTAAAAATACTTAGGTAGGTAGGTACCTTCATCCACTTCTTTTTAGTCTTGGTAGCCCCGCCTAAAGCGTTAATTTTTGATGTCACTTCCTCCCAGAACCTTTGGGTTTTGAGGCGGGCATTTGCGGTGTTACTATGCCCCCTGGCCATCTCCGGATGGAGTTCCATTTCGACCAGGGCAACAAACTGCGCCTCGTTTGCAGCACAAAAGCAAGATGGGCTAGAAAAATCTCCTTATAATTAGGTTAAATCATCAAAAATTACCTCTAAGATTTCGTTTTTCAATATTCTCTAATACTTTATAAGAACCTATTATTTAAAAATCTGTCCGTAGTGCATACTTACTTCATTCTTATTAAGTTCGTAATAAAAAATGTAAGAACACGTATCGTAATATACAGCGCGGCGTTTTGAATTATTTATCAAAAGGGCGCGAAATCGAAATCACATGTCTATACCACGTCTACACTCTACCGCACTTTTTTTTTCAATATGTGTACTAGTCTTTAAGATTATTTTTTTGGGCTTCCTGAATCCATGGCCACGGTAGATTCGATTATTGCAATAATAGTCTTTTGGTTATTTAAACCAAGATGTGTTATAAATACATTCACAAAAATAACAATTAACACTCATTAAAAAAAACGAACGTTTATTATGTTGCAATGCGGTTTAGAATGTTGCAATTACTAAATGTGTAATAATGATAATATTTATGTAGTATAAGCTTTCATACTATCTACATTTCTAAGATGTTATAAATTTAACTGTAAGAATTTTGTGTATTTGCTTGGTATTATCTAAACAACGTCATCATGTTCGTGCTCTTTTCCCATGTTCTTACATTCTGTCCATCATCCATTGACGTATCCTAAAAAAATATGATTGGCTTAAAAGACTCGGTAGCCAAGGCAGCAAAATCTCAAAAAAAAGCAATGTCACCAATAAAATTCGACAAATTTTCAATCGTCGGTAGTTCGGTACCTATTGAAATAATTGAATACTTGTGATTTAACCAAACAAAAGAAAGATTTGAAGTTCTCAGAGTTTCGAATTTTGTAGGTACCTACGTAGTGATAACTATTAAATATGTGATGATCGTAAATGTGTTTAAACCGAGTCGGGCCGACAGGACGCCCGACCTACCAAGATGTGATAATATATTGTTTAGGTACCTACTAAGCTGAAACGTTATCTTAATTTTATAATTGACCAGCACTTCGCCCGCGACTTCGTCCGCACGGATTTAGTAGGTACTCCACAAACTTCAACGCCCCCTATACCCCCTTATAAAGGTTAGTTTTGGAAAATTAAGCACAACGATTTTCATTAATTACATTTATTACTTAGCCATTTCTAATTATTCTATGGTCTCAGGTTCAGCGCAACTGTTCACCCCGTTCACCCCGTCAGGAGTTGATTATGCAAAAATTGTTAGGTACATCTGTTTCAATAATCCCATTTTTAGTTCGTTCATAGCATTCCGACGTAAATTAAAGCAAGCAATAATGTCCTCCCCTAAAAACTTGCTGCAACCCCTGCTTGACCCCTAATTATGTATGTAGTTTATTTGCGAAAAATCCAAATATTTGTTATTCTTATTGTTTTATCGAAATCATTTTTAACTTCATCGGACCCAGCATTGTTATGATTCTTCCCAGTACGCTCAAGCCGCGACATTTTTCTTACTCCGAGCATGTTTATTACCGTCGTGACTTTTGAACGAAAGGTCCGATTTGGATAATTTAAAGTGTGATTTACACGGACATAATCAACCTTAATTATCAAACCATTTAAATGGATAAGGATTAATATCATGATACCGAAATCACCATTTTTTCATATCACCAAGGATTTGCTTGAATAATTTGAACAAAAGCGGTCATGGTGACTTAACCATAATAGTTAGACATATGGTATCGCGGATTTTTTTGTAGACATTAATGACCTCTATAAAACTGTAGTACATTACTTTGCTCTATTGTCAATAGATTCCGCAGCGTACGCGATATAAGGGTTTTTTCTCACACCTTGGGTTACATTATCGAAGTTTTCATACGGATCCCTAACTTTTTTGAAAATATTCTATAGCCTATGTCCATCATCGATAATGTACAATTCTACTGGTGACAGAATTTTTCAAATCGGTCCAGTAGTTTCGGAGCCTATTCATTTCAAACAAACAAACAAACAAACAAATCTTTCCTCTTTATAATATTAGTATAGATTGATTGATCTTGATTTGATCACAAATCAAAGGGTATATCGCAATGAATTGAGTAGGTATTGCTTAACTACGAACTTAAATAGGAATACTTACACATTATAACAATGTAGACCACGAAAGCCATGAATGGGGCACCGTTCTATATTAGTGATCGATGGGGGCACTTAATAAAAGTTGTAACTGATTATTCTAAAAATAGCTGGAAGTAACATTGTTCCATGTGATGGATGGAATTGTTTCAGAGGCTCACAATATGCAACTGATTTGCTGTATAAATTAAAACATAGATGAATGTTTTATTGAAAAATAGAATTACCAATCAGCATAATATGGGAAATAATGTTGAAAATAGTTAGAATAATGATGATTTATATTTACCCATTGTTTTTAGCTATAGGCAGCCGGCCAGCTTCCATCCAGACAAGTTTTCTAACTTTGCCATTAGCACCTCAGCAGAAGATCCAGAATATGGGAACTCTGCAGGCTTCTGCCTGCCGCTGGCTCCTGCCTGCCGCTGGCTAAGTGCAAAAGATGTATTAGTATTTTTTGATGTGGATAAAAATGAGTAAAATTGTAATTTCGCCTGATATTGATTTATTTATATCCTCTCCAAGTACAAAAGATAGGAAATATTGCTTAGATCTGAATAAATTTGATGATGCTGCACCTAAATTTGTTGGTAACATGGTTTTAATTTTATGTAGCTATGCAGAAGTAAGCATCAATGCATAGCACAATAAAATTATTATTATTAATAATACTATGGCTAATTAGTATAGAAAAGCAAGTTGCTAGAATAGAAAAGATACAAGTCAGTGAGCCATATATTATCATTTATTCTTCTTCTCAAATGGTGGCAATTTCAGTGGTATTTTGAATCACAAGATTAGTTTTTAATTCTTTATCGTACACCATAACAGCTGTACAAAGGCGAGCTTAACTCCAAGTTGAATTTTCTCCCAGCAAACTGAGTGATAGAGAAAGATCACAATGGAGGGTAGGATCCAGTGCATATTATATATTTTATAGTAAATAAATATAAGTACTTACATACATAACTGTAAATAAATACACATACATAATAATATATGAGGGGTCTAAAAGCAAATCCGCCACTGTCCATTATGAACGAAAACTTAAGTATGAATGCCACCTAGTAGAGCTCGTTAAAACGAATTTATTACATTTAACAATTTAGATGCAATGTTCCCACTGTCCCATAGTAAATGATGTTTAAAAATTGAGGTAAGAAGCAAAAATGCCACTGTCCATAACAAATCAGGTGCAAACGCGCCATTGTCCATTTTAGCCAATCACAGACCGCTAAAATCGGCATATTCAAGATGGCCGCAGATGATCGTGACTGTGATTTCGTTGTGAAACTGTGTCTGACTATTTTGTGTTTTAAAATTGCATTTCGTGATAAAACGTGTAAAAAATGGAAGAAAATGTAGTAGAAGTAACTCCAGAATGCGCTCGCAAAAAGAAAAGAGCACCAGAGACGTGGAAACGGGCTAGAGCAAAGTTTGAAAGGTAAGCATTTTTTCCTTACAATGGCGTGTGTTTGTACAATCAGCACGTAAAGTGAATCTTATTTTTGGATCGGTTATGCACGATTTTTCTTAAATATTCCAAGTTTTTTTTTATTGGTTACTACCTGAGCCCATGACTCCATAAGAGTGTAAATCAGATAAAAATAATCCTTGTTTCTGTAATAAATAGGTACCTACCTAATTATTGTTTCTAGGAATCCAGCGCTAAGCGGCAAAAAAGAATTTTTATCATTTTTATTCAGCCCATCTGTCTATCCGTGGATCTTTTATGACCCCATCGTGTGGGTATTTATTGAATAGGTCTCATAAAAGGCAGGTTATTTCAGACTACTTATGTTTACAGGTACTCTGCAAGAATGCCACCAGGTTTGCCACGCTGTAATCATGATGCGGAAAATAAACAGTTTAAATGTTGTAAATTGACGATGCTCGATGTACAAAATTTCCATGAAGAATTTTATAGGACAAAAAATAAAAAGGACCAAGATGCATTTTTATTGAAGCACTGCAGTGTGTCAATGGTGAAAAGACGCCGGCCAAGAGTAGGTCAGCGCCAGCCAACACGAAATATAACAAAATTATTTGTTCGGAAGAGAAATTCAGTGAAGTTATTACGAGTTTGCCAAAAAACTTTCATAACTATTTTGGGGGTTACCGAGCACAGAATAAGAAAAGTATCTCGAACATTTGCCAGCACAGGAACCGTAGTTCAAGAAAAAAGGGGTGGAGATCATACATCGGCCAGAAATGTGCATAAATTAAGAGAAGTCAAAAGATTTATAGAATCATTTCAGTGCTTGGAGTCACATTATTGCAGATCTACCATTATGAGAAAATATTTGCCATCTACTCTAAACATTCGGAAAATGTGGAGAATGTATAATCAGAGCAAAGAACTCCAAGTACGTGAATGTTATTTTAGATCAATCTTCAACACATGCTACAATCTGGGATTTGGAAGCCCTCGTACAGACACTTGTTCTAAGTGCAATGAGCTGCTTGAACGCATAAAAAAGTCAACAGATCCAACTGAAAAAGTAAATTTAATGACAGAGAAAAGGGTACACATGCTGAAGGCCAGAGCATTTTATCGACTGCTAAAAGAAAAAAGGGACGATTTAGTTGTGCTTTCTTTCGATTGCCAGAAAAATCAGGTTTTGCCTAAAATATCTGATCAGGCGCTGCCTGATCAGATATTTTAGGCAAAACCTGATTTTTCTTTTGAATTATATATATATAATTGGCGACTGTAATATGCTGATATTACAGTCGCCAATTATATATATATAATTTTGGAGTCGTAAAGTCGGTGCCAGAAAATACCTTGAACAGGGACAACGTAACGCTGTATACCTGGACTGAAGATGAATATCGTAAAGGCGCAAATGAAATAGCGTCAGCCGTCTATAACACGCTTCAAAATACAATGGTCAATGAAAATGTCAAAACTGTTCGACTGGTGGCGGATGGATGCGGCGCCCAGAACAAAAACAGTATTATGATCGGTATGTGCTCCAAATGGTTAACTCAGGCACCGCACCATATTAAAACAGTCGAACTAGTTTTCCCCATTCCCGGTCACTCGTTCATTCCACCTGATCGGGTTTTCGGACTTGTTGAGAAGGAAATAAAACGTATGGAGACCATTTTAAAACCTGCGGAATACATAGAAATCTTTAATAAATATGGGACTGTTGTGTTACTGAACAATGTTAAGGATTGGAAAACTGCTCTCGGAAATATAATTCGTCCACCGGGAAACTGGCACTTCCAATTTAACCAATGCAAAAGATTTTTCTTAAAACGAAACAGAAGCAATGATGTTTATGTAAGAGGGGAGCCTAACTATAACGCTGATATCGGAAGTTACAAGTCAGTTTTAAAGAGAGGAAAAACATTTATTGACCTGAATCCGGATTTGGTAGAAAAAGACAAAGTTGCAGTAAAGAGAGATAAAATAAAAGATGTTGACGCTCTACTAAAAAAACACTTTGGCGATAATTGGAATTCTAGGGATGATTTAAACTTCTACAAGAAGGTAATGCTACGAGCAGATAACGAAACTGAAGATTGTGAAGATGAAGATGTCTGTGAAGTTGCAGTGCCTGATACGGACTTAAGAATTTAATTACCAACATAATTGAACTCAATCAATCAATTTACTTACGGACTTACGAATTCAATTGCGTAATAAAACTTAATTTGTTACTGTATTGCTGGTTTTTATAAAATAAACGTCTTTATTGAATAAAAAAAAATACAACAATCTGCCTTTTTTCGTTGACTGTACTTTATCTACTAATAATACGCTTAGAAGCAAATGCACTACTGTCCTTTCCCTTAGGTGCAAATTCGCCACTGTCCAATGTCAGTTAGACGCAGATTCACCACTGTCCAATGTGAGATGCAAAGTCACCACTGTCATGTCTGTTTATTAGGTTTTTATCGAATTTATATTAGTTTAGAATAGAATGCATATTGATTTCTATTTAAAATATCTTCCCAAACATTAAAAACATGCATTGCTATAGACAATCGAATATAATGTTGCTTTGCTAAAGTTTCTTCGAATGACCTAAATACAATTTATGGACAATGGCGCATTTGCTTTTAGCCCCCTCATATGAGAGTATTATTTCAAAATCAAGAGAAGGGCTGTTGCATAGGGAGTGTGGGAGCAAGTTCCAGAGATGCACTGCAGTAACAAAGAAGGAGCCACCACAGCGACAGGAAGTGTGATGCAGAGTACGAAGGAGAAGAGAAGTGTCAGTGCTCGAGTTTGTTTAGGAGTAGATACCTCAGAAGCATCTAGAAAATAGATATCGGCATAGTCTATAAGTGGTAGAAGAAGAGATTGAGCAAGACTGACCTTAGTGTGAAATGGTAAGAATTTTTGGAGACGTTTATGAGACTGGAAAGAGTAGAATATCCTCTTACCAACTTTAGCGCTTCTGGAGTATAAAATGAGCACTGAGTCATACACTACAGGCGGCAGAGACTGGTGATCCAATAGGCTGAGCATGTATCTGCCACCAACAATGAGTGCTTGAGATTTAGCTGGGTTCAGTAAGAGTCCAAAATTAATTGTTCCAATTAAGCAGAGGTGTTCGTGGAAGTGGAAAAATAATAACTCATGATTGATTGAAGTAATAGAAAGTCGTAAATATTTATTTCAATAGGTACACTTTCTTAAAAATACAAACATTACCTGCTAGTACCCAATCAAAACTAAGGATAGGCAAATTATGTTTCACAAACAATAGTTTTGTGGCTTTGTCTCCTTTCAAACAATTTCTTAGGGGTTAAGAAATTAAGCCAGCTGCACTAAACAATAGTTCTCTTGGCACTGAACTTGACAATGTTATTTCTCCACCACAAAATTCAATAATGAGTGATTTCCATATCATGAGGTTACTATCGCTGCTGTCATTAAAGGTGTCCTCTCCATCGTGACTGCTATTTTTGTCAACCAGATTGGAATGCACATTTTGTGTTGGTGGTAAAATCTGGAAGGTTGTGCTCGGTTCATCATGGATCGGGTTGATTCGGTTTTGATTCTACTCTTGCCATTTTGGCAGCAGAAGCAACAAAAGCTTCGTCATCATTAACACCACTTGCCACATTTGAGTCTTAATTATTGGATCTCCGAGCATCGCTGCTCGCTCGGTGGTCCATACGATACTCAAAAAGTAGGTAGTTATACTGTCAGTGTTCACCCGTTTTCATGGTCGACAATGGTCACAATGGCTCACACTTCGGAAGCTAGCCACGCGTTTCAAGACAGAACTAGAATATTTATTCCGACATAACAGGGTTTCATTAGGCGTCCGGATTTGTTTTATTAATAAATAAAGCTTTGAACAGCAGCCGTTTTTTTTATTGAAATTAGGCTTAAATAATTGATTGCCTACTTATGGAAAAAAGTAGGTACAAAAACGCCTAAAGAATACCATTTAAAAAAAAATCTAATTTGCTTACATCCCAAAAAATATTTTAGATATTTTTAAGTTTTGAATATAAAATATTCTCTTAATGTTTATGGAAGAATCAAAGATTAAAAAAAAACGCGGTCGAAGGGAACATTCACTTCCCCTTGCCTTATAGTCACCGGAATAGGGTGAAGGGAACACTTCGTTGTCTGGCACTTCTCACGCATGCGGGTCAACGGGTGAGTGTCAATGGGTGAACGTTACGTTCGCGCGTTCACCTCTTCTTAGAGTCCGCTGAATACGGTGGAGTGACCACTTCGCTCGTTTGAATTGTCATTTAATTAATTTCCACTTTTCGCATGCGCGGTGTGCTTTGTGAATGGGTTCATTGATTGATTTGTCCCAACAGAAAAATGTGATAAGGTGAGGATGAATACTCTTTGTAGGTAAATTTATTATTGGCAACAGTTAAATTAGTAACTCAGGTACTCAGGTTGGAATTGTTCTTTTTGTAGTTCCTACTTAGTAATATTTAGGTAGAAATTTAGATAATCAGTCTTTTAGGTAGGTATTTATAAATATTTGGCTTTAGCATTAAAATTCAGTAAACTCGATTTATCGACAGGATTCTCTAATAGATTTGTCCATCACTAGCGTTATTGACAGCTTATGTCAGTCCAAGCTCACTGCACCTTTTGTTTGTCGAAGTGTTCACTACGACATGTTTACAGAATCGCACTGCTGGATATTCCTACTGGACTTTGTTGTTTCGATCGATTTGGACTTTTTGTAATGGATCGTTTACGTTGTGCAAATTGTACTATATCAACGGTACGATTGAGGAGACATTTATTGTCAGATCATGAAAACGAAGAAATGCTGACTTTAATAAGACAGTGGCATCCTACTCGATTGGTAAGTTGTTAGAAAGTAACCTGTGTATACCTATTACTTATATCAAATCCACAGACTTATAAATCAAATCAAATCAATACATTTATTTGCCAGAAACACATTATCAGATTCCATATAGGGTTTTGAAACTATGACCAAACATTTGCTACTAATAAATAAAAGAAATGCTTAATTCTTACCAATAATAATTAATAAATATTTTTTTTCCTTAGATCAATAATCAAGACATCATTTGCCATGAATGTTGGTTATTAATCAACAATACTTTGTATACAGGGTTATTGGTAATTCGACGTATATCCGTCAAGGGCTGATAAGGGGGCCAAAATGCAACAAATTGAAACCCCCATATGTATGGCCGAAATTCAATAGTTTTCGAGATATTTGAATTTTAAGGGTTTTTCGAAATTTACCCAAAATTTGACATTTAATTCCAAATAAAAGAACCCACATACCTATTCAAGGGTACCATTAAAAATGATGTTGTATCTGGCACTTCAATTAAGCTATGGGCATCATTAAAACTACTTAATTTAACAAAATAATTAAAATAATGACCGAAGTAAGAATAACATCTTACCAATATTTTCATTTTACGCTTCAAAAATGTTGTCTCGTCAAAAAAAAATCTAGGACATTAATCGTACAAATAACTAAAACAACTTGCCTATTCTGTAGGCTTTCCAAAAAGGTATAAAAGTCAATTTTAAAATACATAATTCGTGGCATGGCATGTGTTTGAACCGGCGCGGGGAGAGAAATCATCTGTGTTCTTAGTTTATCATCCTCGCTAAAACAACCGATTTTACTGGCGAAATTCTTCCTGATGGGGCGAGGTGTGCGGGCGGGGGAGTACACGGCGTTTGCTGCGCTCGCGTCGCCTTCCTTAGTACAGTTCGCGTCAAATAACTATGCCCCTCTGAAGTTAGCCATTTGCAAAGATCGCGTAGGTACAGTCACGTAGACGGGAGCAAGCGGGACGCAAGCATGCATCGAACGTAAACGAGCGACTGAGACATAAAATCGCGCCGTCATAATCCCCGCCCCGCGCATGCGCAGTTGCAGTTTGTTCATAATTTTGACTACTACGCAGCCACTCGTAGCCAACTTCAGAGGGGCACAGTTATTTGACACGAACTGTAAAAAACGAACAAACTGCAACTGCACATGCGCGAGCCGGGATTATGACGGCGCGATTTTATGTCTCAGTCGCTCGTTTACGTTCGATGCATGCTTGCGTCCCGCTTGCTCCCATCTACGTGACTGCACCTACGCGATCTTTGCTAATGGCTAACTTCAGAGGGCCATAATTATTTGATGCGAACTGTACTAAGGAAGGCGACGCGAGCGCAGCAAACGCCGTGTACTCCCCCGCCCGCACACCTCGCCCCATCAGGAAGAATTTCGCCAGTAAAATCGGTTGTTTTAGCGAGGATGATAAACTAAGAACACAGATGATTTCTCTCCCCGCGCCGGTTCAAACACATGCCATGCCACGAATTATGTATTTTAAAATTGACTTTTATACCTTTTTGGAAAGCCTACAGAATAGGCAAGTTGTTTTAGTTATTTGTACGATTAATGTCCTAGATTTTTTTTTGACGAGACAACATTTTTGAAGCGTAAAATGAAAATATTGGTAAGATGTTATTCTTACTTCGGTCATTATTTTAATTATTTTGTTAAATTAAGTAGTTTTAATGATGCCCATAGCTTAATTGAAGTGCCAGCTACAACATCATTTTTAATGGTACCCTTGAATGGGTATGTGGGTTCTTTTATTTGGAATTAAATGTCAAATTTTGGGTAAATTTCGAAAAACCCTTAAAATTCAAATATCTCGAAAACTATTGAATTTCGGCCATACATATGGGGGGTTCAATTTGTTGCATTTTGGCCCCCTTATCAGCCCCTGACGGATATACGTCGAATTACCAGTAACCCTGTAGAACTGGAAATGTGGAACAACCCGTCATTGCTCATCAACACGTATGTGTTAATTGTGGACGATCACTTACGAGGGCTCGCTCACATAGACTATCACGGACTTCTCTTTCTGATAGAGAAATACACATTTATAATGTTATATCAGAGTGGATCATACCAAATCAAGTGAGTAATATAATATACATACAATGTGACAATAATATAATAGTGATTCCTTGTTTGTTATGTATTTTAACAAATAAACATCTTTTGTACTTATAGATTCAACCTGATAGCCTTGTATGTCATCCTTGCTGGATGAGGGCTAGCCAGCATCAGTATTCTGCGCCTTCAACATCACAAGCACCAGTAACCATGCAAGAGTCTGATGAAAATGAAGCAGCTGTGTTGTCATCACCTTCAACAGAAGTAACCTCAAGACATAACGTCTCAGCAGATAGTCCTCCACAGCAAGGTATTACCTTGCCTAATTATGTTCGTGCAGCAGTTACGGAAAACCGGTGTATTTTTTTAAGTTGTGAAGACCAACACCGATTTGTTGTACCTTTGTCTGTGAGGAAACATTTACTGATGCAATACAACTATTATGTACCGCCTAACTGTCGCATTTGTAGACAACATTTAATAGGTGACTGGGAGACAGTTATAACAACAGGTGTTCAATCATTCACTGCTGTACATATAGAGGATATGATGTCAATTTTAAAATCAGATAATGTTACTCTTGTATTTGGTAATATCGATGAAATGTCTGATAATTTAGTACGATATTGGACAGGTTTTTCTAAAGAACAATTTATGGCAGTTATGACAGAAGTTCCTCAGCTGTCAGGAATTAAAAGGGGTGAAATTGGTTTAGCTGCTTATTTGATTAAATTAAGAACGGGTGATTCTGATGAAAGATTATCAACTTTATTAAATATTCCTCGAAGAACATTAGAAGACTTAATGGCAAAAGTCAGAAATATACTAAAACAATATTTTGTACCTAGTCATGTAGGCATAGAACATTTAACGAGGAGAAATGTCACTGATAGAAATCTTATGATTCCAAATGCACTGTTCGGAAATCCAGATAGCGAACCCAATGACAGAAAAGCTATAATAATTCTAGATGGTACCTATGTGTACATCCAGAAAAGTTCAAATTATTTATACCAAAAAAAAACATATTCACTGCATAAGTATACCAATATTGTAAAGCCTTTATTAATTGTAACAACTGACGGATATATCATTGATGTCTTAGGCCCCTATCCAGCTACTGAATCTGATGCAAAAATATTAATAAATCAATTAAGAAACGCTGATAGTCCATTAAGAAGGTTTTTTCAACCTGGCGATGCGTTTATTCTGGATAGGGGCTTTAGAGATGCTATTCCTTTATTTGAAGAGTTTAATTATTGCCCACATAGTCCCTCTTCTCTCCAGCCAAACGAAGCCCAACTTTCAACTTTGGAAGCAAATAAAACTAGAGCTGTAACTCTTACAAGATGGGTCGTTGAGGTTGTGAATGGCAGATACAAGAGAGATTTTAAAATCTTTAGACAGGAGTACTTTAATGTGGCTTCTCATCATTTAATGACAGATTTTTGTGTGCCAGTGCATTAATTAATAGGTTTCATCCCTTAATTAGAGACAGAGAGGATGCAGTAGACATATTGGCAGTGATACAAGAAAAAATGTATTTAAATAATTCTTTAGTTGACCTGGTAGCGCAATATAATTTAAATAGGAGGCAAGCACTTTTCCAAAATATTGATGCCAATGATACCAACCTGCAAGATTTCCCACGTCTTACTTTATCTGAGCTATCATTAATATGTCTGGGCAGTTTTCAAATAAAACAGGCGCGCTCTTATTATGGCGAGCATGTAAGGGCTAACGGTTGTTATAGTATTGCAGTGTGTCGTGAGGCTCGCAACAATATGCCACCAATCCTCGAAGAAAATACCTGGTTGCTAAGAGGAAAAATCCAAAGTAGGCATGTGAGTCGAAAAATGTATTTTGTTTTTATATTAATACATAATAGTTTATCAGGAAGGGAAGCTATTTCTCAATATTGCTGCAACTGCATAGCAGGAAGGTGAACAGTAGGTTGTTGCGCCCACATAATGTCTATTATTTGGTACCTTAGTTGGGCCAGGTTAGAACAAATTACTCCTCCAGCGCAATTCTTGGACCATATTCTTTTGTGTTATGATGACGATGAATAAATAAAACACATGATTAAAATAAAAATAATGTCATTTTTATTTAAGTACATTCCTATTCCTAACTACTCTTTTAATATATATGATGTTTTAGAGACTAGAAATCAGTAAGGTTTTGGGTTAGATTCCCATTGTAGAATGGAATAATAGGTATCTCCATAGTTTAAATACCCTGATGTTGTATGACTTGCATGTTAGGTTACGAGGTTATTATACGTAAACAAGCAGGACTGTTTAATGTCAGTTTCGTATTTATATTAATTCCTTATTAATTTTCTCTACTACTGCAATTCATTTCTCTAGTACCGCCTGTGTCCTGTCGATCATGGTAATAAAAACAAAATATAACCTCACTTCTTTGTCAAAAGTTAAAACATTATAACTAAATTCCTCCAAGTTTTTGGGGAAAATCACAATATGTTTTGGGTTCCTTAAAGAATAAACTGTGACAAGACGTTAAAAGCTTTTGTGTAGGTTACAGGCCGATCGCTCCTTACAAACCCGCCAGTCTCCTTTACACACCTTTTTTTTTTTTTTTTTTTTTTTTTTTTGGATGGGAAATCATCAAATGACCCCTCCCGCTCTGGGTTGAGCGGCAGGGAGTGTCAGACTTCTACTGACTAAAACCCACCCATGCTCCTCTTAGTGCCTTTTACGTTCCAGGGCCGCGGTAACTCTTTCGAACAAATCCGCAACCCTGGTAGGCACTGGCCCTAACGGGCCCCTACTCCTATGCTGACATCTCTTTGAGGCGCGCGTGGAACACAACGCGCCGTCGGCTTGGGTCTGGCTTTAATCGGACAGCGAGCCACCCAACGCTCGCCGTCCGCAGACCCGCACCTACGGTGGCCGGGAATCGCCCAGCGACTCCCGACGCCCGGTGCGTCTCCCTATGCCGCGGCGGCTGGGGCGTGAGGGTTGTCTCTCCCTCACGCGGCCCGCCTCCTCCTTCACTAGCATTACTGCTTCGCAGAAGGAGGTGACGGCTTCCCATGCCTCCTCGCTCCGGACCATGGATTGAACCAGGGCCGGACGCGAGAGGTCGCCGCCGCCGATCGCCTCGACGAGGACACGGCGCTGCTCCGCCCATGCGGGGCAGGCCTCCACCGTATGCTCCACCGTGTCCTCCGGGCGATCCTCGCAGTGAAAACACCCGGGCGTTTCCTCCCGCCGAATCCGAAACAGGTACCTACCGAAACAACCATGTCCGGTGAGTACCTGCGTCAGGCGGAAGGTGAGGACGCCGTGGCGCCTCTCCAGCCACTCCTCAAAGAGGGGCACTATCGCCACAATTGTGGCGTGCCCTGCACTGGGTTGCGACAGTCGCTGATTCCATACCGCCATGGTATCTTGCCGGAGCTCCGTCCGCCGCGCAGCAATATGCCGCGGCAGCAGAGTTTCGCCCCGGCGTTGCGCCTCCATGCGCCACGTGTAAACGTGCGCGAGGTCTTTCGCCTCCAGATCCCATGGCGGCAATCCAGCAAGGAGGCTCGCCGCCTCGCGGGAGACCGTGCGGTATCCCCGGACAAGCCGGATGGCCATGACCCTTTGGGACGCGTTCAGCTTTTGGGCTGCACGCTTCCTCAGGTCCAGTGCCCACACTGGGGCCCCATAAAGGGCCATGGATCGCACGATCCCCGCATAGAGCCTCCGGCAGGAGGCGTTTGGACCCCCCAGATTGGGCAGAAGCCGCTTGAAGGCAGCCCCGGCCCGCCCCAGTCTGGGAGCCAAACGTCGGAAGTGCTCGACGAAGTTCCACCGGCTATCGAGAACGAGTCCCAGATACTTGATCGTCGACCCGACGCCGATGTGAACCCCTCCTACCGTGATTTGGGATCCCGGTGGTGGCCTGCTCCGAGGACCATGAAAGCACATGGCCTCGGACTTGTGCAAGGCCACCTCGAGACCCAATTGCCGGATCCTATCCACGACTATCGCAACCCCGCGTGTCATTAGTTCGGCCGCCGCCTGGTACGACCCCCCCTGAGCCAGGACGAGCGTGTCGTCAGCGTAGCATACTACGCTGACGCCGCTAGGGAGGCCGGCGCGCAGCACCCAGTCGTAGCCGATGTCCCACAGGTACGGCCCCACAACCGCTCCCTGTGGAACACCGCACGACATCTCTCGCCGAATCCACTCTCCCTCGTGACCGGGGTAGATGACGGCCCTATCCGTCAGATAGGCCTCGACCGCGCGACGGAGGTAGGTCGGCATCCGGTGATACCGGAGTGCCTCCCTAATGCAACTCCAGGGCATGGTGTTGAAGGCGTTGGCGATGTCAAGAGACACCGCCAAGACGACCTTGCCCCGGGATACCGCTTCCCCCGTCGTGAGAGCTCTCACGCGCATGATGGCATCCACCGTTGAGCGCCCCGTGCGGAAACCGAACTGGTTCTCCGCCAGATCCGGCCCCACCCTCACCAAGTGCGCGACGAGGCGGTTTGCAATGACTCTTTCAAAGAGCTTGCCCACCTCGTCGAGCAGCACGATGGGCCGGTATGCGGACGGAGAGTCCGCAGGGCGCTCCGGCTTCTTAATGAGGACCAGTTTCCCCGTCTTCCAACGAAGTGGAAACTGGCCCCTCTCCAAACATGCGCTGAAGAGCCCCCTCCCTTTACACACCTTACTATTTCATTTAGGCCGTACCGACCTTCGTCTTTTTAAATAATATAATATAGGGTAAACAGAAACAGGGTCAGATCGTCGAAGTCCAGGGTACAGCACAGGTAAACAGAATAAAACACAGTCACGAAAGTCTATAAAACAAATCCAGGTCGTAAAGTAGAAGACTCGAAACGCATAACAAAGGTTGGGAAAACAGCAGTATTGACAAGTTGCCAATGCCGGTAAAAAACCAACATGGCCGTATGTGCCGCTTGTGACGTTCCATTTCACTTAGAGGTTAACAGGTTAGTGAAAAACTATTTTATGTATAATTAAATTTACAAAGCAACGAAGAAGGGATTGATACTGATATTGATAAGATTTACATTGATGCAAATAAAGTAAAAATAATGCCAATAAACCTAGAATTAAACGAGTTTCAAAAATGCATGAAATGAAACTGATTCACTACTAATTTCGTACGGTGTTGCTCTATTAAGTGTAATTGATACTGTTTTTCTTTATTTTATTTTGTATTCTTTTTTTATTTAATTTATAAGATAAGCTTAAATGCATACGCATAATTAATAAAAAGCATTGTTATATTTTTGGAAAATTCAATATTGTAAGTTGGATACGCCATCTGTTGAGGAAAGATGAAACTATTGCTCGAGTCTTTTTGTCCATAGAAGTTACGAATGTACTACCTAAAGCTGGGCATTCACGGTCATGCCATCTTGTCAAATGGCATGATATACGTCCAAATTTGATTGTGAATGTGAAAATCCTTTTGGCATGATGTAAAACTCTGGATTTCCATTCGCATCAAAATCCATCGCGCCGCGCCGTGGCGTCACGCCGCATCATCATGCCGTCGCATCGGGAGTGGGGGTACACTACGTCATGCCATCGCGCCGCGCTGCCCGTGAATGCGCAAACCGACATCCATTTTGTGTTCATTCCGCATGGAGACGTGTTTCGTGCAAGACGTATCTACTTTTTTGTTTTGTGTTACCAAAATGGCGTCCGGGCGCGAGGCGATAATCGAATTTATCAATAAATACAAGGAACTAGAATGTTTGTGGAAGGTGAATGACAAAGATTATAGAAATAAACATAAGAGGTTAAACGCCACCGAACAGCTATTACAAATAATAAAAAAAACAGAGCCTAGCGCAAACATGGATAGTGTAAACAAAAAAATTAATTCACTGAGGAGTTCATTCAACAAGGAGCATAATAAGGTATGTCTTATACAAATTACATAAGTATCTTTGAGTTTTATAGGGTTTAAATGATAAACAAGTCAGCATTACTGAAACCTGTTTTTTTTGTTAAGTAACTGCAATAGCTGGGTCGACGGCGCGTCGTGTTCCACGCGCGCCTCAAAGAGCGTCAGCAAGATGACGGGGCCCCCTGTAGAGGGCCGAAGCCTGCCGGGGTCGCGGGACTTATCTCATTACCGTGACCCCGGAACGTAAAGGGCTATTGAAGGAACACCGTGGATTTTAGTCAGTACAAGTCTGACAGTACCTCCCGCCCTGCCCGGGGTGGGAGGTCTCATTTGATGATTTTACCACGATAAAAAAAAAAAGAAAAGTAACTGCAATAGCTAATTATAAATCATGGCTTTATTTTATATTATGTACCTACTTAGTATTCAAAGTAACTTCTTTTTTTTTAACACACTGTCAAACAACGATATGCACACAAATCAAATATTCAATCAAGGGTCGATCAACTCACGTCGGGTTCTGCTAAAAAGTCTTTAAACTTGTTAAGGTGACCATTTCGAGCTACTATCATCCATTCAATAAATTACAATAGAAAACATAGTTTTATTACGGGAAATTACTTATTGACTGTCAAAACTGCAATTTACCTATCATTATTATTTTTAAGTTGTTTGTAATTAATTGACCCACAAAGATACGACAGCCGTATTGAAATAGTGATTATAAGTACCTAACTAATAAAATATTTGTTGCAGGTTAAAGCATCTTATCGATCAGGGGCCGGAACCGATGAAGTCCATATACCTAAATTATGGTACTATGATTTATTGCTATTTTTGGCAGATAGAGACATTGAAGTGAGAAAATCTAGTGGTATTGCTGAAGTATTAAATGAAACGACACCTGAACATGAGGTAAATATGTTATGAATAAAAAAAAATTGCAAGGGTTGTAAGGATTTATTTACTTTTTTCATTTTAGGTTTAATTTACTTTTTCATTTTGCCAACCTACTGCGCCATCGCCATTAAAATAGCGTACAAATTCCTCTCTAACAAACTTTGCATCGTTACTGAAGTTTCCAGTAGTTATATCCAATGGTTCCAGATTTATTACTGGAACGGTTTCATCAACAGCATCATCGTCTATATCAAATTGATCGATTTGTGAATAGTGGGGGACCAACCTCCTTAAAAAATTGTGTAGAATACAACATGTCAAGACCACAAGATCTATACGATCAATAGATAAATTGATGGGAGTACTAAAAATTTTAAAACGATTCGACATTATTCCAAAAACATTTTCGATTACTCTTCTTGCTCGTGACAATCTATAGTTGTATATTTTTCTCTCTTGCGTAAGAGCATGTCTGCCGAATGGCTTTAAAAAGTCAGGTCTCAAAGCAAATGCTTCATCACCAACAAACACATATGGTAAAGCTGTAGAACTATTCAAAGGCCTCTTCTTATTAGGTATATTGCACTCGTGATTAATTAACTTCTCATAAAAGTTAGTTTCTTTTATAGCTCCACCATCTGATATTCTACCATTCATTCCAGTTTCGCACCAAATAATTTCGTAGTTGGCATTAGCGCAAGCCATGAGAACAACACTAAAAAACTTTTTATAGTTAAAGAAACTGGATCCAGATCCAGCAGGTGGTATGATCCGGACGTGTTTTCCGTCAATAGCTCCGAGACAGTTAGGAAACTGCCATCTTTCTTCGAATCCTCTTGCGATAACTCTCCACTCTTCTTCTGTTGCAGGTACCTGCAACAAAAATAATATTACAAATTCTAAATGCTTATTTTTTAGGATATCGAGGACTTCACAGATGTGGAGCCACCTTCGCCTTGCTACTCCCAAAGTAGCACCAGTACAAACATGTCGAACTACTCAAAAAGAAGCATCCGCCAGAATGCGTCACAGCAAAATAATGAGAGTGCAAAAAAAAAACTAAAGACAACGGCTACTGAAGTTTTGTCAAAAATTTCCAACAGACTAGATGTTCCGAAATCGAAAAAAAAATACAGTGCTTTTGGAGAGCATGTGGCTGAAAAATTGAGAGAGATGGATGAAAGAATGGCTTTATATTGCCAAAAATTAATAAATGACGCTATATTTCAGGCCGACTGTGGTAACCTAAATTATTCATCACGTATTGTCACCGAGTATCAACACTCACAGGTCCCACAGTCCCAGCTGCCACAGACCCAACTGCCACAGTCCCAGCTGCTACAGACCCAACTGCCACAGTCCCAGCTGCTACAAACCCAACTGCCACAGTCCCAGCTGCCACAGACTCAACTGCCACAGTCCCAGCTGCCACAGACCCAACTGCCACAGTCCCAGCTGCCACAGACTCAACTGCCACAGTCCCAGCTGCTACAGACCCAACTGCCACAGATCCAACTGCTACAGGGCCAACAGACCCAGACCCAACAGCCATCAGCCCAGCAGCCATTGACCCAACCATCACACATTCTACTATCACCAGTCCAAATGCCTCTCGAATCACATGCTACATACAGGGCCACATTATATAACGACAGTAATGAGAATACTATATCTCTGCCTGAAGTCGACGACGACGCAGTTTTGAACAAGTACATAGAAGCATTACGTAACAAATAACGTATTATGTTACATTAATTAATTGTAATGGGCTACCATAACATACATAAAAATGTGTAATTAATTCTATTTATTGAGTTTTATTCAACGCCACCTAAGCCTACGCCAGCTAAGCAAAACCAACTTAGCTTAGTTAAAAAGAAAAAGAATCCTATATCTTATTTGAATGTACAAGCAACATAATTTAAAAAAAAATGGTTGGGTTTAGAAACGTGCTACCTTGTTAGTATGCAGGGTAGCATGTTTCTAAACCCAATCTTTTAATTCTATTTAATAATATAGCTAGCAACTTTAACTGGATTAAAATAATATATTAAAAATACATACCTTCATATAATCCTTCAATACGGTGAGAATTGCTTTACAAGTTTCTGGTATAATTACTCCCAAACGTTGTGGAGATATTACAGTTGGAAACTTTAGCTCCTCATAGCTCATTCCTGATGCTAAAAAACGAAGAGTGGCACACAGCCTCTCATGAGGACTTATTGCTTGTCTCATATTGGTGTCTTGTTTAGTTATAAGTGGGGTGACGAGTTGCAGTAGTTTAAAATATGTAGGCTCGTCCATTCGCAGATAATTTCTCCAATCACTTGGCTCCAATGATAGTTCATTTAACAAATTGATGTGTGTGAAAGTGTCCCTTTTCTTCAGCCACTCTTTGCACCACTTTTTTTTTGGTTTTCTCGTTATTATATGATGAGAAACAACCGCCACACAAAGTAAAAGTTCTTCTTCGGAATCAGAGCTCATGTTCAACTTCTTTCGACCCGGTGAAACACGTAAATGAAAGAAAATTGGAGTGATCGTGAATGTGATACTTGTTTTGCGTCCATCCATTTGACTTAAGCCATTTGGATCCACGCCGAACGGCGCGACCGTGAATGCCCAGCTTAAGTGAAAAGACCCTGGCGGCCGCCGGCTTCAACGTGACGAGTCGATACGTGTTTTCGGTTTAAGTATTTTTCATATTCACTTTTGAACACGTTTAGTTGTTATAAGTTTTAGTCGAACACTCCATTCCAAAGAGGCATTTTAATATCAAACAAATCTCTTGTACATTTATAATCTGACTTAAAAGGAAAAAAAACAAACATTAATTTGGAGTACATATTATATTAACCTCTCGATTAAACCAAGACATTTTAGAGAATTTCTTGTCATATGTAAGAGGTAAGGGTGCAACACATGATCAGCTGTTGAAGGACAGAGAGGATAGTGAGGAGGAAATAAAGAAGGTCGTTCATAAAAACACCAGCTTAAAACGGGAGCTTGTAGACCTACATCAACAATACCTGGAGTTGTTGATGAACGGGACAAACTGCGAGCGGTCACGGATGGTTTCAGTACCTGTAGTAATCATTATGAGGAGGCTTTATGTAAAGTAAGGGACCTAGAAGAGGAATTAATTCATGCAAACGTTTTAATTACCAAATTGCAGAGAGAAAAAGAATATACTCAGGTCCGGGACACAAATCACCTGTACAATGAATTACTAAAAAGTAATTGTAATCCTCATTCCTTCGTAACAATAGACCTTACTGATGACTCTTTATTAAAACTTAATAACAGTAGTTACCAAATAAGTCAAAATAAAATTAAAAAATATGCAAAGCTTAATAGAATTATTAATAAATGCAATAAATTCAAAAAACAACTGAAACACTTTTCCAATAATATCAAACTAAGGAAAGAACGTGTTTTTCTTATTAATAAATTAAATAACTACCAAATTAAACTAGAAGACTGTAAGAATATTTATGAGATTGATACACAACGCTTACAGTCTAAAATTCAGGTACTGGAGGAGTCACTACACTCCTATTATACTAAGTATTTAATGTCTCAGAATCAAATAAAGGAACATATTCTTGCTACAAATGAATTAGTGGATATATGCAACAAACAAACAGATAGCCTAGACACACAAACTAATTGTTCTTTGCCACGGGAATCCAGTCTTGACACTCTCCAACCACAGTCAACAGTGGACCTGTCCCAGTCAGGAAGTGCTCAGGATTGTATCCCCAGTCAAAATGAACCAGATATTGGACTAGGTTCATCCCAAGTTGCACAGTTAGACAGTAGTTCTCACCCTTGTACTAGTTATTGCTCAATTATTTTTTCAGATAGTTTAGGGAAAGGGTTAGGTAAATTAATTGGTAATAACCTGAGTCATTCTTCGTCTCAAAATTATTGTATGCCACAAACTAGCTACAAACAGATAATGGCATCTGTAACAAGGAATAAATATGATGGAAATGTGTGGTGTATGTATGCATGTACGCATACGTATACATATGTGCGCGCGGCGCACGGCGCGCGCGCGCCACTCGTCGTTCATTACTTTAGTAATAAACTAGCTTGATTGCCACCTAGTCGTTTCATTGCTTCACAAACATATCATTTGGCGACGAGAATAATTGTTTACCCGCGTGTGTGTCAGTCAATAGAAAATGAGTTTTATTGGATCATTAAGCGTATTTGACCATAAAAATCAAGAATGGCAAATATTTTATGGAAAATTAAACCAGTTTATGAAGCTGAATAAAATAGCAGGGGACGACCAAGCATCCTTATTACTCACGCATTTGTCAGATGAAACATATCGTCTGGCAAGGAACCTGGTTCATCCCAAGGAACTGGATGCAGTATCCTTCGAAGACTTAGTGTCGAAGCTCAACGGTCATTTCAAACCCAAAAGGTCGACTTTCGTAGACAGAGCCAAGTTTTATGACGCGGTAATATCCGAAGGCGAAAGTATCGAAGACTGGGCGGCGCGTTTAAGAGGACTCGCCGTATATTGCGAATTCGGCGAGGAGTTATTGGACACTTTGCTACGAGACAAGTTCATTTTAGGCCTAAGAGAAGGGCGTGAACGGGACCGTCTATTTGAGAAGGATTCGGCAACCTTAACCTTTGCAAAAGCGGTGGAAGTTGCTCAACAGGCGGCATGCGCACGTGGAGCTCGCACCCATATAATGATGGATGGCGGGTCAGGAGGAGCGGCTGTGAAGGAAGAACCTGTCTACAGGGTTGGGCAGACTCGCGAACGGCGAGATTCATCAGCGGCTACTACTTCGACTGCACGTGCAGCCGTTAACAGTGTGCGTTGTGCAGTGTGTGGTTATAAAAATCACGAATCAGTGAAGTGCCGGTTTAAAAATTATGTTTGCCAAAAATGTGGTGAGAAAGGACATTTAAAAAAGATGTGTAAATCTAACATTGAAAAATCGAAATTGCATCACCTAGTTAGTGATGAACAGTCTCACAAATGTGAAGAATGCGATCTCTTCAATATGCGGTATGTTAATAATGATCCCATTATTATTTCAATAGAGATAAATAAATTGAAACTCGATAAGGAATTAGATTCTGGTTCAGGTACTAGTGTAATTTCAGAAAAGTTATATCTACAACATTTTAAAAATTATAATTTAATTAAAACTGATCTGAGAATGTGTTTGTACAATGGGCATAAAATTGTTCCTATTGGCTATTTCATTTGTACCATTTCATATTTCAACACGTGCCAGAACATTAGGTTTTATGTTATACAAAATGGCGGACCACCGTTACTAGGCCGTGATTTCATGACTAAGTTTAAAATATATTTTTCTTCAACTTATTTAAATAAAATCAATGTTGATAATCAATGTATAGGGGAGGTGCAGCAGCTGTTAAATGAGTTCCCTGACCTGTGGAAGGACGAATTAGGGTGTTTTAATAAGTTCGAGATAGATTTTCAGCTCAAAGAGGGGGCGAGGCCTATTTTTTTTAAGCCGCGTTCTATTCCTTTCGCCCTTAAAAATAAAGTTGAAGATGAGTTAGTCAGGCTTGTAGACTTAGGTATTTTAGTTCCCGTAAACTTTTCTGAGTACGCGACACCGATTGTTCCTGTACTAAAGGCAAATGGACAAGTAAAAATAGCTGGAGATTTTTCGTGTACATTAAATAAAATTCTAAAAATAGATAAATATCCATTGCCGCGCATAGAGGAGGTATTTGCCAAAATTGGGGGAGGGTTGCAGTACTCTAAATTGGATTTAAGTAATGCATATAATCAATTCAAATTGTGTAATTCGTCACAGGATCTCACTACAATAAATACTCCTAAAGGACTTTTTAAATATACCCGCCTTGTTTACGGTCTTGCTAATGCGCCAGCCATTTTTCAACGGGCTATGGAAACGCTGTTAGCAGGTATAGAAGGCGTGACTTGTTGGTTAGATGACGTCTGTTGTACTGCTCCCACTCGTGAATTGCATTTGTGTAGGATTAAGGAAATCCTTAAAAGGATGCAGGATGCGGGATTACGATTGCAAAAGGACAAGTGTGCCTTTTTCCAGGACAGTGTCACGTACCTTGGGTACGTAATAAATAAAAATGGGCTTAGGACGTGTCCCAAGAAGGTAGATGCGATTTTAAAAGCGCCGCGTCCAACAAATGTCCTTGAAACCAAAAGGTTCTTGGGCGTCGTTAATTACTATCGTAATTTCGTTCCGAACGCTTCTTCTTTATTAAACCCGTTACACACATTACTGCGTGCAGGCGTAACATGGCATTGGGGTGAAAGTCAGCAAAATGCGTTTGATAAAGTAAAGGAGGAGTTGGCCTCTGACCGGCTGTTAGCACATTTTGACCCAGCAGTACCATTGGTACTTACTGTGGACGCAGGGCCGTCGGGTTTAGGTGCGGTTCTTTCTCACGTTGACAATAAGGGCTGCGAGCGTCCAATTGCTTTTGCTTCTAGGTCGTTATCAGTTAGTGAGAAGGTATATAGCCAGATTCAAAAAGAGGCAACAGCAATCATATTTGGTGTGAAACATTTCCACCAGTATCTTTACGGTAGGCAGGAGCCTTTCATTCTTAAAACAGACCACAGACCCCTTCTATCCATATTTGGAAAGAAAAATGGCGTCTCCGTAACGGCGGCGTTAAGTTTACAACGATACGCAATTATATTGTCTGCATATAACTATGTAGTGCAATACATTACGGCTAAAAATAATTTAGTAGTAGATTATTTTTCTAGGGCGCCGTTACCACCGTCACAACACGTCTGTAAGGGGGAAGACGAGAACAAAGATATTCCTTTTCTATTTCTTGATGCCACTACAAGCCCGGTAACATCCGAAAATATCAAACAAGCCACTGAACTAGATACAGTGTTAGCCACCGTGGCAAAGTATATGAATCATGGTTGGCCACGTAAAATTACATGTCAATCCGTATTGTCTTATTTTTACTGTAAAACTGATTTGGAAATTAATGACGGGTGTCTGTTTAGAGGGCATAGAATAATAATCCCAAAGATTTACAGGGACAGAATGTTAGAAGAATTACACTCAGCTCATTTTGTCATTGTAAAAACCAAAAGTGCAGCCCGCAGTAGAATGTGGTGGCCGGGTATTGATAAAGACATCGAGCGGTGGATAAGTGAATGTAATGAGTGCTCGCGAGTTCGGAACGCACCGCCCCGCGCCGTCCCCGCTCCTTGGCCTCGCCTTTCTCAGCCGTGGTATCGTATCCACATAGATTACATGAGTTTAGGCCAGAATGTTTATTTGGTTGTGATTGACGCGTTTAGTAAATGGCTGGAATGTATTTATATGAACAGCGGTACCTCCACAAATGCATTGATTATGAAATTGAAAGGCATATTTTCAACATTTGGAATACCAAACGTTATTGTATCTGATAATGACGCAAAAATTCGCTCCACTGAATTTCACCAATTTTGTAATAATAATGGTATTAAGCATTTAACTTCCCCAGTTTATCATCCGGCTAGTAACGGTCAAGCGGAAAATTCGGTAAAAACCTGTAAAAAGATGCTAAAATGTATAATAGATGACAAAAGTATCCCACAGCGTGAAATACACGAGAAATTACTGAGTTTTTTGTTTGAATATCGTAACACCGCACATTGTTCTACGGGAATTAGCCCAGCTATGTTAATGTTTGGAAGAAATTTACGGTCTAGGTTAGATGTGATTTTACCATGTAAAAATGAAAATGTTAGTGACGATAAAGTTAAATTAAAATCAAGCAGAAATTTCCAGGTGGGTGAAGTTATATGGTGTAAATGGTTTTCAGGTAGGAAAGCGCAATGGGAATTAGGAAAAATAATAAGAAAATTAGGCATAAGAGTTTTTGATGTGTACATTGAAAAATTTAACACAGTATGTAAAAGACATCTTGATCAAATATGTAAACAAAAAGGAAGCGTTGTTACTAAATCTGTAGATAATTTTTGTGATGAATATTTGCCAGCTGAGATTTCTGAATACACGGAGTCCCAGCAGCAGCAGGCAGTGTTAAGTTTGCCTACTAATGAATCATCAGCCGCACCACCATGCCCACCATCACCCTCACAGTCAGCAATTGAACTCCAAGATGGAGCTAACATCCCTACAGAGGGAAATATTGAAGTTCTAGATGGACGGGTAGAAGAGAGGTTGGATGTTGTTGCAGGGGATGGGTTAAAGAAAACTGGAAGTACCGAGCCCGTACGTTCTTCTGATGCGATATCTTGTAGTGACAAACAAACAGAACCGGGCAGTGGGGCGTCCGGACTCGGTCGTTCCGTTAGGGAAAGAAAAGAAGTATGTTATAAGAAGTTCTTTTAAGTTTTCCCTAATGTATGTATTATTTTATTGTTATAGAATATTTAACGAGTAGTGGTGGAGGAATGTGGTGTATGTATGCATGTACGCATACGTATACATATGTGCGCGCGGCGCACGGCGCGCGCGCGCCACTCGTCGTTAATTACTTTAGTAATAAACTAGCTTGATTGCCACCTAGTCGTTTCATTGCTTCACAAACATATCAAAATTCCATTATCACTATTCTTATAGGTAATAGTTTTAATGTGACAAAAGATGACATCACTGATAGTGTCAATGAACTATTGAAAATTAATTGCAAGAAGGTAATACTGAGTGCTTTTCCCTACTTTGAGCATTTATCAAATACACTTCTGGACACATCTATTGGCCCACCTTAGAGTTTAGGTTTCGATGGCCCCTACCGAAATATGATTGCTAGATTGAACAAAAACTGTTGATGCAGTTTTAAACCTGATACATTTTACCATCTTTTTCGATCGTATTGTTTTAAATTTGAATTCAGAATACCATACGACATGGAGCTACGCCTAACAAGTCGGATATGCGCCTTGTTAAAGGCAATTGATTTTTGAATAAAAAACGTTTTATCAAATAAAGGTTCAATTTAATAACGCGTGTTGCCTCCATGGGCATCTACCACAGCTCTCATACGATTAGGCATAGAGTTTATCAACCGCTCTATGAAATTTTGAGGGATCATCTCCCATTCCTCTTCTATGGCAGTTTTCAACTCCTGCATCGTCTGGGCAACTGGCTGACGAGCCCTAACACGTCTTTTTAGCTCGTCCCACATGTGCTCAATGGGGTTCATGTCTGGGCTTCTGGCTGGCCAGTCCATAACTGTGATGTTCACATCCCGAAGATATTCCCTGACGATGCCGGCCGCATGGGCTCTTGCATTATCATGCATAAAAAGGAAATTTGGGCCCACATAGTCCGCGTATAGTATCACGTGAGGTTCTAAGCACTCACGAATGTACCTTTCAGCATTTAATGTTGGCAGCCGTGGTCCTGTAACAACCTCAAGTTGAGTTTTGCCGCTCGCGGATATACCGCCCCAGACAGTCCATGAACCACCGCCATAAGCAACCCTCTCTTCAAAGCAGCATTGTGCGAAACGCTCTCCCTTACGTCGGTAGACCTTCTTCCGTCCATCATTGCCATGTAACACAATTTTAGACTCATCAGAAAACAGTTCACTGCTCCAATCTTGCTGTGTCCAATTTAAATGACTGCGTGCGAAATGAAGGCGCGCTGTTCGGTGGGCTCGCGTTAGTTTGGGCCCATTAGCTGGCTTGTGTGGTACCATATCGCGTTCTTTTAACCTTCTCCGAACAGTTCGAGCGCTCACAGATACTCCGTGGAAGTCGCGAAGTTGGTTTTGTATCTCAATGGAGGTAAGGTGACGATTTCTCAAGCTGGTCGTCACGATGAATCGATCCTGCCTTTCAGTTGTGACCCGAGATCGTGGCCTTCCTTGGCGACGAACAAAGCCGCCAGTCTCTAGGTACCTCCGATAAACATTTCGGACCGCAGATCGACTTAAATTAAGTTGAGCACTCACGTTTCTTTGGCTGTGTCCGGCCTGAATAAGTGCCACAGCTTGGGCGGCGACTTCAGGTGAAGTATCCATAGATTATTGATAGAACCTCACCTTAATGTTAAGAATAAGTAATGTTTGTTGCAAAACCAAAGATATCAATCACTTTTTCAAGAATTAAATCCAAGTAAACCAATAAAACCAAGTTTTCTTAGTATTCGATTGTTTGATATCAACAAACAGGCTCCAAATTGTCTTTTGTTTCTTTAAATTCTGTGTTCGAAATTCAAAAAAAGACTATTGAATGAAATTGTGAATGTGCCAGGTTCAAAACTGCATAAAAACTTTTTGCTCGACCTAATATAAAATTTTAGCTAAGACCAAACGAAACTGAAAATACAAGGTGGGCCAATAGATGTGTCCAGAAGTGTAGGAAAAATATGTATATACATAGGCTGAATAATCAAATGCATTTTTTAGCCAGTCACCATAGTGACAAACTTTTATTTTTTGACATCAACAATTTTGTTGATAAACTTAGATCGACTAGGGATACTGCGTATCTGCCCATTAGTTTTAGACGTCAAATAGCGAGGCTATTAGCTTTTAATATTAACTCAGACATAATTAGTATGTCGAAGTACTCTGTTATTGGCACCAAAATTAGTAGTACTACTAATGTTGTGGTTGCTGACTCGAATAATTTAAACTAGGGAATAAGACAACAGTAGGTACCATTAGCAACTTAGCTCAACTCAACAACAATAAGGTATCTTCTAGCACTAAAAAAAAAGGGGCTAAGCAGAAATCCTTTAACTTATTCCTACAAAACATTCAAGGCTTTGCATCAAAACAGTTGGAAATAGAATTATTTTTAGAAAAAACAATGTATGATATTATTTGTGTAACTGAACATTGGTTAAAGGATTCAGAAATGTTAATTAATTATGACAATTATAGTATGGGCAGTTGTTTTAGTCGAAAATCAATGCTGCGTGGTGGTTCATTAATATTGATTAAAAGCTGTATTAAATTTAAAACACGTAAAGACATTGTTGAACTGTCGGTGGAACATAACATTGAGCTGTCTTGTGTTGAGCTGGATAGGCATATCATAGTGTGCGTTTACAGACCCCCTAATTATCAAAACTACTCTATATTTGAGTCAGTAATGGAAGATGTTTTAGCAAAACTTGCAACTAATAATAAACAAGTGATAGTCTGTGGTGACTTTAATATTAATATTTTAGAAAATAATTCAAATAGCAGTCGATTATTAAATCTTTTTAAATCATTTCATTTGTCAAACGTGTTTAAAGAACCAACCCGTATTACTACAAATACTGCTACATGTATTGATAATGTTTTTTGTTGCTGTGACAACTTAGACAAAACAGTCGTGAATTACTTGCCTTCTGATCACAGTGGACTAACAGTATCTTTTGAGTCCAACATGTCAATACAACGAGTGCAGATACAATCCAGGCAAATTACAATCGGAAAGTTAAATAAATTTAACAGCACTTTAACCAGTAAGTTAAGTGACCAGGGCTTCACAATGGACAACGGTAATATTTTGTATAAAGAATTCTTTTCATTGGTACAAACTGAATTCAATGTCACTTTTAAGCAGCAGACTAGAACTATCTGTCCTAAGTTTTTATTTAGTGATTGGGCAACTAAAGGAGTCAGGAAAAGTAGAGAAAAGCTTTACGAACTGTATGGCCTTAAGCCCTTTATTAACACGGAAACTTTTAATAAATATGTTGCTTGTTATTCAAAAATCTTTAAGAATACTTGTAAGGCAGCAAAGGCTTTATACATTAGCAACAAGGTTAAATCGGCAGATAATAAAATTAAAACGGTTTGGAAAATTATCAATAATGAAACAAACAGGAACAAAAAACATAATAATGATTATACACTGCGGACTTCACGTGGACTCATAAGCGATAGTAAAGAAGTCGCTGAATAATTTGTAAAGGAGATTGACCAATCTGGACCAAATGCTGCCCAGGCATGGGAATACTTTTATTTTTTTCCTACCATGAAGAGATACTTAAAAAATAAAAATAAAAAAAAAACATCCACGGGTTTAGTACCTAAAAACTTATGGCTTTTTGGTGCTTTAACTTTTGATATACAGCGTGTAAGGGACATCGACGTACAAACGGCCATACCATGAGTTCAGGACATGATTCTTCCCCCCCCCGTTGGAATTTTTCGTCGGCTTTTTCATCAAATATCAATTTTTTTCAGCAGTTTTTTACTTAAGATCGTTCATAATAGCAATTCTTACCTAACCCAATGTGTTTTAATTAAAAAAATAATGAATATTATTTACATATTAGGTATCTTTTTAGTGAAAGTAGTGACTTTCACTAAAAAGATACCTAATATGTAAATAAAACTAGTTAGGCATCTGCTCGAATCTCGAATCCTATCTTTTTAGGGGTGAGTTAGCTAGTTCATTAGTTTCTACCTACATCATTACTGGATCTAAATGTACATACTCACTTTAAACCTTTTTTTTATCAATCCTTATCGGAATCGTGATATAAAGAGACTAAGCTTATGGCACCTCCATTTCTCTTAACTTCTGCATACTTAAACAAGTTCCTACCATCAGTAGATTAGGTATTTCTGAGTGATCAAAATGAGTTTTTGTGTTATTATTGCCGTCGGCGATATTCGTAGGTACCTACATTAAAGTGCAACGCAGCGCGGCAGCGACTAAGGCCTGTTTATGTGTGTTTGCAAGTACTACGTTAACCACGTACAGCGCTCTCGCGCGTTTTGATCGTGTTGTTCTAAATACATTGCGGGCTCGAAAATGTCAATTTCTGTAACCGATCATTAGCGAGATTAATGACTTTCACAATTTGGTTAGTGGCATTAGGTGCAGCCTTTTCGAGAAGTTTAGTTAGGATGTCCGTGACACCCTGTATATTTTTTTAACGTTTACGTTAAATAATATTATAAAAGCTCCCGAGTCCGAACCCGACCTCAAAACGAACATCAACATACAGTGTTCAAAACATAATTCAAGTTCTACCACGTGAGGTAAGTACCTACTTTTTATTTAAGTAGTTATATTATTACGCAAAATAAGCCATTATCTCAACAGTTAACACAATTATTTACATTACTTAAATCATAACATAACAAATGCGTTCCTAGATATATACTTAGAAGTTACCTACTATAAAACGGATTCATGTTATATCGTGGGTTATTTGTTTAACATTTTTTCATGGTTTCAGATAACATTCAATAATGAGGAATACCTCTGCCACAACTGTTGGACAAGAGCTCATCGTGGGACGATGTCTGCAATGCCTGCTGTGGAAGATGCACCTGCTGTGGGAAATCCACCTGCTGCGGGTAATCCGCCTGCCGTGGAAAATCTACTAAACATGGAAGATCAGCCCGTGGAAGACGACATTCTAGGACAAAACGTAACATTTCACCTTCCCGGAAATTACTGCCGAGCCCCAAATACGTCAAATGCTTGCATGGTGTACAATTGCACCAGCAATGTGCAACTAATTCGAGTGCACATAAAGAGTCGATATACATCGTCAAAAGTGTATCATTTCTATATTTTACTTGACGAGAACAATCATGCGCTCGTTCAACATTATTGCTGCTCATGTTTTACTGGGCGAATAACGAGCGGCAGTTGCGCCCACGTTGTTTGCCTAGTTTGGTTTTTGGGGTGGGCTAGGCACCAGGATGTTGTGAGGCGCCCTGCTTTATTTTTAGATTCAGTAATTATAGACGACAATGAGGATGACGATTGATTAGGTATTCCCACAAGGTGGACCGATGACCTGGTGAGGGTCGCGGGTAACCGATGGATGCGAGACGCACAGGACCGGTGGTTGTGGCGACACTTAGGGGAGGCCTATGTCCAGCAGTGGACGTCTTTCGGCTGATATGATGATGATGATGATGATGAGGCCTAACATAGAGGAACATTTAGTATGTTGAAAACTTATGTCATCATATCAGCCGAAAGACATCCACTGCTGGACATAGGCCTCCCCCAAGTGTTCCACAACAACCGGTCCTGTGCGTCTCGCATCCATCGGTTACCCGCGACCCTCACCAGGTCATTGGTCCACCTTGTGGGAGGCCTTCCAACGCTGCGTCTTCCGGTACGCGGTCGCCGCTCCAAAACTTTTCGGCCCCATCGACCATCTGTTCTGCGAGCAATGTGCCCTGCCCACTGCCACTTCGATTTGGCGATCCTTCGGGCTATGTCGGTAACCTTGGTTCTCTTGCGGATATCATAATTCCTGATTCGAGCACGCAAGGAAACTCCGAGCATTGCCCTCTCCATTGCCCTTTGGGTGACTTTAAGCCTTCTGATGAGGCCCATTATGAGCGACCACGTTTCGAGTCCATAGATCATCACTGGCAACACGCACTGGTCATAGACTTTCGTCTTGAGACACTGTGGTATGTGAGACGAGAAGATACCGCGCAACTTTCCGAACGCCGCCCAGCCGAGTCGGATTCAACGGTTGACCTCTTTCTCGAAGTTAGCCCTACCTAACTGGATCGTTTGTCCCAGGTTGACGTACTCATCAACCACTTCGAGTGCAGAGCCTCCAATCTTGATAGGAGTGGGTGCTACATGGGTATTTACCATGAACTTGGTTTTGTCCATGTTCATTTTAAGACCCACTCTTTCAGAAGCTCTACTGAGGTCATCGAGCATTGTACTGAGGTCGTCCGTGGTCTCAGCCATGAAGACTATATCTTCGGCAAATCGAAGATGAGTGATGTACTCGCCATTGACATTAATGCCTAGCCTTCTCCAGTCCAAAACCTTGAAGACGTCCTCCATTGCGGCCGTGAAGAGTTTCGGAGAAATTACGTCTCCCTGCCTCACACCCCGCTGCAGGAGGATAGGTTCTGATGTCTGATCCTGAAGTCGGACTGACATGGTGGCGTTTTCATACAAACACTTCAGCATCTCGATGTACCGATAGTCGATCTGGCACCGTTGGAGAGACTGCAGCACAGCCCAAGTCTCGATCGAATCGAAGGCTTTCTTGTAGTCCACAAACGCTAAGCAGAGGGGCAGATTATACTCTTCGGTCTTCTGTATAACCTGCCGCAGCGTGTGTATGTGGTCTAGGGTGTTGAAGCCTTTTCGGAATCCGGCTTGTTCGGGAGGCTGGAAGTCGTCAAACGTGCGTGTGACGGTTTGTGATGACTCTGGGAAACAGCTTGTAGACATGGCTCAGAAGTGAGATGGGCCTGTAATTCTTAAGCAGGGTATTGTCGCCCTTTAAGAAGAGTACCACTACACCTCTGCTCCACGTTTGTGGCGTTTTCCCCTCGAGTGTGACGGAATCGAACAGTTTCTGAAGGGCCTTAAGGACTGGTTTTCTACCCGCCTTCAGGAGTTCGGCCGTAATTCCGTCCTCACCCGACGCCTTGTTGTTTTTAAGCTGCTTCAGAGCCATCCTAATCTCATACAGGCTGACGTCCGGGATGTCTTCGGTATAATGCCGGGTCAATCTAGCTCTTGGGTCGTTCGCTAGATTTGCTGCGGGTTTGGTCATTGACGTGTATAACTGTCCATAAAATGTCTCGATCTCCCTCATAAGGCGGATATGGTTCTTCTAAAACCTATGTAACGAATAAATAATTGATTGATTGAATGATTATACCTACTCAACTAAGTGTTGTTATAATAATATAATCCAATGTTTATAATATAGTCTTTTATTTTCAAAAAAAAGCTGTTGGTTATGTTTCTTCGTTAATGTAAAATCTCAACCTTCCTCGGATAGATTTTAAAGAGCTTTGGGTTACAGATTAGTATTAGTCTAAGGTACAGTATGCACCATTATTCAATGTTGGGCAGCACTTGGTCCAACGTCCATATAAAAATGGTCAATCTCCTTTCTTTACTAGTATCCCAATCAAAACTACTGAAACCTTAAACTCCTCGCCCTCGCTTTCCGTTGAATTATTAAAGGCGAACGTTTCAGCTTGCCCGATTGAATTTAACTTTAAGCACATAACCCCCATTGCAATAATAAAAGCATTTAAGCAAATCAAGATCAAATTGACCGAAGATCTTTGGGGTATGTCTGTAAAGGTTTGTACCTCCATTATTGACACTATAGCGCCGTATTTAGCTTTTATATTCAATCTGTGTGTGGATCAAGGGGTTTTCCCGGACTTGATGAAATACAGTAAGGTAATTCCTTTATTCAAATCCGGGGACAGTAAAGATACTAATAACTATAGACCCGTATCTGTATTGCCAGTTTCTAGCAAGGTGTTTGAAAAGGTAATGCTTAATCAAATGCTCAGTCACTTTAACGCGAATAACATCTTACACGATAAACAATACGGTTTCACCAGGGGACGTTGTACAACTGACGCTGGTGTAACGTTACTAAAACATATCTATAATGCGTGGGAAGAGGCGCAAGATGCCATAGGTATCTTCTGCGACCTGTCGAAGGCGTTTGATTGTGTAAGCCATGAAACATTACTCCTGAAACTGAAGCATTACGGACTAGGCAAAACAGCCTTGAACTTAGTAAAATCGTATTTGAATGATAGACAGCAGCTAGTTCATATAAACGGCGACAATTCAACAGGATTAAACGTTAAAACGGGGGTACCTCAGGGCTCAATTTTGGGTCCTTTTTTGTTTCTAGTTTATATAAATGATTTGCCCTATATTTTACAAAATAAACTTAATATGGTGTTATTTGCTGACGACACATCTTTAATTTTTAAAATAAATAGACATGTTAACAATCTTGACGATATAAATAACGCCCTAATGCAGGTACATGATTGGTTCACTGCGTTAGTATTAAATGGAAAAAAAACGAAGTGCATTCGATTTACTTTACCAAATGTCAAAAGTAGTGATTGTGACATAATATTGAACAGGGAGAAACTGGAATTCGTCAATGAAACAGTTTTCCTGGGGATTACGCTACTTGACTCAAGGCTACAATGGGGCCCTCATTTGACATCTCTTGCAGGAAGGCTAAGTTCGGCAGCATATGCTGTTAGGAAAATTCGCCAATTTACAGATGTTGAAACCGAGAGACTAGTCTATTTTAGTTACTTTCATAGTATAATGTCTTACGGTATCTTACTATGGGGACGGGCTGCTGACATTGAGTCTATTTTCATTCTGCAGAAAAGAGCCATCAGAGCCATCAGAGCCATTTACAATCTCCGCCGGCGCGATTCTCTAAGGGAACTGTTTAAAGAAATTAACATCATGACGGTGCCTTGTCAATATATCTATGAAAATATCATGTACGTTAGAAAGAATCTGCATCTTTTTAGTAAACGAGGTGACAGACATAACTATGTCACTAGAAATAGGAACCAATTAGTTCAACCAGGTTTCAGACTTGCTAAAGTAGCAACATCTTTCATGGGGTACTGTTTAAAATGTTATAATAAAATACCTCCCCGTATATTAGAATAAAATGAGACAAAATTTAAATCTTGTATTAAACGCACACTATGCAGGCAAGCATATTATAAGTTAGGGGAGTATATTGAAGATAAAAATGCTTGGCTCAATGCTGGTCCTGCTCCACAACGCCACTAGGTAACCACTAAGGACTCAAAGAAATCTGTTAGCATTTCGTAACATTTTTGGACCGGCTGAAGATTGTAAGAATGCAAATCTTTTTCATTGTATAGACTCAACTTATTTAGTGTTGTATAATTTCATGCACATGTGTGAGTATTGTGTAGTACCTTTGAACTATAATGATCATTTTGGGCAGGTCGACTTGGAATGTTGACTTGGAATGTACCCTGGCGATTGGGGATGTCATGCTCACTCAAAAGTCTGGCTGATGGTGGCGCATGCGTTGGATCATTTGGCTCCCTTAAAAATGGTTGAACCGAATGGTGCTAGCGTATGCGTCATGTTCGTGAACGGGCGCCGTCAGCTGAGACTGGTTGTCTCTCGGCTGCCATGATTTATTTTAATTGTTGCTTTTTTACTCCGGACTCTTTTATCCTGTACGTCTTTTACATCGTTCTCACATATATGTATAATTTCAATATGAATGATGTAACCATAATTTTGTAACAAAATATTATTTTTAAAAGAGTGTCCATGGAGTTTCTTGTACGTTCTTCTCCATAGAGATCTACGCTTTGGAACGTGCAAATAGCTTCATCTTTTTGACCGACCGACTTTGACAATTCAAAAGTGCCTGTAAATGTTCTAATTGAAATAAATGCTTTGACTTTGATCACCCCACAGCGCTTTCTCTCAAACGTCTGAAATGGTACATTTTAGGGAAACATTCCACGAAGTTTTTAAATGTTCCACCAATACCCGTGAAGATCCAAGTGTCTCTTGTCTGATAGCGCCATTAGAAGAGCCCGAAACGTCCGCCTGTGATCAACCTGATCAAAATGATGTAAATGAAGATGTCATTTTGACCGGTATATTAAATACCTACGTCGATTCAGATAATTATGGCAATGATGATGAGAACTGTTCACTAGTTACTTTACTACAAAGTGACGCGTTGGAACCTGAGAAAAACGTTCATAAATGCGAGTTGGCTATGTATTTTCCAACTCACGAAGAAGAGCAGTTATTGAATGTTTTTGAAACGCAGATGGCTAGTAATGAAGTCAATGAACATTGTTTTAAGTACATTGCTGGCTATGTTGCTTCGAGATATTTAGGTAAATACCCATATTTTGGAAATCAAACACGAGCTCTAAATCCTGAAAGTGGTTCCTGTGAGTGGATAAACTTTAAATCAAGGGGGAAGCTGATTTATCCATGTCAACAGCTCATAAGCGTTGCTCAAATAATGGAGACCGAGTTTGAAAAGTTTCACGGGAAATCGCTGTCCACAGATAAATTCATTTTCAAAACCTTGGCTGCGATTGTGCACAATGATGTGAAAGATCGTTACCCTCAAATAGATTACTGTGTAATACTTTGCTTAGTAAGAACAAAAACCTACAGAAGACTGAAAGAGTGGAATAGAAATATAGTGTGCAATCAACTGGAGAAGAAGCGCAAAAGAAAATTATTTCAAGTATCAAACATAGTCTAGTGAATATTACAATAAAAAGTGTTTAAGGCGACTGTTTTACAATGTGTTTGAGTATTGTTTCAGTAATCCCTAGAATCCACTACCAATATTAAGAATGCTGAAGTAGATTTTTTTATGGTAGGTACACGTCTACATATTTAGAAATACATTTCCAGTATAAGCTGACCTCTTATTGTACGGAAATCATATATACTGCGGGATCAGCTTATACTGGTAGTTTCTAGCTTGATAATACTTAGCCGTGTGTACCTTTGTTCTCATAAATAGACTACCGAACCTTGGCTTGGAACCCTAGGATGAACAAATAGTGTTTTTTGTCACGAAAACCTACTACGCAGGTGAAGCCACAGGCAAAGGCTAGCAGGAATGTAATAATTAGGTCAATGTTTTATTAGGTTTAATTTCCCCAAACTGTAAAGTTTGAGAACTATTGATAGCGATGTTGACGTAGTCTTGTGTCTCCCACGTGGTTGTCTCGTAATGCTATACCTGGTGAAGTATATTATTATACCATGAGCTATATATGTCTAGATTTTATAACTTTTGACTTCAAACGCATTTGCATCATATGTATTTTATTTTTCAGGGCACTATGTCTCGATTAGAGATAACGAGCGGTTCGTGACGTCATCGTCAGGTGACGGAGAAGACATTGGTGCTGCTACGCCTGGAAGCAGCAGTGACAGCAGTGACCAAATCAGACGTAGAAAAATAGAGGAGCTTCTGATATTATACGAAGGAAACGATAACAAATAGCTGCACGTGCTGGCCGATCTCACACTGCAGCAGATTTAACAAAATCAGCATCCAAATTGTCAGAAGAAGCCAGAAAGTTCAAAAAGTATAATTAAGTCCTCTAAAATAAAAATATTTGAAACCGTTGTTTGGATTTTGTTATCCAGGATAATAAGCCTCTTAATTAGTTAATGATATCTAATGTAATCAGTTAATGACCAAGTATTGTCGAAAATCTCAAAAATACGTATTGTAATCACTACAAATAACATACATTATCAGCCTAGCCTTTTCTTAACTATATTGGGGTCGGCTTCCAGTCAAACCGTATTCAGCTGAATACCAGTATTTGTGGAGCAGCTGCCTACCAAACCTCCACAACCCATTAACTACACGGTAGTTCTTGCAAGACTGGAGTCAGATTCACTGGCTTCTGACAATCCGTAACGACTGCCTCTACAACAAAACATAATTTACTATAAATTGAAGAATTCAAAAAAACTAAAACCCAACTACAGAAAATTCACGTTCTAAAAAGTATGAAATAAGAAAACATTCTCATCTGAATTTTATTGAAATTTTTTAGACGAACATAAGATTATTCAATATCCACAACCTTCATTTTTACTCCAGAGTGAACCCCCATATCATAAGAAATGATCGATTCCAGCTTCTGTTTGGTATAAACATGTGGGCTGGTATAATTGGCCTGCAGTTGGTGCTGCGTGAAATGCCAGCAAGGCTGAATGGTGCTCTGTATTTAAATTTTTTTCCAAATAATTTAAACCAAATTCTTAACGAAGCTGAGGTTCCAGAAGCAAGAATAGTAGAAATGTGGGTGCAACACGACGGCGCTCCGCTCCACTAAGCTCGAGCAGTTAGAGATCATTTCAACGAGCGCTCCCCAAACCGGTGGATTGGTCGAGGCGGACCTATTGCGGGGCCACCCCGGTCGCCCGATTTAAGTCCATTAGATTTTTTTTTATGGGGTTATTTTAAAAAAGAAAAGTCCTTTTTCCTCGAGTGGGCGGAGCTTGGCGGTTACTGCGGTGAGCAGCGCACAAGCAGCGCGGTGGCTGCGGCAGCTCGGTCACCAAACAATTAATATTTTTAATTCACTTTACGCGAGACTGACCGTTTTGACTTAATGGTTACGGGTTAAAGCCTCTTGCACACTTTTGCTAACTTGACTAAGATTTTACGCGTTAACCGAACACACGTTCGCTCACAAACAAGGCGATGGGCGAAGGGCCAAAATTGTTTTGAAACAATGTGCTGGATCTAAAGATTTTCTTATGAGACAAATTTTTAAAGCCAAAGGTTTAGCTTTAGTGAGGCTGAAGAAGTATTTTGCCTTGAGCCTACATTTTTTTTCCCAAAAGCTTATTATTTTGTTCGTACTACATATAATTCGTGCTTACATCACCCACGTACTTTATGTAAATGGTATCAAAATGTTGACGCGGAACCTGGTTTTTTCAATGAGGCATTTGATGCTTTAAAAGCCAAAGTACAATGTAGTGAAAGACAAGTAGTGTGTGCCCTAATACTGGACGAAATGGCAATCAAGAAGTCTCTTTGTTGGGATTCTCGTTTACAAATATATTGGGGCCGTGTCAATACTGGCATTGAATTTGAAAGTGATTCCATAGAGGTGGCCAATCAATATCTTGTGTTTTTAGTTACTTGCATCAATGAGAGGCGGAAATTGACAGTTGCATATTTTCTAATAACAAGTTTAAGCGGGGAACAAGAAGCTGCACTTTTGCAAATATGCATTCAAAAATATAAAGATGTTGGTGTGAAAATTGCAAGTGTAACATGCGATGGACCTGTTGCCAATTTCAGCATGTTTGGCCATCTTGGTTGCAGTTTAATGCAAAATCAAATCACTACATATTTTGAACAGGATAGTGATAAAATTTATGCTTTCCTCGGTCCTTGTCACGTTATCAAGCTAATTAGGAACGCTTTTGGTGAACTTGAATTGTTTTACGATTTCTATGGGCGAAAAATTAATTTTAAATTATTATATCAACTCCTGCAGCTACAGGAAGCAGAGGGATTGCATATGGGTGTAGGCGACATTAATACCGCCACAAAACCAGTTTGGAGGTAGCAGAACAGAGAGTGAAGTCCCAAATACCTCCATTGAAAAGGGTGGATCCTCCGACCGTACGGTTGTTGGTGTGTTACCTCCAAATGGGAACAAAAAATACGAAAAACCATTTTAAATTTTGCTAAACAAAAAATTAAGGTACGGTTAGCAACTCAACTGTTGAGTAATTCAGTGGCGGATGCCCTGGAATTTTGCCAGAAATAATTAAAACTGATTGGTTATGAGGACTGTGAAGGAACTATTAATTTTATCAGAATTTTGAATGACGTGTTTGATGTGTTAAATAGTTGTTCCAGAAGACCCCAAGGTGGAAAAAAGCAATGTGTCCCGAAAATATTGGTCTTGTAGAAGCTCTTTTTGAATGGGTCATTAGCTATAAGTATAACTAACCTAAAATTTCCGTCTGGTTTGGTTATCGATTCCAAAAGAAAGACGGGATTTATAGGTCTCATAATAGATATGAGTAGTGCTATACTCGTTTTTCGGCAATTGGTACTAGAAAAAAAAAAGAATATCTTCCCGTTTATAAAATAAGCCAGGACCATGTGGAATTATTCTTTTCCGCAATAAAAGCCCGAGGTGGCTTCAATAATAACCCAAATGCGGTTCAATTTAGGGCTGCATTCAAACGCCTTTTAATAAGAGCAGAGATTCGTGGTGGCAATGGCGTTCCTCTTGAACAGGTCAATACTTTGACTTGCTCAAGTCAGACTGATCCTGTAGCCACAATAAATGATTTAACTGCCAATAAAACATTAATAGAAATACCAGAAGATGATAGTAGTCTACGAAGAATATACAGGGTGAAATTTAATTCATGGGCATCCTTTTAAGGGGTCATTGTACTCATCATTATGAACAACTTTTACTATGGGATCAACCCCGAAATCGCGAAAAGGATGCCCATGAATTCTTGTTATTCTAATAATTATTCTTCTTAAAAAGTTATGCATGTAAATACAGGCCATTACAATAAGTTCACAATTTTCAGGCTTGAGAGGAATTGGTTTACGAAATACACGAAAAACCACGCATAAAATTCCAAAAACATTTTCTACAACCCTCCTGGCCCTACAGAGTCTATAGTTGAAAATGCGTTTCATTGTGCCACGGTTATAAATACCCGGGTACGGCCTCATCAAGTTTTCCGATAATGGAAATGCACTATCGCCCAGTATTACATAAGGAAGGTCAGGTCCATCTGGTGATATCGTTTCTTGGTTTGGAAAATTAAGACGGTCTTCCACCATTCTTTGATAGAAACTCGTTTCTTGAAAGATGCCACTGTCAGATGCTCTTCCTTTCGCTCCACAGTTTGCATATATAACATTATAAGATGCATCTACAATAGCCAGTAGTACAATACTAAACAGGGGGTCGAGTCTGCTATTGCAATCGTGTCTCAATGACCGGTCAATGATCGATTTTTGACGTATAACGTCAAACTTATGACACATTTCCCATACAAACACTGTCAAAGTTGTCAAATATTCGATCACTGACCGGTCATTGAGACACGATTGCAATAGCAGACTCGAGCCCCTGATCTTTTCAGTTGTAGTAATCACTGTTACTATTGCTAGGCGCTTTAATAACCACATGCTCCCCATCTATAGCTCCGATACAGTGTGGAATATTCCATAATTCGTTCCACTCACAGGCCTTTTCTTTCCAGTGCGCTTCGGAACTCGGAACCTTAAAAAAAAGTGTTTAAAATTGCAGGCAAACCGTGAAGACCTCCTGGCAACTGAGGAGTCAAAACAGCAATCTGAGCAGCAGAAACCACAATCTCCACTACCACCATTCCCACTTCCATCTATCAATAGCAAAAAAACAGCTAAAAGAAAAGTGGATGACAATCTAAGTGAAGTATTTGAAATACTTAAATCTGCAAAACGCAAAATGGATGAATCTAAGGATGAATATGATATTTATGGGCAATACGTCGCTTCAGAATTAAGAGCGGTACAAAACGAGACTGCCGTAATACAAGCCAAGGCTTATATTAATAATATTTTAATAGACATGCGAATGGGCAAATAGAATGGTTACGGATATCATAGCCATCCCGGATATGAAACTGCGTCGACACCAGCACGTTCAACCTCACAAAAAGAACTTGAAACCATTGAAGAGATAGTTTCACAAATCGCATCAGTAGAAGAAACCGATAGTAGTACCCAGTAGATAGAACGCCTAATTTTGTATAATTATTAAAAAAAAATTGATTCATAACTTTTAGTTTCTCTTACCTGGATGTAGTTCTTCAACACACGTATTATATTCTTACAAACTTCGGGTATGATCCGGCTGATTAATTGTTTGGAAACTCTAAAAGTGTATGAGAATGAAGAATATGAATCTCCAGTAGCTAAGTATCTTAAAGTAATGGCTAGTCTTGTTTCAGCGGTAACTGCACTTCGTAAGTTTGTATCTTGGTTCTCTATAAGTGGTCCAACATTTTGCAAAAGATATTCAAAATCTGATTTTGACATTCGTAGAAAGTTTATAAATGATCCATCAAACATGCGTAAATCACTTAACCCTAAGGGCATAAACTGCGTTAAGCGTGCCTCTCGCGTGTCCACACAAAACCGACCCGCGCGTGCCCATGCGCGTGCACACGCTCGTGAGCCCGTCGGGCGCCCGTCGCGTGATACTTCCGTGCAACGGGGCACGCATGCACGCGACGTGATCACGCATCACGTTGGACGGGTCCACGCGCGAAGCCCGCTAGCGGGTGCACGCGCGTGCTTGTTCAGTTGACAGCGCTATCTCGAACCGACCGCACGCGCGTGCACGGCCCATAACAAAAAATGACAAATTTTGATACAGAAAGGGTAATTGTTGAAGTTCAGTGTCGTCCTGCCATATGGGACCAATCTAGCGAAATATTTAAAGACCGGGACGCTAAATCAAAAGCATGGCTAGACATTTGTACAGTACTGTTTCAAAATTTTGATGACTGGAGTGCAGCAGAAAAAAACATACAAGGTAAGTACCTACACTCTTTATTTATTTTATAATAACGTAGGTTAGGTAAACTATTCTTTGCGCCAAATTTTTATTTTTAATAATCTATGCAATTAGTTATATATAATTAGTTATTTCAATTGTATTTGTGTCAATTAAATGTTTTCAACAATTAATCCAACTATAAAATTAAAACTCGGAATATTTACAATAATTTACCTATGTAAATATAAAATCATGCTTATATTCAAAACTAGTGCAGAGATACTGCGTATTTCTGAACATTGTGAAATTCGTGTGAACAATGTCCCATAATATTGGTATGGTTTTATATTGCTCGATAAATTCCAAAGTTCTTTCTTTCGGCCACGCGGTCGCCGCCATTTTGCGCGTCACGAGACAACCAGTACCTATGTTCACGACTGCGAGCTTCACACTACTTCACACTATCGGTGTATTTAGGGTTCAAAATCATTTTAGGGCAGAAACAGTGGATCGGTAGGTAAATAAATAAAACAATTATCAACTAAAATATTTATTATATTGGTTTTAGAATTGGGCTAGTAACTTTGTAAAATAAGCGTGCGTTTTGTAGTTTTGTAGGTTTTTCTTTGACATCTCTCAACTTTAGTTTACAACAATCTAAGTTATTTGGTTACATCCGATGAATTTAACAAATAAAATCATTAGGTATATTATTAAAATATGCCTGCTATGTTAATAAAAAATGTGTGGTAACAAACCGTGAAAAATCAATTATTGAATGTACATAAATTATAAAAAAGCCAACTATCTTCAATAAATACTGCGATCTTGCCATGACAGCTGTCCGTCTGCAACGAAATAATCTGCGAAGTTATCGCGTAATGTATACGAATCTCTGTGGGTATTTCCAATTAACCCCCGAACTGAACGTATATGGTCTGGTATAATGACAATATCATGAAAGTCATTAATTTGACTTCTTGATCTTATAAAATTATGCAAAATACAAATTGTTTTAAGAAAACAAATTGCTTTGTCTTTTCCAACGTTCAATGGACGATGGAGTATGCGAAATTTATTAGCCATGATACCAAATGTACACTCAATATAACGTCGCGCCCTCGTTAACCTATAATTGAATATTTTTTTTGTGTAGTTTAAATCGAGAGCTCGAGCATATGGCCGCATGACATGGCTAGATAACCCGAATGCTTCATCTCCTACAATAATATAGGGCAAAGCTGCGGTTGCAGCAGTGTTGGTTGGTTTATCATTGTGTATTACGGGCAATGCTTTGGCAGGAGGAATATCTATTAAGTCATTGTTGATTTGTTCGTACAATCGGCTTTGTGTGAAAATTGCGGAGTCAGATTCTTTACCCTGCACTCCCACATTTATATAGGTAAACTCATAGTTGGCGTTACACATTGCAAGCAGTACAATAGAATAGTAATGCTTATAGTTGTAATAGAGGGAACCACTATGTGGAGGTCTTATAATGCGTATATGTTTTCCGTCTATTGCACCTATGCAGTTAGGAAACTGGGCTTGCGTTAAAAAACCTTTTTCAGTCTCTACCCATAGCGCACGGGAAAATTTTGGTATACATTCTTCCTTTAACCTTTCAATTATAATTTGACAAACTTCTGTTACTATTTTTCTGACCGTGGTTAGTCCTGTCTGATACGCCAGATGAATATCGACGAAGGTATGTCCACTAACTAAATATCTGTAATAAAATAAAATACCTGTGTTATTGTTTCAGTGAAAAAGCTGCAGCAAAGATGGAAAACTGCAAGAGACACTTATATAAGAGTGAGGTCTACTAAAAAAAAACTTAAATCAGGTTCCGGTTCCAGGGCAAATAAAACATACATTTACTATGACATGCTGTCATTTTTAGATTCAAACTCGAATACTCAAGGAGAAGAATCGGCAGACGATTTTAATCAGTCAGTAGAGCAAAACGCGTCACCGAGAACTTCACAAAATAATACGATTATTGAAGAAGATTTGATTAATGTACCTAGCACCAGCTCCAGCGTTACCAAAGAAACACGATCTTCCAAGAAACGTAAGTGCGAATCGCCAACTGATTTCGAATTAGAGTTGTTAAATTGCGTGAAGAATAACACTGCAGATAATATGGACGAAGACTTGAATTTTTTTAAGTCATTATTACCAACTGTGAAAAAATTGAGTTGCTTTAAAAAATTATTATTTCGTACAAAAGTATTAGAAGCTTTAATTGATATAGAAAAAGAAATTATTATTACCATTGATGACCTTTCATTAACGCAAAATACGGTAACGAATGATTTAGAATCCTTAAATATAAGATCAGACACGAACAATGAATAAATAGGTAACAAGAAAGACTGAAGATTTGATTAAGACTGTTTAATTATTAAGAACAAAAGAAAGAGAAGAACATGAAGAACTATTTAAGTTAGTAAAAAGCGCAATTTTATATTTATATTTTTCTGGTCTCATGTGCAATTATTATGATATACAAGGGCATTCGCCAAAAGTTTACAAGCCTTGAGTGTAATGTTCATAAGGAAAGAAACGGGGTCGATTCGGACACTTTTATCTTAAACCCTATTTAGGGTCAAATAAAAAAGTGTATCAATAGACCCCTTTTTTTACTTAATGGACCTTTTTTTTGAACCTACTCATAACATTGCTCCTTCATATATCCTCTTCTTAAATTTAATCTTTTATGTAGTAAACTGTGATTATGATTGTGATGATAAATAAGAATTTAAAATAATATTAGTACCCGATCTAGTAATAGAAGGGAATAATTAATAAGGGAAATATTCGTATGTAAAAACTTGCAATCAATATGCGTCATTATAATTAATACTTTGTAAGGTAGGTATATTATTATAATTAAGACATTTAGACTTATTGTACTGTTTTAACTGTTATTGTGTTTTTTTATTTTAAACTTGAACCTGTGATTTTATTAGTGTATTTCAAATGAATAATCAAAAACTAATTGTAACGTAACGTTTATGCAAGACACTGTGATGACTGTTGTGATTATATAAAAAAATAAGTAAATAAGTAGGTATAGATAAAAAAAACGAAAACGATAAAACTGTGTAATTTAGAAATAACAAAATATAATTAATAAATGTAAGAAACTGTGATTAATATGATGATTAATAAGTGTGCGGTTATGTGTTTCGGCCCTAAGAACAGAGTGCACCACATCAAGAAAAACATTTTAAGCCATATTCAGGGGGCCTACCACCAGCTCATAATCAGTATTATTTTAATATTACTTCCATGGGAGAAAGAGATGAAGCTCTACAGTACGTATAGCTCCATCTCTTTCTCCCACTGAAGTAATATTAAAATAATACTGCTTATGAGCTGGTGGTAGGCCCCCAGGTGTCACTGCCGAAACAATAAGAACTTCTTCTTCTTTCTGGCTTGATGTGGCTAAACAGTAGTGTGACTTACATAAATTGGCAAAAAAATATGAGTGTTCTAAACTTTTGTTAAATAATGACTGTTTTTTTTACATGAATAAAGATGATTATTAATATCGAAATGTCTTTACTTACCGCAATGTCATTGCAAATCGTTCCATTGGTGATACGATTGACGTAGATTTCAATCGTAGATTGTTAGTCTTCAAATAGGGCTCCAGTTTTGAATATAATTCATCATAGACTTGTAATGAAACTTTAAAATATTTGAAAAAAAACCTTTCATTTTCTCTTAATATACCAAACTTCACCACGAATTCCCCGCACAGTAACCTAGATTCAACGTACGGGCTTACTGGCTGGCGTCTTTTTTTGGCAATTCGTCGTCGCCGTCGTCTTGATAAATAATACAACATTAATTTATCCATAATTACTCGACTGTACACCTCCAACGTCAAAATTGTACTGAGAAAACTGACGCGCCGATGCCCGCGCATAAGCACGCGAACGTGCTCACGTGCGTGCACCAGAAGCGTGGCCCGCGACGTGCTCACGTGCGTGCACCAGAAGCGTGGCCCGCGACGTGCTCACGTGCGTGCACACGCGTAACGCAGTTTATGCCCTTACATGCATATTGTTGCCATTTGTAATCATACCCTTTTTACTTTTTTATTACAAAGAGAAAGTTATGTGTTACTGAACGATACGTAACAAATATCATAAAACCACAGACTATCGAATGAAATAAAAAAAGTCGGTTTTGGCGCGAATTTATTATGTGAAAAAGTTAGTGGATTACGAATTGTGACCAATTGATTTTTTATTTGTTTTGCTGTTGGTGCTAATTTGATTGGAAAAATTGTTATTGACTAAGAAAAAGGTTAGTTATCGATATATTCTATATTTTCTTTAGTATTTACTTGGAATGATGCGATATCCTGCTAAATTGCTATGTTGCCAAAAGTCTACATTATGCGTTTAGCGCTTATGATTTCATCCGGTTTTGGGTAATTTTGCATTATTTTCCAGCTTGCTTGGCAAAATGCGGGACAAAGATATTGAGGAAATGCTGTCAGCCTTAGAAGACGGCTATGTTTCTGAAGACGGCAGTGATATAGGCGATGACAACGACATCGATTACTATATGAGCGAAAGGGAATTATTGCATGAGCTGGAGAATGATGATGTCGACGACCATGAAGATGAAAATATCTCAGGTGACCCTCCTCTAGTTACCGAAGAGCATCATGAAGGGACTTCATCGGAACCTGTACCAGGACCTTCGTCTAGTCAACCGGTTGCTGGTATTCTCGGTGTTGCTGCTTGGAGAACACGAAGTAGGGATCTCATATGGAAAAAACGCCATCTGGATTGGAATGACGATCGTATTACTTTTCTAGGTAAATCAGATCTTCCCTCAGACGTGGCACAACTAGAGACGCCATTTGAATTCTTTTCCCAAATTATAAATGAGGATATACTTACCAAAATAGTAAATGAGACGAATTTATATATTACCCAAAAGACAATTAGCAACTGCCCTCCTGTAAATGTGTTAGAAATCCGCCAGTTTCTTGGCATTATTATATTCATGTCTGTGTATCACTATCCCAGCGTCAGATCTTACTGGTCAAAGTATGGTTTTCCCAATATAATGCAGACAATGAATTTGAACAGATTTGAAAAAATACGCTCAGTCATTCATTTCAATGACAATGCAGAACACAAACTTGTTGGTCATCCTCAACACGATCGTCTATACAAAATAAGACCTCTAGTAGAACATCTCAATAAAACATTTACAAGAGTTGCCCCATATGAGCAGAGGTTGTCACTTGATGAGCAAATGTGTGTTACGAAAGTAGGACATTTCATGAAGCAGTACCTCCCGAATAAACCGCATAAGTGGGGGTTCAAGCTGTTCCTACTATGCTCTCTGTCAGGATATGCATATAACTTTGAAATTTATTCTGGTAAGCACGACCTTGACAACCTGGCAGGCGAACCAGATCTTGGCGCTGTAGGAAACACATTCATTCGATTGTGTCGCCATGTCCCACGAAGTGCGAACCACATTATTTACTTTGACAATTTTTACACCTCGATTCCCTTGCTTCATTACCTTGACAGTCAGGGCATATATGCTCTTGGTACGATCCAAAGAAACCGTCTCGGTAAAAACTGTAAATTGCCTACACAAAAAGAATATATGAAAGACTCTGTACCTCGAGGGTCGTATGAAGAGCAAGTGGCCGACTATGAAGGCGTGGACATTTCAGTTACCTGTTGGAAGGATAAAAAGCTCGTTACATTGGCTTCTACGTATGTCGGTGCTGAACCAGTAGGTTCAGTCAACAGATACGACAAAAAAGAAAAGAAGATGATCACTATCCTCTGCCCGAAAATAATCATAGACTATAACGCGCATATGGGAGGCGTCGACCTAATGGATAGCTTTTTAGGAAGACATAGGATTAGGATAAAAAGTCGAAAATGGTATATTCGTTTATTTTATCACATGATAAAATAAATGTGTATGATATGGCTATTATAAACTCATGGGTTTTATATAAAAAAGCCAATATCCAAAGGGGGATCCACAAAAGCCTTAGTTTAGGTGAGTACAGATCCGAGTTGGCAGAGACGTTATGTAATTATAAAAAAGTTCCGAAAACAAAAGAGGACGACCCTCCTCAAGTAGTATCGACAAAGAATTTGAAGCAAAGAAACATCGTGGACCTATGAAAGCCGTTCCACCTAAAGATGTTAGGACTGATGGAATTGGCCATAATGAACAAAGATGTGCCAACAAAAATAGATGCAAACTACCAGGATGCAAAGGCTACTCACGCACAGAATGCACCAAATGCAAGGTTCCTCTTTGCCATACACACAATAGAAATTGCTTTGCTGCATTCCATTCATCATAAATATGTATACTTACAAGTATAGTTGAGGTAGTTTAAGCATATTGTTGCCAAATGGCAACATAGTGTTTTTTTTATTATAATTTATCAATAATTTTGACTATGATTTTTTTTATTATTTTTCCCGACCTCTTTACATAATAACGTACCTTATAACATTTTTTCCACAAAAATAAATAAAATCATGCATTTAAGGGTTAATACGTCTTGTCTTCTTAGCAAGTAATTCCTGACCCACTTCAAATCTTTTTCTTTTCTTTTTACTAGAAATAGACTTATGCAAAAAAATGTAGGCACCACATAACAACACTACTTCCTCGGGCGACATGACCTAAGCAACTGACTGTGTGGACGGCAGTTTCCGAAACATTGTTCCTGGAAACATTTACGTGATGTTTGAGAAACTGTGTATCCGAAACATTGTTGCTCAGTGAATACGTGGCTTTAAGCCCCGTATTCATGGTACAAAGCAACAAAGTTGAATCAACGTGTTGCAGAGTTGCTGTCAAGATGTTGCTGGCAACACTGCGTGTTGCAGAGCTGATAGCGTCATGTTGACAAGCTCTCGCCCGACAAGCGTAAACATCAGTTTAGCGAAAATTGTTGACGTGTGTGAACGTGTTTGCAACAGTTTATAAACATGGCAGTAGTGTGGAGTAATGATAAAATAATGCAACTAATAGAATTATTTCAATCAAAACCATTATTATGGGATTCTTCTATAAAAGAATACAAAGATAGAAACAAAAAGAACGATGCATTCGAAGAAATTTCTCAAGCTCTAAATATACCCAAAAAAGATGTAGAAACTAAAATACATGTACTGCGTACTCAATTTACTAGAGAGAAAAAAAAGTTGTCGGCAAAAAAAACTACAGGCAGCGGTGCAATAGAAAAATGTAAATGGATTTATTACGAGCCATTGGAATTTTTGTTATTTGGTGCAACTACTTCTGGTGAAACGGATACTATGAATAAAACAGTAAGTTGTTTTTGTATATAATTTTTATTGTACTATTGTCTGTAAAATTATTACAATTACGCTACATTATTTTGCCATGGAACACTTCCCTCTGGAGTTATAAAGTAATCGGCAAACTGTTCTCTAATACAAAAAGCTGATTGTGATGCAGGCCTGCCCCGTCGTTGCAAATCAATCATAGGAAACGAACCTAGTTCCCTTCGCCATGAACCTTCTAATAGGTTACCTTCAGAGTCTTCAAAATCAAAAGTTTGTGGAGGTGTATATATGGATCTGGAAACTGTGTTACGTCTTAAGAAGTTATGTAAATATACACAAGCTATTACTACGAGTTCACAATTGGCTGGTTTTAACAGAATAGGTTTAGTGAATACACGGAACACCACACATAAAATGCCAAAAACATTTTCTATAATCCTCCTAGCTCTTGATAGTCTGTAATTGAATATTCGCTTTTTGTTCCCACGTTCATGAATGCCAGGATATGGTTTCATGATGTTCTTTGTAGCGCGAAAGCACTGTCACCTACAATAACATATAGAATTTCTGGTCCACCTTGTGTTATTGGTTCAGGACGTGGCAGTTTAAGTGAGTTTTCTAACAATGCATTATAAAACGGTGTTTCCTGAAATATTCCACTGTCGGACGACCGTCCCTTAGCTCCATAATTTGCGTATATAAAGTTATAATTGCCATCTGCAATTGCCAGAAGTACCATGCTTAACTGATTTTTGTAATTGTAGTATTCACTTCCAGAATTATTTGGCGCCACAATCAAAACGTGTTTCCCATCAATGGCTCCAATGCAATGTGGAAAATTCCATCGTATTTCGAATTCACGACTTATTTGTTTCCATTCCTGCTCCGAACTTGGAACCTACAAATATAAAAAATAATAATAAGATGATAATTTACAGGTAGATGAAAACAATGCACTTGAAAGTGGTATGGAGTTAGAGCCATCTCAATCACTAAGTCTTACATCGAATGCTACAACATCTACGTCTTCAAGGAAAAGAAATAAGACAGATGAATCAAGTGAAATATTAGAGGTTTTGAAAAGTGCGAAAAAAAAAGATGGATGAATAGGAGAAGAAGGATCCATTTGATATTTATGGTGAATATATTGCTGCTGAATTAAGAAGTGTTAAAGATGACCAAGCCGTGACACAGGCAAAGTACCATATTAATAATATACTGTATGAATTAAAAATGGTACGATATAATACATATGGATATCAAACGGCATCTTCTCATCCATCATCAACACCAAATAATGTCCAGGAAACAGAAATAGGGGAAAATGAGAGACAGGAAACAAATAGACTAGATGCAATACAAGACGAAACAGAAGATTCTGCTATACTAAACTTAGTTAACTATCTGGGCAATTTTTTATTTCATTGTCGGTATGTTTTTTGGGCATGTCCTACCAAGTTCACAAAGTGTTTCTGTAACGTTTGATGCTTTTCTTTTGTAAGCTTTCATTGTTTTTGTAAAGGACTTTATTAGCTTTAAGAATGTGTATAAATTTCAGTGTGAAAGTATTTTTTTCAAATAAAATTATTTTATTTAAGATTACAAAATCGTTATTTTCCTATGTCCCACCACAGAATGGTCATAATGTTTCATCTTAAACTGTTTTGTTTTTAAATTTATGGTGGAGTACTATATCTCCAAAAAAAGGAATTATTATTTTAAAACTATTTTAATAACACACATTCCTTTAATTTAATATTAAACAAAATGAATTATAATTAATTTCTAGGACACAAAACATAATCAGGTGGAAATTCCTATTGAGTTACGTTATTTTCTTACTCTCACTTCGAAAATTACCAAACGATTTTTTTTTTTCAAATGCAACACTTAAAAACAGTCTCGACTTGTCAGCCATTTTGAAATCAGAGCGTCAGTGGCAAAAACTAACGGCCGGGCGAGGAGACGTGTTGCAGCGTTACATTTTTTGTTCCGTTTAAAAACGGAGTTTTCTAAGGTAATTTGCATGATTTTATCTACTTGCTTGAAAGAAATTAGTTTTTTAGTATGTTTAGTCCCAAATTAACATTAAATAAGTTGAATTATAAGTGTTACATTGATTATTTAGTTATGTTTTTGTATACTTAAGCAAGACGTTACGTTCCATTGAGAAATTTCGTAACTCAGTGGAACAAATTGTAACTCAGTGTAAGGGTAAAGACGCGATACAGTAACGTAAAATTTGTACAAAAATATTTTTCACTAAGGTCATAAAATATTACGACTTTCTGTCCGCGCTATTAAATAATTAACATACATAAACTCACTACCTTAGGCCCTTTCTGGTCAGAAACCTTGCTACAACCACCAGTGCAGTTATAGCATAAATAATAATAATTCATACATAATCATTTTGTTGTAGAAAATAAAACGAAAAACTATAAAAATGGCTCTGACACCAGCAGAAAGAATGAAGAGATATCGCGAACGACTTAAACAAAATCCAGAAAAATATGAAAGCATTAAAAAAAAACACGTTGAATATGTAAAATCTAAAACCAAATCAGTTAAAGAGCTAACGGAGAAAGAAAAGGAAAATCAACGAAAAATTTGGAGAAATCAGAAACAAAAGAAAAAACAGCTTCAAGTTCAGGAAGAAAAAAGTATTACGAAACCAAAAAAGAGAAACCAAAGTAAATTGTTGAAGAATTATAAGACTGCTGTAAAAAGAAACCTAAAATTGACAAAATTGGTACATACCTACAGAAAAAGACTATACCGGTTAAAACTTGCAACAGACAAACAAATTCAGAAGCTTGAAAAAGATAACTTAAAATTGAAAGCAAGAACGGAAGTTTTGGAATTGACTTTGAAGACTTCTTATAAGCAATGTAAAACTGTAAAAGAAAAACAAATATTAAAAAATGTTGTTCTAGAAGATAATGTCCAGAAAACAATTAAAAAGACTTATGCGTCGAAGCTGCTAGGATTGAAAGGAATGGTTAGAATAAGAAATAAAAATAAAGCCGAAAACAAGATTCGTAAAGAAATTGAACAATTTTATGTCAGAGATGACGTAAGTAGAATGACTGCTGGAAAAAAGCAATGTCGTACATTTAGAAAAAAAAGGAGCAAATTCGATATCTCACTGACACAGTGTGTAATTTGTACACAATGTATCGTGAAGAGGGAGGAAAATACAGCCTTTCAACTTTTTATAAATATAAACCTTTTTATGTACTATCCCCTGCCGTGCAAAACAGAGAAACGTGCCTCTGCATTAAGCATAACAATATTGAGTTATTGTTTTACGGTTTGAAGAAATACAAAATACTAAAGAATTTCCACACTGTTTCGGAAGTTATAAAAAATCTATGCTGTGACATTCATTCAAAGAAATGCATGTATGAAGAATGTAAAGAATGTAAAGACAAGAAAATATGCTACGAGTCTTTGGAAGAAAGGAAAGAAGATGAGGTTGAGTGGAGTCAGTGGGAAGTAATTGATCATAAATACACAAAAACGGAAAATAAAAGCACAAAAGAATTAACAACAAAAAAAACAGTCAAATTGCAAAAAGTAGGAAGCATTAGCGATCTTGTGTCTTGTTTTGAAAAAAATCTGAAGGCATTTAAAATGCATCATTTTAACTGGATTTACCAGCAAAAGAAATACCAAGAGTGCGTTAAGAACCTTCAACCACAGGAAGCACTAATTATTTGCGATTTTTCGGAAAATTACGGGTGTAAATTGGGAGAAGAAATTCAAGCAACACATTTTGGGGCCAGCGAAAACCAGATTACGCTACACACTGGTATGATTTATTGGGCTGAGAAGTCACTTTCATTTTGTACCATATCGGACAACAATTCTCATGAACCTGCAGCGATATGGGCACATCTGTTGCCAGTAATAAATGAGGTTAGAAAAATAGATCCTTTGACAAAAGTAATACATTTTCATTCAGACGACCCTACTTCTCAATATAGGCAGAAAAAGAATTTCTACCTACTCAATTTATTCACAGGGAAATTAAAACTTGACTATTCCACCTGGTCATTTTCAGAGGCAGGTCATGGAAAGGGAGTAGCAGATGGGATTGGAGGCTCTGTTAAAAGAGCTTTAGATCGTCGAGTCGCATTTGGCAGGGACGTTGAGAACGGTTCACAGGTATACGAGCATCTTTCAAAATGTATGAAATTGGTAAAGATCATATACATACCCGATAACGACATTGAGAATGTAAAAAAACTTGTGCCACAAAACCTCAAAGCGATTATTGGCACTATGAAAATCCATCAACTTTCATCTTGTTCCCCAGGCCACATCCAGTACCGGAATTTATCTTGTTTTTGTGGCATTAATAGGGGCCTGTGCAATTGTTTTGATCCAAAAACACATGCTTTTAACAACAAATCCTCTCAGAAAGTTATCAATTCTGAGTATGCAGTTATTGATACCTCCGCTGATGCCATGAATGATGGTCCAAACTGTTTGAACTACTTAACAAAACTAGAGAGCCGTAATTCAATAAACATAAAAGCAAATAAAAACTTGTCTCCAAAGGTCGCTAAGAAAAAGAATTCTGATTTTGAGGTGATTACAGTTGCAGCTGATATTCATGTTGACAATTTAGACTACTTACCAAAACCTAAGACCCCTAATGTACTGGCTTCTAACAAAGAAAATGTGTACATAAATTCACCTGACTTACCTATTTCCGTGAATGATAATATTATGAACTTAGGCACAAATGATGTTGACGACGTCTTAGTAATGGATGGTAATAACTACCCGGCACACACCACACCAGAAGATTTAGATAGAATTGTAATAGACTTGATGCTAGACGAGAAAGAAAAAAAACTCATAGATGCTACTTACGACCTCCCCTATTTTAATGCAAACGACGATCTGCCTATGATATCTAGCACGGACAATACTGCAGACACTAAATTTGAACTATTGCTTAATGATTCTACAATATCAAAACCATCTGAAACTGACCATGCTGCAGACAATACGTTTTTCCAAATGAACGATGAATCGGAAACTCCAAGAGCAAGAAATAAACGTATTTCTACGGCAGCATATTCCTCTGCTGAGCCTGTTCTAAAAAAAGTTAAAATTGAAATATTAGAGCGTAAGATAATACCAAAACAGACGAAGATCGTCAAAATCAAAACTGAACAAATTCCATCAAGTTCAAGAGCACTTAAAACGATGGTTAAACGTACTGTGCCGTGCGACAAATGTAAGAAGATTTATCTTTTTTATAATTGCATGACAAAATGTTCCTTATGTGAACTATTCTACTGTAAAAAGTGCATTTCAAGTTCAAAGTTAGAAAGTGATAATGTTTATGTCTGTGATGCATGTATGCAAATGTGATACAATATTTTTCGTTATGCCTTTTAGGTGTGGTTTAGGACCTAAGACTGAATAATGATAAATAAGAATAAAGATTCGAGGATTCGAGTGTTTAGTTGATCTCAACATTTTTTCTATGACTGATAGAATAAGTAGGTAAACTCATGTTTAAGCCAATTGTCAGGCTATTTGTGTCATAACAAAATAAGAAATTTTTGATTTGTTATTAATAATATAGTTCTCTAGTTTGTTTGTTGTATAGTGTAAGTAAAGGAATATGGCTCGGCGCAAATGGGCCACCGACCACAGCCACCGGTGGCTGTCGCGCGCTACCGCCACATTTCGAGTGTCAGACGCGCGCTTTTGTTACGTTCCACTGAGAAATCGTCCTCTATTTTAGTAAGTAATTATACTAATTTAATGTCCTTTCTATGTAAAAGTACGTTAAGTTACGATTGTTATTAAATATTAGAATATGTCGGTTTACGGATAATTACAATGTTTGACATTGAACTTTTGTAGTTTAACAGTTATGCGAATTAAAATGGTTAGGCTGTAACAGTAATGTAACTCAAAGGAATTACTGATATGAATAATCAGCTATATTTCTTTCTTTTCTGGTTTTTTTTTGTGGTAATTAATAAAAAGTACCTTATTATTTTTCAAATAAAATATTAAATGCAAGTGCACTGAGTTATATTAAAGGGTTTACAAGAGTAAAGATTTCGTAACTCAATGGAAAGATTATTTTCGAGAAACCAACAAAAAAATCAATTATTTCATAAATTAATACGTATTTTATGCATTTCCTTGCCTTTTTACGTACTTTAGTTGTCAACACACCAAACTTAGTCGTTTTATCCCCAAAAATACGATCTTTTTTTGATATGAACTTTTTTCTAACATGGACAACAAAATAAAAATTTGCCCATCTCAGTGATGAATCAACACAATAGCATATACTGTTTTTTTGTGTCTTTTTTATTATTAAAATACTTGATTACACAAATAGTGTTCTTGTGTGTCTACCTACCTTGACATATCCTGATAGCAGGGTTGCCAGATGTACGAAAAATTACCTACAAGTACAGTATCTTTACGAGATTATCAGTATCTGTACGAGAAACGAGAAAACAAAAATGTCGTATACTATTTTACGAGATTTTTACAATGTTGCTAATACAAACCAAAAAAATTTAAGAAAAGAATATATGTCCACGCCGCCGCCGCCACAAACGATCGACTTAGCACATCACTAGATTCATTACCTCATCACTAAATCTGTCTTTAGTCGTTGATCGGGGAATCCCCGCTAGATGTATTTTTCGTTTTTGTCCGTATTGCACTCATGATTGTCGATTTCTTACTTCTTACACAGTTACACTACATTAGTACGCGTACGAGTATAGTAGTTGAAGGTCCAGCGCATTTTAGAATTTCAGTAGTTAATTTAACATAATGAGTAGTGACAGTGAATCTTCATCCACTCCACCTAGAAAAATACCAAAAAAGGGAGGATGGACTGCAAAGAAAGCAGGTAACACGATTTTTGAACATCATTCGCAAACTTTTCGCGATGAGTGGATAAGAAACCCGATATTTCGAGACTGGCTGCAGCCAGATCTTAAAAATCCCAAGAAAGCAAAGTGTGCATATTGTCCATCTAGCTCTCTGGTTGCTGAAATCACAAACCTCAAATCCCATTCCGCATCAAAAAAAACATTTGAGAAACAAACCTGGTTCATCATGTCTACAACCCCATAAGTTGAGTTTATTTGGTTTCAAGACAGGCATAACCCAAAAAAATAGACAAAAGGATCGAGCTGAAATAAAACTAGCTGCATTTTTTGCAGAACATAATATTGCTTTTTCTGTGGCTGACCACTTGACTGATTTGTTAAAAGAAATTATTCCAGATTCAAAATTAGTGCAAGAAATTCAATTAAAGCGTACTAAAATCACAGCAGTTGTAAAAAATGCCATTGGGGAAGGGCACAAAGTTGATTTAGCAAAGAAATTGAAATCAACTATGTTTTCAGCGCTTACTGATGAGACTACAGATGTTTCTACCGTCAAAACGGCTTGTGTTGTAGTATGATTTTGACTATGATGCTCAGAAAATCTGCAGCGTGTTCTGGGAACTGTATAAGATTTTTAAGGAAACAAACACCAATGATGTTCCTACGGCGAACGCTGAAAATAAACGCGTAATGTACCACTTACAAATATGATTGGCTTCGGGTCGGACGGATGTAACGTCATGATGGGTGATAATAATTCAGTCAAAACTCATTTGTCGCGAGACTTACCAGGGATCATTATTTCAAAATGTGTTTGCCATTTAGCTCACTTTTGTGCAAGTCAGGCTTGTAAAGAAATCCCGGAATCTGTAGAACAACTTGCTCGTGATATACATGTGGGATGTTAAATTCAGAACGCATCAAAATTATAAATGAGTGATGGATGTATGAACGCAGCGATGAGTGAACGAGAGAGTATGTGTGTGAAAGGGAAGGAGGACTGAGATTTTTACGACGAAAGAGGAAGACGTATTTTACGAAGTTAAGAAGTTTTACAAAATAAAAGAAGATTCATAGCAACGAAGCGTCTTTATTTGGGTCTACCACATACCCCCGCCTACAGCCTCGCCCGGGATAGACCGTTATAATAAAGGCGTAGCTATTTTACGAAGAAAGTTGAAGAAAAAGAAAAAAAAAACCGGTCAACGGTAACGGCCATTACTACGAAAACCGCGTGCCACCGGTGTGAAGAAAAAAAAGTTATATTTTACGAAGACATCATGGAAACAAAAAACCAACCCTTGCAGTATGGTATGGTGGACACCATAATTAAATTTGATGGTGAAGATATGACCTACTCATCTTCCAAGTGGTCACAAGACATCGAAGACAATGCCGAAATTTTCGATTGGACGGCTCAACAAAAACTCATCATAGCCAGAAGATCGCTAACTGGAACCGCTGAGTTATGGTTACGTACGGAAAAACCATTCAAGTCGTATGAAGAATTGAGGAATGCCCTGCTAAAGGAATTCCCAGATTCGGTGAATACCAAGCAAATGCATGAAATCATGGCGGCTCGTAAAAAACGTAACAATGAGAGTTACTACCAATATATGCTTACCATGAAAGAACTCGGCAAAAGAGCAAAGTTCGCCGATTATGTTTCAATTCAATACATAATAGACGGGATTGCCGATTACGAGCAGAATAAAATTGGCCTATATGGTATTACGACATATGCGGTTCTCAAGGAAAAGTTGTTACAATACGAAGCTATGAAGCAGAAGATGTTGAAACAACGAGGAAATTCAAGCGGTACAGGCAAGCAGCGTGAGTGTCGTGAATCCTCAAAGCAAGGAAACGCTAACGCTAAGGAAAACGTCAGTGACAAAGTTCATCGTTGTTTCAAGTGCGGAGAAAGAGGTCATTTAGCGAGTTCATGCATAAAAGGTACCAAGTGCTTCAAATGTAACAAATACGGCCATATTGGTACCGAATGTCAAGATGTTAACGGCGCTGGCGGAAAAGGAAAAGGCGAACCATCGACAAGTCGGAAAGATTGCAGTACGCGAGGCAGTGACGAAAGCAGCGGAGGCGGAGCTAACTCCAAGGCGCGTTCAATGTTCGCTCATTATCAATCCCCAGATGACGGAACGGAGAGTGAACGAGATTTTAGCACGCTAGTGTCAAACGGGAAAATAACCCATCAGTGTCAGAACTGTCATAGTTGTTGTCAATGTCAAAAAAATAACCTTAATAATAGCGTACTAAGTGTAAACAATAACAACGCGATAAATAAATCCGTTAAGAGTGTTATTATAGGCGGTATCACATTAAAGTGTTTGGTAGATACGGGAAGTGATCTAAATCTAATATCTTACGATGTTTTTACGATGCTGTCAATCAAATGTGAATCCGAAACGATGTTGTTAACCGGCCTTGGTTCAAGTAAGGTGTATTCAATGGGTAAGTCTAACATTAATTTGATAATAGATCGTCATTGTTATGAGGTCTGTTTACATGTAGTGCCTAAAGGTGTAATTCCGTATCCAGTTATTCTTGGACAAACTTTTCTAGTTAATACTATAACTATGATTAACAAAGGTATCGTTGAAATAAGGCCTCAGTGTTATGATAGTTCCTATTTGCAGTGTTTACTTTCTAACTTCACTGATAAAAGTGAAATACCAATTCAGGTTCAGACTATAATAGATAATTACAAACCTTTAAAGACAAAAGAAGCCCCAATAAAGTTGAAAATAGTATTAAAAGATGACATACCAGTAGTACAGCGTCCACGGCGTCTAGCCTTACAAGAAGAAGAGATTGTAAAACATCAAATACAAGATTGGTTGGCTAATGGCATCATACGTCCTAGCTATTCAGAATATGCCAGTCCCCTTGTATTGGTAAAGAAGAAAGATGGAAATACGAGAATCTGTGTGGATTATAGAAAGATAAACCAGAAGATGGTGAAGGATGAATATCCCTTGCCGGTAATTAATGATCACATAGATAAATTGTGTACAGCTAGGGTATTTAGTACTTTAGATTTAAAGAATGGATTTTTCCATCTACCAGTAGATGAAGATTCTATAAAGTATACTGCGTTTGTGACCAGCAACCCAGAAGGACAGTTTGAATTCCTACGAGCACCTTTTGGTTTATCCATATGTCCTAAATTCTTTACCAGATATATTAACATTATTTTCACCGACTTTGTAAGAAGAGGAGTTCTTCTCATTTTCATCGATGACCTGATTATCCTGGCTGAGGACGAACACCAGGCAGTTGAAAGACTTCAAGAAGTACTGAAGGTAGCCGCAGAGTATGGTCTGGAGATCAATTGGAAGAAGACACAGTTACTACAAAGATCAGTGGAATACTTAGGTCATGTGGTCTGCAATGGAACAGTGCAGCCATCAAAGGAGAAAACAGAAGCAGTGCGTAAATTCCCAGTACCTAATAATCTTAAAGAAGTTCAAAGTTTCATCGGATTGACCTCATACTTTCGAAAATTTATTCCAAATTATGCTATGGTAGCACGACCTCTAAGTGAGCTGTTAAAGAAGAAAGAATTTTATTTTGAAGAAGATCAAAAGAATGCATTTACGAAATTGAAAGAAATTCTATGTTGTGAGCCTGTTTTAAAAATATTCGATCCACAATCAAAGACCGAAATACATACAGATGCCTGCAAGTACGGATATGCTGCGGTACTGATGCAGAAGGATCCTGCAGATGATAGAATGCACCCTGTTCATTACATGAGCAGAAAGACAGGTGAAACTCAGCAAAGGTGGTGCAGTTATGAACTGGAAGCATTGGCAGTGATAGAAGGCGTGAAAAAATTTCGTAGGTACCTAATAGGAATTCCATTTACCATCGTCACTGATTGTGAAGCTTTCCAGAAGACCTTAACAAAAAATAATGTTTCAGCTAAAGTCGCTCGATGGATCATGTACCTGCAAGATTTTAATTATTCTATTGTGCACAGACCTGGTGAGAAGATGCAACATGTTGACGCTTTAAGCAGAAATATATGCGTTATTCAAAGTGAACTCCATTTTCGTATACAGAAGGCTCAAGAAGAAGACGAAGGCTTGAAGGCAATAAAAGAAGTTCTTAAGAACAATGAGTATGAAGACTATATGCTTGAAAATGACGTCATCTATAAAGGAGACGATAAAAAGTTAGTTGTTCCTGAATTAATGGATTTTGAAATTATTAGAAGAGCTCACGGCATTGGACATTTTGGAAAAAAGAAAATAAGAGACTTATTAGAACAAGATTATTACATCTCCAAGTTGGATAATAAAATTGAAAAAGTAATTTCTGCATGTGTGCCCTGTCTACTAGCTAGCAGGAAGACAGGAAAGAAGGAAGGATTCTTAAACCCGATACCAAAAGGAGAACTACCATTAGATACACTTCATTGTGATCATTTAGGACCATTGGATTCTACCAAGAAGATGTACAACTATATTTTGACTGTCATAGATGGATACACAAAGTTTGTTTGGATATACCCAGTTAAAACTGTTACAGCAAAGGAAACGGTTGATAAATTAAAATTACATCAAAAGGATTATGGAAACCCAAGACGGATAGTGACTGACAGGGGAACAGCATTCACAGGAAAAGAGTTTGAAGATTTTTGTCAGGAAGAAGAAATAGAGCATATTACAATAACAACAGGAATGCCTCGTGGAAATGGTCAAGCCGAAAGAATGAATCAAATCATTATCTCTGTATTAAGCAAAATGTGCATTGAAGAACCTGCACTGTGGTACAAATATGTCAGTAAAGTTCAGAGGGTAATAAATAGTTCATATCAAAGATCTATCCAGACATCACCTTTTGAATTATTAACAGGGACTAAAATTAGGCTTAAAGAAGACATGAAGATATTAGAATATTTAGAAGAACAAAATAGAAGAGAATTCATAGACAAAAGAGAAGAATTAAGGAAAGAAGCAAAAGCTCAAATATTAAGAATTCAAGAAGAAAACAAGAGAAATTTTAATAGTAAAAGAAAAGAAGGTCAGAAATATAAAATAGGGGATATTGTAGCAATTCAAAGAACTCAATTTGGTAATGCATTAAAATTAAAACAAAAATTCTTTGGACCTTATAAAGTTGTAAAAGATTTAGGGAAAGACAGATATGAAGTTAGAAAATTAGATAACAGCAAGGACGGACCTAAAAACACCACTACAGGAGTAGATTTCATGAAAAGATGGCCTTAATTCAATGACGAAGGAAACAATAGGAAAAAAAAAAAAAAATGTTCATACTCACCGTAGAATACAGCTAACATACCATTCTATTTGTTTTGTAATAAAGTGAGTAATGTTAGTAGGCTGTTTTACTATAGTTAGAAACTTATTGAATTGTATCATTCATTTTATATAATTGTAAGATGTAATTGAGTACTGATAAATTGCATTGTAATTCTGTATGAAGTTAAGTTAAAGAGTTTAAATTATTGTATAATGGAGTTAGTTTATTTGCCTAGTATGTGTAACTTAATGTAGCTATCGGTAATGTAATAATTTAAGAGATAATAAAAAAAAAGAACCTACCTTGTAACTAACCATGATAGTAACTCTGTGTAACAAATGTACCTAAACATTTAAGTAGTAAAGTAAGAATGTACCTAGATAATATTTAAGTGTTAGAGTATTGTTAAAGGAGTGATTGGCTGTGTGGCTGAGTGTATTAGAAGTCAGGAGTGATATAGGTAAAGTTTAGATTGTTTTTATTTAGGAAACATTTTGATAAAGTTTTGGTTGTAAACCTTATAGATTGTAAAACAAAAATAAATAAACTTAGTGTAACATTATTAGATTTATAAATTTTGTTCAGCTTAATCTGTATAATTTGTACTAGAGTCAGTCTGAGGGCAGACTGAAAGCAGAATGGCCGAGTTGTGGGATGTTAAATTCAGAACGCATCAAAATTATAAATGAGTGATGGATGTATGAACGCAGCGATGAGTGAACGAGAGAGTATGTGTGTGAAAGGGAAGGAGGACTGAGATTTTTACGACGAAAGAGGAAGACGTATTTTACGAAGTTAAGAAGTTTTACAAAATAAAAGAAGATTCATAGCAACGAAGCGTCTTTATTTGGGTCTACCACATACCCCCGCCTACATACATATATAACTTCTTCAAACATAGTGACAAACGCTAGTTTGGTTTTCGTAATTTTCAATCATTTGTTGAAGTTGAGCCGCATAAAATATTGAAACCATCTCAAACAAGATGGCTTTCTCTAACAGCAGTAGTCTCACGAATCTTGGAGCAATGGGAAGTACTGCGCTTATTTTTTATTGATTTCACTACGAACCCAATACACAAAATGAAAGCAGAGGTGAAAAATCGAGCAATATCCATCTTAGAAAAGCTATGTGATCCTTTTCATAAGCTATATTTTTGTTTTCTAGACTGGTCACTGCCTTTGTTTACCAAATTCAATTTGGAATTCCAGAATGAAAAAGTCGTTATTCACAAGTTGCATGATAAAATTTGAGATTTATATCAAGAAATTCTTCTGCATTACTTACAACGAGAATATGTTATGCAGCTAAATATAAGTGAAGTAGACCCTAACAATGAGCAATTTCATTTGAATGACGCTGTAATGTATCTAGGCATTAAAGTTTACGAAATGCTTAAACATCCGGATGTGGTCAGACAGCCCGCAAAAAAGGCTCTGTTTTTCACAAGCTGTAGAAACTTCCTCAGGACTGGTGCCTTAGAAATAAAAAAACGTTACGACATGGAAGACCCTGTGCTGTCAAAACTACAAGCTCTTGGACCAGTATCAGCTCTCTCCAACAATTTCAGAGATCTCGTCCCAACATTGATGCCCCTCATGGAAGTCGTGCCACGTATAAGTGAGCATTTTAATGACAGCCAGAAACAACAGATAGACGATCAATGGAGAAGATTGCCTGTTGCAACAGCTCGCTACCCTGATCAGCTTCAAGTTACAAAAGAACCTGATGAGTTCTGGGCAATGTTACTTAAAACAGAAGATTTCTCTGAATTAGCCAGTTTTGCTCTCACAGTTCTATCTTTACCTCATGCAAATGCAGACTGTGAGCGGGTTTTCAGCAAAACCAATTTAATAAAAACAGACCTTAGAAATCGTCTTATTGTAGATACAGTAAATGGTACACTTTTAGCCGCAGAAAGTGCAAAAGGCCCAGATCGCAAAGGAAATTGTATAAATTTCGAACCATCTCAGGAAATGTATTCCAGAATGACAGCTGAAAAACTGTACAATAAAAACGAAGATGATTTTACCAGTAGTCCTGATATTACATATTACTAACAAATAAAACCATAATAATAATCGTGTTCTAGTATTAAGTACAACATCTATTGCATAAGTTAATAACTTGCATTATTTTTTATAGTTTTATAAAATTATTAAAAACATGAATCACATAGAGGAATGTTTTTTCATTTGGCGATCCCAAACTTAAGGAATAAACCTACCTTACCTACCCCATACTACTATAGTACATAGTTTAAGTTAGGTCTATAAGAGATTTTACTTTTACGAGATTATTTACTGAAAGTACGAGATATTTGGCAGCCCTAGTACGAGAAAAAAAATATGGCACCTGGCAACCCTGCCTGATAGTGAGTTAATAAGTTCTTGACATACATCTCGTATGATTTTGCTAATCAATTGTTTTGATACCTCTGAATGTGTATGAAAGAGAACTGTATGAATCTCCAGTTGCAAGATACCGTAATGTAATAGCCAGCCTCGTTTGAGGTGAAACTGGCTGACGAATATTTGTTTCCCTTTTGGCTATTGATGGACCAATCATTTCCGAAGATGTTCGAAATCACTTTTCGACATTCTCGTAAAGTTACCAAATGATCCTTCTCCCATTCTGAGGCCACTCATCAAATTTCCTCTTTGCAAAGATAGTTTCGAATCCACCATCTTTTTCTCTTTTTTTTATTAGAAATCCTATACATCAGATACAGAGAACACAACAACACTACCTCCTCGGGCAACATTTTAACGCAGACTGGCGTGTGGACAACCTGTATTGATTTAAACATAGTTGCTAGCAACATTCTCGCCGCTCACCAACAATGTTGATCAACTGTTCCTAAACAAATGTTTACCATGAATACGGGGCTTTATTATCCTGATCTTTTCTAGACTTTTTTGGTTTACTGTTTTTGGAATTTATATTTCCGTATTTTTTTTTTTTCGAAAAATTTTTTTGCTTTTCTCTGTTGTTTTGGTAGCATAAAAGAAATTGCTTTCTTTTATTGTTTTGGGGAGGGATGTGATGAAACGAGTTTTTTTTACCTCGTCACATGCTTTATGGTTTTAGTCGATTTCGGTGAAAGTCTCCTACTATGCCAATTCTACGATTTTGCTGCTGCCATCTATTAGTCTGGTTCCCTAAATTTATAGTTTATCAAAATTCCGACAGATAGCGTTGTATCCTCTTCTAGCTATATGTTTCAGGGCTGCCATTTTATAGCGGTATTTCAGCATTTTAAAAATATATGTAAGAGAATATGTAAAAGAAAAGTAGATATTTTGACTTTTACTAAATTAATAATTAATTAAAATACTTTCTTTTCTATAATGATAATAACAAATTGTTTTTTTTTTGGTAACACTGTTATTTTGACGGACAAAACTTTTTCGTAGGTACTTTTACGTTACTACCTGTTTTGATCGTTTTCAAATCGGCTAGAACATCGGAAACTTTAATTTTCTGTATTATAATATTGCAATAGCTGTACCTTCGTTGCAGCTGCCAGGTATGTCACTACTTGTATTCATTTGTTAAGTCTTAATCATCTATTTAATAACCTGTGCCAAAAAGCTAAGAGAAAATATTCCTTCAAGCATAAAACACTTCAGTCATATCAGCCTTAGCCTGTTTTTTGCTATAATTATTCTATTTTTAGTTGTTTTAAGTAACCTATCACATACCCGCGAAACGAGACACAATAGTAAGACAATAACAGCAGGGTTGCATGAGACCAGTCGGGGATTCATGAATTAAAATGAATTGATATTTATCATAGTAATTATAACACACACAACATAAGTGGTATTATAATGTTCCCACTACTGGAACACTTATTAGTTTATTATTTGAGCATATATGGGCCTAGAAACCGTACTATAATAGTAGTTTATGCAACGACCATATAAAAAGGGTTATTAAAACACGAGTGTGGGTTTATCACACGAGGCGTAGCCGAGTGTGATAATAGCATCGCACGAGTGTTTTAATACCTAATTATATGCCGTTGCATACACTATTTTATCTTCACTCATACAGTTGAAATAAAATAAGTCGAAAAATAGTTAATTCCAATATGGCGGATATTCTCATTGCGTATTCGAATGACTGCGCAGCGCGCTCAAACATAGACAAAGATAAAAGCTGGCTCATTGACTTAAGTCAATGAGCCCGCGCCAAAAATTAAAAAGAAAAAGTGTGCTATAAAAATTAAAAAGTTATTTTATGATGCAGTTGTTTAAAAATCGAAGGAAAATGTTGAATCGTAATGGTTTTTTTTTTAAATTTTACCTATCCACGAAAAAGAAGTATGTATTTATGCATTCGTTTTTGAACTCATATTTGGAACATTACGTTGTGAGTGTAGATAAAATGTATTTTGTTTTAATGTACATACATAATAACAAAATACAAGTTGTCTTGCAGGACTACATATATTTAGTGTATTTTATTTTGTCTAAAGTGTTTTCTTTCATTTATTTTTCAGGAACTGCTACTGAGAATATTGTGTCTCCTATGATTCACACTGAGATGCCTTCCACATCCTCAGCAATCAATCCTTCAAATTTAACTGTTGTTCAACCAGGTAAACACACTCACTCACTTTTATTTTTAACTAGCTGAAAGCCTCACCATACAAAATTATAAATTTTATCGGACAGTTTGTTTGGGGAAAAAAAAATCGACCTCCCCAGGTCGATTTTTTTTTTCGTTTCCTGAAAATTATTTTTATGGGAAGATGTTCAGATTCGGCTACTGAGCAAGCCCTTAAAGTTAGTGGAGGGCTGTCCCTTACACCTATTATACAGTGTGAGTCTTTATAATGTGCACACACCGAAATGAGAGAATCTATGCTTAATTTTATCGATGGAAAAAATATTTAAAAAAATCTAAATATTTTTTTTATATTTTTTATGGAATTTTTAAAAATTTTGTCCACTACTGTGACCCCAGTGTAAACAAAACGGTGTAACTTTTAAACTGAATTATCTATCGCGATGAAACAAACTCCATAATGAGTGGAAGTAATTAATCTTCCTAATAAAATTAAAATTCTGGAAAAAAACTACCCTCAATTGAAAATAAACATCTTTTTTTGGCAAAAACCTGTTTTTTTGTCATTAATTTTTACAATAATTGTAAAATTTCTCAATAAGACGTCCGCATTACCTACCTTTTTTATTACTTTAACGTATTTTTCATCGTATTAGCTACCCAATAGTAAAAATGGCATGTTTATAACTCAAACATAACATTTTATATCAAATGTTAAAAGATGGCACTCCGAACGCGCCATTTATTGTTCTCTTAAGGATGGTTTATTTGGGATGATAATTAATACAAAAGAGTTCAATTAAAAACCATTTATTATTTGACACGTAATTTAATGCATCAGGTTCTCAAAATGTCCACCTCTTTGTTGTAGGCACAAAGCCACGCGTATTAAAATTTGTTGTGTCGCTCTCCTTATCATTTCGGGATCATTGCGAATATCATTCGCACAGTTAATTATGCGGTCACGCAAATCGGACTCACTGTTGATGGGGGTACTGTAGACGCGTTGTTTCATGGTCCCCCATAGAAAGTAATCAAGGGGCGTCAAATCGGGTGAACGCGGAGGCCACCCTACAGGTCCTTGCCGGCCGATCCATTTATCACGATAATTATCGTTTAAAAATGATCTAACATTTGCAGCATAATGAGCTGGGCATCCGTCCATCTGCAAAAACATCCTTCGACGCAAAGCCAGTGGTACATCCTCCAATAATTCAGGTAGATCATTAGTCAATAGACTTAAAAATCTTGCACCGGTCAACGTTCTCGGCAATATGACTGGTCCAATCAACATATCATCGATAAGACCAGCCCAAACATTTACTGAAAATCTTACTTGAAAAGTTGACGAACGTTTCAATCTTGGGTTTTCACGTGCACGGCACCATCTGTGTAAATTTCGACAGTTAGTAATACCGTCTCTAGTGAATGTCGCTTCGTCCATCCATAGTATGGTTTTTGGAAAGTTTGGGTTTGCTCTAGTTTTTCTTTGTATCCAAGTGGACATTACACACCTTGGACGGCAGTCTACGTCTTCATGTAGATTTTGCACCCTTTGGTAGTGATAAGGATGCAATCCTTCTTTCTTTAAAATGCGCCACGCTGATTTTTGGCTTATTCCGTGACGAAGAGCCAGTCGTCTAGTACTTATGGATGGATCAGCAAACAAATCACTCAGAACTGCTTGTTCAGTAGCTACATCGATAATTACTGGAGGCGGCTCGCGACGATCTCTACTTGATCCAAGTCCAGTGATCGACAACCTTCTGTGAACGTCCTGAAAGTTGCGGGCAGATGGCACTGGTTGCCGGTTAGGAAACGCAGCTATGTAAGCTGCGCGCGCAGCTCTGGCGCTTCCTCGTCCCATTCCATAATAAAAATGAATGTCGGCAATGTGTGCCGGGGAAAATTCACTTAAACGCGGCATCATGTAAAAGCGAACGAAAGTTACGAAACTCAGGTAGCAGCGAACGAAAGTAACGAAACACATGTAGCAGCGGCGAATAATTCGGAGTGACTGCCTGTCTGTCATAATTGAAGGTCCCTTCGGCTAGCCCTACCTCCCCGCACCCCGACCCGCGCACATTAATAATAAAATTCACAGAAAATGCTGTCAACCTGCTAAACAATAGTGCGTAGCCGTGCGCTGGGCCTTTCTTTAACAGTTGATAAGAAATGTTGGGATTAAGTTAAAAACATGCAATTTTTACCATTACGTGGCTAATACGATGAAGAATAACGTAAAGTAATAAAAAAGCTAGGTAATGGGGGCGTCTTATTGAGAAATTTTACATTGTAAAAATTGTTGAAGAAAAAACAGATTTTTGCTAAAAAAAGATGTTTATTTTCAATTGAGGGTAGTTTTTTTCCCACAATTTTCATTTTATGAGGACGCCTAATTACTTCCAATAATTATGCAGTTTGTTTCATCGCGATAGATAATTCGGTTTAAAAGTTACACCGTTTTGTTTACACTGGGGTCACAGTAGAGGACAAATTTTTTAAAAATTCAATAAAAAATATTAAAAAAATGTTTAGATTTTTTTAAATATTTTTTCCGTCGATAAAATTAAGCATAGATTGCCTCATTTCGATATGTGCACATTATAAAGACTCACACTGTATTATGTATTTTATTTTGTTTTAAGTATTTTTTTCATTTCTTTTTCAGGAATTGCTACTGTGAATATTGCATCTCCTTTGATTGACACTGATATGCCTTCAACATCATCGAGGATTGACATGTGTTCAAAATCAAACTATTTACGTTTAGGTAAATATTTTAATTTTTATAGTAAGTACTTTTTTAATTAAGTGTGTGCTCTTTATAGCTTTTTTTAATACATTATTTTATCTTTGGTTTATATGCCGCCTCAGTTCTGGAGATCAGGTATGGCTTTGTAATGTATGGATAATAAAGTAATTATGAATCTGATCAATTACTGCATATATCACATCACACTATAATATCGCTTATTTGCGACAAGGATAAAATTCTTAACTCAAAAAATTATATTTATAACAAAAAATAAATAAATAATAATTTTACTGCATTGGACTTTTTTTTTTTTTTTTAGGTATGACCACTAGCAAGTTAACACACTTGGGATATCAACTGCTTAACCGGACTAACCTGTGGTGGCCTCAAATGAATTTAAGGCCCCCAGCCAAGGCAACAAAACTAGCTACAAGCTAAAAACTACTGACCGCTCACTAAGGGCATTCCCTGTGGAATACGACCTCGGCTTAGCGGCGTCAGTTAGGGACAGCAAGGGACAATCAGGCTGGGTCGTTTTATTATTTAGGGGTTATTAAAGCTAAAGGCTCAGCGGCGCGGGCTGGCTCGTTTGCAAAAGTCGGGGAGGGTTTTGAGTGGGTCGTCGCGACGGACCTCGGCGGCGAGGTCGGTATACGGAACGCGGTCTGTATCTGTTTATTCTAAGGGTGCTGGTTTCCCTACAGCTTTCCTGAATCTTTGTGATCTCGTCGTCGGATTCGACGAGTGTATGCCGAGGACGGCGAATCTTACTAATGCGAGAGGGAGTGTACTGGGTTGCCTTTGAAATCAAAGGGTTTTGGTGCTTTTCAGCGGATTCGAAGAAACGCTATGTAAGGCGTTTCATAAACTGTTTTAGGGTCGGGATTTTAAGGTCGACATGAAGTCGTTCGTTCCGTACATACCACGGGGCGCCCGTGGCTTTTCGGAGAAATCTGTTTTGGATTACTTGTATCCTGTGCATTTGCTTTGGCTTTGTGTGTGCGAATACAGCACACGTATAAGTCATTATCGGTCGTATACTGCATTGGACTAATAAACACAACAATTTTATAACAAACTAGCTTCTGCCCGCGGCTTTGCCCGCGTGAAATGAGAGTAAATAGCATCATTTTTTTTTTGATAGACAGACCTTTCAAAAGCGCCTGTATTGAAATTCATCTTAAGATACGAAAATATGAAATATTATTTATATTTATTATCTTGGTCGTGTGTGATATCCCGTGTCCATTGAATTGTATTCATAAAATATTATAGTATCTTAGCTGTGTGCAGCGCCCCTTAGTGAACTCCACTGCGGGTGACGTAACCTACGACAAACTTATTATTTACAGTTGGTACAGTAATTGGATCTAGGGATCGGACCGCAAAATTAAGTATGTTTTTTATTGTATATAGTTTTCCGGGATAAAAAGTACCCAGTAATAGTACCACCCAAAGACCAGGATACTAAAGAATAATTATACCAAGTTTCATCGTAATCGAACCGGTAGTTTTTGCGTGATGCCTGAACAAACAGACAGACAGACAAAATTTTTTTAAATCACATTTTTGGGTTTGGTGTCGGTCTAGTAACACCCCCAGCCATTAATTTTTTTGACATTTTCAATGTACAGAATTTTCCCTTCTACAGATTTCTTATAAGTATAGATTACGTTATAAAATTGTGGTTATTTGTGTCAAATTTTGCAAAGAAACCTTTAGCGAACAGAAAATAGATATTTAGTATTTTATATTTATTCAAATATAAAATTGTTTTTTTTTGTTAAGTCATGCTTTTTGAATTATGTCATCCTTGTAGGATGTGAGCGATATTGTAAAAGTGAAAGTTTGTGATAATAACTATGTATTATACCTATTATAATAGATGTTATAATGTTTTAATAGTATCAAGCGCTCACATGACATTTTTATTTTAAAGGATCAAAGAATAAACCAGCGAGCTACATCACAATGTCTTCACAAAAGCAAATTAAGAATTTAAAACGGCAAATATTGAGATTGAAGAAAAAAGGCGAATCTTATAAAACCAGACTTCAAAATGCCGAGAAGTTATCTAAAAGTAAAGCTTTTAGTGTTGTTACTGCCAAAATGAGCTTGCCTGCAAAACTTTTCACAAGAATACAGTACTGTGAAGGTAATAAAAAGCCAAAAGGACGCCGTTTTGCCATGGATGAGAAAATACTATCACTTTCATTATTTAAACGAAGTCCCAAATCCTATAAACTTTTGTCAAGTGTTTTGCATTGCCATCTGCAAGTTCTTTAAAAAAATTGCTGGCTAAAATAAAAATTACACCAGGTTTAAATTAACTAATTTTTAAAAAAATTAAAGACTCAGTGGCAAGTATAAGCGAAGAGGATAAACTTTGTGTTTTAATTTTTGATGAGATGTACATCACACCTCAAGTACAATATGATGTTGGGAGCGATCAGCTGAAAGGTTTTACCAAACAACGTCAAATCGCCGACCACGTTCTTACATTTATGGTAAGAGGCATAAAAAAGAACTATAAACAGCCTGTAGCTTATTATTTCACTCAAAAATTGAACAAAATTGAATTGAAAAATATTATAAAAGAAGTAGCTGCAGAAATTTACGATACAGGTCTAATAATAGTGGCCACTGTTTGCGATCAAAGCGCAGTAAATGTTGGCGCGATAAATAATTTAATAGGCGACAGCAAAGCAATTTTTTTAAGAAAAGGCAAAAGTTGGGATCACGACTACATATATATTAAAAACAAAAAAAATATACCGCTGTATGATGTACCACATCTGTTAAAAGGGTTGCGGAATAATTTAATCACGAAAGATTTAATTTATGAAAGTGTTGAAGAAAAAATTGAAAAAGTAGTAAAGTGGCAGTATTTTTAAGAATTATACCAGGCCGATAAGATTTATGGCGAGTTAAAAATTCTGCAAAAATTAACTGAAGAGCATTCCAAAAATGAAGGTTAAAATTGCCGCTCAAGTATTCAGCCACTCAGTTGCTGTCGCTGTTAAGCATTTATCCGAATCCGGAAAAATTAGGCCAGAGGTAAAAAATATTCAAGAATTCGTATTAATGATTGACAAACTATTTGATAGCCTAAATTGTAATACTTTCGACATGCAGAATGGAAAAATATACCGAGCAGGTGTTAAAAAAGGTTCACCCCATCATCAGCTCTGGATAGATGCTAATTTTTTTTTAAATAAAGTTATAACGCGCTCATCCCTATCCTAATACAGCGTAGGGCGCGCGCGGGTGGAAGCCTGCGGGCGGGGCGGGAACGTCACCAACGGCTACGGTGCGTTCGCGCCACACGCCAGTCGATTCACGGAAGGGCTCGTGAGTCCGCGCTTGTTTTTCCCTTGACAAGTACCTAAAATCCTAATTGTAACGTGTACTGTGCCGACAATTGTGTTTTTACTGAACAATAAACTTTAGTAACGAAGCAGTGTGTTTTCCTCATAACAATGAACGTTATAAGTGGCGGTTCCAACTAGTGGCCCCGAATCCAGTCTAAACCGGTTTGTGCCCGACTGCCCCGGGAATCCGTGTGTTCGTGATCCTGCTTCGTACGTACCTACTGAAGAATACGGTAAATAAAGAAGATGCCGCCACGCAAGGCACGTACGGCTACGGACGCTAATGTGAGTGATGCACAATCCAGCTCGGAAGATGAAGCCGCGAGACCTTCGCCAGCACTCATGTCTGGGGACCAGTTGACTTCATTCCTTACCGCCTTCGCGAAGACTCAGGCGGAAGCGAATCGGCAGCTTGTCGAATCCCTTATGGCATCGTATGGAAGAGGTGGACCATCAGCATCCCTCGAAGGCCCAGGAGCTGCGAATGCTGCGATCGCATCGTGCTCACCGACACCGTCGTTGTGAAGTGTTGTACTAAGTGTGTATGCTCCTTAGGTAGACATTACCCATTGTGTGCACTACTTTATAGTGATATTCAATATTATGCTTACTACGTAATTTACTTATAATGCGCATTATTTTATGTTATATTAAAGTACTTAATAAATGGAGTCCAATCAAGGTGGTTGTCTACTTCTTTAAGATCCTTAGGACCCCCAACATCACATGGCGACCCTGCCTAAAAGATCTGCCAAGGGGCTATAAGAAGTAGAGAGAGTAGAGAGAATATATATTTTTTTTGATCGCGACATAAGTACACAAGCAGAAGTATGTGTCGCTCAACTGTGGAGAAGGAAGAAGTTTTCCTGAGCCAGAACGCGGCCGGCGGAAGCAATGATGCTGCTATAAAGGAAATAGGAGGACACGTTGAGCGCATCAACATCATGACTTTCATCATCCTCGCTGTAATCGCCGCCCTCGCCATTTACTTCGTGTTGAAAGTGTACAAGAGCTGTCACCGCCGCTGGATGCAGGAAGAGATGGGCCTCAACGCCATGCAGCGTTTGAGAGCTTCGTTACGTGGTCGAGTTGCAGGTACACCGGACAATTAGATTATCCAGCATCAGTTATGTGAATGAGTCAGTGAGTGTTTTTAAAGTCAGACAATTTTGAAAAGGCAATAATTAAAATAACATCGAATAGTGAGTGTCAAATTTCATAACGCAAAAACTTAAACGCCCAAGAATCGTGCACGAACACTCAGCGAATTTGATACCGCGCGGGTAAAAATGCAGCGTCGGACATTACTTCTATTGTTTCGCAATAATTTTATGTGATCAGGTTTATGTTTATTCTATTTTTAACATAGAGTAATGAATTGATGGATGTGTCGTAGATTTATATAATGAAAAACTTAGAGTATGATTGATAGTTTGATAAAAAATTATAAGGTTTTAGAAGAAATTCGTAAGTATTTGATAAAAAAGGGACAAAGTAGGTATAAAGGCAAAGTTATAGAAACAAAATTAGGAGAAGCAAAATGTATTTTTGATAATTGTAGTGAAATATTTTTATTGTTAGAAAAGGGCAAGGATGTAAAGCTGTCATCGGCATTAACAATATTGCAAAATATTAAGGTTCTATACGAGGAAATAAATAACTTGTGTATTTCTCCCATAAGCCACATTTAGGAAAGATGGAGTTTGACTTGAAAGTGGCGTGCAATTTGATACCAGTCATGGACGGTGTTGACAACACGACCAAGCGTCTGATAGACTCCACTGAGATGTACGCGAACATGATTGAAGATAAAGGTAAAGATTTATTAATTACATTTGTGTTGAAAAGTAGACTCTCGGAAAATGCGAAATTGCGTATTTCGGGTTCTTATAAAACTGTTGAAGAATTGATTAAAGATTTGAGATGTCATCTTTTACCAAAGAAATCTTTTGTGGCTATACACTCAAAGTTACAAAGTATTCAACAGGGATCAAACTCTATTGATACTTATGGCACCGAAGTAGAGAAGTTATTTACCGAATTAACAATTTCCCAAGCTGAAAGTGATTCTGCCACGTATAAAGTTTTGAAGCCATTGAATGAAAAGCTCGCTATTAAACGATTTTCAGACGGTCTACGCAGCTCGAAATTAGGCACGATTATCTCCGCCCGGAACTACAGCAACCTGAAGGATGCCATACAGGCAGCTAAAGATGAAGAATCGGCATCCCATCAGCCATCATCAGGTAACATAATGCATTTGTCTAACACCGGCCGAGGTTCACACTACTTAAGACGACCGCAGCGTTATCAATATCAAAGAAGGGGTTTTCACAATAATCGTGGACAGTATAATAACAATTATAATCGTAGTCAGCAGTATTATGGAACAGTTTACCATCGTGGACAAGCACGACGTGGCAATTTTAGAGGGAACGACACTGTTAGGGGTAATTTCCGAACAACGTCGAATGGTAGTGGAGGCTCAAGATACTTTAGGAAGCGTGGGCAATGCCAAAATATGCTTTCCGTTGAAAAAGTAGACGACAGACAACATAGTGATTGCCAGAAAAATAATGATGTAGGCACTTCTAATCAGTTTTTTCGAGGTTAAACATTTTATATTATCTTGCCAAGGGAATACCAAGTACATTGCTTTCTACATTAATAATATTAAATACTATTGGCTCATTGATACTGGCGCTACATTATCAATAATTAAAAAGGAAACCTTGCCAAAAGGTTTTGATGTGCGCAAGGATGATACCTTAATAAATGGGATAGGTGGAAAGTTACGTTCACAAGGTTCTATTGATTTGATATTAAGACATGATAAAGAACAATTATTACATCATAACTTTCTTATTTTTGATTCAATACCACTTAAAGCAGATGGAATCATAGGTTTAGATTTCTTAAATAAATTTCAGGCTAACATTGACTTAAATGCAAATACTTTAACGTTGACTATTTAGTTGAAGACTTAGAAAAGAATAGAAATGTGTTGATTATTCCAGCACGGTCAGAGACAATACACTATATTTGTGTAGATGATACGGTCACTGAAGATGTAGTTGTTAGTGGAAAAGAATTAACAAAGGATGTATTTTTAGCGAATTCAATAGTACGTGTACTAAATAATAGGATTCCAGTAAAAATTCTCAACGTAAGCGATAAGGACATAACCTTACCAGTAGCACTCCCAGAATTAAAACCATTGAGTGATTATGATATTTGCCAGTTTAGTAGAAACAAGATCGACTTTCCAAGAGTTCAAACGTTACTATCCGAATTAAATTTAAATTACTTAAACACAGAAGAAAAACAGTCAATACAGGCAATATGTACAAAGTATTCCGACGTTTTTTATGTAAAAGGCGATAAATTGGCGACCACAAACATTTGTGAACAATCAATAGTAGTAAAACCAAATATTACACCTGTTTATGTTAAACCATATAGGTTACCACAAGCATTAAAACCGGAAATAGCTAAGCAGATAGATCAAATGATAAGAGATGATATCATAGAAGAATCCAAGAGTGAATGGTCAAGTCCAATTTTATTAGTACCGAAGAGAAGTAGCGAAGGAATTGAGAAAAAATGGCGATTAGTAGTAGATTATAGGAAATTAAATGAAATGATTTGCGATGATAAATTTCCTTTACCGAATATAAATGAAATTTTGGATTCTCTATCAGGTGCTATTTACTTTACTCACCTTGACCTTCACCAAGGTTATTATCAAGTCAGTTTAGAACCGAGCAGTCGTAAATTAACAGCATTCACTACCAATACTGGCCAATATCAGATGAAACGCTTACCAATGGGACTAAAAACAAGTCCCAGTGCATTTAGTCGTATGATGTCTATTGCTATGTCAGGTCTTACCTATGAGAAATGTCTCGTATATCAAGATGATCTTATAATTTTTGGAAGAAATCTTACTGCTCATAACCAAAATTTAACTGATGTCATGGAGAGGTTAAGAAAACATAATTTAAAATTAAATCCTCAAAAGTGTATATTTTTAAAGAAAGAAATACTTTATTTAGGCCATGTTGTATCAGAAAAAGGAGTGTTACCCGATCCAGAAAAAACTAATATATTAAAAAAGTACCCAACACCAAAAAATGCAGATGAAGTTAAACGCTTTGTTGCTTTCTGTAATTATTACCGAAAATTTATCAAATCATTTTCAGAAATAGCAATGCCATTAAATAAATTAAGCAGAAAGAATGAACCATTTCAATGGACTACTGAATGTGAGAGTGCTTTTGAGTTTTTAAAACATGCGTTAATTTCTTCACCCGTTCTACAATACCCAGATTTTTCAGAAAAAAACGAATTTATATTACAAACAGATGCTTCAGGTACTGCCATTGGAGCCGTATTGTGCAATAAAGATTTAAGACCAGTAGCTTATGCAAGTAGGCCCTTAAATAAGGCAGAAAAAAACTACCCTACCATTCAAAAAGAGCTTTTAGCAATAGTTTGGTCTGTAAAATATTTTAGACCATACTTGTATGGCAGAAGATTTACAATAATGACGGATCATAAACCTCTGATATACCTTTTTGGCATGAGGGATCCTTCAAGCAGACTCCTTAAATTTCGTCTAACACTGGAGGAATATAACTTTAAGATTATTTATGTCAAAGGAAAGGAGAATGTAGTTGCAGATGCTTTGTCAAGGATTTGTTTAACATCAGAAGAATTGAAAGGTATGCATGAGCAAGTTGTTGCTGTAATGACTAGGGCACAAAAGAAAAGAATAGATGAATTAACTAGAAACAAAGATGAGCATGAAAAGATGAATCATAGAAAAGTTTGCGACGAACGGTCTGATCAGCCGAGAGTTGTAGATATATTAAGAAAACCATTAGAATCTGTAGAATTATGTTTTATTGAAGGGGACGATTTAAAGGGATTAAGAGATAGTCACATGATTACGAACGAATTTGAATGTTTTTCATTTAGACCGAATACAAAGACGATATATATTAATTTTAATTTCAAGGCACACTTATCGCGAGCCGAATTTGTGCAGAAATTAAGTAATTATTGTAAAGAGATACGTATCGATGAAGTATATGTAATTAAAAATAAAGATAATGAAGATTTTATAAAAAATGTATGCGATGAGATATCGTCACTTGAAAATTGGTCCGGACCACGAATTTGTATACTAAGAGGAATAACGAGAATAACGGAAGATAATGATAAAACTATTATTATGAATGACTTCCATTTACTGCCATCTAGTGGTCATGCTGGAGTGCGCAGGATGGTTAATACTATAAAAACGCGGTACTTTTGGCCAGGTATCCAAAAAGACGTTCAAGAATTTGTCAAGACATGTACAAAATGTCAAAAGTCGAAATATTTTCGATATATAAAAGAGCCGATGGAAATAACTACAACAGCTTCTTCGGCGTTTGATAAAATTTACTTAGATGTAGTGGGTCCTTTAGATAGAGACATCGATGGTAATTGTTATATACTAACCATACAATGTGAATTAACAAAATTTGTGCAAGCCATTCCCCTTAAAAATAAAGAAACCGTATCCATAGCAGATGCATTTGTTAGACAGTTTATTTTAAGATTCGGTATCCCAGGTACAATTGCTACAGATCGCGGCACGGAATTCATTTCAGCTACTATGGTACAGGTATGTAAAATTCTTAATATTGAAAAACTTTCCTCAACAGCATATCATCATCAGTCAATTGGTGCACTTGAAAATGCGCATAAAACACTCGGTGCATTTTTAAGAGTCCAATGCGAAAATTACACAGACACTTGGTGTTATTGGTTACCTTTCTGGTGTTTCAGTTTTAATAATACAGTCCATTCTGAAACTAATTATACGCCATACGAACTTGTCTTTGGTAAACTCTGTCGAATACCTACTAGAATTTGTGATACTGTAGAACCATTATACAATATCGATAACTATCCATTACAATTAAAATACCGATTACAGCTAGCCCATGCTGATGCCAAGAATAATTTATTATTTAACAAGCATAAACGAAAAGAACTGTATGATAAATCAGTAAATTCGTATAAGTATCAGAAAGATGATTTGTTGCTATTAAAGAACGAAACTGGTCGTAAATTAGATGCCTTATTTGAAGGTCCCTATAAAGTAATTGAAGATTTAGGTTGTTATGTTCAGATAAGTAAAAATAATAAAATAGAATTAGTACATAAGAATAGAACTAGGCCTTACTACGTTTAAGTTTAGAATACGATAGAATCTTAAGTAAATATGCAATGTTTAGCAATAAGTAAATAGTGTTACTTCAATTTCATAAACAAAATTGTAGTTTTATAATGGTTTAGATTAGAAAAAAAAAAAAAAAAAAATGTTTTCATATTTTTATTTTTTTCTTTCGCCCCGGGAGGTGAAGTGTTGTACTAAGTGTGTATGCTCCTTAGGTAGACATTACCCATTGTGTGCACTACTTTATAGTGATATTCAATATTATGCTTACTACGTAATTTACTTATAATGCGCATTATTTTATGTTATATTAAAGTACTTAATAAATGGAGTCCAATCAAGGTGGTTGTCTACTTCTTTAAGATCCTTAGGACCCCCAACATCACAGTTGTTAACAAGTAAGTCTGGCAATATGTCTAAGTGTACGTCACGCTTTGATGGTCAGAGCCGAGACCCCGAAGTCGTAGAAGCGTTCATCGACTCAGTTGAGATATTTAAAGAGTGTTCATCGGTCAGTGATGACCTTGCACTACGTGGTCTACCCATGCTGCTCCACGGCGAGGCTGCAGTATGGTGGAGAGGGGTCCGGACCGAGGTGTCCTCGTGGCCCGAAGCCGTCAAAACACTACGATGTATGTATGGTGTCCCACGTCCTGCCTAGAAGATCTTCCGTAACATATTCGCCGACGAGCAGAACGGTGAGCTCGCGGATACATTTATCGTTAAAATACGTGGCATGATATCTAAATTACCATACGTGTTACCCGAAGAAGCTAAGTTGGACATGATATACGGCTTATTAGATAAACGTATTCGAAACGTTTAGCACGGGATGCCGTAGTCAGTATCGAATCCCTGATTGATAAGACGCGAGCAATAGAAGAATCGCTCATGGAAAGTTCTACTAGTACGAGCATAACTTCGACGCAGTCGGCGCATGCGAGATCGGCGCGCGCCATGCCGCCCGCGCCGCCCGGCTCGCGAGCTTCAGGCGTCGCATCGGAGAGCGCGAATTCGGCGGGAAACGCTGGGTCAACGTCCGCGTTGCCGTCAGCGCTTCAGCCGCGGAGTACCGCGGTAGCTCAGCGGTGCGGCGTTCAGTCCCCGCATCGTTCGTCGTCGCCTTCGATACCAATCAGTGCCGATAAAAGTCATTGCGCGAGTAAAGTGAAAAGTGATACGAGTGATAAAAAGCTATTTTGTGTATATTGTAAGACCCGTGGTCATACTCGCGATTCGTGCCCGAAAAAGGACTCTAAGGACTCAGGTAATAAGTCTAATTTGTATTGCTATGGTTGTGGCGAAAAGGGATATATTCGAGCTAATTGTCCTACATGTAAAAATAACATTTCGACTTGCAATGTTGTAGATTTAAATACGCCACAATCGCAAAATAATGTATTTTACTCACTTAGTACGATATGTAATGTTAAGTGTAACGACACCAACATTGTTGTAAGTCAAGGTCGACCTATTTTAAATATTGAGATTTTTGGGAACAGTGGTACAGCGCTTATAGATACCGCCGCCCGAAGCAGTATCGCAGGTTCAACGTTATATTCACTTTTGTTGCGTTTAGGCAAACAATTTAATTCGCAAATTATGTCGGTTAAGCTTGCGGATGGTAGCATACGTACGAATAATGTTTTGTTAGCGTATGTAAATGTAAATTGTATGTCTATGCGTATACCTATAGAATTTGTTATATTCCCTGACGCCTCAAATAACGAGACTCTTTTAGGGATAGATTTCATTACGAAGTTTAAGTTGGTCTTGAATTTTTCGTCTATGACATGGTTCACAGCTGATCGGCCTCAGGTCATTCACCCCCTGCTAACAGAGAGTTCACGCGAGGTGGTGGAGTGCGCCTCTGTCAACCTATTGAGGGAAGAGGAGGGCACTTTGTTGACTCAGGAGGAGCGTTCCAGCTTAGAAGATCTACTCGGTGAGTATTCTGATATTTTTGACCTAGTCGGGGATCCGACGCCATTCGCCGAGCATCACATAGATACGGGTGATCATCCCCCTATTGCTGTTCCACCATATCGAGGCACGCCCGCAAAGAAGGAAATTATTCGCGCGGAACTCGTTCAGATGTTAAAAGAGGGAATAGTTGAGGAGTGCGAATCTGCCTGGGGCTCGAGTCTGCTATTGCAATCGTGTCTCAATGACCGGTCATTGATCGAATATTTGACAACTTTGACAGTTTTTGTATGGGAAATGTGTCATTACTTTGACGTTACACGTCAAAAATCGATCATTGACCGGTCAATGAGACACGATTGCAATAGCAGACTCGACCCCCTGGTCTGCACCAACTGTTCTGATACCGAAGGCTAATGGTGGGTATAGGTTTTGTGTAGACTACAGGAGGCTCAATGCAGTGACAAAAAGTGATGCGTATCCTATGCCACGCATTGACGAGTTGCTGCAGTCAACGAAGAAGGGTTGCGTGATGAGCTCCTGTGACCTTCGAAGTGGTTACTGGCAGTGTAGCATCAAAGATCAAGATAAAACGGCATTTGTCACGCCGTTCGGTACGTATCGCTTCAAGCGTATGCCGTTTGGCCTTAAGAATGCGCCGGCCGTTTCAGAGGCTTATAGACAGGTTTCGTTCGGGATCCTCGCTTAAGGATGTTACAGTACTGACATACCTTGATGACATTCTGGTAATGTCAGAGTCGTACACTCGTCATCTTTCTGATCTTCGTGCGGTATTTGACCGTCTCCGCTTGTTTAAGCTCCGTGCTAATCGAGACAAGTGTGTCTTTGCCAGAGAAAAGGTAAAGTACTTGGGTCACGTGATCTCTCAGGAGGGTATATCACCGGATGAGGACAAGGTACGTGCTGTTCTGAATATGAAAGAGCCTACGTGTCTTCAGCAAATGCGCACCTTCCTTCAAACATGCTCTTGGTTTCGCAAAATACCAGACTTTGCGAAAGTAGCTGAACCACTCACGCGCTTGACCAAGAAATCGCACGTATGGGAATGGAGTTCGGAGCAAGGTAAGGCTTTTGAAGTTCTTAAGAAGTTGCTGACCACGTCTCCTATTCTGGTCCAAACGGATTACACGAAACCATTTTTACTAAGGACTGACGCGAGTAATTATGCCTTGGGTGCTACTTTACTCCAGGGGGAGTCACCCCATGATGAACATCCGATAGAGTACGCTAGTCGTCTGCTCACACCGGCCGAGCAAAACTACTCGACAACTGAGAGAGAGGCTCTCGCGGTAGTCTGGACTGTCGAGCGATTCCGCGGCTATATTGATGGTCATCAAGTCCGTGTGATGACTGACCACCAACCCCTGAAGTGGCTGTTTTCCCTCAAGTCACCAAGTGGTAGATTGGTTCGTTGGGCCATGAAGCTGCAGGCTTTTGACCTACGTATCGATTATACACCAGGTAAGGCCAATGTACTAGCCGATACTCTTAGTCGACCCGTGACAGAGGATGGTGTGCCACCAGGATGTGACATCTGTCCGGTTGTCGTGGACGTACCACACTGGTATGCAACTTCGACCCGGGAGGCTCAGTTGGCTGATCCGGAAGTTGCCAAGATCATCCAGGACTTAGAAGGTAAGGATGAACTCGCTATTACCCGCTGGACTGAGAGAGGCTATCTCTTGAATCAAGCTGTTCTGTATAGGTACGTGCCTGGTACTGATTCCGAGGAGCCTCAACTCGTCATACCAGAAAGCCTGCGCAGCAAAGTCATGTTCGAGTGCCATGACTCTCCCACTGCCGCTCATGGTGGTATTGATAGAACATTGCATCGTATCTCGCAAAAGTTCTACTTCACTGGTATGAGACGGTTTGTAACTCAATATCTTAAAACTTGTGTTGAATGTCAGCGGTACAAGCCGTTAAACATTAAGCCAGCTGGACTACTACAGACTCCAGTCCCAGCTCAGAGGTTTGAAACCATTGCAATTGACCTCTTTGGCCCGTTGCCTAGAGGACCGCAAGGTGAGCGATGGATCCTCATTGTGGAAGACACGGCCAGTAAGTGGGTGGAAGTCTTTGCTCTCACGGCAGCTACAGCGACAGAGATATGTGCTAAGACGCTGGTCAACGAGGTATTTATGAGATTTGGTCTGCGTTTTCAAACTTTGAAGGGTAAAAACACCGGTGATTTTGTGTAACGTGTAACAAATTTAGCTCAATCTTTAAAATCTTTTGGGAAACTGGTAAGAGTTTGCATTTATTTCAATAATTAGGTGTCACTTGTACGATCGAGTAGTATTTTCTTTTACTTGATCCCTTTAGGAGACATGGTACACGAGCATTATGAATTAACGAAGCGTATTAGATTTATTTAAAGTAGCAACACTGAGCTTCCGTTGCTACCAACTTGAGAATATAAAACTCGTATGTCAATATTCCGTCAACTTTGCAAATGGCGCACGAGTGTTGTTTACGAGCGAGCGAAACTAGAATCGGTAAGTTTTTGTTTTTTTTTTCTTATTATGAAATTTGTGTATCAGGGATCTACTGAGATAGAATAATTACTGTGTATATTACATAATTTCATAATAATCAGTTGTGAGTTGAAAGACTTAAGTTGTTTTTATTTTTTCTAACTGAACTACCATTGAGGAGACATGGTACATTCAGTTCGAGGAGACTTGATCCGGGAATCAAGTCTCCTAAACTCGGTTTGCTTACCAGATTACATTATAACAACTGAATAGATTCTTTTAGTATTATTTTAAATAACTGTTGCTTTTAGGAACTAGGGCCCTTACAAGTATTTGACGCGTTTGTATATTATTTGCAGATTTAAAATGCCGCGTTTATACAAAACCAAAGAAGGCAGTAAAAAGTGGGAACATATCAACAAAGATTCTTTAAAATTAGCAGTCCATGATGTAATATACAATAATAAGTCGCTACGGGGTACGGCTAAGTCTTACAAACTGTCCGTAATGACTCTCAAAAGATATGTTGCAAAAAAAAGACAGGCTATTGATACAGGCAGTTCTTCTCCCAAATATGAGCCTAATTATAAACAGGCGCAATATTTTTCTAAAGAAGAAGAATTAGATTTATCTCATTATTTGGAAACAGCTAGTAAACTGCATCATGGGCTTACACCCAAAGCCGCAAGAGAATTGAAGAATAATAAAAGTGTGCCACAAACATGGCACCAAAACAAAATCGCGTCATACGCTTGGCTTCATGGTTTTATGAGACGTCACAAGAACTTGTCGCTTAGAGTGCCAGAAGCTACAAGCCTTGCTCGTGCTACTAGCTTTAATAGACATAATGTCGCCAAGTTTTTTGAAAACCTAAAAAATTTATATGTCCGATATAAGTTTGAGCCTCAAGATGTTTGGAATGTTGACGAAACAGGCATAACCACCGTACATAAGCCTAAAAAAATTATAGCGTGTAGAGGTTTAAAGCAAGTGTCAAAGGTTACTTCAGCTGAGCGAGGAGAATTAGTCACAGTCTGCAGTGCAATTAATGCTGTAGGAGTATCTACACCGCCCTTTTTTATATTCCCGCGAAAGAACTGGCAAAATAGGATGACTGATAATGCTCCTCCTGGGTCTGCTGGAGCTCCACATCCTAGTGGTTGGATGACAGCAACAAATTTCGTGCTTTTTCTGCAACACTTCAAAAAACACGTGAGGTGTTCCAAGGAGAATCCGTGTTTAATAATTTTTGATAATCATGAAAGCCATATTAGCATTGATTCTGTAAATTTCGCCAGAGACAACGGTATCCATTTATTAACCATTCCGCCGCATACATCTCAAAAGCTGCAGCCTTTAGATAGGATACTATTCGGCACTCTCAAATCTTACTACAACACCGCGTGTGACGACTGGATGTTAGCTCATCCTGGTCGTCCACTAACTATATATGATATCGCCGGCTGCTTAGGTAAGGCATATCCGACTGCAATGACGCCAAGAAATATAACCAAAAGTTTTGAAATAAATTAACAATATTTTCACAGACGACGAATTTCTATCTTCGTATGTTACGGACCGTCCAGAAGAGGCTGTTGCTGAGGCACAAGAAACTCAAACAATTGAACAGGAAAATAATGTCATAGAAATCGAGCCTGATGATGATATTGCTGAGGATAATTCTGATAATAATACCCCTGAAATAATGTCATCTCCCTTACTTCTCGAATCGTTTGACATAACTCAGTTTACGCATGATAATGCAGCCCCAGCTACTTGTTTAACTCTGGCTCAGCTATCTTTAGAGGCAAAAGAACTGCTTGTCTCAATTCCTGGATCTAGTAATTCTTCTGCTGTAGCACCGATAGAAAAGGAAGTAAATTTTTCCCAAGAATCACCCGTAGATACTTCTGACTTACTTACCTCCGATATTCCTACCATTTGTGTAACTGCAACCTGTACAAGTGATACACTAACGCCAAGTGTAGCTGAATTGACAAATAATGCTCCTATTGCACAACGATTAACCTCTATTGTAACAGCTCCGAATCTTTTAAATGCCGATGAATCTCCTGCTACTACATCAAGATCTCTACAAAGGGAATGTCTTTCCCAACAGCCATTTTTAAATGTGAACTCCGCTGCTCATCCTCGAAATAGTTCTATGGTGTCTGAAAATAGGTCTTTCACTGATTTAGAAAAACCATCGACTTCAAAATATGTACGACTGGATATGATTAGACATCATCCTAAAGCTGGGCCTAAAAAAAATAATAACAAAGGCAGAAAAAAGGAACCACGAGGATTATTACAGACACGCCAGAAAAGAATGAAATAGAACAGGAGGCTCGTAAAAGAGAAGAAAAGAGAAAATCACAGGCAGCTAAATTAATAATAAAAAAATATTACAAACACAAAAACAAAACGAAAAGCATCATTAATCTATCTCCTTTCGTTCAGTCCATCCAAAGGTTGTCTGTAAGAGATTGCCTTGTGCGATAAGACCGCCCATTGTACACTTATTTTTATAAATGTTTGTCCTGTTCTTGTAATGAGGTGTACAATAAAGTATAAAATAAATAATAAATAAATAAATAAAAATAAATAAAATAACATCGAGAGCGAAACGACAAAAAAGAAACTCCGATGATGGTACAAGTTCTGGAGATGAAGTGACATTACCACCATCACCAGAGTCCGATTATAACATAGAAGACGAAATGGAAGAAGAGAACAGCGAAGAGGAAGAAGATGACGTATATAATCTCGATGAAGATATTGTCCACGAAGGCGATTGGGTAATCGTCAATTTTATCTCAGAAAGAAGTATGACACCGATATGTCGGACAAATAATAAATGAATCGCTCGCTAGCCTAGACATCAAATTCGCAAAAAAAATTACTGACAGAAAATTTAAATGGCCGGAAAAACCAGATACTAGTGTGATCGCTAAGTATCACGTAGTAAAAAAACTACCTCCACCTTTATTTAAATCTTCTTCGAAGCGGATTGGTGCCTTTGAGTTTCTCAAGTCCTTAAGGAAATTCAAAATTTAATTATTTTATTAATTATTAAATATATTTCATAAGAATAGTGTGATTACTATATAAAAAGAGTTTTTTTTTGTTCCTTTTTGTAGTTTAAAACACTTTAAGATTTATCAATGTTATTTTGTTATTAATTATAAATGCTTAAGTATTTACTTATAATAATATTTAAAATGGTCATAAAAAGTTAAAAACTTAAACCTAACTACGACAAAAACGCTAATTTAGTTATATCTTTTTATTATTTGGTGTTTTTGTCATAGTTAGTCATAGTTAGTTATCGATTGATCTCATTAATTTTTGTACAAAGTTTTAGAAGACGTTATATGTTTGTAACATCTACTTTTTTAAAATAAGATTTATATCTTTCAAGTTTATGGTACAGAGTTGAAACTGAGTAGACATAATTATATTAAGATTTGACTGAATTCCAGTGCAGTGTGATTTAACTAAATAATTATAAAAGCTGAAGGAAAAGTAATTTATGGTGTTGTCGTTATAATTTTAGTTTATAAGATTGATTGATCTCAAACTCTTGCCATTATTAATTAATGTTGAATGATTAAAACAAATTGAAACTTATGTCAGTCTTTCATTTTATTTAAACTTCTTTTCATAAGATCTAGATACAGTCTCCTATGTAGGACTATGATAAGCATCTCGTGTCCCAAGTGTCCTCCGTGTGTGGGAGACTTGATCCGGCGGGGATCAAGTCTCCTGACAGGTAGTATCAACTCTCCTATACATTGAGGACACTTGTTACAAAGCTATCATAGAGGTTTTTGTTTACTAGTGATTCTGTTTGCAATCCTATCTTTTGCATGGCTTCATAACTTATAACTTATTAAATTGCGGATCTATTAGTCAATTATAGTATAAAAAATAATGGATATTTTAGATTTTATAAAGGAAAAACAAAAGGGGGGATCAAGTATCCTCAGTCTCCCCTACTGGAACACTAATTTCTTCTATTTATACGCTTTTCCTGCCACGAGACTTGGCCAGCTGGACTCGTGAAGAATGATGTTAGTGAATTTCAAATAACGCTAGACTTGCAAAACCGCCAACCCGTGTTGTGTGTCAATAGTATCATATTCTCTGTAGGTCGGGGAATTTTTGGATCATACTTATAGTATGGTAGGCCATTTCTTTCTAAGTAAGCATCCCGTAATAAATTATGTAGACAACAAGCGGCCAAAATCAAGTCATCACTAACCTCCTGTCTGATTGAAAACCTCTATAATATAATATCTAAATACCTGTGACAATAGCGCAAATGCATTTTCTGTCACTCTTCTGGCACGGCAAAGTCTGTAGTTAAAGACAGCTTTATCACGATTTACTCTTGCGTCGTTTCTATAGTATGGCTTCATCATATGTGTCAGGGCAAATGCTTCGTCACCAACCAAAAAGTGAGGAAGCACAATATCTGTTCCTGGTAAATTTGTAGGCTTTGGAGCATTAAATTGGTTACGAGCAACTTTTGAAAAATTCTTTACCATAAGAACCTACGTTAACAGCAGTAGTTTCTTTGCTAAGTTTGACGTGTCGATCATATTAAAATGTGACACGTTTGAAGAACGACACACGGGTGATGTTATTGCCGGGAAATACGAAACAATGCTAAATGAATGGAACATTTCCAAAGAGCAAGTTCACTGCATTATTAGGGACGAAGGATCTAATATGAAAAGGGCCATGACACTATCAAATTTTAATGACATAGATTGCACAGCGCATAAACTTATTGTCTGAAAAATGGGCTAAAGTCACACCAGTTTGATTGAAATGAAACAAAAATTGAAAAAAATTGCGAACCATTTCAATCACTCGACAATAGCACAAAAAGAACTAAATGCTATTCAAGATCGACTTAATCAACCACAGTTGACAGTTTTTCAAGACTGTATTACGAGATGGAACAGTTCCTTTTATAATTATGATGGAGAGGTACTTAATGGTCAAGGATTCACTGAGCATATACAGCAATAACCACAGTGTACCAGGAATCCTTCCTGAAGAATGGAAGGTCATGGAAGACTGTGTAGATTTGTTGCGACCCTTTGAAGAAAGTCCACGAGAGTTGAGCAGTTCAAATGCGTCGATTTCATCTGTTATTCCCATCATTCATTTACTGAAAAAGAAATTGGACGAGCATTTAGATAAACACGGTAATTCAGGGTCTGAGTCTGAGCCAGACTCAGAAGTAGTGATGATACATTTAATTTCGACTATAAAAACAGAAATTGCTGCAAAATTTGACAATATTGAAAACAACTTTCTATACACAATATCAACTTATTAAGATCCTCGGTATAAAACAAAATTTTTCAATACCATTTTAAAAGAAAAGGTTGAAACTGAAATATTAAGACTACTCAAAATAGATACTGAAGAAACCGACCCATGTCCTCCAAAAGGTCACGTGTGGGCAACACGTGACCTTTTTGGACCTTTCCGCAGAAAATATAAACATACGAGATTCAAATCAGCCGTCAACAAGCAGTAATTGCAGATTAACTCTGCAACATGAACTGGAAGACTTGCTAGACTCAAGTGAAGAAGAGAGCAGTGACACCGACGACGTACGGTGCAGTTGAAACAATAATATATTAAAGAAAAAAAACGTAGTGTCACAAAAACCGCTTGATTGGTGGAGAGTCAATGGACATAAATATAGTGCCCTTTCAAAATTGACTCGAAAATTTCTGTCACCCCCGCCAGCGAGTGTTCCTAGCGAACAGTTATTCAGCAGTGCTGGAATAATTTACAAACCTAGGAACAGACTTGAAGGCAAAAAGCAGCACAGCTACTTTTTTTAAAATACAACTGGCCTTTGATTAAATTCCAATATTAATTAAACGAAAGATAGCAGATTATGTACTAGGTAGTCTAGGTCATCTCGTCATAAGTACCTAGTAGGTACTTCTAATTATTATTAACACATATAATGCCGTACTAACAAATGAACTAACCTTTTTTTTTTGTAAAATATTTTTGTGGAATGTGAGAAATGTCTTATTTCACTATTTTCGTCACATTTTACATTATTATAATAGTAAAATAAATAAATAAATAATGGTGGCTGCCATATATGGCTGACGCGGCGCCACTGTAATAAAATTCTCAGTGGGGCCGCGTCAACCATTTTGTCAGCCATTTGATTTCAAAAGCGCGCGAAACGAGCGCCTCGCTCGCCGCCGCCGGCGCCATTTTGATTTTGTAGTGTCGTGTGTGTTGCCCCCCGCGCGTCATTCGTCGCTGAGCATCGAAGGAGACTGCAGTAAATAGTTGTTCAGTTAGTGATTTAGCAAGTTATACGTTACTGATTTGTGATTTTCAAAAAAAAATGGAAGATTTTGATGATGATTTGGACTACGAACTATCGCAATTAGATTTATCAGAGTATAATCAAGAATGTAACACATTATCGAATAGTGATACTTCACAAGTATTTGACGTTGATCTCGATGATACAGTATCGATCGCACGGACCAAAAATCATCATCGATGGCAGATTTTATCTGACAGTGAAGATGATCAGATTCCCATATTACCGACCTCACGAAATACAGAAGTATGGTTCAATCCGTTGGGTAAGCAAACAAGCATTATTCCATATACTGAATGTCCTGGGCTTAAGCCATTTTCATTGCGATCCAGCATGAGTTCAGCTAAACCAGCAGAATTTTATTCATTGTTAGTACCTGATAGTACAGGGTGGCCCAGAGAGAAATGCACTTTTGAATTCGCGCGCTTTTCTTAAAAACAAAATGGCGGGGCGCGGGAATGGTAGCAATGCGGAGCGCGGGCTTTGTAATTTTAGTCACCATGAGTCGTTACACGGGAGAGCAGCGCGCGTTTTGTGTCCGCGCATTTTACGAGAATGCTCGATCATATGTGACTGTTCGACGGCTTTACCGTACTGAATTCGAATTGCGGCGCATCAGTGAGTGTCCAAGCACTAATTTAATTAAGCAATGGATTGAAAGATTCGAAAGGACAGGGTCGTCGCAAAAAAAGCGGCCTCGCGGTCGCCAAAGAGTATCACGGACCGACGATAACATTCAGCGAGTTCAAGAATCTGTACGCGCGAATCCACGAATGTCGGAGCGCAAACGTTCAGCGACTTTGGGAGTGTCTAGATCGACATTGCAGCGAATTTTACGGCTTGATTTGAAATTACATCCTTATAAGATGCAGTTAGTACAGGAACTAAAGACAGAAGACTTTGAATCGAGATTGAGATTTGCAAATGAAATGCGCGATTAGTTCAATAATTTCAATAACATCCTGTTCTCGGATGAAGCCCATTTTTACCTGAACGGATTTGTAAATAAACAGAACTGTAGGTATTGGGCAGCAGAAAATCCGCGGTTGAAACATCAGAAGCCGCTGTACTCACCGAAAGTTACAGTTTGGGCCGCAATTGCGAAATGGGGAATCATCGGACCATTTTTTTTTTTGAACAATCGTAATCAAGCGGTGACCGTCAATTCAGAGCGCTATACTGCCATGCTGAGAAGCTTTTTGATTCCAAAGCTGCAAGAATCGCGAAGCTATAACAGGAGTACTTGGTTCCAGCAAGATGGGGCTACGTGTCACACATCAAATGAGAGCATCGAGGCGGTAAGAGGGAATTAATTTCACGTAGGGGCGACATCTCCTGGCCACCAAGAAACCCCGATCTCACTCCAGCAGACTTCTTTTTATGGGGTTACCTTAAGAGCAGAGTATACTCTAATAATCCAACAACTCTGCAGCAACTGAAGCTGAACATTCGGCAAGAAATGGAATCCATTTCGAGCATAACTTTAACGAAAGTTTTCCAAGATTTTGATGCCAGATTGGAAGAATGCTGTAACCGTCAAGGTTATCACTTGGACGATTTAATTTTTAAAAATTAAATTTTAAAATAAATTTCATTTAATTTTCTTTAAATTGTAATAAATAAAGTTCTATAAAATTATAGTTTTTTTTTCCTTGAATGTTCAAAAGTGCATTTCTCTCTGGACCACCCTGTATATTCAAGTACATAGCCGAAGAAACAAATCGCTTTGCTTTACAAACCTTGAACAAAAGTGCAACAAAATCATACCGAATGCAGAAATGGATGCCTACAGATTGCAATGAAATTAAACGTTTCTTTGGCGTTTTGATTTGGATGGGGATAGTGAAACTACCCCAACTATCTTTGTACTGGAGCACTAACAAATGTTTTGAACAACAATTTGTTAACTCCATTATGAGCCGAAATCGATTTGAACTTATATTGAGGATGTTGCATTTTCCAATAACGAAATAAATCACAATAAGGACGACCGATTGTTTAAAGTTAGACATTTATGAGACATGCTGAATGCTAATTTTAAATGTCATTATACACCTAATCAAGAAATGTGTGTTCACGAAAGTCTAATCCCATTTCGTGGCCGCGTTATTTTTAGGCAATACAATAAAAGTAAGCGACACAAATATGGAATAAAACTTTTCAAGCTGTGCTCAAACCCAGGATACACTGTAAAAGTGCAAGTTTATGCTGGCAAAAACTATGATAATGTTAATAATACACCGACTAATGTTGTCCTTGCCTTATGTGACGATTATCTAAATAAAGGACATACGGTTTGCACAGATAATTGGTATACCAGTTTGGATCTGGCACGAAAACTATTAGCAGGACAAACTCACCTCATAGGCACACTTAGAAAAAATAGACGAGGTTTACCTCAAACAGTTGTCCAAACCAAACTGAAGACAGCAGAATTCTCAGCTCAAGAAAATGACGACGGAATAACAATTATGAAGTGGAAGGACAAGCGGGATGTACTGCTGCTGTCTACTAAGCACTCCGTAATTTTCAGAAGAATAACTAAAAAAGGAAAAGAAAAAATAAAACCGAAGATTTTGCTAGATTATAATCATGCGAAATCAGCAGTTGATCTGTCAGACCAAATGTCCTCTTACACGACCCCTCTTCGGAAGACAACGAAATGGCCCAAAACTGCCCAAAAGATTGGCGATGGAGCTATTACTGAATACAGCGATTGTAAATTCATATATTTTATATAAATTAACAACCAAGAAGAAGCTCTCGGTCGTCCAGTTTAGAACCGCGTTGGTTGAATACCTCGTGAATACAGGAGTCCCGGAAAGTAGTGTCTCCTAGGCATGGGTTCGATATATCAAAACGTAACTTATATCGGATATATGTTTATTATCATACCATATCGATATCTAAATATATATAACCGTTTTCACAAAAACTTCATCGAGTTATGGTTTATCCAAAGCGCAACAACGAGAACGAACTACGAATAACGAGCGATATGACATCGATGGTTTTTATTCGCTTTGTCTCTGTCTTACCATTCAATTTTTTACTGGCGTAAAAGTGATGAAGCGAATATTACGTAACTTCGGCTAGTGATTGGTTATTTGGTTAATAATAGTGCGTGCGTAATATATATATCTTAACGCGCTAGTAATAAGGTCTAGTTTCTATTTATTTAGTTACAACAACGATTCCATAAGTTATAAAACTGTGAGTTTGCGTTTGTCGTTAGTTTATGTTTCGTTCGTTTCACAGTTAGGGAGCGTGGGTCACAGTGGATCCTGGGTCACAGTGGATAAATCATTGTAGGTGTGTATTTAAAGCAAACAGACGCGTACGCGTTCGCGACGTTGCCGTTCTTACACTCCCCCCGCAACCGAGCTAGTCGCCATCTTAGTATCGGAGTGGACGCACGCGGTAAGGAGCATCCGTCGACAAGTAAGCCACAAACTTTTATTTTACGTGTTTTTGTAAAACGTTTTGCCTTTCCGTATATTAGAATTTTACAAGTGTTGATAATGTGATATGATCTAAAGTTACTGTAGAGAATTTTTGTTACTCTAATATGTTTATTTGACCAATAAATAATTTGGTAGGATTTTTTAATTAAGACTTCTCCAACTGGGGCACAGTGGATCGTTTTGAATTGGCACAGTGGATCTTGTATCCACTGTACCACAAGTCAAAATATTTATCGTAAAATTATTTTGTTTTCAGGGATAATGCCACGAAACAGGAAAAGAAAGACCAATATTGGTCAGCACGCTGAAGAGGAGATGCTGATGCTGCGCTGAGGGCAGCTTTGCATAAAATATCGGAGGGCCAAAAAATTTAAACTGTAGCTAAACTAATGAACATTCCATATACTCTATACAGGTATAATGAAAAAAATCATTGAATGCCAATCCTATTGATACCAACAGAGTTACACCAAATTACAAAGTGCGTAAAATTTTCACGGATGCTCAAGAGAAGGATTTAGTCGATTATTTAACAAGATGTAGCAATATGTTTTATGGTCTTACCTTAATAGATACGCGCAAACTTGCTTATGAAATGGCAGTTATAAATAATATCACAGTGCCACAAAAATGGCATGATACGAAACTGGCAGGCGTTGAGTGGCTGTACAGTTTTAGAAAAAGAAATCCAGCTCTCAGCTTGCGAACACCTGAAGGGTGTAGCCTAAGCCGTGCAACGTCCTTTAATCGCCACAATGTAACGATGTTCTATGACAATTTAGAGAGGGTTATGGCTAGACATGAGTCGTTTGGGAACGGAACTAGAGTGTGGAATCTAGATGAGTCGAACACCATGACCGTTCAGAAATCTGCTAAAGTTTTGGCAGTCAGAGGTCAAAAGCAGGTGTCTAAAGTTACCAGTGCGGAAAGAGGGACACTCGTTACTACGTGTTATTTTGTGAATGCTTTGGGAAACACGTTACCGCCTGTTATGATTTTTCCTAGGGTTCACTTCAAAAGTCATATGATTAATGAGGCTCCAACTGGAACTTTGGGCCTAGCAACACCAAGCGGATGGATGAATGGTGAGTTATTCATTGAGACGATGAAACATTTTATAAAACACACAAATAGTAGCAAAGAAAATCCTAGTTTGTTGATCTTAGATAATCACGAGTCTCATATGTGTATTCAAGCATTAAATTTGGCTAAGGACAATGGTGTAACTGTTTTGACAGTTCCACCTCATTCGACGGGGAAAATGCAGCCGTTAGATGTTGGAGTTTTCGGCCCATTTAAAGTGGCATACAATAGGGCAGTCGATAATTGGATGATGGGCAACCCTGGTAAAACATTTTCCATTTACGATGTGGCTAGCTGTGTCAATGTAGCACATCTGAAAAGTATGACCCCAAACAATATATGCAATGCCTTCAAGGCGACGGGCATTTTCCCCTATGACAGAGATGTTTTCACCGAGGTGGACTTCGCTCCTAGCGATGTCACCGACCGGCTCCCAAACAATGAAAATGAGATCCCGGAAAACAGAACTGAAGAAGATCGTCAAACCCACAACAATGAAGACAGAGATAGGACGCGCACTCCATCACCTTCACTTTTACAGGAAATGTATAACATCGATTCATCAACACCGCCCCGTCGTTCTAATGAAGATCTTATGTTGTTATCGGTGGAAGATACCCAAAACGAACCGCTAACTTCGACTTTGACTGAATTACCCCGGATATGCCAGCTTGCTTCTCAGGCCATCGAAACTACTTCTCAAACAACAACCACATCATTGATTAAGCCTATAGAAAGTACACCATCAACATCAAGAGCTGAACCGTCAAAACCTTTTACAAGTCCGTTTGAGTTCCGTGGAATACCAAAAGCTAGAGCAAGAAAGCACGGGAGAGCAGAAAGAAGGAAAGTAAAAGCATGATAGCAACTGATACTCCAAATAAAAATGAAATTGAGCAAAGGACCAAAGAAAAAAATAAAGGAAAAAAAAGGAAAGAGTCGGCAAAGGCTGCCAAAAAGAAAATTTTTGAAAGTGACAGTGTAGAAACTGATGCAATAAGTTTATACTCGGAAGATGAGCCGACCTTTGATGAGGAAGAAGACAAGGTTATCCACATAGACCCTACGAAGTTCTCTCCGCTACAAACTAGTCCAAAAGAAGGAAACTTTATATTAGTAGAATTTAAGGTAAAAGAAAAGAAATTTTATTGTATTGCGAAAGTTATTGGGAATAAAGTTGGAGATATAGAGGTTAGTTTTCTCCGAAAATCTGTCAAAAGTAACAACAAGTTTGATATGCCTAATATTCCTGACATTGCAACAATCACACTGCAAGACATTAAAATGTGTCTACCTCAATCAGGATTTACTGGGAGCACTAAAAGAGCCCAAGGATTATATTGTTTTGATATAGAATCCACCAAAATAGATCTGCGTTAAATATTAATACTTACTTTTAAGTAATAATTTGATCTCATATGTGAAGTGGCCATGCGCTATTTATTTAGATTTACTTAACTGATTAAAATTGAGACTGAAAACTATAAATACACTTCTGGACACATCTATTGGCCCACCTTGTATTTTCAGTTTCGTTTGGTCCTAGCTAAAATTTTATATTAGGTCGAGCAAAAAGTTTTTATGCAGTTTTGAACCTGGCACATTCACAATTTCATTCAATAGTCTTTTTTTGAATATCGAACACAGAATTTAAAGAAACAAAAGACAATTTGGAGCCTGTTTGTTGATATCAAACAATCGAATACTAAGAAAACTTGGTTTTATTGGTTACTTGGATTTAATTCTTGAAAAAGTGATTGATATCTTTGGTTTTGCAACAAACATTACTTATTCTTAACATTAAGGTGAGGTTCTATCAATAATCTATGGATACTTCACCTGAAGTCGCCGCCCAAGCTGTGGCACTTATTCAGGCCGGACACAGCCAAAGAAACGTGAGTGCTCAACTTAATTTAAGTCGATCTGCGGTCCGAAATGTTTATCGGAGGTACCTAGAGACTGGCGGCTTTGTTCGTCGCCAAGGAAGGCCACGATCTCGGGTCACAACTGAAAGGCAGGATCGGTTCATCGTGACGACCAGCTTGAGAAATCGTCACCTTACCTCCATTGAGATACAAAACCAACTTCGCGACTTCCACGGAGTATCTGTGAGCGCTCGAACTGTTCGGAGAAGGTTAAAAGAACGCGATATGGTACCACACAAGCCAGCTAATGGGCCCAAACTAACGCGAGCCCACCGAACAGCGCGCCTTCATTTCGCACGCAGTCATTTAAATTGGACACAGCAAGATTGGAGCAGTGAACTCTTTTCTGATGAGTCTAAAATTGTGTTACATGGCAATGATGGAAGGAAGAAGGTCTACCGACGTAAGGGAGAGCGTTTCGCACAATGCTGCTTTGAAGAGAGGGTTGCTTATGGCGGTGGTTCATGGACTGTCTGGGGTGGTATATCCGCGAGCGGCAAAACTCAACTTGAGGTTGTTACAGGACCACGGCTGCCAACATTAAATGCTGAAAGGTACATTCGTGAGTGCTTAGAACCTCACGTGATACTATACGCGGACTATGTGGGCCCAAATTTCCTTTTTATTCATGATAATGCAAGAGCCCATGCGGCCGGCATCGTCAGGGAATATCTTCGGGATGTGAACATCACAGTTATGGACTGGCCAGCCAGAAGCCCAGACATGAACCCCATTGAGCACATGTGGGACGAGCTAAAAAGACGTGTTAGGGCTCGTCAGCCAGTTGCCTAGACGATGCAGGAGTTGAAAACTGCCATAGAAGAGGAATGGGAGATGATCCCTCAAAATTTCATAGAGCGGTTGATAAACTCTATGCCTAATCGTATGAGAGCTGTGGTAGATGCCCATGGAGGCAACACGCGTTATTAAATTGAACCTTTATTTGATAAAACATGTTTTTTATTCAAAAATCAATTGCCTTTAACAAGGCGCATATCCGACTTGTTAGGCGTAGCTCCATGTCGTATGGTATTCTGAATTCAAATTTAAAACAATACGATCGAAAAAGATGGTAAAATGTATCAGGTTTAAAACTGCATCAACAGTTTTTGTTCAATCTAGCAATCATATTTCGGTAGGGGCCATCGAAACCTAAACTCTAAGGTGGGCCAATAGATGTGTCCAGAAGTGTATTAAGAGGTTTAAAAACTGTTTCGTTTTGCTTGTTGACTTTATTTCAATTAGTCTATATCTATAGGATCGGAGGATTAAGAATATTATGATTGTAATTGTTTTTTATTGATATTTTCTAGGACTCAGTCAACATGATAGAAAATTTGAAGTAAAAAAAGTAAAGTTACAAGTCATTGAAAGAAAATGGATCCACTGTGACCCACGCTCCCCTACTTGTGCAAATCGTACTACTGATATCGATATCTGAAAACGGTTTTCGATATCGATATGAAAACTGAATATCGGTTACATATCCGTTTGCGACTAAATACGAAAACGCCCATGTCTAGTGTCTCCGCTAGACCTAGGCGAGTAAAGCATGAAATGAAGAAAAGGCAAGGGTTGGCCTCTGCCTGTCGTAAATATTGTGTTAGGTGTTATAAAGAAAACTGTGGCCAATTCGGAAGAGTTCATGCTCGAAATAAAACCAAGAGTGGTAACATACTGCGAAGATTGCCCGAATGAGCCACACTATTGTATCAACTGTTTCAATTAAGACCATAGATATGTTTGAGTTAAACGTGTTTGAACATGATGATTGATGTAGATTTGATTTGATTATGTTGCCAATGGCAATTTAAATATGAATAAAAGCAATTAAAACATTTACCCATACGTTTCATTTGCAAAAAACTAACTATTTTTCTTATCACTCTTTTGTGTTCGAAACTTCTACTTACAAACTTAATATTTCTCAAAATGTAAGTAAAAGTATCGATGCCATCACTATAGTAATAATTTACCAGGCCTTGTCAACCATACTACATACAGTTTAACATGAAAAACGTGGCTGACGACGAAAAATCGCACTTTCAAAACATGCATATTCCGTCAGCCGCATATGGCTGACACGGCTTAATTGGTTTGGAAAGTGTCAGCCATATGTGGCTGACGAGGCATTACCTATATGTAGAGTTGCCATACGTCCCGTATATACGGGACTGTCACCCTATTTGATCATCCCGTCCCGTATTACTACTTGTCCCATATTTGTCCCGTATTTCGACAAAATACGAAAATAGAGGCGAATGGCGCGGGCGCCCGCCGCCCTTACGGAACCGGCGCGCGGTGGCGGTGGCGGAGTGCGGGACGGACGCGCGCATAAGAGGGGGGCGGGTGGATCGCTCGCTCAGTCAGTTGATTCAGTGTTTACTGAACGTAGTCTAAGACGGCCGTGTATTTGTGTAGTCCACGCGAACTTGACGCTCAGTGAGAGACATCGAGTTGTTTAGATAAACTATTTTTCTTTTTTACTTATTACCGTGTCGTTGTAAAAGATGCCAAAGAGGAAGTGTCATTTTGAGGATGAATACACCACAGAATGGTCGTATATAAAAAGAGGTAGGACGGAATTTGAAGCACTGTGCTCCGTTTGTAATTCATACATTTCCATAGGTCATGGTGGTAAATCTGACATTCAACAGCACATAGCTACAAGTGTTCATAAATCACACATCAGGACAGCTTCAACTTCAAAGGATATTTCTACTTTTATGATAAAGAAAGACTCGGAAGAGGAAATTTTGGTCGCAGCTGCTGAGTTGACTACAGCTTACAAAGTCGTACGCCATCACCAATCCTTTAATTCGTTGGATTGTACTACCAAATTAAATGCACTGATGTATCCAGACTCAAAAATTGCTTCTAAACAAACTACTGCACGAACTAAGGCTACGGCAATAGTAAAAAGTATACTTGCTCCTCATAGTGTGCAACTTTGTGTTACGGATTTAATCAATGCGACGTTTTTTGGAATAGCTACTGATGCCAGCAATCATAATGCCGAGAAAATCTTTCCTTTAGTGGTTCAATATTTTAACGAAAAAGATGGCCAGCAATGTAAGCTATTAAAATTGGGTTCTTTAAATAATGAGCGTTCTGAAACAATCACTGAATATTGCAAAACTTCTCTAGAAAATCTGAATATTCCTCGTGAAAAACTTATCGCGTTTTGCGGAGATAATACAAATACGAACTTTGGCGGCTCCAGCAGAGGCGGGTGTAATAATGTGTTCTCGAGACTAAACGCTGAACTGGGAAGAGATATTGAAGGCGTAGGATGTCCTGCACATGTTCTACACAACACTCTATCCACAGCTGCTGATCTTTTGACTGTCGACGTTGAATCGACAGTGGTCAAGGTGTTCAAGTACTTCCACATTTACACTGTGAGAACGGAAAAACTGAAAGAGTTTTGTGAATATGCTGATGTTGCTTACAAAAACTTATTGTCTTATGTTGGGACCAGGTGGTTATCATTATTACCAGCAGTTGAGCGAATATTAAAGCTATGGCAGCCGTTAAAAGATTTCTTTAATGCTGAAGAAAAGCCACCGAAAGCTATTAAAGATTTTTTTGATAATCCAATCAGTGAAGTGTATTTTTGCTTCTTGCATTCGCAGCTTAGTACGTTTGAATCACAAATAAGAAAAGTTGAAAAATCTAACATCACGGTAATTGAAGTGAAGTCCATATTACAAGAGACAATGCAAATTATGATGGAGAGAAAAACATCAAATTTTATTGGAATAGCGACGAAGCAAATTTTGAATCGCTTAAAGCTTAATTCTGAAAATAATGACATGGTCGAAGCTTTTGAAAAACAAGCAATAGATTTCTTTAATACAGCTGTCGAATATATTAAGAAATGGTCACAACCGCTTGAAAACTTCAATGCCTTCGACGAACTGTAACATATTTACAAACAAAACAAATAAATATTGAACAGACTGAGACCCTATTTAACCAGTTTGTTTACTTAAAAGATTATTTGAATAAGAATAATGACATAATGAAAACACTAAGCATGGAACAAAAGTGGCTGAAATTTTTTGGAGATACAGAACATTTAGAGCAGAAATCATGCCTATTAAAGCTGTGTGAATATATATTTGCAATTCCAGCCCACAATGCAAATGTCGAAAGAATATTTTCATTGATGACGGCTCAATGGACGGACGAACGGAACAGGTTGTCGGTAGAGACCATTGAATCCATATTGATTTGTCATTACAATTTTAAAATGACATGCGCCCAGTTCTATGATTATATAAAAAAAGAAAAAGAAGTTATTGCAAAAGTAAAATCAACTTCAAAATATGACTGGGCAAAAAAATAAATACCTGAGTAATTTTATGTTAATTTAAAAAATTGTCTACATAAGACGTTTTGAATAAAAAGTATGATTAAATAAAAATAATTGTTTTATTTATTTTACACTTTCAATAAGTTTGAGATTAGAGGGAATCTTAGAAAACACATTAGTTTGTTTCTTCTCGCTATGTAGGAAGGTACACATGCGTGCTATGTTATGTAGTATGGTGTAGTTGAAAAGCCCCGTGTCAGTGTTGAATGTGTTATATACGATTATGAGTTTTGGGTATCGGAAGAAAAAACGTCCCGTATTGGTTCCCAGAAGTTATGGCAACGCTACCTATATGTGTTAAACTGTTGTGTTTGATTATATTTTTTATTAAAATTCACAAAATTATTGGAACAATCTTTTATTCGAGCACCAAGGAAAAATATGCAACTTTTAGGTGTATATTTACAATGGCAACTACTTTTCTCCTGGTTTTTTTTAAGAATATAATTAAAATCAGCATCAGCATCCGCTGATGTGAAAAAAATATGCATCAGCAACAACCCTGGTAGGTACTTAAGTTCAAAAATTAAAAACAGTGGTTATGTGATTAAAATGACTTGGAATATTATTAATAGTGGAACAGGAAAGTCTGGCAGCCGACTTCTGATTATAACCTCGCTATTGATAACAATACAATTTAATTAGTTAGCTTCACTGATTTATAGCAACCTATAGCAACTATGTCAAAATTGCACACACCATGCATTTTTGCCTCTCCTGTAAAATTTAATTTTTTTCACATAATGTTGTATAAGTACCTCTGAGGTAGATATATTAATAATATTGCTAGAAAACTTCTTCTACTCCAAGAAAACTCCAACTCCAAGAAAAATTAGAGATTTGTGTATGGTTTCCAACATAAAATATCATGTACTGAAACAAAACTATTATCATCTGCCTAACCTTACCCCAACTACGGGGTTGACTTTCTGCCAAACCAGATTCAGCTGAATACCAGTGGGAATTTTACGTGGAACACTACCTATCTGACCGCCACAACACAGTAACTGGGTAACACAGTACCTACTTCTTGGCAAAACTGGTGTCAGATTTTCCAGCATCTGACAAACCGTAACAACTGCCTAAGATCTTTAAACGACAACTAGGTCCAGCAGATGAATGTCCTATTCAAGACACGGAGCAGTCGCACCATGTTAAGATGGTCCATTCCCAGACCAACCTCAGCAAGAACTTCTTAACATTTAAGATCTTCCCGTGCAGTCTAAACTAATGTCTGGCAAACCAAATATGTAACAACTATAAAAAATGACTGCCTTTTACATAGCCATAGTATATACAACATGTGTGAGTAAGACCAAGCAACTTTTATTGTAGCAATTTATCTGAATCAAATGAATCTTGCAGAGTTTTAATTAACTACATGGTAAATTTTCCCAAATGAATGTACAGTGAGATTTTACATACATGAATCATGTCAGGTAGGGCAAACTTTTACAAATCTGCTGTTGTGTGTGAAAAATTAGCAACGATTTTTTAAATGATTTTTACAGAATGACTACAACTATCGGTTTGGTATTTAGAGTTTGTTTTTAACTCCATACCTAAGACAACACAATTTTTTTGTGGATGGGTAATCATCAAATGATTTTTTATCTTCTGGGTCGAGTGGAAGTTACTATCAGCATCTTACTGACTAAAACCCATCCATATACCTCCTCATGCCCTTAGCGTTCCAGGGCCTGTGACTCTTTCGAACAAATTTCGCAACCCTGGCAGACCTCTAAAACGACCCACTGACCCTATATGTTATGACCACACTTCATATTCGACAATAAACAATGAAAACCAGCTACAATTTGTATTCCAATCCCAGATATTTTTATTTTACAACATTTCAGGTTCCCTCAACAACCAAAGGCTAACTGATGACAAATGTTTATCAACATTATGAAGCCCTATTTTATAAAAAAATCTACAAAAGCAAAGACGGCCACAACATAGATTTACTGAACACATTGGACACAACAGTTGTCAATCCCTTAATAATTTATTTAAATTAATTTAAAATTTATCTACTGGGTGAAATCGCAGTATACATAGGCATATGCATAAATCAAGCTAAATTAGTCTAAATACATACATTTAAAACACAGTTATTACCCTAACGATTCTATACCAATTTCATGCTTAACTTTTACACCCCAGATGTTGAATCCAGTCTGGCACGCAATATTATACCTAAACCAATTAGACAAATCTATATAATAGTGACAAGGATCATCCTGCCATCCACAACGATTTCTTTTCATCGCCTCGGGTTGATGGTGTCCATGCTGTAATACGCAAGCGAACTGCCTCCATAATGAACAGAATGCGAGGCAACGAGAGGCAGCACTAACAGTATCCTTCAAGTAATTGCTGAGAAGTATGACTCGGCAGTCATGGGGCTTTCGTTCGAGTTCTGGTCAAATGCGTAGGTAGCAGTCTGACCTGAGCTCGGGTGAAAGGTTTCATGACTATTTCTTACAGATACCAAACTTTTATAATGTCTTTACTAACTTAAGTAGTCAGTAAGATATTTTTTGTAACTATTATAACTCTGTCTGAATAAATAAATTGATTAGGTACCTAATAATATTACATTTACATCTAATTAATTTTCAAACAAATTGTTAGTTATAACCATGACGCAGTTGTCAAAAACTGCAGAGCGAAGCTGCGAACGGAAGACGGAAGTGCGCAAATTCTATTATTTTTTCATCTTTTTGGTCGACCACGACTTGTGCTTGTCCACAGAACACTTATATCAACTTGTTTATACCAGTGAGTAGTGCTCCCTCCCTAGTTTATGTGTTCTGTGGTAGTGCTTGTCTGTCTGTAGGGATGGGTAAAAATTATGAATCGATTTATCAATATTCGATATTTATTTTAGAGAATCGAATTCATATCAATTTCGATATATTTTTAACTTAGTGCTTTCCTAGCCGGGATTCTCAGCACGTGCAGTTATGCCTGAGATTAGGAACGAGAATTGAATCATAAGCTGATGTGTTCAAAAAGACAGCAACCGCACTACTACTAAAAACACAATTTTAAACGGTTTTTGACCAAGTGTTACAAAAGTTTAATGAATATTTCATTTCATTCATTCAATAACGATTTTTAAAACATGTCTAAATTTCCATAACCAAATTGCTTTACTAGTAAGTATGAAAGAGATAATATATTATGATATGAAACAACATGCATGCAATCCATGTTTAAATCATTACAATTATACAAATTATGGACGTTATTGCAAGGCGAGTATAAGGAGTTTTCATAAGGATGTTTGCCGCAGTTGCAGTTTTTAGTTCTTCCAAGAAAAGTGGGGCCGAAAAGTTTAGAAGTGGCGACCGCCTACCGGAAGACGCAGCGTTGGAAGGCCTCCCACAAGGTGGACCGATGACCTGTTGAGGGTCGCGGGTAACCGATGGATGCGAGACGCACAGGACCGGTTGTTGTGGCGACACTTGACGTCTTTCGGCTGATATGATGAAGAAAAGTGGCATGTCCATTGGGTCATCTGTATGACTGATTTCAACACCGCCGGTGTCTACATGGAACATAGGCTGAAGCAATTTTTGATAAAAACTACTAAACTAGGTCCTCCGTAAGATTGTTAGAGGAGGCAGGTGCTAAACTGCTCTTAAAACGCTTCACCTTTCGCCACGCTGCCGAAACCGGCGTGGACGGACTCAGCGAGCTACAGTATTTCGACAAACCTTCGCATTTTTTTCTTTTTTTAAATTTCCTGGGGTTCCAATATCTGCAAAGCGATGAAATTATCTTTGTAATTGACTGTAGCTTCAGCTCCATTCCTGGCCCTGACCATGTTAGTGCATTCCCTATCCGACAATGGCAGGGAAGGAAGTATACCGGAATGGGGTTTTTTGGAGGGGAAGCAATCGATAATCTGCTGTTGAGGAAATGATTGAAGAAAAGGACGAATATCCCTGTTAATTTCTGGAAGGAAAGATATTTTTGAATATGAATCCCAGACTGCTGAATTTAGCTGATGTTTTATAAGAGGGGGGAAATTTTAAAGGGATTTTTTTGGAAGGAAATTTAATTAAGTTGAGGTAGTGGTAACTTTCATGTCACTGACGTGGGGCGAGGTACTGGTGAAGCGACAGATCATGCTGCGCCCACGAAATCTCTAAGTATTTCCACACCGATACCAAAAACAAAAAGTCATATCCAAGCGAAGCCAAATGAGACTGGATTTATTAGGTGAGTAGAACTCCAAGTCAACACAACATTGCTCTGCCTATGTGCAGGACTGCCTGTAGGGCAGCTATATTTGATGACACATAGGTTGAGATCATTCAATATATCTAGTAAGCCTTTGCCAAAGTTACTAGATATATTGAATGATCTATATTGACAGATGACACCATATTGACATATATATATCCGACAATATATTAGCTGGATTGAGTTATCTTAGGGTCGATACTTGTAAATAAAAAACCCCTACAAATACAAATACCTGTAAAAATGTTAACCCCCTAAAAAATCCCATCCTACTCATTTAAGGGTGGGAAACCTCTTATGTAGGGAACCTTGCGCAATCGCCTTGCTAAATGACTACAGGTCTATGATTTTTCTAGACAGTGTGCCCAGATTTTTTTTTTGTAAATACCGGTAAGTCAACTCGGAAAAATAAGCTAATTAACAAGTTTAAATATTTTTATCCGTCTATATCAATTTATGACCATATTTTTGCTATATTGATGGTATTTATATTTTATTCATTCACTGTTCCAGCGCGTTTGACACACCGGTGTGTCACCCGATTCACGCGTTTTAAAACTCTATTATCCTCTTCACGGTCCGAGCGACTCGTCGAGTCGAAATCGAATACCGCGTGTCTGTCCATCGACTCCTAGAGTCGACGCCACTGCGACATCACGTTTTGGCTCATAATTCAATGAAAACTATATCGATGTTGCTCTAACATGCACAACGTGTAGTGTAAAAGACGAGGATGGCATAATATCACACACGAAGTCTCTAAGTTCCTCATCTGGCGGTGCGTATGTGACTAAACCAGTGCTGTTTTAGACCGCGCGCCGGCCAGGCGACGTACTTTTAAGTGTTCGTAATGTTAAGTGTGTGTAGTGTATATATCGCTGTGAACATAAAAACAGGATGAATATGTAAGTAATAAACAGTTTTTAACTTAATAGATTGTGTATTTGATAAAGATTTTGTCCAGAAATAGTGATTTGATCAAGCATCGGTAGGCATTTTGCGCGCCAAACCGTCGTCATGCCGGGTACATTTCCACGTATTACGAATACTAAACAAGCTAATTGTAGTAAACTGTAAATTGTAACAACATTGCGGTACGTCACAGCATACGTTTTAAGCATTTAATTTAAGTATTACTATTAAATAATTTACATAATAGTTAAATGAAAAATACGCAACATAAACAACAGACTCTAGGAGTCGAGTGGACAGACAGGCAATTGAGGTCAATGACTCCAAACCGCCATTATTTTCGATTAGTGTGGAGAAGACTTCCGTGGATTTCAATTCAATATTATTGGAAAAGCTATTTTTTCCAAAAGATTCTTATCTATTGCAATGCTACCTTTTTTAATTATTTTTATTTACATTTTTAATTATTTTTTTATTTATGTTCACATTTCAAATTTAGATGTGAAAGTTAAGTCTTCTCCATGTTATGTTAGCATGAACATTTACATTTAGGTACATTTTGGAATTAATTGACCGTTTTGTGTGTTGATTTGTGGGATGTTTTTGTTTAGCAACATACCCTTGTGTTATGTTTTTCCATTAGTTAATATCATTATCGTGTGGTTTGTAAAAAAAGATTTCAAATAAATGCAATAGTACTTGCTCTCTGATCCAAATGATGAAAGGGTCTTTTTAGGCGCCCTCTTTCAAGTGTTTGCTTTGTGACTCATGTTCGTAAACTAAACAATTCTAACTGCAAAAACTTTGTCTGCGATAAGATTGTGTACCAAACTATGTAATAAAATAGTAATCTAAGCCACTTGGCTTACAGAGTTCCCAGAACTAAAGTGTAAACATACCCAATTTTTTTGCCGGCGGCCGGGTCAAGTACCTGAGACATGTTTTTGTAAAGCTTGTGGTATGAAAAAAATGTATGGGGAGGTGTGTTATTTTAATTGATTATTGTGAAATAGGGTGTATTCATGTAAACAAAACAAAAACTTTTTGAAATAATGGTTAATTTTTTTATTTCTACCTACTTTTGTAGAGTAAAATGGAAATATTTCGCTCACACTGATTTCAAAGTAGAATTAACAATACATTACAAGGCAAAACTGGACAAATACATTTCAAATGTGATAGTTTATTCCATTAAGATTCCAATAACACACGTTTCATAGGGCTCACAAGCAAAATTTTAGAGATATCGGCATTTTAATCACACGCGCCGTTATGGCGCGAAACTTTGACAGGTGATTTTGACATAAGTCAAATTTAAAAAAAAAAAGGCCGGACCCTGAAGAGGTTATTACTGTAACGCAAGGCATTTTACTTTTTTCTATCTCAATGCATTTTACAGGATGTTGACGTTTGACAGTTCGATCCTAAGCGGTTCACTCAGCCACTTTTGATTCTGCGGTAAGACTGCCTCTGACTGTACCCATGCTATTGAGGAGTCCAACCTAATAGTTGAGCAACCATTTTTTTGCTTAGCTGTAGCATATGGTAATGTAAAAATAGCCCCAGCCATACCTCAGCCATAAAGCAATCAAGTTGGCAACCCTAAATTGCGAAAGCGAACCTGTTAATCGGTGATCATCATAGACATATAACTATCTCAATGGTGATCATGATCATGTCAGTAAAACAAAATTAGCGACATGCAGTTTAAATCTCCGGAACCCGTGCCGCAGGCGCACGCGTTTGCGAGTTCTTAGGACAATAGTACACGTTCTTAGATCATAGATGTGAATCCATGGAAGTAGTATATCTATACTATATAAGAAAGAAAGAAAGAAAATTAATATTATTTTTCCATTTAATTTTGTTCATTTTGCATTGCAGTTTATATTTCCGGAACCCGTGCCGCAGCCGCGTGCGTCTGCGAGTTCTTAAGGCAATAGTACACGTTCTTAGATCACAGATAATTATGAATCCATGGAAGCTGTATATCTATACTATGTAAGAAAGAAAGAAAGAAAATTAATATTATTTTTCCATTTGTTCATTTTATATACATATAATTTACGTTTTTAAATATTTCTATTAAATAACAAAAAAACATTTAAAAATATAAAAACAATAGTAGCTGCCGGTGGTCAGGGCTCCTGAGAGAGGAAATTTCTAAGAATACGCGCCGTGTCCAGGAGGTTTTCTGGATCAAGCCCTTGATCCAGCTGCCCAACGACAGCCTCCTCATATGTTGGTCGTGGCTCTTTGCAATCATGCCATTGGCCGTTACGATTATCGGCACAATGACTGCTGTGTTCATATCCCACATGTCGACAACCTCGCGAGCCAAGTCAAGATACTTTATATGTTTACCTTTCTCCGCCTTCACGAGGTTCTCGCCATGAGTGACTGCTATATCAACAATCATTGCGCGACGCTCTAGTCGATCTATCACCACTTTATCAGGCTTATTCGCGGCTATAGTCCTGTCAGATGATAGACCGATCCCAATACAATGTGCAATTGCCATTTTCGAGAACTGAGTCGGGCACATACCTAAGGAACGGTACTTCCGATTCCACAAGTTTGTACCTAAGGGCAAGTTGCTGGTTGTAACTGTGCAAATAGTCTGCGTTAGCCAGACTAGAACAACCGGAAATAATGTGGCGGATGGTTTCCCCGGGCCGGTGACATGCCCGAAATATGTCAACCGTACCGTCCTTCACAATGTATTACGGTAGTTGTTCCTCATTATAACTTAGTCCATAATCACACAGACAAAACCTTCGGTTTCCCCGAAGAGGCCACCAAAACTTATTTTTATTATTATTACCTACTATTTTCTTGTTTATTCATTTCATACCTACTGTTTACACTTAAATATTTCTATAAAAAAAAACATTTAAAAATATAAAAAATAGAAGTCCGACCCGGTTCCGCTGTCGGGGGTGAGGGTTCAAGCTACCGGTGGTTAGGGCTCCAGAGAATGGAACCTCCTCACTATACGAGCCGTATCGAGGTGTACTGCCTTCTGTATCAGGCCCTTTACCCAACTGCGTAACGCCAGCTTTGACAGATGGTCGTCGAAGCTTTAAGCCATCAAGCCATTGGCCGTAACGACAATCGGCACAATGACAGCCGAGTCCACATTCCACATGTCGACAACCTCGTGTGCTAAGTCAAGATAATTTGATTTGTTTCTCTTTCACGCCCTAGTGAATGTCGGTTATTGCGTAAAAAGTATCCTATGTCTTTCTCCATATCCCAGGCTATATCTCTGACAAATCTCATGACGATTCGTTCAGCCATTGTAGCGTGAAAGCGTAACAGACAGACTTTGCACGATGGGTCGTACAAGTGTGCTGGATTGGAGGGTTGAAAGGCGACAAGATACTGTCACTGTGAAGAAGGTGCTACCACGTTGGAAGTATTTAAATGAAAATACTATTTCCACTATCGATAGTAGCGAGTACTGTCCCTGCAAAACTGAGCCAAGTCCAGTGTGTCGTACTGATTGGCAACTCAAGTAGGAACTCGAGGGAACTGACGTAGGAACTGACTTGTTTGGACCCGCTGGCCTCTTTTATATGGAACTTTGGCGTCAGTTTCACCCCGCTTAGTGGGGGTAGAACGGTACTCGCTACGGTATTGTTTATTTTAAAATAGAAAACGTTTTCGGCGCGTATTACAAATGGTTATTGCCGGTTGTTAAAACATATTCGAAACAAATGCACAATTCTACTAATGGACACGGACATAAAAACATTTACAAAAATTATAGAAAGCAAGGGATCTTAACTATGGCGCTCGGCCATTACCTAAACAATAACAAAATTGTCAATGAAACCCGAAAGTTCCCGAGCGTCGAAGATTCCCAAACATCTGGCTACTTTCTAAACATATGTTCTTAAGTAAACGGTATTTGTTTCCTAAAAATAACACGTGCTTAACTATTTACTAAAAACCTAAGACTATGTGTGCGGCTGTCCTGCACATTTCTCCCGCCGTGCGTCGTCCAGCACTGTAACACTGGCGGCGCAAATATACAGACGGTGCAGGATCGTCGCTCTCGACCGATGAAACGAGCGCAGTCATAGGCAAGACGTTTTCAGGGGACTGCGGCGGCACGACGTTCTTAGGTGGCTGCGCAGGCACAACATTCTCAAGGGGCTGCGCAGGCACGGCGTTCTCAGGTGGCTGCGCAGGCATGACCATATCAGGGGGCTGCGGCGGCACGACGTTCTCAGGTGGCTGCGCAGGCACGACGGTCCCAGGTGGCTGCGCAGGCAAGACTTTCTCAGGTGGCTGCGCAGGCATGACCTTCTCGTTCTTAGGTGGCTGCGCAGGCACAACATTCTCAAGGGGCTGCGCAGGCACGGCGTTCCCAGGTGGCTGCGCAGGCAAGACTTTCTCAGGTGGCTGCGCAGGCATGACGTCCTCAGGTGGCTGCGCAGACATGACCTTCTCAGGGGGCTGCGGCGGCACGAAGTTCTCAGGTGGCTGCGCAGGCACGACTTTCTCAGGTGGCTGCGCAGGCATGACGTCCTCAGGTGGCTGCGCAGACATGACCTTCTCTGGGGGCTGCGGCGGCACGAAGTTCTCAGGTGGCTGCGCAGGCACGACGTGCTCAGATGACTGCGCAGGCAGGATGCTCTCAGGTGGCTGCGCAGGCACGTCGTTCTCAGGGAGCTGCGCAGGCATGACGTTCTCAGGTGGCTGCGCAGGCATGGCGTCCAGAGCAGTTTGCGCAGGCACTACGTTTGTAGCAGGCGGAAGAGGCACGTCGTTCCCAGATGGCTGCACAAGGACTATGTTCGAAGCAGACTGCGTAGCAGGCACGACATTCACAAGGGGCTGCGCAGGCGAGACGTTCTCAGGTGACTGTACAGGCACGACGATTTTAGGTGGCTGCGCAAGCACGACGTTCTCAGGTGGCTGCGCAGGCACGACGTGCTCAGGTGACTGCGCAGGCACGGTGTTCTCAGGTGGCTGCGCAGGCACGTCGTTCTCAGATGGCTGCACAAGGACTATGTTCGGAGCAGACTGCGCAGGCACGACGTTAACAAGGGGCTGCGCAGTGACGAGGTCCGGAGCGGGCGGTGCAGGCGTTTGCGATCTGTGCGATGAGTCGCACAATGTTGGCACTGCGATAGGGTTCGCAGCTTTGTTTTTTGGGTGCTGCGTAGTTGTGGCTAGCCGAGATGCGGCTGCAATTGTTGGCTGCGTGAGGCGTAGTGTTACCCCCTCTTGGTTGGAGGTAGCGTGCTTAGAGATCCCACTTTCGGGCAAGAGGCGCGGAGGCGTCGGAGGCTCTGAGCTAACTCCCACCGGTGTAGTCGCCGGGATGTCACAGGACACGGCCATGGTCACTGGAACTACAGGTTCACACCGGGACTTCGGATCTGGTCGCTCTTCTTGCGTTCTCCGTGACTGATTATCTACGGCGAGCAATTGACTGGGTTGCAGCCAGGTCTGTACTCTATCTGTAACTGTGGCTTCAGTAATAACTGAAGCGAGTTCCTCTTTATCACTGAATTGCGCTTCTAGTGCAGCGAGACGGGCGGCGCCTAATTCGGCCTTAAGCTTCGATTCTACTTCCATTTGGGCGAGACGTTCGGTGATTAATTCGGCCTTAAGCTTCGCTAGAAGATATTTCTTTCTTTTGCCGGACGTACTGGACGCTTGCTTACTTCGACGGTCATTTGCCGATGTGACGCTAGCTATGACGTGTTGTTGTTGACTAAACGGAGCGGGCTCAGCAACGGTTCGCGCTTCCGATGTAGTCACGATTTCTTCAATAAACGTCATTGCCGCTGCAGCATAAGTCGCTGAATCGATTTCGGCTGTGGTTGTCGATGCTGGGCCTCCTCTTCTTCCGGTGGAAAACGTGACCGGGATCTTGCTTCTACTCCTCAAATCCGGCTCGAAGGACCAATTTGCACGATGGGTCGTACAAGTGTGCTGGATTGGAGGGTTGAAAGGCGACAAGATACTGTCACTGTGAAGAAGGTGCTACCACGTTGGAAGTATTTAAATGAAAATACTATTTCCACTATCGATAGTAGCGAGTACTGTCCCTGCAAAACTGAGCCAAGTCCAGTGTGTCGTACTGATTGGCAACTCAAGTAGGAACTCGAGGGAACTGACGTAGGAACTGACTTGTTTGGACCCGCTGGCCTCTTTTATATGGAACTTTGGCGTCAGTTTCACCCCGCTTAGTGGGGGTAGAACGGTACTCGCTACGGTATTGTTTATTTTAAAATAGAAAACGTTTTCGGCGCGTATTACAAATGGTTATTGCCGGTTGTTAAAACATATTCGAAACAAATGCACAATTCTACTAATGGACACGGACATAAAAACATTTACAAAAATTATAGAAAGCAAGGGATCTTAACTATGGCGCTCGGCCATTACCTAAACAATAACAAAATTGTCAATGAAACCCGAAAGTTCCCGAGCGTCGAAGATTCCCAAACATCTGGCTACTTTCTAAACATATGTTCTTAAGTAAACGGTATTTGTTTCCTAAAAATAACACGTGCTTAACTATTTACTAAAAACCTAAGACTATGTGTGCGGCTGTCCTGCACACAGACAGAGTTACTTTCGCATATAGAATACTAGCTGTCTCCCGCGGCTTCGCTCCGTCAACTGGGTACCTACCTACCCTCCATATACCCTTCACCTGCCCTACACCTACCCTACACAGCCCCGGCAATACTTCAATATGTTTCTGGCACCCTGATACATGTGAATCTGTAGTACTAAGGCAGCAGCGGCTCTGAATTTCCACTTCGGTTTAAAGAACTGTATTTCTCATTAAGAGGGCGCCGACCAAAAGCCGACCGCGCAATGGCGCCCTCATCATTTGTTTGGTTATTTCTTTTATTTTAGAATGAAAATGCAGAAAATAAGCACGTTAAGTTGTGCTTTACAAGATTATACGTTAATATTATTATAAACGGTAGTTTTAAACTGTTTAGTTTTATTATAATCACTAGCACTTCGCCCGCGACTTCGTCCGCGTGGATTTAGTAGGTACTCCACAAACTTCAACGCCCCCTACCTTATAAACGTTAGTTTTGGAAAATTAAGCACAACGATTTTCATTAATTACATTTACTACTTAGCCATTTCTACTTATTCTATGGTCTCAGGTTCAGCGCAACTGTTCACCCCGTTCACCCCGTCAGGAGTTGATTATGCAAAAATTGTTAGGTACATCTGTTTCAATAATCCCATTTTTAGTTCGTTCATAGCATTCTGACGTAAATTAAAACAAGCAATAATGTCCTCCCCTAAAAACTTGCTGCAACCCCAGCTTCACCCCTTATTATGTATGTAGTTTATTTGCGAAAAATCCAAACATTTGTTACTCTTATTGTTTATATATACAAACTTTCACATCCTACTAATATTATAAATGTGAATGTTTGTGTTACAATCAGGCAAAAACGGCTGAAGGGATTTGTATGAAATTTGGCACACATGTAGTTCATATCCTGGAATGAGACATAATTATGCTACTTTTTATCCCGGTAAGTGGCATGGATCAATGAAGACTGAGGAGGAAGTGGAAATTCAGAACCGCTACTGCCTCAGTACTACAGATTCACAAGTACCAGGAGACCAAAAACATCAAGTACCAGGACACCAGAAACATGTCATAGTATTTTTTGGGCTGGTATAAATTATGTAGGTAGGGTAGGTGTAGGGTAGGGTAGGGTAGGGACAGGGTAGTGTAAGGTAGGGTAGTGTAGGGTAGGGTTGTGTAGGGTAGGGTAGTGTAGTGTAGGGTAGGGTAGTGTAGGGTAGATGTTTCCTGAGTAAAAAATGTACGATACAAATCAGGAAACCTTCCTATTTCCGATATTCACGCGGGCGAAGCCGCTGGTAGAAGCTAGTTTTATAATATTAGTAGGATTAGTGGGGATAAAGTTAAATTTTAACGTTGTTTTATTTAAAGCTTGATTTACACAGTTCTTTACAAAAGAAAGTGCCAATGACTGGCCGAAATAATTAACATCATATAAAAAAATAAACAATTGATAGGTACGGTACGTAACGTGATTACGTGACATATGTTATTCCACATTTATTTTTGTGTGATAGTTTGAATTGCATTATTATTATGTATTGCAAAAGGAAAAAGATAGAACAACATGATTTGGTGTACGATAACAAAACAAGGGATAATATCCCCAAAAGAGGGTACTACTCCGAGCTGGTTTCAGAAATGTCAAAGGATGACCCGACTAGAGATATTTGTACAAGGAAACGAATGAAATTAATATTACAGGTAATCATCATCAATCAAATAAGTAACGGATATTTTGTAACTTATTGTTGGCACTTGGGCCTGCATCAGCGAGCCAATTGAATTAGAACTCACTTATAAACTTCCAATTTGCCGAAACGCTTTGGAAATCAAAACTATAGGCACACGTACTTTTGATGATTCGAACTATGTTGATAGAGCAGTTGACTGCTGAGCAAGATCATGGTCGTCTTCAATTCTCTGTTCGGTTTTCTTGTAAGATTATTAGCCGTTCGGAGCCTGGCTGAGCTTAGTGGCGGTAGACTTTCCGTAAATGGGCTGCAAGTCATGCTTATTTTCTCCAAAAAGAGAAAAAGGTAGGGGAAAGCACGAAAGAAAAATAAGGAAAGCCAGTAATATTCCTCTAATTTTATTCTTGTAACTGAATGTTTGTCTGTTCTGATTAAAAATGATTTCGATATTAGAAAGTTACATCATTAACCGGTCAAGCTCCATCGCCGAATTGAAAATGTCACTGAGCGCCGGTGACACACGAAAATCTTTGTAATCTGCAAATATTTATGATTTTTAGAAAGTAATCGAAAAAAGGAAAAGTGTGAGAAGGCTAGGTTAATGATTGAATTTATTATTATTTATTTATTTATTTAATCGTAGGAGAACCAACAGCTTTATCAGATGAAAAACAATTGTGTATGATACATAGAGCCAATTACAGGTTCTCACGGATAAAAACAGAAAAAACAGTAGAGAACTTAGGATCACTAACAAGCACAATAAAATAAAAATGTTACTTAATTACAAAAACATTAACAACATTATGCAGTTTTTAAAAAGTCAGCGTTTAGCCGAGTGTGTGCAGTATAGGTTTTAGTGGTAAATGGGTCAAATGAAAACTCTTTACAAAGAATATTATAGTCCTTACTCGCTCGCACTAGGTTTGAGTTTCGCCTGTAGTTAGAAGAGGAAAAAGGGATAGAGATAGGCGGATTAAATCTAACTGATCTCTGTGGGACATTAAAGCGCAGTTTATGTAGGAGATCAGGACAGTCAATCTCGTTAGATATAATTTTTATAAGAAAAGTGCAATCTGCTAGTCGACGACGATTTATGAGTAGTTGCAAATGAAATTTCTTACAAAGATTTATGTCCATTATAATTATGTCCATAATACTATAGTAGTCTTCGATTAAGTCTGTTGACAACACTACGTACATTTGGCGTTTGTGAGACAGTTTGATTTTGACATGAGACTGTTGATTGATTCGCTCAACTGACATGAAAACTCATTTATCCCTAAAATGAGTTTTCATGTCAGTTGAGCGAATCAATCAATATCGAAAATCGATATTTCTCGATTGAAAAATCGACGTAACATATCGAATGTTATGTGCCCATCCCTAACTCATTAAGTCAAAGGCGCGGCGCAACAGCCCAAGTTAGGGATGGGCATTTTAACTTTACCATATAACAAAATAATAACAGTTACATAACGTTAATTTCAATTGTGATACCATAGTAATGTTACAAAATTTACCGGTATATGATAACATTACCAGTAATATAACGTTAAAACATTTAACGTAAAATACGGTAATTATTTTTGGGATGCATGAAGAAGCCTCCTCGTGTAGCGCAATTTGTTCCATCAGACACTCAACTGAACCAAGCGCTCGGCGCATCCTGGACAGTCTCACCTAACACCTTATAAGACTGACCAATCCATCCCTTGCGGTGGTAGGGCTAACGCCCGCCTGGTTCGCGACCACCCTCCCACCGGAGTTCGGCGTCAAGCAGCCTGCTGTGTTACGTCGACGCGTGGAAGTACCAGTGCCTCAGGGCATCTTCTGGGCACGCTCGCTTTCATCATGGATCTCATCTATCGCTTTCCATCAGGCCTGTTCGAGGTCAAGAGCTAGCCCATTCTTAAATAAATTAAATTATTATCGTTTTAACGGTAAAATAATTAGTGTTATTATAGTTCGCGAACTTTCTTGTATTTTTTGCTATTTGAAGGTCAGTGTCAGGTTGTAATTTAATCAAAATGTGATGCGCAACAATAACAAATATGTATTTACATAGATGTAACCATAAGAATCATTTACTCATCATCATGAACTTAGATTAATTTGATGTGTATAATAACTAGATTTCCGAAATCTAGCTAAGAGAAAAAAATTGTAATGATGGTTATAATTATGTACACCTACTTACATATTTTTTACTGTCGTGAATCATATTTTGATCAAGATACAACCTGACACTGCACCACCTCACAGAGATAACCGTTTAAAAATAACGATAAAATTAACGTTAAACTACAAATAACGTTAGTAAAGAATAACGTTAAAATGGTGCATAAATAACGTTAAACTAATTACCGTTATAAAATACTAACGTTATCTCCTGTCAATGCAAGGTAACTTTATAAATTTTTACCGGTGTTTAAAGCCCTGTTAGAGTATCAATTTCGATAAATTTTAACGTAATTCTGGTTTCGTGTTTAATGTTACTAGATAGAAAAAAAAAAATATGCGCGAGGACATGCAAAGAGCATACTCCTCGCGCATCATTATTTTTTTTTTAAATCCCGACACAATCTTTATGAAATGCAATATAACAGTAAGACTATTAGCTGCTTGCACGAAAAAATACTAGCTAATACTAGTATTGCCATCAGTGCGAGAACGTTAAATACCCGAAAGTTAACAGACAATAATTAGCAATTTTCGGATTTTTTGCAACAAATCAATTACAAAAAAAAATCAAAAAATATGGGCATGTAGAAAAAAAAACTAAATTTTTGTATGAATAGTCATGCAAAAACTGACGGTTTATCGAAATTTTTTGCCCATCCCTAGCCTAAGCCATAGCCTAAGTTTTATGGAGGGAAGACGTTGCCTTGATACTGACAATATTGATATTTGTTATTTTGTTCACCTTCACATTTTCACAATGCAATGCAATGCACTCAAAAGTAAAAAAAATCATGGTTCACTGAAAAATATTCACTAAAATATGTACAATATCTTGCAGTCTGTATTTGATCATGGTCTATCAATGATAGAGTTAAAGTTTCGGGCAGATTTCTTTGTTTTTTCTACATGGTCAATAAAGATTTGAAGTTGGAATTATTGGAATTTAAAAGTTACTGTTGGTGGAAAAAAAATTGAAAAAAGCTGGATTAATGTGCTTACTTTCTATTCGTTAGCACGTAGACAAAAAAAAAACAAAAAATACTAAATAGTTAAGACTACAGCAGTAACAAGTGGGTTATCCGGATTGAATCAATCCTTCGTGATTAAACAACAGGATTATCAGTACTAACAAGTGGGATAATATAATATATATATATATATATATAATCATATCATAATAGTGTCATTACAAAGTCACAATGCCAAGGTGTGTAATTTTACCCAGTTATTAGGTTGCGTACACTGGAAGCTGACCTTAACATAGCAGAATTAAAGTTGACTAGGCAAATTGATTCATGGACTAATTAATATAATTGTATAGGTACCTGAAGCATCAAATATTCACAGGGAGTCATGTAATTATATTGACCTTTGCTGGCTCTTGTTTTCAATATCAACCTCACTTTACGTGGGTGCTTTGGTTTAGACAGTTTAGACATTATGCATTATTCATATAATATCATGTTCAGCCACTGTGATTTTCTCTTTTAATCAGATCCACTTTAATATTTTAACTAATCTGATAACTAGGTATAGATCAATCATATGGAGGTAACATTTATTGACATCATTTGAAATGAAATACTGAGTAGTCTAACACACATAAAAACGGTCTTGGGAAATAAGTTTTAGATAGGATAAAATAAATAAATACTGCATTTATACTGCTCACTACTGTATGTGTGGATTGCTAAAAACAAACAGTTAAGAATGTTGTGCCTTAATGTAGATAGATGATCAGGTGCAACTGCTGGCGACCACCATCTAAGACGACCCACTGACCGATGGATGCTCTGAAGAGTTAGGCTTTAATCATTATAGTGCTAAGTAATAGTAACAAGTCACATTTTGTTGGGTGTTTCTTGCTCAGCTATTTCAAATGTTGTAGAAAGTTGTTGTTCTATTGACATCTAGTTGTGTATAACATTGTGAATAACTGCTGAACTGTTCTTGAGCTACTGAACGCATTACTCTGTGCTGGACCGGCAGGATTTAACTCAAAAGCAAAAGAAGATACGAGCGTTACAAATTTATAGTCTTTCCGTCCATATTCGCTACATATTCAACTGAAAATCGTGTTCTTTTTTCATTACTTCCTTGTCAGCGGGAAGTTTACAATCTGGAATGTGATTGCGTCGTACTGCCCCAAGACTCAATATACCCTCTTTAGCTAAGTACTCCAGTAATGCCAAGGAAGTAAAGTAATTACCAAAATAAAGTTGATAATTCTGATGTCTTGGTATGCCCCGCGCCATTCTGACTACTACGTTTGAAGAACATTTTCAGCTCCTGTTTCGGGTTCAATTTTATAGGCGAAACCTGAGACCCCACTTAGTACAAAAATCTTATAACCACATTTGTGTGTTTTTTTGGGATTGTATCTTTTCAAATTACTTCTCGCCTTAGTGGAGCAAATCTGTTCGTCCACACAAAGGTATGTCTCCAATGGCACTGTACTAAAAGTCCTATTCAAAGTTTCTACGATAGGTCTTATTTTGAAAAGCCATTAGCTGAATTACGTGGGGGTAAACTAGAATTGTCATTGAAATGGATATACTGTCTAATTTTTTCAAATTTTTGCTTCAGCATTATTTCTTGAATCATGGGTGTACCAATAGTTGTGTTCCAATGACTGGTTACACTTGGCAATTGTATCAATGACATCAGATAAGTTGCACCAATAAACTGCTGGATATCGGCATTGGTAATTTGAAAGGATTGGTTAGGATTATTTTGTATTATGTAGATATTTGTTTGTGCTGTAATAAAAGTTATCAATTCTTTGGGAAAAAAATATAAAAATAATTGAATTGGTGTATCAAGCTCAAGTAAATTAGGCGGTAAAGTAGTATTTCCTGTAAATCGCAACTGCTGGTCGTTTATTATTTATTATTATTTATTTATTGACGAGACGAGCTTGACGCATATCGACAGGATTGGTCAACACTAGCCCAGAGCCGGGAAGAATGGAAGGAAGAAAGGGAGGCCTTTGCCCTGCAGTGGGACGGAATAGGCTGGTCGTTTAGAATTCGGTTTTTCTTTTTCCATTGTAATTGCCGCTTTTTTCCTTTTTTATTAGTGGTAGCTTTATTTGAATGGCTCTCTCTCGTGCTGTCCGGGATCTGAAGACGAGGGGCCAGCAACAGGCTCACTTCGTTCAGATTCTTCAATAATTGCATCTATATCAACTGCAGTATCTTCTTCACAATCAGAAAAAAGTTCTAAACCTTCTAATAACGGCTGAAAATCTGGATCAATGACGCTGTCATAATCGTCCTCTAAGCCGTCTTCGCTATCATATTGGTGCAATAGGTCATCTATTTCACGATCCCTCAGTGTGTGTGACCCCATTCTAAAATAATGACATAATTTTATATCAATATCCAAATACTTTAGTTGTTACAATTAATATTTCAATCGTCAGTCAATGTAACAGAAATGTTGCAAACATTATACAGCTACGTTTTTCACATAAAAAAGCAAAAATATGCTTTGATAACGATATATGAACAAAATCATTCACTTACCTATAGGTTTCGACGAAAACAACACAATTTTAGTATATTTTTATAAAATTCAAACTTTCAACGAGTTTCATCAACGCACGTAATTCAAACTCGCTATAATCAACAAGTTACGCCATCTATGATTTGTATTTGATACTAAAATGTTTGGTGTGGTATGTTACAATACAGTAACACTGATTTGAATGAACATAAATGTTTAGTATTTATTTTAGCGGGATTGTTGAGGTTTGTTACAGAAATGTCACACGAGGTTACAAAGGGTTAAAATTATAAAAGCTTATGTATGTTAAATATATATAGGTAGGTATATATGTTGCAGCAAACTAGCTTAATCAGTTGTTTTTCATTAAAAGCTTAGCCTTTTCATTTAACTGCGCCATTTAATCACCGACATTTGCCGTTTGTAACTTCATGGACCTTCTTGGGTTTGAAAGTTTTGTTACTGAACACTTTAAATTTGCCATATGCCCCTTCTTGTGGCATTTAAAACATTCTTCTTCTTTAAATTTACAAGCCCATCTTTCCGCAGCAATGACATTTAATGCTCACATGTTTTTCACTTATTTTGTGTATGTCTGAGCTTTCTTGCCCAGAACTGCCAGTAGTTATTAATTTTGCTCCCTTCTCCGCCAGCTCAATGCTCATTGCTATCAGCTTTTGCAAACGTCAAATTTTCTTCACCAAATAATCTTTAAACTATGCTTTCACTCTTTAATCCATGAACGAATTTATCTCTTAGACATCTTTCTAAATGTGTGCTAAAGTTGCACGTCTGTGCCAATTTCATTAACGCCGCCACAAACTCACAGATTGACTCGTCTGCCAATTGTTCAAGTTTCATAAATTTATAAACTATGTTTCCGCAATTTCTGATTGCCGTGACTGTTCAAACGACAAAAAAGGACCAACTGTTTTTCAACATGTTCCAGTAATTCAGTATACGTTTTATCCTGTGGTGTTTTCAGGAAACAGAGTTTTGATAGCAACGTAACCATGTTAAAACCTATAAACGAGATTAAATATTGCGACAACATCGTTTCATCCAACTTGTGGATCTTCATTTTGTTTTTAAACACCTGTTTGTACACCTTAAATGTGCATTTTGCTGCTGAAAACTCAGGCAGTGAGAGCCCAACAGCTGCCATTTTTTTAAATTTCGTCCGACGTAACAAGACGAAATTATTCTACTATATTTCTTTGTAGTTTATGGACGTAACACGTAAAACTTTCAGTTTTCTTTTTATCCTCGTTTCGATTTTCCGTCAGATTATGACTCTCACACGATTTTGAACAGCATTGTTGTTCGCTAGGGATTTAACGTTCGGTCTCAATAAAACTCATTCAAGTCTCTGATAGGGTCTCGAGTCGAAATTCGTAAAATATCTCTGACATGTTACTGCTACTGGTTCATTAATTAGGGTTCCGAGTTCCGTACCCAAAGGGTAAAAACGGGACCCTATTACTAAGACTCCGCTGTCCGTCTGTCTGTCTGTCACCAGGCTGTATCTCATGAACCGTGATAGCTGGAAAGTTGAAATTTTCACAGATGATGTGTTTCTAGAATAGAATAGAATTGAATATAATAATTATTTTATGCGTATGGTCTTAAAATTGAATCTTTCTGTTGCCGCTATTACAATAAAATACTAAAAACAGAATAAAATAAATATTTAAGTGTTGCTCCCGTACAACAATTGTTTTTGCTGTTTTTTATAAATAATGGTACGGAACCTTTCGTGCGCGAGTTCGACTCTTACTTGGTCGGTTTTTTGTTGTCGATCTTGACTGGACTCTCTGAACTGGACTGGACTGGACTGGAGTTCAGTACAGCCTGTAGGGTTCCGTACCAAAGTGCTACCAAAGATAACGAACCTATCTTAGCTAGGAAGAATAACGAATACACTCTAATAACATTGCTGAGTTATTTGTGGAAAAAGAGAAAGTGAATATTTTAATATCTTTTCGTTATTTATCATAATATTTTGTGTAGACTTCTTTGTCCAAAGGAATATTTTAACAGTTCAACTTTAGTCTCAATATATGGTGATATTTATTTGATGTAATTTATTGAATCGTGCGAAAGAATGACGTTCTCATAATATTTGTTTGCTTAAAGCTCGACTTTTAATTGTATTCAGTGACTTGATTGACAGTTAAAAAGACAGTATTTAATAGTTATACTTATATTCGGTCTTTACCTATGAAATTGCCGTTCTGCAGTACTGGCCATTTCAAATCAAAATAATTTTTGTTTGGCTAAGAATTCTAATTTCAAATTAATTTAATTTTAAAAACCTGGTTTTTTTTTTCCAAAAGTAGTCATTTGTTTATTGATTAGTGTTACATTTTCATCGCATTTCAATCTTTTTCGTCATCATGGATACGTTAAAAATTCGAGTAATTATGGAATATGAGTACCGTCGTGGCAGCAACGCGGCACAAGCGGCACGTAACATCAACGACGTTTACGGAGCTAACACTACAAACCAACGCATCACCTGTTATTGGTTTGCTCGCTTTCGTTCTGGAAATTTCGACCTGAAAAATGAACCTCGCGGTCGTCCGAAGACTGGTCGACAATGACGAATTAAAGGCGATTGTGGAAGCTGATGATACACAATCTACGGCTGAATTAGCAGCAGCTTTCGACGTTAGCGTCAAAACAATATTGGTCCATTTGCGTCAAATTGGCAAGGTAAAAAGCTTGACAAATGGGTGCTCCACGAACTCAATGATCGCCAGCGCGAAGTACGCGTCGAGACGTGCCTTGCACTGCTCAACAGACACACAAATGAAAGAATTTTGAACCGCATTGTTACCTGCGATGAAAAATGGATTCTGTTTGATAACCGCAAGTGCTCAGCAAGTTGGTTGGATCCTGGTTCAGCACCTAAACAATGCCCTAAACGAAAACTTACCCCTAGAAAAGTGATGGTCACTATTTGGTGGTCTAGCGTCGGTGTGATTCATCACAGCGACGACGCTCGATCTTACCAAACGGGGTGAGCATTACTGCATATGTGTACTGTGAAGAACTGAACACAATGATGGAGAAGCTGGCACATCTCCAACCAGCATTGGTCAATCGCTCGTCTCCGCTGCTCCTGCACGACAACGCGCGACCTCATACTGCACAGCAGACGGTCTCCAAGTTGCAAGAACTGGGGTTGGAAGCTTTCCGTCATCCGCCCTATTCACCAGACCTTGCGCCTACAGACTACTACTTTTTTCAGAATTTGGATAACTTCTTGGCGGGAAAAAAATTCAATACCCGAGAGGCAGTACAAAATGCCTTTGAACAATTTGTTGCCTCCCGTCCAGCTGATTTCTTTAAGAAGGGCGGGCATCAATAAACTGCCACTGCGTTGGCAAAGATGCATTGATTGCATGGGTGATTACTTCGATTAATACAAATAAAAAATACATGAAAAAAATTCGTTTAAAATTTTTCATACAAAACGGCAATTTCATAGGTAAAGTCTAACCTATTATTATATCGTGTTTATAAGACAGTTTTTTTTTTAAGTTTCATATAAGTGTACTACTTTATCTAAGTTCATTCAATTTCGCTCATTCCTACATCAAATAACTTTTTTTTTGGCATACTTAATCTGAATCCTTCAACTGTGCACGATTATTTAGCAAAACAAAAAAACAAAAAAATCATGGTTTTGGGCACATTAAACGATTTTTTTAGCGTATATCGAAACAAAAAAAAACGTTTTTCGATTCGATTTCTAGGGTGTTTAAGGATTCACTGGATCGATTCAGTCAGTACTAAAAATATCATCGCCTGCTTAGCTTTTCACCAACTATGTTGGGGTTGGTTTCCAGTCAAACCGGATTCAGCTGAATACCATTGTATAAGTAAGGTAAGGTCACCAAATAAGGCACACCTTAATTTTTTTTATTATCTAACTAGCAGGTTTATTATAAAAATGCACTGGTAATTTGAAATACTTATATTTATTTATTAAACTTTGTAATAAATGAAACAAAATTGCTTTAGAAACAAAAATCACACTTTTGTGAACACAAATAACTAAAATGTCACTTTGGCCTTATTGAGAACCCTGTGTCTTAATAAAGCCTTTATAAAAACAAGTAAGCGTTCAACTTCTTAATTAATACAAAACGTTGTCAATACTTATAGTAAATCTAATGAGATCCTATTAATTACTTTTGGTCATTTTAGATCAGACTTAACGAGTTTCTCATCATGTAAAAGTACTAAATTAATCAGCCTTTTTTTTTGACAATCTCCTGAACAGTAAAATATTTTATCAGCGGGTGTGAGTCCAACACACAGCTCATGATACCAAACGCCACAAGAAAGACATTGTCGCATATCATCAACTCGATCTTCTTTACAAGCTGGACAGTACCAAGAAGGTTTATTATCGTGACGTGTTGGTTTAGATCCCGTAAGCTTATCTTCTGTCAAAGAAGCAGTCTTTACTGAGGTTCGCTTTCGCGTTGCAGCAACTGCAGGTTGTGCAGATTTACAGCCAGTAACTGACGCTGATTTTGATGTCTTTGTGTTAATCTTTATCATGGAAGAAGTACCAGGAACATCTTCTACTCTTGATGATGGTATAGTAATCTGTGATGTGGAATTCGTAGCACTGACACCAAACAAATCTTTTGTTACCTCTTGAGCCCTGTAATTCAGAGACTTCTTGCGTGGAGCAGTCGCTTTAACTTTAAACTTAGGAGTTGGTAAAAATTCATGAATCTCACACGTGGTTGATTGATTGTCTATCTTATGTGGAGTTCCAGCATCCAGATTGTTTTTTGAGAGCAAGGACAGTGGAAAATTCTCAGTATCTGTGTCTGACCCATCTGAATCTTCCACATTTGCAGTTGAAATCTCTTGTTCCCCTGATTCATCAGATAAGGCAATATTCTCACTGTTTGTAGGATTTGGAAGTTCTGACAACGCAGAGGGCGCAAACGCCTCTTCAGGAATAACATCTGGGTTATATGGATACAACCCTGTAGCGCGAAACCCATTCGAGATATTGGTAATAGTCATACATTTCGGCCATACTTGTGAAAGAATGACATTGAAGCTTGTCTCATGGCCCTGATGTTCTGTATTTATGCAAATGATTAATAAACTCTATAAAAGTTTCTGTCATCATACTTCCTTTTGGCGTCATCTTCACCAGAGAGCCTGGAGGTAAATTATCTTGGAATTCTGGCTTTAGTCTCTTGCCTTTGAACAATATCATTGGCGGAATAGCTGATCCTATAGCATTTCCGCAGCCTACCACAGTCACACTTTCAGCATGCTCATTCGCTATTTGATGAACTCTCTTTCTCCCTTTGGCTGTCAGAACTTCCTGCTGATGGTGCAAAGATATGCGACAATTTTTTTCATCAATGTTGTAAATGCTTTCAGGTTTATGTTCAATTCCAAGTCTATCCAGCACCCTTTTGTATTTGGAAAAGTGATCACCAACAATATCTTTATTTAATTTTTGAGCACGAGCTGGATTCATCATCTGTGCTTTACGACGTGCTAATTCAGGGTGTCGTTTGAGAAATAACCTCAACCACTTCTTCCCCGCGGCATTTTTGGTATCATTGAAAGTGTTTGGAATTTTCTTAATTTTACAGAATGAAAAAGCCTGTACGCGCAACATCTTTGAAGTCATCGGCACTCCAACATCAGCCAAACGTATGATTCTTCTGACAAGTCCAGCTTCTTGTTCTGTAGTCAATATAGACGACCGACCTAGCTTTCGTGTAGTCGAACCAGTCTCTAGATGGTTGCGTAGGGTTCTTCTTGGGATGTTGTATCTGGCTGCAGCAGCATATGTCGATAACATACCCCTTTCTACCATTTTAACAGCGTTTTCCATCTGTTGCGAAGTCCATTGAGCCCTTTTTTAGAAGCTGGCGATCCGTTTTCAATGATGTTACTAAAAACAAAGGTTTACTATTTTACTGTGATATTTTTCTAACTGACATAAAACTTTGTCCTAATAAGGCCTGTACCTGTGCCGTTATAAGGCCTATACATTTTTTTTGTAGGCTTTATTAGGGCATGGCACATGGGTAAACAAAACAACAATTATATGGAATACACCGATATTACAGCCTTTTCACTTATGTGAGGAGATGGCTAAACGTATAATTATCCTATAGACAAAACACAGCACACCGTGTACGAATAAAAACAAAAATACTTACTGTTTACTCTGCCAGAATTTTATAAAAACAAGCGTGCGCTCCGCGTCGTGGTTGTTTTCGACTGCAGGTTCCAACACGCTCGCGGCACGAGCCGCTTGTTGTGCTTGTGTGCGTTGGTTAATGTACACGCACACTTCTACAAACATTGGCGGCCATTTGAAATGGCGAAGCGGGAAATTTAAAAAATAGGCCTTATTAGGACACATAGGCTTTATTTGGGTCATCCACCTTACGTGAAGCGACTTCCTGTTTGACCTTCACAACCTAATAACTGGGAAACACGATAGGAACCTTTTGGCAAGACTGTTGTCAGATTTTCTGGCTTCTGGCAATCCGTAACATCTGCCAAAGACCTACAAATGATAGCCGGACTAACGACTACACATGTTATCCGAGGCACGAAGGAATAGAATAGAAAACAATACTCTTTATTATGTACACCATTTAAGTTACAAAATAATATAGATGAAGAAAACATTACACAGGGTGACACAATGGGCGGCCTTATCGCTAAATTAAAATAATAATAATCGCTAAATTTTAAAACTGGACGAAGATTGCGCACGCCTTACCGACACGGGCAAAGCATTCCATAACCGCACCGTTTGAACCGTAAAAGATTTGTCGTAAAGCTTTGTCGTAAAAGCTGAAATGCGTGGAATGCATCGTCATCTCTAATCTCAAGTTTTCCGATGACCTCAGATATCAGGAATCTCGGTACGTTAAAATGGTTACCCATCTGCAGGTCGAGCTTAGCAAGCATTGCTTAAACCTTAATATCGACCCGTGCGGCTGTTATTATTAAGTCACGAGCATCCACGGGAACGAAGTCGCGGGCACAGCTAGTTTGCTAAATATATGCAGGGCTGCTGGGTTAATTGTTTAAATAAAACTCGGTGTTACTTTGTACGTGAGACAACTTTTATCAGGGGAACCCATAGACTACTAAATCACAAACATAGACAATCATTCTAGAGAACAGATTTTAATTTATGCAACACTCCACGCATTTCATTCCATTTCCAAAACTCCTCATGTTCTAGGTGGGTAGTAAGGTTCGAACAGCAAAGCTCCACGTGGCATAATTGTCACAACCTTGTAAATTTTCAATTTGCGTCATTATATTCATATACGTGTAGAGTGGGATATCCAAAAAAAAGACAAAAAAGCACTTTAATTACTATTTTATTTTCACCTTCGACACAAAAACGTACATAGCCTAATCATCGTTGGTTGCCATCTTTTCTTCTTCAGTCATTCATACATTCTCTTTCACTCACATTCATTCGTTCTAAAACTAAATTCTTTAGCGTTCAGAAATGTTTAAATAATATTAATCCTACATACGTATGTAACGAAGTATTAACTTATAAGTATTCCCAGGGTTCTTGTTGTAAATTATACTCACGAAGACTAGTAGATACAAAGTTTATTCATACACACATTACTACATAATTAACAAAACACATATTGAAACATAATCTTATCTATCTGACAGCTAGTCGACGACTGCCCGGGCCAACCTCGCGCTTTTTTAATGACACCCACAAGACATACATTTTTTTTTTATTTGATGAAGATGGAGCCAAAATTACAAAATGTATTAAATAACTAACAGAAATAAATACAAAAAATCACATAATATTAAAAACTTTTAAACAAATTATTTTTTAAAGAGATAGAACGCGTATTCGTTGCTGGGTTCCTGCTTTTATGGTGTGTTACTTTTTTCTATTGTTCTTCTTGGGATATGGAATTAGTTCGATGGCCCCAATGATGGAATAATTTTGCGACTTACCAGATCCACTGCAGTATTCAGCATTTCTGGTGAATATTTTTTATAGACTCTACTTCCTAACTGACGCCAAGATCGGTCACCCATTTTCTTAAAAATACTAAAACATAAGCATTTTTTTTTTCTATGTGTAAAAAATCCTAATTCAATAATTAATAGTAAGAAACTAAGTTGCAAACAAAACCTAATCAAATAATTTTAGAATAGTTCTGTAACACAATTTCAATCGTAGGTACTACCAAAGCGTTGAGTTATAGACAATCCTTTGACAAAGTGTTTGGCTCTGTCGGTCGCATTTATTCGGCGGCGTTTGTAATCCTAGGTCTGCCACAGAACCTTAATCCAATTATTTATAACATGGTTTAATTTTCAGGCTAAAACTGACAGACTTGCTCCAATGTTGGTTTCTTTGCCGAAACCCCAGAGACCAAAGCTTCTTCTACCACCTGGCCGGTGGACAACTTATAGAGAAGATGACAGTATTGTTAGCACAGCCTTTATTGCTTTTTCCGCTGTTTTCGTGTGACCACGATTAATCATAGCAGTAAGATTAGAATCAACGGTCCTTTAAAAACAACGATGAACACACAGAAAATATTGCTTCACTTTCTAGTTTTCGCACAGAGAATAAAGAAGGTTTTTAATACATCAGTGTGTCACAGTGCAGTCTTTAGAAAAGATGTAAAACCACCCGTTCTAGTTTTTGTGACTACTATAAAAGGAGATTCAGCGGAGTGCAATGGTTCGATATTATTTTTTTTTTGTAACTAGCCATTGCTTTTTTTTAATTATTGTACTATTTTCTGATTTCTAGCAATTTCCATTTGAGACCTTCGTGCCGAAACTGCAGTTCCTCAGCATTGTGTTGCCTAAGGAACTGCCTCGGTTAGTCAAGATTGAGAGGTTGCGAAGGAAATTTCTTGCTGCAAATATGAAGGTTACAATATTTATTTTCCTTTAGCTTATAATTAAATTAGTAAAGGCCTTTTCAATATAGTGACATTTGAAATAGTGATGTGATCAAATACCGTCGATAGAACTGCTAGAATGACATCGTCGTCCTTGTTTTATTTTTAAATACGGTTTTTGAAATAAAACCTTATACATCCTAGCAACGCATGGTTACCGTAAACGCGGGTTACTTTAGCTACTTTTTTCATCTTTGTTTAGAAATTATTTTATAGTAGGGATTATGGTGGATTTCTTAACATTTTAATGTATTTGGTTCATAGGTGTGGATAGTAGTTAATAAGTAACAATGCTATTTTCCCCAATTTGTATGTGTAACTTATTTTATTTATTTTTTTAGTTTTGAGCCAATGTTGTTCTTTGAAGAGGGTTAGTTTGTCCTGCAGATTTTATTGACCCAAAAACGATATTTATGACAGCATTGAGCCAATGAAAGCCATATACAATGATAGATAATAGAAATACCAATGTTGTACCAAAAAATCTTAGTTTAATTTTCAGAAAAAAAAAAGTTATAATTTTTTTGTTTGGAAAATAACAAATGTTAACAAAAATTAAGAAATCCTACTAATATTATAAAGGTGAAAGTTTGTATGTTTGTATGTTTGTATGTTTGTATGTTTGTGTAACAATCAGGCAAAAACGGCTGAAGGGATTTGGATGAAATTTGGCACACATGTAGTTCATATCCTGGAATAAAAAATAGGCTACTTTTTATCCCGGTAAGTGGCATGGATTAATGGAGACTGAGGAGGAAGTGGAAACTCAGAGCCGCTGCTGCCTTAGTACTTCAGATTCACAAATACCAGGAGACCAGAAACATCAAGTACCAGGAGACCAGAAACATGTCACAGTATCTTTTGGGCTGGTTAGGGTAGGTGTAGGGTAGCTATAGGGTAGGTATAGGGTAGGTGTACGGTAGGTAGGTGTAGGGAAAGAGTAGGGTAGGTGTAGAGTAGGTGTAAGGTAGGTGCAGGGTAGGTGTAGGGTAGGTGTAAGGTAGGTGTAGGGTAGGTGTAGGGTAAGTGTTAGGGTAGGTGTAGGGTAGGTGTAGAGTAGGTATAGGGTAGGTGTAGGGTAAGTGTTAGGGTAGGTGTAGGGTAGGTGTAGAGTAGGTATAGGGTAGGTGTGGGGTAGGGTTGTGTAGGGTATGGTAGGGTAGGGTAGTGTAGGGTAGGGTAGGGTAGTGTAGGGTAGGGTAGGTGTTTCCTGAGAAAAAAATGTACGATACAAATCAGGAAACCTTCCTATTTCCGATATTCACGCGGGCGAAGCCGCTGGTAGAAGCTAGTGCTTCAATATAATTTTAAGAAATAACGTAGGATAAATCAACAGTCTAATAAAACTAATCATAACAGTCTTAAAATTGAGAATCATTGTTTTCTTATTTTACTTAAAAATTATAAAGTTATTATTTATTATAGGAACTTTCTTAGACCATCTTGTTATTCTTGGAACTTAGCCATCTAATTCAGGAACAGAAAAACATCCTTTTTTTTCATATTTGGGAATATTTATCTTGCAAATAATATCCTTCCAACTATAGAGTTGTTCATCTTTAATAACAGGCCACCGCCAGAATAATTTGCCTCTTTTCATACAGCTCACAAGGGCTCCCTCTTCGCTTACGAGTGCGGTAATCTGGCCAGGTTTTTGTGAGTTCCATGTAACCAGAACATGGTCTCCTTTCATAAGATTGAGCCTAATCTTGTCTTTGAAATCTGTAGCTATCAATCGGTTCTTCGATGGCACTTCAAGCTGAATGGGTTCAGACAACTCTGGAACTTGAGGGGAAAGCCAGTCTTGAGAAGATGCAGCGTTTATTAGCTCAATGTATTGTTCAATCTGAATAGAAGGTGAGCGTCGGTCATCTGAAGTATCGCTCAGCATGGGCAATTCTTGAAACTGAATAACAGGTGATTTTCGTAAGTTTACTGAACGAAGACCATTTGTGGTAACAACATTTTGTGATGTCGACGGGTCTTCATCAACATCCATCATTATTGTTGCAAGCGGAACGTCATCTTCTTCATCGTCCCATGGCATCACGTGATCTTCGGTGGAAGATGCAAGACTTATCCTTGAATCACTGCAACTTGTTGAGGAATCAGAGCGCTGTCGTGGTCTTCTACTTTTTTTATTTTTTGTTTTGGGTTGTAGCTGACCTGATGTTCCTGCTTCTGCAAGATCAGTAGCAGAGATTGACTTTCCGGGTGCAAAATTCAGTTTCTTCTTTTTTATAGTTTTCTTTTCTGGACATATATCAGCTCGATGTTGTATTAACTTTTACATAAATGAGTCAGCGATAAGTTCTGCATGAACAATCCGATCCTGTCGTGGTAGTCGGCTCAGAGGCTGCTCTTTGTCTACAGGATATATTCCAGTCTTCTTAAAACCAGAAATCAGATTTTCTTTGGTGTCGGTCATTGAATCTAGAGCTTTTTTTAAGAGACGAGGAAATTGTTCTTTTGGTGTTGTTGGCAGTGTTCTTCCCGACTGACTGTTTTTCCAGTCCAGTAGCACTTGTCGCCACTTACATTTTAATGGCCGGAAGTAAGCAACATCAAGAGGTTGCAAGATGTGCGTTGCGTTCGGGGGCAGACAAATGAAACTAATGTTATGTTTTTCACACTCCAACAGGACTTTATTTCTTCAGGGTGGGAATAAGATGGTTAACAAACCAGTCTTCAAATGTGGCAGCATCTATCCATCCGCTCTTTGTCCTGTTATAGCGAGCGTGCTTAGGACCATTCGCAGTCCAAGTTGACCAAAGATGTTCAGCTTTATAAATGATATAAGGTGGGATATCTTGTCCAGCAGCATTGCCACAAAACATTACTGTGAAACTGACTTTGGTGGCATTAATTATTGCTTCAGGATATTTAGTTCCACGCCTACATATAATTTTCTTCCTTCCAGGGTCATCGCTAATGTTAGTCTCATCATAATTATATATGTTTTCTGGGGATACATTCTCTAATTCACCGCTAATGTTTTCAATAAATTCAGTTATAACCTCTTCTGAAACTTGAGCTCTAACTCTTTTGATGTTGTTTGCTAGACGATTAGATAGGGTTCTATGTCTTGTGAGGAAACTACGGATCCAATCTCTGCCAGGGACATTATTTTTTAATTGTGGCGCATTTCTACCTTTTGCCACGAGGTAGTCTTTTATTACCATTTTTAAGTCAAAATCGGTCATAGGAAAGCCAAATTTGGATAGGGCTGTTATATGTGCGACAAACGACTTTTCCTCAGTTTCTGTAAATACTGTTGGTCGGCCTGGTTTATTAGTAAATTTATTAGTTAATTTATTTTTTATAGTGCTCCAGGGAATTCCGTACTGCTCCGAAGCAGCACGTTGGGTAAGGAGTTTGGACCTCACAGCATTCAAACATTCTTCTAATTGTGCCTCCGTGTAGTCAATATATCGACGGCTGCCAGGCTTCCGCTGATATTTTGACGGCATAGTGATGGCTGAAAGTCAGGGATCACTATTATTTTATCGAAATGAAATCAGGTTCGGTATATGGCTAAGGTTTCGGGTTACTTTGGCTCATGAGCCAAAGTTACCTAAAAGTATGAGACAAAGTAAAGCCACAATTAATGTTTAAGATTTTGTACTAAGGATCGTAAAAAAAGTATATTTTTTACAGTGACTTTACTTGCTAACACATTTCTGACACAAACAATTTCATATAATATATGTAGGAAACTTACCGAAACTCACGGTAACACTACAAAGTTTCCAGCCATAAAATATGCACTATGCAATATGCGTTTTTATACTGGTAATTCCGAATTCAACTGACAGGTTGAAACTTGCTTAAAGTTTGCTTGACCAATCAGAAACAGTTACCTCTATTGCCATCTAGTATTTGTGACTCGAACTAGACCGTTTGCTGTCATGTTACCGACAGGCGGGAAGTTCAAACTTTTTTCCGTTTTCAGCCAAAGTTCCCCCCTAGAGCTAAAGTAGCCCGCGTTTACGGTATTGTAAGTGACCAGCGCCAGTGGGCAAATTATGTCTTTAAAAGAAATTACCTGCTTATTGCAGAAAATGCTTCGTGAACTGGGCATACAGCCTTACTGGCTGTTGCCTGTGGAAGAGTTCAAGATCACTGACATGGATCATTATGCTCTCTACAGCCCCTTCCCGAAACTAGATCTGGATATTTTTGACAACACTGATTTTGACTGCCGGTAAGTGTATCGATGGCTGCTTTTAGCGGTTACCGGTTGATAGAAATTTCACGAGTCCCACGATTTTAATTTTTTGTGTGATCAATGTTCTAAATTGATGAGAAGAGTGGTGTGATGGTACCTACCGAATAATTTTTCAATAAAACCGTCAATATCCATCACAACTTTATTTACAATAAAACCGTTTAACTTAAAATGTTTTTTTTTTTACTTAATTTATTAACAGTCAGATTATAAACTGAAAAAATACCCTAATATGTTTGTCACTGCTGGTACAAGGCCACCCCTTCTTCCGAACCATAAACATTATGCGGTTGGCATCGTAGGTTTTGAAGTCACCTTTCCAAGTAGATTAGAAATGAACACGATATTGTAACGTACTTAATTGATGCCAATGTAAACGATTGTAACTGAGACACTTGTCGATGGGCTAGCAAAACTGCGTAACAAAATGAAAAATAATCTATACAACTTTGCAGTGTTCCCGAAGAATGGATGTCTTTGGGTATGATAGAGGGAGAGCAGTATCCTTGTCCCGGGTTGGCTTATATACCTAAGGATGATTCAAAGCCCACCAAGCACAATGGTGATATAATTCAAACGTTAAACGGCTTGTATGAGGTGGGTGCTTCAAGTTGTTCATTTTCTGAAAGTCGACGCGGTTTTGAAGGAGACGTGTATTTAAGAGTCCGGAGCGAAGGCGTAGCGGTCAAGTAGAATCCGCTGCATCAACTTATTAAACATTTCAATTTTACCCTATTGTTGCAACTTTTCTGATTTTTTACAGATTTTGTTCGTATCTTTGAAATTATGTACCATGACTTCTAATGAGTTTGAGATGGAAAACAAACCGTAGGAATGCCTTGCCAGATAAATGCCAGTAACTGCACCAAACTGCTTGAAAAGTGATTTGTTTGGAACCTTTCGTCATTCCTTGCGGTCGGGTTTTTTTATCAAAGTAAATTTTATATGTTTTGCAATTGTTTCTTTACTTTTGATTATTTTAAAATCACAATTGGCAGCATGAGGTTAAAATTGAAACAGAAAAAGATCAATTTGGGCTTAGCAAAGTTGCAGCATTTTACGGTCCCTTAGGAGGAAATGCGGGTGGTTTTTTCTCCATAGAAATGCTCTCGCTTGTTTTCTTTCTGGTGTATGACCATAAAGCAATGATTTTTTACAGAATTATAAATATAAACTACTTGTATGCCCCTATGTTTTCCTTTTTATTGATGCATTATTTTTATAAGCACTAGAACCCTCAAAAAATGCTCAAAATTGCCTATTTAGACCGCTGTCAACAGAGGCCTAATGTACAAATTTACAAGTTATTAATGATATTAGAAAAACATAGGGACAGTAATATATCCTTCTTATTCAGTTTATAAAATATCTTTTAAATTGGTTCAAAATTGGAGGAGGAAATAGGCGAGGGCCAAACCTCGAAATATGACTTTTTACTCAGGCTACTCAGTCGGATGTACAGTTGGCCTTATCGCACAAACCGAACGCCAAGCGCTCGCAGAGCGACAGCAATAGTTTCTTCAAATACCTAATTTTTAAAAGTGTCTCCGCCTGTGTTTCTGCTTAATGAGATCTTGGATGTCCAAAAGCATATGTACGAATAGTTTTTTACATGCCTGTTCTTTTTCTCTCAAAACACAAGGTTTCATGTTAACCTGGGAACACCTTAGAGTTATAGAACGTACTAATTTACTGACCGAAGAGTTGTATTTGCAGTGGACAAACGTAGCAGCTTTTAGTTATGATAAAAAGACTGATAAATGGGAAGTTATGGCTCTCGATGGTACTAAGAGACAATACAAGTAAGTACGTTTAACTGAAATCCGAAAATATGCTATAATTATATGGTGTACATACATACCCATTATTACATATGCATATATACTGGGTGAACTTTTCAAGTGGGTGTAACCAAATCCGAAAATATGAGGAATATCCAAAAATACGCATTTTTGATAAATAAACATTCAATAAGTCTATAGAAAATCTTAAATTAGGAAATTACATTAGATAAAGTACTCATGTAGAATTATAAGTTTTAGAGTAAAATAAAAAACACGCTAAAATAGAACAAGATAACAAACCAAAAAAATTTTAAAGTAAAAAATAAATATTTCTAAGATTTTACAATATTATACATACGACAAATACCAACACCGTATTTGTCGTATGTATAATATTGTAAAATCTTAGAAATATTAATTTTTTACTTTAAAATTTTTTTAGAAATCTTTCTTTTGTGCCGGGCCTGAGGTAATTTCGGCGGATCTTCTTTAACTTTAGAATGTACGATGTTCTCTAAGAAAATGATTCGTTTTTGGCGATGCCGATGCCAGTCTTAACGCGGAATTAAAGCGCGATAAGATGAGTTATTTTTCGGTATTTTTTTAAACACCTTCGCGCTTAATTCTGCATTATTTTGATGATAAAACCCGGATTCAACAGACTAATACTGAGTTTGTTGGCCTATATACGAATAGGACAACAAACACCGGATTATTCTGTCGATTTCGAATAAAATATCTGAATAACAATCCATAACTGAATTCTCACATACCATCTTTATTCATTGTTTTGTAGCGTACCTCGCATACGTCTGATGTTTAAAGCGGACGACCCGGAAACATTTGCGCAACGTGTCAAATTCGCCGTTGATCTTCGAAAGGAAGTAGAAAATAATCTTAGGTTTGTCTTGAAGCTGTTGTGAACATTTTTAAATATTTCTACAAAAATGAAAAAAAAAAACATTTAAAAATATAAAAAGTAGTAGCCCACCGGTATCGGGAACAGGGTCCAAAGCTACCGGTGGTCAGGGCTCCTGAGAAAGGAACCTCCTAACGATACGCGCCGTGTCCAAGAGTACTGCTTTCTGGATCTAGCCCTTGATCCAGCTGCCCAACGAGAGCCTCTTGAGATGTTGGTCGAGACTCTTGGCAGTTACGCCATTGGCCGTGACGATTATCGGCACAATGACTGCTGTGTTCACATCCCACATGTCGACAACCTCGCGAGCCAAGTCAAGGTACTTTGTTTGTTTATCTTTCTCAGACTTCACGAGGTTCTCGTCATGAGGGACTGCTATATCAACAATCATTGCGCGACGCTCTAGTCGGTCTATCGCCACTATATCAGGCTTATTAGTATTTAAAATATTATTATCTATGGATAATATTTTGAATTCAACAAGTGGTGACGAGTTATACATAATCTTATTGGGAGCTCTTTTGGTTTATTCTACCCTCCTATCCAAAGCCATCCATGGCTTAGAGAAGTTCTGCTGATCTGGAGACCTAGACAAAATGTATGGGAATGACATTAGGTGTGGAAAGGTAACGTCATCACCTAATATCATTCTCATACATTTTGTCGTGAGCGTCTGACGTTAAGGCTACAGAAAAGTTTTTTGAGCGGCGGCAAAGGACAAATTTTTAAGTTGTAAATATAATAAGTGATCAAATCTCAGGTTAAAATCAGTACGTATAAGAAAAACTCTGTCTTTCCCCGTAGATTCTATTTGTACTTGGACTGCTTATTACTGGAAGGATTACCGGACATGCCCTTGCATGTTATGCCTCTAATTGACAAAATGGTGCTCATTCACCAACAAGCGAAGGAGCATGACGAAGACCATATGGACGAGCTTAGATATGAAGTAATACAAACTTATGTACTAACATACAAAATAAGTAGTCTTTTTTATTTAATTCGAACCTGTGCTTTTCTGCTATCATAGTTTCAACTTCCTAATTCCAAACGTGGTTGGAGCATGGTTTTTTTAATTCATCACGCTTACTTATCGGGGCTTTCAAGGTTCACGTCTCTTTTGACATTGATCCTTGTGACAGACGAGCATACTGAAATGCGTAGATCATCGACTATCAATAGTTCGGATATTACTAAGTGCATAATTATCATCTTATTTGTCAAGTATAGAGGTTGCAATTTTAAGGAATTATCTCTCACAAATCATATTTCAGGTGGAACTTCTCTACAATAAGATGGAAGGGAAAATGAAAATAATTTTCACTATACAAAAAAACAAAGATTTGTATAATTTTATAGATGTGCCTACACCAGATTACATACCTCCGGTACCGAAATTTGGTATGATACCCATGAATCTATACTAATATCATAAATGCGGATGTTTGGTTGGATGGATGTTTGTCACTCTATCACGTCAGGTCGGCTGAACGGATCTTGATGAAATTTGGCACAGAGGTAGATTATAGTCTGGAATAATACTGGGAATCATCCCGGGAGTATGTTCCCATGCGATAATTTTCTACGTTCAAACTGGCGGAGCCGCAGGCGGCAACTAGTATAATAAATTTACAATTTGACCTGTAACTTTTTAGGGCCAGACAAGAGAAGTTAGTAAAGGAGCTTGTGGCTAAAAACTAACAGCCGCACCGGTCGATCTTCAAGGTTGAGCAACGCCTGCCGAGGTCGTTGTGCATGGTAACCAGCTTACCGGGAATCCTCCGTGCCTCGGAAAGCACGTTAAGCCGTTGGTCCCGGCTGTCACTTGGTAGATTTTTGGCAGTCGTTAAAAAATTTCAGAAGCCAGTAAATGTGACACTAGTCTTGTCAGATAGGTAGTCGATCCATCTAAAATACTGGTAGATATTCAGTTGAATCTAGTTTCACTGGAAGCCGGCACTAATAACCATACATATGGTATGGAAAAGGCTAGGCAGATTATAACAGGTGAAGTTACCGATTCCGAAATATGTTTGTTTGAGGCAATAGCTAATTTCGAAAAACTCCAGGATCTCAGCAACAAGTCCAAGATCAATTGGTATAATTACAGGTAGACATCCATGCGTGATGGAGGATTTCCGTGGGCGCCTCGAGTACAACCAGTGGTACTCGCTCTATGTGCTCACAGAATCGGTTGCCTGCATACATCTTGTGGTCGATGAGTGCCTTAAGGTGATATTAAAATAATTTAAAATGCAGGTTTTAAACTTCTGTAGTCTAGTTGCTGGTCATATCGAATGGTGGTCGCTGTATTTGTTTCAAGATTCTGTGACTTCTGTGATTCTAGACAAGTAGCAAATACTGAAATATTATAATCATGTGTCATTTTCTTTGTGCTTAAACGACTGATTAAGCAAATTAGCTGCAACACATGATGCAATCACAGTGTGATGAGAAAACGAAACAAAATTTATATCATTTAAAATTAGGGTTATATTAATTAAACTTTAAAAGGAGGTTTTTACCTTCTTTGTTGGCTCTAACATTCTGTTATTTTGTGGACACAACGATACGCTATCGATCTCCCAAAAAGCGTTCGGTGTCTGTCGAAATGTGAGCCAGATACTTCTGCTTCGTCGGGACATAAAAGTGTTACGGTACTCAAACACAAATCTGACACGGTGAACTTGTTAATTCCAGGTCGAGTCAATGCTGTTCTTCACGGCTAACTTTGGCAGGAATGCAAGTTTGGCAGAATTCGATGCAGCACAACAACATTGCACTTCCATGGTACCTACGTTAAATTGACACGTGGGTTGAAATACAAGAATTACCAATTCATGACCTTTGAGTTTGTTTCGTGCTTCATTGAATCTCAAACTCTTCAACCAGACTGGAAGAGTGATTCTACTATTTCCGAATATTTAACATACTTGAATAATATTTTTCGCGGAAATTGGTTTTGTATTTTCACCGACAGAAGTTTGTGTAAAGCTTCGCAGCAAGTTCTGAGGGCCAATTCTACTAATTTTTAACAAAAAAGCCTCAATTTCCATACTTCTTGACAGTTTGTGACTGACGTGCGAATGCAAAAGTTACTTAACTAAATTGTAGAATTGGCACTCTGCTTAGAAGATAAAAGACATAACAATCTCAAAGTTGATTTACGTACACATATTTATGGTTATTTGCAGATGTTAAAATATCTTAATATTTCATGGCTGAATCAAACCGCGCACGCTATAAGGATGTCGTTTAGAGACGTCGGCAAAGGGTATTTTGTGCTTTTCATATTGCTACATATACATGTAGTTACGATGTCTTTGAGTGCATCTATCATATCTACTCGTGTATTTTACAGATGGTTCAATATTTACGAGAAGAATTGGGAGTTCTATGGAGTTAGTAAGCTGTCCCGATTCATGCAGCTCGTCAGGTTTAGAATGCAGGTAAGCTAGCACCATAAGCGAGGCGGTATTTTCAAATTCCCGCATAAATTTCTGATATTAATAATTCGTTAATTAATTAATTTAATTTATTTAAACTAGTATTATACTTACTTTTAATGATAGTATATAATTTTAACTTTGAGTGCTATGTTTGATTGTGTTCTATTGCACGATGTGGTCTCCTATAGTTGAGGGAGCACATAGATTTTTGTTATTGTCCTATGAAATATAGCTTGTAAGGTGTATTCTTTGTTGGAGATACAAATAAAATTAAAATAAATATTTTTTGATGTTGAAATCAGGATAAGCGCAAATTGGCGTTCCGTACGTTTGCGTTCGGCCACAGCGCGAGTTGCGCCTAAATATGGGCAGTCTTTCAGAAAACGGCTAGTCTTTCAGCAGAAAATATTTCCCTGAAACCCGATAAATGTAATCAAACAAACGAGCATAGATAGAAACTAAATAATAATAATATATAATTTATTTCTATATCTACCTTACAGACTATACATTTATGAACAATTAAACTATTGTACACGAAGTGACAGCGTCGTGTTGCGTTGCGTGGTGTCGCCTAGCCCTCAGCGGAATCGCCGATACACGACACCCTTCTGCCAAAACTCTTCCTTGAGGAAGGTCTCACCACAGAACAGATAAAAGAGGTTAGAAGGGCCTTGTGGGCGGGGCAGGCGCGCCGCGCATAGTGAGCGAACGTTAAAATGCCAGCCGAAATTGGCTTCACCGGTCAAGAGTCGCGCTGTGATAACGTACGAGGCTGAGCCTCGTACGTTATCACAATAAGAGAGATTTTTCAACGGAGCCTCGGAGCACAGTATAAATATGGTACAGTATATCCATATTTATATTGTGCTCGGAGGCTCCGTTGAAAAATATTAATAATGCCGTGTTGCGCTACTATAATCGGAAAAAAACAGGGCGGGAAATCTCGACATAGTTACCAATCGTCTACCGACTGTATACGGTCGCTGACTCGTGTGTAGTGTAACCCGATAAGGAAAAAAGAAAAAAAAAACAACCACATGTTAAGAAAAGAAAAAAAAACAATAACATACACAATAAAATGATGCTGAGTGTGCCTTACCGAAAGGGTTACATCTCAGCTGCCTTGTGGAGTGGCCCCGGGAATGGGAGGGGTGGAATTTATTGAAAAAAAAAAACCTCTGCCTCTCAATTGAAACTCTAGAAGTTACGTCGAGTTGTTTACGTCTTTCGTGGTACGAGTTCCAACCCACCATCTAGAGATCTTCTTAAAAGAGGACTTTTGGCCCAAAGGTGTCGTAATTCGACGTTTCCGAGGACGGACGGGTACGCGACACCACGCAGTGAAACGACGCAGTGAAACGACGCCGACAACTTTACGTGTATAGTTAAATTAATATGTATTAGTTTATTTTTGTTTAAGAGGGCGCCGACCAAACGTCGACCGCGCAGTGGTGCCCTCATCGTTTGTTTGGTTATTTCTTTTATTTTAGAATGAAAATGCAGAAAATATGCAATTTAAGTTGTGCTCCACAAGATTATACGTTAATATTATGATAAACGGTAGTTTTAAATTGTTCAGTTTTATTATAATCACTAAAACGGATAAAAGTGGCCACTATTTTCCGTTTTAGTGATTATAATAAAACTGAACAATTTAAAACTACCGTTTATAATAATATTAACGTATAATCTTGTGGAGCACAACTTAAATTGCATATTTTCTGCATTTTCATTCTAAAATAAAAGAAATAACCAAACAAACGATGAGGGCGCCACTGCGCGGTCGGCGTTTGATCGGCGCCCTCTTAAGATATTGTGTGCCTTAGTTGTCTGATACTAAAATGATTATTATTATTAAATTAATCGGCAAGTACGAGGCATAATCTGGCCCGGACACGGTTATTTCGGGTGGTAATACCTGTTTCGGATTAGGCGGGAGGAAACGTCCGGGTTTTTTCACTGTGGTGGCTCGCCGTCCGATGAAATCCAGGCCCGGGTCGACGGCGCGTTGTGTTCCACGCGCGCCTTAAAAAGATGTCAGCAAAGTAGACGGGGCCTGTTAGGGCCAGAGCTTGCCAAGGTTTCGGATTTTGTTCGAAAGAGTTACCGCGGCCCTGGAAAGCAAAGGGCACTACGAGGAGCACGGATGGGTTTTAGTCAGTAAGAGTCTGACACTCCTTTCTGCTCCACCCAGAGCGGGAGGAGTCATTTCATGATTTCCCATCTAAAAAAAAAAAAAAAAAATATTATTGAGGAATGGGCTTGCTCTTGACCTCGATCACGCCTGATGGAAAGCGATAGATGAGGTCTATGATGGAGCGAGCGTGCCCAGAAGATGCCTGTTCACTCTTGCTTTGAAGGCTGACGGGTTATATGTTGAAGGGAACACAGACGCTGGTAGAGAGTTGACTTGACCTTCTTGGTGTCACGTTGACATCTACCCTCAATTTTGGCACATTTATAGAGGCAAAGGCTCAAGTGGCTGCCAAAAAGTTGGGAATTCTGGCAAAGGTGCGACGGTACTTCACGCCGGAACAGCTGCTCAAGCTTTATCAAGCGCAAGTTCGATCGTGTATGGAGTACTGCTCGCATCTTTGGGACGGATCTGCCAAATACCAGCTTGATGCCCTTGAGTCAATAGAAAAACGAGCCAGGAGGATCATCGGCAATGATAGGCTCGTCGAGTCGAAGCTCCAAAGTCTCGAGCATCGACGCCGAGTTGCTAGCCTGTCGGTTTTCTATCGGTTGCATTTTGGAGAGTGTGCAACGGAATTGCATAATTTGATTCCGCCTAGCCCGTTCCATCATCGGACCACAAGACGTACGGCGATGCGCCACCGGTACATGGTGGACATCCCACCCACACGCACAAAGCGTTTTGGGAATACATTCATTGTGCGTACCGCTAAGGAGTGGAATTCCCTGCCGGAATCTGTGTTTCCTGATAGCTACAACCTGGGAGTCTTTAAGTCAAGAGTGAATAGGTTACTTCTAGGCAAGCGTGCTCCATCTTCGACCACATCGTCGCTTACCATCAGGTGAGATAGTGGTCAAGCGCGTGCCTATCAATAATAAAAAAAAAAAAAAAAAAGAGTTCCACACTTTGGCTGTGCGCATAATAAATGTGGAGAAGAAGCGCTGAGTACGACTGGTCGGGATATCGACCGAGTGAGGACGGTACCCAGCAGTACGTCTGGTATTCCGGTGGTAAAAGGGCGATCTGGCCATCTAGGCCACATGATCTCACTACGCTGGACAGCCACTAACACTGGACAGCCTTTATAAAATACTTAAGGGACGCAATACCTGGAGTCACTGTGCTTATCATGATGAACAACTTTAACCATGGCATGGGTCCCACCCCAAAATAACATTAAACTGACTTTTACCTACCAGTTCACAAAAAAAAATACGTATTGTGATTTTAGTGATCAGTTTTAAATCCAACAAGTGAAAAAAACATGTTTGTTTCATTGACAGTACGCTCTCCGCTTTTGCATAGAACAGTCGATGGCTATGTTCGTGTACATGTGCGAGTCACCCTGTTTGTGCACGTACTGGTGCGAAGACGACTGGGAGTGGGACGTCTCAGACCTGATCAACTCCCCTTTCCGCTCCCCCACTGTCACCCTCTTCTACTTCAGCCTCATGATGTCGGAAAACGGACCTTACTATACCACGGATCCAGATCAGTTTGAGGTAGGCTTTGGTAAATATAAACGTATATTTCTTTATGACCGGTTGCTACTATTCTGCCAGAGTCACATTGACTGTGGGTGCATAAAATAGGAAGTGTTTTGTTTGGGTATTGCCAAAGTAGTTTTGGGCCGAATAAAAAAAAAACGTTGCAAATCCGTAGTCTATATATGACGGAGTTTTGCCCGAACATACATAAAAAAAGCAACATCCGAATTGATAAACTCCTACTTTTTTGAAGTCGTTTAAAAAGATATAAGGTGGGCGTAATATCTATACTTCTATACTATAATATTATAAAGAGGAAATATTTGTATGTAAGTATGTTTGTAATGAAAAAACTCAAAAACTACTGTACCGATTTAAAAAATTCTTTCACCAATGGAAAGCTACATTATTCAGGAGTAACATAGGCTATATTTTATCCACGTATTCCCACGGGAACGGGAACTACGCTGGTGAAACTGCGGCGTGCTGCTAGTATAGATATAAAGGTGGGCGTAATATGAACTTAGTGCTTTAAAGTTTACTTTAATGGATTTCAGGTAGTGATTCAGCGTCTGTTCCGCGATATGCTGTACCGCTGCCACTTCATTGCTCAAGTGCATCCCATGATTATGACCGGCCTGGTCTTCGATAAGGAATTGTTCCTCACATCCATTGGTTAGTCTTATGAAAGCGTATTCACAATCGCTAGAATATGATGATATAATTGCACCCGTACTAAGTTTTATAATTAATCTATGCATAGAGCATGGTCACTTTCCAAGCTTATTAAAAACGACTATAATTAAGCCACTTCATAAGAAAGGTGACAAAGCAACCATTTCAAATTATCGCCCAATAGCTTTAATACCGGTTTTATCAACGGTCTTTGAGAAAGTGATTTATAAATCGCTTAACTCCTTCTTTGAGACAAATAATATACTCGCTAAAGATGGTTTTCGTAAAAATAGAAATATTAATAATGCAGTCTATGAGTTAGTTGCTGAAATTGTTAGTAATGTTGACAAAAAAAATCCTATTGCCGCAGTACTCATGGACATGTCTAAGGCATTCGATCACGTGGATCATACAATATTACTGGGTAAATTAGAGCGTTATGGTGTCCGAGGAAATATGTTGAACCTAATAAAAACTTATTTAAATGGAAGAAAGCAAATCACCGTTTTAAATAGAATTTGTCCCAAGTCTAAGAGAGAAGTTGCTCACAAGTCGTCCATTAGGTATACAACTTGTGGTGTACCCCAAGGGAGTGTCCTTGGGCCCTTGCTTTTCCTCATTTTTATAAATGATTTGCCGAAATGTACCGACTATCAAACCGTCCTGTTTACCGATGATAGTACAATTATTATACCCTGTGAAAACTTGAAATCATATGAAATTGAAATAAATAATTCCATTAATTGCATTATAAACTGGTTACGTAAGAATAAACTTAAAATAAACTTAGAAAAAACACAGGTTATGACGTTCCAACAAAGGACAAAACAACTAAATTTAAACATAAAATACGCAGACCAAAAAATGCCCGAAACCAACAGTGCCAGATTTCTAGGACTTTACTTGGATAGTCATCTAAATTGGAAATGCCATATGGAAACTACAAGTAAAAAACTAAACCAGTATTCTTATGCGCTTCATAATCTTGCGAAAATATCAAATGAATCTGTAGTTTTGATAGCATACAAAGCATATGTCTCATCAATGTTACGTTTTGGAATAATGTATTGGGGAATTCTTTTTAAATTAAATTGTTATTATTATTTTATATTAATTTTGAATGTATTTCTGCCAATTATTAATTAGAAATTATTACTAGAATATTTGTACGCCATTGACGGCAAGACATAGCGCTCATTTTATTAATATTGACATCTTTTGTGTACCTATGCTCTACAAATAAAAATATTTGATTTGATTTGATTTGATGAAACCGTTTCGTTCAGTTGTGACTGTTGTTAATGTCTCTGTGTGTGGCTGATGTGTGCGGGACGCAGTGGGAACTTTCCAATAAAATAAGTATCTAGTTTGAATTGACTCGACAAGGTACTTTAATTTTTGTTGTAAGTACATCAACTTTTAAATTTATATAATCGTATAAGGAACGACGCTAACGCACGACCGTCCAGAGGCTCTCAAGAGAAAGTGAGGTAGGCGGAAGCGGATCCCTGTGGTCGACTTGAAGACGCGCACGCCGATGATGTGGAGCGCGCGAGATTTGAAATTGGAGCCAGGGTTCCTTGTCGCGCTGCGTAGATGGCGCCAGCAGTAGCTTCTTAACATGCCGGCCGCCTTGGAAGAACCATTCCAACACGAAGAACACGATCATTGTGTAGGTAGCGGGCAGATCTTTGAGAAGGCTCGCCGTATGATGCCAGATGCCGTACGGATGTCAGCTACGCGTGAAATTCCATCCTTCCCAGGGAATATTTACGTGACTCGTCCCAGTTTCCATTTGAAGGGTGGAAGTCTTTCCTCTTTGAAAAGAACGAGGCTGTCTTGAGCGATGTCTTCACTGTCGACTTTCCACTTCGTTCGTTGCTGGAGTTCAGATACGTACTCCTTGGACCAGCGTTGCCAGAAGTGTTGCCTCAGCAGCTCCACTCGATCGTAGCGCCCCAGTTGTGTAGGCGTGGTTGTCGTCAGGTCTTCGCAGGCAGGCGCAGTCAGCGGTCGGCCGATCAGGAAGTGAGCTGGAGTCAGAGGAAGATAATCGGTCGGGTCGGAGGAGAGAGGGGATAAAGGACGGGAGTTGAGGATGGATTCAATTTGTGTTAACACAGTTTCAAATTCCTCACGTGTCAGCCGAGCGTCACCCAGCACACGCCGCAGGTGGTGCTTGCAGGACTTGACTCCTGCCTCCCACAACCTGCCAAAATGAGGACTATAAGGAGGTATGAACGTAAGACGAATTTCAGAGATATCATTCGAATTTTCAAAAATTACTGACAATTCTTTTTCAGCGCCTACAAAATTCTTTCCATTGTCTGAAAAGATTTGATAAGGCTTACCGCGACGTGATATAAAGCGTTTCAAAACTAAGATATAATCTTGTGTGGATAGGCTACCAACTAACTCTAAATGTATGGCTCGAGTGGTAAAACAAATAAACAAACAAATGTACGCTTTTATTAATTTGGCACCTCTGCCTTTGCGATCCGATATGAGCAATGGCCCGGCGTAATCGACGCCACACTGCATGAAAGGAAAGTTTGGTTCTAATCTTTCGGATGGTAAATTTCCCATAATCGGGGTCAATGTCCTACCTTTCATGCGTGTACATGTAACGCAGTTATGTACTACCTGCCTAGCTAAATTTCGAGCTCCCAGTACCCACCACCGTTCACGCATGGAATATACTAGAAGCTGAGGTCCTGCGTGAAGTAATTTTTTATGTTCATATTCACACAGCAACCTGGTAAAACGATGTTTACCACTCAACAATATCGGGTGCTTCTTATTACAATTAAAGTCAACCGCGTTATTTTACCTACCACCTACACGAATAATATTTAATTTATCTAAAAAGATATTTAAACCCGCTATTTTATTAAATAATTTGTTTTTATTTTTTAACGGTATATTATTTTTTAGATTGTAATATTTATCATTAAATGACTGTTGTTGAACTAACTGAGTCAAAACGTTAAGTGATTGCTGTAGTTCATCTACTGATAACGAACCGGTTATACGGCTTCGGCCGGCACCGGGAGTGCGCGCACGCACGTTATTTATAAATCGTAACATATATGCACAGGCTCGCTGTAAACGGACAAACGATGAAAAGCGATCAATGTCAATTACCTGAATGGACTGATTACAACTTAAATTTGTCGTATGTAACTTAATTTCCGGTAATTCGGTGGGTATCAACTCGTTATTATTATTCGAGAAAATTAATGTACTAGGTTCACGTAAGAACGTTGGACCGGCCCACCATATATGATGGCTATCATATTTCAACGACTCTAAACTAACTCCTCTTGTTATGAGGTCAGCAGGGTTCTCGGTACCCTTAACGTGCCGCCAAATGATATCGTCAGTAAGGTCGTTGATTTGTACCACACGATTCTGCACAAACGTTTTGAGGGAGTGCGGAGACATACGTAGCCATCCTTGCACTATGGTTGAATCTGTCCAAAACTAAACCTTGTCAAAAGTTAAACGTAGGGATTTTATAATTTTATGATATAACTTTACACCTACAAGTGCGCCGCATAATTCGAGTCTCGGAATGCTCACGGTTTTTATGGGTGCTAATTTGCTTTCTGCACATAATAAATGACCAGAAATAGGTATAGAATGCTCACAGTTATCATGACAAGATCTAATATACGCGCATGCACCGTACGCCTGTTGAGTTGCGTCTGTGAATATGTGAAGTTCTTTATATTGCGAATGTGTTGTTGTTATGTAACGAGGTATTTTAATATTACGTAAACATTGCAGACTTGAAACGAAAGCATGCCATGTATTTGCAATTTTAACGGGAACTTCATCGTCCCAATCTAATTTTTGGAGCCATAAGTTCTGTAACAACGATTTTGCTGTGATAACTGCGGGGGCTAGCAGACCTAACGGATCATAAATCTGTGAAGTGATTGATAACATTAAACGCTTAGTAACTATTGAATCGCTTTGTGTAAATTCAGTAGTAAAATGTAACTCATCACTTTCTGTGGACCAGCCTAATCCTAATGTTTTAGATAAATGATTGTTACCTATGTTTAGATCTTTAGTACTATCAGGACAGACTTTGTGACTAAATGTCCATTTGTGTAGCGGAAAACAACCCTTACGCAGCACTACAGCCGTTTTATTACATAAATCGTTTTATTACATAAGTGTGGGTACTTTGAGTCGGGCAGGATTGGCGTTTGGATTCGCCGCCCAGGAGTGGCTCAAGTATCGCTGCCGAAGACGGAGTGATGGCGAAGGAAGTAGCCTAACTTCGCTCGGCAATAGATACTAGAATAATTGAGAATGTTTTGAACTGGGCAGGATTGGCGTAGGAACTCGCCGCCCATGAGTGGTTCAAGACATTGCGGCTGAAGCGGTATGATAGCGAAGGAAGTAGCTCTCACATCGCTCAAGCTATAAAATAAGTGAAAATATCCAAAAGTGTATTTTTATTTTATTTTAGTTGTCTAAAGTGATTACGTCGTAAGAATCGATAACAAAACTGATTCAATATATTATTTTGTTAAAATAATTCTCAACCTATATGTACAAATTATTTTTGTAAGTATTTATGCAATTGGATTGAACATTATTGTTTGATAAATAGAATGTACAAACTCATTAAAACTATTACACACCGCTTACGCAGTAATAAGAAACGAAGGGACTCGTTCTTGAAGGATGGCCGACTGTAACAAGACTTATACTATGTGAGGGTAGATTTATATGTGTCACTAGACTAAACAGTCCATAGATGAGCCTTGTTATAGTCGAGTTTCGTTTGTGTCATTTGTGTCATTTTCGGATCATTCGATGTCACTGTCAAGTTGTCAAATCATTCGATTCTGAATTGAATTGTGAGTTTAACAAGTTGCCGCCATGAGGCAGTCTTGAACGAGGCACCGGAGTGATAAGTTTAAGGTTAGTAAAATAGTGTCAACATGTACTGAAATTGTGTCTAGAGATTGATAATAAATGTTGTTATTGCGTTGATTTATCTATCGTTTAATTCTATGATTCCCTTCTGAGGTAAAGTTACACTTTACTGTGTGAAATTGGCCGTTAGCATCAGGAACATCGATAAGAGCGGTCGATAACAATACCGGTTGTATCGCGGCACTGCACGTCAGTGCATTACGCTCCGAATGAACCTGCGCATCAGCTGTTGGGCGCGAACTTAACGTGGACGCGCTCATCCCATGCAGTAACGTATTATGTTTCCCTTGACATAATTTGCAAGGGCCGTACGAACAATCATTTAACGAATGACTGGAACGAATACAATTTTGACATAGTTTTTTGTCGTCAACAATTTTAATCCTATCTTGCACCGACATATTAAGAAACTGTGCACACGAATACAGATGATGATTATTACCGCATAATTCGCAAACGTGCTTCTACTTATTCTTATCCGTGGCTTGTTTACCTTTGGCGACGTAAGAATGCGAGTGTTGAGGTTGACTCGATGGTTTATCTTTTTTATGAGAACCTTTTGAATCGACATTGTTTTTCTTAAAATTAACCATTGCTAGCATATCTGCACGGTTTTTCAAAAAATCTATTAAATGTTGAAGTTTTATTTTTTCACAATTTACCTGAGACACTAATGAACCCGTATGCGTTTCCCACTCGCGCTCGGTGGCCGGCTCTAGTTTTTCTACAACTAAATAAATGATGACAGTATCCCAAGTATCTGATGGTTCATTTAAAGATTTAAGTGCACGTAAATTTCGTAAAGTCGAATCAATAAGTTTTCTAATTTGGTCACTTGATTCACTTTGAAGCGGTTTGAATTTAAACAGCGATTTCATATCGCCCCTTTAATCATAAAACGAAACAACTCAAAATTTACATTCTTCGAGTTTTTATCATAAAGTGAATTAACTTCAAACGGAGAACACATGGTTTTGCACCAATAAACGATTGTTATGGAATCTGTTTTCTAATAAATTCCACGCGTGAACGTAATTTGCACTAGTGAACTCTAATGCGCTGATAACTTGCAGAGCAGAACCGGTAAGTGATGATTTAAGATAGTGGAATTTTTGAATGCTATCTAAATCATTGCGATTATGAATCATGGTAATATACGAGTTCCGATATTCAAGCCATTGATCAAAAGAACGACCTCATCCCACCGGCCCCCTTCTACCATCGGACATCCAGACGCACTGCATCTTACCATCCCTACCTTGTAGCTATTCCACCAATTCGCACTAAGCGTTTCCAAACGTCTTTTATAATGCGCACAGCAAAGGAGTGGAACTCTCTGCCTGCGTCTGTGTTTCCAAAAGCTTACAGCCCTAATCTCTTCAGTTAGAGTGAACAGACTCCTTCTGGGTAAGCTCGCTCCATCGTAGACTTTGTCTCTGTCATATCTGACATTGACTAGAGTCAAGAGCAAACCCATCACCAAAAAAAAAAAAAATGAACTGTCAAATGCAGGTAATTTAATATCTGGTAGTTTTATCGACAAAAGCTTTGATTTACCACTACCTACATTTTTAGTTTGGTTATCGTTATCGCTTAACAAACACTTCGCGGCAGCCATAAGAAGAAAATATTGTTCTTCAAACGTTTCCCGATAATCTATTTGTTGTAAATCTATTTGCTCAATTTCATCTTGCATTAAATTGAATTGTATGAACATATCAGAAATTGACTGTATTCGTAACTCAAGTTCCTTACATGTAGCAATATCTAAAGAATCTACCTTTCCTAACTTAGAAAGAAACTTCTCGAAAAGCGTTAGTCTGCCCTTTAGCGTGCTTCGGCTTCTTTTCAATTGCACGAGCTTTTGCTTTTGACGGTCAGATTTAACGGGTTCCTGACTAACATCCTGGTAAGCTTCATCGTCACTCATTTTGGCGGTTGAGCAAGGCAAGAGTACTTACTATTTTCTGCACAGCACGTGCCCACAGCGAAGCTTGGCTAGGCAACTGGATAACGCACGACTGTAACACGAGAAATTCCACTTATTAACACTAATTGCTGGAAAGAGGAGAGGATGGGGCGGGTTTCATACCATTCCGGACCGTGACTCGCTACCTTTCCATGGTGTTCTTCTTAATTGAATGTGACGCCAAGATGGCTGCGTCCCGCATCGTTCTTTTAAAATCCGGCTCGAAGGACCAATGTTAATGTTTATGTGTGTGGCTGATGTGTGCGGGACGCAGTGGGAACTTTCCAATAAAATAAGTATTTAGTTTGAATTGACTCGACAAGGTACTTTAATTTTTGTTGTAAGTACATCAACTTTTAAATTTAAATAAACGTATAAGGAACGACGCTAACGCACGACCGTCCAGAGGCTCTCAAGAGAAAGTGAGGTAGGCGGAAGCGGATCCCTGTGGTCGACTTGAAGACGCGCACGCCGATGATGTAGAGCGCGCGAGATTTGAAATTGGAGCCAGGGTTCCTTGTCGCGCTGCGTAGATGGCGCTAGCAGTAGCTTCTTAACAACTGTTATGACAGGTATAACGCAACTGACACTGATCTTGAGTAGTAGGTAGTTTTGAAGATGTTTTTTAATGAACGCCAATAATAATATTACATTCATTTGAAGCTATATATTAAACTTAATTATAAACTTCATTGTACACCTCAAAACAATCGCAGGAAAAACGTTTATAAAAACAAGTGTACAATGGGAGGTCAGTGTACAATCATCGTAAATAATATTAATTAGATATAATAGTATGAAATAAATATGTACAATATTAAATAATATACGAATAAATATCAATATATCATTGGTAAAGAAGAAGAAAAAATATATTAAGAGGTAATGCTCCTTCACCAATTTTTTATACGTTGGTAGCGTTTGAGCACGCCTCACATCTACGGGTAAAGCAATCCACATACGAACTGCTTGAAAGATTTGTCAAAGACAGATGTGGAATGCATACGAATACTTAATTTAAGATTATCCGATGATCTCAAGGACCTAGAATGACTGTATGAATGAATAGACTTTAAGTCGACACGTTCTTAACTCCAAATACTCAATTCAGCACACGACTTCCTCCCTCTCCTTTCTCAGTTATAATTTGATATTTATTAGCAATGCCAATAAATTTTGTCTTATTAACGATTAGTTCATATTTAATGCAGTTTTATCTATGCTATAAAATACTCCCCATTTTTTTTGATGGGAGATTATCAAATGACTCCTCCCGCTCTGGGTGGAGCGGAAGGGATTGTCAGAATCTTACTGACTAAAACTCACCCGTGTTCCTCCTAGTGCCCTTTGCGTTCCAGGGTCGCGACTTTCGAATAATTCCTCAAATCTGGTTGCCCCATCCCATAGAACAATAGTGGAAATGAACAATCGTTTCCCATTGATCGACATTACACTTTATCGAGGTTTTTTTTCCTTTAGGCCTGATGGAGCCAAACGTGGTGGATTACCGGGAACGGCTGCTGAAGGCGTACAGGAAATCCATCATACCTTTGAATGCTTACATGAGGCAATATGACTGTTACAAGGAAATATATGTGTTGGACATAGACGAGTATGTCGAGTAAGTAAAAGTGATCATTCAGTCACCTTGCTTTACAATAAATTATATAGTTCAGGCAAAATTATTAACAGTTAATTTCTTTAGTAAATAACACCATATCAATGTTAGATTAATCTCTATTTTGATGAGCAAGCAAGGTCACCCGGTCATAAAGTGTTGCACAGATTTTTGTAGTTCGCCCCGTTCCAAAGCGCAGTCGTTAAAATCCTTTCAACTGTTGTAGGAACTACCGTAGCGAGAAGCATTCCGCTTCAGAGACCAAGGATGAGGTACAAATACACTATGATGAGAAGCAGGATCTCATATGGAGGCTACCTCAATACATCAACATTGGACCTTTTTCTATCAATGTTGACTCCTTGAAGGTGTGTCAGTTCACCAAAAATTTATTTAAAAATTCTTACTTGATAAGCAACGATTGGCAAAAGCATTATTTGTCATTTCATCATTATACACACAAAATAAGTTAACCAAACAATTCACTTAGCAAAACAATTTATTATTTTTTCGTTTTATCTCATAAAACAACGTTCTAAGAGATATTTAATTCGATTTATTAAAATATAGTTGAATATCTGTTAAATAACTCAGTGCCAATAGACATTTGACTTCTCTATTGAATTGTGCATTTTCCGTGAATTGTTTCGTCATTCCGCTTTTCTAAAAAAAGAGTAAATAAATGAATTTTGTTTTCTTAAAGCACAAATTTAGTGATAGAAATGAATCGCTGCAAAACCGACTCCACGGAGTATTTAATGCCCTACCCCTAGAATGTAATTTAAGCCCGCGTAGGCGCGGAGGGGCGAGGCGGCCCGTGAGCTGAGGAGCAGGTGGCTCTGGCCGGCCAGCCTCAGCTACGGTGGTGAGCGTTAAAACCCTCTGCGACGATAAGCTCGCGTGGGAACGCTGGAGCCTCGCAGCGCCGGAACTGTGTCAGAAACCATGCCTGCTGCATGTTGCATGGTGCATGCTCGCATACTACATACTTGCTGCATGGTGCATGCTCGCATACTACATGCTTGTAGGTATTTTTCTTAACAGTCGTTACAATGTTGGGCCTGTTTACTTTTAAAAACGATTGGGTCAATCGTCCCGATGGCTTTCTATTATACTTGAGTGGAGGTTCTAAATCGCTGTGTACTTAACAGATATACGCCGAAAAAAGCCTTTGTTACCCTAGTAACTACCAAATTTACTACCAGTTGTAATACCGTTAATTTTGATTACCCTTCCTACTACTCCAGTATGGAGCTGTTAGAAGGGAAAAATAAATAGCCCGTGTTACTACCGTAAATACCATTTTATTTATAAAAAAAAACTAATTCTTCTTTGATTCTGTATAACTTTAGCGAGTATCACACACATTCTTCTTAGTTAAGGACATGAACATGAGAAAAAAAAAATTGTCATCTCTTATTCTATTCCTTCATTTGTTCATCATTGAATTTTTGAAAGTGAGCGTAGCAAGTGAATCTGAAATTAAACATATACCAAGAAAAGGAGGGACTGCATTAATAAATGAGGGCCATCAGTACTACAAACTTTAAGAATACAAGAACGGGAGCGTTATATGGAGATGCGCTTTATAATTCAAAAAACCAAGGAAGGAGTGCGGTTTCTGGTTATAATTCTAATTATGCCTTGCTCAGTGTACGAAACATGTTTTTTTTTTATTTTTTATTAGTGATGGGTTTGCTCTTGACTCTAGTCAATGTCAGATATGACAAGAGACAAAGTCTACGATGGAGCGAGCTTACCCAGAAGGAGCCTGTTCACTCTAACTTTGAAGAGATTAGGGCTGTAAGCTTTTGGAAACACAGACGCAGGCAGAGAGTTCCACTCCTTTGCTGTGCGCATTATAAAAGACGTTTGGAAACGCTTAGTGCGAATTGGTGGAATAGCTACAAGGTAGGGATGGTAAGATGCAGTGCGTCTGGATGTCCGATGGTATAAGGGGGCCGGTGGGATGAGGTCGTGGAGTTCTTGGGCACACTCACCGAAGTACAATCTGTAGAAGACCGATAAGCAGGCAACCTTACGGCGATGAGCCAAGCTATGTAGCTTGGCGTCCACCAGTTTTACGTCACCGATGAGCCTCTTAGCTCTGCGTTCCACCGAGTCAAGCGCGGCAAGCTGATACTTAGCTGAGCCATCCCAAAGGTGGCTACAATACTCCATGCAGGATCGGACTTGTGCTTTGTAAAGGGTTAAAAGCTGTCCAGGCCTGAAGTATCGCTTCACCCTATTTAGGATGCCCAGCTTTTTGGCCGCAATTTGGGCTTTGTAGTCGATGGTGGTGCCGAAGTTGAGACTGGATGTCAACTCCATGCCTAGGAGCTCGAGCCGATCAGTAACGGGAACAGATGCACCCCGAAAAGTAGGAGTTTGGTCAAAGCGACTCCTTTTTGCGGTAAAAAGACACGCCTGTGTTTTGGTGGCGTTAAAAGTGACCAGATTGTCATCACCTCACTGGGAGACAACGCTTAAGGTCAAATTTGTCCGCTCTACCATGGCCTCTCTCAAGGAACGGACTTCATCCCCGCCGGTTGTTGCGCTGGACAAGTATCTCTCTGAAACCGTACTGTCATCTGCATACCCAACAAGACCAGGCTGAAGTAGGTCATTGGTATGCAGCAGGAAAAGAGTTGCAGAGAGAACAGACCCCTGTGGAACTCCGGCATCAATAGCCATGAGGTCAGAGGAGCAGCCGTCAACGACTACTCGGATCGACCGTTCACTTAGGAAGTCTGATATCCAGCTGGGGTGCCATAAGCAGGAAGCTTGTTGAGTAGACCTGCGTGCCAGACCCTGTCAAAAGCCTTCGAGATATCGAGCGACACAGCAAGTGCTTCGCCGTGTCTCTCGATGGTTTCACCCCAGCAGTGCGTGACATACACAAGAAGATCGCCAGTTGACCGTCCCCGGCGAAAGCCATATTGACGGTCACTGAGGAGATCATTGTCTTCAAGGTAAGTCAGCAGCTTACTGTTCAGAACCCTTTTCATAACCTTGCATACGATGGAGGTAATGGCGATCGGACGGTAATGTGCAGGGTCAGCACGGTCTCCCCTTTTTGGGCACCGGTTGCACATTCGCAACCTTCCATGATTTCGGAACCGTTCTTTTTTCAAGAGAGAGGCGGTACAGGCGTGTCAACACAGGAGACAGTTCAGGTGCACATTGCCTCAACACTCTCGCTGGAATGCCGTCAGGTCCGCTGGCCTTATTCACGTCTAGACTGCACAATACTCTTCGGACCTCTTTAATGTGAACTGCGATCTCCGGCATCGAAGAGTCACAACGAGGTAAAATTGGTGGTTGCTTGGAGCCAGCGTCTAGACGCCAATTGCTTGCGAAGAGAGTGGCAAATAAATTTGCTTTCTCTCTTGCAGAGTGAGCCAGGGAACCATCAGGTTTTAGCATTGGAGGCAAAGTGGGTCGACAGAAATTCGTTTCAACCGCTTTCGACAGGGACCAAAACTGCTTACTACCCGGAGGGTGCGATGCTAGTTTGGCCCCGATACGTCCGACATGGTCAAAACGTGCCCTACGTAAAACCGGCTTGCAAAACTTGGCGGCAGAATTAAAGGCTCTTTTCCTCGCGCGAACCCTACGTGCTTTAGCCTTTCGGTCGCGGGCCTTGATCCAGGCTTGGTAAGCAGAGTCTTTACGGGCCTCAGCGTGGGCGCATTCTGCATTATACCAAGGCCGGGACTAGTGACCGAGCGGGATGTCGGAGAATGAAATAAAATACTCCATCCCCTGCCGAATCACGTCCGCAATGACATCAGCACAGCACGAGGGGTCACCCGAGGAGAAGCACACTTGCCGCCAAGGATAAGACGGAAAAAAGTGCCGCATCTCATTCCAATCTGCTGACTCGTATCGCCATACTCGTCTCGTGCCCCTAGGACTCTTATCTGGAGGAGAGCAGGTCAACACGGATTTCACAAGGCAGTGGTCAGACGTTCCCAGCGGAGCTGAGACCGATACTGAATGACTGCCCGGATCGGTTGTCAGCAGAAGGTCCAAGCAATTGGGTGTATGGGCGTCAACATCCGGTACCCGCGTTGCCACATTCACCAACTGGGTTAGATCTAGCGTTACAGCAAACTTGCGCGCCTCTAACCCGGCATGGTCAGTTTTCTGGTACGGGAACAACCACTTTATGGTGGGCGTTAAAGTCCCCCAGAAAAATGAGCTTCGCTGTTGGGTACCGTTGCTGGGCTACGTCCGTCGACTCCACGAGGGAATTAAACAGCGCTGTTGTCTCCTGGTCACCGCTGTGCGATCGGTATACGCCAATATAGAGAAGTTTCTCCACGCCAGTGTCCACAAGTAGCCATATGGCAGAGAAACCCGATTTCTCAAAGCAACGGAGACGACGACAACAAATGTCATCGCGGACGTACACACAGACCCCAGCCTGCTTCCTGAACTTGTGTTCCAGAGAGTAGTCCGGGTAGTTGAGGTACGCCACGTCCGACGGAGTGGATTTTATTTTTTTTTATCTTATCTTCGTCTCCGTTAGGAAAAACAGGTGCGGCTTCTCGGTATCAAGATGGTGATGGACCGGATCGAGATTGGAGTGCAACCCCCTGATGTTGGTGAGGTGCACTTTGAGTGGGAGGAAGTGCAGCCGTTGTTTTACCTTATTCCTTTTTGCTTCATTCATGTTATTTTTGAGTGTTTGGGGAAAAAGTGGAACTGTCGAGGCGCTGCTCAGTGAACTAAGTGGAACACTAGAGCTAAACTAACCTGTGGGGAACTCATTTGGAGACTGCGGGGACGCCCGAACCCCCCCAGATATGGCCACCGGGTCCTCCCATCCAGTCGCCAGCTGGCACGGTGGAGCATACCGGGATTTTTCGCTAGTTGGCGGGGCAACCTTTCACACGTGGCTGGCGTGCTACTTGGGCCCCCTACTAACTGCGGTCGGCCAACGACTGGCACCGTGCTTCGGATCCCGCTACCCTCCAAAACGAGTTACCCGGAAAGCCCAGCCCAGCGACCGAGACCGGTTCTGAGCAGAGCAACTGACAATCTCCTTCTCCCCCAATGGCACTGGCACTCCCGCACTCCGACGGAACACAGCAAGCTGCTTGGCGCCGGACTTCGGCGGGATAGTGGTCGCGAGCCAGGCGGCTCCTTGCGGAGCCTACCACCGCTTTAAGTGGGATCGTTCTGCCGTACCACAGGCAAGCCTGTGGTGCCGTTGCCCGGGGTGGACCGCGAGGAAGTAGATCCCAAACCACCCCAAAATGATGCACAAGGTATCCCTGAGACTGTTGGTAAGGATCAAATGAAAATAGAAAGAAAGAAAGAAAGAAAGAAAAATATTTATTTGGGATATAATAGGAAGGGAAATCAAAATTAACGGTATTACAACTGGTAGTAAAGTAACAAAGGGAAAAAAGTGGTAGGAGCCACAGTTATCGTAAACAATTTTGTCGTATTTCAGCAACTGCTCGTTAACAAACGGGCGGATATAATCAAAGCGTTGCTGCTAATGTGGGCAGAAGAAGTACGTATCGTGGTGGACGACGTCATTACTGCCTACAAGAGCATCATGCGAAAGTTAGGGGAGAAGCCTAATACTATAGAGCATGTGTTCGAGATCAGAGAGTGGATGGAGTCGATACCTTTTGCGCTGAAGACGCAGGATGATATCATGAAGAAAGTTCACTCGGTATGTCCGTCAAAATATGTATTTAAACTTTCTAAAAAGGTGACAGTTATTTAATATTGCAATGATAAAATAATGATAAATGATATTTATTTCGTAAGTAGGTTGTAAATAACACTGACACGTCATTTTTTTTGGTCGTTTTTAAACTAGATGATTGATATTCGGGCTTTGCATGTGTTCTAATCGCACGGTAAACTATGATATCGCGATTTAGGATTTTTGTAGTTAGTTCGCAGCTGTCGAGATAGATGGCGCTGCGAGTCTCATTTGTTGTGATTTTGATTCTGCTACGTTGATTTTTGTGGCGGCATGAATGCCGCTACAAGACCGTTGTTTCCTAGCTGACTACCCTGAGAAGAAACACCGAAACAAACTCAGAGGTCAAAGTCTCAATTGAAGTCCATCCAATTATACTGGTCAAATTATATGATCAATCAATTTAGTGTCTGAATTGCAATCTAAATGACTACTGGCAATGTTTATTGAGGTGAAGATAATATGTGAAGGCCTCCTCTCACGGCGGCGGCGGCGACCTCTCGTCCGGCCCTGGTTCAATCCATGGTCCGGAGCGAGGAGGCATGGGAAGCCGTCACCTCCTTTTGCGAAGCAGTAATGCTAATGAAGAAGGAGGCGGGCCGCGTGAGGGAGAGACAACTCTCACGCCCCCACAGCCGCCGCGGCGTAGGAAGACGCACCGGGCGTCGGGAGTCACTGGACGATTCCCGGCCACCGTAGGTGCGGGTCTACGGACGGCGAGCGTTGGGTGGCTCGCCGTCCGATCGAAGCCAGGCCCAGGCCGACGGCGCGTTATGTTCCACGTGTGCCTCAAAGAGATGTCAGCATAGGAGTAGGAGCCCGTTAGGGCCAAAGCCTGCCAGGGTCGCAGATTTTGTTCGAAAGAGTTACCGCGGCCCTGGAACGAAAAGGCACTAGGAGGAGCATGGATAGGTTTTAAGTTAGTAAGAGTCTGATACTCCCTCCCGCTCTACCCAGAGCGGAAGGGGTCATTTGATGATTTCCCATCCTAAAAAAAAGGCCTCTTCTCACACAATATATTTTTCTTAAATTAATGTTTCATCTGATTCTACTAGGTACCAGAAAATTTTCTTTTTAAGGCTTGAGTGGAAATGATACCCTCAAATGTTTTATGTTTTAATCAATTTTCCCAACTTGGTTTGATTTTTAGAGCCAAAACAGTGTATGACGTGTGTAGTGCAATTATGTTAATAACATTTATAACGATATTTAACTGAAATAAATTAACAGGACTACGAAGTTCTAGACGCGTTTTTCGTTCCGCTAGAAAACGAGGACTTCAGAGCCCTGTGGGAGGCTATTGGTTGGCCTCAGCAAATAGCCAAACAGGTATGTATTGTACACAGTTTACATAGATACATACTTTAGTCTAAAAAAAATAAGTATATCTACTTATTTTACTTGTCTATATTGTCTTGCATTGCCTTTTCCGAAGTATATTGGGATCAGCTTCCAGTTAAACCGAATTCAGCTGAATACCAGTATTTCACGTGGAGCGGCTGCCTACCAGACAGACGTTCACAACCAATTAACTTGGGACGACGGGGTAGTTCTTGGCAAGACCGGCGTCATTTACTAACTTCTGATAATCCATAATGACTGCCAAAGATCTACAAATGTCTTTATTGTCAATATTTTAGATATGCTTTGATTACGATGTTTTATGGCTTTGATTGACAACTTTTTACTGTAATAGGTGGAAGAAACCATCCTCTTTTTAGAAGAAGAACAGGAGAAGTTCTGGAAGCTGCACCAACAAGACGAACAGACATTATACGATAAGATTGATATGTTTACTGCACAGTGCATGACTCTTACGCTACAAAACGACTTCTCCAAGGTAAAAGGTTCTAAATTGTAATCATTGTAAAAATCTGTGTCCCCACAAAGTTAAGACGGAAGTGTATGGTTTTCCACGACGTTTAGTAGATGGCAAGATTGTTGCGAATAAAAATCCAAGGCTCTGGTATGCAAGAAATTCTTAATTGGAATACTCAGTACCCCTGTTCAGCGTTGTCATTTGCAACCACTAACACAGTCAAACAGTCGTTATTGAAGGTATGAACATTAGATCGCTAAATCACGTCAAATGTCAAAGCACGAGTGAGCAGGAATCTTCCTGGTATGCTCCTTCCGTTGTAGACCTTATCCATTGATTTCTGTTCTATTCTAAGGTGCACGAAATAGCCAATGACATCAAAAAGGCATGGAAAGCTATGAGGGACGCACAAGACTGGGGCCGGATTCTCAACCAGCGTCAAAAACTGTTTGGACAGCCCGTTGTCCCATTCTCGGACCTCAACAAGCTTGTCAAGGAGTTCGAGCCCTATAGGAACCTATGGGTCACTGCGTCAGGTTACTTGATTGTCATTTCCTTAAGATAGCTAACTAGCTGGCTGCCCATCATCACCATCATCATATCAGCCGAAAGACGTCCACTGCTGGACATATACCTCCCCCAAGTATCGCCACAACAACCGGCCCTGTGCGTCTCGCATTCATCGGCTACCTGTGACCCTCACTAGGTCATCGGCCCACCTTGTGGGAGGTCTTCCAACGCTGCGTCTTCCGGTGCGCGGTCGCCACTACAGAACTTTTCGGACGCATACCATCTGTTCTGCTAGCAATGTGCCCTGGCCAGTGCCACTTCAGTTTGGAAATCCTTCGGGCTATGTCGGTAACCTCGGTTCTCATATAGATATCATCATTCCTGATTCGATTACTCAAGGAAACTCCGAGCATTGCCCTCTCCATTGCTCTTGGATGACTTTAAGCCTGATGCCCGCTACCCGCTTGATGTTAATTGGTCAATGCAAGCCTACAACCACATAGAAACATGCGTTTCGGATACGTCGTTACGAAATTACTTTAAGGGAATTCCAATTATTATTAATTCATCATACTGAATTAATAATCATTGAAATTCCCTTTAAATAATTTTAAAACAGATATTTTAATACCGTAACTGTATGATTCATACATTTATGGTATTGAAATATCTGCAAGTGTTAATAAAAATATATAAACTGCATAAATTTTCCATGTTTATATCTTTTACTAGCTTTTGCCCGCGACTTCGTACGCGCATATTCCGTTTTTTCCCGTTCCCGTATAGCGTATAGCCTTCCTCATCAATGTAGCTATTATATAGGTACAAAAATAATTTTCCAAATTCGATAATCCGGTAATTCCAGAAATTAGCGCGTTAACAAAAACTGTTCAGCTTTATTATATTTGTATAAAGATTGCGGATTTTTGTGATCAGGAATAGTTTCGTTCTCAGGCAGCTGTCAAAATTGAATAACCTGCTGCTATAACCATGGAAAATTACACCGACAATTTAGCCAGTTTTCGTTTTCGTGTGATTAAAATGTATTCATAGTATACTTATCTTCTTAAAATATTGTTGTGGTGCAGATTTCCTAAAGGCCCGTGAAATCTGGCTTGACAACCCGCTGATGTACGTCGATGCGGACACTATTGAACCGCTTGTCAACGAGTACTACAAGACAATTATCAAGTGCGTGCGCACCTTTGCGGATATGCCTAAAGTGCAGCACGTTGCTAATATAATAAAGGTAACGTATGAGAATTACCAACATCATTTGTTTGCCTGAACGTGTTTACGGGGCACAAACTTGTTCTTCGTTTTAAGGCTACTAGGTACAAGCAAATACGGCTGCTGGAGCCAAGCAAATCGCTGAAACTAATCGAGACTGTTTAGAAATATATTCAATCAGTCGAGGTCGTGAACTTTAAAAACGCAAAAACTCATGAAAATTTTGATTGTGATGAAAACTCTGTCATTTTTATTTACAGGATGCTATCGATGAGTTCAGACCACTGATACCGATAATACAAGCGGTGAGAAATCCTGGCATGAAAGAGCGGCATTGGAACGAGTTCATGGAAAAAGCCGGTAATATAACATTACATCATGCATGTTTTCCCTGAAGGGTTAGATACAACCATTTCACCAGTTATTTACCCATCCGTCACCAGTTATTTGATAACTAGGACAATATGGGGAAACCAAAATCCAAAAAGACTTTTTAAAAACGTTTTTAGTAACCGTTAGCTTTTTTTATTTTTTTTTTGTCATGATTATCTTTGTCAATTTTACTATTTTTATGGTTTAAACCCATAAAAATAAGTTGGTAAAATTGACAAATATTTCGTTATTTTGAATGAAAAGTGCATTACGATACACTGCCAACCCAAATATAGAGAGAAAAACAGTAGCCAGACAAAAATAAAATTTTACACACGAAACACTCTGTGGCCCTCAGGTATAACCGTGACAATGAATGAAAAACAGACTTTCCAAATGTGTATAAAGCAAGGGCTGGCTAAGCACGGAGAGCTGATTGCTGAGATCGGCGAACTTGCCAGCAAGGAATACGTCATTGAGCAGTCACTGGACAAGATGCAGGGAGAGTGGGCCAACAAACTTCTGGAGATGAACGCATACAAGAACACCGGTGAGTACGACATAAACCGTGAACGTACAGGGTGACTTAACAACCTAACTTTATATATTATTATAAATTCGAAAGTGTTTCTGACGGCTTAGTGCGAGGTGAACGTACTCGATCGCGTTAACGTAAACGTTCGCTTATGTCAAATTGTATAGCGATGTAATGTTGGGATTCCTGAAGGGTGGTTTTAAGGAAACAACCACATTTGTTAAGTACTATTTATTGAATGCACGGTTAATTATAGAATAATCGCATATGAGGTTTATTGCAAACTCAGCGTACATGATCAGTTATAAAGGAGTGTACTTACTTACTAAAGTAAAGGAGCATACGTATTATATTCTTACACTTCAGAGAAAAAAAGGATTTCCGTGCTTGTCACCAGATGGCGCTTATTCAGTTTCGATTCTCGATCAGATAGACGTTTACGCTAACGCGATCGAGAACGTTAAAAAACTCGCACTGTTCGTTTATTTGCTTGTTTGTGAGCTTTTCACGGATTTGAATTTAACTTGGCACTCCGACACAGGTAGACCGTTAGGCAATTAATTAATGATATACTTTATTAGCTAGCTATATCCACCGACACCAAACAAATTAATTTATGCAACTGTTGTATAAGAAGGGGTCTTAAAACACGAACGTAGGTTTGACACTCGTATGATAATAGTATCACATGAGTGTTTTAATACCTAATTAAGTACAGTTGCATACAAGATTTTATCTATACCCTTAAAATGAATCCGCTATTAAGGACGCGTTTACAAATGGGTAGTCAAATCATTACTTTTTTACACAAAAGTATATGTTTATTAAATAAAATGCTTTGCATTCTTAGGTAGATTCCCAGGTACATTTTCTCAATAAATGTACCGAAGTAAAAAAAATCACTTCGGTACATTTATTGAGAAACTGTACCTATCTAAAATTATATTTATATTTCAGAATCGTACCAGGCACATCTATCAACAACTCTTGGGAAAAACATTTTAAGAATGCAAAGCATTTTATTTAATAATACTTTTGTGTTAAAAAGTAATGATTTGACTAGCCATTCAACGGGTTCTTTTTTAATTCGTGGAATCTTGGTACTTACGCCTTTTCATATTGTTTTCTCGACTTTTCTGGTAATAATAGGTTAGAAAAGTCCTTTGCTGCTTTAGAAATATCTGATGGTGTGTTATCAAAGTTTGTATTACTCATTTTTGTAAACAACAAAGTAATACATTTATGTAATACTAATAACGAATAAAAAAAAATGGCGGGATACGTCGTGAATTCGAATAACCTATAACTTCTTTTTTTAACAACGAAGCTGTGAAACGCGCGTTCATAACAATGTTCTTTTTTGAAATTTATGAAGATACCACGAATTGAGTGGTGAGAATGTGGCTGTTTGGTGATTCCTTTGCTTTTCGATCCCATTTAAAAAAAGCGAAGGAGTTGCGCAATGAAATTTAGTACAAAATTACAACTTACAACACTCGTTTGGATGATATTATCGTTACTATGACAATGGTTGTTTTAATGTTCACAATAAGCTAACTGTTTCACAAACTTTTATAAAGGATTTTTAGCATGGAAGTAGATAAAAGTAAAAAAAATGTGAATTGACCTTTAGAGATATATGCTGGTTGATACTGTATTTTTTTTTTAATTTATTTATTCATAAATACAGTGTTTTCCTTACTCTTAAACAAGGCACACAATTAGACCCCTGGGGTCTGTCTTAGCATGCCATGGCCTGAGATTTGATCAACGCGCTATTAACCGTTAAGTTTTAATCAGGTTGATGTAATGTTCTTTTAGCTTGCACTTTTTGTTTTTACTGTTCATTGAGTCTCTAATGTCTACAGGTATCTGGTTTAGTAAATTGTATAACAGAGGGTATAATTTGTCATTGCTATAAACCTATAAAGGAACTAACGAGATGCCGAAACGTTTGTGTTCTCCAGGTACATATATTATGAAGATTGCAGACGAAACCTTGCAGCTACTTGACGAACATCTGCTAGGGACTCAGCAACTAGGTTTCAGTCCCTTCAAGGCGGCGTTCGAGCTTCGAATCCAGGAGTGGGACGATAAGCTTCGCCTTACGCAGAGGGTGGTGGATGAATGGATCGAGTGCCAGAAGTAAGTAGGAATCATCGAAAGATTTAATCTGATAAAAGTGGCTTAACTAAGACTCGAAAATCACAATATAATTTTAATTGAAACAAAGGGTACTTCTTGAACGATAAAATAACATAAGATAGTTCTTAAAAGATCTACTCTTTCCCACTTCTCAGTGTTTTAGAAGGGAAGAAGTGGCAAACTATGCTTCATTGCGAGGACAATATGATATTTTACTGGGTAGATAAAATATAATTCTGTTCAGACCGTCCGCGTCCGTTAGATTTTCAAAAAATATTGGACACATATTTTTTGCCATAATTTCAAATCGCTAAAAAATTATAAAGATAAAGATAAAGATAAAGAACTTCAAAGTAAAAGAAAGGGGGCTGGTGACGTCACGGTTCTATTAAAAATTGTACTATCGTAGTGCCGTCACGCGAGTTTTCAACGCACTGTATCTTCGTATTTTTTTGTTGACGCGAAAAAGAAACGATTGTTGTTTACTCCACTTCTTTTTTTATTGTAAACACAACCTATTCAACTTCACTTCACTTTCACACCACTTCACTTTTTTTTATTTTTTTATTGATAGGCACGCGCTTGACCACTATCTCACTCTATAGTAGAAACTCCTCGTACCACCAAATTGAGAAAAGATATACAAAGGAACGTAACGCCTCACTTTTAGTCAACGCTCGATTTTACTCCTTTTCAAATGTTCATACCGCTCTGGCTAAATATGTAAATCGTTTCTTAAGTTATAAAAAACACAATTGCACTACTGATCACTTTAATTCGCAGTTGAAGTTTGCTCTCGAAGTTGTCGCTTGTATCGCAAATTCAATACTGACTCGGTCGCTTTTTTTTTTTTTTTTTTTTTTTTTCGGTATGACCACTAGCAAGTTAACACACGTGGGATATTAACTGCTTAACCGGACTAACCTGTGGTGGCTTCAAATGAATTTAAAGCCCCCAGCCAAGGCAACAAAACTAGCTACAAGCTAAAAACACTACTGACCGCTCACTAAGGGCATTCCCTGTGGAATACGACCTCGGCTTAGCGGCGTCAGTTTGGGACAGCAAGGGACAATCAGGCTGGGTCGTTTTATTATTTAGGGGTTATTAAAGCTAAGGGCTCAGCGGCGCGGGCTGGCTCGTTTGCAAAAGTCGGGGAGGGTTTTGAGTGGGTCGTCGCGACGGACCTCGGCGGCGAGGTCGGTATACGGAACGCGGTCTGTATCTGTTTATTCTAAGGGTGCTGGTTTCCCTACAGCTTTCCTGTATCTTTGTGATCTCGTCGTCGGATTCGACGAGTGTATGCCGAGGACGGCGAATCTTACTAATACGAGAGGGAGTGTACTGGGTTGCCTTTGAAATCAAAGGGTTTTGGTGCTTTTCAGCGGATTCGAAGAAACGCTTTGTAAGGCGTTTCATAAACTGTTTTAGGGTCGGGATTTTAAGGTCGACATGAAGTCGTTCGTTCCGTACATACCACGGGGCGCCCGTGGCTTTTCGGAGAAATCTATTTTGAATTACTTGCATTCTGTGGATTTGCTTTGGCTTAGTGTGTGCGAATACAGCACACGCATAAGTCATAATCGGTCGTATGCACGTAGTGTAGATGCGCAGTTTACATTTAAGTGATAGCTTGCTGCGTGCATTCAGCATTGCATGGAGTCTACCCAGAGCGAATGCAGCACGCGAACGTACCGCACTTATGTGCTCAGCAAAGGTGAGTCTATGGTCTAATATCACACCTAGATATTTGGCTCGCTTTTCCCAAGGGATCTGCTTACCAAACATGGTGATAGGACTCGGTGGATTGGGAATGAATTTCGTCCGCGGTTTGTAGAACAAAACCGCCTGACTTTTTTCGGGATTAACCTCAAATCTCCAGAGACGGAACCAAGCGCCTAGGTCGCTGGCCGCCTTTTGAAGATTTTTGGCTATTGAGTTTTCACTATTGCCGGAGCAATAGATGGCCGTATCATCGGCAAATAGAGCTAGCTGCGTCTTATTATTCTTAGGGATGTCGCTAGTGAACAGCGTGAAAAATAAGGGAGAGAGCACGCCGCCTTGAGGGACGCCGGCTCGTATAGGGTGGGGGGAGGAAAGCGCACCTTCGATACGATACCGAAAGGTGCGGTTCGACAAATAGTCTCGTATGACTGACTCGGTCGCAGGCTATGCGGGCCTTATATAGGTCGGCAGATAATTCCAGAACCTTCTAGTATAGAAACATCTAGAAAGTTCGAGTACATACCGGTCCCGACTAACCACATATTGAAAACTCTAGAATGTTCTATCATCGAAATGTCTAGAAAGATCTTGACTCTACTAGTTCTGCTACTCGATACTAGATGGCGCTAGTAGTAACTTATAACGTTATGTACCCGGCATTAATTCTGACGCGTAACAATAATATGTAGGTACGTGTAACAGAATAAACGCAATACCTCTTAAAGGCTCATTGTACTAATCATTACTTATTTATTATTTAATAATAATCATGAACAACTTTTACTATGGGACCAAATCCGAAATCGCGAAAAAAAATCAGGTATACAGTATATTGTGTCGAGTTATGCGCACTGAAATGTATGGAGCACTCGAATTTTGTTTCGTTTGTTCTGTTACTTACGTAATATACTACAGCATATTGTTATTTTTTAATATAACATCTTGAGTATGTACCTAACTAAAGCACACCATGCTTCTTACCATTTGACGATGATGTATTTGACAAAATGGTCAAATATACAAGTACTTTTCAAAATCAATGACGAAGAACCTTCGTTCAACAATTGATCGAAGCGAACAACGATCAGCAATAATTTATCCCGCGTTAAAGTGTTCATTTGTTTTTTTTTATTTTCAAACAGCTTTCTACTTGGAAGCCAGTTCGAAATTTGAATAAAACCTTTGATAAGTTACCTCCTTGCTTGCCATGTTTCGGAATAAAAGATCGTTCCATTTTTAAATTACACGACAGATATGAGTTTACTATGTTATTTATTTGGCCGTTAAACCACGACAGATATGGATTTTCATACAACTTTTGCCGGCCGCTGCTCGCATGTATTTGGCTAGTACAGCAATTTTGATTTATTTCGAAGAAGGTTGTCAAAATAATGCTCAAATTTCCAAGCATGCTTGAGAAAAAGTAATTTCCAACAATAAACAAAAATAAACAAGTCACTATACTATTACAAACTAACAAACATGAAAAAGTATATATCACAAAAGATCTTGTGGTTTAAAACGGAGACGAAAAATCACCTAAAAAAACTAAGACTTCTGTTTGTTTTGGTAATTCGCGTTGAATTCGTCAGAATTGTGGTAGTGACATACACTACCACAATTCTGACGAATTCAACGACGCCTCATATGTCATTTTATGTTTATTTATTATTATTATTAATACGCTCGAAAAACATTACCCTCCTTCTGACGCAGTCGGGTAAAAATAGTCCATGTCCCATAAAACAGACAATGGATGTACCTGGAGCCGATCTTCACTTCTGAAGACATATCGCGGCAGCTGCCCATGGAAACGAAGAAGTATGGCACTATGGAGAGGATCTGGAGACGCATCATGTCATCTGCGGCCGCCTGCCCTAAGGTCTAATTTTGCATGCTCTATTACTTAGATGATTATTTTCTTATTGCATATTTTTAACCCTTTACCAGCATCATCCAGCAATGACTTACAATAATGAACCTTAGGGACTTTCATCTTTCTCAATATTGACATCAGTACCGACAAACGAAGGAATGCACGGCAACTTGTTACTTTTTTTTGTTTTATATTCGAATCCGAAAATACGACTTGAAAAAAAGGAGAAGGTTGTCAATTCGAATGTATGTTTGTTCAGCGATATCTTCGACAATTGTTAAAGCGGCAGAGATCGTCATAAAAATGTACTTTATGAGGATCTCTGCCAAAAAAAAAACACACCACTGACTTTAATCGAACGATATTCGCATAATTCGATCATAAATAGTGTAATGTTATAGATATTTATGTTAACAATGCACGAGTTTTTGAATAGCCTTTACCTTTTGTGGATCTGGCAAAACACCTGTAGCTGTTACAATATGTCCTAGATATAATAATTCCTTTTTACAAAAATTGCATTTTTTTGGATTTATTTTTAAATTGACTTTCCTAAACCTTTCAAGTACTTTTATTAAATTCTGATTATGATTTTCTAGGTTTCTACCAATAATAATTAAATCATCCATATATGTTATGCATTTTTCAAAATTTAGTCCTGACATAGCAATTGACATGACACGGGAGAATGCACCTGGGGTAATTTTTATTCCCATCGGTAAGCGTGTCATCTGATACTGCCCAGAGCTTGTAGTGAAGGCTGTTACGTCTCTGCTATTTACATCAAGGTCAAGCTGGTAATAACTTTGAGATAAGTCGAAATGACTGAAATAAGTGCAACCGGAAAGAGAGTCTAATATTTCTGTAATGTTTGGAAGTGGGATCTTGTCATCTTGTATTTTCTCATTTATTTTCCTATAATCGACTACTAATCTCCACTTCTTATTATTATTTTCGCTCTTCTTTGGAACGAGTAGTATACGACTATTCTATTTACTATTAGTTGGTTCTATTATTTCATCATCTAACATCTGCCTAATTTGTTTATTATTAATTTCCGTTTTCGTAGATTGTGGTAATCTGTATGCTTTCGTATAAATGGGCGTAGCCCCTGGCTTTAAGTTAATAGATTGGTTCATTATACTAGTAGTACTTAGCTTATCACCTTCTAAATGTAATACGTCTGCATACTTTGCACAAATCTGTTCAATCGTCTTTTGTTCATCTGATTGTAAATAATTTAGATTTAAAGTAGTTAATAGTTTTTTGACGCGTTGTGTATCCGTTTCTGTGTTGCTATATGGACAAATAATGTAATGTGATAATTTTTCTAATTCGGGTTTAAAATATGGTAAGCTGATATCTTCTTCACTTGTGTTTAATATTTTAATAGGAATTTTCCCATTTCTTGGTTGTACTATACTTCCTGCCAAAAATATGTTTTCCGATAATTGTGTTGGAGTAACTACGTATTCATTTTGTGAATTCGTTTGTATTGTTACAAAATGAATTGATTCACTTCTGCGTGGTAAATACAATTTTTTATTAAAACCGTTATTCTGTCTCATTTCTATAAAGAACTCTTTGTTGTTACTTTGTAATTTTAAAACATTATTTAATAAGTCAATGTACATTGCATTATAAATTCTAAGAAAGTCTAAACCGATAATTCCATCCGCCTGGCATGGCATGTTATTTAATACATGAAACTTAAATGTAAACATCGCTGATTCTTTGTAAGTTGAATATGACTGCGGTTGTTGGCTGTAATATAATTGTAATGTCAAGTCAGTGCTTTCATGGGAATAAATGTTACCACCGACGCCTTTGATTGTTGTATCGTTACTTTGTAATGTAATACAACGTGGTACTTTATTTTTAGCTATGACTGATAATGTCGCCCCTGTATCTACCAAGAATGAGCATAACTTATTACCTATCTTAAAATTCACGCAATCTAGTCCCTGACATGTTAATATTTTATGCTCGAAAAAACGTATTCGGGTTACTCAACTCACGGTTTTCTGTCGTACTCTCTTGCTGCTGCTGGTTTGCTCGTTGGTCAGCAACATATGCAGCTTGTTGTTGGTTGTCTCGACCATGAAATTGACGATTTTGACCTCTAAAATCTCGTCCACGTTCGTAACCTGTCTGTGATTGAAATCGTGGGGAACTATTTCCTCGTCCTCGATTGTAGCAATTATTACTCCTTCCTCTGTAGTTTGAAGTATTGGCACGTCCACGATAGGAAGAATTATTATAATAATAATTATTAACTTGATTGCCATCTTCCTCTGCCCCTTTTTTTTTTTTTTTTTCTGGATGGGAAATCATCAAATGACCTCTCCCGCTCTGGGTGGAGCGGCAGGGAGTGTCAGACTTCTACTTGGCTTACCTCTTAAGTACTTTACCGCTTGCTGAGCCGACTGGTCTGGCTCCTCATCTTGTGCTACACGGATGGCGTCCTTCAGCTGCTGGTAACCGCGAGCCGCAATGATTGTGCTGAGTCTTCTATTTCGAAGTCCATCTTGTATAATTTTTCTGTGGTCTCCTCGTTGCCATCCATCACAGGAATAAGTGAATTCGCCGTTTTTAAATCGAAGCTTGCCATGTTGTCAGATGATTTAGAGTCACTGTAACTTAATATTTTTATATAAGTTGCTTCTATAGATTCACACAAATTATCAATCAACAGCCCTGAATATTCAGTAGTTAAGTGTTTCCTTTCTAATTTCTTAATACATATTTTATAAGAATTATATATTTCTTTAGCTCTTCTAATTTTACTTAGACCTACTTCTCGTAATCTTTTTTCTGGACCTAATTTCCTGAGACTTACTCTGATATAATCTAACTCTTTATATATGTTGATAAAATGTATTTCCATAAATCTCACTTATTACTAACACTATCTAATAATTGACACTAAAAGTTCTTAAAATGTTCATAGACACGACGCAGTTATTTTGTTGATTATTTTAGTTTACTTTGTCATTTAGGGGAAAGTTCATTTTATTTTATGTTACACTCTGACACTAGATAAAACAACACACACACACTTAACACTTTAGGCGTAGGTACTTGGTACTTGTTCACTCCTCTAAGAAACTTCTTCCTCAGCAGGGCGAGCTCGTCCTCGGCCCGACATCCGTTCTTGCAGTCACCTAATAAAATCCGCCTGCATGCCGTTTTGTATTCCTGTACGCACCCACTCGCGGTGGCATCTCCTGTATTGGGTGTATAGAACGTATAGAACAGCTCCAGCACAAGCTGCAACCATCACTCCCAATAGGATGTTGCTTGTTCTGAAGTGTGATGATACATCAGCTGCGCCATTATTTTCGCTTCCGTGATGTGTAATGATTGTCTCCTTATTTTCACACATACATTTGCTGCACTCTTTTCCCATTATTTTTGCTTTAAATATCCGTACACAAGCCGATTCATCAAATTTTCCTTCAAGTTATAATGGCTTTTTTCCGATGCACGGTGGCTGGCCGACGCGGTCCCACGGTTAAAAATGTTGACGCGGTGAATTCGTTCGTCGCGACGCAATCCAACACCGTGCCTCTGGCAGGTTCGCCATGTAGAGGGACGTGGGTGTATATTAAATGAAAGAGACGACTGTTCTGTACGACGTGTATTTAGCGACTCCCCGCAACTAGTCTACGTACATAGTATAAGTACTTAACATTACACACTACAGTAAATAAGAAAAGTAAAACAGACGTGTGTGAAATGTATTGCATACTAAACCTTAAAGTAGTGGCAGCTTTGCAGAGTGTGTTGAAAAGCCTATTTCAATTTCCAGATAATGGTAATATGTCCAGATAGTCGATTACTGGACAGTATTCAGGAAGCCCTTCACCTTCTGGCAGTGGTTTCCCGAGGCCTTAACGAATACATGGAACTGAAGCGGCTGCGGTTCCCGAGGTTCTTCTTCCTCAGTGATGATGAACTGCTGGAGATCTTATCGCAGTCCAGGAATCCAAGAGCCGTGCAGCCTCATTTGAGAAAATGCTTCGAGAATATTGCCAAGGTGTGTCTAAGGATATCTGACTTACAGTAGTTTGCATTATTTTTAGTTAAATTTTCGCTCTGTGCCGAAAATAGCAGAGAAAATAATCACTTGTAACAAACCTGCTGTTGCGAACGCGGGTCATGTGTCGCTCATGTCATTGTTATCTTACTTATATCCTATATTAATAAATAATATTATAAATGCGAAAGTTTGTGAGGATGGATTGATGTATGTATGTTCGTTACTCTTTCACGCAAAAACTACTGAATGGATCTTGATGATCGACATATAGTCTGGAATAACACATAGGATATTTTTTGTCCCGGTAGTATGTTCCCTTGGGATAATTATCGACAATCACGCGGGTGGAGCCGCGGGCGGCAGCTAGTATTACTATGAATGCGAAAGTTTGGATGGATGTTTGTTACTCAATCACGCCAGAGCGGCTGAACGGGTCTGGACGAAATTTGGCACAGAGATAGATAATAGTGTGGATTAGCACATAGGCTAGGCTTTTTATACCAGGAATATGTTTTCTTGGGTTAATTTACGACATTCACGCGGGTGAAGTCGCTAGCAGAAGCTAGTAAGGTATAAATTGGAGTTATTGATGATGATAACAGGCTCTTTGAACTGTCATGAGTGGCTCAGTAAAGTATTCTTCCATGTGCTACGATATCTACTACGAAGTAATAATAGGAGGCTCTTTTGCATGCCAAAAAGCAATAATAATCTAAGGCAGCATTGCGCAATTTCTAGAATGTATGCTGTATTCAAAAAACACGATGAAGACATTGATTTATTTCTTACATCTGTACCTACTAGGTATGAGAAGAATCTTAAATTGTGTTTCGTAAAATAATTGTCGAAATCACTGGTACTGTATATTTTAATCAAATGTATAATTCTAAGTTGTAATTTTTCAATCTAATTTACTTACTTTTTTCTTTGTTTCCGCGGTTTATGCGTAAAGTGCATGTAGTGCTCTTCTTTAAGTGATGAGGCGCTTAAACTTAAGTCTGAAATGTTTTATTGTTGATGTAATAGTGTACTCATTGTTGAAGAGCCAAATAAAATAAATAAAAAGATATATTTTGGTTTCAGGTGACTTTCCAGCCGGATTTACAAATCACTCATATGCATTCAAGCGAGGGCGAGGTCGTTGCGCTCAGGTACAAGTTCTATCCGTCCTCTAATGTGGAACAGTGGCTGCTTTTGCTCGAAGACACTATGAGACATTCAAGTGAGTAGCTCCCAGGCGAAAAGGATCTTATATCAAGATTGAGAAAAAGACCCATCGTCTGCCTAGCTTTCTCCCTACTAAATTGCGGTCACGCCCAGTTCAAAAGATGCGTCGCCAATAGTCGTGGAGCAATTGCCGACGTAACCTCTTGGTCTCAATTACTTGGTAAAACAATTTAATAGCCGTCGGTTATACTATTTATCAGACTTTATAGCTTTTCTAGCCATTACGATCTGCAAATAATAGCGGGGAATCTCATGAAAAGTGTTGCTCTTTTACCACAGTTCGGCTGACCCTGGTCGACGGTCTTGTCGAGTTGTGGGAAATTCCTCGTGCGGAGTGGGTACTCCGCTGGCCGGGCCAAGTAGTGATCGCAGGATCGCAGACCGCCTGGACTGCGGGCGTCGAGAACGCCATCGACGAGTACCGCATGGATAACTTTTTTGAGGAAAACTTGATGCAGGTGACCAATCATTTGAAAAGGGAAAAGTTTTGTCTTTCTTTCTTTCGTCTGTTCTCTCAAAAACAAAAGCGCAATGTAACGCGTTATTTCGGGTTGCAATTTGTTGTTCTTAAAATAGAATAGAATAAAATAGAAAATCCTAATTATTATTATGACCATTTCGTATTTCAAATAGAATAGAATACTCTTTATTATGTAACTTATATGGTTTACAGAAAATATAGATGAAGAAAACATTACATAGGGTGACACAATGGGCGGCCTTATTGCAGAAAGCGATATTTTCAAGACAACCTTTCTTTCTTAGTCGTGGAGAAAACTTACAAAGTTTTCTAATCGTGACCTAACTAAACCTACCTACGGACGTAAATAAACTATAATCTACATTAATAAATATGTGAAATAAAATATGAAATCTATCAAAAAAATTAAGATATTAACTTTTCAAATCTATCTTGTCGATAGTCGATATAGGCGGTATAAAAGTTTGTATGAAGAAATTTGAAAGTACGGATTTACTTATAACTCGGTTTGAATGCTTTTACAAAAATTGGCCAAGTACGAATTGGACTCTCACACGAAGGGTTCCGTACCGTACCTTTTTAATTTAATTTTTATAATTTGTTGTTATGTTGTTATAGCACCAATAAACACACTGTGAAAATTTCAACTGTCTACCTTTTACGGTTCTTGAGATACATCCAGCTGACAGACAGACGGACGGACGGACAGTGGAGGCTTCGTAATAGGGTTCCGTTGGTTACTTTGGGTACGGAACCCTGAGAAAGAGAAAAAAATACCGATTCGTCGTCAACTTAAGTAATAGGGAATATGCATGCAATTTTTCTATTTACAAAATGATATATTTGACGGAATATCAGAATGGGCAGCGGAGCGATCTTTGTGATAGTCATCCATCATGGGCGTGTTGTAGAAGAAACGTTGAAATAATAGCACGTTTGTGATTCTTAACAGTCCCTCGTTTCATTCGATTACATTTGTAAACAAAATATACGGGCAAACACAAGATGAAACTAGATTACGAGCCAATAGGTTAGCACGCGTGCACTTCGTACGCTGTCTGTCAAAAGAATGCCAGCTGTCACGGCGTAGACGCAAACTTGCTACCCTATTCGGGGTTACCCGCTCATATTTTATAAATCGCCATTTATATTCGACCAATTGAAATAAATCACCATTTTAATTTTGAATTTAACAATAATTACTATTCAACCAAATAACACAATCAGTCTCTCATCTTAAATCTTGGCTTTACTTTTAATTTAGCTGCGCGCCGTCACGGCCGTCCTGCATCTTCACACGTCCTCGTGTGTATTGCTCTCATCTTCACTATCGACGGTCAAACAGAAAGACACAATGATTAACATTATTCTCCACTCGGTCACCCTGACTCATATTTAAAGCAATACTTATAAGGCACCTAAATCTGATTATTTATCATTTTCAATACTAGTGATAACCAAATATCTCAGATAACACATCTCAGTGCCACCACAGCAAGTTAGTGCCAACCAAGCTGTTCGATGTCATACAGTTTGGTTGGCGCCACACAGGCTCGTCAATACCACACAGGCTAGTCAGTGCCACACAGGCTAGTCAATGCCACACAGGCTAATCAATGCCACACAAGCGAATCAATGCCACACAGTCTAGTCAATGCCACACAGGTCAGTCAATGCCACACAGGCTAGTCAATGCCACACAAGCGAATCAATGCCACACAGTCTAGTCAATGCCACACAGGTCAGCCAATGCTACTCAGACTAGTCAATGCCACACAGGTCAGTCAATGCTACTCAGACTAGTCAATGCCACACAGGCTAGTCAACGCCACACAGGCCAGTCAACGCCACACTGGCTATTGCCACACAGGCTGGAGCCACATAGGCTATTGCCACATAGGCTATTGCCACACAGGCTGGTGCCACACAGACTGGTGCCACACAAGCTAATGCCACAAAGGCTATTACCACACAGGCTGGTACCACACAGGCTAATGCCACACAGGCTGGTGCCACACAGGCTAGTACCAAACAAACTGGTGCCACACAGGCTAGTGCCACACAGGCTTGCGCCACACAGGTTATTGCCACACAGGCTATTGCCACACAGGCTGGTGCCACACAGGCTATTGCCACACAGGCTGGTGCCACACAGGCTAGTGCCACACAGGCTAGTGCCACACAGGCTAATGCCACACAGGCTATTGCCACACAGGCTATCGCCACACAGGCTGGTGCCACACAGGCTGGTGCCACACAGGCTATTGCCACACAGGCTCTTGCCACACAGGATCTTGCCACACAGGCTATTGCCACACAGGCTCTTGCCACACAGGCTCTTGCCACACAGGCTCTTGCCACACAGGCTCTTGCCACACAGGCTATTGCCACACAGGCTATTGCCACACAGGCTATTGCGACCAATGGTTAATATTAGCAAAGGCCTTCACAGTAAAAAAGTAAATCCAGCTGCACAACTCACCTGCGCCGTTATCGGCACATTCTGACTCTACACTATTAGTAGGCCTTCAAACCTATGTACGTTCAGCTCCAATGGAACGTAGCAATCTGGCATAGGTCGTATTCGATCATGTGCATACTTACAGTAAATGCCTATCGCCACGTGTTTGTTACTCATAGGGTGCGGTCAGACCCATTGGCACCACCTGAGGTGCGTTCAAGAGCTTCGAGTATGAGTAGACAAGCTATTCTTAACAAGATTTCGTTTTATCATCATTGTCTTCGACTAAGACATCTAATACACGAGAATACTTGGTGATCGGGAATCTTCCTCAATCTTGCACAATCATGAAGAGTTAAGCGCCTTTAGTCGGTATCTATCTAGGTAAATAACCCTTCGATGATCCTTCGATGATCCTTAAATGGACCGTTTAATTCAAGATTTTACGTACCTAATCTGGTTTCACGCATAATCTTCTAATAACATGAAATCGTTAACAGAAAACTAAATCTTTAGCTGCTTATGTACAATCAAATTGAGCTTTACCTTATACCACGCGTCGTTTTAAACCCTGTTATGAAATCTCAGGGACCTCATCTAATCGACTCCAGTACCTACATAACCAAACATCAATTATGGGTCTCGCAGTTTCTTAAATCAAACGCTCTACAGATGAAGTCTAACATTTTTGACGCATTATTTGCTGTCGTTGAATTCTACGGCAATTGTCTACAAACTAGTGTTGGTCAGTCAGTTAGCCGTTTGAGAGTTCAAGAGCGGCTGTATATGACCTAATTGAAACAAATGCGGTTTGATTCAAGATTCGTGATTACCAAGTCCAAAAACCGGTAAAAGTCACCAAACTCACAATAATTTGAATAAAGAAAATCAAAGACCAGGTATCTCATCACAGTCAACAGCTATCATATCATAGCTCAACACAACACAATTACTACACTCGCTCTTCCCCATGGGAATAATATCAAGTAAGTTTTATTTTGTACGACAAAGAACTACCGCAACCCTGTTACAGATTTCTTCGTCTGTATCACTCTGGGATACTGCTACGATACTCTAGTACAGTCACTGACACACAGAACTCAGAACCTGTTCACATAAACTAAATTGCCACTAACTCGTCATCTACTTCACAACATCTATTGGTACTTTGCCTCGGGTGTCTTCTTCCCCATAAAGAGATTTTAAAACAGACCGATAAGCTATGCACATTGGAGCCTCCAAAAAGATACAATGTTTGCGTCAAACGTTCATGTGAAGGAGCTACGTTCACGAATTACTCTACGTTAATCTACGAACATCACGGTCATAACAGCACTGTTCAATTTGAATTAATAAATCTTATTTCAATCTCACCCGTATTAACTCACATACCGGGTAGGCAAACCAGTAGTGAGAATCGAAAAATCTATATAGAAATTTTAATAGCATGATTTCTCTATGCCTGTAAACCTTTAATCATTGTCATTAAAATCAAGTTGCTGTTCATGATGGTTTACTTACTATCGAAATAACTAACTGTTGGAAAACGTACGTAAATGTAAACGTATGTAAGGAAAACTGTCGCCGACACGTTAGTACATAAGCCTGGGTCCAATTTTTCACCAAAAACGTCTAAGTCGGAACATGACCTTATGGCAACCTTGCCATGCACTATCTCATTCTAAAGTTTCGCACTGAACAAAATGTTGAAACTATTACCGCCAATGGGAAAACTAAGTACTCGCTTTGTATTAAGTGTGTCAAAATAACCTTGCACTATCAAACCAACCACTGAATACATATGAAGAATTTGGAAACTTTTAAACTCACAAAACAAATAAAATGGGAGCGACTCACCCAGTTCCAGACAGCTTTGAACGTTTTTACACCCCACAGATGTTGACAAGATGCTCGGCTACTGCAGTCTGCAAACTGGTTGTTGACCTTTGGTTTGTCACGCTCAGAACTGCTCAGAAGTTGCAGCTGCTCAGCAGTTATAGCAGCATGCGAACCGCTAGCCTCTTGCTAACTTCATCCACCGTAATACGATATCTGAAAACTGAGAAACACTACGAGAGTACAAGTTCTATCAAAGCTGTGGCTGAAAATAGAGCTTTCAGGTAGTAGTAGAAGTCAATAAATAAAGTCAATAAATCGAAAACTAAACAAAACATTGGCACAAGAAAAGAGGCCCACGCCCAGCAGTGGGCAAAGCCCGGGCAATGGAAGGTAATGATAAATCAAAACATGGCTTTTGCGAATAACACAGTTTTCAGAAAAAGCGTTAGGTGGGTACGGTATTGAGACTATAGCGCTTTATTGTCCCATGGAGGTATTTACGCCACTATAGTCCCAACAACAATAACACTAAACAATCAAGTCTATTACTCAAGTAGCGATAGCAAAATAATATCGCTTCATGAGCATTATATAGAGCATCGCTTAACCAGTCAACGTCAAAGCTATAGCGCTTAAACTACTACTACACTAAAGCGATAGCCAACACGACAATAACAACCTCACTTTAGCGTAGAGCAATAAAACGACAAGTCAACTGTCAAATATCGATAGTCGTCAATCATGAGACCGTAACCCTCTGTGAGTCAGTCTCCACAGCATAAAAATGTTCACCCGTAAACAAACAGAAAAATGTTAACTAACTAGCATCTCACCTCCACAGCAATAACTAAACGAAAATGGCTCACCAGATTGTCGTGAATATCCCCACACACTTCTCCTTGACCTGGCCAGTTGCTGTGAAGTTGCTTGCCTCCGTTTTAGACTGGTTTTCCATTGTTCAGTTTGATGAGGGTAGTCGCATAAAACTCGAAAAAAAGAAATCTTGACCTCGTAATTTTCCTTGAATTTTTCCTACGTTGAACCCAGATAGGTTATCTACGACAGGCATGAAGGCACGAAGCTTTTCAGCGCCTTACTAATGGTCAAAAATAAGCTGCACTGCACAATACTGCATCCTCGACGCAACATACCACCGTGATACCGCACTATGATCGGGTGTCAAACTTGGGTTTAACGGATCAAATTTCAGGGCACTTCACGGCACACATTGAGTTTTTAACTTCTGGATTAGCGTACGCGTTTCAAAAAGAACCGCAATTTTCTCTATCACTGTCACTATGTGTTTTGCATTTCAAAACGTAACGCCTCGTATTTCACTAGTATTGTCACGAATTTCCTTGTGGGCCATGTGGGTTACATCCCACGCCTGATGACGGAATATCAGAATGGGCAGCGGAGCGATCTTTGTGATAGTCATCCATCATGGGCGTGTTGTAGAAGAAACGTTGAAATAATAGCACGTTTGTGATTCTTAACAGTCCCTCGTTTCATTCGATTACATTTGTAAACAAAATATACGGGCAAACACAAGATGAAACTAGATTACGAGCCAATAGGTTAGCACGCGTGCACTTCGTACGCTGTCTGTCAAAAGAATGCCAGCTGTCACGGCGTAGACGCAAACTTGCTACCCTATTCGGGATTACCCGCTCATATTTTATAAATCGCCATTTATATTCGACCAATTGAAATAAATCACCATTTTAATTTTGAATTTAACAATAATTACTATTCAACCAAATAACACAATCAGTCTCTCATCTTAAATCTTGGCTTTACTTTTAATTTAGCTGCGCGCCGTCATATTTATTAGCTTTAGAAAGCACTTATTGAAATCATTTTAAAAATAACTTCATCGGCGATGAAGTTATATACAGGGTTATTTGTAAAACACCATCAACCTTTCAGGGGGTGAATGTACTCATCATTATAAACATCTTTTGCTATGAGACCAACCCTGAAAAATCGAAAAAAATATCTGCTATTTCATACATTTTCATCGGGTGACTATTGCATTTTGTATGAAACAGCTGATTTAATTTTTGATATTTCAGAGTTGGTCCCATAGTAAAAGTTGTCTCTTATCATGAGTACCTACTTTCACCCACTGAAAGATTGTTGGTGTTTTAAAAATAACCCTGTATTATATAAAGCTTCAAAGATGACAGTTAGAAAGAGAAGTCCGGTATGGACTATGACGTCATCCATGACACCTATACAGCTGCCATACAAAACAGCGTTTTCGCGAGAGGGACAGATATATTTATTTAAAATAGTTATACCTCGTTGGTAGTTCGATCAATTTTGATTCTATTTTCACTGTCAGTATTATATTGTTGTTATTTTGAGAAAAGCTGTAGATTACTTAACAAATATTTTTTTCATGCATGTTCCCTATTATGTAGCGGATACTCGTAGTATGGATAAATCAAAATTTTATGAAGTCAAGTGGGCGTGTGCTAGGACCCAGTTCAGGATCTATTACTTTTCGATTGTGGCTGTTAGAGTGATGCAGAGTCTACATTCTTTTGGTCTTGCAATAATATTGATCTTATTGACATTCCGTGAGAATGCCTTGGGTTTACTCTTCAGGCAATATACATTTCAAATAAAATTGACTATTTTCAGCTCCATGTTTAAAATTGTTTTAAAATATGTTTAATCCGTAAGGTTCACTTTTACCCGCCCAAATTTCAAGGAGACATACTTTCCGTTCCGTTACACGGAGTTGTACTTGTACCTGATAGTACCAATCACGTTTTTATTGATACTTGTGGCTTTAGATTTTCTGTGAAATTTATATATTTTTATTTTATTTTCTTGAATTGCCTCTTTACGCAGCCCTTTTTGGAAGCTATTATTGGACATTTGACCTCCGCTAGCATGAATTCGCCTATACACACGCACAATGGTCCAACATCAGGACTAAGTACGGAAAATATACCCGAGTATATAGATAGAAGTCCGTCTGGCGAAGCTCAAATCAATTGTATAATGTTTACCGATGAACAAACCATAGGACTCAATACTAAGGCCTTCTTGCAGCTGTATCTGTTGCAAAGCTTGCGGTTCATGATGATGATTCATGCTCAATACCGTAAGCAATTGAGACTATGTGATAAATTTTCTAGTAAAGTATTGTTTTTACCAAAGGAGCTGTGTCTCTTGATATTTTGCTTGATACATGTTGGTCCAAAGTTTGAAGCCGTTATTATTATTTTTTTTCGGTTTTCAAGCCATTCACAGCTATCCCTCTGTAGCACAGTGATTCTTTCTATTGCTTCTTTGTTTGCAGTAACAATTCTCATTTTTTTTTCAACTCTTCCTTTGCTATTTCCATTTCTTCTTTGTTTTAGTTCGGTGCTGAACTGGAAGGTCTACAGTCATACTGTTTATGAGTTCAATATTTCAACTTTTTATTTTTTTCTAATCGGACGTTGAAATTTAGTTTTCCTTTTCTGTGCCCGTTTTCTTTCATTGTCCTCAGCGAATCCCTTTCCCCTACATTTTTCTTGTTTTTCCATAAATGTTTTATGGACCGATGATATGGCAGACTTGTCACTGAAGGCCACTACCGCGGCTGAGCATCTTAATCAAAATTGATTCTTTTGCCGCCTATAAATTTTGCTACTACACTATTAGGGCTTTCCACTATGTTAGTGGCCATTTCTTCAATCAAACTGCGTGATTTCGCTGCTGCGTTGGAAACAATAGAAGTGTTTCTAAAAATAAATGTATGTATTTTGATTTTTTAAAACTTATTGTGAATACATTTTTTTTTGTCACAATTATATGGTTGGCACATTGCGTGGTAACCGTATGCATGCGATATTGAGTTGGTGGTGCTTTATGTATTTTACTATGACCTTGACAATATAATTTTTTGATTGGTTAATGTTTTTCGGTGTTCAATTGTATATTTTATTTCTGTAGATATCCCACGTATTTTTTTGCAATTTCGTAGGATGCGGTTTCGTCTATCAATTTCCTCAAAATTTGTATTTTGCCTTTGGTCAGGATATTAATGCGTCTCCATCAGTCTTCCGTATATCAAACCATAGATTGGGATGGAATTCCTAAAGCCTTCAGCAATTATGTGCCTTCCATGGAGTAAGATGAACCCTCATAATTTTTGAAATCCTGCTGTTCATTGGGACTAACTCCTTTATTATCAGTTTTTTTTTATACCTATGTGTATAACTTGTCGAGTTTTTTTGACAATTATGGCTGCAGTTCTTGACGAAGCCTTGTATGATCCGGATGATCTAGAACACCAAGAGGCATCAAGATCAAGTCACTGGTATACCATTCTTGATTCTACCTTCTGCGAGAGTTATTTTTTTTCTTTCTCAGCGGCAAGTTGCATTGATTCAGATGCTGTTTTCTCCCACTTTTCATAAACTACATGTTGCAGTTGGCTATAAATTTTGGAGAAAATACTGGAATATCCATAAAGAAGCAGAGCTCTTTAAACAGAATAGCCAATCATCGAGGTCGCAATGCCAGCTGTTGCAGCTACATGTATATTCAAATTTGCTGAGTCATCAGTGCTTTGGGATTGTATATTTGAAGGAAATGTGTGTGTGGAAGACAACCCACCCCTCCAAACTTCATTACTCCGGCAGAGAGTCTGCCCCCGAAACATGAAAAGCAATTGCGCACCCAGGTTGGCCGCTGTGGAAACTACCTAAACACAGTGCCAGTGTGAAGCTTCTTTGCAGTATAGGCCCCGTCTACATTCCTGCCATTTATGCTCAACCACTTGCACCTTCCAGGAACTAACCGTGTCTAATGACAGAGCAGTCTAAAAGGCCACATACTGGTCGGACAAAAGTTTAAGAGTCTATTGACACGAAAAAATACGTACAAAAATGAAATAGACTTTTTAATTCAAATCAAAAATGTTAACTGACTCAGTTGGTGAATCAGCATCCCATGCTATGGGATCTAGTGCCACAAAGGAGTTATCAGAAATATCAGTTCCGTGACCGTCGTTTTCAATTTATTTCAACACTGAAATGTAATCCAATGTAAATTCCTTCTACTAACGAATAGGCTTATGTTGCCACAATTCAAAATAGGTCTTATATTGAAACCGATAGTCCGTTTGAATACAAAATCATTATGAACAACTTTTGCTATGGAACCAACACTTAAATCGCGAATCAAAATCGACTGCCCCATACATTTTTTTTATGTGCGCACTAGCTGTGCACTCACAGGGTTGCGGAATTTATTCGAAAGAGTTACCGCGGCCCTGGAAAGAAAGGCACTAGGAGGATTATGGGTGGGTTTTAGTCAGTAAAAGTCTGACACTCCCTGCCGATCCACCCAGAGCGGGAGGGGTCATTTGATGATTTCCCGTCCTCAAAAATAAAAAAAAGCTGTGCACTCACTGCTCGGCTTCCGAGGGTCGTAGTGTGATGTTAAATATCCTAATACTATCTTGAAGAACTGAGCTATTAAATGCAAAAAGATGAATGAAATCGGTAATGTCGTTCTCAAGTCAAACAGGCGTGACCAAGAGAAACAGGGATTCATAGAAAACTCGACCAAATTCTTTTTTTTTTGCGTTTTCGGGGTTGGTCTACTTACAGTAAAAAGGGTTGTTCATAATTATGTGTACAATTAACCCTTAAGAGGTATTGCGTTTATGCGACGCGCTGTGTAGATCCCACCTCAAACATCATCTAAACTTCCCATCTCAAAAACTTCTTCCTATTCCCACTCCTTCTCTTTTCCTGCAGGTTCTTCATTTATGTTTTAGCGAATAAGTTACAGAATGAATTAGTATTGGTTTTCATACACTGCTTCTGTTCTTCTTGTGCTACAAGACTTGACATATTTATAAGTGTAGATTTATAAACATGTCAACTTCTTTCCCTACAGTATTAATTTTTTCTTTCTCTTGAATGTTATACTAAATGTTACTCCAAATTTACAGTCAAGCCTCCCTTGGAGAATTATCTGATGCCATTGAGAATATAAATAAGGACCTCGCTCGAATAGGTGACTGGAGTGCTGAGTTTGGGCTGAAGATTAATCCAACAAAGACGCAGTTCATTGTGGTTGGTAGTTCCCGGACTGTCTCTAAGATTGACTGGTCGAAACTTCCCCAGGTTTCTTTTAATAACACTAACATTCCTGTAAGTCACGTTGTGAAAAACTTGGGGATTTATATCGACAGTACTATGTCCTGGACTAAGCAACTGCAGGAAGTAAGTCGTAAACTGTTTGCTTCTGCGGGCTCCCTGAGGCGTCTTCGCAATTTTCTTCCCATCACCACCAAAATTGCGATAGCACAATCTCTTCTTCTCCCTATTCTGGACTATGCTGATGCCAGCTATCTTGATCTCACCCAAGACCAATTGGACAAGCTTGAGCGACTTCAAAATCTCTGTATCAGGTTTATATTTGGCTTGCGCAAGTATGACCACGTTTCTGAATTTCGTACTAAGCTCAAATGGCTTCCTATTCGCCTTCGCCGGAATGCCCATATACTTTCGTTACTTTATAATGTGCTCTTTAATCCTTCTACTCCTTTTTATCTTAAAGAACGCTTTCAGTTCCTCTGTGACACGCATTCTAGGTCCTTGAGATCATCGGAAAATCTAAAATTAAGTATTCGTATGCATTCTACTTCCTTCTTTGATAAATCATTTAGTATACAAGCAGCACGTTTATGGAATGCATTACCTATAGAAGTAAGGCGTGCTCAAACGCTACCAGCATTTAAAAAAATGGTGAAAGAGCATTTCTTTTCACTCTAATTTTTTCACTCCTTTCCCAATTATATATTTGATATTTATTAGTATATTAACTGTTATTGTATTTGTGTATTTTATGTTATTATGTATATTTAGTATAATTTTGAACTTTTGTACACTGACAACCCTAAATCTATCTCTTTTCGTTCAGTCCATCCAAAGGTTGTCTGTAAGAGATTGCCTTGTGCGATAAGACCGCCCATTGTACACTTATTTTTATAAATGTTTGTCCTGTTCTTGTAATGAGGTGTACAATAAAGTATAAAATAAATAAATGTTATAGATTAAGCTTATTGAAATCATGCTAATTATGTTTTACTAATTGATTAAGTTTGCCTCTTCGGAATTCAACAAATTTATTTTCTTTTTTTTCTTTTTATTACCTACATCATGAGCCTCACACTTTGGACATTTATCCTGTACAGGTTGCTGAGTTGAAATCTTTTTCATTTTGATCCTCTTGTGGAATGCAGACGGGCTGTTTGTTTTTACGTTCTAAATGGTGTTTTAGAAATATAAACATTTTGAGAGAGCAAAAGAATGTTTTGGTTTGTGTCGACCTCTCAAATCTGGCGTTGCTGATACCTTCACTAAAACTGTAATTTTAGAAATTTTAAAATTTACTTTCAATGTAGCATGCTTGCTTTGCTTGCAATAAAAAAAAATGTAAGCAAAATGCGTGACGCACGCTCGCTCTGTTATTTTGACAAAACGCAGCAAACTAAGTTTGCAATGTTTTACCGTTGAAATGTTTTTTTTTTGAAGAGAGTAATATTTTCACAGTCACGTATGCTAGATGGGAGTGAGTTCCACAATCGTACTGCAAGATAAGAGAAGGAGTGGGAATAGGAATGAGTATTATGGGATGGGAAGTTTAGATGATGTTTGAGGTGGGATCTACACAGCGCATCGGCAGGGCGAAAAAACGAGAAACGATCGCGCAGGTAGCCGGATTAGAAAAGATTTTGTAAAGGAGACATAATATTCGAGTGTTCCTGCGAAGACGGATAGGGAGCCACTTGAGATCCTTGCGAAACTGAGAGACATGGTCGTATTTCCTCAGGCCAAAATCAAAATGAATGCACAAGTTTTGCAAGCGGTCAAGTTTATTTAAGAGCTCCTCTGTGGCATCCAGGTAGCATCAGCGCAATAATCGGCTGAATTAAAGTTAAAGCTAAATAAATTTTAGTTTTAAAGGGCAAGAAGGTTTGAAGAGTTTTTAAAGAGTGGAAGGAAAAGTGCATCTTCCGACTAACTTCATTTACTTGCGCTCGCCAAGAGAGATTGCTGTCAATTAAGACACCGAGATTTATATGATCTACTAGAAATTATTATAGACTCTGGTACCTCGTTTACTCGAAGCTTCGTACAGAGTTTTAGTTCAAATGAAACTGTGCTTGATAGAGTATATTTGCACCCTGTTTGGTGGTTACAAGACGTACAAACGTTTTTTTCTTGCAGAAGAAAAAAACGTTTCGGACTCCGAAAACAAATGCTATCTGAGTAGATATTGGGGTAAATTGGCATGTATTATTAGTACACTTATTAGTAACTGAAAATTGCACTAAAACACACATTACAAGAAAATTCACATAGAACACACATTCCGAACTAAGGATGAGATGTTTTGTTACGACGATTATGATTCTCATCGTAAAAGCACCGAACAACCAATGTTAATTTTTTCTGTAATTTATTATAAATTGACTACTAAATACCTAAAACATAATTATGAAGAATGATCATGTTAAATGAATGAAACCAGTAATAAAAAAAAATTACAATAGACAATAATCGAAATAACATAATACTTATAATTCGATATTGCCAATTTGTTAAAAATTAAATTTCACCCATAATAGCGAATTAACAGTAAGTTTCGTTTCGTGGTCAGCTGGACAGCCTGCGCGCGCTGGTAAAGGGCGACCTGACGTACTTCCAGCGCGAGGTACTGTGCGCGCTCATCGTGGTGGAGGTGCACGCTCGTGACGTCACTCGCTCGCTCGTCGATGAGAACGTCCGCAACCTCTCCGACTTCCAGTGGATCTGTCAGCTGCGGTGAGAAAATTTGTTTGTTTTATTATTAGCAGAGCGTTGAATGACCCAAAACAAAAAGTTTATGAAAAAAAAAACAAATATAAACAAAGAAATGTGACAACATTAATAGAATAACTAATTTAAAATAAATAAATTCAAGTATGTGTCAAAAACTAGGGAGGAAGTACTTATATTAAACTAAAAAAAGGTTTTAACAAAAAAAAAGAAAGAAAGAAAAAAGACGAATAAACATAAAATATAAACCTTTCAGCTCACGTTACAAAAAAAAAAGAAAAAAAAAATGGTTCAGTATGACTTCATCATCATATCAGCCGAAAGACCTCCACTGTTGGACATAGGCCTCCCCCAAGTATCGCCACAACAACCGGTCCTGTGCGCCTTGCATCCATCGGCTATCAGCCCCCTCACCAGGTCATCGGTCCATCTTGTGGGAGGCCTTCCAACGCTGCGTCTTCCGGTACGCGGTCGCCACTCCATCATCATATGAATTGATAAAAACTATATTTTTCTCTTTATTCTGAGGGTGATAGCATTTGTACTAGATTCAAACGTTAACTTACAGGTACTACCAGAACGTAAAGCCAATGTGGCCACTAGAACCCGACGAAGCTCCGGATATCTACCAAGACGAGACCCATCTGGACACAAGCAGGTTCTACCGCCAGTTCAGTCTGAACACCTGCGATGTTAAGGCCCTTAACTCCATTTTCACGTACCAAAACGAATATCTCGGTAACAGGTTAGCTGAAGAGTTTTTTCTAGTGCCCTTCACAGGCAACTTTCTGTTCTGATATTTAGTTCATGGTCTAGTAGTCAGAAGCTAGAGGTTCTGAATTCGATCCCAGTTTTGGGGACAATATTCTGTCCTTACAATAAGAAAATATGAAAGCGTTCAAACTTTGTTGGTGGTGGTGAGGTGATTGATTGAACTTATTTTATACAACGTGTAACAGAATTGAATTGTATTTAATTCCCACCGGAAAGCAACATGTGAGTCATGCATGACAAAAAATAATTTCAGCGGTCGTTTGGTGATCACACCTCTGACGGATCGCTGTTACTTGACGCTTATGTGTGCGATGCATCTGAAGTTCGGTGGAGCCCCCGCCGGGCCTGCTGGTACCGGCAAGACTGAGACCACCAAGGTAAATAAAGGAAAGAATAATACTTTTTATTAGATTATAAATACTTTTTTGAAGACGGTGTTTTCTTTTTGTAAAAAGTTTAAAACTAAATTGTCATTATTCCCATGATGAGTGGTTGCGCTATTTCTCGCTAAGGACCAGCTCAGCTCATAGTTAAATTTAAATATCTAGATCTACTTTGCTTTGGGATTGACATAAACCTAACATTATCTCACATTACTAGATTTTAAGTTGAGGAGGTCACTCTAGTTTATCTTTGAAGTTCAACGTCCAATGCAAATTAAATAATGTATACATAAACCCAACGCAAAAAGAATCATCAAAACCCCCATAAACAATAAAATTATTCCTGAATAGATAGGATTTGTTGACTTCCACACATTCTGCATACCCCTTCACAGCGTACCGGCATAATTTTATGTTATGAACTGGTGCAAACAATAAACAGGCATAAGAATTGCTACCATTTATTTAAGAGTTCCGTTGCCTAGAATAATCTAAATCGGTTGACAATTGGCGAAAATATCGCTGAACCAACTGAAAAAAAAATCAGTCGAATTGAGAACCAACTCCTTTTTTTGTTATAAACATCATTTTACTAATTGATTGTGTACGAAACGATAAATGTTTGAAAGATGGGTTTATAAAAAGGATGACTACAGAGCTGGCGATGGTAATAAAGAATTAAGGGAGTAGATGACATGGTGCGGCGACCCCAAAATGTTTGGGACAGGGCAGGAGAGTGACGATCTTTTGAACCACCAACAGGATCTAGCGAAGGCGGTGGCGGTGCAGTGCGTCGTGTTCAACTGTTCTGATCAGCTTGACTACATGGCCATGGGCAAGTTCTTCAAGGGGCTGGCTGCGTAAGTACACAGCGCATTCAGCAGTAAAAACATTGAAAAAAGAAGTGTTCGAAATTTACAAACTTTTGAATACAAAATGCAACTTATTCAAGTTGCATTTTAATGCCTCAAGCATTCAAGCTGCCATGTTTATGTATAAAAAGCAAAAAAAAAAACCAAGTGAAATGCTATATTACAATTATTTTCTTTGATATTTTCAAGTTGGTCTGAAAGTCTTGATATGGTACAGTACAAGTTTAAAAAATTATGCTTTTATTATATGACATGATGTGAAAATATATATTCTTGTCAAGGTCTGGTGCATGGGCGTGCTTCGACGAGTTCAACCGTATCGACATTGAAGTGCTCTCTGTGGTTGCACAGCAGGTAGCATTGCCCAAGTCCAATTTATAAGTTCTAAACACAACATCCCCATAATTTGGTACAATAAAAAACGAAATTGTTCCGAGAATCATTATTACTTGTAATTAATATAAATGTATATGTCGACGGAAAACGGACTCCGTGAGATTGTAATAAATCTTTATTAGATTATAATTTCTCGATATATGTGTCGCAGCCAATTAGCTTAATCGGCCGTATAATTGGTGGCCTAGCATTTTCATTTAAATGCGCCGATTTTTTTGCGACTTGTGTGACATCTTTTGTTCAATGTCGTTCAAAGACTTGGTCATGTCACTTATGTCGCTGATTAAACATCGCAACTCAATGAAAAAGCTAGGCTTTTAATGAAAGGCTAATCAGCCTTTTCATTAAAAGCCTAGCTTTTCGCAGCCAACTAGCTTAATCAAGCTAGTTGGCTGCGACATATGTTTTATGAACAATCATTTTGTACACAATAAATCCCATTCAATAGTTTTCAATATGTCAGTGTCTTATTAAGAAAAAAAAGTTTACAATTTCACAAGTATCCACTGACGACGCCGTTGATGAGAATGGCGCGTGTATCAGCACCATTCAGCTCAACCATTTTGAAAGGACCTGAAAGAACAGTAAAATATGCGCGTAGTAATGTTGTTCATAGTGATGAAAACAATGACCCCTTTTCAGGTATTGCGTTTATTCTGTTACACGTTGTAATAAACATTTATACGTCATTGGTTACTTGTCGGTGGATGTTGTTGCAGCCTCGAAGATATCTAGCAGCAAAAAATTAAGGCCTGTTGTATAAAAAGTGTTTTCTGCTAAAGGTGGTGACGATCCAGAAAGCACAGATCGCTAAGCAAGATAGGTTCATGTTTGAGGGTGTCGACCTGCCGCTCAAAGCATCCTGCTCTGTCTTCATCACAATGAACCCAGGATACGCGGGTGTGTATAAGGTGCTTTTGATTCCGTTCTGACACCTCTTTCAATATTGACACATCGCTTAAAATAATAAGGTTAAAGTTATTTAAGAAGATCGATGAAAATTGACCATTCCTCATATGAGCATTATAGACTATTTTCTTGACAAAAGTGGTTCCAGTCAAGCATTTCAAAACAGGCATTGCGGTGAATAGATACTACTACAGATGGCAGCATATTCTTTTTCACCGCGTTTCTAAACCGGTACTGTAGTCGGTTAATCGTAAAGCTTTGTGGCTTTGTTCTCCAGGTCGTACGGAGCTGCCGGACAACCTCAAAGCATTGTTCCGCCCTATCGCTATGATGGTGCCAGACTATGCCCTCATTGCAGAAATCTCCTTGTTCTCATTCGGCTTCTCTGAGGCCAAGATCTTGGCTGGCAAGATTACGACCACTTTCAGACTAAGCTCGGAACAGCTGTCTGCTCAGGTCAGTTGTTATTTTTTTTTTAACGGAAATGAGGTAAATCGAATCAAATATTTGCTTGGATTTCATTTCAATAATATGATGGTGTTACCAAAGGAATTTTATCATCACAGTAAGTCTTGGAAAAATCTGTTATACCTACTTAATTGTTTTTAAGCTGTTATAAATTCCCAAGGACCATTATGATTTCGGCATGCGTGCCGTGAAGACGGTGATCACGGTGGCAGGCAACCTTATCCGGCAAATGCCGGATGGAGATGAGCGGCAGATTGTACTGCGAGCCCTGAGAGACGTTAATGTGCCCAAGTTCCTTGCGAATGACTTGCTACTGTTTAATGGTAAGTAAATCGTTGATAAGCAGATGTAATTGTTACCTCCACGGGTAGAACATGACATCTTCAAAGGAGCAGGAAAATCGCTGGGGATCGACACGATAAAAGACAGACCTGTACCCTGCTACGGGTAAAACCGGGGTGTGGAGTATGATGAAAACGTCATCATTCCATCCGAGGTGTCACTAAAATGAATCAAAACCCGATTAAGGGTCATTTTTTACTATGAAACCAACTGTAACACGAGAATATAAAATCAGCTGTTCTTCAGTCGATTTATGTGAGCACAAATAGTATAGAGTTTTATTTTCGAGTGTTTTTTTTTCTTGTATTGACATGTTCACACGTTGCCGCGTTTTAGTAAAACCTTCCAGTTAGCGAAATTTTACGGGGCTAACTTAACTTTAATCTCTTTGCAATATTATAAGACTAGCTTAAGGTAGAGCTTCGCTCATGTAAAACTCCGCTATTATCCCACAAAAACGTACTACATTATTTTTTTATTATTAAGATTTAATAACAAGCTTTCAAACATAATTATGACTTCCACATTTATAGTACTAGTTTTTTTAGGGTTCCTTCTGAATGAAGCCTTTGCCTTGCAATGGAACAGTCAGAGTCTGGTATTATAAAACCCACTGAATTTGATTCGGTACATACAGGTATAATATCGGATCTGTTCCCCCGCGTGGAGGTGCCTGTAGTGGACTACGGAATCATGGAGACATCCATCAGGAACATGCTCATCAAGAAAGGATACGACGATCTATATTGTAAGTCTGTTACACTAATTTCTTCTAAAGAAGTAAGATCTTTTATTGGGAAAAACCCACCCCTTCCTGATAGCCAGAGTTAACAGGGGCAGTCAGAAAGCGTCGAGAAAATGAAGCTCGACGAGTCCCGGATAAAAATAGGTACTAATACCTATTTTTATGAAAATATAAACAAATGAAAATAAACCGTACAAACGTGGAATTTAAGTAAAAAATAATTTGATGGATCCTAAATAAATTAGGTACTTTCCAAAGGCAATATGTTATGTTAAATTGCAAAAAACCGACGCTTTTGGTAAATCTGAAGTTAAGTGGTTACTGCCCCCGATAAACATAATAATATCCAATACTACGGACGCGGTATTGTTGCCATCTCAATGATGACGAATCCACCAAGCCATCGGAAAGTTGCCATAGCGAAATGTCTCTTACACTTGCAGTACTGGCACCCTTCCGATCTGAATTTAGCCATGCTTGGTGGAAATACATATTATTATGGAAATAAAAGGTACTGCTTCGTACGATCTCTTTCACACAAAACATCCCACCAAAAACATTTCATGTAAAATGTTGCCAAGACGACCACATGGGGTTTGCCCTGTGACAAAGATATCAGATCTCATGTAGAGCCAAGCTTCTTAATCTGCACGGCCTAACTCTACCGACCCTAACTTCACAAATTCTACATATCAGTAAAAATGTATGGCTTCGCCGTTTCGCTACCGTCGTGGAGGTGATGCGAATATTTAGTTTCTGAAATAAGTAACGAAACAGCCAAGCCATACATTTTTACTGATATGTAGAATTTGTAAAGTTAGGGTATCTTTTTCACAGGCCAAACCTTATGTGGTCGTCTTGGCAACATTTTACATGAAATGTTTTTGGTGGGATTTCAGTTCTTTTTGTAAGTTGCTAGGCAGTCTTTTTAGTGTTTATTTTTTTCTTCTTTTTCGGCTTTCTAGCACTTCAGGAAGTACTCAAACATTTTTAAGTCTCATACAAACTTCCATCCCCCCATTTTAGGGGATGGGGGGTGAAAGTTTTAAGTTTATGAATTTTTTTGTTGGTTGTATACTAAACTTAGATTACATAACCAAATTTCAGCTTTCTAGCACTTCAGGAAGTAGCCAAACATTTTGATGATCATCAGTGTGACAGTGATGAAATCGGTGTATTTTAGATATCAATAAAATCTAAAGTATTAGAGCTATTCAATTGAGACTGTACGTTTAATTAGTCTATTATTGACATCATATCCTGAGAATATGAACTATCTGGTACATCGGAAACCAGCTCTATGAGGGTTCAAAAAAACGACGAAACACTTCGAGAAAAGGAAGGCAGTGCCCTTGCGCTTAGCTTGGCTCGTCTTGGCAGATCTCTCCGACCTGACTTTCTTTGGAAAATAAAACTTACCTTGGCCTACATTTTGGTTTCATTGTTCGCAGCATTTATTTTCAAAGTGATACAGTTATATGAGACAACGGTCGTGAGACACGGACTCATGTTGGTCGGGCCAGCCGGAGCGGGAAAAACAAAGGTACACTATTTTTCCTGTTTGTCTTCCTTCTTTATTAGTCCATCCCAAGGTTGTCTTAAAAAGATCGCTTTTCGCTAGGACCGTCCATTGTTACACCCTATTCGCTCAAATCATTGAATTTATCTCATCATGTTATCTACCTTTTTTGCCGCAGTCAAAACAAGCAGTGGCTAATTAATAAAATAAATCATCAAATTTATTAAACATCTTCATCGTTTTAGATCACTGTTGCAAAAAAAATAAAAAAACGTCTCTCAATCTACTTTTGTTAGCCATTTCATAATTTGTGTGAGTCTCTATTACTTTTCTCCTTCTAGTGTTACGAAACTCTCCGAGACGCGTTGACGGCAATCAAAGGGAAGCTAGCCCCCGACGGGTTCCCTTTCACTCCCGTACACACATTCGTAGTGAATCCCAAGTCTATCACCATGGGACAGTTGTATGGAGAGTTTGATATGCTCACCCATGAATGGTATGTTCTGTTGTTTTTACCCCTATCATTTAACTAAAGTGTTAGTCATTTTTAGTTTTAGTCAGCAAGCGCCTTTCTTTCGTATCTCACAAATGAATATTCGGATTTCAGTAAAAAGAAAAATAAACAGTTTAGTCATTTTGAAGATAACCAGTTTTACTATTTCATTATGCTGTATATAACTAAAGTATGCTTATTAAGACTAGCGCCTACCTTGCATAGGATTTACCGAATGCTTCGGGATCATGCTGTCAATGGAGCATACTTCCTATTGGTTATTTTTCGTGATTTTGGGGTTGGTCCCATAGTAAAAACTGTTCATAATGAAACCTTTTCAGGTATTGCGTTAATTACGAGTATGTTACACGTTGTATATTGCTGCTAACTAACGCGCGTCGCATGACACATGTAATTGTAATAAGATGGAAATTGAAATGAGTCATGCGCGTTTGTGAAAAAATGTGTTTCAGCATTCGCTTTTTGTTCATTGAATACTAGGACTGACGGCATTCTGTCGAGCCTGGTACGCGCTGGTATTGCAGTTGAAGACATGGACAAACGCTGGTATGTGTTTGATGGACCCGTGGATGCAGTCTGGATTGAGAACATGAATACTGTGAGTTTTTATTTAATAAATACAAATGTACAAGGTGATTGGTAATTGAGTGCGCTGCTTTAAATGAGCGACCGACCCGTGGTACAACTGCGATTGTCCAACTGGTTGTACTACGGAGAAGTATTCGGGATTTGGGGCACCCCGATTCGGACAGGTTAGGTTAGAAGGGGATGGCGGGATCAAGTGAGCGAGCGAAGCGAGCGAACAGACCCCGCCATCCCCTTCGTGGTTATTTTTTTTTAATTTACTTCTCCGTAGTACAACCAGTTGGACATCGCAGTTGTACCACGGGTCGGGAGTGTTTAAATGGGATGTTATACAGTTTAGTGGCAACTATTTTAACACAAGCCGCTATAGCCCGCAACACACGTAACGATATTAATCGTAGCGATTTCAGTTAAACCGAAGGCCCCTAGTGTCTCCACACGTCACCGATATCTGCGTCGATCGCCAGTTCTCCGCAGAAGCTCGCGCAAAAAACATGTCATTCATAATGGAAGATGATGACGCACAAGTGGGCCGCATTGCACGAATTTATAATTCAGAATTTTCAGAAGTTGATTTATTTAACGTTAATAAACCCACATTCAAAAAACGAATAGTTAAAACTATGGACAGAGATGGATGACAGACAACCAGCCTTCTATTCTTCTATCAACCTTTTTGTTTTTTACTTTTCACAATTTATTGTTATCTTAAAGTAACCTAGTAGTTTTTTTTAAATAGTGTATTGTATTGCGTCCTTTAATTAAATATTTGGCATTAGTCCGTTCGCAAGTTTTATACATACATATACCCCAGTTACACAGGGAAACCTATAATTGGCTATAAAATCTATAATACGTAGGTATTTTGTAAAATATTTAATATATCGCTGTTGGTGACCTAAATAAATAAAATGAAAATAAAATTTTGTGTTTAAAGAAAAAAAAGTCGCGGAGTGTGCGGTGGATTTGGATCGATACTTTTGTATTTTTCGACCAGCATGTTGTAGGCGGATTTTTTTTTGTTGCGATCATGGTGGGGTCACTTGTTCTACAGTGGCTCACTTTTTTTCCGAGCCGTATTTTTCAACACCTATTTAAGTTAGGTTATCGAAATTTGAAATGAAGTTAGTGGATCTCATGCGCTTTTAAAATATACATTCATTTTAATATAAGTTTTTTTTGTTTTTTTTTTTTTTTTTTAAAACGTTGCCCCACACTAGGAATTTCTCCTGTGTCGTGTGTGCGTTTACAAACATACAAACTCACATACACAAACAGCCAGACCCGGAACAACTATCTGAAGGCCATACAAATATTTGTTCCGTGCGGGAATCGAACCCACGACACGCAGCGTAGCAGTCAATCGCTCAACCACTGCGCCAACCGTGTCGTCGCCGTTTGGAATGTTAGACAGAATGTAAATACTGTACCTTTTAAAAAAACAAAAATAAGCCGCCACTGTGTACCATGAGTTGGCACACTGGCTCACCCTCAGAATACACAGTGGATAGTTTGTACTAATCACAAGTAATAAAACAAATATTACGATAGTTAATCAACATTTATTAGGCTAAGTGTCAATATGTATTAAGAGCGTTTACGCGGTACAGCTTTTCATACAAACTTTCAAATCCTTATTCTTCAAAATGAATGAACCGATTTTAACGAAACTTGGTATGCATACGCTATCCTTCCCCCTGAAATCTTTTTCAAAAATGTTTTCTGATAACTATTTAGACCTGGATATCTAACGTATACCAAGTTTCTTTAAAATCGGTTCATTCATTTTGAAGAATAAGGACTTGAAAGTTTGTATGAAATGACATACGGCGTACACGTTCTTAACATCGAAATAATTTTAACCTTTTTGTTCCTAGTGAAGATAACTTGATTTTGTTATCTTATAATGAGTGGAAGTAAAGCACCATTAGTCAAATCAGATATTTTATTTTCATTTTTACACAGAAACACGTTAGCCCGCTATTACTTCTTGGTAGCACACTGTTATATCCTCCGTTAGGTTGATTACTTCTACACTGAAATGCCTTGTGTCCCTCTTTGCCACACTTATGGCACATAAGAAAGCCTACCGACATAGCCCAAAGGATCGCCAAACTGAAGTGGCAGTGGGCAGGGTATTGCTCGCAAAACCGATGGTCGATGGGGCCGAAAAGTACTGGAGTGGCGACCGCGTACCGGAAGACGCAGCGTTGGAAGGCCTCCCACAAGATGCACAGGACCGGTTGGTGTGGCGACACTTGGGGAGGCCTATGTCCAGCAGTGAACGTCTTTCAGCTAATATGATGATGATGACGATGTATTTATTTATTCGGAATCGCGGGATTTTAAACAAAAAAATAGCCAACACTTACCTTAGGGAAATATGCCATGCATCCGAATATCCGATCTCTAATTATGACCCAACATAAGTATCTTCTCGGAAGACATAACAATTTTGAAAAGTGGTAACGTTGAATCATTTAAAAAAAACATGCTCACCTGCTCTATAGTCGATTTCCCAAAAAAAATATGCAACTTGGTTTCCTAAAGTTTATTCGGGTTTCTGACATATTTTGTTATGTTTATTGACATTTCAGGTATTAGACGACAATAAGAAGCTATGCTTATCAAGTGGAGAGATAATGAAGCTTACTGAACGCCAGCGCATGATATTCGAGGTGGCTGATTTAATAGTGGCTTCCCCTGCCACTGTCTCGCGATGTGGTATGGTGTACCTGGACTCCCAAGTGGTCGGTCTTCCACCACTTGTCAATGCTTGGATCAAGAGTAACTTGCCACCGGTAAGCTTTAGAGTGTTCTAAGAAAATCCTAATTAATATTACAAATGCGAAAGTGAGTATTTGTTTCTTACGCTTTCACACCTAATTCGCTGAACAAATATTGATGACTTTTGGACAGAGAAATGGAGACGTTACAGGCTACTTTATTTTGCGACGGCAAAACTTGAACGCGAGGAAAACCCCGGGCAAAAGCTAGTAATATGAATGTATCGTACCGTTTTTGTCACTTGGAAGAATAAATTGTTTATAGTTCTGTCGCTTGTCATCTGTCTGTAATTTAATATAATGCTAAGCAATAAGAAGCACATGAGAGGTTCCACTGTTTTCCTTTTTAAAATTTGAACAGAAAACGTACAAAAACATGGTAAAAATAAAACAATTTCAAAGTAATTCAATTAAAAGAAAACTGAAGGGAACTTTTGAACGTCAACATTACAGTTAGTTAGATTGACTCAAGTAATGTCCTACCGGCAAATACCGATCCTAAAACCCCAGTAATTCTTTTTGAGGCAATCCACCTTTTTCAAATCGATAAAAAAATCTCGATATTTATTATTGTTAGACAAGACAGACAAGAAAACAGTATGAAATCATAAGAATCCAATTACCCCAAAAAAATAAACGTAAGATTTTATTTTCAAGGAAATATGTACATATTGTAAATGTACTTACTAATTATTACACTTAAAACAAACATAAAAAACTCCTAGCTAAGTAAACCCTAAAATATATCATGTCCTCAAAAATAAATAATCTGTAGATAAACATTTTTTGCAGTTAGGACTTCGCCGAAATTCCCACCAACCAAAGCCGTTACTTTATCGGTTCGCGAAAAAAAATTTGCTGTTCAGTACATTTTTTTGTTGGCCGCATAGTTAAAGTTGTTCATAATGAGTACAATGACTCCTTAAGAGGTATTTCGTTTACGTTGTAAAACATGTATTCAAAAATATAACTAAACGCTATTTATTATTATAAGAATTACGAGTGACGACTTGTGTACGTAATAAACGTAGTTTAATGTTGATATTATTGTAATCGATTTGCAATTTCGTATCGATATTATTTTATTTTGGTATTGGTAATGTTTCTTATTGAAATTGCATCTAGGAATTGTGTTGGTAAATTGTTAAAGTTGATTAACTATTTAAAATGAATTATCATTATTATAGAAAGTCTGACAGACGATACATGATTCGAGTCTATTCCTGGCATTAACCTTTCACCTATCCACGATAAAAAGTACATACGTGTTTATGCAATATTTTTTTAATTCATTTATTTGCAACATTACGTTGTGAGTGTAGATAAAATAATTAAAGTGCTGTTCGCGTGTTACATTGTAATGTTGGGAGTTCACAAAGCAGACAACCAGTAGGTCTAAACAGGATTTACTGAATATGTTAGGTCTTTACCTATGAAATTGCCGTTTTGTATGAAAAAATTTAAACGATTTTTTTTCATGTATTTTTTATTTGTATTAATCGAAGTAATCACCCATGCAATCAATGCATCTTTGCCAACGCAGTGGCAGTTTATTGATGCCCTTCTTAAAGAAATCAGCTGGACGGGAGGCAACAAATTCTTCAAAGGCATTTTGTACTGCCTCTCGGGTATTGAATTTTTTTCCCGCCAAGAAGTTATCCAAATTCTGGAAAAAGTAGTAGTCTGTAGGCGCAAGGTCTGGTGAGTAGGGCGGATGACGGAGAGCTTCCAACCCCAGTTCTTGCAACTTGGAGACCGTCTGCTGTGCAGTATGAGGTCGCGCGTTGTCGTGCAGGAGCAGCGGAGACGAGCGATTGACCAATGCTGGTTGGAGATGTGCCAGCTTCTCCATCATTGTGTTCAGTTCTTCACAGTACACATCTGCAGTAATGCTCACCCCGTTTGGTAAGAAGCTGTGATGAATCACACCGGCGGCGCTAGACCACCAAACAGTGACCATCACTTTTCTAGGGGTAAGTTTTCGTTTAGGGCATTGTTTAGGTGCTGAACCAGGATCCAACCAACTTGCTGTGCGCTTGCGGTTATCAAACAGAATCCATTTTTCATCGCAGGTAACAATGCGGTTCAAAATTCCTTCATTTGTGTGTCTGCAGTGCAAGGCACGTCTCGACGCGTACTTCGCGCTGGCGATCATTGAGTTCGTGGGGCACCCATTTGTCAAGCTTTTTTACCTTGCCAATTTGACGCAAATGGACCAATATTGTTTTGACGCTAACGTCGAAAGCTGCTGCTAATTCAGCCGTAGATTGTGTATCATCAGCTTCCACAATCGCCTTTAATTCGTCAATGTCGACCAAAGTCTTCGGACGACCGCGAGGTTCATTTTTCAGGTCGAAATTTCCAGAACAGTAGCGAGCAAACCAATAACAGGTGGTGCGTTGGTTTGTAGTGTTAGCTCCGTAAACGTCGTTGATGTTGCGTGCCGCTTGTGCCGCGTTGCTGCCACGACGGTACTCATATTCCATAATTACTCGAATTTTTAACGTATCCATGATGACGAAAAAGATTGAAATGCGATGAAAATGCAACAATAATCAATAAACAAATGACTACTTTTGGAAAAAAAAACCAGGTTTTTAAAATAAAATTAATTTGAAATTAGAATTCTTAGCCAAACAAAAAATATTTTGATTTGAAACGGCCAGTACTGCAGAACGGCAATTTCATAGGTAAAGCCCTAATATTAATTAAAACGTACAGTGGTCTTACAATAATGCACATTAAGTAAAGTAAGATGATACCGTTTTGTTAAGGGTAATACTAACTAATTCACTTAAGGCTTAATACACTTCACCTCCCTCGAAAGTGAAAAAAAAAATCAATATGTTTTTTTTTACAAACAAAATACATCGTCAAACACAATTTATCGTCTTAAAAAAAAAATAATGCATAATAGAAAACACATTTAACAGAGATAATTTGTATATCATTTAAGTTTCTATTTATTTATTCATAATAGGGTCTAGTCCTATTCTTATGGACTAATTCTATTTTATTATTCTTACTGTTTGTAACATTACTACCTAAATCTTCTATTATTCTATTGGGACCTTCAAATATCGCATCTAATATTCGACCTGTCTCATCTTTAACAATATGAAATCATCCTTCTTATAGTTGAATGGATTAACAGATTTATCATACAAACATTTTCTTCTTTTTACAATTTATCAAATTTTTCTTTGCATCGGCATGAGCTAACTGTAATCTGTACTTTAACTATACCATTGTACAATATTGACAACTATCCCTATAGTTGTCAATATTGTACAATGGTTCTAACGTATCAGTAATTCTACTAGGTATTCCACGAATTTTACCAAAAACTAGTTCATATGGAGTGTAATTTGTTTCGCTATGGACTGTGTTGTTGAAACTAAAACACCAGAACGGTAACCAATAACTCCAACCGTCTGTGTGGTTTTCACACTGGATCCTTAAAAATGCACCCAGGGTTTTGTGTATTAAGTAGTTAGTACTTTTCAATATTAAGAAGTTTACATACCTGTTCCATAGTTGCCGATATGAACTCTGCTCCACGGTCAGTCGCTACAGTCTCAGGAATGCCAAAAATTAAAATAAAATATCTAACAAATGCATCTGCAATGGACGCAGTTTCTTTATTTTTAATAGGAACTGCTTGAACATATTTAGTTAACTCACATTGCATAGTCAATATGTAGCAATTACCGTCAATGTCTATATCCAAAGGTCCTACTACATCTAAATAAATTTTCTGAAATGCCGAGGACACCGTTGTAGTTAGTTCCATGGGCTCTTTAATATATCGATAATATTCCGATTTCTGACATTTCGTGTAGACATGGGCGTTTTCGGTTTTTGTCGCAAACGGATATGTAACCGATATTCAGTTTTCATACCGATATCGAAAACCGTTTTTGGATATCGATATCAATAATCAGTAACTTAGGACGGTATGCACACGTAGCCGTGATTATTGATATCACTAGCAAACTCAAGGGGAACGCAAACTACCTATAACCTTTTAGTATCTACATCGGTATAGGACTTAAGATATTTAAAGATTTTTTATTTATCAATTTACCTTGTAACTACGGCGATTTCCCTTCATGCTTTACTAGGCTTAGGACTAGCAGAAAAGTTTTTTAATCTATACTTTTGACAACTTTTCTGGCGCATTTAAAAATCGTCATATTTACAATGATTGAATTTATACTATTTACAGTAATATGTACTTTATGTACATTTTTATTTAGTTACCCTAATTAAATCAGGATGCATTCGCATTAAGAAATGCTAGTTGTTCGACTTTTTTTGCCTTGAGACGACATCTTCGGTCATTTATAATAAGCCCTGTCTTTGAAAAAAGTCGCTCGGATGGAACTGACGTTGCCACAATGTTGCATTTTGTTCTAAATTATATGTGATAGATGAGGGTAAATAATTTTATGATCCCTCCACCATTGCGATGGGCTATTCCATTTGCCTTCGATGTTCTTGCGAGGTAACATCTCGTCATCCAAGTACATGTGGAGTTCTCTGATGGCTCTAGCTTGGGCATTGCCTTGGGGCTTATTTTTTTGCAAAAGTTCGTCGAATTTGTCCCAAGCGCTAACCTTTCCAGTATTTACAGTTTTCTCTTCATCTACCGTAATGGATTCTGTCAATTGGTTTTTATTGATAATTCCAATTATTAAATTGTGCACATGTCTTTTTAATTCTGAGACAGCTTGCTCATTTTTGAAACATAGTAATTTAAACCTAGGGTCTAATAGCGTACAAAGGCCAAACGTTTTATTGTGTTCTACACCAGAAAACCGATCTCTCAAACCTTTTTGTAGAGATTTTATCACATCCACAACTACCGGATAGAAGAGCCTGTACTCCTCTTTATTTAAAAAATCATCACAAACTTCTTTTAAACAGTTTGTGACCACTATGACCATACTTCCAGTTAAATATTCATCACCACTTATTGAAGAAGTGATCTCTTCAAAGGGTTGTAAAACTGTGCATATTTCGCTCATTTTCTCCCAATCTAATGCGCTGATTTCAGGCCAATCTTTTTCAATTAGCGCCATACAGTGTTTTACAGCTTCTTTTAATAAAATAAATCGGCGCAGCATGTAGAATGTTGAATTCCACCGCGTAGGTACTTGTTGCACTAGCCTTTTAGGCTCACCACTGCCTGTCATATTTTTTAATTGATAGCTAAGGAGCATATCAGTAGCACTTGTACTTCTTTTAAAATGTGCTACTATGTTTTTTTGTTTTTTCAATCAATTCTTGTACTGGTTTTAAAGCAGTCGTGACTATTAAATTTAAAGAATGTGCATAGCAGCCATAGTGCTTCCATTCTAGTTCTGTTTCTATTGCCCTTACAATATTGCGAGCATTATCTGATATAGCAAAGTTTACTTTTTGTGTTAGATTCCAGTCGTCTGTTACTCTTTTTAATTCTCTGGCTAAATTAAGACTTGTGTGACTCTCATTAAAACTTTTGCATTCTAATAAGAATTGTTTAGGTTCAAAATTGCTATCAATATAATGAGCAGTCACACCCATGTTCGGTTTGGGATGATGTCCAACAATCGGTGGTTAAGCATACGGACAAAGCTTCTTGAGATACTATTGCTTTAGTTTTATTTAACGTGTCTGTATATAGAGCTGGAATCATTGTGGTAGATATACTTTTCCTGCTAGGCAGCGTATAACCTGGTATGTTCCTTGCAAATTTCTTAAAACCTTTATCTTCAACAATTCGAAATGGTTGATAGTCACTTATAAATAAATCAAGCAAATCTCGATCTATGCGTTTCCGTTCATCACAAGTAATTTTTTTAGTGGTATATGCTTGCATTGTCCTTTGTCGTTTTCGTGACGGCTCAATTAAGAGGCCGTGCATAAAATTCACTTGTTAGATTCGCTGCAAGGCTATGTTCGTGTGCATCGTTCATGCAGCTACACGCACACGCGCGCAAAAATCGAGCTCAGTGAGCGCTCAAATAATGTTGATCCTTTAGAAGATATTATTTTAAGTTACAAAATTATATAGTAGTAAGGTTTATGAATAAAAATCTGTAACGTCTGTATATTTTATATTTATCACAATTCCCATAATATTATTCAATTTTGTGTTAGATGGATGTTGATACATTGAGACATTTAACAAAATGACAAATAAAAAAACGATACAATACAATGATATTTGTTTTTTGTAAAATGGTTGTACAAAAAAACACTTCCCATACGGACATATTTACGAGAATTCTCTTTTATTCTGATATATTGTAATCTTGGTATAAACTAGTGTCTAAGATGTTTTTTTGAGGATGGAATCATGCACATTAGAGTAGACCTGTTCAGTCAGTGCAACCATTTGTGAAAAATTACTTAGACAAAACAATACAAAGTTGAGGTTGTCGTTAAAAAAGGAAATAAAAAGACTTAAATATACAGGGTTATTTGTGAAACACTGGCTTTACTCGATCGGCAAATGAGTAATAAGGTTTAATTCATTCATTAAGGTTTCATTCATTCATTCATTAAGGTTTCATTTGTCTCCTACCGAGCACATTATAAAAAATAAGTATCTTAAACAGTCCGGTGCATATCTTTGGTTACCACCACGCTTGTAAGAACTATGCTAAAAATAGGAAAGTAGAAGTTAATATCCTTATAAAACTGCACGGCTCAGTTATTATTCATTAAATAACAACAGAACTAAGCAATTTAATCAATTGCAGCAAAATTAGTACGCGGAAATCGCATAATTAAAAAGAAAAAAAATCGTATCCAGCACGCTGTTATATCACAGTTATTTCATTTAATTCTACACGACCTCAGTACGCCGTATTTTAAAAAACGAAATTGAACAAGAGTCCAGGTATTCACCATCACTATATCAGGTTTATTGGCTACAATAGACCTGTCAGTGATGATGAGTTGACTGTAGTACAATGTGATATTACCATTTTGGAGAACTGGATCGGGCAAATACCTATAATATGGCACTTCCAATCCCACACGGCTGTATCTAGAGCAAATTACTGGTATATAATCCTGGCTACAAGGTTGTGTCTATGCAAGTAATCTCCGGTAGTTAGTTATCATCATAAGGTCATCCATAATCCATAGAGTACATCAAAACCAGTATGATCCAACGGACAAAGGCACGTGGAGAACTAGATCGGGCACATACCTACAATATGGTATTTCCGATCCCACAAGGCTCTAATTTAGAGCAAATTGAGGGAAAATAGTTCTGGCTACAAAGTTGTGTCTATGCAAGTAATCTCCAGAAGTTAATCATCATCATTACTTCATCCACAATCCAAAGAGTACCTAAACCAAAACCTAAAAAAATCTTAAAATGTTGTGTCCCTCAGTGGCATGGAGCGAGTTTTTCTCGGATCTACTATTTCTGGTAGAAGACAAGTATTGTGACGGACGGACGGACTCACACTACCTTTATCCATAGCCATAGAAGCTTCTTCTTTACCGGCAGCAATCATACATGATTCAGCCGTAGTCTTCCACCAGTCATACAACTTGTCGTGACATTTCTGGCAGGTCGATTTGCTAATAAGTGGCAAATTAATGGATGCTGCTAGCTCGTTCAAGTTGGCCCGACCACAACCGATACTAACAATACCCGAAACTACGCTATGGTTAACGTCCAATTCGTTTTTTTACTCTCACATGTGTTTATTTCGAATCGAATTCCATGAAAACGACACCCATGACGAAAATATTGATATAGAATACCTATTGCAGTCGCCATCTTGGATGTACTTATTGCTACCACTATCACTATTGCACTATCAGCTTAAAATACCCTCAAAACCGCCCAATTAATGATTTACAAGTAAGTTCACGAATTCATTATGATCGATCACACGGACTTATACGTAATTCGATAACAATTAAATAACAATAACTAGAAATCATTCTTACCTTTCAATATCAGCAGGAAGTTTAAAATTCGATAGCTCCGGTTTTGATGAAGCCGAGTTCGAACAGCCGTATAGGTACTACGCAATACTTTCCTGGCATTTTCAAAACGATCGCGGAGATAAAGTTAAACGTGACCACTCGTCTTGACGCGGCACTCGCTACTGCTAGTCCCGCGAAGTCACCTTAGGAGTCTCGTCGGTGTGCATGTTTGTGTGAGTGTGCCGTTTCGAGCGTTTGTAGGCAGTTTCCCTACTGTCCATATTTATATTGTGGTATAAGTAACCATAAAAAATGTCATCATTCTGTGGATGATAATATAGGTGCACTTAACCATTGTAGATGCCATTAGAGAAAGTATTTTAATTTAATAGTAGTAGTAGAGTAATTCCGCAGATTTACTTTTACATACAACCGTTTATTATAAAGGTGAAAAAAATGTAATCAGTCCTAATAAACAAACTAAATATAAAAAATAATACTTACTCAAAATGTGGTAGTCGGCGTACAATTTTGTAAATATATTTACGTAAAACAATCGAGCGGCTGCGAAACAAAGTAGTACGTGCTGACGCTGGGAGAGCCCGATCGGTACTGACGCGATCGAGTTTGCGCGCTCACTAATATAGTTCAATTTGCTTGTAATTTACGAAATGAAGTTATAGTTTATTTATTAAATAAATTTTAGATTCTATTAAAAGGTTAACTTAAGATTATTGTGCAATTTTTAAATTTTCTTAAAAGTGTTTCTAAGGTATAGAAAAAAAATATTTATTTGTATAGATGTTTTCCAAGAATTCCGTTTTTTCAACACTTTTTTTCTGCCATATTTTCTATTGAAGTCAATAATGTTTTCAACGCATCTGATTGTTGACAATACAATGATGGTAGTGATATTTTTTTAAATGTTATAAATCTGTCGTAGTTTTGTGTAAAACGTAACCAAACATCAGTCGCTCGTTACTTTCGTGATAAAAGGGTTTATGGGTAATTACCATTAATACATACATTATTTTTGAAAAATTCTCAAGCCATCTGAGAGAATAAGAACTTGACTTTTATCATCGAAAACAAGTAGATCTTCTCACCTTTGTCACAAACGATGTTCAAAAATGTTCAAAATGATTTAATTTCATGCACGGCCTCTTAATAGATTGTTTTCGAATTCACGACGGCCCGGCTGGTAGAAGTAGTTGCTACATCGTCTGCATTTGCTTCTTTAGATGTACTTTTTTTTTTTTTTTATTTTATTTTTTTTTTTTTTTAGATGTACTTGGCACAACATTTTCGATAGGGTCAGATTCGACATTAATTGTGGTTTTCTTTGCCAAATAAATAGAAGCATGTGATCTTTTTAAATGAGAATTCAAATTCCCGGTTGTTGATTTATCTGAAAATTTGTTATTGCAATATTTACACACGGCTACACCAACAGCATTGTCTTTTTTATCAAAATAAGTCCATATCTCACTCGTTTTACGCGACATTTTGTTTTATTTATTTACACGAACTTAACTACAACTATACACAAAGTTTACTTAAATACCTATTTATTTAAAAAGTTCTTATTTACACTAATTAAACTCATAAGAACAAACTACAAACTAAAAAATGCAAAGAATTTCTTTGCATTTTTTTTTCTTTGAAAGAAAGGCACGGCGCACGTGTCGCCAAGGTCAAGTGCAGTTACTATCATAACAAAATTTCACAAACAAAAAAAAAAATCAAAACAAAATCGCACTCTCAAACATATTTTAGCAAATAGTTAGTTTTTTCACTAATAGGAAGTAATCGCCAGAAAGTCACCAACTTCTGACCACGTTATTGTAACTAAACAAATAGAAACTAGACCTTATTGCTAACGCCTTAAGATATATTACGCGCGCATTGCATTAACCAAGCGAACACCTGCTAAAGTTACGTACTATTCGCTTCATCTCTTTTACGCCAGTAAAACTTAAATAGTTAGACAGAGACAAAGCGAATAACTGTTTCGATTTCATATCGCTGTGATGTGAAGTTTGCGTTTTGTTCGTACTTCGTGCGTTCCCGTTGTTTGTTGGCTTTTGGTGGATATAACTGACTCGTTATAGTTTTTGTCATATCGGTTATGTAGATTTAGCTATCGATATGATATGATATTAAACACATATCCTATATATGTTTCGTTTTGATATATCGAACTCATCCCTAATTTCGTGCATTTTCTGACATAATTTTGGACGTCCTTATCGATACTTGGCCAATAGTATCGTTTTTTAATAGTATTTACCATTCTACGGACTCCCGCATGACCACTCGATGGTAGCAAATGGAAATCTTTTAATAGTTTTTTCCTTGTCGTCATTTATTTTCTTTACTCCTCGCAATATACATACTCGTGGTCCGGACCAATGCGTGAGTGAAGATATCTCATCGCATATACTCTTTGTAAAATCTATATAATAATATATTCATTTTTAATTATACAAACTTCATCGATACGTATCTTTTTACAAAAATCATTTAATTTTTGCACAAATTCGGCTCGCGAGAAATGTGCCTTGAAATCTAGATTTATATGCAATATCTTTTTATTTGAATTAAATGCAAAACATTCAATTTCCTCTGATATCAGGTTGTTATTTTTTAACTTTAATTCACTACCTTGAATTAAACACATCTCTACAGAGTTGACCGGTTTTCTTAATAAAAATATATCCACAACTCTTGGTTGATCAGACCTACTGTCAGTGAATTTACTAAGATCCATTGTCTCAGTTTCATCCTTATTATCATCACACATCGCTCATTCTCTTCCTCGGAGCTCTAGTCATCACCGCTACAACTTGTTCGTGAATACTCTTTAGTTCATCTGATGTCATATACAATCTAGACAAAGCATCCGCTATGACGTTATTTTTTCCTTTTACATGAACAATTTTAAAATTATATTCTTCCATAGTTAATCGAAATTTAAGTAATCTACTGGAAGGATCTTTCAAATTAAAAAGATAAACTAAGGGTTTGTAATCTGTCATTATTGTAAATTTTCTTGCATATAAATAAGGTCTAAAATACTTTACGGCCCATACTATCGCTAGAAGTTCTTTTTGGATTGTGGGGTAATTCTTTTCTGCTTTATTTAGCGGCCTACTTGCATAAGCAATCGGTCGAAGATCTTTATTACACAGCACTGCACCAATACCTGTACCTGATGCATCTGTTTGTAGCACAAATTCGTTGTTATCAGAAAAATCTGGATATTGCAAAATTGGTGAAGAGATTAGTGCCTTTTTCAAAAACTCAAAAGTACTTTGACTCTCATTACTCCAAACGAATGGTTCATTTTTCCTACATAATTTATTCAATGGTATTGCTATATCTGAAAATGGTTTTATAAATTTCCGACAATAGTTGCAAAAAGCTACAAAGCGTTTAACTTCGTCTAAATTTTTGGGAGTAGGATAATTAAGTAATATTTTTATTTTTTTATTTTTCAGATACAACATGGCCTAAATACAGAATCTCTTTCTTAAAAAATTGACACTTTTGGGGATTTAATTTTAAATTGACTTTTCTTAATCTTTCCATGACATTAACTAAATTTTGATTATGATTAGATAGATTTCTTCCAAATATTATCAAATCGTCCTGGTAAACTAAACACTTCTCATATGTTAGACCAGACATTGCTACAGACATCATACGGCTAAAAGTACTAGGACTTGTTTTAAGGCCCATAGGTAGGCGTTTCATTTGATATTAACCTGAATTCGTAGTAAATGCTGTAATTTTACGACTTTCGGGTTCCAAGGTCACTTGATAATAACCTTGATGAAGGTCAAGATGACTAAAATAAATAGCACCAGACAGGGAATCTAAAATTTCTGTTATATTGGGTAGTGGGAATTTGTCATCGCAAATAGTTTCATTTAATTTTCTGTAGTCTACCACTAACCTCCATTTCTTTCCACTTCCTTCGCTACTTTTCTTTGGTACTAATAAAATTGGACTTGACCATTCACTATTCGACTCTTCTATAATATCATTTTCTATCATTTTACTGATTTGTTTATATATTTTTGGTTTCAATGCATGTGGCAACCTATAGGGCTTAACATAAACAGGTGTAGAATTTGGCTTTAAAATTATGGATTGTTCATAAATGATTGCTGTAGTTAATTTATCTCCATTTACATAGAATACATCCGAATATTTTGTACATATCGCCTCTATAGATTCCTTTTCTTCTCCATTTAAATAACTTAAATTCAATTCCGATAATAACGTTTGAACTCTAGGAACATTAATGTTGTTGTGATTAAATTCACAAACGTCATACCCACTCAAAGATTGTAAATCAGGAGTTAAGAATGGTAGTGTAATAAAGTCTTCCTCACTTACGTTTAGTATTTTAACTGGAATTCTATTATTTATTACTTTTGCTATCGTATTTGCTAAATATACATTGCTCGCTAACTCTCTCCAGCAAACTATTACTTCTTCATTCATAGTTCGATCCACAGAAATAAAATGTATTGACTCTGACCTAGCTGGTATAGTTAAAGTATTCCTTATCCTTTCACTTTCATCCACTATGCTAAAATTATATGGTTTTTCATTCTTAATCAATGATAAAGTATTTGAATTTAAATTAATGGTGGCTTGAAACTTTAAAAAAAAATCTAACCCTATTATTCCATCAGCTTTTAATGATAAGAAATCAAAAATTAAAAAAATATGTGGAAACGTTTCATTGCCATGTCTGAGAAACTGATCCTTTAGATCGACGCTGTCCTCCTATTCCGTTTATCAAAGTGTTGTCTCCATGTACTATACTATTTTTTGGTAATGTTTCATATTTTATAATAGACAATGTTGCGCCAGTATCGATCAGCCAATAATATTTAACATTATTTATATTAAACGTTACGTATTTAGCATTGCCATTACAAGATAGAATTAAATTTTTAATGTCGTAAAAACTGATTAGGGTTGTCTAAATCTGTCTTGGGTTTCTTATCACCTTGTGGTTGTGCCTGTGGTATATTATTGTCAATATGAGCACATTGGCGTTCACGGTCATGTTCAACCGAATATACATTTGGACCTTGTCTACGGTTTCTAAAATATCTTGGACCTCTATTATTTTTTTGACCGTTCGGTGAGCCACGGTCACTACCGTGGCTTTATAATTACCACGAAATACTTGTTGGTAAGCACCGCTATATTGGTGACGAGGACCACGGCTATAATAGTTATATTGACCACGCAAGCTACCTCTTTGACTTTGGTTACGGAACCCATGACCTGGACCATTTGGTCGTCTTGCATTATGAGAGCCTCGTCCATTTTTAAACAAATGCATCACGTTACCTGATGATGACTGACAGGATGTAGTCTCCTCATCCTTTGCAGCTTGGATGGCGTCTTTCAGGCTTGTGTAGTTTCGGGCGAAGATAATCGTGCTTAACTTGGGACTTCGTAGACTACCTGAAAATCGTTGTATGGCAAGTTTTTCATTCAATGGCTTTAAAACTTTGAAAGTAATCGAATCACCCTCTGCTTGGGATATAGTTAATTTGGTGAATAATTTTTCTATTTCTGAGCCATATTCAACAGACCTTGAACCTTGTTGCACATTCTGCAATTGAGACTGTACGGCAACAAATGATTTTTTGGGCAAGAGATGTTGTCTTAAATTCGTAATTAATTCTTTCACAGTTTTATATGACGTAGAAATTCTCAATTTTGCACTTTCTGAAAGTCTATTTTTTAAAACAAATATAATCAATAAGGCCTCACCTGATTTATCCAGCATGTCCGCGTACATCTCCACTGAGTCTATTATACGTTTGGTTGTGTTCTCAACACCGTCCATAACTGGAGTTAAACTACAAGCTACCTTAAGGTCAAAATCCATTTTGTCTAAATTTACCTGAAATGGGATAGTACACAATTTATTTATCTCCTCATATATTTTCTTAATATCGTTATAAATCTCTATTGCCGATGTTAACTTACCATCTTTTTTGCTTTCTAACAATAAAATTATTTGGGTACTTTTATCAAAAATACATTTTGCCTCCGTTAACTTAATCTCAATAACGTTACATTTATACCTACTTTGTCCCTTTTTAATCAAATATTTCCGAATAGTTAACAAAACCTGACTATTAAACTATCAGTCATATTCTAAAAATAGCATATCAAGGCTAAAAGCGCACCTTAGAACATACATCAGTAGGTACATACGTTAGTGACAAACAAAAGAATCAAGTTCAACATTATAGGGAAACGACACACAGGTGTTCACTTCGTTGTAGTTTTGCGCGCGGAGTATCAAGTTCATGTAGAATCCATGCACTATCGAAGCTCGTTTTAGTTTTTGCGTTATGAAATACGACACTTGTATGGTAGTCCTAATATTTAAAGCACTTTTTTTTTCCTCTCACGATGACGATGAACAGAGATGTAGGCGTGGTAGGGTGTAATTTCAATTGACAGGTGTAGATTCGGTGGCTCGTCCTCTTATAGATGCTCTAATCCTCTGCATCGGGCTGAGTCCAATTTCCTCCTATATCCATCTGCGATGGCACTTCTTGTATACCCGGATGTAAATGGCCAGTACCAGTATGCCAGCAAGAATGATGTAGGTCACGATTTTCAATATAGTATAATGTACTCTGTGGTCACGATGTTCAAGCGCTCAAGGTTGTTTCCCACTGTCTCCAAAGTTCCGTTATTTTGTCCTCCAGCAGCATTCTGGTTTAGAAAAATTTCTTCTTTCTCCACATTTGACCGACACATCGTAAATAATTTCGTAGTTAGAACTGTCTATAAATATTGCCGTAAATCTAGGGTCCCTTGGCAGACCTTGATGGCAGGGTCGCCATGTAATGTTGGGAGTTCACAAAGCAGACAACCAGTAGGTCTAAACAAGATTTATTGAATATCTTAATTAAAACATACAGTGGTCTTACAATAATGCGCATTAAGTAAAGTACATATTCAGCATTAATATGATACCGTTTTGTTAAGGGTAATACTAAGTAATTCACTTAAGGCTAATACACTTCAACATATTCGCGTTATAAAACCTAACATTAACTACCATTACAGATAGCGGATCCCATCCGCAAAATGCTGCCGCTTCTTATAGAGACTTATGTATATCCTGCCCTGGAAGTTCTGCGTTCAAGACTGACGGAGATTGTAGTGTCCATCGACTGCGCATTAGTGCTTAAGTTTTTGGAGCTACTCGATTACCGCCTTAGGCCTCTTACGGGGAAGGACGACAGGCCTCCGCCAGCGGCCCCTTTTTTGGCTTTAATGCGTGAGTTTACCGACTTATTTATTAATTTATTATAACGCTGGAACGCAAATAGTAATCATACTAACGCAAATTATTTTGTTAGATATTTTAGTTCAAAAATCCTCAGAAATGAAACAAGTATAGTAATAACATTTTAATCAGCTGTTTTATTTAGGCCGTAATATAAACGCCTGTAACTTGCACGCCATTAGCTTGCATACTTTTGTGCAAGTTACAAGAATGTGTTTTACGGCCTTAATTTCGGGTTGCGGTTGGTCCCATGTTGAAAGTTGTTTAAAATTGTAGTACCGTCGACCGCACATTACTTGTAAAGGTGCGTTTACACGGGCAATGAAAACTGATCAGCTATAAGCAATACTGATCGTCAAAATAAAAAAAACAAGCAATTTACGGTAACGACAGCACGCGTCAATTTGGCGAAGTGTTTTGCAATCACAATATTGAACATTTGGAGAAACTTCAAGAAACTAGGCGTATATCAGTTTTGGTCCCGCAGTGAAAGTGGTTCATAATGATGAGTGGGTTAAGGTGAGTTAAGGTGGGTTAAAACCAAACGAACAAAGAGCTAGAACAAGCAATTTTTTCTTGATTTTTGACTGTAAACGAAAGCTAAGAAAGCTCGTTTTCAGCGACATTGCTCGTTGTTAAACCAAAATATCAACGAGCAAGAATGAGAACCAAGAACTACAGTTCTTGCACTTGCTTTGGATTGATTTACATCGAACGAATGCTCGTTCGTGTCAATTCCGTGGTTGGTAGTGCTTCAATATGTCCGACTCTAACAGCAATATTATAATTGCTAGTGCTGCATTTATTATTTTGCATGAAACACTCAAGAAGAAAAAAAGGAACGTGTCCATCTTTTTTTTTGCTTCTTCAGCATTACATTCTAGTAGATCATCTGCAATTTCCTGCCAAGCATCTTGTTGGCGAGTTGTATTTTTATAGTGTTTATTAAAAGTTAGATCCCACAGACATCTGCAATTGTGGTAGGCGTCTATGGTTAATAGACATTTTTCTTGAGACCCATCTATAATTAAATCGTTATGTATGTATTCAAGTCGCTAGAACACAAGAACGCTTTGAAGAGGCACTCTCTTCAAAGCGTTCTTGTGTTCTAGCGACTCCGGGGAGCGAGCACGTCCAAACACGCAAGAACGCTCAAAGAAAGTGTACGCATGCTTAGTGCCCGTTTTCATCAAGCGAGCATTCTTAAAATGTTCCATAGAATCTTTGCGAACGCAGACTGAACTACGAAAAATGCTCTACAACGGTTTACACTAAAATTATTTAGAAGAGTGAGGATAGAATAACCATTCACTCATCTTATGTAATCGGCCTTTACACGTTGTATATGGAGCCATTATAAACAATATTTCCGAAACAATTGGCGCATTTTATTGAAGTTGTTCCACTAATGTTGCTCCAGATTGATCCATACGTGTTGCCGAGGGATATTTGCTGAAAAAATTGCCCGTGTATACTCACCTTTACAACTTGACATTTGCTGAACCTTTATTTTCGCCATATTTTTTTAAATATATATGCATGTTTAAAGGGGTCATTGTATGGTAACTTTATTGGTGTGACATTAAATTTCACTATACAATGACCCCTTTTGGGTTTTATTAAATCAAAATCCAAAAAGGATTCACTTTAAAGCATTACAAGAATACTTTACTATACTGATAATTTACTTTTATTGTAAATCAGCTCGCTTGGCTCCTCTGTGGGTGGTGTGGGCAGTGATCTGGTCAGTAGGGGCAACTTGCGACCTCAACGGTCGGGCCATCTTCTCCGACTTCATCAGAAAAGCCACCACCGATGCCGGATTTAAGCCGCTATTCCCGGCCGCTGGAAGTGTCTATGATTACACGTAAGTGTAGTTCGACAATCATCACAGGTTACATTGACTATCTCCGGAAACTTTATCTTTCGATTTTTGAAAACACGGATAAAACGACGTTTTCTAAAAATGAAACCAAGCTAGATCGATTTATCGCCCCCGAAACCCCTTGCATACATACTTTTCATGAAAATCGTTGGAGCCATTTCCGAGATTCTGATTATATACATACAAGAATTGCTCGTTTTAAGGTGATAATGAGAGTAATGAAAGGGTGCAAAACGAATGAGGCAAACAAGTGTCGAAATTAATCTGTTAATAGATTCGTTAAATAATATAGTTTTGTATCATTCACCTTAATCCCTTCACCCCACCACCAAAGATATTTAAATAAATAAGTAGTTAGGTGTACGCAAGTACTTAATCTAAGTCTCATTTAAGTCCCAAATCTAAATCCTCAAACCCATTGTACCAATTACCCGTACTTACCAATTAGTTTATCTTATAAATTTAGGTGTTTTTGTAGTTATTCATTAGTAGGCATTAAATACCTATCACGGTATCCTTGAACGTTCAAGTGGATAAATTTTGCTTCTTTTTGCATTTTTTATAGGTTCCACTAACTAGATATCTGTGTCGAAGATTTGATTACATATTGAAATTGTTGTAGGTAATAAGAAAATAGCGTAGGTAAAGGTTGTAGTGTTAAATAAAAGAAAAAGGACGTATTTCCACCACCACACACGTATAATTTTCAAAATAAAAAAAACCTCCTTAATTAAATATCACCAATAAAATTAATACAAACAGTTTAACATAACAAAAAAATTTTGGAAGCAATGGTCTATATATTTCAACATGAAACCTTACCAGGGCACAGAAACTATTACGTTTTAACAATTTAGTTCAATAATTTTGTTACGCAGGTTTAAAACACGGTTGCAACACGTTTTTTAAAACTGAATGGCAGGTTTAAGGTATTTTAATACGTAATGGTTTAGTCCTACGAAAAATATTGAAATTTTATAAAATCAAATTAACGGTACCTATTTATGCGTACGTTACGAATTTGACGACCCGCCTTGCGAGAGAATGATCCTCCTCTATTTTACCACCAACCTCCGCTCCGTGTCGAATTGCGGTTAGTGAGACTCCCTGCCGCTCCACAATTATATATCAAACCTCCGTTTAGAATTTGTGGTTGGTTTTCCAGTCGCTCCATAGCGAAGAAAGTGAAGTTGATACCATTAGAACTCGTCTCATTAGCTGCCAATCTGGTCTCAAGTCGGTTGAGGGTGATTTTATACCCGGGAAACCGGCGAACCGGTTTCTACAGACAAAGAAACGACTAATAAAATACCATTCGATTTTTTTTTGGTTCGAATTTTATTTTACTGAAAACTATTGACCGACGTCTTTTTTGCTTTATGCATTATTTGACATATTTTTAGATCATCGATGTATCATTACGTGCCATAGGAATTATATTATTGAACTATGTTTCCCCGATTTACAAAATAACTTTTTGCTATTGGCCGAAGCCCCTTTTGAACTACTACTACTTTTGCCATATTTTCACCGTCTCGACCGTTTTTAGACCAAACATCGATCTAATGCTCTTTTGGGCCTTAAAGCCGTGTGTTAGCGTCGGTAGAATTTCCCCAAAATATGATATCGTATCTTAGGTGAGACGCAACTAAGCCATGCTAGGCCGCAATCAAGCTATCCACATTCACAACTGCAGCTAGAGAGTGCAATGCAAATGCAGAACTACACATTTTTTTGCAAAGGTTCTCAATTTGTGATTTCCAGTCAAGCCTTTTATCAATTGTTAGTCCAAGGAATTTAGTATTATTTACGATTTCAACAGTTTTATTATCTAAACATATATATGCCCAATGCCCAAAAAAAAAATTTGGAACTTCCCATACAAAATTGTCATCAACTGACCACAATTTGTATGGGAGACTCAATTTTTTTTTTTAGGAATTGACTATGGCTTTCTTGGGGAAAGTTGTTCATTTACATGGGCAGAAGTGGTTCTTAATGTTTGTGCACTGGAAAAAAAATTACCCAGTATAGAGTAAAAAGTGGAAGTCCTAATACACTACCTTGTGGAACACCAAAAGTAGTTTGACGTTATCTGATAAGTATATTATGTTCCTTTTTAGTTGTTATATTAATTATAGTTATTTCTGTCTTTAGTTTTCTATTGTCTAAGTAGAATTTAATTAAATTAAGAACATTACCTCTTATGCCATACGCTTCCAGTTTTTTTTTATTAAAATGTCATGATTTACGTAGTCAAACGCTTGAGTCATATCGCAGAAGATCGCACATACAGGTGTTTTTTTGTCCACTTTTATCAATACAGTGTATAGAAAGTCATATATCGCCATATTTATAGTCCTATTTTCGCGAAATCCCTTTTGCTCATTACATAATATTTTTTTTTCTATGTACCCGGTTAATTCAGTTTAAATGTAAAAGTATTCCATAGGTCCACAGAAGCTGCCGTTTTTTCTTACTGCAGGATTTAATACCTTTAGATATCCACCTTGGTTTTGCTAAAACATTTATTGTATCCCTAGTCTTAGAAAAATAGAGGTTGTAGAAAAAAGAAAACATTTCATGAAAATTGTTGTATTCAAAGTTCGGCGGATTTGGTGATTCGATGCTTTCCACTTCATATTAATTAAAAATTAAAAATTAAAAAAAAAAATTAAAATTCGTTTATTTCAGACCATTACTGTCCATACTTTGTTAGTTATCAATTAATGAATTCACTTATGTCTATGTTAGTAGCAATTTATGTCAGGGAAAATGAAAATTATGTCAACAAAATATATACACAGAATACACAACATTAAAATTAATTACAAGACATGTAGCCTAATGAACCTTCCCACCACTGGCGATACTGGTCGATCCGCAATCATCCTTAGGATTCCGTTGCCACTACCTCGAATTCTTCGAATTAGTGAGGCTGACTTTTTGCGCATTATAGCATAAAAGTCATCCACTCTGGCGTCGGCAAACATGCCCGAAGCACTACAAAACCGAGGCAGCCGCACCAAAATCCTAAAGGCGTTGTTATATTGAACTCTGAGAGCATTGTAGGCCCGCTGCGTGTAGTTGGTCCATAGGGCGCTAGTGTAAAAGCTTTGGCAGTAGGCTCTAAACAACATTACTTTTACCTGCGCTGTACACCGCGCAAACCTATGCACCAACATATTTGCTCGTACCGACAATGCTCTCCGCTCTCTCTCAATATCCGCATCATCATGTAGGGTTTCGGTCACAACATGCCCTAGATACCTAAACTGAGAGACCCGAGTCAAAGATACTCCGTTAAGATACACTGGTGGTATATGTTCAGGTTGTTTAATCTTACCTCTGATAAGCATATACTCACTCTTTTTATCGTTGTATTTTAAACCGTGACTCTCAGCAAAGGCTTCACACATGCCTAGAAGTTTCCGTAGCCCACCAACTGATGGACTCAGCAACACCATATCGTCCGCGTAACTGATGTTATTGACGCATACGTTATCATGACATCCAACATGGCTGTTGCTGAGCTCACCAATCAGCTGATTGACATACAGATTAAAAAGTCTCGGAGAGGTCAGCCCCCCTTGCCTCACACCACACTCAAGTTTATATTCATCTGAATATGCGTTCCCCCACTTGACAAAGTTTTTCTGTTGGTTATACCAGAAAGATAATATATTAATGAGTTCAGCCGGAGCCCCGACCTCCCCAAGCTTAGCCCAGAGTCTCTTGTAATCGACTAGGTCGAAGGCCTTCGATAGGTCCAGGAAGCAAGCATAGATGGGTGTTTTTTTATCAACGTAATATGTGACTGTTTGTTTCAAAGTCAAAATAGCACTTTCCGTTGACAACCTCTCACGAAAACCAAACTGAGCATCATGAAGCTTAACGTACTTACTGAGCTGAGCATCTAGAAGACCATCGAAGACCTTCGCCATCACAGTAGCCAGGGAGATCGGCCTATAATTACATTTATCAGTCACGTCACCAGTGCGATTCTTTGCTATAGGCACAACAATAGTTTCCGTCATCTTTGGTGGTAAATACGAGTGACGTATGCAGAAAGTGAATAGCATAGCCAACACTCTAAACAAATGTGTACCTGCATGCTATAGGTGCTCAATGCTGAGTCCGTCACTGCCCGGAGATTTACCGCGTTTCATGTTATTGATAATAGTTTTAACATCCTGAGCCGAAAACCCAATTGGGTTCTCACAGGCACCCACGAACTCAACCTTTGGCACAACAGCATTGCTGGTCATAGGAGCCTCAAATTTAAAATAATTTTAAAAAGGTTAGCTATATCTTTAGGCCCACTACACCCGCCCACACTCACTGGTAAACTAACCCTACCACTCAACCTCTTAGTACATTTCCAGAAAGCTCTAAAATCTTTAACTCCAACGTGAGAGGCTAATACATCCATTTTAATTTGTTCTTGGTGGTTTTGACAAAACTTTAGTCTAGATTTGAATTTTTTACGTGTAAGATACATCGCGTCATGTACAGGCCCACTATCTGGCTTACCCTGTACTAAATACCTATGATATGCCTCCCTAGCCTGCCTATGCGCCTCTTTAACGTATTTATTCCACCCTACCACCGTTTTACCCTTTTTGAGCTTCCTTCCTTTCTTGCTTTTCACAGAAGCCTCACATAAAATGTTTACAATGTCATCATATAAATTGTCAATAATATATCTATGTCCAAAGTTACTACACATACTGTCTGCACACACACAAAAATCATTTGGAAAGTCAAGGTCTTTTAGCTTATTATTACAAATGTCAGAATAACTTCTTATCTCGCTACTTTCCCTCTCACCCCACATAATATCATTAGAAACCCAATTATCCATTACACACTTAGTTTCGATTACGTCAAGATTACAACAAACAATTAATGGTAAAAGATCTGACCAATACGTGCCATAGTCTACATGAACGCTAGTTATAGTTTGCAAAGCTGATTCCGTGACTAAACAGTGATCCAGCCAGCACTTACAATGATGTGCATCACTATAGAACGTATGTGTATCTGACAAACCACCAAGCTTATCTATGTCAGCGCCGCATTGTCCATAACATCCAATTTGTTTTGCACAAAAGCCAACAACTCATTAATCACGATATTACAAGATTTACACTTAACGATTTTAGAACTCGACATTTTATTAGCGTAAACCACCGTACGGTACGGCGCATGCGCGCTGATTAATAAATTATAATTTTAAATTATATATTGATTAATAATTAATAAAATTAATTTAATGTAAGAAACACATTCTTAAGGAGTCCAGCTCTTCTGTAGCCTCCTTTGAAAAGATTTTCTTTTATTTTGGCCAGCTTTTATGTCATTCAATTCTAACCACAGTCTGAGTGGTCTTTTTTCTCCCGTTGCTTTATGAATACCATAGTCAATGACTCTCTATCTACTGGTAGTCCCTTTTACCAGGCCATCCTCTTTATCCACAGGGTTGCGGATTTGTTCGAAAGAGTTACCGCGGCCCTGGAACGTAAAAGGCACTAAGAGGAGCATGGGTGGGTTTTAGTCATCTTTATCCACGTTTACAGTTATCATGTACCTAGCTGATATTTTCTAAATAGTTTTATTGACCAATTACCACAAGTGAAAATGGAGTTAAATGCACATATTAGCGTCACATTTAAAGCATGGTCTACAAATCTCACAGATCCCGAGATGTTACCGTTTAGTGGAATTGGTATGTTGTGGTTTTGAAATATTTCATTCCCGCTCGGGGCAAGCATCAAGATACGTCGGAATTTTTTCGCGCCTTTTTGGTGGTTCGTGATCTTCTCGATTGGTGTTTTTGTTGAAGCCACCCCATTCTTCTTTAACATTCCGTCATTAGCTTCTGGAGCATTTCCACCAAACGGGAGTTCTTTATGGTCAATTTTAATTGAGTACTGGACCTCTCCTGTACCGACCTGCGTACTATTTCTCAGATCTTCAGCTTCAGCAGTAGAAAACTTTCAGCGATTTGATAAAGTCGAAGTACTCTGCAGTTGTTGTTCCTTCCTGGCTTATGGTAGACCATTGGTAGATATTTTCAACGATTCTTTGTAGATGCTGCATCACAAAACGATCGATGCGTATCGAAATTTCACCCCTACGCACTCATGATGTTTTAAATCAGAAACTTCTGCCTCGACTGCAGCGGAGAAATCCGACCATGAACCTCGGAAAAGATACCTTTTTTAATCTCTTTGCGAAATCAACGCTGTAACATGCGTTGATTGTATTGCTATTTGAAAACTGATACACTATTTTAACCCCTGCATCATATAAGGTTTTTACGTCACGGTTTCCAGCTGACTTTGTCCACGTCAACGTGAGATTCGTTCTCAAACTTTTGACTGTCTTCTCCGTCAATGTATGCAGCTTCGTCATCGTCATTTTAGTCATCGTTATTCATTTAAGGTGAATACCTTAAATTAATTATTAATTGATTTTTTATTGTATCTATTTTAAAAAAAATCATCGCTTCTCCGACGTTTAATTTCTCAAGTACAAAATATTCTTCTTTCTTTAAATTCATATCAATAAATACGCTCAATGCTTCTTAATCCATTAGCATTTTTTTCTCTCTTGCATCTTCTATCGAGACTCGAAAATAAGGTCTTATTTTCACTGTCTGCAAAACCATAATGTTTGCACAAGATTTGCTTCTGTTCCTTCTCCTATCGAACGTAATCCTTGAAGATATGCATTGTAGATGTGCTGAAATCCATATTCATTTAGTAACATAGTATTTTTTTCTTTTTTTGTTGGATTGTGACAAGTCCGTATAAGAAACGCATGGTCTTCCATGTTTTCCAGACGAATTAGATAGTGTGGAGTCGGTTGTAACATTTTCAGACTTCGGTAAAGTTACTAAATATTTGGATTCAAGACATTACGCATGAAATTCAAAAAAGTTTCGAAAATGGCAAGTGTGATTTTTCACACGTGGTCCTTATTAGGAGTCTGTCCATATTGGGTGCAAGTACTTATTTGAAATATTAGTGTAGTGTGCATCATGTTGATTAAATTTTTCAAACGCAACATGAGTAAGCAAACAAGATAAGGGATTAATGAATTGTTAATAGTTACTTACAAAACAACGCAAACTATAAATGCAAACGCAAACGAAAAACCGCTGTCCATTGCGTTTTCAAAAGTAGACTATTACTTTTGAACACGCAATGGACAGCGGTTTTTCGTTTTATGACTTTTACTTCGAAAACGCAATTATTTATACTAATATATAAACGCAATTACTTTATTAAACTTAGTTATATTAAACGCAGCTCATTTTTATTTGATGATTTTTACGAAAAAATGAGAAAAAAATTGTTTTTATCCTATGAAACCATTTTTGTTTTGCCGTTCTACAATTTCCATAGTGCGTTGTGAGCAATATTGGTTTGATTTTTTTTAGATTCGATTACGTTAAGATAATTTTCACTAAAGGACAGTATGATGCAATTAGTTTTTCGAAATAAATTTTATGGACCTATTGCCCGCCCGCAGAGGATAAATTGAAAAATGGAGTAATTTGCATAAATTGACGTCACATTTAAATCATGGTCTACAAATCTCACAGACCCCGAGCTATTTTCGTTTAGCGGAATTGGTGTGATTTTAAAATATGTATTTCATTATTTCCCACTCGGGACAAGCATCAAGACATTTACACTTCTTTTTTTATGGTTCTTGATCTTCTCGATTGGTGTTTTGGTTGAAGCCCCCTATTCCCTCCTATTCTTCTTTAACCCTTAAATTGGCAAGGGAAATAGTTTCTCAAAGTTGACATTTTATTGTTATTTTCGTATTAATTATGATCTCAGAAGACTGAAAAAAATAGTGAAAAAAACCAGTATATTACAGTTTTCGCGAAAACCTGTGTACTCCAGAGAGTACGTTGCCAGTTATAGAGTAAACTATGACTTCCTATGTTTGTACTACGTGTAGCACAGTGCCAAGATATCAATAATACTCATTTTGTTAATTTATTACTTTGTTTATTGAAAAAAACATCATAAATAATAATTATTTGGTGTGAAATTGACGGAAACAGTTTCTCTTGTTGTTTTCTCCTACCACAAAACATAGATGCATATTGCATTTCACGCAAAAAACTTTTGTCCGTCCCTCTTTGCAAAACCTGCAACGGGATTGTTTGTTTGCAGATTCTGGAAAGTGCCCAATAGCGTCGTACCTGACGCTGTCAACCGGTCGTTCAGCTGTAGGCCTTTGTATAGTTCTCTCCTTTACTTTTGGCATGCTTTCAGTCGACTTACCGATTTTTCCAGCTCGGCACAGTCCATCAAACAACTCAAGCCTAAACTCTTTTAGGGATTTTTTCGACCGCCCATCTCGCCTGTATAATAGCCAGCCATTGTTGACGCATATATCTAGTAATTGAGCAAATATACCCAAGTACCATCGCCGACTCTTGAATGGGGTCCGATACAGTGATATAAGCATATCGGCTAAATCTACACCCCCCATGTGCTTATTGTATAGTTTTACAAGTTGAGGGCAGTCTACATCAACCTTGCGTTTATCCTCCTTAGAATACCTCCAAATTTTTTCAATAGGATGTGAATCCACAAAGGAACTGATTAGTGTTACCACCTTATTATCATTCCATTTCACAACAGCTAACTTGTTTCTATTGCACACAACTTGAGCACTATATCCCCTCTTTTTCTTTTTGAAATCTTTATCAGATGGTAACATATCTTGACAACCTCTGAGCCGGTTTGTTCTTATAGTCCCCAGGCTAAATACTCCATGTTCTTCTCGCAATAAGTGAATAAGTTCTGGAGAAGTAAAGAAGTTGTCTGCATATATGATGGATGGCTTTTTTTTTATTGTTTGGCATAATGCTATTACCACCTTGCCACCAACCCCAAGTGAAGCTTCTTTCTCTGTGAAAATGTGTTCCCGAAACGTATCGTCTCCGCCGTACATGACGAAATCATAAATAAGGCCAGAAACACCGGCGCGTACAAAGTTCTTGAAGCCCCATTTTTTTGGTTTGTTCTGTATGTATTGCCTTCTTTTTCCAGCTTTTGTGCCTTTATATGGGATCATCATTTCATCAATGGAGTACTGCCCTTCTTCTTCCATTTTCAAACAATTTTGTCGTATTTTCTCCATAACGGGGCGTATTTTGTAATAACGGTCCGAATTATCCATGGTGTTATCAGCAAAATGAATGTTGCGACGTATCTGTTGGTAACGTTTTAGAGACATTTCGTCAGCTATTAGAGTATACCGAGTTTTTCTTGCCCAGTAATCAGTGTATGCTGGCATTCGAACTACGCCCATCAACATTTCAATAGCAAGAAAACTTTCCAACTCTTCATTTGTCAACTGTATAGATTTTCCATGTTGTTGAACCGAGTATAAATTGGTATTGTGGACGATATCCGAAATTATATCAGGTGAAAAGAAATATTGGAAGTATTCTAAAACAGTTTCATGTGGTGTTCTACCTAGTACGTGAATTCCTTCATCCACATTGCCCCTATGACGCAAATAAGTCTTTTTCCATGTATAATTTAGAGAAAATTTTGTATTTTTTATTATTTTAGCAACTGCAGTAATCTTTCTACGTTTAGATCTTGTGGTTAGCACAGGTGCAGCTCTTGACGTGCTAGGAATTGGTGACTGAAGACACTCCACAGATGGAGTGGGTAATGACTGAATAGAATTCAATGTGGGTATAGCATCATAATTGTTAGTTGTTGGGGATGGGAAGATCTCTTGAAGCGTTGGTGTTAGAGGTACATCGTCAAGATTACAATGAAAAGTGTTATGGTCGTTATCCGAATCATTATGGTCATTATCTAGAATGTTCAGTCTTTCGTATGAGGAATCTAGTGAAGGTGGATCGGAGCTGAGCTGGTTTGAAGATGGTGGTAGGAAGTGTGATTCGTCATCGGAACTAGAACTTTCATCGGAACATGCATTTTCTTTGGGTATCAAAGCTAAAATCTTATGCGATCGTGTCAGGTTCAAGCACTGCAGAAAAAGAAAATAGGACATGCTGTAGAACATAGTTTTTGCACCTCAACCTTTGATATTATTTATAAAACATAGAAATAAAATCCACATTGAATAATACTATGCATTTGGCAATGTACTTCGTGTATACCAAAGTCTATTTTGTGTTTTTTACTACGGACTTTGCAACGGTATTCACGGAGTACATACATTGTTTCTAACTCATCAAATTGCGATTACGTAAATTACACCGAAAATAGCGAATGATTTATTTTACTTGTTAGGTCCCCATGCACTTCAAAGCCAAAAAACCAGAACTCCCAAACAAAAAAGTTAATAAAAAATTAAAAAACTTACCCGACTCGCAGAGACACCAGACCGTTTCGAAGACATTTTGAATTTAACAAAGTATTTTTGATGTTACCACAATATAAAATAAATTTCTACTACAATTGACAATTATTGCAACTCATTAAAAATAAAAAGTGTTTTTTTTTATGGATTTTTGGGACAATAGATTTTTTTAAAGTTAATGTAATCAGTGGAGTACATTGCCATATTAAGGGTTAAGATTCCAGTCATTAGCTTATGGAACATTTTTACCAAACGAGAGATCTTTATGCTCAATTTCAATTGAGTGCTGAACCTCCCCTGCGCCGACCTTCGAACTATTTCTCAGATCTTTAGCTTTAGCAGTAGAAAGCGTTCGGCGATTTTTTATGGTCGAAGTGCTCAGCGATTGTTGCAACTTTCTGACTTGTGGTAGGCCATCAGACTCGTTGCTACGCTCCTTTATTTTTTCATCGATTCCTTCTAGATGCTGCATCATCACAAAACGATCGATGCGCATCGAAATTTCACCTCTGAAGTCACGAGGCTTTAAATCAGAAAATTCTGCCTCTACTGCAGCGAAGGAATCAGACACTGAACCTCGAAAAAAAATACCACCATTATTGTGCGTGGACTGCAATTATGACTGGTCCGTTTTTTTACCGGTGCATCATATGTATAAGGTCACACACGTCACGAATTCCAGCCAAATTTGTCCGCGTCAACGTCATATTCGTTGTTGACTGTCTTCTTCGTCAATGTACTCAGATTCGTCATCGTCATTTTCATCATCGTTATTGATTTTAGGTACGTTTCTTTAATTGTACTATTTAAACTTCATCGCTCCTCCGACGGCAAAATTTGCCATTAGCTCCAAAGCCGATATATGTATTTACGATATATGAACTGACTCCTTGTGGGGATGTAGTGTTATTGAAACAACTGTTCTCAAGCGATTACCTTTAATTACTGACTGCAAGAGTATAAATGTGTTAATATATTAATAGAAGATACATTCATATGGATAGGGTCATAGACCTTATACTATAGGTAGTACTACTACACCTCACCTCAGGGGTGATTGAAAAAAAAAAAAAATATATAGTTTTTTTTTTTTTTTTTTTTTAAATATAACTTAATATCATTTCTTATGTTACCAAAGGTTTGGTTCTATTTTTATGGATTAAATAGGGTTTATTAAATTTTAATATTTCTACATTAACACCTAAATCATTTAAAATAACAAATGGTCCCTCCCATTGAGGATCTAACTTATTAGCTATTTCATTTCTAATTAAAATTTGTTGTCCTTTACTGTATGTCACATTATTTAAAGACTTATCATAACAACTCTTACGGTTTTGTTTACTTATAAGTAGATTATTACGAGCATCTTGATGTGCTACTTGTAACCTATACTTAAGATCTAAAGGATAACTTTCTGGATTATACAATGGTTCTATGTACTGACTAACTCTAGATGGTACTATACTAGCTCTACCAAATACCAGTTCGAATGGTGTGTACTTTGTCTCTGTATGAACTGTATTGTTGAAACTGTAACACCAAAATGGTAGCCAGTGACTCCATGTGTCTTTTTGACCATTACACTGTATTCGTAAAAACGATCCTAAATTTTTATGTGAATTTTCGAGCGCACCGATGGATTGATGGTGATACGCTGTAGACATTAATTTATTTATACATAAAAGTTTACATACCTGTTCCATTACTGACGATACAAATTCTGTTCCACGATCAGTTGCGATGGTATTAGGTATTCCAAATCTTAAAATAAAATTATTAACTAATGCTTTAGCAATACTTACGGTTTCCTTCGTTTTCAAAGGATAGGCCTCTACGAACTTAGTAAGCTCGCACTGCAGTGTCAAAATATAACAATTTCCTTCAATGTCTTTTTCTAATGGACCTACGACGTCCAGATAAATTTTTTCAAAAGCATGTGAAGCCGTTGTAGTTATCTCCATGGGCGCCTTGATATACCTACAATGCTTCATTTTCTGACATTTAATGCATTTACTCACAAATTGTCTAATATCGTTGTCTAAGCCTGGCCAGTAAAAATGTCTCTTAATATTATTGGTCATCCTACGTACTCCTGCATGTCCTGCGGTAGGTAGTAGGTGAAAGTCATGTAAAATATACTTTCTTTCTTCTTCATTATAAATTCTCCTAACTCCTCTCAATACATAAATACGTGGACCGGTCCAATCCTTATTGTCTTTTATCTCTTTTAATACATCTTTAATAAAACTCTCATATTCCTTATTTTTTACTATGCATAGCTCATTTATACCTATTCGTTTACAAAAATGACCTAACTTAGTCACAAATTCGGCTCGCGTAAGTTGTGCTCTAAAGTTAAGATTAATATACAACATCTTCTTTCGATTGTTATAAATAAAACATTCCTTTTCTTCATCTATATTATTTTGTCTTTTTAATTTATTTAATTTTTCACTTCCTATAAAACTCATTTCTACAGAATTATTCGGAATTTTTAGTACCTCAACTACTCGTGGTTGATCAGGCCACGTTTCGTCTCGTTTACTAAAACTAGGTGTATCCAATTGTTTTCCTACATCTAAACGTTTTTTCTGAGCTCTAGTCATAACTAAAGAAATTTCATTATTCATCTGTTTTAAAGTATCCGATGTTATATTAATTCTAGATAATGCATCTGCTATGCTATTATCTTTTCCTTTTAAATATAAAATTTTAAAATCGTATTCTTCTAGTGCTAGTCTAAATTTAAGTAGTCTGCTAGATGGGTCCTTCATTGAAAATAAATATATTAAAGGCTTATGGTCTGTCATAATTGTAAATGATTTACCGTATACATAGGGTCTAAAATACTTTACAGCCCAAACAATTGCAACTAACTCTTTCTGAATGGTTGGATAATTGAGTTCAGCTTTATTCAGAGGTCTGCTAGCATAAGCTACAGGTTTCATATTTTGATTGCACAAGACTGCTCCAATAGCCGTCCCTGACGCATCTGTTTGAATGACAAACTCATTATTTTCTGAAAAATCTGGAAAATCTAATACTGGTGGTGTACTTAAAGCATGTTTCATTGCTTCAAACGCACTTTGACACTCTTCAGTCCAAACAAATGGTACATGTTTTCTAGTTAATTTATTTAATGGACAAGTTATTCTTGCAAAGTTTTTAATGAATTTCCTATAATAGTTACAAAATGCTACAAATCTTTTTACTTCATCGGTATTACTTGGTACAGGGTAATTTTTCAATACTTCTACTTTAATTGGGTCGGGTAAGACTCCATTTTCTGATACTAAATGCCCTAAATAAAGAATTTCTTTCTTTAAAAAATTACATTTTTCCGGATTTAATTTTAAATTAATTTTCCTAAGTCTTTCCAAGACGTCTGTTAAGTTTTTATTATGGATATCTAAATTTCTCCCAAAGACTACTAAATCGTCTAAATATATAAAACATTTATCGTATGTTAACCCAGACATAGCAACTGACATTACTCTACTAAAAGCACTCGGACTTGTTTTTAATCCCATAGGTAGCCTCTTCATCTGGTATTGCCCAGTACTAGTTGTAAACGCTGTATACTCTCTACTGTTTTTATCTAAAGCTACTTGGTAATATCCTTGATTAAGATCTAAATGCGAAAAATAGACTGAGCCAGAGAGCGAATCCAAAATTTCCGTAATACTTGGCAAAGGAAATTTATCGTCTACAATACGGTCATTAAGCTTCCGATAATCGACCACTAGTCGCCATTTTTTATCGTTGCTACTTTTTTTTGGTACCAGTAAAACAGGACTCGACCATTCACTCTTCGCCTCTTCTATAATGTCATTGTCAATCATTTTTTGAATTTGCCTATTTACTTCATTTTTCAAAGAATGCGGCAATCGGTACTGCTTCGTATAAACCGGACTTGTATTTGGTTTTATAGTTATGGATTGTTCATAAACACTTGTAGTCGTTAACTTATCACCTGGTAAAAAGAAAACATCCGAATATTTAGAACATAATTCTTCAATTGATTTCCGTTCGTCCATTTTTAAATGATTTAAATTTAAAATGTTTAATAGGTTCTTTGCTCGTTCTAAACTGTTAGCGTTTGATTTAAAATTGCATAAGTGAAACTCTTCAATTGAATATATCTGTGGTTGAAAAGTTGGTAGGTAAATATCATGCTCGTTAGTGTTCAAAATTTTAACCGGTAATCTATTATTTTTTATTCGTCCAATACATCCCGCTAGAAAAACATTTTCCGCTAACTGTTCGCTATGGATAATACAGTCATTCATATTCTCAATATTTAATAGCAAATAATGTATCGACTCACTTCGTGCTGGGATATGTAACACCTCAGCTGAGTAATCTATGACATCACTTAGTTCTAATGAATAATACTTTCCATAATTAGATAGGTTAATGACATTAGTTTCTAAGTTTATATTTGAAGCGTACTGACAAAGAAAATCTAAACCTAATATTCCATCTGCCTTTAATGGTATGTTATCAAAAACATGAAGCTTGATATTAAAGTCAACAAAGTGTTGGTCATCACGATGAGTCTAGCTAAGTTGAACAAACCCTGATGAACTAATTTTACCTCCAATACCATTTATGATGGTTTCATCTCTAATTACTGCACTATCGTATGGTAACGCATCTTTTTTTAATTACGGACAAAGATGCTCCGGTATCTATTAGCCAATAATATTTCCTATTACCTATGTATAATGCTAAAAATTTTGCCTTACCTTGCAAAGCTAAAATGTTATGTTTAAGATCGAAAAACTGCATTTCGTTTGTTGTAGGCATACTATCGTTCTTATCTTGTTCATTGCTGGAATAAAATATTCTATTGGTACGACCTTTACTACGAGTTTCATTACTCGATCGATTCTCGTTCGAAGTTTGATAATCTCGTCCACGTCCGTTACCACGATAGTTATGGGATGATCGCCCACGTGAGTTATTGAAATCACGTCTGCCGAAGTTATTTGAATTATGGCTAAAATTACCTCTCAAATTATTTGAATTATGCTGATAATGATGTCCTCGACTGCGTTGGTTTAACTGCTGACTATGAGAACCACGGCCATTCCTAAAGTTGTTGTTATTGTTATGAAACTTACCTCTTCCGCGGTGTGAAAACTGCATGACATTTTCGTTGGTCGAAGTCGATGCCGATGTCAACTCTTCATCTTTCGCTGCCTGGATCGCGTCCTTTAAACTGTCATAATTACGTGCAGCAATAATCGTACTTAGTCTCGAATCCTTCAATCCATCTGCGAATCGCTTAATTGCCAATTTTTCGTTTATGGGCTTGAGTACGGAATAACTATCAGAATTACCATTTGCTTGCGATATGGTCAGATTAGTAAATAACTTTTCTAATTCTGTTCCAAACTGATCAATTGTACGCCAGCCTTGCGTTGCGTTTTGTAATCGTGATTGTATTGCAGTAAACGATTTTTTTGGTAAAAGTGCAACACGTAAATCTCTGACAAAATCGTTCACAGATGTGTAATTATTGGTTATACGTAATTTTGCATTTTCTGATAATCTACTTTTCAAAACGAATGTCATTAGTAACTTTTTCCCCGTTTCCGACAACATGTCTGCGTACATTTCTATAGAGTCAATGATACTTCTGATATTATTTTCGTTATTGGTCATTACAGGAATCAAACTACATGCCGTTTTTAAATCGAACTCCATGATTGATTCTAAATTTGGACTTGCTTCAGAAATATCACTGTCACTATCACAGTCTGATTTAATTACAGCGCACAAAACATTAATTTGCGAATAACACGATTCTATTTCGCTTTTCGTAACTGATAATGATTCTAACAATTCTGATTTTACTCCTGGTTTTGTAGATAATAGCTTTATTAATCCTTTACTTTTCTCATAAATTGTTTCAACCTCACATAATTTATTCTTAACAATATTACCCTTAAATCGTGTTTTTCCCTTTTTAATTAAATATTTCCTTATTGATATAAGATCATTTAAACAAAGTAACAATTCATCTTCCATTCCCTCATGCAAAAGTAATATATATTAATTAAACCATTTAATACATACCCGATTCTCACAGTGAATTACTGTAGTAGGGGACACAGCGTGTAAGATGATACATGATGATATACGATCACTCAAAACAAACTTAAACTGCTAATTTATCTTAGAGTTCATTATTTTAATTCTTAATGTCTATTATCATTTTATTGTCTCTTTATTATATGATGATTCGCGAATTCATCTTACGCACTTTAATACGCACAACGCACTTGAGACGCACTTAGTATGCACTTCACTAAATAAATGATACCGCACAGCTGCCAGATGAGTATGATGAATACTCCGACTTCTACGTCATTGGAAGATTTGCTTGCCCTTCTCCGCGAATTGCTCTGGAACGGTTGAACGATCGTCGCAGGCTGTTCTGCAAAATCTGGTCCCTGATCCAGGAATGGTGACAATTCCTGTACTGCTTCCACGCAAAATATATAATGCCAAGACCCAGTAAAACGCAAATTACTATGAGGATAATACTGATCGTCGAAATATGTGCCTTCAATTCTTCAACGTGTGCATTATTGGAACCAGCAGAATTCTGGTTCACGAAGACCGTCTCCTTTTCTACGTTGGAACGACACATTCTCACTGATTTCCGGACGTTAAATTAACTTTTTAAATGTACTTGATTCATTTTAATTACGAAAGTTCCATTATCCACAAATATTTTCACGCCAATTTATTACAAAGAGTTTAATTTATTTACTTTGCTTTGGAGCCGTAACACTACGCCGAGATAGAAGTCGCGTCACGCGCCCCAAAAATGGCAAGGGTCGCCATGTGGGGATGTAGTGTTATTGAAACAACTGTTCTCAAGCGATTACCTTTAATTACTGACTGCAAGAGTATAAATGTGTTAATATATTAATAGAAGATACATTCATATGGATAGGGTCATAGACCTTATACTATAGGTAGTACTACTACACCTCAGTAAGCCAGTTCGGTCAAATTCGTAATTTGGTGGGCTTTTCCTATGCGCCGCTTATAAAATCTAGTTTCTCGGGTCACGAACACGCGCACTTAAAAAACTAATTTGCCATATTCAGCACTATTGTGCAATTTACTTACCTAATAGTCGCTATTCTTTGGCTTTGCAAAAAACTTCGGTGGTTGATAAAATCGGGGGATTTTTACCGCCGAATTTCTTGATACGGCCGGCTTTCTTTCTTCGCCATGTAACCGCATCGTTACATCCGTCAATCCCATCAATGACGCAATTTCCATAATACACGCTTACCGTATAATTTTTTTTGAGGCTTAATTAATTTGCCATTTTCTTGAGAAATTACTAAATTTATCTTAATTGAAGTTAAACTGGTTCATTGAATGTCCTTGATCTGGTCTGCACAAAGGACCTTTCGGATTCGTAATTACCGTCGCTAACAGAGATGCTCAATTCCTGCTCTGGAATTTCTAAAACTTCAACGGTGAGGTCTCTTAGCCCACCACGATTACTGTTGATGATTGTATGTACATGCTTAGGCATGATCATATAGACCCCTTATCTCCCTTATCTTTCGTTTGCTTGATAGACACCATGAGAAGGTGGAAAGAAACACCCCGTATTGTTAGAATTTGCTGTAAAGCAATTTTATCGTACGGGAGTGATTCCTTGAAACAGATGGTATTTGACTCATTCTTAGGGCTTAAGACCCAAACTCCATAGAAACTTTGTCCGTAAATTAGAGCATTTAGAAAGGTTTCACGAGCCCAATTTTAACGACGTTATCGAAATCTAAGACGACTATATACTTGTATATCTATACTATCTGTACTTATAGTATATAGGCCCAACCAAAATACCATGTTATGCTCGTATATGCTCATGGTGTGGGCACAGCAACCAACCGTACTTTTGCCAATGATACAGGTGAAAAATATTGGATTGTAGCATCCATTCCACTTATAGAGCTGTCGACTAATATATAAACAAAATACATCCTACTACATAAGGATGCAAATATGCAATACTGTGTCAAGTCACACGACTGCTATTTTGAGAAAATTGACTATTAATTTTTTATACCTCAGTATATGAAATTTGATAGAAATTATAGAATTTCATTGATATAAATGAGTATTTTAGATAACAAAATGTGTAATTTAGATTAAAAATCCATATTAAAACAACTAATTCTTCTAATTCTATCAAAATATTCAATGTTGATTGCAAATCAACTGTTTATTAACTGTTTTATGGGCACCAAACTGTCGACAACACTTAAACGAAAGTTACTTAAAATATTATTATTATTTTGTAGCAATTTTATTTTTTATTTTATTAGCTAAGGGCACACCAACGAAATATTTACAATTATAATAAAAAACGGGAAATTAAAAGTATTAAGTTCTGTGTAAATACATCACTTATATGCACAACATTCCAGAAGGATTTTAGAAAGAATAAAGATTCATAACTAATTTCAATACTATTCAAATAATAACAAAATTTAACATCGCATTACAAATATGAATTAAACTCTACATAATTTTGATAAAAATAAAAGTAAAAGATGTCGTATAAAAGAAAATATGTCAGATGTATTAGAGTACCTATGTCAAATTATAGCAAATACTATTAAATCAATTACAAAAAGAGAAAAAATATAAAATGGTGTCAGATTAACAGTTATAATAAATTAAATAAAATTCAACACAAAAAAAGTACAGAAGAAAAATTACAATTCATATTTTAAACAGTAAAAAAAATCAAATCGAGAAAAAAAAAGATAACTCAAAAAGGGGCACAATAGGTATTGTTACGAGCTTAGGGTTCGTGACAATAAAAACAGCCGATAAAATAACCAAAATGACACTTTAATTAATCAACACTAATCACAACTTAAAACTCACTAATTATAAATCACAATTACACTACTGATCACTTTAATTCGCAGTCGAAGTTCGCTCTCGAAGTTGTCGCTTGTATCGCAAATTCAATACTGACTCGGTCGCAGGCTATGCGGGCCTTATATAGGTCGGCAGATAATTCCAGAACCTTCTAGTATAGAAACATCTAGAAAGTTCGAGTACATACCGGCCCCGACTAACCAGATAACGAAAACTCTAGAATGTTCTAGCATCGAAATGTCTAGAAGGATCTTGACTCTACTAGTTCTGCTACTCGATACTAGATGGCGCTAGTAGTAACTTTTAACGTTATGTACCCGGCATTAATTCTGGCGCGTAACAATGCCCCCTCCTAAGACATGCTCGTCCCGAGCATTATCGGCCCCATAATAACGCGCCAGTCGATCCACATGGACGATCTTAGGAGCACTTCTTGTACCTTTTTGTATGCGGTAGGTTATGTCATTGATTTTCGTCACAATCCGGTACGGCCCGTCCCATTTAGCTTGAAGCTTAGGAGATTTCCCTTTGCTGCGAACTGGATTGTGCAGCCACACTAGTGAACCTTCGTCGAATCCTTTATTGTTCATTTTGCGGTCATAACGGGTTTTCATCTTTTCAGACATTTGCTGGCCCGATTGTCTGACGTGCTCATAAATGTCATTCATTTTGTTCCGCAAGTCATTCGCATAATCGGTTATACTGCGTGGGGCATCAGGTGGTATTCCGGTAATCAGGTCTGCAGGCAGCCGTAATTCTCTACCAAAATTTGCGAAAGCTGGTGTCACTGATATGCTTTCGTGAACAGCACTTCGGTATGACAGCAAAAACGGTTGTATATGCTTGTCCCAATCCCGTTGCCGATTCTCCACCACTTTTGCCAGGTATCTCTCCAATGTCTGATTAAATCGTTCCACCATTCCATCCGATTGTGGGTGGTAAGAAGTTGTTCTCGTCTTATGAGTACCCATAACTCGACAAGTTTCCTGGAATATTTGGGACTCAAAATTCCTTCCTTGATCGCTGTGAATCTCCAAGGGTACTCCAAAACGACAGAAGACTTCATGAACAAGTTTATCTGCAACTGTTGTAGCTTCTTGATTTGGAATGGCGAAGACCTCCGGCCACTTAGTGAAGTAATCCATTACAACCATGAAATACTTGTTGCCACTTTCACTTTCCGGAAACGGTCCAGCAACATCTAGGGCTATCCTTTCCCATGGTGCACCAACATTGTACAATTTCAATGCACCTCTACTACGTGTCTGTGGTCCTTTTACAGCTGCACAACTTGTACATTTGCGACACCAGTCCTCGACATCGTCACGACAGTGGACCCAGTAAAACCGTTGCCGTATCTTCAGTAGAGTCCGTTTAACTCCCATGTGGCCACCTGAACAACCATTATGGTACAGCTGTAGAACATCCGGTACTTTAGCTTTAGGGACAACCATTTGCAAATGACAGCTGTCTCCCCGAACATTTTCCCATTTACGGCACAGGACTCCATCCTGAATCACTAAGCTGTCCCATTGGGCCCAATAGCTTTTTGTGATCGAACTCATGGCTGAGACGTCGCTCCACGCTGGCTTAGGAGCACTGGCCTTAAACCACTCCAGAATTGGCTTGATGTCCGTATCTTCCTGCTGTGCACGTTGTAGGACTTCCTTCCATTCGTTGCTGAGATCTGTCTTGAGCATCCTCACAGGTACGACTTCTTTACCTTCTTGCCTACTACAATGCTTGCAGTTTTCAGGGCAAGGTCTTCTTGACAATACATCTGCGTTGTCATGAGTTCTTCCGCTGCGATGTTCGACTACCAAGTCGTACTCCTGCAGCCGCTTGGTGCTGCTGTCAGCCGCCCTACCTTCGAGAGATCGGCTATCATTCCTTTCTGCAGTTCGCTTAGGGCAACTGGATCGAAGGTGGCCCTTTTCACCACAGCCGTAGCACCTAGGGCTATACCCTTTAAAACGATCTTGAACTGCAGCTTCTGTAAACTCCTTGCCACGGTGGGAACGACTATCCTGCCACACAGCTTCTCTTCCTACAGTTCGCTTAGGGCAACTGGATCGAAGGTGGCCCCTTTCCCCACAGCCATAGCACCTAGGGCTGTATCCATTAGGACGGTCGCGAACCGTAGCCACTGCAACCTCTCTAACCCGATGGGAACGGTGATCCTGCCGCACAGCTTCCACTTCCAGTGCATGGGCCAAGGCGTCCTTAAGCGTCCCGTGGTGCCCAAGCCTCACAGCAGCTCTAACCTCAAGGTCGCGAATACCGTCGATGAAAGCCTGCACCAGGTTCCCATCAATGAGCGCAGGCACAGACTGGTATGCTTTTCGAACCAGCTTCTCCACTTCAAGGGCCCATTGCTGCAGGTTTTCACTGCTACGTTGCACGCGATCCTTAAGCTGCGCACGAAACACGTGTTCCAGATGAACGTCGCCATACCTGGCTTCCAACGCCTCAAGGAGCTGCTCGTAAGTCACTTCCTTACCGAGAGCTTCTAGGACAGTTAAGGCCTGGTCGCGAAGGCCTAGGGTAAGGGCAGTCATGGCCTGATTTTTATTCCACCCGTTCGCCTTCATAACAGCCTCAAGCTGTATTTTGTAGGCTGACCAGGAAGATGTCCCATCGAAGGGCGGCACTTTAAATCCACGTAGCGAAGGTGTAGTAGCTACGGGAGTTGCAATTCCATCCCCTACTTTAAGGTTGCCCAACTCTTTCTTTACATCAGCAATGACGTCATTAAACTTGCTGATCTGGGTTTCAGCTTCTGACAGGCGGTTGTCATGCTGAGCAACCTTCTCCTTCACCTCCTTCATGTCTTTTCCGAAGGCCGCGCGAAGGTCCTTCATTAGGAGCATCTGTTCTTCCTGGCGGCGCGCCTGTTCCTCCTGTCGGTAGGCCTGTTCCTCCTTGTCACGCTGGAGCTGTTCTTCTAACCGACGGGCCTGTTCCTCTTGACGGCGAGCCTGTTCCTCCTGCCGGCGAGCCTGTTCCTCCTTATCACGCTGGAGCTGTTCTTCCAACCGGCGAGCCTGTTCCTCCTGCCGGCGAGCCTGTTCCTGCAGCATCATCATCAGAGCTCCAAAGTCTGGTGCTGCAGATGCTGGAGCTGCTGTGGATGGGCCGGGCTCCATGGTCGGCAACTGGCCCTCCAACGTCTGCGGCGTTGTACCTCCAAAACGCCTCTGGTCCGTCTCCTGCTGGCGTTGACTTCGGGTACGGATACCCTCCATGTCGTCCTTTGGTAGAATCGGCATAGTTTAAATATCCACTCTTCTGACACCAATTGTTACGAGCTTAGGGTTCGTGACAATAAAAACAGCCGATAAAATAACCAAAATGACACTTTAATTAATCAACACTAATCACAACTTAAAACTCACTAATTATAAATCACAATTACACTACTGATCACTTTAATTCGCAGTCGAAGTTCGCTCTCGAAGTTGTCGCTTGTATCGCAAATTCAATACTGACTCGGTCGCAGGCTATGCGGGCCTTATATAGGTCGGCAGATAATTCCAGAACCTTCTAGTATAGAAACATCTAGAAAGTTCGAGTACATACCGGCCCCGACTAACCAGATAACGAAAACTCTAGAATGTTCTAGCATCGAAATGTCTAGAAGGATCTTGACTCTACTAGTTCTGCTACTCGATACTAGATGGCGCTAGTAGTAACTTTTAACGTTATGTACCCGGCATTAATTCTGGCGCGTAACAGTATTATTGGTAGGCAGCTGATCACAGGTCGATAGTGATTATTATATTTTTGATGTTTGGTAGCTTGTCAAAGAAGATATCGATACCGCTGTCGATAGAACAGGCTCTATTATAGCAATCCAACATTCTATTTAGGGGGGCATGTCGACCCAGGTTTGTGCGACATGGTTTTTTTACAAAAGTTCCAGCCATAGCAATAGATTGTTTTAAAAAAGTCACTGGATACAACAGCAACTCAAGTAACTATTTAAATTTAAATTAAAAACTAAATTAAAACACCGTCACAATCAAACTTCAAACGACAGCTTCAACTGAATAGATTTTCGCAAGAAAATAAAGTTTAATATCCAAATATAAGAAAGAAAGAAGGAAAGAAAGAAAAAGCATTTATTTTGTCACAAATGCAGGGCACACACAAACGATAGTGACACACGGACGGGAAGTTTTGTAAAAACAACTGTATATAGGCCCTAAAGTAGAGCATTGAATTCAAATAAGTGACCATCAAAACTAAACCTTAAGAAACCTTTTAAGAGTTGCGTCTGAAAGTGAAGATAGCATTCATTAAAAGGCCTTGGGAAATTTATCGGCGTAGGATATTTCTTAAAAATTGCTTCTCGAGATTCTTTACCAAGTCCTGTCTGTATGATCCTTGTCCAACGGAGTGCTAATTGTAATCAAATAGCTTCTCCAAATTCTGTATTATTTAAGCCGTTTTTTTTTTTTTTAAATGAGTGCTACCGCTGACATGGTGATCCGCGCCTTTTTTAATTTTGGTTTATTGTTTGCTGTTTTTATTTCTTAAAATTACATCGTGCTCTTACATCAGACAGATTAAAGTAAGAATAAATATAATAACTTAGAACTACGTGAGTCCATCACTTTAAATGTTTTTTTATTTTATTTTTTATTATTATTATTTTGGTTTTTTGTATTTATTTTTCTCAGGTAAGTACCTGGTATTTTTTATTTTATTTGGAAGTAACTTATTTACAATATAATACTAATTTAACTATGTACACTTAAAATAAAATACAAAAGGAAAACTCCTAACTAAAAGGCGTCAAAAAATTCATCCGTATCGCTGTCGACTGGAAGTGAGCCCAAAAGACTGGCGGCATTGCCACGTTGTATGGCAATGCTTATCCTCTGTCCGAAGTAAAAGCCAGCCCTTGGGTCACGCGAAGTGTCAACTAAGCGTTTACAAAGTTCTTTAAATAACGCATGAGCACTCGGACCCCACGGTCCAAGAGTTTCAACCCCAAACGGCTCGAAAATATAATTGCCAACTAGGTTATTGTATTTCCGCCGTTTGAGGTTCTCAGCAGCCGCAGCGGCAGCGCCAGCACAGCACGACGAGCTAGGAAGATGGGATGGCGCAAGAGTATCGACACAAGTAGCGTCCCACACTAAAGGCCTACCCATCTTCCATGGAAATAAAGACATACCGTCCGGTCGCTTGCCATCGTCGCGTGCCAGGCCACTGGGTTCTAGTACGGCTGGAACGCCGACGGCAACAAGAGCACGTCGGATAATGTCGTTGATGTTAGCGTGCCGCGCTATGCGACCAGCACTTCGCCTGCATGATAGGCCGTGGTGCCCGAGACTGTTGACAGCTTCGCCACAGTGGCAGCGATGAGGGGAACAACACGATGCGCCTAAGCGAAGGGAAGCAGCGAGGCGGAAAGTCGTATCGTCTAACAAGGTGCCTATGTTCGACGACGGTAGTGCGTGAAGCCAGAGGCCCGACTCCCACTCACCCACAGCCAGCAGGCGCGCACGCTCCGCAGAAGTAGCAGAAGTGGCAATTAGGTTCTTCTGAATTTCTCTGCAGAGCGGTTCATCCCACCGCCTCTGGTATGATGGGTTGTCGGGTGGATTTTCATTCGGGCAAGCGAGTCTCCAGGCATTCATAGCCTCGGTGAAGCACGGCACATCAAAATTAATCAGTGTGGAAGCTAGGATATTCCTGATTAATTTATCAGTGCCATGAACCGAGGATATAAAAGCCGGTAAACTAATACTGGTAATTTTGCGAACGCCAAGGCCTCCCATACGGATGGGAAGGGTAGCTTGAGCCCAAGCTCGGTCGTCCATGGCCACATTTAAAATTGAAGAAAGTGTATCCTTGATAATTTGGTCCATTTTTTCCAAAAGATGAGGGTGCTTCCATAGATGGGAAGCTCGAAGGAAATATGTTAATTTAGGGCCGAAACAGCAGAAATGGTATTTACTAAAATCTCACGGGTGTGAACTAAGGTGAGATCCTAGTTATCATTATTATTATTTGATGGTATATTACTCTGTACTGTAGTCAAATTATTGTCTAAATCAAGTTGTAAAAATTTCCTAACTATCCGGCAAGTGTTATTATTTTTTTTTTTTTATTATAAGAATATAGGATTTACTACTATAGATTTTAATCTAACTACTAATATTACACTTTTTTAGGGGACAGTTTTACGTTTAGGTATTTGATAACTGCATGGCAATGTGAGCCGACCGGCATCCGTTCACAGACATGACCCGCACGCCCGCGCCGCTCAGCTCAACCATTTTTTAGGGAACTCAACGACCGAACGCGCAGCGCCACCATCGGCAGTGCTTTTACGTGAGTATAACAGACTCACTCTGCCATGCAGTTTTACATTATTTACTTTTTAATTACAGGAAGAATTGATTTCGGGTTTGGATTTCTTTTTGACGTTGGGTTTTGAGATGGGGACTATGTGGGTCGTCTGACCAGGGACTTCGCTAGCCTGAGCAAGGCTTCTACAACGACTGAGTCTCGATGCTGCATGGCCGTCTTTAAGTTGTACTCGACGACCGTTTTAGTAGGCGCATCCATCGCCCTCTTTGCAAAGCGGCCCGTGGCGTCATCGACATCATCGGTGTAGTAGACGCAACTGACTGTATGTCTTGACACCGCCACTACCGCGTGGGAGATGCTATAGTGGATCTGGAGTCTCCTGGACTTGGTGTTGATAATGATTACGCTGTCGTAGGTCAGACCCTGGGCCTCGTGGATGGTTAGGATGCGCGACCCTTCGTCGGACCCATATCCCTGGCTGAGGAGAGAAGCTTTCTCCTCTTGCGTATGAACCAGGAACAGGGTATTCTGGGCTGTGCTCGGTATTTGCGCTCCTGTGTAGGGTCCTTACGCTCGGCGAGTGAACCCGCGACAGCGACGATTTGGAGGAGTATATACCGGAGTATATCTCGCTCAGTGCATATGCCACATCCATTGGATTACGGTGCGTACAAAGCAGCTCCTGGGTGATACCAGTCACCAGGTTTGGACGGGTATACCTTAGCTCGAAAAGGTTCTCTCTGTCCAAAAATGGTAACTGGTTTATGTCTCCGATGAGGACAACCTCGCTTGCTCCTGACAACTTTACTGCCATGACTATGGCCCCAAAATGGTTCATAAGAGCCTCGTCTACCATTAGGCGGTAGCATTTCTCTTCTTTCTTGAACCCGTTGACTAAGATTGAGGCCATAGTGCGCACCTTTGTCTTTGCTCGGTCTCCTAAGCGGTGCGCAAGCTTTTCTCTGAGGTCTTTGGCAGCTTCGGTCGTCGTGGTGGCTACAACGTCTTTCTCCCCATCGAAGTGTTTTACCACTCAGGTTATCTTTTTTTTTTTTTTTACGGGGGGAAATCCTCATGGATGTCCTCCGCCCTGGGGCGGGCGGAGGGGTCTGTCAGACTCTTGCTGACTAAAACCACCCCGGTGTTCCATCTTCCACCTACGCCGGGGATCGCGGGAACATATGCGACTTCCGTAATCCCCGGCTGGTGCCGGCCCGCCTCTGCGGGCCACATCTCGTACGCGGGGGGAGTGAGGTGTTTAACTCCCCCCGCGACGTCAGAGGGGCGCACGGGAACACCACGCGCCGCCACCTCGGGTCCGGATGACTGGGGGGGCAACGGACATCCCCAAGTCCGCCGCCCCTGGACCCAGTTAGGGGGGCAGAAGGAGGGCAGCGTATGCCCTCCTCCGACGCCCGGTGCGCCTACTGCGGGCCGGGAGAGCACTCGACATCTCCCTCTCCCTTTCCGCAGCCTCCTTCTGCGCGATGACAGTTTCGCAGAAGGAGACCACCGCGTCCCAGGACTCCTCACCGCCGACCATAGAACGTACTACAGCCGGCAACGAGAGGTCACTGCCTACCACAGAGACGAGGGCACGGCGCGGCTCCTCCCAAGCGGCACACTCTGCCAGCGTATGCCGCGCCGTGTCCTCCCGACAGTCGACGCAGTGGTGACACCGAGCGTCCGGCTCCCTGCCTATGCGACACAGGAATCTCCTGAAGCAGCCATGCCCCGTGAGGACCTGTGTCGCACGAAACGACAGGGAGCCGTGCCTTCTCCCGAGCCACAGGTCGAGCACTGGCCGGATGGCCTCGATAGTGACGAGGCCGGCGGTAGGGCGTGAAAGCCTGTTCCGCCATTCCGCCACCAGGACCTCGCACAGCTGCGACCGACGCAGCTCAAAATGTCGCTGCGTCAGTCGCTCCCCGCGCGCCCGCGCGTCCTCGCGCCACCGATGCATTGACGCGAGGACTTTTGCCTCCAGGTCCCAGGGCGGAGATCCGGCCAGTGCGCAAGCCGCCTCGTAGGAGATCGTGCGACTCAGGTTATCTTGCCGCAACCTGGAACTCCGTTTACCCACCTGATATTGGGTACCGTCCAAATTTCCTTCGATGCTGTGGTATCTGGGGTCCCCAAAATGGACTGTGCCATTTCAAGGATCCTATCGTCCAGCATGATCTTGGTACACTCGGCGGTAACCACTATCGGGTCGTCATTTGGTGTGCTGAATTTTGGTTTTTTCCTAAAGAACCTCTTCACTGCTTCCTGTTTCTGTGTTGGTGATGCGCGGCTGGTGCTTGGGAGCAGTGCGCTGAGGAAAGTGCCGACGGCTTCCAGGCGACTCCTCAACTGGGCCCGGGCGTCGGGACTGGTGGTATCACTCTGCTTCTCTGCAGCTTTTTCGGCGGCTGCTTTCTGCTGGGCCCTCTCTGATCCGCTTTGTTTGGTCGGGTTTGTTGTGGAACTCGTCGCGCTGGCTGTTGGGTCTCTGGGGGCTTTAAGGAAACTTAGAGTTTCCCCTCTGTCCTCATAAACGACTACTTCATGATGTTCCAAGGCTTTTAAGCAGCCGAAGTGGTCAGCGACGTCTCTCTCTCCTCCGACCTCCATCGCGTCAACACTTATGGTGCGGGCTGTGTGCCTTGTGTTATGGTGAGTGGTGTGCGTGTTCTATTTTGTGTTGTTGTTGTCGTCTGTGTTGTGGTTGTCTGTGTTATTGTTGCTGTGGTTATTGTTCTGGTCGGGACTGTTTGCCTAGGTGGTAGTCGGCTTCGACTTTGTGAGGTTGTGTCCGTTTTGTTAGCCTCCACTGCGATTTTGGCGACTTTACTCGCGAATGCCAAGAACGGTTTCCTGGTAGCCGGTCTCCCCATGATGGTGTGGAGTGTGGACTGGCTCAGCTGGGTTTCAATGTTGATTTCCAGCTCCATTCGGTCATGACAGAATCTGGGGCATTCAAACAGTAGATGCCATACTGTTTCATCGCAGCTGGGGTCACAGACACACGAGAGACTGTCTTTGAGGTGGAAGCGGTGGAAATACGCTGAGAACCCCCGTGTCCAGTTAGGACTTGTACATGGACCGGTATGAGAACGGCGTCTCTGAGTGTCCTTTTCGCCGCTAAGATGTCTGGGAAGAACACTTTCGTGACCGATCCTGTACTCGAGGATTCGTAGCGCGTCTGCCACTTCTTTACAGTCTCCTCCCGTATTTTCCTTCTCACGAACGATACGGGGACCTTGTTGTAGTCTGCTGTCTCTTTTGTTAGGGCTGCCTCCTTGGCCAGCTCGTCCGCTCTCTCGTTTCCGGTGGTTCCCACGTGAGCCCTTAGCCAATAGAACCTCACTTCTCGGCCCTCCTCTCTGATCTCGTGGACGCGTCTCTTGATTTGTAATGCCAGGTGGTGAGTGACAGATGGACTCCTCAGCAGGTCGAGTGACGATCTTGAGTCGCTCAAGATGCTTACAGAGGCCACGCTGGAATCTCTTGCCATACTGACCGCTCTGAAGAGAGCGTACATTTCAGATTGGAAGACCGTGTTGTGGGGTTCCAGGCCAAAAGTGCTGGAGTTGGTCCCCTTTCTGTTTTCCCACCAAGTTAGGGCAGCTCCGACTTTCCCCTCTATCTTGCTGCCGTCGATGTATATTTGGGGGCCGATTACTTCATGGGTTTCCAGAGTCTCGGGAGTCAAGTCCTCTAGGCGTGCATACTCTGTTGTTATGAGTAGCGCTGGGTGGGGGTTTTGGGAGTGGTGCACGTTGCGCTCCAGCTCGCGGTCCGGGAGCCATTTTCTGTTGGAGTGAGTCTAGGATAAGGTTCCAAAACGTCGGTCCGGCGATTGAGCCCTGGACGTATCCTTTCGTGGTACCCTTCTCACTAGTCGCTCTGGCGTAGTTGACCCTGATGTTCCGGTCTTCCAGGTACGAGGCGACGAGAGCGTAGATGTTTTTGGGACAGTTCTTTACTACCATCTGTCTTTTGAGTGCTGGCCACCACGCGTTATGGAAGGCCCCCTCTATGTCCAATGATATCAAAAGCACGATCTTTTTGGCTTTGATTTCAGCACGTAAGTGTCCCATTAGAGCATAGAGGGCGTCCTCGGTGCCGCGCTGCGGCATGAAACCGTATTGGTTTGTGTTGAGTGTTGGAAGGAAGTGCCACTGGAGTCTGCCTACTAGGAGCTTCTCGACGATTTTTCCTAGGACCGAGAGCAGACCTATTGGTCTGTAGGACTTTGGGCTGGTATAGTCGTCCTTTCCTGGCTTGAGGAGTATGCACACGTGGGCGACCTTCCACTGCTTCGAGAAATGTGAAAGCGACAGGCACCTGTTGGCTATCGCTAGGAATACCTGCCTGTCGCAGTTTATTGCTGCTGTGCAAATGTCTGCTGTTAATCCATCGGGACCGGGAGCTTTTTTCGGGTTTTGGTTTTGGAGAACCATTTCCAGCTCCGCAGTTGTGAAGAGTGGATCGTCGGCAGATAGACCTTGAAGATTCTTTTCCTCCGCTAGCCTCCTCAGTACTGTGTGGTATGGCTGTTCGGCATCCGTTGAGTCATCAGAGTAGAAGGTTTTTGCCAGAAGATCTGCGGATTGCTCTGGACTGAGCGTCTCGCCTGCGGTGTTTCTCAGAAGCGCATCGTCCTGTCTTCTGGCTGTCTTCCTTAGTACCCTGTAGATGCCGTCCCATATACTCTCTCGATCCTGTTTCGAGCAGAACTCCTTCCAGTTTGTTGTGGCTGCTTCCGTCGCAGCTGTGGTATACGTATTCTTAGCCAGTACGTATTCTTGGATGGTGAATTGTCTCCGACTTGCGGCTGCGTTCCGGATCCTTCTCTTCTTCGTCCTCGCGTCCTTTTGGAGACGGTCTAGAGAAGGGTTCCACCATAGGGGCTTTGTGTTGTGTTTAGGCAACCCCAGTTTTGGGATCGCTTCCTCGCATGAGCGGTGGATGTTGTCTACATATGTTGTGATGAGTGACTCCAGATCCCCCGGGTTCGAGACGGCTGATACTCTGACTGGTGTTATGTCGTCGTCCGCCAGGCCGGTCTTGAAGTGCGTGCTGAAGTCGGACCACTTTGCCTTCTTGGTGTTGTAGATGCGCGTCGAGATTGGCCTTAAGGGTTCCAGGGCCTTTTCTAAACGCATCGAGAAGGTTATTGCATTGTGGTCCGAAGTTATCAGACTCCTTTCAACCCGCCACTCTTCGACCTTGCCTAGCAGCGACAGGCTACATACCGTCACGTCGACGTGACTTGTGCACCATCTGTCGCCTCTGTAGGTCTCGAACGTAGGTGTTTGGCCCGTGTTTAGGATCTGGCGGCAGGGAGATCCCGCTCATTGAGAAATGAGTTATACGCTGCCCCGCGATGGTTTTCGGAGACGCTTCCCCACCCCTGGCTCCAGGCGTTTATGTCTCCTCCCACTATGATGTTGTTTGTGTGTAGTTTTTGTAGTGTGTTGTGTGTTTCCAAAAGGTAGGGTTCGATTTCTTGGTCACCTTCAAAATAGACCGATAGCACCCCAAAGGTGAGCTGGCCCGCCTTCAACAAGACCGCGGAGATGTTCTCGGTAACAAGCTGGGGGTCGTGGATGACCTCCAGGTTGTTACCGAAGACAACGATCGCTGCCTTAACTGGTTTTTGACGGTTGAGGCTGCACTGGATGACTTGTGTGCCAGGGCTTTGTTTTATCACACCTGTTCTTCCTACATAGGGCTCTTGAACAAGTGCTACAGAAACTCCCTTTGTCTGAGCCGCCATGTTGAGTTCTTCCGTGGCCAGCTTGGAGCGCTGAAGATTAACTTGGATGAAACGTAATCTTGAGTTCGGTCTTATTGTGTTTTGAAGGGTGACTGGTTGACTTGTTGTGTTATCTTCGTCGCCCTTAGCAATAGGAAACGCGCGACCTCGCTATACCATCCCATTTTTGGCGTTCCCGGCAGTCTTCGCTGAACGCTGTATGTGCCAGGTCGGTGTCCATCCTGTGTGCCAACTTGCAGTTGATGCAAGTGGGCAGCCCGCCGTCCGCTCGAGTGAGGCAGTCCCCACTGCCATGCACACCGCTGCAGTAGCTGCATTCTTCTTTGCCAGCCTTGCATAAGGTTCTGTTATGACCGTATGCAAGGCATTTTGAGCACTGTACCAGCGGGGACTGGTCCTCAATCGAGCAGCGCCTGATGCCCACGTGCACCTTCTGCACCTGCGTGTAGCACTTCCAGAGCTACGGGGAGAGCTCCAGAACAGGGTGGCACTCATGGGGGTTTCTCGCGCGCTTCCTGTAACGCACTCTTATGGTGTGTCCATCCACAGTGACGTCCTTCAGAAGGTGTTTGTTCTGCGCCTGCAGAAGTTCGACTATCTCCTCGTCGCTGTAGCTGGACAGCACTCCCTTGATGCACACTAAGGGATTTTGTGGTTTCGGCTCCTGGACCTTGAGCCCCGCGTTTGGCTTGAACTGATCTCTGATCATGTTCAAATCTGACTTACTGGCGCACCTCAGGACCACTTTCTGGTTCCGTGCCTTCCGGACTGTGTCAACGCGGGCTCCACTAGTCTTAAGGTCCAGGGCAGTTCTGATCCTCTCGAATACGTTGTCCGCAGTGTGCCGGGGGTCCGTTGACGAGACGATCAGAGTATGGTTGGGTTGGGTAGGTGGTTTCGGGGGCTTTGGAGCGCTGGCGACCTGGGCAAAGGTTTTCGGGCTCTGTTGTTGTTGTAAGAGCGGTTTGTCCGCTTTGCCCAATTTCGCTACCCATTTTTCAATATTTAGGAGGATCTTTTTTACCTCCGTGACTGCTAGTTCCGCTTCCAGATTCAGCGCCAGAGGCGCCTTGATCGTCGTTTCTTTCTCGCGCAGTTCGCGGAGATCTGCTGAGACCATCTCCAGCCTTTCGGTCAGTGGTTGCAGGTGTGGTGTGATGTTGAGTGGTGGTTGTGGTCGTGAGAGGGAGACCATAGGCCTGCTCTCGATGGCCTCCAATTGTGCACATAGCTTCCCCATCTCCTCTTCGAAAAGTGTGGCAGTCAGTATGCCCGTCTCTGTCTCTGGGCTACTAAAGTTTGGCTGCATGGTCCTAGGCTGGCTTAGGTCTTCCTTGAGCCTTTCCAGAGCCTTTCGGAGCACGTCCAGCTGGTTTGCAATGCTGGTCACGTTTGTTTCGAGACGTGAAAGGCCGGCCCCCGTTGTGTCCCACTTAGGATCCCCCGGAGCTCTTGCGCTTTCCTGTCTCGTCTTTTCGTGCTCCTGGCTCTGGAGACTCGCAGCTGTTACTTCCTTTTTTACATCCTTGATGCCGTTGAAAGCTTCAAGGGTCTCGTGACCCAGCCATTCCCGAATCCCTTTTGCCTCTTTCCTGGTTTCGGAGACGTCTGTTATCAAGAGGAAGAACTCGACCTTCATCGTCATTAATTCCCGAGTATGAGCTCTCTCGACCCGCACAAGCTCTTGTGCGTGTCGAGAGCGCTCTCTCTCGAGGTTGAATTTGTGACGTGCTCTCGAGTCAGCGAGTGACAGGGCTATCTCGTAGAGGCCCTGAAGGCACTCATGGGCTGTGGCTTTGCACTCCTTCTTCATATTGCCTGCTGTTTCCAAGGCGTCCTTCCCTTTTTGGAGGAGATCGTTGGCCTCACGCGTGGCGAGATCCATCTCCACCCCTGTACCTCTTTTCGGCGTTCGGTAGAGGAGGCTCGGTCGCCCACTGGTGGGGGCTTGGCTCACTGAGGAGGCCACCGAGCTTTCCTCGTCCGAGATGATCTGGCGGGGGGAGGAAATACCACACTGTTCCCAGTTTATGACTATTTCCGCGACCCTACGATCTTCGGAGTTTGTCTCGGGGGGCTTGGCTCACTGAGGAGGCCACCGAGCTTTCCTCGTCCGAGATGATCTGGCGGGGGGAGGAGATACCACACTGTTCTTCGGAGTTTGTCTCGGACATTGATGGTACTGGTGGTGTCCTGTTAGTTATGTCTGGTTCCGACGAAGCCTTTGACACCTGGGGCGTCTGCGACGGACGCGCCGACTGTTCCGAGACAACTGACTTGGCCGTATTTTTTAGTACTTTCTCCCTAAGGGACTTAGGGGCTTTTGCGGCTTCCGTGGTCATTTTTCGGGAGGTGGTGGACTGCTTGGAAGACATGTTTGTTGTACAAGTTATTTGGAAAAGGGGGAGATAAAGTTGGTTAGTACGGTTTCAAAAAAGGGAAAAAAGAAAAGCGAAATGCAAAATAACTACTGTGCTGTACTTAAGTTAATTAGAAACGAAGAAATTCCTAAAGATAACTGCTTTGTTTTGGTAATGTTTGGCTGTTGTTATTATTATTATTAATATTTTTTTTTTTTTTTTTTATACAAATTTGATGGACTCACGGATACAAGCCGCTGGTGTTCTGCGTCTGGTGTCCGATGCTATCAGAGCTCAATGTTGTGAGCCCTGTGTGCGCTCTGATGGTGGTTCCCAGTGGAATCCTACGGTGCCACCGGATTGATGCTCGTGTGTGGTGCCGAATTTCGCGATTCGGGTGGGGCCAGATGAAAGAGCTCTTCAAGCCCTTTCAAACGAGCCCAAAGTCGGCTTTCTAGCTCCAACAGGAACGAAGTAAGACGCGGGAGGTGAGGTAGCCCTGAGGGGGGAGGGGGGGGGGTTTCGTGGGCACGCCGGGGGGGGGGGTCGGGGGGGGTTGGCGATTGAGGGGGTGTCGAGGGGGGTTGGTGTATGAGGGGGGGGGGATTTATTCGCGGGTGGGGGGGATGGGGAGGGTTTGAGGGTAGTGCGGGGGGTGTAGGGGTGATGGAACCCTTGCCGGTTGGGGTAAGATCCCGAAGTCCCAAGTAGGATGAGCCCAAGCTCGAGGGGGCTACGACAAGGGGTTCAGGAGTTCCCTCGGGGCTTACCTTGATGTGATTTGCGGAGTCGTCACGCTGATGGCTGGTCTGCAGAGAGATTCCTCGGCCGGCTTCCGAGTCTTCAGTATGGGCTGGGATGACTGGCTTTTACGTCGCGCCTCGTGTCGGAGAAAACACGTGGTGAAAAGTGAGGTTGTTTTTACACAAAACCACGTGTTTTTTGCACCTTAATAACTCCCAAGTCCTGGATTTGCCCTTGCCGCGTCTTCCAGGAATATTGTTTGCAGAACGATTCCTTTGACCTTTCCCGCGTTATTCCTCTCTGAAGTTCTGAAGGTCCTGCTCCGCAACCCAAGGTGGTAGACACTTGCCCACACGTTTCCCGGTGAATCAACACTGCACAATTCCACTGGAAAACTTTTGGCGCACTTAACTCAACGCGTGTAATTTTAGCGAATTTTTAACGCGGAGCTGATGTTGATTTGAAATTTTTCACAAAAAGATTATTTTGAATATGTTGTGTTAAAATTAATGCAAATGAAAATTTTTGATATTAATTTGTTTGTCATGTCATGGCAACCTTAAAAAACGTGGAAAATCTAAAATATCCATGTGCGATTTCAATCAAATTAAAGATTAAAAATTTACTATAGAGGAGTTTGCAAACAACTTGCCATTTTAGCGGATTTTGAAAATCAGCTGTCATACGATAGTGGGTTTTGCATCTAACCCTAAACTGCTCGGTGGATGACGTTATGCAATAACTCTATACTGATCATTCCCGTATTTTTGCTTGCAATATGGCTAAACAGTGAAGCACCTCGCAATGTAAAAAAATCGAAACATTTAAAAAAAAAATATATTGCGATGATTACCCCTAGGACCATAACCCCCAATATTTTACCCAAACAAACCAAAGCCAAAGATGTGACCAATTAAAAAATAAAAGTAATAATAAATTCGTGAATAAAATAGCACCGGGTAACCGATGGATGCGAGACGCACAGGACCGGTTGTTGTGGCGACACTTGGGGAGGCCTATGTCCAGCAGTGGACGTCTTTCGGCTGATATGATGATGATGATGATGATGAATAAAATAGAAAAATTTAATTTTGCCAAGTTTAGAAAGAACCTCCTCATTTTTTGATGACGGTTGGAAAAAGTAAATATTTTTGTAGGTCCTTATTATATTTGTAATAAATACAAGTTCATCATCATTATCATCAGCCCTTTTAATATTCCTACAACTGGGATAGGCCTCCTCCCTGGAAGAGGGAGTGGGCTGTAATCCACCACGAATGACCACGAGGGCCAAGTGCAGATTGTATCTCGTATACAAGTTAATAAAATATCATCATGATTTTAATCATCAATGTTGTTGAATACAAAAACTTGATAGCGACCTCTAAATATAATTTAAAAAAATACAAAAACCTTTTCTAGGTACTTCAAGTACCTTGAAATTACACTTACTACATGTTGCATAAAACTTTTCAACGAACTTTTTATGAAGTTTTAGGTAATATTTTACTCCCCTTTTTCGGCGCTCCTGTTCTCGTTTCCAAGATTGTGGATTGCGTGGACGTTTCCGAGCATACTTAGGATCACATTTTTTTACGAACTGCGCTAAATCTTTCACGCGAGCAACTATCAATAACAACGAAAATCGCCATACTGTTTCAAAGGTCACGTGACTCAAAGGCGGCGCTGTCATTGGTCGATTCTATTTTAGAGGATTTTGATTGTAACATAGGACATTATAGCGGAATTTGCGACTAACATTACTTTTAAGACTAATTTTACTGTGTATTTACGTGGGTTATGAAAGTTAACGTAAATAGACATTTTGAAAGTAAAATTTTAAACTTTATTTTGGTGCAAAAACATGTAAATGTGTATAGTGGTATTTGTTCGGTAGTTAGGTGAGATGATACCGTCAAACAAAACACAATTGAGTTTCTCTGTAATAAAAGTTTTATATTTGTTATTTACATGTTTGTTCGACACTAATTCCAAAATATAACATTAAATGAACTATAAAAACCTTACCTGTAATAAAAGAAACGACATTTAATGCTTATAATTACAATATCAATTCTTATTTCCTAACTAACAAGTAATAGTTTTCACAATGGATCTAACACGACCACAGATACAATAAATGCCGGCGACATTGCGTTTGCTACCTACCGAAATGGCGGTAGTAGCGCGGCCTGAATTCTAATTAAAGGAAATATATTTTCCCCTGGGAAAGCTAGTACTAACTAAATATTATAAAAGTGTATTATGTAGTAAAAACATATTGTACTTTTCTATACTTCTTAGTCTTTTTCGTCAAATGTTGGTGCTGGAGCCAATTTCGAGATGTGGAAAAAGTTTGACTCTGGTTTTTTATGGCCAGTGTTGATCCTGTAAATGGTGTTTGACAATTTTTCCAAGATTCTGTATGGTCCAATTCTTAATTCGTCCAGCTTTCCTATTCAGCTTGTTGCCATTGTCTACAAACACCATATCACCCACTTTGAAGTCGAACTGCTCGTAATCAAAATTATCTTGATCTATTACAAAGACATCAGTTTTTTTTCTACATTGAAGATGTTTACATCAAGTGTTATTATTCCACTTGCTTTTTTAACCCCATTAATTGTTTTTAAATTAGTATTGTTGCAATTACTTAATGGTTTATGCTTATGTGTCAGTAATCTTGAATTTATTAATGATACATTTGAGCCTGAATCACAGATTCCAAATACTTCAAAAGTTTTATTCAATACTAACCTTACTTTAATCAATGGCGGCACTATTAGTTTTTTGAGTCTTCACACTGTAGTTCACATTCCAATTCAGAATTATTAACGAGTTTGATTTGTTTCTTCTCATTTTCTTTATTGTCTTTTGTTTTAAACCAGCATGAATCTTCTGAGTGATAGCGTACTCCTTTCTTTATCTTTTCGCAGATACTACATTTTTGCATCTTTTGTTTCAATGGCTTAATATCATCTTTCTTTTTCAGATACTTTTTCTTGTTAATCAAATGTTCTAATGTACCAACTTCATTAAATAAATCTTTTCTTTCTAAAATTTCTTCTTTGTTGATCCTGTCTGTTATAAAGTCTGGCAAACCGGATGCAATTAGATCAATCAAGGTCTCTTGATCAATTGTCTTTCTTACTTCAAGTAGAAGTTTCTCTGTTTAATGGAATATTCCAATTAAGATCTTGATTGATATTTAAAAGCTATAGCATATTTGCTACTAGCCCAACCCTTGTTTGCATAGGTTTCTACAAAGTTTGATTTCCATTCTGACCATTCGGATTGCAGACTATGCTTAATCATCGTGGAAGCATACCAATCAGTGCATGACTTGTCTAAGAAAAATCTGAAGATTTCAATTTTTTCTTCATATTCTATTACATCAAATCTTTTGCATTCCTTTTCAAAATTATCCATCCATTGACATGCACTAACATTCTTGCCATCAATTTTTTCCAGTACAAATCTGTCGGCTAATTTTTTTAAAGTTTGTTTCTCCTTTCTTTGTTGACTTTCAACTAATTTTTCCAAAATTTTCACCAAGTGATCTTCTGAACTGTATTTGTTGCTATTTGCCAATTGTTCTTGGGTAATTTCCTCTAGATATTGGTTCTCTAATATCAAGTTTTCATCTTCATCAAAGTATGTTTTTTCCATATCCGCTGTCAATTTTATCCAAACACTTCTAGTTTGATGTCTTTTCGTAATTGTATTTCGCACTGTATTGTAAGCTTTTGAGGTGAGAATATGTTTGTGAAGTGACACTGCTTCATACTCCTTAGGGATCAGGAAAACTTTATCATCTTGTGTAATAATTGAGGTTATGGCGATATAGGTTGATTTTCCGTCTTCTGTAGCTTTTGATTTGAAAACAAATTTTAGCTTCTCCATTTTCCTGATAATTACAAGAAATGTCGTTTTATAGTGGTATTTGTTCGGTAGTTAGGTGAGATGAAACCGTCAATCAAAACACAATTGAGTTTCTCTGTAATAAAAGTTTTATATTTGTTATTTACATGTTTGTTCGACACTAATTCCAAAATATAACATTAAATTAACTATAAAAACCTTACCTGTAATAAAAGAAACGACATTTAATGTTTGTAATTACAATATCAATTCTTATTTCCTAACTAACAAGTAATAGTTTTCACAACGGTTCTAACACGACCACAGATACAATAAATGCCGGCGACATTGCGATTGCTACCGTAATGGCGGTAGTAGCGCGGCCTGAATTCTAATTAAAGAAAATACATTTTCTTTACATGTGTATGAAGTCAGTTTAGGGGGTTTTGAAATTACACCCCTCAGGTTTGAAACAGTGTCCACCCGCATGTGGTGGCGCTAATGTGCTGTTAACATATATTATATCCTTCCATTGGGATCATCCAGGCGTTTTTTAAACTGATGTCGTAAGAGTATATAGTTAAAATATGGGTAACGTAAGGAATTTCATGTTTTACAGACCTGAATTAAGTTCTTGTTCCAAATCACTCTGAGTACGTATGTTAGGCGCAGGTGGCGACTATACTTCGGTTGTTTAAGCAACCGTACAGTACAGTAGTACAGGTGGAAAAGATGATTGAGCGGTGCACATGGCGGTGAAGCTTCTGAATCCACTTCGACTAGTTCGATTGGCATGTTTTCCAGTTTTCTTTCCAATTTCCGTATCTTCTTCTTGATATAATCTTGGTCAATATTCATCCGTTGTTCCGTTTTTTGAAAAACACGGTTAATTTCCGAAAAAAATGTTATTAGCAGAATCTCGAAAAATTAAAATTTAGTAGACCCCGCCATCCCCTTCTAACCTAACCTATCCGAGTCGGGGTGCCCCCCAGTTCCAGAGCTCGCTCCGCTCGCTCTTGCATTCTGACTCCTCTGAGCTGTTACCACTTCTTAATATATGTAGGTGTGTAATTAGGAGTACGATACACGCCCTCGACTGTGAGTACACACGATGAATGACCACTGTCAAAAGTAAGCGTCACATACATCATAATTATTCCAGAAATTACGTTTCGTTACCCACTATCGCTAAAACAAAAAAAAAACCATTTATTTCATTCAATTAAATGCTTTTCATTTAAATACGCTACAATAGCGCAGCTATTAAATAATAAAATAAAGTTAAACTGTAATATTGCGACTATAATTATTAAGCTTGTACTTAAATATTTGAGAAAAATAGGTTAGAAATTATTGAAACTATAGGGTTTTTTTTCTCGAAAACTATGAGGTTTCGCGTTATGAAACTTTGTGATAGTGTTCTACAAAATGAGTACTCCACGTGATAAAGCTCCAAACCGTTTGTTTGTAATACAAAGTCGAGCCATTTCGTGCTTTTTTTCCAATTTGTATGGAAACTAGAAAATTATATCTCGTAAACCGTGAGTTTCCGCAAATTGAAAATTTGTAAAAAGCTTTCTATTTATGAGTACTATCTACAAAAAAAATTGAACTTCCAAATCAATGGCCCATAATGGAAAGTTTATCCTAATGGTCTACACACATCAATATCATGAATTCAATCATGGTAACCAATACACTAAAAACTAAGATAATTTACATTTGTATTCTATTGGGAGAATGTAGTGACAGCGCTAAGCACAAAAATAACACTTAATGACATGTACACACAGTGTGGCCCGATGGGAGAGAACACTTTTCATTCTTAGCTTTGAAGTAATTTTCATGGTACGTGGTACAATCCCACGGCTACTACTCATAAATATTGTCTCGGAGAAGGAGGGAGAGGGGTACAAAATGGCATACTAGTTAGAAAATCAGTCATAAAATCTTTATTTATTAATAATATTGGACACTTTAGTAACTGTGTATTCTTTGGCTCATTACCTATTAGAATTATAGAGATCAATACACTTAATACAAAAACAAAAGAATTATTCAACATTCTTTTTTATCTTGAAAAAAACCGTTTTGTCCGCCCTAGTCGGGTAAAATGACACACGTGATGTGGACAAAATGGCATACCATTTTTTTTAATGAAAATCAGTCGATTAGAGACAGAGTTCACACGTAAAACGCTTTGTATTTTTCGGAACATCTGCACATGATGCATGAGCCCATCTTTTACAGCTCAAGCACATTAACCAGACCTCCTTTGGCTTGGACCTGGAGTAGAGGTCATTGCAATAAATGCAAGGACAATCTTCATCATCATCTCCGACTTCAGTGAAAGCTTGTAAGGAAGAGAAATCATTTTCACTGTCGGAACTAAAATCCAAAGCTTTCGTAACCTTTCTCGTGTTTTTCTTTGGAACAGGTGGAGGAGCTGATTTTGCTTTTGCCTCTTCTATATTTGGCGTTGAAGTTAACACCAATATTGTTGGTTTCTTGCGTGGTTTTCTTTTGCCTTGTCCAGCCACATATGTTCCTCTCGGCACTGGAGACAGCACGCTGACTGGAACATTGATATTCATGTCTTGGAGTATCAATTTAGATGATGTGGGTGTCGTAGGTATTGCAGTAGCTGTGTCTCTAGATTGGGCAACTAAGAGTGGAAGTGGGTTGTCTGCAGCTGAAGTGCTTGCAATTATCAGTGATGTCGAACTGCCTGCTTCTACCTGAAATGGACCTGATGACGGTATGCATAGGTTTTCTGCTGCCGTTGAATCTTCTTCGGGCTCTACCCGATCTTGTTGCATGGGGATGTTTGTCGTCTCAGCAGGCTCAAACAAATAATCTGGAAATATGTTTGGATCAACAGGCCAGAGACCTGTTTTTTGAAACCCATTGACGGCAGTTTGAATCGTTGCTGCTGTGCCATAAGCTTTGTTGAGAATTGCACCTATTTGAAAATGAGTAACAACTCTGCCTGGATGGTTCTTTAACCAAGTGCTCACTTCTTGATTAAAATATGTCTTCAGTGGCCCATAGAAAGATACGTCTAATGGTTGCATGCGGTGCGTGCAGTGAGGTGGCAAGCATACCATAATGATTCCATGCTCTTTTGCGAATTTTAAGCTTTCAATACCTTTATGACTTATATGTCCATCAACTACCAAAAGCACTTTATCATCAAGACTCGCTTTTACATGCAACTGAAAGTGCACCAACCATTTATAAAATACAGCTGTTGTCATCCAACCTGATTCCTGGGCAATACCCAAAGTACCGGTTGGAGCTTCGTCTATCAACTCCTGTTTCATGATTTTTCTAGGATAAATTAAACACGGCGGGACAAAATGGCCATTTGCACTCATGCAACAAACAACTGTCACATGAGACCCCTTTTCAGCACTAGTCAAAGCCCCAACCTGCTTACGCCCAGTAGTAGCAAAGACCTTTTGGGGTCTCTGGACTGTTGATAAAGCTGACTCATCGACATTGTAGAGCCTATGAGGAGAAATGTTGTTGCTCTGAACAATGTCTTGGTAAGTGTTGAAAAATAGTGCTACTTGCGGTTTGTTAAAGGCTTGGGCTCTTGCAGCTGAAGTCGCTTCAGGTTTCCTCAAGGATATGTCTGGGTGTCTGCGTCGAAATCCAGCCAACCATTCTTTGCCTGCCATCTTTTTTTCATTGTTGAAGTTATGAGGAATATTATTAACATCTGCAAACTGGAAGGCCAATTCCAAAACTTCCTTCCTTGTGAATCCAAACAATCTCGTTTCTAGTAATTTAATATGTTCTACCAGTTCTCGTTCCATTTCATATGTGAAGACACTCCTGTACCTACCCACACCTTAAACAATAAGGCGAGTACGTGATTAAATCCGCTCTGATCATGCTTACATAACGCTACAGTTAAAAAATACTACATAAGTTGGTAGGTACCTTTAGTAGTTGGAGCTAAGAATTTATTTTGTTTCAGTGCATGTCTTCTAAGAGTCGACTGTGGGACATTAAATACTTTAGAAGCCAATAGCCAGCCCATTTCATTATTCTTCACAGCTTCAATAGCCTTTTCCATGGAGGTTTTATCCCATCCCTGTCGGTCTGTTTTTCTAGAATAGTTACGAGGCATGATTGTTAATAGAAAAAAGGGTGGGTCAAATGACATAGTATGCTGTTTTACCCGAACAAGGCGTATGCCATTTTGTCCACTTCATAACCTTCAACGTAAGAAAACAATAACTAAAAAAATAACTAGAATTATGAGATTTCAAATCATTTTCGAAGTTATTTAGTAAAATAACAATAAATTAATGCTAAATTCAAACAAATTAACGTAAAAATACTTACTTTTACGAGAAACAAAATCCGCCTGAGTAAAACTCGTGACAGCAAAAACTAAACAAACATGTGTCCGCACCACACGGCCCAACGGACGCGACTGGCGCCGCCACAGGTTACGACCTGTTACTAAGCGATCCTCTACACGCCATTTTGAGAACTATTATGTCTGTGGTTTTGGAGAAAAGGAGGTGTGCCATTTTACCCACCTATGTCATTTTGTAGGCCTCTCCCTATACTAATGAATACCTATATTTTTTTTAATTGTTTTACTCAGACACTTCTTCCACCATGCTCTACTGATATTTATTTATTTATTTAATACTTCATGCACACAAATGCACAGAGGCGAACTTAATTAGCCTTAGGCGTTTTCTAGCTCACAACACAACTCTACTTACACTGTCTTACTTTATACTTGAGTTTGAGTTCTGGCTTTGGTTTCCATGACAACGTCTTGTTATAAGTCTATCTTAAAACGAAGAGTTCTCGGACCTAGGTATTTTCTATATTTTTCTTTGGATTGTTTTACTCTAACAATAAGCAGCATTTTTATGATGTCTAATCTAGGTCTTCAACCGTGCTCTGCTGATATTGCGTTCTGGGTTGGTTTTGCATGACAACCTATATTCCTATTACAGATCTGTCTTGAAACGGAGACTTCTCGGTCCTGGTTACTTTTATTTTTTTACTCAGACACCTACAATTTTTATAAATCACAAACTGAGAACACACAAAAGTTCAGTAACTGCTGAACTTTTGCGAAAATAAATAAATTTAAATTCATATCATCGAAATTCTGGGTTTAGCCGTCTTCCGTGTAGTAATTTAGTTTTCCTGTCTGTATCAGACTCAATGATGGTGGGTTCACTGACCCGACAGAAGATGGTGAGCCAGCAACCCCCTTCTGGTACAACTGGATGGCGAACTTGGAGCCATACACTGTGGACCCAGAGTGGCGCTATGCGGGTTAGTACCTATTTTAGAATAAACAAACTATGAACATGCATGAGAAGGAACAGATTCAATAGCAATAAAAAAAAATGCACGTTTTAGGAATGTTCATCATCACTCTCTCTGTAGAAAAATTTGAGGTTTTTATTTTCCACATTCTAGTGGTACCCCACACCTAACAACACCACTGGAAAGTCACAGGAAAGCAAAAATATGCAATTTCGTGTACAAGGATGATTTTCCACATATTTTTTCCAGCAATTTGGATTTAAGGTTGAACTAGTCGCGGGCTCGAACTCGCTGGTAAGCGTGGCCAAAAAGCACGATGTCTCACCGGGCATCGTGCTCGACAGAGACAGTATCAGTGATGAGCATTTAGATGTTAGTCTTAACGCACAATGTCTAGTTTCCCCGCTCAAAACACCGTTCCGAACGAAAAAAAACGTTAGACGATGCACGAAAAGTCTATTGGAAGGTTGAGTTTTATGAAAAAACCACTGAATAATTCCATTACAAATAAAGTTTATTGAACTCTTCTACAATTGAGGTTTGTCGGTGCCGACTTTGTTTTTGAGATTTTACACTTCGTTTATTACTTATTTACGCCCGAAGTTGCGTTAAAAATGGCAAAAAAAAAACGAATCTTTGTTGGCTTATAACTTTTTAATGGCTTTTCATTTCACTATTCTGTTTCCGTACAAACAAAATTAATAATTTGATAAAACGATATCATGCTTAACTTTGAATGTATAATGTCAAACAGTGGAGTAATACCTGAAATTTGTATGGACAAAATATCGAAGAGTGTAACCTTAAAAACCAAACTTTATCAAAATCGGTGATGAACCAAAGTAGTAAAATTTGAGGTTTTTATTTTCCATTTTCTACTGGTACCCCACACCTAACAACACCACTGGAAAGTCACAGGAAAGCAAAAATATGCAATTTCGTGTACAAGGATGATTTTCCACATATTTTTTCCAGCAATTTGGATTTAAGGTTGAACGATTTTGATAAAATTTCATTTGGGATCAATCGAGAAGTATATCCTTTCACTTAAAATAAGATTTTTTCAAATCGATTCATAAATGACGGGGTAACAAACACAAAATAAATACAGTCGAATTGAGAACTCCTCCCTTTTTTGAAGTCGCTTAAAACAGACGTTTTCTCATATTTTTATAAAAATAAAAAATGTATTAAAACTGTTTAGCGCAATTCGCTGAGTTTATCTTGATTCAATGATTATAATAATTTTTATGTTAAAATACCTACCAAATGCGCGACTGAAGTAGGCTCGCGCGCGGCCGCTCGCGGCTGGTATTAGCTTGTCTGGCTTCCCTACGACAGCGACAGTCTAGATCAACGGCCAAAGACTACAATAGTATACTGGCTTCAACGGCTTATATGTATGTCAAGATAGATTCCACATATCGACCTCGGCAACCTTGAAGATCGACCCACGCAGCTGTAAATATGTTGTAATAAAAGGACTTCTTTATACCAATCACATTTTATTATAATTAAACTCCAAGCCACAATACCGCTAGCTTCCAGGATGCAAAGAGAAGAGAGTCGTTTACCACCGACTCTCTATATTCTTTCTTAAACCATAGACTATTATGTTAATCTATTAGACAGCTGTTATTAATTAGCCACGAACTGCCTCAATCTCAATAAATCGTTTAATAAACAGTTTATATCACACAGTTCAATAAACCGCCAGAACTGCTTCGTCAATAAGAAGTCTTATTACAGATATCGAAGTGCCAACGATGGATAACGTGCGCAGCGCAGCGATTCTCGGCTACAAGGTGCTTAACTACAACCACGTGCTTTGTGTGGGGCCGACGGGCACCGGCAAGACGGTCACCATCACCTCCAAGCTGTCCAGAGGGTTGCACAAGAAGTTCATTTGCGAGTTTCTTGTATTCTCTGCCAGGACTTCTGCTAATCAGACTCAGGTAATGTAAACTTTTCAGGGTGATTTTTTGAGTGGACAACAGGTGTGTTATTGTTCACTCACAGATTTTAATGCTGAGTTATGTATTACTAAAAAAAAACCTCACGATGAATGAGCTTTAGACCTGTCAGTCTCTTGTGTGTAGGACCTCTGTCTCTGCATTTCTTCTAAAGATCATTCATCTTGAGGTTTGTGTAATACCTTATTTGGCTCTCGATCAGATAAAGCAATAAACTCAAGTGTTTTTACTCTACTCAATACCACATATGCCTGCCTTTTGGCAAACACTTTCTTTCAGAGGTCGATTACAGCTTTATCAAAGGTCGTACCTTGTAATTTAATATATGATATTCATATTCAAATTAAATAAATTTAAAAACTTAAATAATTTATTATAAAAATCAAAATGGTAAACTTATATTTTATCTTTTTTGTACAGACCTATATTTACTTTCTTAATTATGCATGAAATAAAGGGCTTTTTTATTTATTTATTTTATTTTATTTATTTAACTTGTAATTTGTGTACCGTGACGGCCCAGCATAAAATTATCGGCAACCTCCTACGCTATCTTTGTCTGCTTCCTATGATTTCATCGTCAAATTTTACTAATAAGCAGTCCGGTAATTGCCCTTCCTCTAGTTGAACCCCGCGTAGTGATGGTCATTTTATTGTTTTTAAAATACCCATAGCACCATTGACGAGGCCGTCAGATACTGATATGTTACATCTCAACATCACACGGGATTCGACAGCTAATTTTACTTCAGATAAAAGCACCACAATTGTTCACATCTTTTGGAACAACATTATCTGGAGGTCTCTTTCCATAGGTAGTGACTTCACAAGACTCAGCTATGGAACGAATTTAAAGACGCGATTTTGTTTTAAATTCATAGCTGTCATCTCATTATTGTATTCGTCGTCTTGTTTGACGGTGGGAATATTCGAACCACAACATCATCCTTAAACTCTTCATCCAAAGCCACCCTTCACCTCTGATAGAGCAGTTCCCGTTCACCTACGCGTAAATACTTTAACAGGTCAATAAACTCTGTATCATTTCGTTGTCTTATGTTGATCGTTAATTCGATGAATGAAAATGCGAGCTATAACTTAACTTCTGCAGCGTCCCAAGGTGGCTGTACAAAGCACCAATGTCCTTTTACAGGGGGCAGTTGCATGATGCCTATATACGGCCGCATACGCATACGGCGGCATAGAGAACAATATTTCTGCCACCAAACAACTTATCATGGTTTTTGATGGAGCACGCTTGCCCCCAAAATTAAGACATTCGGGGGAATGCAGCCGTGATAAGATGTTATGTTTTAGGATGTGATAGACAACAAGTTAGAGCGTCGTCGCCGCGGCGTGTTCGGCCCGCCGCCCACCAAGAGACAGGTGTTCTTCATCGATGACCTCAATATGCCCGCGCTAGAAGTCTTCGGCGCGCAGCCGCCAATAGAACTGCTCAGACAGTTCATGGATTTTTCAGGTATCTACGGCATTATTATTCTTCATTTATTTTCAATCGACTTTGGATCATACAATTAAACTAAATTAAAAATGATTAATCATATCAAAGAATTTACACAGATTTCAAAATTATAAATGAATATAAAAAATTGAAATATTAGTCAGTACGTGAACCAGCAGCAGTGGTTCACGGTATTATTATGGTACTTATCGAATTGGTGTAAGACCTATTTTTATATTTGTTGCTATTGTTGTTAGAATTCATCATCAGATTTTCAGCCAATCAGAATAAAGTTTACATCGGAGCGGGGCATAAGAAAAGAGGCTTATTAGGGTGATACTTTTTGGCCGTCAATATTTACAAAAAGTCCCGTCCCCCAAAACAACCGCCCGTCAGTTTACGCCTGCGATACGAATGCGAACGCTGCTTAAGAGATTTGTCCCTTAGGTTGGTACGACCGCGACAATATCGGCGAGTTCAAGACGTTGGTGGACGTGGGCATAGTGGCCGCCATGGGCCCGCCCGGTGGCGGACGGAACCCCGTCACTATGCGCCTCATGCGGCACTTCCACTACATCTCCTTTACTGAAATGGAGTATGCCAGCAAGGTACCTAATCCGTATTCGCGATTTTGGTTTCGGAACATGTGAACTAATCTGTATATGAAACATTTCATACATAATAGCCCCGGGTTAGCAACTAACTTTTTTATTGTCGATTGACTCAAATTAAATTTTGTCTGACCAGTATTGAGCAACATGTGCAACTGTAAATCTCTATCACTAGCATTGGAATAAACTGTAAAAAGCAAACTGTAACTCTTTCAGTACGGCATTTTCTCTACAATCCTCAAATCATGGTGCGACAACATGAACCCGCAAGTGACGGCGAACATCCGGCAGCATCCCTTCCTCAAGGCTTCCATAGAGATCTTCAATGCCTTAGTGGAGGAACTGCTTCCAACGCCAACCAAGTCACACTACACCTTCAATTTGAGAGACCTTAGTAAAGTGTTCCAGGGTATACTGATGATGGACGCCAAAAATGTTGAGGTTTGGAACTTTTTACTTTATTAGTTTTCACTCTGCCGGCAGTGCACATTGCACAAGGTGGACCGATGACCTGGTGAAAGCGAAATCCAATGGATGCGAGACGCACAAGACTGTGAGATCTGGCGACTCTAGCCAGCAGTGGACGTCTTTCTACTTCAATGATGATGATAATGGTGAATTTTCACCTGATACAATTGATTTTCTAAAAATCTGTGTTACCCAAAAATATGTAGTCGAGGAGACATTCTTTCTAACTGATGGAAATTCTAAAATTCACAACAACTGTCAACTGATGATCACTCTTGAAAGTTAGCACGTACGGATAAACCGATATTGAACTCTGTCAGCGCTGGACCAGCCGTTCTTAGAGAGGTCTATGTCCAGGAGTTTTGACTGACAATAATAAATAGCCATAAAATTGCAGATGTATAGGTACCTAAGTTTGACTGAATTCTCCCTTAGAGCGGGCCCGGGCTACGTCCGAGAAATGTTGGTCATAAGTAATTTTTTACTTTATTCGAAGGGTTGTGCGCACTAGATCCGAACTCTATCCGTCAAAATGTTCATTACAGTTTAAGTAAAGATACACAATACTCACACATTTGCCGTTAATGCATGAAATTACACAATGCTAAATAAATTGAGTCTATACAATGAAAAATGAAGTCCTCCAAGTTCTACACACAATGGCAACAATGTCATCAGCCCAACTCGCCAACGATAGTTCTTCTTCCAGTCCGTGGACCTCTCTCAACGTATTCTAATATCTTTGTCTGCCTGTCCTTGTTCCTATACGTAAGCCTTGCTTCAGGACGAAGATGAAGTCATCAGGCTGTGGTACCACGAGCATCAGAGAGTATATCAAGACCGGCTTGTGAACGATACTGATCGCAAATGGTTTACTAAGTACGTATCTATGTAGTTCATTATCATCCAGAGCCCGACTTGGGCACTGCTAGACATAGGTTTCTCTTTTCCTGTGTCAAACACACTCCTGTGCAACTCTCATCCAGGGTTTACCCGCGATGGTAACAAGGTTGGCTGACGCGTCCTAATTATCTCGACACCTCTTTCTGGGCAGGACTCGACAATGTCTTCCATCTTCAAAAACCCAATGTGTCTAATTGCCCAACGGTCACTGTGCACCGCGGCTACCATGAGAAGGGAGAATAAATAAATGAACAATGTAAACCTTTCAGTTTGGTGGAAAAGAAGATTATTTCGGAATTTCAAAAAGACCCGCAGGAGTTGTTAGCTGACAGGTTGATGTTGTTTGGAGACTTCATGGACATCGGCGCCGACGATAGGAAGTACATCGAGATCGACGATAAGGAAGAGGTACTTCATTATTAATATTGGTAGGCTCGCGTGTGACACACAATCTCACCTGATGGAAAGTGATGATGTGATCGACGCTGGAGCACGCTTGCTTAGAATTGAGCGCCATATTCAAAAGCATCAGTAGCCTAAATGCGATTTTTTGACGTTTTCGATCGCGATAACGTAAACGTCAATTTGTATTGAAATTATCCCGTTTCTGTGTCCGGTAAAACTAACGGAAAACCACTTTTTCTATTTTGACATAAGTGATCGTTTACGTTAGAAACTCGCACTCAGGCCTCAGATCCCAAGGCTGTAGCAAAGACATTCTCCTCAGTTGGGGATTCACATACGGTTACGACCTCCAATGTATAACTCCAATGTCTTTACCCGTGACAATGTTGCAATTTACATAATAAATCAATCTAGCCTAGCCTTTTCCAAACTATTTTGGGGTTGGATTTTGTGGCACCTGAATGCCCGTAACGACTTTTGAAGGTCTACAAATGACAGCCGTGACCAACAGCTAAACGAGCTTTCTGAAGCACGTTACGTAGGAGTCTCAGTATAATACTCGTAGTTGCTCCTACCGTGACACATCAACTGTAGGGTGTGGATGTGGAGCCGAGTCACAGACCATGCTCCACATCCAGAGGTCAGATGGGCAGTCGCTCCATGGGAAATAATAGTACTCAGCTGCATCCAGTTGGACTGGAAACCGACCTCAACATAGTTAGGAAAAGTCTCTGCATCACCCAAAGGTTGAGATGTATTTATGAAATAAAATAAATAAGTGCACTTACGAAGTTTGAGGTTCTAAGTCTACTCATGCACATAGAGATAGCTTGAAGAATGGAAGGAGAAAGTTCACAGTTTGAAGAAGCGCAGACAAGCAGATAAAGCAGTGGTACAAAGCGCGCGAGAGTATTTTTATGAGACAGCAAAGAGTTGCCCGCTCCGCGTGTCGCCAAGAGTACTGCCGGCCGGTGAGGTGATACGTGAGGGGCGAGAGGGATCACGCTCAATGCGCCGACGTGTGACGCCGCCATGTTAACCATACCACGGTAAAGTGACCATACTGACCGTTTGCGGCTGTTATTATTAAGCTAGACTACGTAACGTTCAATAATTTCGGCATAACTTTGACCCTGTTTCATTCAGCTGGATGACGTGCTAAGCCACTACCTTGAGGACTATAACCTGTCTACAACAGCCCCTCTCGACCTGGTACTGTTCGAAGACGCGGTGGCGCATCTGTGCAGGGTCACGCGCATTATGAGGCAGCCCATGGCCAATGCGCTGCTGTTAGGCATGGGGGGCTCCGGTAAGTACCTACAGCAAATCAGTTCATCTTGTGCCTTACCTTTTTCTGAATTTTGTGCCTCTAGCCAAAGTTGTTTAGAATGGTAAGTTATGATCTGGTAGTCAATGAATGCAATAATCATTTTTTTGTTCAAGTTTTTACGTCTCTTTTCCATTAGGGTAGGCGACAACTTTTTGTGTTTGCTCCATACTATATTTGAATTTAAAATTACAGTTTTTAAACAAACTGTTTTCTAAATCTTTACATGACAAAGTTCAAATTGGCTTTTAACGCCTAACGCACTTTAATTTTATGGTCACTTAATTAATCCACTTAGAATGTCGAATTATAAATTCAAGTCTATCCTCTACAACAGGATGGGAATTCTCGACATAGTTACCGATCGCCTACCGACCGAATTCAGTCGATAAGTCCTAAGGCCACCCGTACATAGTCAATTGTCTGAATTTAAAGTGTCAATGGATTGGAATGACTCCGAATTACGCGAAATCATAGTGTCCGGAACCGGTATATTACGGATCCCAAATCAGTGTACAGTTTACACAAAAAGTGCAAGACTTATATCGTCTAAGGACAAAATCAACATAGACATTCCTATTCCTAATTTAGACTTTAGCATTATCAATGATTCTTGTTGTAAAATAGATACTAAGACTACTGATTTAAATAACAACGTATCCCGACACACAACACATCGACTTGGATGACCTAACTATGAACAAACAAAATGATAAGATATTTTCAGATTTAAACAAAATTATCGATGAAGAACCTATCCTAGTAAAATACGCGACACATTATTCTATATTAACCGTGTGTATTTTAATAATAGTAATGTCTTTTATAATATTTAAATTATATAAGATTATCTCTAAGTATGAATCTAAGTTCTATATCTCTTGAGGCCTATGTCCAGCAGTGGACGTCTTTCGGCTGATATGATGATATATCTCTTGTATTAAACCGACGACCCGTACCGATGACGATGTCAATAACCATAACATAGATACTGAACCAGAAAACTCTTCAATTCCTTTACTAGGTAAAGGAATTGAAGATTGCGAGAAATTGTATAACTTCCTGAATTTCGGCTTTTACCCCGAATTTCAGTCTTTTCGGGGGGGCTGTTATACCTTGTTAATGATAATAGAATGGCTGACCACTATCCAGACTTGTCTAGTCAGCATTTAGTGACTTAGGTGACGATATTCATCTGGTTTGCACGCCAGTTCGGTCAGAATCTCGGTACGGGTCGGAGGTCCCTAAAATCTTACTATTTCCTATTATAAAATAAATCGTGTACCAAGTTCTTTAAATGAATAGACTCTGTTTCAGTTTAATACTTGTTTCTTTTTTAAAAACAAGTTTCCGAACTCTCGTATAACAGTACGATCAAAATCAATGATCTGATCTGTGGATCGCGTTCCATATTGATTGTGTACGGGCGGCCTTAGGACTTATCGACCGAACTCGGTCGGTAGGCGATCGCTATCTATGTCAAGTCTGCAGGCCCAGCTCTCGATACATTGTCAACATCAATCGCGCCCTAGCCCGCCCAAAAACTGCATGCAATACAAATGTGCAAAGCCATTATCTGTGATGGGGTTAGGGCTTGCAGAGTTCAATAGAACGCATTGTTGGGCGGAAGATCTAAAGTATATTTTACCAAGAGAAAATTTAATATAATTAACTTTTAAAACGCCATACTTCACAGGTAGGCAGAGACAATCAGAGATAACAAGTCTACGAAGCACAGATTACTAAAAAACCAATGGTGTGGTTATGTTGATTCTCAATACTCTGTAATTCTGGAGAAGCACTTAAAACACACAAAGCCAAAGTCGATACTTGAATTGATGGCGATGAATTGGTAGTCTCTCGAATTATGAATTCAAGTATGTTGAATTTTCCATCCCCAAGCAAGTTGTGCTAAAAAGGGCGCTTCATTCACTAGCATTAGCGCAAAGCGCAAACTCGAAAACTGGTTCCTACCTCATTGCTTTTAGTGTATCTCGCACTAGTGCGGTAAATTCGTTTGTGATTACAGCCCCGCCTATTCCATTGATTGTATGTATCTTAGCAGGCTGGTCGCCGGGCAGCCTCAACTGCGAACCGGTCAATCCCCACAAAAATTCTTTGGCGAACGAAAAAATTCCGCAAGCCATTTTTCACAATCATGTGCCTAGCCTTTTCCCAACCAAATTGGGGTCGGCTCCCAATCAAACCGGATTCAGCTGAATACCAGTATTTTACGTGGAGCGGCTGCCTACCAGACCTCCATAACCCATGAACTGGGTAACACGGTACGTCTTGGCAAGACATGGTGTCAGATTTTCTGGCTTCCGACAATCCGTAACGACTGCCAAAGATCTACAAATGACAGCCTGGACCAACGACTTAACGTGCTTTCTGAGGCACGGATGAGTCTCGGTATGTTAATATGGTCACCCATCCACAGACCAACCTCGGGAATCGTTGCTTAACCTTGAAGATTGGTCCGTGCGGCTGTTATAAATTAGCCACGAGCTCCTCCATTTTTCACAATTATTTACGAAAAATGGCTCGCAAAATCTTAGCTATTTTTTCGAGTGCCATTTAAGTATGTTGAAAAGCGTGAAAATCATCAAAATGTTCTTTTGTTTTACCAGGTCGTCAGTCCCTGTCGCGTCTAGCGGCGCACATGACGGAGCTGGCCTGCTTCCAGATCGAGATCACGAAGGCGTACGGCCTGTCGGAGTGGCGCGAGGACCTCAAGCAGACCATGCTGAAGGCTGGCGCGGATAACCGGGGCATCGTGTTCTTGTTCTCAGATGCTCAGGTGAGTTTAACTAGCTTCTCCAATCGGCTTCGCACGCGTTAAAGTAGCATATCACCAGTTCCCATCTGTCTCTGTACCAAAAGTCATCAATATTGGTTCTGCGATTTAGTCGTTGAAAGCGTTACAAACGGTAGCCCCTCATTTAGTATAGTATCATTTGGCATATTTGCTCTATTTTCACTTCATCTAACAACATTTTTACGTTATTTATTATAAACCTTGTCGTATTCGCATTTTAGATAAAAATGGAATCCTTCCTCGAAGACCTAAATAACATTCTAAGTTCGGGCGACGTCCCGAACATTTACGAAGCCGAAGATTTGGACAAGATCTACCAAGCAGTGCGCCACGCAGTCATGGAGATGAGTCTTCAAGCCACTAAGACCAACCTGTTCGCGGTCTACCAGCGTCGAGTGCGGAGTAATATGCACATCGTGGTCGTCATGAGTCCTATTGGAGAGGTGAGGGACTAAATTGAACCTTGTAAACTATGGATTTCCGATAATGACTTATGCGTGAGCCACATTCGCACACACAAAGTCAAAACAAATCCACAGGATGCAAGTAGTCCAAAACAGATTTCTCCGAAAGGCCACGGGCGCCCCGTGGTACGTAAGAATGAACGACTCCATGTCGACCTCAAAATCACGATCATAAAACAGTTCATGAAACGCCTTACCAAGCGTTTCATTGAAACTGCTGAAAAACATCAAGAACCTTTGATTTCAAAGGCCTCACAGTACACTCCCTCCTCCCGTATAAGTAAGATTCGCTGTCCTCGGCATACACTCATCAAGTCCGACGACGAGATCACAAAAATTCAAGAAAGGCCCGTCGCGACGACCCATTCAAAAACCTCTAAGGACCAACTTGTTCGCATGCTACCAGCGTCGAGTGCGGAGTAACATGCATATCGTGGTCGTTGTGAGCCCTATTGGTAAGGTGAGGGACTAGATTGAACCTTGTTCTTACAGATTTAGGTCTGTATTCGACTTGTTTTCAAAAAAACGAGATGTTTACGGCAATTTCATATATAAAGTCGTACGAGTAATCATTTAAATAATTCGTTTATTCGCAGATATTTCGCGCGCGCTTGCGCCAGTTCCCGTCGCTAGTGAACTGCTGCACCATCGACTGGTTCAGCGAGTGGCCCAAGACCGCGCTGGAATCTGTCGCGCACCACTTCTTCGAGTCCATGGGCGAGCTCACCGTGGCTTCCAACGAAATACTCGATGCTATGGTGGTTAGTATGGATCTTATTTATCACACACTAGCTACTGCCAGCGGCTTAAATTAGTTGTATAATCTGACTAAATCCATCTAGGTACCTAAACCGTAACTGATTTTCAATAGACATTAGATTTTTTTCAATAATCTAATGAGAGTTCTCAAAAAATCATTGTATACAGGCTGAATTTATAAAGTGAGTTAATGGCCAAATCGGAAATTATGAGGAATATCGACAAGGAGTTTCGAGCCCGATTTTGATAGAAACTAAAAATGCATCATTTTTGAAAATTCGGTATTCCTAACCAGAAATCGAACCGGTTGACGTTGAAAAAAAACACAGCCTATATAATTACACCGTCCGAAATTATCGCTAGTAAAGATCAAAATTGGGAAGTCATAACACATGGCAAACTAAAAAAAAGCGCACATTTTTAAAAAGTTACTTAATTAATTTTCAAAAATCCAATGATGCAGTTGATTTTTGAAAAATATCAGTTACGGTTTCAGTAAGTGGGTTTACTCAGAAATTTAAAGATCACAAGTTTCCCATCCTTAAAAAAAAAAACAAAAACAGGGTGCGAATGAGGAAAATCGACTGTACTGAATCTGCGTAGATGAAGTCGCGGGAAAAGTGCTAGTACTATACAACGTGTAACAGAATAAACGCAATACCTAAAAAGGGGTCATTATGCTCATCATTATGATCAACTTTTACTAAGGGACAAACACAAAAATCGCGAAAAATAATGATTGCCCCATACATTTATGTGCGCATAAATGTTATGTGCGTATAAGTGCTAGTCACTCAAATTTTCACCGGAATGTCTAAACTTTATTTTCAATTTGACAAGTTTAATAAAATTTTCTTCATGATATTTATCACCAGTCCGTATGCTGCTATGCCCACCAATCCGTGGTAGAAGCGAGCGAGCGCTTCAAGGAGCAATTGAACCGCATCAACTACGTCACTCCCATGTCGTACATGGAGATGCTGGGCGCCTACGCAGAGATGTTCCGAAAGAAGCAGAAGGCCATCGTCACCGAGTCCAATGCGCTCAAAACAGGTCAGAATAAACAATTTAGGAATGGAAGAATTTATTCGTCATTCAACAAAGATATCAACCAGAAATACTTATAGATAGATATACTACCCTAAGCGTCGCTGCATCGCCCCGAGGATACGGTGGAGGTCTGCCCCGCTTGGGCGGAGCACCGCCGTGTCCTCATCGAGACGAACGGCGGCGGCGACCTCGCGCGTCCGGCCCTGGTTCAATCCACGGTCCAGAGCGAGGAGGCATGGATTGAGCCTCCTTCTGCGAAGCAGTAATGCTAGTGAAGGAGGAGGCGGGCCGCGTGAGGGAGAGACCACCCTCACGCCCCCCCCCTTCCCCACAGCCGCCGCAACATAGGGAGACGCCTCGGGCGATTCCCGGCCACCGTAGGTGCGGGTCTGCGGACGGCGAGCGTTGGGTGTCTCGCCGTCCGATCTAAGCCAGGCCCAGGCCGACGCGATGGCGCGTTGTGTTCCACGTGCGCCTCAAAGAGTGCGTCAGCATAGTAGATGGGGCCCGTTAGGGCCAGAGCCTGCCAGGATTGCGGATTTTGTTCGAAAGAGTTACCGCGGCCCTGGAAAGCAAACGGCACTAGGAGGAGCACGGATGAGTTTTAGTCAGTAAGAGTCTAACACTCCCTCCCGCTCCACCCAGAGCGGCAGGAGTCATTTGATGATTTCCCATCAATAAAAAAGCGTCGCTGCATCGACCATTACTCTAACTCTTTCATCCAGTGGATCCCCGGGGACAGGTTATCATAATCATAACTAGCTTTTTGGCCCTTCGTTTCCATGGTCAATCCTACAAGAACTGAGTGTCCAAAGAAACCGCGACGATAATTTATTCTTGGTTAAGCAAATGAAAGAAAGAGTGGATTGTGTAACATGTAGCATGTCATGTATGCTTTTTTTTAACATTATCATTTATTATTTTTATTCTTAATCAATTTTTAACTTGGTTTACTAACATAATTTAAGAACTACTAACACTCGTTTGGGTTTTAGTGCAAAATCCACTAATGTATGTATGCTGTTTTGTGGCAATTAAATAGTTTTTCTTTCTTGATAAAGATTAAAATGAAATTACAAACGATACGGTTGGTTTGTACGTCAGTAATGTCTTTATTTTATGAAATACCAGTAAGGGACAGCACTAATATTTCCAGGATTGTCCAAGTTGAACCAGACGGAGATAGAAGTGAAGGAGCTTCAGATCGAGTTGGCTGAACTGAAGCCGCTGATGGAGAAGGCGGCTGAAGAGACCAGGAACGTCATAGCACAGATTGCCACTGACACGGTGAGTACATAATTTATTACCCTTTTTCTTTATGGGAAATCATCAATACAAACGATTTCTCCTGCTCTGGGCAGAGCGGGCACCAATTGACTGCTGCGCTGCGTGTCGCAGGTTCGATTCCCGCACGGAACAAATATTTTTATGGCCTACAGGTATTTGTTCCGGGTCTGGCTGTTTCTGTATGTGAGTTTATATGTTTGTAAACGCACCCACGATACAGGAGAAGTTCCTAGTGTCTGGCAACGTTTATTAAAAGAAAAAAAAAGAATTAAAAAAAACAATTCCGCAACCTTGTGGTCGGAATTTAGTTATTTTTACTGAGATTCTAAGCGAACATTACAAATGCAGCGTAAATGGTTGAGTGCATTCCTTGAAATACCTTGTACTAGAGCCAAGTGACTACGATTTGATTGCCCAAAAGTTAGGGGTTTCAAAGTCAGAATTGGGTTGTTTATTAATCGATAAGGTAAACCATCGTTAATTCTGTCCTTATTCATGCTTCAGGCGATAGCTGAGGAAGCTCGTGAGAAAGTCGAGAAGGAGACGGTAATGGCGGAAAAGATGGCTGGCATCAACGCGGCCATGGCTGAAGATGCCATGAAAGATTTAGGTCGGTTAACCTTACTTGTTTAAAACAGAAAAAAAAATATTTTATATACCTATAGGGGGCATTTTTTTAGACTAAATATATGTAAAAAAACTGAAATGTGCGCATAACTAGACAAGATTTTCTAATTTTTTTATAATTGCAGGGTAATCCCATAGTAAAACTTGTTCATAATGATGAGTACAATGAATTGTTTTTCAACCTACAGAGGAAGCGCTGCCAGCGCTTCGCGCCGCTGAGAAAGCGCTTCAGGAGCTGAACCGCAACGACATCGTGGAGGTGAAGGCCATGAAGAAGCCGCCCGCCGGCGTCGTGCTGGTCATCGAGTCGCTGTGCGTCGTCTTCGACATCAAGCCCGTTAAGGTACTTTCATTGTGAATACAGCTAAGCAGTTCCTGATAGCTACGACCTGGACTTTAGTTCTAGGCAAGCGTGCGCCATTGTCGATCACATCACACGCACGCTTTCTATCAGTTTTTGGTGTAACACAAACCTATTAAAACCTATCATATACTTACCACTAGCCAGCAGCTTTGCCCAAGTAAAAGTCGGAAATATGATGGGGACTGCATACTGCAGACTTGATACATTTCCATCAGGTGAGATTGTGGTGATTTTTTCAAGTTCAAAACTATGCGGAAATGCGAAAAATAGCTATCTTCAGCTGCCATAATAGCAGACACAATAGTAAAATAATGGCGCATTGACTCCAGGAGTCGACGTTACATTTAAGAGGACACAATATAAACTAAAACTGCGTTGTTGGATTTTTGAAAAAATTATCAGTTAAGTTTTTTAATTTTATTACGTTACCTACCGAGCCTGAAGGGGATTCTCGGTTCAAATACGATTTATGAAGTCATACATCATCATATCAGCCGAGAAACGTCCACTGCTGGACATAGTCCTCCCCCAAGTGTCGCCACAACAACGGTCCTGTGCGTCTCGCATCCATCGGCTACCCGGGACCCTCACCAGGTCATCGGTCCATCTTGTGGGAGGCCTTCCACTCCAGAACTTTTCAGCCCCATCGACCATCAGTTCTGCGAGCAATGTGCCCTGCCTACTGCCGAATTTTAACATGTTATCAATTGAATCGGTACGTAGATTTGTGACAGACGGAGAGACAGACACACGAATGATCCTATAAGAGTTCCGTTTTGCATTCGGATGTACGGAACCCTAAGGATTTGTCACGAATACATTGTCCGGCCTTGTAATTCTAAATTGACCGTATTTTTGCAGGAACAAGGCGCAAATTACGGTGAGAAAATCCTGAACTATTGGAAGCCAGGTTCCCTTATGTTGTCGGATCCCACGGCTTTCTTGGACTCGCTCCTCAAGTTTGATAAGGAGTCCATCACAGAGGAAATGGTCAAGAAACTCAAGAGATTCGTCGCTAACCCGGATTATGATCCAGCTAAGATTCTAAAGGTACAAACTTCTTCATCTGTTCTGTGGGTACAAAGAAGGAATATAATGTATTAAGAGCGTGTACGCTGTATGTCATTTCATACAAACTTTCAAGTCCTTATTCTTCAAAATGAATGAACCGATTTAAACGAAACTTGGTGTGCATACGCTAAATATTCAGGTCTAAATAGTTATCAGAAAACATTTTTGAAAAAGATTTGAGGGGGAAGGATATAGTGATTTTTCACTTTCTATAGAAAACTTAAAATCGCTCTCTCTCTCCCTCTGAAATCTTTTTCAAAAATGTTTTCTGATAAATATTTAGACCTGGATATCTAGCGTTTACCAAGTTTCGTTAAAATCGGTTAATTCATTTTGAAGAATAAGGATTTGAAAGTTTGTATGAAAAGCCGTACCGCATAAACGCTCTCAAGCACGTACTTTAAACCAGGGCAGGACTGTGTGAAAGATGATGAGGGTGAGACCACTGACATGAGAACTAATAGAGACGTATGAAAGAATACACGAAATCCGTTTTAAAACAAAGGGTATTCAAACGGATTGTCGTGTATGCTTCCAGGTTTGACCTATCAAATGTGAATGTGTGCAAGCAAATATTTTTAACTAGCTGTCTCCCGCGGCTTCGCTGCCGTCAACTGGCTAACCCTACCCAACCATTATTTTTTGTTATTTTCTTTCCTATCTTCTCCTTCCAATAACAAACACATCAACAAAAGAATTAGCGAAATTAATTAATTAGCGCAAAGGAAATAGGGATTCATTTTTAATATTTAAAGATTCGTAGCAATTAGGAAGATTGGTACGAATTGAAAAGATTATGAATACATTTTTTATCTTTTTCCCAACTATGTTGGGGTCAGCTTCCAGTCCTTTCAGTCTAACCGGGTTCAGCTAAATATCCGTATTTCGGGGTAGGTCCCATAGTAAAAGTTGTTCATAATGATGAGTAAAATGACCCCTTAAGAGGTATTGCGTTTATTCTGTTAGTCGTTATTCGTGTCTCCCAGGTGTCAAAAGCCTGTCAGTCGCTGTGCATGTGGGTGCACGCCATGTTCAAGTTCTACCACGTCAACAAGGCCGTTGCACCCAAGAAGGAAGCCCTGGCCCGGGCCACCAGGGACCTGCAGATCGTGGAAGGTATGCCATAAAAGCTGGATAAACTTATATCACACGTTACATACAGAGTTACGTCGGAGACAGGGCGCATTTTTCTTCTATGCAAACAGAATCGTTATAAGAACATTTATATTTCAATTATTTTTTTTATAGAATCACTAATCTCGTTGTTAAGTATCGAAAAGTGTGTCTATTATTACTTTACTTTTTTTTTAATGGCATTGTGAAGTGTGAGCTAACAAGTAGTAAATAATATTTAATTTTATGATCCACCATATTGGATAAATGTTTATTTTTGTTTCTGTGCCTTTAAATATTTTGTAAACTATTGTATAAATTCAAGGTCTTTTATGGTAACAAACAGATGTGTTTCTGGGGAGTTTGTTGCGCCACTTCTTCTTCCCAGCTAAAACATAAATAAATACAAACATTTGCATGATGGCGAAGCGTAGGAACAAACAGGGTGACAGCGACTTTTAGAGGACAGGTTCTTCTAACGCCGCAATTTGCCTGGTGAAGGCCGCGAAAATTTGCTAAATGTAAACACAGGACCGTCCCACTAGTGATCGTCTTTCGGCTGAAATGCATATGCAAGGTCAAATTAAATGAATTACCGAAACTGCAAGATATTGATATTTATGATCGTCGGGAAAATCAATCTTACTACCACATAATCGCTTTTTTTTCTGTTCGTCTTCAACAGCAATGTTAGCAGCCGCGAAGGCGAAGATGCAAGCTCTGCTGGAGGGCATCGCCAAGCTCAACGCCTACCTCATGGAGAAGGAGGAGGAACGCAAGAGGATGGAGGAGGACATCAACCAGTGCCTCGCTAGGATGGACCGCGCTAACAGGTCACTCTCATCATCTTCTTTTATTTTATTATTGATAGGCACACGCTTGACCACTAACACCTGATGGTAAGCGATGATGTGATCGATGATAGAGCACGCTTGCCTAGAAGTAAACTATTCACTCTTAACTTAAAGACTCCTAGGTTGTAGCTATCAGGAAACACAGACTGGCAGGGAATTCCACTCCTTAGCTGTATGCACAATGAATGTGTTCCCAAAACGTTTTGTGCGTGTGGGTGGGATGTCCACCGTGTACCGGTGGCGCATCGCCGTACGTCTTGTGGCTTGGCGGAATCGAACTATGCTATTCCGTTGCACGCTCCCCAAAATGCAACCGATAGAAAACCGACAGGCTAGCAACTCGGCGTTATTTACTTATTTATTTAACACTTTAGCACATAAATGTTCAGCAGCGACGGAGTTTCGATCAAATCCATACTTTGCTTATACCAAAATTTAATGTTTTTATTCCCGTTACAGGTTACTGAATGGCTTGTCTAGTGAACGTGTCAGGTGGATTAAAACTATCGCGGACTTGGATATCGCTATTGTTAACTTGATCGGGGATATACTTCTTAGTGCATGTGAGTATCTAAATATAGTCGTGTTAAACTTATTTACATCCGTACACTTCAACGTAAGCTTGGCAACTCCTTGTTTGTCTGGCATTTTGCTGAACTGGACCTATTTGGCGCAGCCGTGGGGCACACAATATCATTGTGTCGAATGTGGTATCGTTATAATTATATGTAACATTGTGTGTGCTGTGTGTGCCAAATAAATAATATTCTTTCTTTGTTGTTTTTTAGTAGTTTTTTTCATTCAAGTCATACGATAAGTATGTTTTTATACTTCATAATACAATCTCTGACCGATGTTTGGGTATTAACAATATAATTATGTCATCAGTGGCAGAGAACGTTAATAATTATATTAATTATATATCACGCTAACCCAGATAAGTTCGTCTCAGCATACTTAGGTATTTATAATGCACATTGTCGCTAAGGAGTTACTCGTAAACACATTATGGTTTTGTACCCAAACTTGCCAGTACTAAACTAAAAAGTTTAGGTATTATGCCAAACTTTAAAAAAACTATTTTGTTCTCAGGTGCTGTGGGATACATAACACCGTTTACAGATCAATTCAGAAGAGATCTACTTTCAAGCTGGATTTCACATATAGTGGTAAAAAATAGCCGTAGTTTTAATATCAACTTCACTGCCGTTGCCCTGACCAAAACTAATATATGCGAAAGTCCAATAGAAAAAATCTACCTGCCTAGCCTTTTCCCAACTTTATATTGGGGTCGGCTCCCAGTCAAACCGGATTCAGCTGAATACCAGTATTTCACGAGGAGCGGCTGCCTACCAGACCTCCACAACCCATTAACACTGGGTAACACGGTACCTTCTGGCAAGACTGGTGTCAGATTTACTGGCTTCAGACAATCCGTAACGACTATCAAAGATCTACAAATGACAGCCGAGACCATCGGCTTGAAAATACACAACTGCCCATAAAAAAATAACGGGACCATAAAAACAAAACAAAATACATATTTATGGAAAAATCTGTACTATTATGCCATGTAATAGCATAGTGTGCCACTTTTCTAGCCAGCATCCGATCATCATCTGCCTAGCCTTTACCCAACTATATTTGTGTATGCGTCCTGTCAAACCGGATTCAGCTGTTACAATACATGCAATACCAGTATTTTACGTAGAGATCCTACCAGACCTCCACAACCCATTAGCTGGGTAACACAGTACTTCTTGGCAAGACTGGAGTCAGATTTTTTGGCTTCTGGCAATCCGTAACGACTGCCAAGGATCTCCAAATGATAGCCGGTACCAACGTTTTAACGTGCTTTCCGAGGCACGGAGGAATCTCGGTATGATAAGATGTTCTCCCATTCAAAAACCAACCCCGGCAAGCGTTGCTTAACCTTGAAGATCGACCCGTGCGGCTGTTATTTGGCCACGAGCTCCAAAACAAAATATGTGTAAAAATCTGTACTATCCCATGTACAGTTCTCGTCAAATAACTTTGCCCCTCTGAAGTTGTGTCGAGTGGCTGCGTAGTAGTCAAAATAACGAACACACTGCAACTGCGCATGCGTAAGAGACATGGGGGCGGGGCGCGATTTTATGTCTCAGTCTTACGTTAACGTTCGATGCATGCTTGCGTCCCGCTTGCTCCCGTGTACGTGACTGCACCTGCGCGATTTTTGCAAATGGCTAACTTCAGAGGGGCAAAGTTATTTGACGAGAACTGTAAAAGCATAGTGTGCCACTTTTCTAGCCAGCATCCGATATATTGAAATAATAACCTCTTGTTGCCAGGAGGTGCAAGTCCCGCATACGGAGCACGCTACGCCGCTGTCCACACTAGGCGACGCCGTGCAGATCAGGTAACCTTAACTAAACCTATATTAGGATTTGATATAACGTTAAAATTATTTTGAAAATAAATTCTTATAGTAGTTTATGCAACGACCATATAAAAGGGGTTATTAAAACACGAGTGTGGGTTTATCACACGAGGCGTAGCCGAGTGTGATAATAGCATCACACGAGTGTTTTAATGCCTAATTATATGCCGTTGCATACACTATTTTATCTTCACTCAAACAGTTGAAATAAAATAAGTGGAAAAATAGTTTATTCCAATATGGCGGATATTCTCATTGTGTATACGAATGACTGCGCAGCGCGCTCATACATAGACAAAGATAAAAGCTGGCTCATTGACTTAAGTCAATGAGCCCGCGCCAAAAATTAAAAAGAAAAAGTGTGCTATAAAAATTAAAAAGTTATTTTATGATGCAGTTGTTTAAATATCGAAGGAAAATGTTGAACTGTAATGGTTTTTTTTTTAAATTTTACCTATCCACGAAAAAAAAGTACGTGTTTATGCATTCGTTTTTGAACTCATATTTGGAACATTACGTTGTGAGTGTAGATAAAATAAATTAAACAGCTATTTTGCGATTCAATATTTGTTATGGTGTCGCATAACACATTACCAAACCGCTATACTGAGTTTTTTATTCCAGAATAAAAGTGATTTCCACGGGTTACTTTGCTCATAATTTCACTTGATTTATTCAATAACAATCCACGTTGTTTCAATTATGAACAAGAAAAAACTCTTTTACAAAAAAATAAAACCGACTTCAAAAAAAAACCGGTGTCAAAAAACGAAGAACATCGATTTACGAAATTAAATTTATTTTGTAGTTGTATAGGTACATATACTAACACTCAAATAGAAACTCCTAACAAACTAAAAAATGGCGTCGAAAAGTTCCTTCGCATCGCCGGCCACTGGTAATGTGCCCAAAAGGCTGATTGATATTTTTTCCTTAATGTGTATCAACTACCCAACATTACCCTACGCACATCTGGAACACCCTGTGTATGACGGAGTTATGCCCGAACATGCATACAAAAATGCATATATACATATAACGGAGTATCAGGTTGGGTAGCGGAGCGGTCTTTGTGATAGTCATCCATCATGGGCGTGTTATAGAAGAAACGTTGAAATAATAGCACGTTTGTGATTCATAACAGTCACTCGTTTTATTGGATTACATTTGTAAACAAAATATACGGTAAAACACAAGATGAAACTAGATTACGAGCCAATAGGTTAGCACGCGTGCACTTCGTACGCTGTCTGTCAAAAGAATGCCAGCTGTCACGGCGTAGACACAAACTTGCTACCCTATTCGGGGTTACCCGCTCATATTTTATAAATCACCATATATTTTCGACCAATTGAAATAAATCACCATTTTAATTTTGAATTTAACAATAATTACTGTTCAACAAAATAACACAATCAGTCTCTCATCTTAAATCTTTGATTAGCTTTTATTTTATCTGCGCGCCGTCATATATAAAACATCAGAATTGATAACCTCTTCCTTTTTTGAAGTCGGTTCAAAACAATATTCGATTAAATGCCATCACAATCTCAAATTACATTAATATCAACACAATGGGTCGGCATCACACACCCATCATGGCCCATAGCATTTTATTTTTCTAAATATACATGTTTTCTTTAATTCTTTACTTCAGGACATGGCAGATGTACGGCCTGCCTCGGGACCCGATGTCTGTAGAGTCCGCGGTGCTGATGTCTAACTCACGGAGATGGCCGCTCATCATCGACCCGCAGACGCAAGCCAATAAGTGGATCAGAGCTATGGTATGGAATATACGTTATCCGACAACTGGACAACACAGTTGGCGCAGTGATTGAGCGATTGACTGCTGCGCTGCGTGTCGTGGTTTCGATTCCCGCACGGAACAAATATTTGTTTGGCCTGCAGATAGTTGTTCCGGGTCTGGTTGTTTGTGTATGTGGATTTATATGTTTGTAAATGCACCCACCATACAGGAGAAAATCCTAGTGTGGGGCAAGGTTTAAAAAAAAAAAGTATCCACCATTTTTTTTCAGCTTACCATTTCATTGACGGCTTTACATTTTTTAACATGCCTATTTTACTACTTTCTAAGTACTTTCCATTTTATCTCATCTTTCCAGCCTTTGCCAAACTATGTCTGGGTAGACTTTCAGGCTAACCGGTTGCAGCTGAATACCGTAATTCAAATGCTACTACGATACCTCTTGGCAAGATTAGATTTCCGGGATCTTGACTATTTGTAACGAGTTTTAAAGTCTACGAATCACAGCCGGGACCAAACTGTTGTATGTAATGGATGGACATCCACGCACTGACTTTGGCAAGCTGTTAAATACTGGATGCAAGAAGGACTAGTAGGTGGTGGTTGGTTGGTGGTAGGGGAGGCCTATGTCCAGCACAGCAGTGCGATTCTGTAAAGATATCGAAGTAAAATCTCAGGCGAAGTGAACGACAAGTGAGCTGTCAAACCACATACAAGTAATATAGAATGACAGCTCACTTGTCGTTCACTCTGGCCACGACTGGCTGGACTTTTAGCTGAAAGGTTACTGGCCCCGTTTTTATTCCAGTTCTTTTAGTCCATCCAAAGGTTGTCTGGTAGATATAGCTGTAAGCGATAAGACCGCCACTGTACCCATAGAATTACGTTTGTTTATTTTTGGTGAACAATAAAGTACTTATATTCTATTTATCTATGCCACCGATGCTGCAATAATTGCAGGTTTGGGCCCAGTACCTTTCTACGTTAATTATTCACGTAGCCAACTACTGGGCCCAAACCATCTAAAGAGTTAACGACTCGAAACGATATAATCTATGATGAATCTTATTTCAGGGCAAACTAGAAGGCTTGGTAGTGTGCAAGCCAAACGACAGAGATCTTCTGAGGAATTTCGAATCCGCACTTAGATTCGGTAAACCGATCCTTTTGGAGAACGTTGGTATTGAACTGGACCCGGCTCTGGATCCAGTTTTAAAGGTAAGGTTACCACACCAATCGATCGATCGATTGGATCGGTAGAATGGATTAGTCAACGTCGATCGATAGTTTCTATTTCTTTCTTCGATCAGCCAAAACTACCACACCAATCGACCAACGTCGATCGATGGCATCGATCGGCGGTCGATCGATTGGTAGTAACACCTTAAGAATTAATGTTGATGGTTATAGGAGTACAGGAAGACCGAGCCGGGGGTTCTTGGGTTCGATTCCCAGGTCGGCCAAAAAGTGTAATAGGGGTTTCCCAATACAAATTTCTCAATACTGTTATTGAGAAATTCATTCAAGATCCTGCGCCTGATCTCTCTCCGGTGCCGGATTGTCGCCCCATCGGACTACTACGTCCGCAGGAGATATACACTAAGGGCCTACGCACACCGGGACGGCATGGCAAGGGATTTTAATTTTTACTAATGGACATTCAACCGTACTTTTACAGAAATACGACATAAATTGCTATGCTTTAAAATGATGCCGTGGCATTTAAAGGGCAAAAAATTTATCGCACGGCATTAAAAGTCGCGCCACAGGCTCCCGTGGCGGGTTGCCGTGGCATACTGCGGGCATACATGCCACGGACTCCGGCGCTTGTAGTGATATACTGCGGGGTGCGGCGGGGGGTGGTAGAGAAGCGGCATGCCGTGGAAAAGTGCTGGAATGCCGCGGTATCTAAGCGGCCAGTGTGCGCTGACTCACGGCCAAATCCCTTGCCATGCCGTCTCGGTCTGCGTGTCCTTATATCTCCTGCGAACTCGCCTAAACTCCGTTGAGATCGGCCACCGTGACCAAAATTCGGTCGGGGGATTGTTACAGGAAGACCGAGGAAACGATGGACGGATTGTGTAAAAGATTACATGGCTAGAAAGAAGCTATGTGAAATTAGTATCACATTCAGCTTCTTTCTAGTCATGTATGGTAAGCGCAGGTATAAATTATGGTAAGGGCAGGAGGATGGGGAATAGTATTAGGTCGAATAGGGAAGGCCAAAGAAAAGATTGAGGAATGAAATCTGTTCGTAAATAAACAACGAAGTTATGGCTGTACATACATTAAAAATACGTACACATGAATACAAAGCCTCTTTTTTTGGTCGGTTCAAAGATACTAAGCCCCACTTGCGCTGCTCCGCTTAACATTGGGTCTAGTCCAGGGCTAATTTTACAATTTTGCAGAATGAAGACCATTCTGCAAATTTCTAGCTAGCCGAAATAGCGTTGTGCAAAACAAATCTCCCAATTATTAAGTTAGTTAGCCCAAACTAACAAATCTAGACTAAGTAAATAATTTGCTTATTTTTGCCGTCGTTAAGTCGCCCTGATACCATTTAACAAGCTTAGTTTCAATAGATTATTTTCTTTAATTTTCAAATATTTGTATTTCGTTCTAGCGCCAATACTTCCGTCAAGCTGGTCAGCTGGTGCTGAAGTTAGGTGACTCCCTAATCCCGTACATGGCCGGTTTTAAGCTGTACATAACCACTAAGCTGCCGAACCCTAAGTATAAGCCGGAGACCTCTGTCAAGGTCATGGTCGTCAACTTCGCTCTGGTGCCCAGGTAAAGATTACCTATTAGATTAATACTTGGTACCCTTAGGTCCACTACCAAAGTTATCATTTTTCTCCGAGTTAGTTCTGACCCCGGGTGAAGAATGAGTGCATATCCCGTTTTGTCCCACTCTCATAGTAATATTTTCTGTGCAATTTTCTTTCCGTAAGGACCTTCTGCAAAGTATTAGAAAAACTTAAAAAAAAAGATGAATGAAATCGGGAAAGTCGTTCTCAAGTCATGGCGTGACCAAGGGAAACAGGAATTTATTTTTATATAGGTATTTATATAAATGTAACCTTTTGATAGCAAGTAACTATGAGTTAAAAATAACTCTAGTGGCCCTTATAGTATGCAGAGCAGGGTGTTAATTCCCGCGAACTTCCGTTGAAAAGGGAGGGTCCTCCAACCAGACGGGTGTTATGTCTCGAGGTCAACTGCCCATTGATTGATGTTAGGGCTGCTGTATATGTTCCAATCGCGCGGAGAACTTTGACGGCTCGATGTAGAATTTGTGATGTCAGGTCTTTAGTTCTTATCTACACCCTAGTAATTGTTGCTTCTATTTACTGAAAACACAAAAAGTTCGCCTCCAAAGGACGTTCGATGGGTCCTCCGAACTCTGAAGTGTCCTTGCGTTATTTATTTCATCACCACTGCTCTCAAAACAGGGAAAGAAAACATCGTAGGGAAATCGGCATTCACCGACCTGCACTGGGTCTGCTGCGTAATGGACTACAACCAGCAACAACAGCAACTCCCTTGCACAGAAAGAAGGCTTGTGTTGTATAAGAACACAAGCGCTTCATTTACCTAGCTTCGCTCAGCGCGAGCGATTTTATTGGTTCTTAACTAACACATGCCTCGCTACACGCATATCTGGTGGAAACGCGGCCTTACAGTTGAATTTAAAAAAATCCTTTCTCAGTACTAAACATTATTTTTTCACAAAATTCATGTTCCTAGTGCTTTGTAGTTTCGGATGTGCGTTGATATGTCAGTCAGTCAGTTTTTCATTTATTTATACAACGTGTACCAGCTTAAACGCAAAACCTAAAAAGGGATCATAAGTTGATTGTTCGTGGTTTTGCGTTTCCTCTGAACCGCTATGTTCACATTCAATGTGAACGTCAAAAATGCCGCAACTGCTTTGATCACATATGATGCGAACGCTTCCCGCGTTTCTGTTACACGTTGTACCTATTATGCTATAAGAAGTGTACCCATCATGTATTATTTTCGCAGACAATCCGACCATTAACAGAACATTCTTCCAATTACAGTGGTCTAGCCGAACAACTGCTATCCACAGTAGTAGCCCAGGAGCGGCCCGATCTTGAGGAACTCCGCGGCCAACTGATAGTGTCGCGCGCGCAGATGGCGGCGCAGCTCGCGGAGATGCAAGCGGACATCCTGTACGGCCTGTCCAACAGTGAGGGCTCGCCTGTGGACGACCTGCCGCTTATTCTGACGCTGGAAGCCATCAAGATCAAGAGCGCTGAGATTATTGTGAGTAGCACATTATAAAGCCAGAACCATCTAGAAAGAAGGCCCATCCTACTACAAATCATTCATCGCACTTCCATTTGTATGGCAAAACCGCATTCGCGTTTGCCATACGAATGAACGCGACGAGCGTGAATTCGCGCGATGATCACTTTTGGGCGACGGCTCGGTCCACCGTCCCTACGGTAGACCGAGGACAAGATGGCCGGTCGCCTTAGATGGCTTCATCTAAAACTGGAGTCTTTGGTTTTTGTTGCTTAATTCGTATTTGTTCGCGATCCTCAGCGAGGAACGACACAGAAGAATATTGTAACGAACTCAATGTGTGTGCAACAGTACAGTGGCCTTAGTGCAAGTTTTTTAACGTTCTCCATCGCGTTAGCGTAAACGTCAATTTGTATTGAAACTGAATAAGCGCAGTCTGGTGGCAATAATGGAAAACCTTTATTTTTTCATAAAATTTTACACAAGCGAACGTTTACGTAAACGCAATCGATTACGTCAAAAAACTCGCCCTAAGTCTTTAGATAAACTAGTATTTCTACTTTGTATGCTCTTCAACATCCGAAAAATAAATTATCACAATGACCGGAAAAAACAAGTACCTCTTGCCTACATAAAGCGTCTTGTTGTCCAGGAAGTTGAATGATTGCTGATTTCCAGCCTATTTAAATATCTATCATTTTTTCTTTCAGATCAAAGTAGAAGACATAGAGCGGACTTCGATCGAGATAGACGAAGCTCGCAGCGACTACGTGCCGGTCGCAGAGCGCGGCTCCATCTTGTTCTTCTGTCTGTCCGACATGGCCAACGTGGACCCCATGTACCAGTACTCGCTGGAGTGGTTCGCCAAGCTCTTCGTGAGGGCCATGGCTGAGACAGAGCCCAATGGTAAGTGTGTTATTATTATAACTGTCCCATCATTATCATCCACCGCCCGACTTCCCTCACTGCTGAGCATAGGCCTCTCTTTTCTTATGCCAGTCCTCACGTTCCTATGCCAGCCTCATCTAGGTTCTACCCGCGATAGCAACAATGTTGTCCTGCCTTACACCTCCCTTTCATCACCGCGCCTTGCCAGGTGGCTCGCCCAGCTCCATTTCAGTTCCGTAATTCGTTTTCCGATGTCGAAAACTGTCCCACTGCTAGGCAAAGAAATTTCTTCCAATGGTCATGATGTATAAAATACTAACGTTTGCCCGCGGCATCACTTGCGTTTATATTGATTTTAGCCTATAACCATCTCCAGTCCTCTGTTTCAAAATTCATCAAAACTGCGATTTAGACGTGACTTAATGCGTGTACTCTTATTTTAAAATTAGCGTATACTGTCCCATTGCTGGGCAAAGGGCCCGCGCCACCTCGTGCCAGCCCTCCCAGTAGCGTACGGGGCCTAAACCACCAACGCTTAAAGCAGTGTTACTTATCACTTCCAGTGATAGAGACGGAGCTATACGTCCTATATAACTCCGTCTCTTTCCCACTGGAAGTAATATTGACTGCTTTATGAGTTGGTGGTTAGGCTCCAGGTGGTCTCGCCAGCACGCCCCGGGCCGGCCTGGGCGGCGTCGTCCACTTCGGGCACACATTACGTGGCCACGTGTGCCCACCGGTCACATGTCCGTGTCCCACTCAATCCCACTTTATTCCCGATGGAACACTGCGTGGTGTTTCGAATTCTGTCCTGGTTTTTTACGCCCAGAATGCTGCGTTCCATCGCTCTGTGGCAAACTCCAAGGCGGAATTTTTGCGACTCGATGAGTGGTCGCTCACCGAGTCGCAATAGTTCCGCCTTGGAGTGTGTTTGTATGTTGTTTGAGCACCTAAATAAATAATAAATATCTACTAAAATGAGTTTTTTTTATCTTCTTTCTAGAGGACATAGTAGAGCGAGTCGACGTGATAATAGTCCACTTCACGTTCCTCCTCTACCAGAACGTGTGTCGCAGTTTGTTCGAGCGACACAAGCTGCTGTTCGCCTTCCTGCTGTGCGCGAGGATACTGCTGGACAAGGGCGTAATCCGAGGAGCCGAGTTCAACTTCCTGCTCAGTGGGGCGAAGCTTGACACTGTATGAAAAAACATAAAACTACATTTTTCATTTTTGCGGAATTAGAAGTTACCTGCATCAATCAGACATTTGGCTGTGAGCATTTTAAGGTGGAAGCGCCAGGGAAATTAAAAATTTCTTACGTTTTTTGCAATTTGCAGGTCAGTGTCAGGTCAGGAATCAGGAATTATTGCTACGGCCGCGAATCATATTTTGACCAAGATACAAGTTGGGAACTTTGTATTGCATAGGAATTGGGAAAAAAATAGCGACCCCTCAGGCCTTGCACCAGTCCAATTTAATTTCATATGGATTTTGTCGGAAAATTTCCTTAAAACAAAACTTACAAAATTTATTTCATACAAAACAAAAAAATCAGCCAAATCGGTTGAGAGTTCGTAATGATCTTTTGCTTGTCGATATGTGCGGCAATTAATTTGTATTTTAACAGGTAAACTTGATGGTTTACAGGAGATAGACAACCCGGAACCGAAGTGGATCTCCCCGCGGATGTGGCTGGAGCTGCAGCAGCTGGCCACCGTGACCACCATGCCCGCCATCCTCGAAGACTTCCAGACCAACATCAAGTTCTTCAAGACCTACTATGACTCGCACACGCCGCATAAGTAAGTCATGATAGCCATAACTCGAACCCACCACCTCACGACTGTATAAAGCCCGGGGAACATCTGCCTCTTGGTGGTGAACTGCAGTGGTCTATATGGACATAGCTCTCAGTCGACTACGGCTATGAAGCCCAGTAATAAATAAATAAATGAAATAAAAAGAAGTGTGTTTCTGGTGTGTTTTCTTAGTTTTCTGACACCGACTTCCAAAATTAAACTTATGTTGTACTGTGTTGTGGTTTTTCTTTGGAAGTCGTTTGTAGTTTATTGTATAAATGTTTTTATTTTTCACTTTTTAAGCCACCCCCCAAAAATTCCAATTAACTTTAGTTTTTTCACTTTAACTTATATCTTATAACTTATAACTTATATCTTCAATTTTGGTTTTCTCTCTAATTGTTCGCCATATTTGGGTATAGAAATACCCAAGTATGCCGTGGCAAATATAACCTGGCGAAATGGGGGATTTATGGAGGTAGCGAAACAGAGAGTAAAGTCCCACATACCTCCGTTGAAAAGGGAGGATCCTTCGACCAGACGGTTGTTGTGTCCGGTGTGCAACTGCCCGATTGTTGATATTCGGGCTGTTGTATCTGTTCGAATTGCACGGTAAACTCTGATATCGCGATTCAGGATTTTATCAAGTTACTTCGCAGCTGTCGAGATAGATGGCGCTGCGAGTCTCATTTGTTGATTCTGCTACGTTGATTATTGTGGCGGTATTAATGCCGCTACAGATTTGGTTCAGCAAACACTCGGTGTGAGTGTGGTGCGGTTCAAGCCATGTCCCATTTGCTGGAGTATCCTAAATATTCATACACCTGCAGCCTGGATGACTCGAACAACGCTTCCATCTAAGCAATCAATGTGGCACCTACTGGGCCCAACAATTAGACATGGGCGAAACAGCTCACTGAACAGAAAAAGAGCGATTGGCTCTTTCACTCTTAAGAGCGTTTACGCGGTACGGCTTTTCATACAAACTTTCAAATCCTAATTCTTCAAAACGAATGAACCGATTTTAATGAAACTTGGTATGCATACGCTAGATATCCAGGTCTAAATAGTTATCAGAAAACATTTTTGGAAAAGATTTCAGAGGGAGAGAGAGAGCGATTTTAAGTTTTCTACAGAAAGTGAAGAATCACTATATCCTTCCCCCTAAACTCATTTTCAAAAAAAAATTCTGATAACTGTTTAGACCTGGTTATCTTGCGTATGCATACCAAGTGTCGTTAAAATCGGTTCATTCATTTTGAAGAATAAGGACTTGAAAGTTTGTATGAAATGACATACGGCGTACACGCTCTTAAGAGCTCACTAGCTCTTCTATAGCTCAGTAACTCAGTCGTTCAGACACCGACTATTAGCTCATTTGACTCACGCCGCACGCGCGTCGATTCGTCGAATGAGACGGCTCGGCTCGCTCAATATCAATAGCTCTGGAAGTTTGGACTCTTTGTTACGGTTCTTTGCTCATAAACACGCTACGCAAATTACTACGGATATCGAGAAAATCTTGTTTTTTTTTGTGGAATTTAAATTATGGAAGCCACAGATTTTCCTTCATACTTTAACAGACTTAGAACTGTCAAAGTAGTTCTGTTTTACTGATTGTTTTTATTATAACTTTACGTAAACAACCGGCAAAATTAAACAATGCCGTGGTTCCTTTTAATAATGTGCCAAAGTATTTTATACTTAAAACAATGAAAATAAAGATAGATTTACAGTGACGTATGTTATGTCGTATGATTAGGTTGTTGTTGTTTTACAATTGCCGCAACAAATGTTTGTAAAACAAAGCAAATGGTTGCGGTTGCAATTAAAAACATCCTCATAAATCTATTATTGGGATTTATCCCGCGTGAAGTGTGTTCCCTTGTGATTTTCAACTTTCAAGTGGCCGATAAATGTATTACTGACTTTTAAAGCTCGCAGATAGTTTTCACGGACATTCAACAAAATGACTGACTGCACTACGAAAAGTCGACATCGTAGTTAGACCTTTAGGTCCAAAGTCACTTGCACATCATCATCACCCAGTTTGACTGCATTTAATAACACACTGTCGTAAGAATAATCAACAATATATATTATAAACTGCTACTGGGGGAATGAATTGATGATAAAAATGCTTGGTACAATGCTGGTCCGCTCCTCGACGACTAATGCTAGGTTTCTGAGGTACTTTATCGGTAGTATCTGTCCGTTAACCTGCATTAACCAATCATGACGTAATGACAAGTAGCGATAACGGACAGATAAACGACCGATAAAGTACCTCAGAAACCGGGCATTAGAGTAGAATAAATACTCTTTATTATGTAAACCATAAACACACACACAGACACAGACTTCAAGATGTGAAAACATTGTTGGACCTGCCTAAGATTTAATTCAATCTCATCTGCATTGTATAATGTCACGCATGATTTTGTCATGTCCATGGAGTTTCTTGTACGTTCTTCGAATTCGAACTAGAACCTGCAACTGCCGCGCTGGAGATAGGTTCGCTGGGTGTGTTTTGCTGTAGAACATACTTGCTGCTCTTGTCGCTAGCGCGGCAGAACTATAGTTGGCGCCAAACAAGCTTGCAATAGCGGCCATTGACCCACCTACATTTTTTGACATTCTTAATTTCAAAATCAGAAAAAAAGACATGAAGCTGTCCTGAATCTACATCTATCGAGATCCTTTACATTTTCTAGTAATGAAAAACCATTGACAATTTATTTTTCGGGTACCTATGAAGAGATGTAAGGGAAAGGTCAATGTCCTTTATTGCAAATTTATCCGGCACCAACCATAGCTAAATTCAAAAGTGCCTGTAAATGCACTATGACAAATAAAGGATTTCGAGTTGTGATATGTGTTTGAATCGTCTCGTGGACATCACTCGTTGCTAGACGGGCGAACGCCTTATTTTATAAAGTTGAATTCTTTGTATTGCAGGTTGGCGTTACCGAAGCCGATGGAGAGCCAGTACGATACCTTCCAGAAACTCCTCATCCTCAAGTGTCTGCGGCCTGACAAGATCATTCCAGGCTTTCAGGTTAGACCATCTACCACATCATCTCCGGCCCGCCTAAATGGGTCCAGGGACGGCGCACTGGGGGACGTCCACCGCCCCCCATCAATTAGGACCCGAGGTGGTGGCGTGTTTTGTTGTGTTCCACGCGCGCCCCTCTTAGATGTCGCAGGGGAAGTTAAACACCTCATTCCCCCTTCTTAATGAGTCGTGGCCTGCCGAGGCCGGCACCAGTCGGGGGCTGCGTTGAAGATTGTTTAAGAGCGTGTACGCCGTATGTCATTTCATACAAACTTTCAAGTCCTTATTCTTCAATATGAATGAACCGATTTTAACGAAACTTGGTGTGCATACGCTAAATATTCAGGTCTAAATAGTTATCAGAAAACATTTTTGAAAAAGAGTTCAGGGGGAAGGATATAGTGATTTTTCACTTTCTATAGAAAACTTGAAATCGCTCTCTCTCCCTCTGAAGTTTGTATGAAATGACATACGGCGTACACGCTCTTAAGAGCGTTTACGCGGTACGGCTTTTCATACAAACTTTCAAATCATAATTCTTCAAAATGAATGAACCGATTTTAACGAAACTTGGTATGCAAACGCTAGATATCCAGGTGTAAATAGTTATCAGAAAACATTTTTGAAAAAGAGTTCAGGGGGAAGGATATAGTGATTTTTCACTTTCTATAGAAAACTTAAAATCGCTCTCTCTCTCCCTCTGAAAACTTTTTCAAAAATGTTTTCTGATAACTATTTAGACCTGGATATCTAGCGTTTGCATACCAAGTTTGGTTGAAATCGGTTCATTCATTTTGAAGAATTATGATTTGAAAGTTTGTATGAAAAGCCGTACCGCGTAAACGCTCTTAAGTGCTTCCGTAGCCCCCGGTGTAAGTGTGCGAGGGAACACGGGGTGGTTTTAGTCAGTAAGAGTCTGACAGACCCCTTCGTCCGCCCCAGGACGGAGGACATCCGTGAGGATTTTGCACCCCGATAAAAAAAAATGTACCACATCGTCTGCCAGTCATTTCACAACTACGTTGGGATCGACTTCCTGTCTAAACGATTTACTGTTAAATAACTGCCGGTCGATTCTGTCGACATCTCACGGTGTTCACCGAGGCGGAGTGAACGACAATAGAGCTGTCATTCCATCTTATTTGTATGGTTTGACAACTCACCCGTCGTGCGCCCGGCCCAACTGTTCACTTCGACATGCTTACATGAATCGCACTGCAGTATTTTTCGTGAAGCGACTGCCTATCTGTCCTCCACGTCCCAGTTACTGGGTAACGTAATACGACAGTCAGCAGTTATCAGTCAAACGTCATACGATACCCTTGGTAAGACTGATTGTCAGACTTTTTAGGTATCGCTGGATGTAGCAGCATATTTGGTCCTGTCAGTCCAGCACCGCATTGATTGCGACAAGTAGGCTTAACTATACCCAACTGTTTTAGGATTACGTAGTGGTGGGTTTGGGAGCGCGGTTCGTGGAGCCGCAGCCGGCCGACCTGGCGGCGCTATACGCAGAGTCCGACCCGCTGGCGCCCATCATCTTCGTGCTGTCCACCGGCACGGACCCCGCAGCCGGTACGTATCTACGATCCTTACTATTATTTTGTACTGTTATAAACATTGCGAATTTAATAACAAACACTAAATTATTGGCAGACTCGAGTTTTGACGAACTGTTCTGTTTAGTTTTTTTTAACGCCATCTATAGCCAAACAGCGGAACTAAAGTCTCTGTGATGGAAGACTGTGGTTCTTAAAGAGTACACTAGATGTCGCTACTAGTAGTAGTATTGTACCTTGCCACACTAAATAATATTCATAGAGTACGCATTGTTCCCACTGTTGAGATACAGGCCTTCTCTCAGAAAGTGTGGGCTGTGTGCCACCACACGGTTCCTGCTTGGATTAGTAGATGTCACTTGTGTTCGAAGTTTTGGTTTTAGCACAAATGTCGGTTTCCTCACGATGTTTTCGTTCACCGTTTGAGAGCAGTGATGACGAAGCATTGAGCGCGCCTGTGTGTGTACCACTTCTGTATATCAAGTTTTAATAACTATCATTATTACAATTATAAAACAAAGTCCCTCCATCTGTCTGTCTGTACGCATTAGGATGAGGAATATTTAGGTGTAAAAATAATTAAGGTTTTGGGTAAATTGGCTGAAATATAACGTTGATTGTTTATAACGTCGAAAAAACTCATGCCGACCGGGAGCTTTTATATCAAAATATATATATTCTGCTTGTACGAAGCCGGGGCGGGTCGCTAGTAAATAATAAAGTATTCACGTATTATTTCCAGACCTGTTAAAATTCGCGGATAAGATGAAGATGGGCAAGCGATTCGAGAGCATCTCCCTGGGCCAGGGTCAGGGACCGTACGCTGAAGCCATGATGAAGACCGGCAGTGACTTCGGCAATTGGGTGTTCTTCCAGGTACCTTCGCGACCTTCTAGTTCTTATATAATCCAAGATAGAGTTCAAGATCCTAGAGCCCCCAGATGTTACTAATTTTCTGAGTACAAAATGTGTGGGATAGAGTAGTGTTAATATTCAACGTGTAACAGAATAAACGCAATACCTCTAATGGAGTCATTTTACTCATCATTATGAACAACTTTCACTATGAGAACAACACAAAATGTCCTCGTTGGTAGATAGAAGAAAAGTTATAGATCTCATATTTCTTCACAAACTGTTCAATTGGATTATTGACTGTAGCGAGCTTCTTGGAAAGCTGCATATAAGCGCACCATCTCGCTTGCCGCGGAAAAGTACCTATAATAGTAGTTTATGCAACGACCATATAAAAAGGGTTATTAAAACACGAGTGTGGGTTTATCACACGAGGCGTAGCCGAGTGTGATAATAGCATCACACGAGTGTTTTAATACCTAATTATATGCCGTTGCATACTCTATTTTATCTTCACTCATACAGTTGAAATAAAATAAGTGGAAAAATAGTTTATACCACAAGGCGGATATTCTCATTGCGTATTCGAATGACTGCGCAGCGCGCTCATCCATAGATAAAGATAAAAGCTGGCTCATTGACTAAGTCAATGAGCCCGCGCCAAAAATTAAAAAGAAAAAGTGTGCTATAAAAATTAAAAAGTTATTTTATGATGCAGTTGTTTAAAAATCGAAGGAAAATGTTGAACTTTAATGGGTTTTTTTTTTAATTTTATCTATCCACGAAAAAAAAGTACGTGTTTATGCATTCGCTTTTGGACTCATATTTGGAACATTACGTTGTGAGTGTAGATAAACGTTTTTATGTGCCGGGATCCAAAACACACCTCGGACACCTCGCCGTTTTGCCAAGGCTCTGTAGGCAGTATAATCAAGTATCGAAGCATAACGAGCTGGATATTACATGTAAATTAATAAAGTTTAAAAAAGACATAAAAGTCCTAGTATCCAAGACAATATAGTATTTTATTTGGTGTTTTTTATTGTTTTGGTGTTTGTTGTGTGGTCTTATATTATAAATTATTATATATATATTATATTATGTTCTCGTCCTTGTCAAACTTTATGTACCAAGCTTGATATTAAGTGAATGATGTGGTCGCCTATAATTGGAAGCGCACTCTTGTATTTGTCCCTATCTGTATTATAATGCATGTGATTGTGTAGCCTCTGTTGGCGATCCTATAAATAAATAAATAATTAAATAAACACTGATGTCGCAGCGAGCATGTTATTTTACGCCGTGTTCTAAAATCCGTGTAAAACAAAACATTATATACATGTAACATGCGCATGTTCGTGCTCATTTCCACGTACTGACTGCACAAATGCTCGCTTTGCTTAAGAACCGCTCAGTAACCAGCTTTACATTTTTTTTTTATTTCTACGTTTATCGTACTTCAGAACTGCCACCTGTCTCCATCCTGGATGCCAGTCCTGGAGCTGAACGTGGAGCACATCCAGCCGGAGCTGGTTCATAAGGACTTCCGTCTGTGGCTCACCTCTACGCCCTCCCCGCACTTCCCCGTAGCACTCCTGCAGAACGGTAAGTAAACTGAAGTATAGGTACGGGGTTATTTTTTAATGACCGGCCAAATTTTCACTGGGTGTTCTACCCATGAATATGAACAACTTTCACTATGGGACCGACTCTGAAATCACGAAAAAAAAAAAAAGCTGTTTCATACATTTTAGTCGAGTAGGTATTGAACTTTTGTATGACACAGCTGATTTTTTTTTCGTGATTTCAGAGTCGGTCCCATAGTGAATGTTGTTCATATTCATGGGTAGAACACCCAGTGAAAATTTGGCCGGTCATTAAAAAATAACCCTGTATTTGTTTTTAAGGTTCCGCATATCAAAATAATGAAAAACGGAACCCTTTGAGGATCACTTTGTGCTTTGTTTGTCCAGAAGATATTTTTTTTCAGGAACAGGTACACTGAAATCGAGAGAAAAAATCAACTGCCCCATACATTTCTGTGCACATAACTCGACAAAATGTACTGAACAGCTGATTTTTTTTATTTCGCTATGTGCATAGCGGTGTCAAAAAAATCAGTATTTCGTTCAGTTAGTTTGCAGCTGGCGGGATAGATGGCGTTGCGGTTCAATTTGCTGCGATGTACATTTTTGCCAGTGTTGTATGTTTATGGCGGCATTCATACCTAATGCAATTAATATCAAAGCATTTGCCCTGGCTGACATGATGCCCCTTGGCCCACGTTACAACTGGTTGTCTGACTCCCCGATGCGACTTTTAAAGATCGGCAAATGGCTCGTAACATAACAAGACAGTTACAGGCCTAAACATTTTCTTTTTTGTTATTCCAGGTTATAAGATGACAGTGGAGCCACCTAGAGGAATAAAAGCGAACTTATTGAAGGCCTACATGAATCAAGTGCCAGATTTTCTAGAATTTTTCAACTCCGCGGATGCCAAAGTTCCTAATTTTAAGGTTAAACTAACTTCAATATTTTTTAAATAAGCACGATTCTAAGATTCCGTTAATAAAATGAACTTGCGAAGTGCGAGTCGGAATCACGCACGAAGGGTTCCGTACCATGGTACAAGATTTAATAGTATGTATTTTTTTTATTAGTTGTTATAGCGGCAACAGAAATCAACATTCTCTGAAAATTTAAATATCAATTTTCATACAATATCTCAATTACAATATCTCAAATTTGGGTACGGAACCCTAATAACAAAGTCAAAGTCAAAGCATTTATTTCAATTAGACCATTTACAGGCACTTTTGAATTGTCAAGGTCGGTCGGTCAAAATGATGAAGCTATTTCAAAGCACGTACCAAAGCGTAGATCTCTATGGAGAAGAACGTGCAAGAAACTCCACGGACACTCTTTTGAAAATAATACTTAGTTAAAAAATTATGGTTACATCATTCATATTAAAATTATACATATATGTGAGAACGATGTAGGTAAAAGACGTGCAGGATAAAAGAGTCCGGAGTAAAAAGAAACAATTCAAAGAAATAATTAAAATAAACCATGCAGCCGAGAGATGACCAGTCTCAGCTGACGGCGCCCGTTCACGAACATGACGCATACGCTAGCACCATTCGGCTCAAGCATTTTAAGGGAGCCAAATGATCCAACGCATGCGCCACCATCAGACAGACTTTTGAGTGAGCATGATATCCCCAATCGCCAGGGTACATTCAAGTCAAAGACCTACCCAAAATGATCATTATAGTTTAAATTTAAGGTACACAGTACTCACACATGTGCCGTTAATGCATGAAATTATACATTGCTAAATAAATTGAGTCAATACAATGAAAAATATTGCATTCTTAAAAAAATATTAATATCGGAATCTTTTATTAGAATGCACCTGAATCTCAGAATTTTACTCTGTTTAATTAACCTACTTATAAGTTTTAATAATACGAGTATGACATAATTAAATAGAGCATTTTTAAGATCCATTTTATTGTCATCTCTTTGAGTATTACCGCTCAAGCACCGGCAACACACCGGTGTGCGCCGAATTAATTGCGAATTTAGTGTTTATTTACCAATTACATAAGATTTATTTTTTATTTGGGAATTTTCACATGTTGTTGTTGTATAGTCACAACTTGTTTAAAATACTCAAAGAGAAATTGCATAAAACTATGCAAGTAGTTTACATGCCATAGTGACATACACCTAACACAACTTGTTATGATACAATGGTATCCAGGGAGACTGGCACACTTTTGTGCGAGTTACAGGCATGTCTTGTCTTGTTTAGAACAAGAAAAGAAGCATTGCCTTTGTAAATAAGCACATGACGTATCTCTTTGTTCATGGTTGATTTTTAACGAAATATTTCTGTATGGTCGTTCCAGTGGCTACTATTCGCACTGTGCCTGTTCCACGGCGTGGTGCTGGAGCGTCGCAAGTTCGGTCCGCTGGGCTTCAACATTCCCTACGAGTTCACTGACGGAGACCTGCGCATCTGCATTTCACAGCTGCATATGTTCCTCAACGAGTACAACGAAGTACCTCTTAGGGTGAGTCCTTTTGATGGAAGCTTCCTCCACTCCACGCGACTCAATCGCCATATCAACAGAAAAGCCCTTGATTAATGTCAATCCCTACTAATATGATAAATGCGAAGGTAACTCTGTCTGTCTGTTACGCTTTTACGCTAAAACGGCAGAACAGTTCGTCATGAAATTTGGCAGATATATAGTCTGAGATATGGAGAAGGACATAGTCTACTTTTTGACGCAATAACCAACATCCACGCTGGCGAAGCCGCGGGCAAAAGTTGGTGAAGCTATAACTGTCAGTTGATTGAGTCAAGGTTGAGTCAAATAAAGGAAATTAAACTCAAAACTCATCATTCCACGATTTCTCAAATAATAACCTCCATAACAATATTTTTATTACAATACATCATTAAAGGCAGGGAACTATCACCTAATGACAAAACTCAAAAGACACACCATTTCCAGAGGCACTATAAGATAGTGCTAACACAAGAACTGGATGAATACTCGGGTCCCAAAGAGTTGAGAATATACCCTGACGGATCTAAGACAAGCACCGGAACTGGAGTTGGAGTTCACTCCAACGACCTCAACATAATAATATCCAGGCCGCTAGGAAAGTTAAACATCGTCTATCAGGCGGAATGCGTGGGCATTATCCAAGCGGCCCATGCCCTAGAAGCTAGGAGAGTTACGGATACTCATATTCGTTTACTCTCCGACAGCGCTTCCGTCCTCCAATCCCTAGAAAAGAACTACATCACCTCGAAACTCATGCAATTATGCCACAATGCACTAGAACGTGTCAAGGTGACCAACCGCAACACTGTGACGCTGAAGCGGATAAAAGGACACAGCGTATCACTAGGAAATGACGCGGCCGATGAGCTGGCCAGAACTGGATCTGGTGCGATGGTTCATCATCATCATCATATCAGCCGAAAGACGTCCACTGCTGGACATAGGCCTCCCCCAAGCGTCGCCACAACAACCGGTCCTGTGCGTCTCGCATCCATCGGTTACCCGCGACCCTCACCAGGTCATCGGTCCACCTTGTGGGAGGCCTTCCAACGCTGCGTCTTCCGGTACGCGGTCGCCACTCCGAAACTTTTCGGCCCCATCGACCATCTGTTCTGCGAGCGATGTGCCCTCTGCCCACTGCCACTTCAATTTGGCGATCCTTCGGGCTATGTCGGTAACCTTGGTTCTCTTGCGGATATCATCATTCCTGATTCGATCACGCAAGGAAACTCCGAGCACTGCCCTCTCCATTGCCCTTTGGGTGACTTTAAGCCTTCTGATGAGGCCCATTGTGAGCGACCACGTTTCGAGTCCATAGGTCATCACTGGCAACACGCACTGGTCATAGACTTTCGTCTTGAGACACTGTGGTATGTGAGACGAGAAGATACCGCGCAACTTCCCGAACGCCGCCCAGCCGACTCGGATTCGACGGTTGACCTCCTTCTCGAAGTTAGCCCTACCTAGCTGGATCGTTTGTCCCAGGTAGACGTACTCATCAACAACTTCAAGTGCAGAGCCTCCAATATTGATAGGAGTGGGTGCTACATGGGTATTTACCATGACCTTGGTTTTGTCCATGTTCATTTTAAGACCCACTCTTTCGGAAGCACTACTGAGGTCATCGAGCATTGTACTGAAGTCCTCCGTGATCTCAGTCATGACGACTATATCGTCGGCAAATCGAAGATGAGTGATGTACTCGCCATTGACATTTCGCGAGACGGTTTGTGATGACTCTGGAAAACAGCTTGTAGACATGGCTCAGAAGTGAGATGGGCCTGTAATTCTTAAGCAGGGCATTGTCGCCCTTTTTAAAGAAGAGTACCACCACACCCCTGCTCCACGCTTGTGGCGTTTTCCCCTCGAGTATGACGGAATCGAACAGTTTCTGAAGGGCCTTAAGGACTGGTTTTCCACCCGCCTTCAGGAGTTCGGCCGTAATTCTGTCCTCACCCGACGCCTTGTTGTTTTTAAGCTGCTTCAGAGCCATCCTAATCTCATACAGGCTGACGTCCGGGATGTCTTCGGTATAATGCCGGGTCAATCTAGCTCTTGGGTCGTTCGCTAGATTTGCTGCGGGTTTGGTCATTGACGTGTATAACTGTCCATAGAATGTCTCGATCTCCCTCAGAAGCTCCGATTTGGCGGATATGGTTCTGCCATCGTCGGTCTTCAGTTTTGTGAGCTGGCTCTGCCCAATAGACAAATCTCTTGCAAAGACCTTGGAGCCCTTATTCCGCTCTATCGCGTCTTTAATCTTTTCAGTATTAAAGCGGCGGAGGTCGCTTTTCAAGGACTTGGAGATCCATCTATTGAGCTGCCGGTGCGATGGTTGTTGAACCCAAACCCATAGTACCACTACACCCAGCTGCGCACGTGGGTGGCTACAAGAACATACCCACATACAAGCAGAACGCTGGTGGACCTTGGCACCAGGCTGTAGGCAGTCCAAGGAGGTTATGCCACCCCTAAACAGGAAACTTACCAGGCGTCTTCTGCGACTGCATAGGGCCAGCCTACGTATGGTGGCGGAGACCATCACCGGACACTGCTCACTGAACAAACATTTCCACACGATAGGTATAACGGACAGTCCTCTATGCAGAGCCTGCATGGAGTAGGAGGAAACGGTATCGCACGTGCTCCTTGAGTGCACAGGCTTTACCGAAATACGGAGGCAAACAATAGGGCACATAATTCACTTACAGATATTCTGAACAAACTGAGAGGGCTGATCTGCTTCTGGAGAGAGGTTGGCTGGTTTGAATGACGGCCGACATGGCTCACGCACAATGGTTCACAGCAAAACTAAGTGCGGAAACCATACTCAATAGATTTATAGATAGGAAGGCAGGGAAAGTGAGTTGTAGTGATTGTAACACACTTGGTTAATGAAACTGCATTTATTTAAACAAACACAGTTAATCATCAACCAATTAATTACATGCTTTCATATAATAAGAGATCAGACACTCTTTGTACTGATCGAGACGAGTCCGAAATCACGATGCTGTAAAGCGCTCCAACCTGTATATTGCAAAACGAAGCCAGGTGGTGCGCTTGCGATTCGTTATGGTGTACATTAATGGTTGGATCCGACGTGTGCATATTCCTATCTCATTCCCAGATGTTAACGTACACGGCGGGTCACATTAACTACGGCGGCCGCGTCACTGACGACTGGGACCGGCGCTGCTTGCTGTGTCTGCTGAGCGACTACTACTCCATGGCCGTGCTGTCCGAGCGCTACGCCTACGACGACAGCGGCGCTTATCGCCAGGTTAGTGCTAGCTCAAGGACCGGCGCTGCTTGCTGTGTCTGCTGAGCGACTACTACTCCATGGCCGTGCTGTCCGAGCGCTACGCCTACGACGAGAGCGGCGCTTATCGCCAGGTTAGTGCTAGCTTAAGGACCGGCGCTGCTTGCTGTGTCTGCTGAGCGACTACTACTCCATGGCCGTGCTGTCCGAGCGCTACGCCTACGACGACAGCGGCGCTTATCGCCAGGTTAGTGCTAGCTTAAGGACCGGCGCTGCTTGCTGTGTCTGCTGAGCGACTACTACTCCATGGCCTTGCTGTCCGAGCGCTACGCCTACGACGAGAGCGGCGCTTATCGCCAGGTTAGTGCTAGCTTAAGGACCGGCGCTGCTTGCTGTGTCTGCTGAGCGACTACTACTCCATGGCCGTGCTGTCCGAGCGCTACGCCTACGACGAGAGCGGCGCTTATCGCCAGGTTAGTGCTAGCTTAAGGACCGGCGCTGCTTGCTGTGTCTGCTGAGCGACTACTACTCCATGGCCGTGCAGTCCGAGCGCTACGCCTACGACGACAGCGGCGCTTATCGCCAGGTTAGTGCTAGCTTAAGGACCGGCGCTGCTTGCTGTGTCTGCTGAGCGACTACTACTCCATGGCCGTGCTGTCCGAGCGCTACGCCTACGACGAGAGCGGCGCTTATCGCCAGGTTAGTGCTAGCTTAAGGACCGGCGCTGCTTGCTGTGTCTGCTGAGCGACTACTACTCCATGGCCGTGCTGTCCGAGCGCTACGCCTACGACGAGAGCGGCGCTTATCGCCAGGTTAGTGCTAGCTTAAGGACCGGCGCTGCTTGCTGTGTCTGCTGAGCGACTACTACTCCATGGCCGTGCTTTCCGAGCGCTACGCCTACGACGAGAGCGGCGCTTATCGCCAGGTTTGTGTAGCTTATATACAGGTTAGTGTAGCTTATAAAAATAACTGGGAAATATGATAGCCCTTGGCAGGAATGGTCTCAGATTTTCTGGCTTCTGACAATCCGTAACGACTGCTAAAGATCTGCAAATGACAGCCAGAGCCAACGGCTTTTCGAGGCATGACGGATTCTCGGTCAGTCACCCACCGAGTGACCTCGGCAATTATTGCTAAACGTTCGAACTGTCAAACGTCAACATCCTATAATATACCTTGCAATATTAATAATAGAGTTTTAAAACGCGTGAATCGGGTGGCACACCGATTTGCCAGCGGTGCTTGACCGGTTACAATCGACACTGTTGACCAAGAGAGATTATTTGACCAAGAGCTGTGCAGCGTTGTAATATAAAATAAATACTGGTCGCAGCAACCATCGTCGTCCAACATGGAGGAATACACGAAGTACATCCGCACTCTGCCGCTGTTCGACGACCCCGCGCTCTTCGGTCTGCACACTAACGCTAACATCAGCTACGCCATGACGGAGACCAACTCTTGCATCTGTTAGTATTCTCAACTGATCTCTCGATAAGATATGCGTAGCCTTGTCCCGATTATTCTGGGGTCGGCTTCTAGAATAGCCGGATGCAGTGTAGTACCTGTATTTTACAAGGTCTGCTTATCTGACATCTTCTACAACCCAGTAAATGTTTAATACGGTCCCCTAAGCAAGACTAGTGTCCGATTTTCTGGCTTCTGAAGTTTTGTAACGATTATCAAAGATCTTCAATGACAACAGGGACGAACGGCTTAAAAATATTATTTAATTTCGGAAGTCTGTGTTTTTGTTTGTTTCTTCGTTTTTGACACCGACTTCTGAAATTAAAGCTATTTAATACTTTGTTGTGTTATTCATGTGGAAGTCCGTTGTATTATTAACCGACTTCAAAAAGGAGGAGGTTCTCAATTCGGTTGTATTTTTTTTTAAGTTTTTTTTTATGTGAAGCTTTTTAGTATCTAATAAGCTCTATCATTATTCGTAAGTTGTAAACACTACTGGAAAGTCACAGGAAAGCAAAATACGTAATTTTGTTTACTTGGATGACTTTCTTTTTAGCTATTTTGATTTAAAAACCGAACTACAAGCAGAAATACATGAGCACAAATAAAACAAAAAAAGAGGAAATAGAATACAGACATATTATACAAGCAAAGAATAACGTCATAGACCAACACCTTAGCCATAGCCCTAAGCGAACCAATAACCATGAAAAGGCTCAAACGTCACCACTTATGGGACTTTATTAAATATAGTGAACTTTATTAATTAATAAAGTCCCATAACTATTTTGAGAGGTAGATTCTTCGCTGGAAGAATGAACCTCAGAGTGTCCTCTTAGTGTGAGTTGTTTAACGTACTCGATCGCGTTAACGTAAACGTTCGCTTATGTCAAATTGTATAGAAAAAAACAGGTTGTCCGTGAGTGTCACCAGATGGCGCTTATTCAGTTCTAATACAAAACGACATTTACGCGAACGCGATAGAGAACGTTAAAAAACTTGCACTAAGGCCACAGAAGACAAAGTTCGCACAAAAAATCTGCTAAAGGATGATAGACGATAGCAAGATAAACAAAGAAAAAGTAAACCGAACTATTCAACCTCCTTTTTATAAAGTCTCTGTTTATCATTGATTATTTTAAAAGGCTTCCAACTTAGCCATTCTCGAAGTCACTATGGAGGTACTGGCATGTGATGATAGCATGCATGTAGTGCTGTCTATACTCCATCCGAGTAGGTAGTTAACTAAAGGTTAACAAAAAAACCACGTGACAGGGTTACCCGGCTAAACGTAATACCAGTCACTTCAGTTGCCATGCTACGTCACAGTTGTACTCTTCAATTTAGCAACGTTATTAATGAATAGTAATGGATGGACGGATGGAGCATAAGTGGCATTTTGATATTTTTTACATATTTTTTTTTTGTCTCAGTCATGAGGAATCTTATAAAAAAAACCTATTCAGAATTAATATGATTCTTTTCTTGATTCTTTCTTTTCTTTTTGCGATAAGACCTTAGACATCCTCCTTTTTCTAAGGTCCTAATGTAATTTTGATATGGTGTACAGTAAAGAATAATTATATTTTGACGTGACAACGTCTAATAAATCGATGAACGCCGGCTGCACGCACGAAAAAGGATGACTCATTGTCCCGTTACGCTCATTGTAACGTTACGCTAATTGTAACGTTACGCTCATTGTAACGGCATATGCAATCATTTCATCAATGTTTTGTTATGACGTTGTCACGTTAAATCGTTCGTAAACCGACTTTACAGACAACCAATTTTATTTCTATAGTCACTCTACGAGACTTACAACCTAAGGAGATGGTGGCGGCGGGCGGAGCGTCCGTCGAGTCTATCATCGAGCTGGCCGCCAACGACATCATGAAAGTGATGCCCAAGCCGCTCGACATCGACCACATCACTACCACGTGAGACACTATCATCATCATCATCACCCTGCAACCTAAGGAGATGGTGGCGGCGGGTGTAGCGACCGTCGAGTCCATCATCGAGCTGGCCGCCACCGACATCATGAAAGTGATGTCCAAGCCGCTCGACATCGACCACATCACTACCACGTGAGACACTATCATCATCATCATCACCCTGCAACCTAAGGAGATGGTGGCGGCGGGTGTAGCGACCGTCGAGTCCATCATCGAGCTGGCCGCCACCGACATCATGAAAGTGCTAGTTACACCTTGGAGTATTTTTCGATAGTCTTCATAATTTTAGATTTGGCCATCCACGCCCATTTGAAAATGTTATCCTGTAAAGAAAAATATTCTAAACAAATTATCATTAATTGATTTTATTGCAGTTAATAAAATGAGTTGTTTGCAGTTATCCAGTATCGTACAAGGAGTCTCTGAACACGGTGCTCATACAGGAGGCCAACCGTTACAACAAGCTATTGGCCGTCATCAACCAGTCCTTGAAGTAAGCTTTCTTTATACATTGCCCTTACTCAACTTTCTACTTTAGCTTTATGTATTTGAAGTTCCATCGGCTACCCGCGACCCTCACCAGGTCATCGGTCCACCTTGTGGGAGGCCTTCCAACGCTGCGTCTTCCGGTACGCGGTCGCCACTCCAAAACTTTTCGGCCCCATCGACCATCTGTTCTGCGAGCAATGTGCCCTGCCCACTGCCACTTCAATTTGGCGATCCTTCGGGCTATGTCGGTAACCTTGGTTCTCTTGCGGATATCATCATTCCTGATTCGATCACGCAAGGAAATTCCGAGCATTGCCCTCTCCATTGCCCTTTGGGTGACTTTAAGCCTTCTGATGAGGCCTATTGTGAGCGACCACGTTTCGAGTCCATAGGTCATCACTGGCAACACGCACTGGTCATAGACTTTCGTCTTGAGACACTGATGGATGCGAGACGCACAGGACCGGTTGTTGTGGCGACACTTGGGGGAGGCCTATGTCCAGCAGTGGATGTCTTTCGGCTGATATGATGATGATGATGATTTGAAGTTGATTTTTGAGTGACTATCTAATAAATTTTACAAGGAGGTTGGTTTGACAGTAAGTAATAAAGTATTTGTTCAACAAGTTTATTAATCGTAGGTTGTAGGGTACTTTTTTTCACGGAAAGATGGTCTGGTCTGGTAGATGTGGTAAAGCTACAGGAGCGATGGTCTGGTCTGGTAGATATGGTAAGGCCACAGGAGCGATGGTCTGGTCTGGTAGATGTGGTAAGGTTACAGGAGCGATGGTCTGGTCTGGTAGATGTGGTAAGGCCACAGGAGCGATGGTCTGGTCTTGTAGATGTGGTAAGGCCATAGGAGAGATGGTCTGGTAGATGTGGTAAGGCCACAGGAGCGATGGTCTGGTCTGGTAGATGTGGTAAGGCCACGGGAGCGATGGTCTGGTCTGGTAGATGTGGTAAGGCCACGGGAGCGATGGTCTGGTCTGGTAGATGTGGTAAGGCCACAGGAGCGATGGTCTGGTCTGGCAGATGTGGTAACGCTACAGGAGCGATGGTTTGGTCTGGTAGATGTCGCTTTCGCCGTCTGTACGCTAATATCTTTTAAACCAAGCAACGGATTTTAATGCGGTTTTCATCAATAGACGTACCGAAATTCGTATGGTAATGGAAAAAATGAGATATGCGCGTACGAAGTCGCGGGCAAAAGCTATGCAATAAACGGGATTAAAGTTGAAACGAAGTTTATACATTGTCTTCTTTTACATTGAGTTTAATTTTGCAAAGATTTTGAATATGGTGAGCCGTCTGACTAATTTTGTGTGGTTGCAGGGATTTGCTGAAAGCCATGAAGGGTTTAGTGGTGATGTCTGAAGCTCTGGAGAACATGGGAGGAAGCCTGTCCAGAAATGTGGTGCCGGAAATGTGGAGCTCTAGGGCGTACCCTTCGTTGAAACCGCTTGGTATGTTTCTTTAGGCCTTCCCTACTTACAAATCTTGAAGTCTTTAATAATGGAAATGAATGAACCGATTTTATTTATTATATTTCTCGGTGTATTAAGATGACTCATCCACAGAACGACTCCAGCAAGTACTTATTCTTGGAGACCGACCCGTGCGGCTGTTATTACGTCAATGTTTAATAGCCTAAAATATGTTTTCTTTCCGCACTAGCGGCCTGGGTCAAAGACCTATGTCTCCGCGTCAAGTTCATGCAGGAGTGGGAGTCCACCGGCATCCCCAAGGTGTTCTGGATCTCCGGCTTCTACTTCCCGCAGGCGTTCCTCACGGGAGCGTTGCAGAACTATGCCAGGAAGCATGTTATCGCCATTGATACCATCGCTTATGCGTTTGAGGTATGTTCTTTAATCATCAGGTTTATATGATTAGTTTTTGTAGGTCTCTGAAGATGACGGGACGCGCTTGACGCCTATCGACAGGATTGGTCAATACTTGCCCAAAGCCGGAAGGAATGAAAGGAAGAAAGGGAGGCCTTTGCCCTGTTTGTACCATTGATTCAGTACATGAGGACGTCTATAAGCTGTTTCTTACGTCGAGCGTATAGGTGGGCTTTTATTTAAAAACAACGAATTATTTTTAATAGTAGTCTAGAATCAGGCTCTCTGAATACACGGAAAAGTTCTCGTCACTTTTAATACATATTCTCCTGTGATACCAAAAACCTTCATTCTGGCTTCACCACAAGCACTAAAGCACTTCTTGTTTTTTTTTGGTATTTCATAATCTTTCGCGCCCATTTATTTATTTAAACTTTATGTATAATAGTGGTACATGGGCGGACTTAATGCAACAAGGCATTCTTTACCAGTCAACCTTTCAGAGCGTTTACGCCCTACGTCATTTTATACATATTTTCCGGACCTTATTTTTCGAAATGCACGAACCAATTTTAATGCATCTTTGAATCGTATGCATTAAAATTGGTTCATGCATTTCGAAAAATAGGGACTTGCAAGTTTGTGTGAAATGCCGTGGGTCATTTTTAAAATAAACTTGATTAATTTCATAGGCGCTAGCACAACCACCTCCTAAGAAGCCAGAGGACGGGTGCTGCGTGCGCGGACTGTACCTGGAGGGCGCGCGCTGGAACATGGGCGACCTGTCGCTCGAGGAGAGCAGGCCCAAGGAGCTGCATGTCCGTAAGTGTCTACAAGCTCTAACTAGAAGCCAGAGGACGGGTGCTGCGTGCGCGGACTGTACCTGGAGGGCTCGCGCTGGAACATGGGCGACCTGTCGCTCGAGGAGAGCAGGCCCAAGGAGCTGCATGTCCGTAAGTGTCTACAAGCTCTAACTAGAAGCCAGAGGACGGGTGCTGCGTGCGCGGACTGTACCTGGAGGGCGCGCGCTGGAACATGGGCGACCTGTCGCTCGAGGAGAGCAGGCCCAAGGAGCTGCATGTCCGTAAGTGTCTACAAGCTCTAACTAGAAGCCAGAGGACGGGTGCTGCGTGCGCGGACTGTACCTGGAGGGCTCGCGCTGGAACATGGGCGACCTGTCGCTCGAGGAGAGCAGGCCCAAGGAGCTGCATGTCCGTAAGTGTCTACAAGCTCTAACTAGAAGCCAGAGGACGGGTGCTGCGTGCGCGGACTGTACCTGGAGGGCGCGCGCTGGAACATGGGCGACCTGTCGCTCGAGGAGAGCAGGCCCAAGGAGCTGCATGTCCGTAAGTGTCTACAAGCTCTAACTAGAAGCCAGAGGACGGGTGCTGCGTGCGCGGACTGTACCTGGAGGGCGCGCGCTGGAACATGGGCGACCTGTCGCTCGAGGAGAGCAGGCCCAAGGAGCTGCATGTCCGTAAGTGTCTACAAGCTCTAACTAGAAGCCAGAGGACGGGTGCTGCGTGCGCGGACTGTACCTGGAGGGCTCGCGCTGGAACATGGGCGACCTGTCGCTCGAGGAGAGCAGGCCCAAGGAGCTGCATGTCCGTAAGTGTCTACAAGCTCTAACTAGAAGCCAGAGGACGGGTGCTGCGTGCGCGGACTGTACCTGGAGGGCGCGCGCTGGAACATGGGCGACCTGTCGCTCGAGGAGAGCAGGCCCAAGGAGCTGCATGTCCGTAAGTGTCTACAAGCTCTAACTAGAAGCCAGAGGACGGGTGCTGCGTGCGCGGACTGTACCTGGAGGGCGCGCGCTGGAACATGGGCGACCTGTCGCTCGAGGAGAGCAGGCCCAAGGAGCTGCATGTCCGTAAGTGTCTACAAGCTCTAACTAGAAGCCAGAGGACGGGTGCTGCGTGCGCGGACTGTACCTGGAGGGCGCGCGCTGGAACATGGGCGACCTGTCGCTCGAGGAGAGCAGGCCCAAGGAGCTGCATGTCCGTAAGTGTCTACAAGCTCTAACTAGAAGCCAGAGGACGGGTGCTGCGTGCGCGGACTGTACCTGGAGGGCGCGCGCTGGAACATGGGCGACCTGTCGCTCGAGGAGAGCAGGCCCAAGGAGCTGCATGTCCGTAAGTATACACGATACAATTACGAGATGGTAATATGCAGAGAAGCGACACACCTTGGCGGCCTTTGACAATTCAGACTAGCTTTTACGCGACACTTGTGCTCAGCACACGTATTGCAAGGTCCCCAGTATTGTTATTCAGTAATGGCACCGCTTTGCGATACCATACTTTACGGCGAAAGATTTGTTTAGATAACAAGACAATATTTTTACACAAGTCTTTGTATCGTTGACATGGCTCAGAAGGCTGCTCATCTAAATGGAATCGGGCTGGACTTGTCTGCCGCATGCCTACCGAGCGGTGGGCCCTTAAAACAACATTGGTGCCCTGACATCATGAGACGGGACGGCAGTAGAAGGAGATGGCGGGACGATTTGAATGTCTTTCTTGTGGCACAGAACCGGGAATCATTGAAGGGATGGTGGGAAACCTTTGTGCAGCAGTAGGACAGTTCAGGCTAGACATAATAATAAATCTTTCAAGTACGTGTTTGTACGTAGTTATTGTTTTCTTACTAGTACTGTCGGGTAGCTGACATACATTAAGGAAAAAACAGCAAAACGACTACAATAAACGACTAAAAGTTCCTATCAAATGATTTTTCATGCAGTTTGTTACAGTTGGTGGCATTTACATCAATCACAGATTTTCCAGCGACCTAAATGACATCTTTGTTTCAATATCATTTACGACTTGTCCATTTCACTTATATCGCTGACTCGGCGCAGTTAATGCGACCATGCACTTCTGGAACATCCTGTAAATGCGAAATTGTGGATGTATGGATGTTTGTAACTCAATCTCGCCTGAATCTCGGCTAAACGGGTCTGGATGAAATTTGGCACAAATAATTATAATATAGTTTGAAATAGCACATAAGTTTTTGATCCCGTGAGTATGTTTCCTTGGTACATTAACGCGGGGGAAGCTAGTAAGCTTATAAAAGTGACAAACGCACATATTTATATTCTAAATTACTTTAATTACCACACATTTCCTCAACAGAAATGGCGATCCTATATATGAAGCCAGAACAGAACCATAAGCTGCAACAGAACTTGTACGAGTGCCCCACATACAAGACTTTGCTCCGGGCGGGCACGCTGTCCACCACGGGACACTCCACCAACTACGTCATGACCATCGAAATGCCCACGCATAAGCCGCAGACGCACTGGATCAAGAGAGGCGTTGCTTTGTTCTGTGCACTCGATTATTAAGCCTTTTGACTGACTGTATAAAGAACTAGGCTTATCTACGTCTTCTTTTTTCAAACTAGATATAAAACCTGAAAAAAGGACATTGTACATGTACACACGCCTGCACATCAAGCTACCCGAAACTCAAATTTCCCCAATCAACCTTAAACCTAATGCTGTAGCGATAAAGTTAAAAATCTATTAAAGAAATTTGACAGATTGAAGTTGCTTGATGTGCTGGTGACTGTACTCACCATTATGAATAAATTTAGCAGTGGGACCGAAAATGATCGATCGACGTTGATCGATTGGTGTGGTAGCTTTGGCTGATCGACGGATACCGAGTGACAATTGAACGACCGCCGATCGATGCCATCGATCGACTTGATCGATTGGTGTGGTAGCTTTGGCTGATCGCAGATAGAAGTAGAAACTATTGATCGACGTCGACTAATTCATACCAACAATCGATGGCATCAATCGACGATCGATCGATTGGTGTGGTAGAAACTATCGATCGATGTCGACTAATCCATTCTGGACAAGATAAAGGATCACAATAGAAGTCGATTAAGGACAGCTTTGTCTTTCTATTTGTTTTTGATTTGATCAAAGTCAATAAATGTGTGTGGGTTAATGACCGTAATTGCACATTTATCTGGTGTCTACCATAGGTATCAATTTAAAGTTTAGACGTGACTTTGTGAACTAGCAAAGACGTTATAATTAACATTGGAAGGAGCTGTGTTATCTTTTAATCTATTATGTAACTGAGTTACGGTTGTTAGATGTAGTTGGTTGTTATTGTACATTTAATTATTATAATGTATTGTTATGTTCTGTTAATGTTTTTTTGTAACTAATAAATGATTTATTTTGTTTATTTTGTGTCTAATTACTTTCACTTCTCTGATTTCGTTGTATATGTCGCAGCCACCTTGGTTTACCCAGCCGTTTAACTGACTGCCTGGCCTTTTCATTGAGCGGCGCCGTTTAATCAGCCTACCACTACAACTACTAGGCCCAAAAAATCTTAGGGGTTAACCATCGATGAAGAAAAAGTCTAATTCCGCAACATGGATTAACATTCTGGGTAAGCTCGCTCCATCGTAGACTTTGTCTCCGTCATCTCTGACATTAACTAGAGCAAACCCATCACTAATAAAAAAAAAACCAGTCGAGCCATTCGATTTCGTCAACCTCCGACAAAATTCGTGCTGTCATCGTTAAATTAAAAAATAATCTGACAAGTGCGAGTCTGATTCATAGACCAATATGTCAGACTGGCGCGTAAAGGGTTCCGACGAAATCATAATTTTTAACATGCAATCCCACATTTGTAACCACAGACTTATAGGTTTGCCTGTAATGATTACAGAAAACCCTATGAGAAAATGTACACGTACAGTGTAATCTATATGCGAAGAACTATTTTCTTTCGAGGACAGTTTAGAACATTTACATCAAATTATTTTATTCTTAAATAATTTAGTTAATATTAATTTTAAAATTATGAAAAAACCTTATTTAAAACCTAAATTTGATACGTCAAAAGCAACTACAGTTTTTATGTTACGCGTCCATGTTTGGATCACAAAAGTTCATATGTCATATGTATACCAAATATCAACGGAATCGGTCCAGTAAATTCGGAGCAAATTCATAAACACGAAAGGCCTGCATGTAATGGTTCCGTTTTACATTCAAACGTTCGGAACCCTAAATAAGTAGGTACCTGCGCAGCTCTCAAAGACCTACTTTTATATGGATGAGAAATCATCAAATTACTTCTTCCGCTCTGGGTAGGAGCGGAAAGGAGTGTCAGACTCTTACTGACTAAAACCCATCCGTATTTCTCCGCAGGGCCACGGTGACTCTTTCGAACAAATCCCGCTACCCTGGCAGGTTCATAGACCTTTTTTTTTTTTTTTTTTTTTTCTAGGATGGGAAATCATCAAATGACCCCTCCCGCTCTGGGTGGAGCGGCAGGGAGTGTCAGACTTTTACTGACTAAAACCCACCCTTTAGTCCTCCTAGTGCCTTTCTTCCCAGGGCCGCGGTAACTCTTTCGAACAAATCCGCAACCCTGGTAGGCTCTGGCCCTATTGGGCTCCGACCCATGCTGACGTCTGCTGGTTTGGCGCGCGTAGAACACAGCGCGCCGTCAACCCGGGCCTGTTCTGATCGGACGGCGAGCTACCCATTGCTCGCCGTCCACAGGCATCAGTCACTGCGCCATGCTCAGGAGCATCAGTTCCTGGGCGGCGCAGTGGCTGACGTTCAACAGGAGGGGGTGAAATGGGGCCATTACTGGCACTCCATTTCAGCCCCCTCCGGAGCCCTTTGTAGGGGCTCTACTGCGGCTGCTGCAGTAGCAGCAGCCGCAGTGGAACCGGCAATGGCGGTAGAAGAAGCGGCGGCAGCGGCGGCGGTCGCGGCAGAGACGGCGGTGGCGGAGGGCTTCCTCCTGTTTCCGGCTTTGGTGGGTGGGGCGCAGGCCCTACCCCCAGCCCAGTGGTCGGCCGGCTTGCCAGCTGCCGCACAGACTACGCAGTGCGGCGCGGCGACGCAAGAGCCGGCCCTGTGACCGGGCTGACCGCAGCGGAAACAAAGACCGCTGCGGTCCACCTCCGAGGTGCATTGTGCTCCCACATGGTGGCCCACTTGGCACCGGAAGCACCTCAGAGGTCGGGGTTCCAGCAGTTTGACCTGCGCGGAAACCCAACCCACCAAAAACCTTCGGCCCTCCGTGATGGTTTTGGCCGCCGACACGGGGCAGCTCACCACAATGGTGCGCGTGCCCGTGTTGTCAGGACGTAGGGTGCCCGCCTTCACCTCCTCTGCTGAGCACCCCCCCGTCCTAACGACGGCGGCCACCACCTCCGCCTCCGTGACGGAGTCGTCCAGGCCCAAGATGCGCATGTCGATGCGCTTGGTGGGCCTGGACACTCGGGCATCGTCCGCGCTTAGGGACGCCCTAAGCCTTTCGGCTAGAGCGTCCGCGGTTGGGCCGCTGGCTGCCCCGGGGATCTCCAGCATCCGGGCCCCAGTCATGGTGACCCGGAGCCGAAGGCCCCCCACGATGCCTAGCTCACCAAGGTTCACCGCCTCCTTCGCCTTGGTGAGCACGTCCGCGTACGTCACGCCCCTCTTCGCCGCGTCCGGCTGCAGTGTGAGTACTACAGCCGCGGTTTTCGGGGGGCGGAGCGCAGCCGCGACGCTTCGCGCCTTCTGCCGCCGCTTCCTCTCTCGCCTCTTGGCCGCCCTGGCTGCCTTGCCCGCCTTCTTCTTCTCCCCGGCCACTTGCCATTCGGCTTGAGCCGGGGGAGGAGCTGAAGGCGAGGAAGCCGGGGGGAGCTGCTGCTCAGACGGCGTAGGAGCCTTCGCCGTCCGCGCAGCAACCCCACCCTTCCTCTTCCTTCCCGGGGCCGGGTCCGGTTTTCCCGGCACCGGCTTCGCGGGTGCCGGCCCGGACCCTTTGTCCTGGCCGGACGACCCCGGTGTGGCAGCCACGGCGGCCGCGTACGACGCCGCCTTCCGGCCTGGAGCCTTCCCACTCGCCGCTAACGGGGGGCGCAGGACGATGCCCTCCAGGACGGAAAACCGCGCCTGGAAGGCAGCCATCTCCTGCCGCACCAGGTCCAGCACCTGGCTCTCCTGCGGCACGGGCTGGCCTTCCTTCTTGCGCCCCCCTTGCGGCGCCACCTGTGGGCCGGCTCCCCGGAGCCTGGCCAGGAGGTTCATAGACCTGCTTTCATTTTAGATAAATACATATAGGTACTCACATATTTCCTCACATAAGAGTAGGCAAAAAATAAATAAATGGGCTGGTAATACCGTATTCAAGAAGAGACTTGAAAAAAAATAAAGTAACATAAAATTGCAACTAATCTCGTTGAAACGAAATCACAGTCAATTCAATTAACTCAAAAGTAAAAAACTTGACTTAAATAGTCGTACAATGTAACAATTAGGAGCAATTTAGTCTCAGTGGGCGTCCGACACTACGTAATATAATTAGAAACAGCCACCTGAACTAAGTGTCTACTCTTTTTAGTTGCGTTGTCCCTTGCACTTTGACTTTCCAAGTCGTTTTTATTAGTCGGAACTCTTCGGTAAATTAGGATCATGTTTTTCATTAAACATGAAATGAATTTTTATTAAGACTAACGTGACCATACATCCCGTTTTAAACGGGACTATCCCTTTATTCGCTACTTCGTCCCGGTGTCCCCGAGCAAAGCTTCGGGACATAGAATAGTGCCCTTTTCAGTGACAGAAAAATACTGATAAAAACTCAAAATATAAAATGTAAAACATTTTCTAAATGTAGGTACACTAGGTACCCAAAATTAGAAAAGCGGATTTCACCAATGAAACTGAACGCGATCAGTACATCTAAACTGCGTTCAAGAGCTGTCAGTGTAAATATTCCATAGAAAAATAATGACACTGACACCTCATAAACTTGGTTTATTCGCTAATCGCGTTCAGTTTCATTGGTGAAATTGGCCCTTTCTCTAAAAGCGTCGAACTATCTTGAAATACTATGTGAAAATAAAATGTGATTCGCGACCGAAATGTCCTAGAAAATTTAGAACGCAGAATCTGTTTTGACAAAAGCTATCAATATTGTTATTTAAAAAAAAAACCAATGTCACGGTAATTAGACGATCGATGTCCCGTTTTGCATTAAAAAAAATGGTCACGTTAATTATGACTAGCTTTTGCCCGCGACTTCGTACCGTCAAACGGGGCGAATAGGAACGGAGAGGTGAATAGAAACAAAACTTTGAAAAGGCATTTCACTATAATGTAATAATATTGGTAGTCTAAGAAAGCAACTTTATCATATTTTATTTAAATCTATTCAATGTAATTGGAGTCCGCAAATTCTGTATATATAACGCAAAATATCTCACCTAGATAGTGGTCAAACGCGTGCCTATCAATAATAATAAAAAAAAAATCTTGGTAAGCGACGATGTGGTCGAAGATGGAGCACGCTTGCCTAGAAGTAACCTATTCACTTGACTTAAAGACTCCCAGGTTGTAACTATCAGGAAACACAGACTCCGGCAGGGAATTCCACTCCTTAGCTGTACACACAATGAATGTATTCCCAAATAACGTCAAAATCCCCTTTAAAGTTTCGTGCCGATTCACCCCTGCATTCCAATTCACCCCGTTTGTAGGTACGTAATCAAATGTAAAGGTAGTTCCAGAGATTAGCGCGTTCAAACAAACAAACTCTTCAGCTTTATTATATTAGTACTTATAGATATGTCACCGGAAAATGGCAAAGTGAGATTGTAAAATATCGCGTGAAATTTTAAGCTATTTTTTCTTAATAAGACACGGATTATTTAGAAACTATTGAATTTGGATGGGATTTATTGTATACTGTAGATACTAGACGATTTTTTCATAATACATCGAGAAATTATAATCATTACAATCTTACGGAATCTGTAATTTCCACGTTATTTTTTTCTACAGTATCGAATTAGGTGACAAACCTGTAAAGATATTTGTATGATGGGAAATAAATAAATAAATATTGAATTGGATGTGGTTACAAAACAAGTTAGTTTCGAGATCAAATTTGAAATTTTCCAACTTAATATTTTTCAACTTAGAACTCAATTTTTTTTTAGTGATCTTAGTATTTTTTAAGTTCACTTATTGTGACTTTACCGCGAGTGTTATATAGTATACCTAGCTATTTATATGGACACAAGAACAAAGTGACTTCGCCTTAATAGATGCTAAGTAAACGCAATGGACGTGCTCTTAGATATAATTTTACTTTTAGCAAATTAAGTTCGATTAAAATTGCTTAGTAGCCTTATTAGGCTAGATTGTAATAAAACAAACAAATAAAAAAAAAGTTCACTTATTAAGTTTTTTTAAGTTTACGTATTTTTGCTATTCATTGAAACGCATTGGTGCTAACTGTTAATATAGTAATTGTCATTTTTTCTTCTCTTTGTTAACTGATCACGCCAAAACAGCTCAACGATTTGTGATCAAACTTGTAATACGAGTAGACCATGACCATAGGACATAAGATTTTTGTCCCGGAACGTTGCCATGGGATAATTCTCGACCATAAGGTGAAGACACTCACAAAAGCTAGTATTATAATAACTAAAAATTCTTCTCTAACAAAAGATACTACTTTAAAAACTCGACTCCACCCTAATCATGTTTTTCTAAATGCCAAAGGGCCCCTAAACCATTGAACAATTCTTCGCTAAAGCAACTTAAATCTACATTCTCTAATTAAGTACCTACTCGGACCGTTTTGACGGCGTAGTAGTTAAAGCACGGCTTGTTAGAAGCCGTCCGGCACCGGTTAGGAACCGCACGGTCTCGTCCGAAATTAGGTTGGGCACGCCCCTCTTTTACAAAGGGTTGAAGAGCTAGTTTTCTCGGCGAAATGTGCCTGAGTTAAAACCTAAATGACTTTATTTTTACACACCTACCGTGTTATCTCTCTTCCATCCTTGCTTGACTGGTAGCAAGTGTTAAATCATTATATATTTTGTAAATGTGTATTGCATGACCTTTTAATAAATAAAAAGATTGATGAAACCATTTACAGGCATTCAATAAAAAAAAAGACTCAAAAAATCCGACCGCTAAAAACGACTAAAAAGTTCCAAACAAGTCGCTTTTCAAGCAGTCTGTATAAGTTTTATGCACTTCAATCACAGATCTGAGGCCACAAACTGTACACAAACTCAACCACTGCGCCAACCGTGTCATAAAACTTAACTACAATACTACTAATTTGCTATCAATATGATAGATTGATAGACAAAACATTTGACGACACGGTTGGCGCAGTGGTTGAGCGATCGGCTGCTGCGCTTTGTGTCGCGGGTTCGTTTCCCGCACGGAGCAAATATTTGTATGGCCTACAGATAGTTGTTCCGGGTCTGGCTGTTTGTGTATGTGAGTTTATATGTTTGTAAACGCACCCACGATACAGGAGAAATTCCTAGTGTGGGGCAACTTTTAAAAAAAAATGATGCAAGTAAAGAAAACACAACACACAAACAAATTATAAAAAATAATACCTGCACTAACTAGTGCAAACAAATATTTAAAAACGCAAACAAAAGAAAACTAAAACAAAGCACTATGTTTTGAGTAGGTATGGCAATCTGTGGTAGAAGTGCCAAACTACCTACCTACATAAATATAATTTGACATAGAAAAAAAATAAAAAGGTTGTGCGGTGCGTGTCTCCATATTGCACCAAATGGGAGTCCAGCTCAGCATGTGTCAGGCAAATATACCTGACGCTGGTATTCTGCTGGATCCTTATAGTAACATTGATACGGACGTCGAGCAGATACAGAACATTTAGAAAACGTGAAAAACTGAGTAGTGGTTTTGCATTAACTGTTTGGTGATATCTTATGTGATCCGAAAGTTTTATACAAAATTCAGCACCCAAGTTGATACTCAAACCTTAAAGAATTTCTAATAAAAACACCTACACACCAAAAATCCTGACAAAAGAAAAAAAGTAGAAAACTAATTAAAAGTCAAGTTTCAGAACAAAGTCAAGTGAACCTGACTTTTATTTTTATTTTCTAATTTCCATTTGATTCGAAGGCGGGTCCTAATTGCTGAGCGCTCATTGTACGTCTTCCGCAGCCACAACTTTTATTATTAAATGCTAATTAATTATTATTAAAGAGAGAAAAATATTTTCTGCAAACTGTTTAGAAGTATTCGTGTTGTGGAACTTTTGTACTTTTTATACCTATACAGGGTCTAAGAAGTGGGTCATTTAGTAGTGCTTATATAACATAATACGATACATAAACGATTATAAATTACGATTTGTACGAGTAAATCTTCATTGTGATAATTATAATCTGTAACATTCTACAAGGAAAATAAATAATAAATAAAATTGGATAATGTAAATGATTTTGATTATGATAATGATTGAATATAAGAAATTTGTTTAACCGTGACTGATATTTAATGTATAGAGTAAAATATAATAATAATTGTACCTAAAATATTTGCACGCCATGAGAAATGGCAGACATGTCGTGAGCCACTCTTATTTAAGATCTTGCATGCACGTATTATTTTAATTCTGTGTGTATATGTTACCGGCCAAACCCGATTTTAGGATGAACTAGTTTCGCCTAGGCCAAACTCGTTCATCCTGTTACTGATAGGAAAAACCAGCCTAGGTTGAATAGGTTTGTCCTAATTAGAATTTACATGCTTTAGGATAAACTGGTACGTCCTAGTCTGAACTAATTTTGCCTATACTAATCAAACGCTGTTGATCGTTTCTTTTTTCATTCTGTACATGGTTATTTTAGCTCGTGGCTAAATTATAACAGCCGCACGGACCAATCTTCAAGGTTAAGCAACGCTTGCCGAGGTTGGTCTGTGGATGGGTGACTATTTTGACACAGCCGTTGGTCCTGGCTGTCATTTGTAGATCTTTGGCAGTCGTTACGGACTGTCAGAAGCCAGAAAATCTGACACCAGTCTTGCCAAGAAGAACCGTGTTACCCAGTTAATTATTATTATTATTATTAATTTATTAAATTCAGACAACATTACAGTCCATTTTGTTAGTAGAATACCTTATAGCTAGAAAAAAAAAAAAAACAATAAAGACATTCGAAGCATGATGTGCAGAGAACGGTACGGAACGGACCATTCTCCCCACATAATGCCTCAGAATAGGGGAGTAAGGACTCTCAACGACAGTTTTCAGGATGCTATTGTCACTGACCCGTGTTCTGTGCATCAGTGATGCGACTTTTTTGCGAATGACTGCGTGGAAGCCGTCAGTTCGGTTCTGAGCAAACATCTCCGATGCACTACAGAAACGGGGCAGTTTCAACAGCATCCTAAAAACATTGTTGTATTGGACGCGCAAGACATCTAGCGATCTTTTAGTGTAGTTGACCCATAGACCTCCCGCGTACAGACCTTGACAATACGCCTTGAATAGGGTGATTTTGACTTGGTCACCACAACGAAAGAATCTACGGGCCAACATATTACCTCGGACCGCCAGTGCCCTACGTTCCCTTTCAATGTCTACATTATCTTTAAGGTCGTCGGTAAGTATGTGCCCCAAGTACTTAAATTGGTAGACTCTATTTATGCTCATGCCATTGAGAGAAAAACTAGGTTCATGATTAGGGCACTTACCGGCGGCCTTAAAGACCATGTATTCACATTTACGTGCATTGTACACAAGGCCATGCAAGGCAGCATATTTTTCGCAGACCTTCAGCATTTCTCTGATAGATTCCTCAGTCGGGCCCAGGAGCACCATGTCGTCCGCGTAACTAATGTTGTTAATACTAACACCACCAACCCGGCAGCCGACACGCATACTACTGAGCTCGACTATGAGATCATTAACATAAAGGTTGAAGAGCCGTGGAGACGTCAACAGGGGGGGTTGACGTCTCACACCGCACTCCAACCCATATGACTCAGAGAACGTTCCGGCCCACTTTACAGAATTCGATTGGTTCGCATACCAATACTGCATGAGCTTAAGTACTGGTGCCGGTACGCTCCTGTCACCCAATTTTCTCCAGAGCACATCATATGACACCAGGTCGAAGGCCCTGGAGAGATCCAGGAAGCAGGCATACACCGGCGTTTTTCGGTCCGTGTAATATTGGACAGTATTCTTCAAACTCAGCACAGCACTTTCGGTTGAAAGTTCAGGTTGAAAACCAAACTGTGCGTCATGCAAACACAAACACTTTTTCAGGCACAAATCAAGCATACTGTCCAATATTTTAGCCGCTGTGGTCGCAAGGGAGATTGGACGGTAGTTCCCCTTATCCGAGATGTCTCCTGTCCTGTTTTTGACTATAGGTACTACAATAGTATGCATCAGTTCAGCAGGCAAATGAGAGTGACTGATGCACATTGTGAAAAAACAGGACAGGACCCTCGGCAGGTGAACTCCTCGATGATATGAAATGCTCGATGCTGAGTCCGTCGTGACCGGGTGATTTACCTCTGCTCATGCCTTGGATCACGGATCTGACTTGTTTAGCCGAAAAAAGTGTAAGTGGTTCCGCACCCCCACTATCAGACTCAGCATCGGCCATTGCAACTGAAGGGCCCAGTGGAGATTGCACTTTAAAATGTTAATGTTAATAGTTAATGGATTATGGAGGTCTGGAAGGCAGCCACTCCACGTAAAATACTGGTACTCAGCTGAATTCGGTTTGATTGGGAGCCGACTCCAATATAGTTGGGAAAAGGCTAGGCAGATGATGACATGGTTATTTTATTGTCATCAAAATCTTTAGCCATGACAAACATTCGACAGTTAATTATTTTCGATATATGGATGACGCCAATAACGTTTTCTTTTTATAAATGTAACAAACTAAGAGCGGATTTCACTAATGAAACTGAACGCGATCAGTACATCTAAACTGCGTTCAAGAGCTGTCAGCGTCAATATTCCATAGAAAAATAATGACACTGACAGCTCATAAACGTGGTTTAGGTATGCGCTGATCGCGTTAAGTTTCATTGGTGAAATTCGCCCTACAGCATCTTCTTCACTCGACCTCGAAGACGACATCCTTCGTTACAGTACAAGCGGCACAATTTTTATATTGCATCATTTTTAACGATATGTGCGTAGGTGCAGGCGACGCGGCATGTTTTCGGCATCCGAGCATGCTGATGTCGCACCGCTGCTGCGCTGAGAAATCAGAAAAGGGCCTTAATGTCAAGTCGCAATTCGCAAGTCGTAGCAAACTGTCGCTTCGCTTTCGTAGTAAATTGTCGCTACGCTTTCGTATCAAACTGTCGCTACGCTTTCGTAGCAAATTGTCGCTACGCTTTCGTAGCAAACTATCGCTACGCTTTCGTAGCAAACTGTCGCTACGCTTTCGTAGCTAACTGTCGCTCCGCTTTCGTAGCAAACTGTCGCTACTCTTTCGTAGCAAACTTTCGCTACGCTTTCGTAGCATACTGTCGCTACGCTTTCGTAGCAAACTGTCGCTACGCTTTCCTACGCTTACCGCTAGTGTTTTGATCTTGGTGTGAACAGAAATAGTTTTGAGCCTCCAGACAAAGACGTAAGACGAGGACGAGGCGCGGACAGGGCACAGACGGGGCGCAGCGCCGTCGCAACTTTTTAAAACACATAGACCAGACGAGGCACGGACGTGACGCTGGGTTCCGCGAGAAATGACGGTTTTCAACCAGCTTCATTCAACCGTCCGATTTTGACGCCCTTCCACCGTCTTTCCATTCATCGTCATCCGTCTTTTCTGTATGTTTTTGTTAGTGAGTGTCACCACACTAGACGGCGCTTATTCAGTTTCAATACAAATTGACGTTTACGCTAACGCGATCGAGAACGTTAAAAAACTAAGGCCACGGAATAGTCCGGCAAAACTAAAAATACAAACCTTTTATAGCCTCTAATATATTTTACGAAAACGGTAACCTTAACTTCAAAACACACGGAGCCCAGCGCATGTAATGCAAACCATCCCAACAATGCTTGTTTGAATTGGCACTCTCTTTTGTTCATCAGTCCGCCATGCCAAGTACGTTTCCTGCCCTCAAGAATTATTTACACCCAGTTTATTGCAGAAAGCAGTATACGGAATGTTTTCAGAAAAACAATAAGGAATATGCACGCAATTTTTTTGTTTGCAAAATGAAGTACTTATTAGGTCTAGTAAACAATTATGAAACAATTTTAAAATTACCTTCATCAGCGATAAAGTTATAAAGGTTCAAAGTTGACAGTTAGAAAGAGGAGTCCGATACGAACTCTGGCGTCAAATTTTAATACCATGACGCCTATACAGCTGCCATAAAAAACAGCAATTTCGCGAGAGTGACAGATATATTTGTTTAAAATAGTTTTTCTATTTTCGCTACTTTTTAGTATTATATTTTTAATAATATTTTTTCATGCATATTAAATAATGCATAGTATATAGGGTTACTTCAGAAGCAGTGCATATTTTGCTCCCTTGCAATCAGTACCTTAAAAATGCATTTTTATGTGAAATATGTTCTATGTTTCACAAAGTATAATGCATTTTTAAATGCAGGGGCAGGGGGGTTTTTAAGTATCGAAAAAAGTGACTATTATTACTTTACTTATAATAGAAACACGAAACAAAAGAAATTCGTGTCTATTAATTTTTAATGATCTTGTGATACGTAAAATTTGCGCTCTGTGTCTGAAGTATATAGAGTGTTCCAGAAAGGTGTGGTCATATTTAAGGCTGATGTTGGGTAGCTGATATACATCATGGAAAAGATGTAAAAACATAAAAAATTGCATTTTTTTTTCAAAAAAATCCACCAGATAAAACGACTAAAAACTTCCGAAAAATTGATTTTTCAAGCTGTGTGATGCAGTTGGTGAGATCTAATCTATGATTGAACGAAAGTAAATGCCACCAACTGTAACAAGCTGCTTGAAAAATCATATCTTCTTAACTTTTTAGTCGTCTTTTATGGTCGGCCTATGCAGACCGGGACGGCATGGCAAGGGATTTTAATTTTTATTAATGGACATTCAACCGTACTGTTACAGAAATACGACATAAATTGCTATGCTTTAAAATGATGCCGTGGCATTGAAAGGGATTTTATCGCACGGCATTAAAAGACGCGCCACAGGCTCCCGTGGCGGGATGCCGTGGCATACTGCGGTAGGATACGGACTCCGGCGCTCGTAGTGATATACTGCGGGCTGCGGCGGTGGGGGTAGAGAAGCGGCATGCCGTGGAAAAGTGCTGGAATGCCGCGGTATCTAAGCGGCCAGTGTGCGCTGACTCACGGCCAAATCCCTTGCCATGCCGTCCCGGTCTCTCGTAGGCCTTTAGTAATTCTTTATGTTTTGACATTTTACTTAATATATATCAGCTACCCAAACTCACCCTTAAATATGACCACACCCGTTCTGGAACATTCTGTATAGTTGGGAAATTATCAAATGTGTCAAACTCTCACTGACTAAAACCCATCCGTGTTCCTTCTATTGCTCTTTGCGTTCCAGGGCCGAAATAACTCTTTCGAACAAATTCCGCAACTCTGGCAGGGTACAATGACCCCTTAAGAGGTATTGCTTTTGTACTGTTACACGTTGTATAACTATTTGTTCGAGAAGCTTAAGAGATGCTAAGGATGTAGGTACCAGATGTACTTAAATAGCATCATTCGTAAAGCACTTTTACTGCATCTAGCGATAGTTGTGTAAAAACTTATTTACCTACATTTTACCGTTGCAAAGTAGACCTTTTTCTCAGAAGCTACGTTAAAAGCATCCGTTTTTCTCGCGTAAAAATAGTAGCATTCCATAATAATGCATCCTAAGTCTAGTCGATGTGTAATGTGCTCCTCGGTACAAAAATATATTTTATTCGGAATATAATCTGATAATCCTGGATTACGGCGGATACCTCTCCAAGGCGTGAGTAATCATGTTTGGCTGGAATGCCAAAAATGTAACTTGTTACGTGTATTTGTATGACATCAATGAGAAATTAACTGGATTGAAACCATAACATAATTAGGTACTTATAGAATCTATCTTTCTTATTGAACTTTGTAGGTTTTGAAATCAATATATATGATGCAGCCAACTAGCATAATCAGCTGTTTAATTGGCGGCCTAGCCTTTTCATTTCAATGCGCCGAATTTTCAGCGGCCTAAGTGACCTCTTTTGTTCAATATCGTTTAATGGCTTGCCTATGTCACTTATGTTACTGATTATACGACGCAGTTCAATGAAAAGGCTAGGCTTTTAATGAAACGGCTGATTATGCTATTTGGCCGCGGTAACTCTTCCTGTCTGTCTGTCTGTTACGCTTTCACGCTTCAACGGCTGAACGGATCGTCATGAAATTTGAGTCATGAAAAGAAGGACGTTTTTTATCGATAACTGACATCCACGCGGGCGGATCCGCGGGAAAAAGCTAGTTATGTATGTATGATTTTTCCACATATTTTTTCCAACTATTTGGATTTAAAAACCAAACTGCTGAACCGATATTGATAAAATTGAAATGGGACCAATCGAGAAGTATATCCGTTCACATAAAACAAGAATTTTTCAAATCGGTTCATAAATGACGGAGATATGAGGTAACAAACACAAAAAAAAAATAAAAAAAATATAGTCGAATTGAGAAGCTCCTCCTTTTTGGGAAGTCGGTTAGTTAATAGAATTAGCCTTCAGGCTTCTGTTACCTGTAAGAGCGGTTACGCACTGCATCCGATCCGAATCCGTGAAAATACGTTTCGAAGTGGTCATAGAACTATTTGTATGGTAGTTTACGCACTAGATCCGACTTCCGTCATCCGATTTCTTTCTGTCATACGTGAGTCTGTAATTCGGAAGAAATATTGACGGGCCGAAGTAGCCATACATAGTACTGTTTCTATGAACGCTTTCGCATTACCTCGGATTCAAATCGCACATATCCGAATATGGCCCCTGATTAGCTTGAATTTAGATCATAGATCGGATTAGTGCGTAAGTAATATCCGAATTTGGTCCCAGTTTTTTAGACTCTAGATCCGAATTCGATCCGAGTTTTTTAACGAATTCGAATCGGATATATGTGAAAAGAAATATCCGAATTCAGCCCGAGTTTTTTGTATCCGTATTTGTACGGGTTCGGATCGGATGCAGTGTAACCACTCTAACTACTATTATAGATCGGCGTACGGAGGAGTTGAGACTCCATGACTATTCATTACATACTGAGGTATGTACTGAATGGTCACCCATCCAGGGAACGACCTCGGCAAGCATTGCTTTACTAAAAAGTTTGACCCTATTGTTATTTGGGCTTTGAACACATACGACTATTCACTTTAGTATGACCTAGCAACGAGAGAGTGATATTAAAACCAGTGTACCGTGTGTTTGACCAACAAAATCGTAAAAGCTGAATCCTGAAGTTTTTACGAATAGCGTTCATTAGAGGTAGAGTGATATGGGTTAGCGTTATTTCGGGCCGGACTTATCCAGTGATTTCAGCGTACGTTTTCGCGTTTGTATATTGTATATTCGCAATATGTACGGTACGCTTAAAGACCATATACTATCTCTTTCGGGATATATTTTCTCGGTACAAGGTTTTTTTTTTGGTTTGAGTTTCTCTGTTTTTCATCAAAAACAGAGAAACTCAATCATAAAAAAATAACCTTGTCCTAAAGAATTAATTATTTGCCATCGCAAATAATTATTTTTTTGATTTGATGATTTATGTAGAAAGCATAAAATTGAATTACATAGTTATACTTAGCTCAACTAGAATTTCTTTTTTAATCGGACGAACAAAAACTGCTAAATACCCAATTGGGTCTCCAGACTCTCCAGCCACTTGAGCGCGTTTTAACCAAGTGAGCCGACGATTCTCAAAGGTATCATAAGAGGCGAGATATTCTTCATCTAGTACATAAAAGCTTTGGGCACATAACAGTTACAAATGTGTTTTGCATTCGCTATGATAAACGTGACACTTTTATTACTGAACTGAAGTATGACGTGCCATTTTACATATTTCACACGTTCTAATGGACGGTGCTCTTTCTATGCCGAAAACACAGAAATAAAAGTAAAATAATAGGTATTATCAACTCCTCCGTGCCTCGGAAAGCACGTTAAGGCTGCGTTTCCACCAGAGACGTGCGAAGATGCGTAGCGAGGGATGTGTTTGTTAAGAACCAATAGAATCGCTTCATTTACCTAACCTCGCTCAGCGCAAGCAATTTTATTGGTTTTTAACAAACACATCCCTCGCTACGCATCTTCGCACATCTCTGGTGTACACGCAGCCTAAGACTTTGGCCCCGGCTGTCATTTGTGGATCTTTGGCAGTCGTTACGGATTGTCAGAAGCCAGAAAACTGATACCAGTCTTGCCAAAAAGTACCTTGTTACCCTGTTAATGGATTGTGGAGGTCAAGTAGACAGCCGCTCCATGTAAAATACTGGTATTCAGCTGAATCCAGTTTGACTGGGAGCCGACCCCAATAGAGTTGGGAAAAGGCAAGGCAGATGATGTATAGGTATAATCAAAAAAAGTCCTGAGTATCAATGTGTTTAGCAATAAGAGTTCTTTCTCCTTCGTTGCGTAGAAGTGGTCCATGGAGAGATGTTCTTTGGGTCGCCGAGTTTCCCGAGGACTACTTTCTCAGCTATGTGCTTCCATTTCGGCCGGTTGGACACGTTGCAAGTACACTGGTGCAATAAGAGTTAGGTAAATATTAATAAATAATCCTCTTGACAGAATTTCACTCGCAGGCCAGAAATTAGCCAACTGTGTATGAAATGTTATACTTAGCTACGGAATTTGTTCGAAAAAGTCACCGCGGCCCTGGAACGCAAAGGGCATAAGGAGGAGCACGGATGGGTTTTAGTCGGTAAGAGTCTGACACTCCCTTCCGCTCCACCCAGAGCAGAAGAAGTCATTTGATGATTTCACATCCATAAAAAAGGAGTGCACAAGTAGGTACGCACTAGTATACCCTCTGTTCCTTAACTCTCATAGTAGGACGGGGCGACAAACCGACAAAGCAAAGGGAAAGATCAGGCGACCAACGGCTTAACGTGTTTTCCGAGGCACGGGGGTGTCACACCACCAACTTCCGAACTCTGTTACTGCAGAATACGTAATGGAAGATTTTGAAGGGGAATCATCAAATGACTTACTCAGATTCACTGACTAAAACCCACCCGTAGTCCCTCCAAATGCCCTTTGCGTTCCAGGATAACTCCGCGGTAACTCATTCGAACAAATTCTGCAACCCTAGCAGGCACTGGCCCTAGCTGGCCCGTCAATTATGCTGACACCTCTTTCAGGCACGCGTGGAACACAGTGTAGGTACCGTCGACCCGGGCCTGGTCCTGATCTGACGGCGAGCCGCCCGTCGCTCGCCACCTGCTCCTAAGGCCCGTGCTTACGGTGTCTTCTTCTGCTACCGCGGCTGGGACGTGAGGTTTGCCTCTTCCTCACGCGTCCCGTCTCCTCCTTCGCTTGCATTACAGCTTCGCAGGAGGTGACTGCTGCCCATGCCCGCTCGCTCCGGACCATGGATTGGCGCGAGTGGTCGCCGCCGCCGATCGCCTACCATACTAACCTAATGGAAGCTGCTACTGCGTAATGCCTAATGGAAACTCAATAACACTTTTTACGTTTTACTTTACTTACCTGGTAATCGAACCTAGGACCCAATACTCGGCACGCTTCAGCGTAATGCGCGTATGCTCCTCATTTTGGCCGAGGGCTTAGTTTCGCGCTAGTAACCACTAACAGCCGTCAATGTAAACAGCTTCTGCAAATTATTTTGGGTGCTGTTGTTAAAATGCTCCCTTTTTTGTACTGGTCAATTTATAACCGTAGGCAAAAACAATGACTAATTTGTATTAAAAGAGCCATTTGTCCTTTCCCACATACGACTGTAACTTTTTTCAAGTATTTGAAAATTCGTACCTTTATAAGCATACTAACTTTTGCCAGCGGTCCCACCCTTTTTTTATTATTGCTAGGCACGCGCTTGACCACTATCTCACGTGATGGTAAGCGACGATGTGGCCGAAGAGGGAACACGCTTGCCTAGAAGTAACCTATTAACTCTTGACTTAAAGACTCCCAGTTTGTAGCTATCAGGAAACACAGACTCTGGCAGGGAATTCCACTCCTTAGCTGTACGCACAATGAATGTGTTCCCAAAACGTTTTGTGGGTATGGGTGGGATGTCCACCATGTACCGGTGGCGCATCGCCGTACGTCTTGTGGTCCGATGATGGAATGGATGCCACCCGCCTGAAACTCAAAAATTATCCTACGCGAATGAGCTACTGAGACAAGAGTACTTATTTAATGTCATAACTTGAATACCTCGTTACATTAAGCCTGTCTATGTACCACTACTGTACATAAACTTTTAATAAATAATCCAGGCTGTGATTTGCCAGTGTTCCAAATTTCATCCAAATCCATCCAGTCGTTGAAGCGTTTGATGAACAAACATACATACTTTCACATTTATAATATTAGTAGGATTAGGTTGAAGGGTCTACCTTAATGAAGCCTTTAGTACTAAAATGTGATGACCCTAATTATAAATAATCGTAGTAGGTACTTTATTTTACATAATATCTTAATGTTTGCCTGAAAATGAGCTTTAAAAACTTATTTGAATTCATTGTGCTTGACCTTTTGTATTAATGGTCAGGATATGTTTGACGTTCATTAGCGATTGTGTTTAATTTAGTATTTTCACAATAATTGACTGCAGGAATATATAGTTAATTTATTTATTATAATATCACGCGTGTATTCTGTGAAGGGATTGGCTGAGTTATACTTGTGGTATCACTGTGCTTCATGCAGTTTCAAATCAGTGGGACAATTCTCATTGTATAAAATTTTACACTTTCGCTACCATATTCAGATTTATTTATACTACCATTTAGTAGTTGCCATATGTAACTGAATATATGAAAAGGTTTAGCATTTTAACTACAGAACGTATAGCGGTCTACGCTGCGGTCTGTCCGCTACAGATAAAGAGTTATTGGCCGAATAAGCTGGCGGCCATTTTGCATTTCACTTTTCATTTATGTTTATGAATGTTGGTATGGGAATGTTGTGAATTATCTAGTTTTTTTTGACAAACAGCCTGTGAAATTCAGGCAGAATGTCACGTACTTAGTTTACCTACCTACATGTTTACTGCTTTAAATTTCGTGTTGTGGCGTTATTCCGTATCACAATCACTAATAATGTTTTTAATTTTGACGGTTTAATATTTTTCAACACATTTGCTCAAAAAATGCATTTACGAAGCCTGTATGCATTGTTCGAAAGTTAAAAATTATGCACCACACAATGGAGCGTGCGGCAAAGTAGGTACTCTCACCTAAGTACATATTTTACCGCAAACTCCGTTGTATAGCGCCGTGCGTATTCTTTACGGTTTTTTTTTAATTTCCATAAAAATTAATAAGAATTCCACCAAGGAGTTTCACATCACGAGAATAAATAAGCTGAATAATAGAACCTCCTTGGAAGCGCTTTTGCTGTATAAGTTTGTCTCATTTTAATATTATAGAGAAAATGAGAGAAGATAAATAAAAAAAATAAAGTATGCGGTTCTAATTTTCGCCACGCGCATGTGGCGCCCTTTGCAAATTCGCGCCATTTTCATATTAGAAACGTCAAAGATTTTTGCGACTTTCCGACTGATTTCTAGAGACAAAAAGTTTGTTTCATTACTTACTGTAATGTTTTCTCGCAAATGTGTCGAAAAACGTTGTATGGCACACGTGCGGATTTGGTTTTTACAAACTCGTGACTATGGTAAGCCCTTGACTTCGTCTCGTGCTTATATTCGTCTACTCGTTTGTAAAAACCAACTTACCGCACTAATATCATAAATAACTAATTTATAGCGTTATTTACGATGTATACGAAACAATGTAATGGTTCAGGACTTAGGTATACATTTTCGGGCACGCCACTATTGTGGCAATAAGTCCCCTCTTTGAGGAGTAGCTATAGAAGCGCCACGGCGTCCTCACCTTCCGCCTGACGCTGTACTCACTGGACACGGCTGTTTCGGGAGTAACCTGTTTCGAATTCGGCGGGAGGACACGCCCGAGTGTCGACACTGTGAAGATCGGCCGGAGGACACGGTGGAGGTCTGCCCTGTTTCAGCCGTAAGTATATTACACAACTAGCCGCCGTCAGCGGCACCCGCCTTCTTGAAAGTCAAAAATCATCCCAAGGAAACATACTCCCGGAATAAAGTGCTTTTTGTGTTAATACAGGTGATAAATTATGTGTGCAAAATTTCATTTAAATCCGTGCTGTAGTTTTTGCGTGAAAGAGTGACATGCGTTCATCCGTTCATTCATCCCATCTTTCACATTAATAAAAATTGGGGTACTAGCCTGTTGCGTCCTAACGTTGTCCCATGATTAACAAACTAGCCAGAAATGGTGCCATCATAATAAAGTTTGTCATCAAAGTAAATTGTTAATTTCACAGACCGTTAATCGACTGATAGCTCTTTTTCTGGAAATATCTACACAGATTTAAGCAACGAGCCGTATAGCCCATTCAATCGTTATTTTTAGCGGGAATCGAACCCACATTCTGATTGTTCTGGTACGTCACTATCTTGCCTCCCCATATTCCTATTGATATCCTTCCGATCAAATTTTGATCGAGATGGCCAATCTTATCGGAGATTGACTCTGAAGTACTCAAGTGTGTGTGCAAACACAGGTGTAAATTCTGTTCCTTGTCCTTCGCCTTGATTGATTGATCAACACTTTTTGCTCGACCTGGGAATTGAACCCAGTACCGTTAGCAGTAGCGGCGCTCGCGACTATGAGACCAAGGAGTCAGGGTATTTTGTTAGCGCATTGTTAAACTATGCCCAGTCATCTTCTTCTTTCTTTCTTTATCGTGTGGGCAGTAAGGTCTAACTATGCCCAATAATAGTGTGTGTATGAATAACATGACTATAGTCGATGTACAGACGTCAGCACATCCAGCTACCCGAAACTGACAAATTTTCCCAATCAACCTTGAACCTAATCCTTTAGCGATAAAGTTGAAAATCTTTGATGTTTTGGTGACTGTACAAGGTGGAGACGGCAATATGACAATAAATCAAAACACTGGCAATACTAGTTAATACGAATATGTTGCATTTTTATTACAGACTAGTAGCCCTCCCCGGCTTCGCCCGGATGTATTATTTTTCCATATTTTCTCACCATTTAAACAAAACCAAAATTAGCCAAATCGGTAAAGCTGTTCTAGAGTTTTAGCGAAACTAATGAACAGCAATTGATTTTTATATAGATACGATAAGATAAGATAAGATAAGATACGATAAGATAAGATAAGATAAGATAAGATTTGACGAGATTTGAGAATTGATAGATAAGATTTGATATCACTAACTGCAACAGACTCTGGAATATTTCGTCAGAATAGTAGTCAACATCATTGACAGGTTTGTCTTTTTTTTTGTAATTGGAAAGTTAATTTTTGTTTTTCGTGACAGGATTTATAATAGTTTAAAAATATTCCAATAAACCGTATGGTGTCGGACGGAAAAGAATAGCACCATACCATCACTTCCCGTGGGTGTTGTATGAGGCGACTAAGGGACTCACCAGAGAATAGGCAGCAGCATTCTCTGTAGGTACATCGCTACAGCTACACTGCGATCGCCAACCTGCCTGCCAAGCGTGGCGATTATGGCAACCCCCCCCCATTTGTGTGAAGCCTATGTCCAGAAGTGGACGTCTCTCGGCTGATATGATGATGAAGATGGTTCCTATGAACCAGTTTTGCCAGTGTTTTCATATATTATCGTATCGATGTCTTCTCATTGTATAGGAAATCTTTTCAATACCTACCTACTTAAGTAATTTGATGAACATGGATGTGTGACCATGTTAACATACCGAGACTCCTCCGTGCCTCTAAAAACACGTTAAGCCGTTGGTCCCGGCTGTCATTGGTAGATCTTTGGCAGCCGTTACGGATTGTCAGAAGCCAAAAAAAAAATCTGACACGAGTCTTACAAAGAAGTACCATGTTACCCAGTTAATGGGTCGTGGAGGTCTGCAGTGTGATTCTGTAAGACTTCATTCTAAACTTCGAATCTGAATCCGCTGTGAGTTTCTTGATTGGCATTCTAAAACTCGGTTGATAATTCGAATCTACACTAGCGCTACTATTGCGAGCGTGTTTGCGAGTTGAACTAAATTTACCTCGAGATTTTGACAGATAAAGTATGAGATGACGTAAAAAGTGGCATTCTATAAGGTAATTCCCCTGTCACTTCGACGTTCACTTTGCACTCGAACGCGATTCAAAGTGTCAAATTAAAAGCATCTATTTTACGAGTGAAAATAGAATAAATCATGGTTAAATAGTGTTTAAATAAAGTTTTTAAAGTTATAAAGTGAATAAGTGCCTACCTACTTAAGCGATAACGATGGCAAGAATGTTTTTGTTTAAATCTTTATTAGAAGAAGCTCATGCTTTGGATAAACTAGAAAAGCGTCGACAATCTACCAAAATTCGAAGTTTATCTTTATTAACCCGAGATGACGACTATGTGAGCGTCTATAGATTGTCAAAGGAGCTAATTGACCAACTGGAATATGAGTTACTGCCTCTGATAAAGCCCACAAAACGTCGTGGCAAAGGACTTTCAGCTCGTATAAAAGTAAGAGCTTCATTTTACTAAGTATAAAGTTAGTTTTGTAAGTATTAACTCAGTTTATAGCTGAAAGATTTGTAACCAAGCACACCATAATAAGAAAAACACTTAATAATACGAAGTATTCCCTATATGTGGTTCCCCTGCTAGCTTTATGTTTTCATGTTAGTCCAAGGACCCTGTATAGTTATAATATTCGTATTCTATTAAGCATGAAAATAACCAAATTGGTCCCTATTTTATTTTGACTAGATCTAGATTAAGTAGGTATTTAATTGTTTTATTGTTTCACAGTTATGATGCACCTTGTCATTCTTGGCTAATGGCAGTTATCAGAAAATAATTAAAGAAAATATAAGAACATATTTATCGCAACCATCAGTATCTCGTTGCATAAATGAAGTAGTGGAAGCTCTTAATAATCCAGCAATAGTAAAAAAATATATAAGGTTTCCTCAAAATATACAAGAAAGACAAATGTTAAAAGAAAGGTTAAATTTACAACCAGAAATATAAACTTACTTCATGATTATTTCACTATTATTACCGGCACTGATCGATCAAAAAACAAACAGGGGGCCTACCACAACCTCTTAAAACAATATTATTTTAATATTACTTTGTAATTTCTGTTGTTGCATTTTCAACTCTCGGCGCTGATCCGAGCGTTGAAAATCCAACAGAGCGGAACGCAAAGTAATATTAAAGTAATATTGTTTTAAGAGGTTGTGGTAGGCCCCCTGAACGTAAACAAAACAATGCAACCAAAAGTACTCTGTGAATGCAACGAACTTTTAAACGTCAACGGCAATAAATGAAAATATTGTCCACAGATTACTTATGATATTATCTGTCAGTCATTTCTTTTCGTTAGGTAAGCATAGATTATATTCACGGCACGAATTTAGAGTTTTCTGTTTTTTTTTTACTTATTAGCTGCCTTAAATTCCTTAAAATAAGAAATTTTAATTTAAACATCGTAATAGCTAAAAATCTGTGTCAAAAACTGGTAAAATGAAAAACCGATAAATCCCGACTTAGATTTTGTTGAGTGTGGTAGTCACTAGTACAGTGTTGGTCGCTTTGGAGCTCACTTCACTTCGCAAGTGCCTAGGTGATGCTTACAGAATGCAAAATCAAGGTCATTTTGAACCTTATGCGAAGTGAGAGTGAATAACGACTTGAAATGCGAGTTGTTGTGTGAATTTTACAGAATCGACGTGCTGGTAGGCAGCCGCTCCACGTAAAATACTGGTATTTAGCTGAATCCGGTTTGACTGGGAGCCGACCGGAATATCTTCTTTCAGTTTTGTTATGCAAGTCTTAATAATACTTTTTGCTTGTGTCGTATATGTAATTAATGATATTACATTATATATTAAGTAAGTTTGTGTGGAAAGAGAAATAAATAAACAATCGCAGATGCAATTTCTCTATTATTTGTATAATTTGATTTTAATTTGTATAATCCTTTGTGGTTATATTCAAAACAACATAATTAATGCTTACAATTATGTTTAAGTAGGTACTTAATTTTAATTTAATTACTATTTGTAGAGCTACGATGCATGAGTAATATATTTATTTTAAAATTAGTAATAACATTTATTAATTACTCCTCAAGAAAATGAACTGTGTTCAAACTAGCTATTCGTTCCAATTTTGTAATGAAAATATTTTAAATATTTTTTTAGGTCAGAAACACGAGGAAAATAAGACTAGCAGTAGGTACTACTTTACTTGAAAGTTTAACTCATAGAAACGTATATAAATAAGTATGAATTAATTTGGGACATTTTTTATATTTCTCTTATAATTCACTTTTGAGAATGACCATTGTAAATGTTAGCTAACATGTGTAATATATTTTTTTTTTTATAAATGATTCAAATAAAATGATTTTATTCTAACGGTCTGGTCCTCGAGGAAATTAAACCACTTTTTTCGCTTCATTATTTATTTAACAACACAAATGCAAGTTTAAGCTTATACTATTACTTACTTCGCGATCGTAACTCCACAGTGATTATGATTTACAATGATTTTAATCTTTTACACAAAAAACTACATATTATTTTTAACAATAATTTACATGTTCATAAAATAAAAATGTTATTTAACAAATGAATTAATCATAAAATAAATACATAATAAACATAAAAATAAAACATTTAAGAAACATCATAAAAATACATTCTCTTTTTGAATCACGCGTTACATATTAAATATTTGAAATGCCTAAGTTATCTGAAGTATGCAGTCAAAAATCTTATTATTATTAATTAACTGTTTTTGTTTATGAAAACTTACGTGGAAGTATTTTTAACATAAAATATTAACTAAAATAATAAAACTATGACAATTACTCTCAAGTAAAACATCTTTGAGATTTCCTTGTGAAAACTGGCTGGATTTTTCACAAGAAAATCTTATGGTAGTATTAACATTAACAAAAACCGTATTAAAATAGCAGTTTTACATAAACCATGACTAGTAAATAATTCTTTGGTACATATAACGAGTCCCACGTAAATTCTCAATACCGATATCACTTAACCATAGATTAACAAAATTATTTAAACGTCAAAATAATTGTCGCTGTCCTCGGGTGATTCATCATCGGCCGATCGCTTTCCTAGGCCGAAACTGAAACGATGCATGTCCCTCTCCCTCTTGCCTAAACCGAAGTTGAATTTGCTCGCTAGCCGTTTGCCCAGTCCAAAGTTGTAGCTCCTTGCCCGCTTGCCCAGTCCAAAGTTGTACATAGGTAGTCGTTTGCCCAGGCCAAAGTCGTAAGCCCTGGCTCGCTTTTCTTCGGAAGTTTCGTCGTCAGCGAATCGTTTGCCTAGGCCAAAGCTGTAAGGCCGGGCACGTTTTTCGTATCCTGTGAAAAAGAAAAAGGATATTATTAATATTGTTAGTAAAATGTTAAATTAATTGGGTAATTTATATTTTGTTTTCCGGTTGTCAGTATCCTTTACAATAACCTTTAATGATGAAGGTAAATTAGGTAGGCGTTTTCTAAAATTATCTACAGAATATCCATTTACTATTATTTTGAGTTTGAGCGATAAACAATGAAACATGATTCTACCTACTAATAGGATTTCTTGGAAAGTACTTGTTAGATATTGTCAGAAATCAATGTTAATTTTAACATAATTTATCTTTTAAACTGTTGATAAGCTCATGGCTAAATAATAATAACCAAGCACGGGTCGATTTTCAAGGTTAAGCAACGCATGCCGAGGTCGGTCTGAGGATGGGGACCTTCTTAAGTTACCGAGAGTCCTTCATGCCAGTTTCTGGGTTATGGAGGTCAGATAAGCAGATGCTCCACGTGAAATTACTGGTATTCAGATGAATCCGGTCTGACTGGAATCCGAGATTGAGATCATACATACTTTGCGAAGAAAAATATATATTACAAAATAATGCGATGTTATGTAGTTAATGACATTGATTTGATTTGACCCGTGAATAATTGAAAAGGTAATGGGCAATTTCTTTCCTACTTCGCATCTTTGCAGTTTATCTTTAGGAAAAAGTAAACGGTCGTAAAAAATGGGTCCGTAAAAGTTAGCAATAACATAACGTACAGACGTCTTTGTCGCAGGCGGCCCTCAAAATCGGTCAGACAAAAAATGTCGAACAAAAATCAGTCATCGATACATACGGTCTGCAGACGGCGTTTAGAAATTGTTATGTGTAATAGAGAATCCGTATTCAAGTAATCCTCTTTGCTGTTGAGTCAGTTAGAGACCATTATACACCGCAATATTTTTTGGAGTTTACTCCTTATGAAACGATTTTCATATTTAGCCCGCGGTATGAAAATTTTATGACGAGTAGAAACGAGCGTTAACTAAAAGTGAGGCGTTATGGTACTTTGTATATACATAATTTAATATCTTTTCTGACTTTGGTGGTACGAGGAGTTTCTACTATGAAGTGATTTGAAGTGGAGTGAAGTTAAAGTGAAGAAATGAAGTGAATGTGATGTGAAAGTGATGTGAACGTGATGTGAAAGTAAAGGGTAGTGAAGTTGAGTGAGTTGCGTTTACAACAATAAGTGAAGTGGGGTAAACTCCAGTTGTGCGTCGGAGCTGACACACACGCTTTTTGTTTTCTCAAATCAATCTTTTCAAAAATTTCTTGTTACTTATTGACATAAATCAAGGATTTCCTTTGCCAACGCGACTAAATTGATTGGAGTGGAGGAAGTTTCCTTCGAAAGCACATTCATTGGCTTCGTATAGATCTTGGGTGATGCAGGTTGTTGTGCACGACGGGCAACTAAGGAGGTGACGCAAGTCCTGTGATGGTGCTCCACACTGGCACTGCATTTGGGATGAGTGATATGAAAACCTACGAAACCCAAACACTGGTACATATATTTTTCTGAAAATTGGGCTAGAAAATGTAACAAAAATGCTTACCTGCATCATCGTACTGGTCGAAGAACTCGGCTAAAGCAGCTTGGTCCAGGTCGTTGGTCATTGGCTGGTCATCATTGGGCTGGTCCTCATCTACCGAGCGCTTGCCAAGACCGAAGGAGTAAGGCCTGGACCTGGGAAGATAAATTAAGTCTGTTATTGTGTTGTCGGGGTGACACATGGATTTTTTTTTGTTTTAGTTCTGAAAGGTTGTATGAAAATATCATCATCATATCAGCCGAAAGACACCCACTGCTGGACATAGGCCTCCCCCAAGTGTCGCCACAACAACTGGTCCTATGCGTCTCGCATCCATAGGATCACTTGTGTGTCTCCAAATCTACAGGAACACTTTAGTTGTTTAAACATATGTTTGAACTTTATTTTAAATATGACGACACGGTTGGCGCAGTCAGTGGTTGAGCGATCGGCTGCTGCGCTGCGTGTTCGATTCCCACACGAAGCAAATATTTATATGGCCTACAGATAGTTGTTCCGGGTCTGGCTGTTTGTTTATGTGAGTTTTTATATTTGTAAACGCACCCACGATACAGGAGAAATTCCTTATGTTGGGCAACGTTTTAAAAAAAAAGAAAAGAAAAGAAAAGAAACTTCTGTGACCCAAACAAGGACGTGTAACTAAAATGTTTGTTTTTGTAATTCAACAGACCTTGAGGCAATTATATTATTTAAAGAACAGGGAAAAACTATGAAGTGAAATACTAGAATGGCCAAATTAATATATAGGGTGTTCCAGAAAGGTGTGGTCATATTTAAGGGTGATTTTGGGTAGCTGATAGACATCAAAGAAAAAATACTAAAATATAAAAAAAAATGTTTTTTTCAAAAAATTCGACCAGGAAAAACGACTAAAAAGTTACGAAGAAATGGTTTTTCAAGCAGTCTAATGCAGTAGGTGACATCAAACATTAGTGCTTATTGCTCAATTTTATAGAGCGGTAACATTCAGCACAAATTCATAATTTGTGTAACTCTTTTGTGTGCCGTGTTTCTTTACTTGCATCAAATAAATGTTTTATCTATCTATCTTATTTAAATGACGAATTATTTCCCTAAAACTTACCTCTTGCCCAATCCAAAGTTGTAGACGGGCAGTCGCTTGTACTCTGAAACGTAGCTATAGGCCCGCTTGCCCAGGCCAAAGTCGTAGTGAGGGGACCGCTTCGCTAGCGGTGCCACGTGGTCACTGTGGGGGTCATTCCCCTCATGCGTCGTGGCCTCATGGGGGTCGGGGTCATTCTGCATTCTCTCGGGAGCGCAGAGCGCTGCTCCAATCACGAGGAACCAAACAGGTAGAGATGTGTACAGCATTCTGGAACAAGAGGGAGATTTTAGATTGTCAGAAGTCTGAAAATTTGTCAATTTACAATAAAGTTTATTGACCTTTCCCCAGTTTCTCTTAGTAGGTACCCGAAAAACAAATTATGAATCGTTTTAGGGTTCCGTACCTCGAAAGGAAAAAACGGAACCCTTATAGGATCACTTTGTTGCCCGTGTATCCGTCCGTCCGTCCGTCCATCCGTCCGTCCGTCCGTCCATCCGTCTGTCTGTCTGTCAAAAACCTTTTTCTCAGGAACGCATGGAGGTATCAAGCTGGAATTTATATCAAATACTCAAGTCTACTGTCCCTTGGAGCTGTGAAAAAAATCAAACTTCAAAGCTAACGCAATCAAAAGATACAGCCGTTTATGCCGCAAATTTTCGACACTCGCAAGGGAAACAAAACCTACAGGGTACTTCCCGTGAACTCAGAATCTTGAAATTTGGTACGAAGCAACGTCTTACAACACAGACAAAGGAAAAATTGCGAAAAGCGTAAATTTTTAGTTACATCATATAATTAAAATATTGTTATAATTTTATGTAAAAAATACCACAACTATGACTCGATTATCGCGATGGGTGAACTTTTACTTATATACCTACAGGTTTGTACGGAACCATCGGTGCGCGAGTCCGACTCGCGCACCTAATGAAACGGCTGATTAAGCTAGTTGGCTGCGACATTACCACAAGTAAACTCATAGATTTAGAGAGACTTATTCCCGCTACACGTGCTAGATAGTACATGCTTGTTTGCATTAATTTGCATCTTCATCTAACTTGATTCACGTGTGTTTGCATCTTGCTTTACTTCTGTGACATATGTCGTTGTAGTATTTGCATATCTAAGTCTTATAATTAGTATCATCTCGATAGCTGTTCAAGTTAGTCTAGTGTGAGACTTGGTTATAAGTTGCGTGGATGTGCGTATACCTAAGTACTAACGACAAAATGTACTGAACGGCTGATCTTTTTAGCGATTTCGGGGGTGACCACATAGTAAAGTTGTTCATAATTATGAGTACAATGACACGAGTTACTTTTTAACACCTTATATATAAAATATGAGTACATATAAGCCGGATTTACATTACGAAACTAGTGGCATAAAAGTAGTTCCGTGACATTAATTTCATCAACAATTTCACCTGTAAACGTCAAGTTTTACAATGCATGCATCGATCTCACGACACTGAAACAGTTTCGTGATGCGCGCGATTTTTGGATAAAACTAGTGTCATGCAACGAATGTCATCGTATAAACGCGACGTGAAACTAGTGTCAAGAAAGCGCCTGCGTTGATAGGACGTGTGTTTTTTAGTCGTGCTTGCTTTCTTGCTAGCCAGTCTTGAATCCACCAACATCTTTTCTTTCGAGACAACCTTTTCTTAATTTTATACAATAACATTTGTATGACAACATTTTGTAACGCAAAATAAAGCTTTGATGTTGGCGGAGCCATGGACACAGACATACTGTGGGTTCCACGACACTATTATTTTAATGAAACTAGTTTCACAGGTACTGAAAGTAGTGTTATGAAATTAATTTCATCATGCATGAAACTTGTTTCGTAATGTAAATTCGGCTTTAAGTAGCTAATGTCTTCTTCCAGAACGCGGGTTACTGGTGTACCAAGTTTCATCAAAATCCGTTCTGCTGTTAAGGTGTTTAGAAGTAACAAACATACAGACAGAGTTATTTTCATAGTTATAATATTACGTATGGATAATATGTTGCAGATTTTGTTCGAAAGAGTCACCGCGGCCCTGGAACGCAAAGGGCACTAAGAGGAGCACGGATTTGGTTTTAGTCAGAAAGAGTGACACTCCCTCCCGCTCCAACCAGAGCGGAAGGATTCATTTGATGATTTCCCATCCATAAAAAATAAAAATATAGATAATATAAGTCTCAAGTCGCCAGCCCGCCTTGAGCAGGCGTAGTGATTAATGCTCGTGGCTTCTGCCTACGAGAAGGGACCTTTGTCGAACTTTTTGGACAGCTACAGGCTGGTATTATAAATTTAAATAAGCAGCAGTATTTATAAAGCTGATTAACCTGTAAATCCTTTTACCTCAAATGCTTCCCTTTTACCAAATCTTATCCCAAATTTCCTAAAGAAGTTCTCTTTCCCGATCATCAAAATAAACTCAAATAAACTCAAACAGACATCAGTAACTTTCTGTATAGTCAACAAAAGAAAAAGAAAGCTGTATAAACAATTGGTTAACCAGTAAATGGTCTCGACAATACCGTGGAACGTTCGAGAGAGCCGCTAATATGCGACGCGAAACAATTTATGTCAGAAGTGTAACATGGCGCCGTGACGGGAAAAAAGGTTCATAGGAAAAAGCTGCTTCAATATCAACACTGAAATTGTGAAAAAATAAAATCGACTGTCCCATACATTTGTGTGCATAAGTCGACAAAATGTACTGAACAGCTGATTTTTTTTCGGTGTCGGTCCCATAGTAAAATATATTCATGATGATGTGTACTTGAGAGATATTGCGTTTATTCTGTTACACGTTGTATAAACTAAACCATAAACTATGAAAGTCGTTTTCTTACTTCTATTTTTCACACTCATGTTTCCCACGACTTCATCCGGCTTCCCTTTCAACGTGTCAACGGAAAATACTCGCATATTTTTGTGGTTTCCACTATGAAAACTGTCTTTGCTAATCGACAAACATACAATGATATAAGAAAAATCACTATCTTGTGCAAATGTGTATGTATTATGTTAATTGTATGTTATGAATGGAGGAAACACGTGTTGCGCCGACCCCAAGTGACATGGGAAAAGGACAGAAAGATGATGGTTTTAATTCTATTATACGGGGTCACTTCAGAGACTGAGTATTTTCTTCCATGCAATCAGTATCGTTGATAAAAAAACGGAAAAAAGTGTCTTCATTTCTGAAAAATTGGCGTCACTTATCTCGTTGTTAAGTATCGAAAAAAGTGACTATGATTACTTTACTTTTGATTTTACTTTTTATTTTTTTTTGTACGAAACAGTAAAAAAAATACGTGTCACAGGCACGTACCTATTTAAAAAAAAAATCTATTATGTAAAGTTAGCGCACCGTCTCCGAAGTAACCATAACTTGTGCTTATAGGTATACCAGCCTAGCCTTTTCCAATCTATGTTCTGAAGCCTCGCATCCTACGAATAATACTAGTACAAAAAATGTTCATAATGATGAGTACAATGATCCCTTAACAGCGTTTACGCGGTACGGCTTTTCATACAAATTTTCAAATCCTTATTTTTCGAAATAAATGAACTGATTTTAAAATGTGTGTGGTATGCATACGCTAAAGATCTAGGTCTAAACAGTTATTAGAAAAAAAAATCGAAAAAGAGTTCACGGGGAAGGATATTTTTCATTTTCTGTAGAAAACTTATAATCGCTCTCTCTCTCCCTCTAAAATCTTTTTCAAAAATGTTTTCCGATAACTATTTAGACCTGGATATCTAGCGTATGCATACCAAGTTTTATTAAAATCGGTTCATTAATTTCGAAAAATAAGGATTCGAAAGTTTGTATGAAAAGCCGTACCGCGTAAACGCTCTTAAGAGGTATCGCGAGCGAAGCTCCGGGCAGAACCAAGTTTTCCATAAATGAAAAGAAAAAGAAGTTAGTTTTCTGTATTTTCCTCTTTATCTTTAAGTGGATAACTTTACTAAATGCGGTCTCTACTTAAGTGGAACGTATCGAGCCTTCCTTCCTCATTTGATCACTTTCTTTGCTCTTTTAATTTTATTTATAAGGACCCCTTAACCTTTGTACAACAATATGGAGAAAAGTGAGTTGATCCAGTGCTTTTATAAACTGCAAGGTGCTTATAAGAAAATGTTAGTTTTTTTTAATTTTAAGATCAAATTATACACGATTATGTACAAGCAGGTAAGTAAATGGAATTATGTTAATGTTAAAACGTGTAACTATGTCGTCGTCGTGTGTCGTGTCGTGTGTGTGTGTGTGTGTGTGTTTACGTTATTAATATGGTTAATAATATGTATTAGTTTATTATTGTTTAAGAGAATTTTGTGTATTTTATTTATGGGCCTGTGTTGTCTGATAACAAAATGATTTAAAAAAAGAATCAATAAAAATCTGACTTGTTTTATAAAACCTTACAGCTAACTTAGGTTACTTCTAGGCAAGCGTGCTCCATCTTCGGCCACATCATCGCTTATCATCAGGTGAGATAGTTGTCAAGGCTCATCAATAGAAAAAAAAAACTTTTCATAACCCGTACTTACAATCTACTTGCAACAAACAAGGGTTTAACTTAGCCAACCCACAAACATGAAAATTATTATTTTAATTAAATCTGAGCACACAACACTTACATAACTAAGTGACAGTGTTTCGTAAAATTTTTACCAAAAACATTAAAAGGGCCAGGTGTCCTAAAAAAACATTTTTTATTTGACGCCATTTTTAGGTACCTTTTTTTGTAAACCTTACTAAAAAAAATAACGAGATATTGAAGTTTCAAGTTACCACAACCGATTAATGAGAATTAAAGACAAATAGGTTTGTTAATGCATGATTGCCAGGTTTACGATAACTGACATAAACAGGACAATGTAAATTTTGTATTTCAGATTACAAAATCGCTGAGAATAAAAAGGAGTACTTGGTTCTGTGTTTTATTTACGTATCAGACAGAAAAAGTTACGTTATTAATATGTCCCAACACCTAGAATAGCTTTCAATTTCTGTTTGAAATTTTTTTTTTAGGTCTGACCACTAGCAATTTAACACACTTGGGATATCAACAGCTTAACCGGACTAAACTCTGTTTGAAATGATTTTCTGACTGATTTTATATATTTACTCGCCTTTGCCCTTTATTTCGTTGGCGCATATCCCGTTTTTTTTCTCGTTCCCGTATAGCCTTCCTCATGAATGTGGCTATCATATTATATACAAAATAATTTTCCAAATTCGGCGGGTAGTTTTATAAAACAGGCGTACAATGGACGAGAGTGGAGGCAGATCACCCAGATGTTACTTATTTTTGGATATTTTTTATCCAAATAAGAAAAAGTCACCCTAAGATTTACAAAACCCGGAAACCCGCGTATAATTAAGAATCAAAAACTCAAACTTTTCGTATAACTCCAAATACAACTAATATGTACTATAAATCAATGCTGAACTCCTTGAGGTCCGAACATCCTTGGTTACTCCATATTCACCAATAAGGCTTGTGTCCTACTGCGAGCGAAACGGACAGCAAGAGATAGAGAACCTACTCTTAGATAGTCGTTGTGGAATTGTTAGGCGAATGTGTACAAAATAAACTTACTCAATAGGGTATTTATTACAACAAAAAAATCTTCATGAATTAATACTTATTTGAAAGATGTTATTATACAGTGTTATTTGTAAAACACCAACAACATTTCAGTGGGTGACAGTACTCATGATTATAAACAACTTTTACTATGGGACTAACTCTGAAGTATCAAAAATAAATCGACTGTTTCATACAAAATGCAATATTCACCCGATGAAAATGTATGAAACAGTAGTTTTTTTTTCGATTTTTCAGGGTTGGTCTCATAACAAAAGTTGTTTATAATTATGCATCATTTTGTAAGTTTTGTGTAAGTCCAAACTGCTGTATATTTACATAGCTGTATTGGCTTGCTAATACACTTTGTAATTGGGTGGTTTAGGCCTCTGTACATACGTGGGATTGCGTTTATACAGAATAAACGCAATCCCTCTTATGTGGTCATCGTTATACACGGTGTATAATTGTACAATGTTGCTTTTAAATTCTCTACAACGGGGTCTGTACGGACCCCGCTCCGCTTACAGTCGAAAGCTATCTTGCCGGCCTTTGTACAGTTCGAGTAAGTTCCAATTAGTTAGCGTACGACTTTGGAACTCGATTAGTATGTATTAAGTTTATGAATCAAACTACACCGAACATCTGTTCATATCGGAGAGGGTGAAATAACGTGTTTCTGTGCACATAAGCCTTTTCATCTGTTAGTACCATAGATATTTTGAGTGGTAGCGTGCCAACCTGTTTTTTATATTCCTATGTTGGTACGGTTGGTACACTACCACTCAAAAGAATTGGGCCACCTGCATTTGTTGAGGTCAAAGCTTTGTGAGACCTTTTAATATAGAAAAAAATCTAATAAATAATGAAAATTACTTTGAAGTTTTTAGTCACCTAGAAATATCTACATATTTCTGGGTTACTAAAAACTTTTGAAGCCTTAATTTACCTAATTTGGTAATGTATTTAATAAGACTGGCGGTCGCCCAGTGGTCAAAGTTCGACCATAATTACTTTAAATTTTGAGACCAATAATATTAATCTCTGCTCAGTTTGACCACAGACTTTAACCATAAACAAAAGAGTATATATTTGTGCCCGGTACTACACAAACAAAGTCCTCCAACATCAACCCCACCTGCACCCATCTTTAACCAACGAAACACTAATGACTGACACCTGACAGGGAAACCATTTGTCTTGTCGCACTAAGTTTGGTCCAGAAAAAAAATGTCGAACGACTATTTTTCGCCCCACCTCGATTCATTTAACATTTTTTATTATATTTACCTATAAAATTAGGCGTGAAATTGGCGTGAATTCTGATCAAATCCTTTATTTGACCCGTCTTGGGTTATTGGAATTAAGTCAGCACAACACTGATGATGCCATCAGTCATTTACAAGCCCGTTCTATCATCAGACTACAAGACGTACGGTGATGCTCTCCCGATACATGTTGGACTTGTTGGACCCATATGCGTTTTGGAAAGACTTTCATTGTACAAATAGAATAGAATGCTCTTTATTATGTACACCATACAAGTTACAGAAAATATAGATGAAGAAAAGATTACAGAGGGTGACACAATGGGCTGACTTATCGAATGGATTATAAAGAGAAAAGGAAAGACAGTACTGTAGATAGTCTTAGGTGTGTACTATAAATATACACAATAATAATTATGGAACAAAAAGCATAGAACCAAAGTAAAAACGATTAAAGGGATAGGTACCTAGTGATTTTTGACCATTGTTTTAAAAGTGGACAAAGATTGAGCACGCCTTACCGACACGGGCAAAGCATTCCATAACCACACCGCGTGAACCGTAAAAGATTTATCGTTAAAGGTGGTGGAATGCATCGGCATCTCTATTATCAAGTTTTACACGAGTACAGACTCCTGGCCTGCTCATTATAATGACCGATCTACAAGGAAAATATTTAGCAAAATATATTATCTACCTATTTAATTATTACAATCTAGAAAAGTAACAATACCTACAATTATTTTCATGCCACTCCAACCTGTCAGTGTAATTATCGCATACCTGCTATGATATTTATTTTCGTACGTATGAATGTTATTTTTTTGGTGTATTTTCAGTCTTGTTCCTACGTATGTACATTGTACAGTAATAATTATGTCTAATGAGAGTTTGTCCTCAAACAAACGTTAAAAATAAAGGTCTTAAAAATGTTGCACTTTTAGTATTTTCTTTGAGCAGTACCTAACTCTCTACTATCACTAGATTATAAAGGCACTTTTATTTTACATTTCTATGATTTCTATTCATATTCAACATTTTCAACTCAACAGACAATGTCTTTTAAGAATTTGAAATGGCTCAAACTTGAAAGTAACACTTTATTTAGAAAAAAAAACTTTTTAAAAACAAGTTTTCCTACTTTTTTCGTATCTCTTAGGCGCTGGACACACAGAAAAGACGTAAGACGAGAACGGGACGCGGACATATGTCTTTTCTGCGTCCCTTTCATACAAAATGTATGGAAGCGTCGCGATGCAAAACATATAATATAAGAAGGACAGGGCGCGGCCACAACGCTTACTCGTCTGCGCCCTATTGTAAGGCATACAGAAAGGACGGGGTACGGGCGCGGGTAGCGAGGGACGGGCGAGGGATGGGCGAGAACGGGGGTGCAAGGGGGGTGCGCGAATGCCGGGACTCGCCCGTCGCTGTCACACACAATTACACCACATCTCGTCCGTGCCTCATCTTTTCTATATGTTTTAAAAAGTCGCGATGGCGCCCTGTCTTCGTCTTACGTCTTTTCTGTGTCCAGCGACTAACATTTGACCAGAGGCCCTAGACAATGTGCTATTCAATTAGCGAATGCGACTGTCGAAATGCCAAAATGTAGGAGTTTGATCACGTGACATTTCGATGGCATCTGTCAATCCCATACATTTTTGACGTATTGACAATCGCCTTCGCCACGCTACCGCTTACGGAATGTCACTTGTCTAGAGCCCCTTGCGACCGAGATGCGATTGCGGACGTGTTTTAAAAATTAGTAGAATTGGCCCTCTCATCTCCCACCATCTTCGATGAGTCCGCCATATTGGATTTAGAATGATATCACTTCACTAACCGTGCATTGTTATCCAAATCAAACGTCTCCGCAAAAGTTCAGTTTAATCGGTTGGAGATAACTGTTGCAAACAAGCAAGTTAAAAAAACTTGTCATATGTAGTTGGTAAAATGCTATGACAAAGGGGCTCGCGACAAGTGAGATTCTGTCAACGGTAGCATGGCGAAGGCGATTGTCAATATGTTGATACGTTAAAATGTATAGGATTTACAGATGCTATCGAAATGTCACGTGATCAAAAATATTTCATTTTGGCATTTCGATAGCCATAAGCACCATCCCATCACTTCCCGTGGGTGTCGTAAGAGGCGACTAAGGGACTCACCAGAGAATGGGCAGCAGCATTCTCTGTAGGTACATTGCTTATACTGCGATCGCTAACCCGTCTGCCAAGCGTGGCGATTATGGCAACCCGCCTTTTGGGGGGGGCTATGTCCAGCAGTGGACGTCTATCGGCTGATATGATGATAATGATGATGATTTCAATAGCCGCATTCGCTAATAAAATGGCACAGTGTCCAAGGCTTAGGTAGTTTTTTAATATCGATAGGCTGGCGTTTGACCATAACCTTAAACGAACACGCTTGCACAGGAGTAAACTAATCACTCCTGACCTAAAAACCCCCAAGTTGTAGCTAAACAACTAAAACACTAAATTGCTAAAACCTGCCCTAATAAACTCGCAAAACGTTGCAGATTTCATTAGCAGCATTAAACATTCCTTTTACAACCAAAAGAGAATTAGCAGCATCCTATAAGCCAGGCTGATATTACTGGATTAAAGGGATTAACACTTATTACCGAACTTTGTAGTCAAAACGTTACACAGTCTAAACCACCAATTATAGTGGCCCCTTTACACGAGAAGAAATTTCTTGCCTCGAATGGGCGATTATTGCAAACAAATTAAAAATTTTGTATCCATGTAAGTAAGTATAATGTAGGTACGTAAGTATCGTAGCAGGTGGCGTTATGTAGTTTTTGTCTACACCTTTGGAGAAACGGTTCGATTTTGTGAATGTTTCATAAATATTATAAGTTGAACAAAAAACAGTTGACTTGTTTAGACAGTCCAGGAAATTAATTTCACAAGGTACTATAAAACCACTATTTTACCTGGCGGTAAGCGATGATGTGGTCAACGATGGAGCATATTTGACGGCCAATATTTTTTTACTTAAAAAGACGCAAAGCTTCAATTTCCATACAAAAATGTATGGATATTGAGGCTTTGACAGATTGCGACTGAGATGTGAACGTTGCTTAAAAAATAGTAAAATTAGCCTTCAGGTTCTAGCTATCAGGAAACACAAATTTCTACTCTGCAATAAGATTTCATGTCATTTCCACCTAATAAAATATCCAAGTACTGTTTGTCTGACTCCCTTTTCATTTGTATCATTGGAGAGTAACACACGCGTCCAATAATCTCAGCACTCAAATGCACTTTCTTGCTTCCCGACATGCAAGAAACTCCCCCTCGTATAAAGGAGCCTTAAATGCCGTCGCTTCGTACATCTATGTGGTCAAACCAATACCATTTAACCTTTCACTCACTCTTATTTCAAACGGTTAAAGTCTATAATCTCTTGGCAAAGCAAAAGCTATTTTGGTGGTTCATTTCTAAAGGAATGTACGGCTCATTTAAAATTCAGTAGTATGGTTTTGCAAACAAACCGTGCTATTCCCGGAACTTATATTGGAATACTGTCTCTAAGAAGTTTGTGATGGTAGAATATTGTGCTTTTTTAAAATAATGTGTTTGTTTTTGTTTACTGCTTTAGCAGGATTTTGGTTTTATTCTCGCTACCGGTTTTTCAGTTCCAGTTATTTCTTTAGGAGGTTTTTTTTATTCACTATTCAAGTTTACCTCGCGTAGGACATAAGTCATCATCTGCCTAGCCTTTTACCAACAACATATATTGGGGTCGGCTCCCAGTCATACCGGCTTCAGCTGAATACCAGTATTTTACGAAGAGCGGCTGCCTACCAGACCTCCACAACCCATTTACTGGGTAACACGGTACTTATTGGAAACTGGACTGGTGTCTGATTTTTTTGGCTTGTGACATTCGACGACTGACAAAGATCTGAAAATGACAGCCGTGCCCAACGCCCAACTTAACGTGCACTCTGAGGCACGGAGGAAATTCGATATGTTAAGATGGTCACCCATCGACAGACCAACCTCGGCAAGCGTTGCTTAACCTTGAAGTTCGACCCGTGCGGCTGTTATTATTTAGCCACAAGCTCCTTCTCGCGTGGGACATAAGTATGAACAAAAAATACATAAAGTATAATTCTGAGGAGGATTTATTACTTTATAAAAAATATTGTCGTATTAACAACAATCACTTTTTCGTTTAAGGTTCTGCAGATTAAAATTATCGAGTTTTTTTACTCAAAACATTTCAGCTTTAATTATCTGTTTGTTGATGACCGTTTTATAACTAAGCAGGCGATGCAGCTGAATATTAGTATTTTACATGGAACTGCCTATCTGAAGTCAACTACTCAGTGTAATGTCGGACTTTCAGGGTTCTCCAGGGTTTCAGAATTAGTTTGAAAGAGTCACCGCGGCCCTGGAATGCAAAAGGCATTAGGAGGAACATCGATGGGTTTTAGTCAGTAAGAGTCTGAGAGCGGAAGAAGTCATTTGATGATTTCACATCCATAAAAAAGGGTTCTGACTGTCTCGGTACATCATAATTATTGGCGTCCACCCATCCACAGACCGACATATAAATACCTCAGCATAACTTCAAAGTTAAGCAACTCGCTTAACTTTGAAGTTATTATTTAGCTACGTCTTCTCAAAAGATCTAACATTATGATTCATACTAAAATACGGTTAAGTTCATAAGCCGTTGAAACAAGTTCTAAAGTTATATTACCGTTAAGTTTTATTGAAATGAAAACTGAGATTTATCGTGCGTTATTGATGTCTAGTTTAACTTATGGTCGACTTTTACTCAAAGTACCGGCAAATTGAATTAACGATAGCTTGTGATTGTTATGGGGTTATACCATTCTAGTATATATCTACTTTATATAGAATAGTAGGATAACTAGGTAGAGTAAAATAATTAATACAATGAAGTAAATGTTTCGTATGGGGTCGGACGTAATAGTAGTTTATGCAACGACCATATAAAAGGGGTTATTAAAACACGAGTGTGGGTTTATCACACGAGGCGTAGCCGAGTGTGATAATAGCATCACACGAGTGTTTTAATACCTAATTATATGCCGTTGCATACACTATTTTATCTTCACTCATACAGTTGAAATAAAATAAGTGAAAAAATAGTTAATTCTAATATGGTGGATATTCTCATTGCGTATTCGAATGAAGTTATTTTATGATGCAGTTGTTTAAAAATCGAAGGAAAATGTTGAACTGTAATGTTTTTTTTTTTAAATTTTACCTATCCACGAAAAAAAAGTATGTATTTATGCATTCGTTTTTGAACTCATATTTAGAACATTAAGTTGTGAGTGTAGATAAAAGACACTACCGTGGGTGGGTGTCGTAAGAGGCGACTAAGGGACTCACCAGAGAATGGGCAGCAGTATTATCTGTAGGTCCATTGTTACAGCTACACTGCGATTGCCAACCCGCCTGCCAAGCGTGGCGATTATGACAAACCCCCCCATTTGGGGAAGGCCTATGTCCAGCAGTGGATGTCTTTCGGCTGATATGATTATGATGATGATGACAATGAAGTAGGTAAAATTCTTTTTTTAAGTCACCGGATTATTGCAAACATCATTAGGTTGTGATAAATCTTAATTTTATTGAGAATGTCTTGTAGGATTAAGTCCGCCTATGTACAGTCAACAAAGCTATTTTGTATGCAGGCATTAACTACTTTTAAACAATGTTGTGAGTGTGCTGAGTCGACAATTATTGTACACTTCACTCGTAAGTATGTCATAAGCTTAAAAAGTTATAATGCACACATCTGTTTTTTCTATCTTCTAATTTATAAAATTATCGTGTCACAGTATTAGTTGCTATACCCCTCCGAAACGGCTTGAGTAGGTCTGAGAATAGGACGTAAACTAGGTGTAGGGTAGGTGTGGGGGAGGTAGGTAGTTAGCCTGTTGACGGGAGCGAAGCCGTGGGGGACCGCTAGTATTTATGTAAAAAATAATGGTTGTTTCCGTTAGTCACTAGACTTTACCGATTTATTATCATCTTTTTTTAAGTTTTCTTATACTTTATAGAAGGTTTTTACGGAAAAAAAAGTTAAGAAAATGGCGCAGAAAATATTCCTACGGGCACGGGAAAAAACGGGATATGCGCGAAGTCGCAGGCAATAGCTTGTTGGAAATAAATATTGGCAGTGCAGTGGAAACATTTATAGTTTTGCCTGTATACCAAATAGTTTTGTTGACTGTATTATACTGGGTTATAAATCCCTTCGCAAGACTGACGTACCAGTAAAAATTGTCAAATATATACTAATGTCAGTCGGGACCAACGGCTTACCGTGCATTCCGAGCCACAGAAGACTCTCGGTATGTAATCTATGGCCACCCATCCACAAACCGACCTCGGCAAACGCTGCTTAACCACGAAGATCGACCCGTGCGTCTGTTATTATTCAGCAATAAGCTTCACAAGCCTAGTACAAATGTAAAGGCGTTAAAACATAGACACGATAGTTCGCTCCACTTCAGTTGAAGCATTCCTTCAGTTGCAGTAAAAGTTTGTCGGTATAAACAATGTGCAGTGAGCTATTGTTGGCAGTTTGTTTTACACCATTGTTAGTGCAAGACTATTGAAGGGGTATCGATATAGAACGTAGAGTTCTGTAACAGCTTTTTCATGTGCGTAAGTCATTATCCTGTTTTAACGACTGATTTACAATAACCATGATCATTTTATAAAGGCCTCCACACATTGACCTGTCCTGTGCATCCAGTGGATCCCCGCGACCCTCACCAGGTCATCGGTCCACCTTGTGGGAGGTCTTAAATAAAGACGAAACACGCGTGACGTCACTATGTGGATTATGGGACATTTTTTTCCTGGGACGTAACGTCACGCGTGTTTTTAACGCACAGTATCAACTTGTTTTCTTTTTGGGTGAAAAAAAAAATGTGTCTAATATTATTTGGTAATCTATCTAAAGGACTAATTCGATTTTTTCAGTAAAATACCCTATTCACTAATACTAGACGTCGAATAAGATGAAATGTTATAATTTAGAAACCCTACTGCCATGGCATATTATATCATAACTCTTTAAGTCATATGCGTTTCATCCCTACTCATAGCCAGCACATACAAAGACAAACGATTACTTGTCAACTTTTCACTGGCGTTACTATCAAAATTTCATTAATAAACTCATTTAGCACTCAATTGTTAATTTAGGCTAGTCTGGAAAGGCTCATGATACTGGGTCGGATAGAAGAAAAACGCGCTTAAGGGTGCACTAGTCAAACGGCTGAACTCGTTGATGGGCGCGGTAAAATGCATGCTATCTCATCCAACATCATTTAAAGGAAGAAATAAACGCTGTGATTATCAATATGAAGCAAGTGCGCACACAAATTTGCAGTTCTGTATCATATAAGATGATTTTTAACGAAAATGAGCTCGTAAAATTTATTGAAAGACATTTGGTAGTAAGAATATTATGAAAAAAGTAGGTACTGAATGTATCTGTTTAAAATATTTTTTTATATCAATTTAGGAAATAATCTATCCCGTTATGGTTAATATTTTGCCATTTTCGTACTAAATAAGTTATTTATTTATGCCCAAAGTTGTGTTAAAATTTAGAACTTTCGACACAACTTACACATCAATATTTTTTTTTCTGTTCTGTTTCCATACAGGGCTAGATAATACCGAGATAAATAAATGTGACTTTTTTTCTGAACGTACCTTCAATCAGTAGAGTAATCGCCAGACTACGTTTGTATGAAACAATGACTGACTAGGGCACCCTTAAGGCAGAAATTCGCAAGATGGACTAACGCTATTAAGAGAGGTAATATACCGAGCGCTCAACGCTTCAAATAACCTCGTTGCAGGGATGTAGCTGCAACTGCCGCTACAAAAGAAAACTAAAGTAGCAAAGTCTACATCGCAACAAAAAGAACCGCGACGCCATCTATCCCGCCAGCTGCGAAGTAACTGAACAAAATCCTGCATCGCGGTATCTAAGTTTTTGCGATTTGAACATGTACAACAGCCCGAATATCAACTATCGGGGAGTTGCCCACTGGACACAACAACCGTCCGGTCGGAGGGACTTTACTCTCCATACTGGTGACCCCGACGTGACGATGAATCCTTAATCAGCACAACAGTGACAATCCTAAGAATTTATTTTTAGAACAAAATTGCAAGATTCTTGTTTCTCTAAAAACATCAGAACATCTACATAGGTACTGCTACTTAGGGCACAAACCGCTCATAAGAGCCACATTCAAGACGCAACTTGGTGAATTCATTATGTACATTTGGACCTCTTGCCCTACTGCCGATGCCGTAAGTAAATAAGTTATGTAGCTGGCCCAAGACAGATCCTAAGTGAAAGAATAAATAAAGGAGAAACTTGAAGATTAAGTTGGTTTTCTTGATACCATGTATACGATTGTTTTGCTAAATGGAAAACTTGCGTTTAACTACTACGCACACGTGGTAAGCTTTCGATGATTGATCATTCAATTAAAAATTGTTGAGCTGAATATTGTTGGGTATTTTCCTGGATAGAAAAATATTGGACGCGTGTTATTTCCTTAAAACAATGTAAAAATGACAAAGATAAAGCGCATCACAGTTCAGGAAGGGGCTGATAACTTCACATGTCGGTAAAAAGTGTATCAAGGCGTGTCGTCTAGCAAAATTTCAATTCACTAATTCGTCCCAATTTTCAGTTTACGTGAAAAAAAACATACGTGTCCTGTATTTTTTGGTATTGTTACTGAGACGGACTAAATAGACTTGTACAAAAAGACTTTATTGTAACAATCCATGCAGTATATTCGTGAATGGGGCTGCTGGTTGGGACTAGGTTTAGCTGATTCGGCTTAGTTTTTATTTTAAAAATTGTTTTTAGGGTTACGTACCCAAAGGGTAAAAACGGGACCATATTACTAAGACTCCGCTGTCCGTCTGCTGTCTGTTTGTCCGTCTGTCTGTCTGTCTGCATCTCATGAACCGTGATAGCTGAACAGTTTTTTAGATAATGGTACGGAACCCTCCGTGCGCGAGTCCGACTCGTACTTAGTCGGTTTTTTTTTTGTTATTCCGGACTCTTCACGAGCACGTGTTCTCACATTATGTGTAAATGTACATACCTACATGATATTGTATGATTTCAAAAGAAAAGTTTTGTTCAATAATTTGTGATAATACCTATTTATTATTTAAAAGAGAGTCTTTGGAGTTTCTTGTCCGTTATTGGCCAAGGAGATCTCCGCTTTAGTAAGGAAAATTAGCTTTATCTTTCTGACTGACTGATTCCTTGTTGCTCGTTGGTTTAATTGAAATTAATGCTTTGAGATTGATGCGGTCGGTCGCTGGTAAACGCTTGCCTACAAGTAACCTATTCACTCTCAGCTTGAAGACTCTCAGGTTATAGTTATTGTTTAACATAGACTTCGTTTCTCGCATCGACCGGTCATTCACATCATCATCATCATCATCATCATCATAATTTCAGCCAAAAGACAGTCCAAATGTCACCACAACAACCGGTCCTGTGCGTCTCGCATCTATCGGCTACCCGCGACCCTCACCAAGTCATCGGTCCATCTTGTGGAAGGCTTTCTAACACTGCATCTTCCGGTATGTGGTCGCCGCTCCAGAACTTTTCGGCCCCATCGACCATCTGTTCTGCGAGCAATGTGCCCTGCCCACTGCGACTTCAGTTTGGCAATCCTTCGGGCTTTAACGGTAGTTACCTCGTTTTCTTGCGGATATCATCATCCCTGATTCGATCATCACGCAAGGAAACTCCGACAATTGCCTTATGCCTTTAAATGAGTCCATTAAAGGCCTATGTGAGCCACCACGTTTCGATTCATCATTTCAGCCGAAAGACGTCCAATGCTGGACATACACCGAGTTTCACCACATCGACCTATCCTAGACGTCTCGATTGGTCGGTCTTAAAAAATACATGAACCTCTGTTCCTTACCCTATACAAACAAGAATAAAAATCCTTGACGTCACTTTTTCACCACGCTCGTAACAAAAGTCAGCGTCAATCGCTTAAAGCGAACATCACAGCTTTCTAACGGTCATTTAATCTATATTTACAGCCTGTTATAGGTTAACTGCTAATAGAATATTAAGTGTCATGGCGACCGTCAGGCCATGATTGTCTTTTTATAGGGATCCGTATGAATGGATGAAAACGTGGCCCTAATACTAAGAGCGAATTTCACCAATGAAACTGAACGCGATCAGTACATCTAAACTGCGTTCAAGAGCTGTCAGCGCCAAACTGATCAGCGTCATTATTTTTCTATGGAATAGAAAAATAATGACGAAACTGATCAGCGTCATTATTTTTCTATGGAATAGAAAAATAATGACGCTGATCAGTTTGGCTTGGTTATAAAATATCTTAAGAGGTTGTACTACCTTCAGTACTGTCTTTCCTTCTCTCTTCAAAATCTATCCAAAGGTTGTCTTTAAAAGATTGCTTTTAGCGATAAGGCCGCCCATTGTGTCACCCTATGTAATGTTTCCTTCATCTATTTTTTCTGCAACTTATATGGTGTACATAATGAAGAGTATTCTATTCTATTCTATTCTATTCTATTCTATTGTACACTCTCGATATGTCAATTGTACATTTCTTCTACAATGATACGAAGCAAAATTATTTTATAATCTCTCCGAGTTGGTCCGAGAAATTGTAAACTGACATATACTGGCGAGCAGTCAGCGCACAGGGTCTGCAATATACAATTTATCCGGTGTGGTGCTTTTTTATACGTCCATGATTTGGTGTCATGTGATATTTAAATTGAAAACATGGCCCTCATCATCTGCTTAACCTTTTCCCAACTTTATTGGGGTCGGCTTCCAGTCTAACGGGATTCAGTTGATTACCAGTATTTTACGTGGAGCGGCTGCCTACCAGACCTCCACAACCCATTAACTGGGTAACACGGTACTTTTTTGCAAGACTGGAGTTCGATTTTCTGGCTTCTGATAATCCGTAACGACTGCCAAAGATCTACAAACTACAGCCGGGACCAACGGCTTAATGTGCTTTCCGAGGCACGGAGGAAACTCGATATGTTAAGATGGTCACTCTCATTCAAATGAATTAGTGTGTTATTAGAATTATACCAATAAGCAACCATTGTTCTACAACTCCTTTATAATGGCAAACACTAAATTTTTAATAATAAGTTTCTATCAACCTTTTATTTCACTCACGGAACCCCGACTTCGGCTCGCACTTGGTCAGTTATTTTTATCTCGATAAGTATAAAAATATTACAGGAGTTTGTTTTTAATTAAAATGCAAAACGTTTTGGCATGCTGGGCTTATACTAAACACGTACACCTAAAAAAATGTTTTTTATATCATAAAAAGGTGACACTAAAGTTTAACTCCTGTAAAATTGGGAAAAATATCACAATAATTTTGCATTTTTCATAATCCTGACTCATAGTACTTTGAAATGTATAAATGAGTTCGTTTGTTAAAATTTCACGCCTAAAACGCTAAACCGATTTTGATGAATTTTGGTACAAAGATAGATGGACCCTGGAGATGGTTATAGGCTACTTTTTTTGCTTACTTACATCTATATTAACACGAGCGAAGCCATGGGTACAAGCTATTACTAATTTTCCCAGCGAAAGTGCTTGACAAAAATGCCAACAACCAGGCTTTTAAAAGTAAACATGCTGCTTTCTATTAAAAAAGTTAAATATTACTTTCAAAAGCGTATTTACAAGAGTAAGAAACCCTTAACAAGACGCCACAGAAATAAGAACAATTTTAATTTCCAACTGTCAGAGTACAGTCGGGAAAAATGGAACCGTCAACTTTATCAGTGAGAGACAGTTTTATAGGTCTCCTACTGATATCTATTTTGAATTGCTGAATGTTTAGATTTTGAGGAGCTCGTGGCTAAATTATAACAGCCGCACCGGCCGCTCCAAGGTTAAGCAACGCTTGCCGAGGTTGTTCTGTTGATGGGTGACCATCTTAATATATCGAGAAACCACAGTACCTCGGAAAGCACGTTAAGTACATAAGCAGTTGGTCCTGGCTGTTATTTGGAGATTTTCGAACCTTTCGAACGTTCACTTTGGATAATTTTCGTTCATTACGCAGGCAAAACCGCTTGTAAAACTTTGTATCTCTATAAGTTTAAAATACTTACTATTAAAACTTAAAATAGCATTGCTTTCCTAGGGTTTTGTTGGGTCAACAATGTAAAATTTAAATTAATGCAGAACATACAATGGAGAGTGTCCCGGTTTGCATTATATGCTTGATAATGAAATGTTACCACTTTTATTGTATGTTTAAGTAGGTTTTTTTTGTTCAACACTATGTTCAACATGAAGTTTATGAGGTAGTTTAATTTATTTTTTGTTTGATATAAGGCGAATTTACCTTTTATTAACTCTGAATATTTTTATTCATTAGTATTCATTCTCTCTCTCTCTATGTTTATTACTCACTTGAAAACCCGTAAATGATAAATGATATTTATTTTGTAAGTAGGTTGTAAATAACTAGATGAGGCCGGTGTTTCCTAGCTGACTACCCTGAAAGAAACACCGTAATAAACTCAGAGGTCAAAGTATCTTTTGAAGTACATACAATTGTACTGGTCTAATAAACCTAAACCATCACTATAAAAAAAACATCTAGAGCGTTTACGCAGATTTAAAGTGAAAAATCACTATATCCTTCCCCCTGAACTCTTTTTCAAAAATGTTTTCTGATAACTATTTAGACCAGGATATCTAGCGTATGCATACCAAGTTTCGTTAAAATCGGTTCATTCATTTTGAAGAATAAGGACTTGAAAGTTTGTATGAAATGATGACATACGGCGTACAGGCTCTTAACACCTAAAATTGATTTAATTGTTATACTTTTTTTCCTCAATCGCTACAGTCAAAACATCTAAATTGAACGCAAGTCAAATGGAGCCTGTTGAAAATTGATCCCATTGAAAATACAACTACTGTGTAAGAGACATTGTGACATTTTTGCTATAATAATTTTCGTTCCATAGACTGAGGGCCAATTCTACAAATTTTTGACAGATTGCAACTGACATGTGAATGTGAACGTTGCTTAAGAATTAGTATTCTCTGGTCCATAGTTAATATTTGAGTTTTATATAAGCAAAAAAGCTTAAGTACATCAGTTTACTTAAAATAATAAATCAAAGAAACAAGCCTTCAAAAGTCTAAAACATCAGGTTTCTAACAAGTTAAGTCCACAATTTCACTTCTATCGCTACAATCTACTCGAAACATGTTTTATCTGCGATCTGGTTCCGTCGAGACCAGGTGAATTGCTTGTATATCGAAAAATGGCGACCCTGCTTCAGTAAAAAAGAGTATAGTTTCATTTTCATGTAATCAGAAAAATAGCTGGATCTGTGAACGGCTTTTGTTTTTGTGGAGATTTTTTTTTAATATAGTAAGGCTCTTGATAGACCACAATCTCACTTGATGGAAACCGATGATGGAACACGGTGGACTAGAAGTAACCTATTCACTCTTAGGCTGCGTTTCCGATTGCTTTTCATGTGTTTGTTAAGAAATAATACAATCGCTTGCACTGAGCGAGGCTAGGTAAATGAAAAGATTCTATTGATTTTTAACTAACACATCTCTCGCTAGGAATCCTCGCACATCAGAATCTCTGCTCATTTATATTTGTTTATGCGGTCTCTGGTAGAAACGCATAAGGGCAGGAAGATGTTGATGTAACATTAGTTTAGATTACGGATGATATCAATCTTAATTGAAATGTATTATTTTTGTCAAATACACGTTAACCATGGGATACATTTTTGAGATTTCCCCTTGTTTCTGACACATTTTAATATCTTCATAATCAATTCTGCCAAAATTCCTGTTTTATGCATTTTTCACAATTCTCTGTTTGAATAAGTAAAAAAACAATGAGTTGAACAGTTACTCTTGGGATAACATTTCAAAGGAAAAAAATAATTTACAATCGCGATTAATTTTAAACATGAATAAGAGAGGCATTTTTATAGGTATCTGTAACTGTTGTAAGAGGTACGCTGAACAAACTTTCAGAATGTTGTTTTGTAACAAAACAGAATTTTGAAACTTTGTTTATTACTGAAATTGAAAAGCGAAAACCGTAATAATACATGTCTCAGAGTGAAAGAAAACATTTTGGTTGCTAGGCAACGAGTTCATCTTACTTTCGACTCGTAAAATCGTAATAAAAACGTTTTTTGGGGCTCTTACGGAACCCTGTTACTAAGCATCACTCGCTTTCCGCCCGTCTGTCTGTTTCTTAAGGCTGTTTCTCATGAATCGAATGATACAAACAGTTGAAATAATTTAAGAAAGCCACAGTATTTTCCACAGAAAAATTAATAAATGTCTAATCTAAAGTACTTAAACATTCCTCGAAATTTCATAACGCATTTTGGAAACCGTAAATGCATAATTAGAAAGCAGATGTTTTTAAAATAAATAAAAACCTTTACATAAGCCACTATGTTTCTCTTTTACAGCAGTATTTTTTAAAATTTCTGTCAAAAAAAATTATAACACAAAAGTATCAAAAAGTACAACAAGACGTTTTCAGTAAGCCCCAAAGGAGAGTACTTGTTCTAATAATTTAATTAAATACTTTGTCAAAATGCCAAAAGCTAAATCAAACTACAGAATCGCCAAACATTTTCACAGCACAGTAAAGTTCCAAAACAAAACGTTTTAACTGTTTATTTGAAACATATTAGTGAAACAGTTTTAGGGGACAAAGGGTATAGGCGACAATGTTTTTGTAGCATCCCAGTGTTAAAATAACAACACTATAAAAATAGAAGTTACAAAAGTTTTAGGGAAGTTTGGAGGCTATTTTTGCTTTTGTGAATCTAGGTTAAGCTGCTTTTAGCGGTCATTTTTAGGATGAGTATGTTTTAAATTCTTGGTTTCTGAATTTATAAAATTAAAACGAGACTATTTTGAAACTTGTTCCAACTGTTTTAAATATCAAAATGTAATAGATGATGTCATGTTGGAAGTCTCAGGATATTACATGTCAGCTTCATACACCGTCATTTTGTTAATATTTCCTATACTCTACTTTGGTCTGAGAAAATTCAGTAATAGAAAAATATAGATTATATTACACAGGCTGTGACAGCAATAGATAATGTATAAAATTTTTAATATGTATAAAATTTTTATTTAATAGATTTTATATTAGTACCAACAGCCAGATTTATTATTATAATTCCGTTTATTCATTTCTTTACATATAAATTTTCATTTTTAAATATTTCAGAAATGAAAATAGGTACATGATTTTTTTTTATTATTTTCTTTTAATAAACAAATATAATTTTCCTCGATTTCGCCCCCGAGGCTTGGGAACAAAATCTTAGAATAACTAATATTCAAAAACAAAGTCAAACCGTGTATGAAGCTAAATCCAAATCCGTGAAGTGGTAACAAACAGACAAACAGTCAGTTACTATCACACGCATAATATTATAATGAATATAATGTTTTAATAACATGTGATCTAAAAGGAGCTCGTAGTTAAATTATAACAGCCGCACGGGCCGATCTTCAAGGTTAAGCAACGCTGGCCGAGGTTGGTCGGTGGATGGGTGACCATCTTCACATACCGAGATTCCTTCGGGCCTCGGAAAGTACGTTAAACCGTTGATCCCGGTTGTCATTTGGAGATCTTTGGTAGTTGTTACGGATTGTCGACGAAGCCAGAAAATCGGACACCTATCTTGCCAAAAAGTATACCCAGTTAATGGGTTGTGGAGGTCTGGTAGGTAGCCGCTCCACGTAAAATACTGGTATTCCGATTAACTGGAAACCAACCCGAATATAGTTGAGAAAAGGCTAGGCAAATGTACTAACATGATTGTGTTCTAAGATTAGGTAAGCACACGGAAAGGCTAACGAGATGTGTATTCCTATTAAGAGGTTTAACAGAAAGCAGGCGTGATTCAGTCTCATCTCGCTCATGTCTCAGTAATTACATGTCGTGCCTTATCGCGAGTCGCTGCAGGATCTAACAACGACTGTGAGCTTAACGAATTAATTAAGAATGTGCTAATAACTGCTGGGTCTCAGCGTGCGAAAGGTTTGCTTTTTTTAAACATTATGCACTAGGAAAAACAGTGGTACAATGTCTTAGATTTTTCTAAAACAGTGAAAATATTGTCTTTATTTTAAACTAGAACAAAGGCAATATTTTTACTGTCTACTGCTGACGATACTACTAATAACGATTTTATAAATTTTGTAGACATAACCGTTAGGCGAACTGGTAGCGTTGTAGATTTTGCGTGTCATCACTTATATCCCTAGTGACAATCTACAAATAAATAATATAGAAATATTACTCCTATAACTATAGTACCTGCTCTGGCTGTCGGTCTGTATGTCAGTCACTCTTTACGTCTTTACGATTGATTAAAAAATTAAATTGGCATACGGCTAGATCATGTCTTGGAATAGGACAAAGGTTTCGTCTCGGGAGTAGGTTTTCTTGAGATAAATATTCGATTTACATGCGGGCGAAGCCACTGGCAGAAACTAGTATTGCATATTGGTAAAAAAAGAAACCTGGTATTCAATAAAATGAGCGTTCTTTTTACCCCAACGACAACATGTCTTATCGGTATTTATTTTAATATGTGGTCTATTTTTACCCCTCTCACCCAACGTGACGTCATCGATTAACATGCAAATGATGTTGTCTCAGACCAATCAGTTGTCTGTGGCGATATGTTTAGGAGATTAAAGTTAAGAGTACATTTGTATGTATATGTATGGGGTGGTAAGACATGCCAGTATTAAAGGATAAATTTTTATTTACGTAATATAACATCACGCCTATAATTCCCAAAGAGAAAATGTAAAGAGAGTATTATGACGATATAAACTGTGTGGTCGCATGTAGCTGGCATATAATATTAGTCGATGGTACTTTAGAAGAGTCGTGCAAAAATGTAGAATAAGTACTTTTAAAAGTGTACTTATTCTATATTTGCAGTCGGTGGACTTACTCGTTAAAAGAAATTTTCCAGGGAACTATCCCCTGATTCAGTTTTACATTTTTGGGTCCAATGCTTGTTTTCCATATTTTAATTAATTTTAGACGTGGCAGGCGTGTTTTTACATGTTTAACAATATACCTAGCATTTTCCCAACTATATTGGTTGGGTGGGGTCGGTTTCCTGTCTAGTCGGAACCATTTCCGATATATAGAAACTTCACTGAGGTTTGAGCTATCCAAATGTCACACAGAAAAATAAACCTTGACTTTTCTAACGTGCAAGTGGTCAAGTTGTTGAAAATCCTATTGTCTCCACGGCTGATGGTCGGACAATTTTTACCACTAAGCCTCGGTTCATGCGGTATAGCACTGCACTGTTTTTCAGTAGGTAGAATGCTGGGATCCGTGTGAATCTAGCCTAAAGGTAATTACTTGTCCTCAGTGTTATCTCAATGTTACGTTCCTTCATCACCTGCCTAGCCTTTTCCCAACTATATTGGGGTCGGCTCCCAGTTAAACCGGATTCAGCTTCAGTATTTTACGTGGAGCGGCTGCCTACCAGACCTCCACAATCCATTAACTAGGTAACACGGTACTTCTTGGCAAGACTGGTGTCAGATTTTCTGGCTTCTGACAATCCGTAACGACTGCCAAAGATCTACAAATGACAGCCGGGACCAACGGCTTAACGTGCTTTCCGAGGCACGGAGGAGTCTCGGTATGTTAATATGGTCACCCATCGACAGACCAACCTCGGCAAGCGTTGCTTAACCTTGAAGATTGGTCCGTGCAGCTGTTATAATTTAGCCACGAGCTCCTCTCCTCAATGATGCGTTCCTTGAACCTAATAAAAGTCCTCCTGGGGGTCTCCATTTCAGCCCTTGCAGCCAATCTCAACAGAGATTAGCCATCGGCGGGGGAGATATTATAGAGCAAAAGTGTATGACCAAACACAAGTGCACTCTTCCATCACTCATAGTCCGATGGGATGGCCACCCGACACGACCGGAGAGAGATCTGGCGGAGGACCAACGGCTTAACGTGCTTTCCGTAGTACGGGGGTGTTACACCAGCAACTTCCAAACTTCGGCTCACACAGAGAAATTCCTAATGGAAAAGCCTACTAATATGCTATTAGAAAATATTTTTGACAACTAGGTATATATTTTATATAAAAATTAATCGCCGAATGTATATATGTACGCGCATAACTTGAGAACATCTTTACCGATTTTAGAGAAATTTAAAAAAACAAAAAAAAAATGGGTAGGTAGGGTAAGTAGCCAGTGCACGGGAGCGAAGCCACGAGGGACAGCTAGTTTCACATAATTATGATATGAACACCGGTTTTGTTTACAGACAGGTGCTTAAATAAAATGAACGGTTACAAGGGACAGTCATAATCACCTGTAAATAATATAATTAATGGCTTATAAGATAATGAATTAATCGCAATACACTTTATTGTACTCGTTCCATTGTATCCGTTTCGCCCCTTCAGGGACTTTAAACGGGCCTACAAAAACATGAAAGCCCCTTATTATTACCCTTTTAATAAATTAATTATTACAATTAAAATCTATGTCTATGTCTGTCTGTCGCTTTCAATGCTAAATTTCTAAACCGATCTTGATGAGATTTAATAGGGTGATACTGATCTTGAAATACCTGCACACTTTTTTAGTCCGTCATTTAAAGGGGGTAAAATGGAGTGATGGCAAGTTTTTATGGGCATTTTCAAAATCCACGCGGACGTAATCGGTAATCTCCGGAAATATTATCCGATTACGTAAATTTTTTAGTGATAGAAAATTACACTGTTACTGAATGTTTTAAGCCTTTTTAGGTAGTAAAAATTGGTATGGTATCTATAGGAATCGCTATGGAAGCGAAGTCGCAGGAACAAAGCTAGCACAAAATTTATATAAAAAGTTAATTTGTCTGAGTACATGAAACTTATTTTTTATTGTCAAAAATAGGTAGCGTGAACGTTGATGCAGTTTTCAAACTACGTTTATTACTTTTTCAGTAATTTCGTAATGGATTCTTAATTAGTTGATATTAAATTTCAGTTATTTATGTTCTGTGGCTGAAGTTTGGTCACGTTTTGTTTCTTCGAAGTACTTTTATAGTCCGGTCAAATTACGCCGAAAATAAGGCAAACTTAGCATTAATTCTTAACTCCGATTTTTTGCCATTAATGTGTAGAGTATAAGCAGAGAAGTATGTTTAAATGTATCCCGCGAAAAGTTAACCCCCGGATGTTCGTTTTTTTTAGCAAAACATTTAATTTCATAATAACTCGTTGGGAAAAAATATTAACTGGCATGTTAGTTTGGGACATTTGTAGAACAGATTGAGCTGTACAAGTAGGTAAGAAAATTAAACGTTTTTCATCAACGGAACAATACTTTTTTTTAAATAATGTTATTTTTTGACTTTGTACTTCAAGGAAAAATATTAACTTGCCAAAAATTATGCTAAAAAGATTTTAATTAACATGTTTACTTGCATTGTGAAAATTAAAACAATACTACCTCGGGGTTCCGAGATATAAGAAATTGTCACATAACTTTTCAGGCAAAAATGTAACTCTCCTGAAAGTTGTTTAATAATGGAAAATGTACAAACACAAACCATAATTTATCAAAATTAAACAAATCAGACGTTATTTATTACCTATCTCTTTAATTGTTAATAAAGTGGCATCTTTTTTGCCGCACTCAATTGAGTTCAACTATTAGAATTGGCTCATCCGTGTTTTGTTTCATTCATGTGTCAGAATCAGTCAGAGTACAAAATGCATGAAAAAAATTATTTTGCTCATAACTTGTGTTTCGTGAATTCTTCCAAATTTTTAAATATTTATTCTGCTATTCAGGGTGAAGGAAAATAAAAAAAAGATCATTCTTGAATTACAAATGGTGTAACTAACACATTTTTTTATTTATAGATAAAATCATGCAACAATGTGCTGCTCTTGAAATGATTGCAGCAAATCGTTATTTTTCACAAAATCGTCTTATTTCAGCAAAGTCAAAGTCAAAACGTTTATTTCAATTAGGCCATTCAACGGCACTTTTGAACGTCATCATTTACATTTAAAATAATATAAAGTGACTCCACTGTCCGTTCGCAAAGGTAGATTCTTATGGAGAAGAACGGACAAGAAACTCCATAGTTACTCTTTTCAAATCAATGTTTTATAATCAAATTTTGAGTACAAAAATTAATTTTAATTTTTAATTTCAGCAAAGACGAAAGAGCTGCATTGATGTTTCATTAGTAGTTTAAGAAATTGTTACATACTTACCTGAAATTATTAAAAAAACTAGAACGAGTGTACATATTTGGTTCATAATTGTATAAGAAATCATAATTGTTGTAGAGAAATAGTAAAAAAAAAATACATTTTGAAACTTTGTTATGCACAGTTTCACAAACTACTCTGTCGTCTAAACTCATGCAACTTTATCAAAACACATCAAATTGCATCATCATCGTCATCATCATCATCTCAGCCGAAAGACGTCCACTGCTGGACATAGGCCTCCCCCAAGTGTCGCTACAAAAACCGGTCCTATGCGTCTCGCATCCAACGGCTACCAGCGATCCTCACCGGGTCATTGGTCCATCTTGTGGGAGGCCTTCCAACGCTGCGTCTTCCGGTACGCGGTTGCCACTCCGTTTTCGGCCCCATCAACCATCTGTTCTGCGAGCAATGTGCCCTGCCCACTGCCACTTCAGCTTGGCGATCCTTCGGCCTATATCGGTTACCTTGGTTCTCTTGCGGATTTCATCATTCCTGATTTGATTACGCAAGGAAACCCCGAACATTGCCCTCTCCATTGCACTTTGGGTGACTATAAGACCCATTGTGAGCGACCACGTTTCAGTTCCATAAGTCATCACTGGCAACAGGCACTGGTCATAGACTTTCGTCTTGAGACACTGTGGTATGTGAGACGAGAAGATATCACGCAACTTCCCGAACGCCGCCCAACCGAGTCAGATTCGACGGTTGACGCCTTTCTCGAAGTTAGCCCTACCTAACTGGACCGTTTGTCCCAGGTAGACGTACTCGTCAACAACTTCGAGTGTAGAGCCTCCGATCTTGATAGGAGTGGGTGGTATATATACCATGACCTTGGTTTTGTCCATGTTCATTTTAAGACCCACTCTTTCGGAAGCTCTACTGATGTCATCGAGCATTGTACTGAGGTCCTCCATGGTCTTAGCCATGACGACTATAACGTCGCCAAATCGAAGTGAGTACTGATGAGTGATGTACTTGCCATTGACATTAATGCCTAGCCTTCTCCAGTCCAAAACCTTGAAGACGTCCTCCATTGCGGCCGTGAACAGTTTCGGAGAAATTACGTCTCCCTGCCTCACACCCCGTTGCAGGAGGATAGGTTTCGAAGTCTGATCCTGAAGTCGGACTGACATGGTGGCGTTTTCGTACAAACATTTGGGCACCTCGATGTAACTACAGTCGATCTGGCACCGTTGGAGAGACTGCAGCACAGCCCAAGTCTCGATCGAATCGAAGGCTTTCTCGTAGTCCACAAACGCTAGGCAGAGGGGCAGATTATACTCTTCGGTCTTCTGTATAACCTGCCGCAGCATATGGCACTGGTCTAGGCGCCCAGTTTTGGAAGAGGGGCTCGTTTGAGCGTCGTGCAGGTGCGGGGTTAGACTCTGACGACTCTGTATCTGGCATCAGCTCAGCGAGCGAGCTGTCGTCGTTAGGGAATGGGGGCTGCTGCAGAGAACTCCGGGCTCTTCCGTAGGTGGCCCAGACTAGAGGATGACCAGGGTTTGTCCTCCAACGAAAAGTGGGCCACTGGCCCGAAAAATCCCCACCAGTAGGCAAGGTAAGGGCCGAGAAGGAAGCAAGTGGAGGGTGCTCACCTCCCAGGAGACAGCCCAGCGAGCCGCTAAGCTTGCCGAGGAGGGGCACCACCCAAGAGCGACCGGTCGAAGGGCTATCCCTTCGGCTCCTTTCGGCGGTGAGCCGGATATCGCTAGCGGTTCCGATAAGGAGCGTAAGGTCAGGTTTGCGGAGGTCGTGGAGGCTGCGGTCCGCAATGTGGCCTTGAAGTGGACGCAGGCCTCTAAAAACAAGGCCATAAGCGCAGCGTTGGTTTCCATTCTGGCGGCTGAGGCTAATTGTGGTGGGCCTCCGTCGGACGAAATGTCCAAGCTGCGGGCAAAGGTCACCCGCTTGGTGGCCACCACGGAGTTTCTCCAAAATAAAAACGCAAAACTCCGAGCAGACCTAGCCGGGCTCCAAGAAGCTGGCTTACAGGGGGCGTCAAATGCGGACCATGGCCGAGTGTCAAGGCCCGCGAAGTGCATGGACATGCGCATTCTGGGCCTGGATGACTCTGTCACGGAGGAGGAGGTGGTGGCCGACGTCGTCAGGACGGGGGGTTTCTCTGAGGAGGTGAAGGCAAGCACCATACGTCCTGACCACTCGGGCATGGGAACCGTTGTGGTGAGCTGCCCCGTGTCGGTGGCTAAGATAATATTGGAGGGCCGAAGGCTCCTGGTGGGTTGGTTTTCTACGCAGGTCAAACTGCTGGAACCCAGACCTCTGAGGTGCTTCCTCTGCCAAGTGTGCAACCACGTAGGAAGCCTGCGGACCGCCGTCCGCAGGCATCAATAGCTGGAGAGCAATGGGTAGCTCGCCATACGATCAGAACAGGCCTGAGTCGACTGCGCGTTGTGTTCCACGTGCGCCAGAAAGAGCTGTCAGCAAAGACGCTGGGGCCCGCTAGGGCCAGAGCCTGCCAGGGTTGCCTGAATTTGTTCGAAAAAATTACAGCGGCCCTGGAACGCAAAGGGCAATAGAAGGAATACGAATGGGTTTTAACCAGTAAGAGTTTGATACTCCCTTCCGCTCCTTCGCACCCAGAGCGGAGTTCAATTGTATGACGCCTTACGATAAAGTTTATCGGATAAGGATGAGCTTTAGTAATTTCGTAGATAACAAAGTTCTTGCGGAATTTGTTCGAAAGAGTCACCGCGGCCCTGGAACGCAAAGGGCATTAGGAGGAACACGAATGGGTTTTAGTAAGTAAGAGTCTGACACTCCCTCCCGCTCCGCCCAGAGCGTAAGGAGTCATTTGATGATTACCAATCCTTAAAAAAATCTACTGCCGAGATTATATGACGCTTAACCGTTTAAGCACTGACATGTGAAAATTCCAAATCATGTAATAAATCTTACGTAATAGTAATAATAAACATGAAAATCCCGCGGTACACCGGAGTGCTGACAGTGCTTGAGCGGTATTAAACTGTTTGTTTATTATAATATCCGCCACCTTGACAAATATGTATTCATCAGATAGTCTAGTAAGTCTATGAATTCTTTTCATGTGATACATGTTTTAGTATATTCAACGGATATCCAACGGGAAATATATGTTTTAGTATATTCCCGTTGTCCCCGTAGGCCATATCTCCGTTAAAGGGTACGAAGGAAATTGAATAAAATAATAAAAATTAATACTTCCCGTTGTTCCAGTTAATTTATTGTAATAATTAAATATACTTTTCAAATTATGTTGGTGCAAGAGCGAGCGAAGCGAGCCCGGGACTTGGGGCAACCCGACTCGGACAGGTTAGGTTGGAAGGGGATGGCGAGGTCAAGTGAGCGAGCGAAGCAAGCAAACAGACCCCGCCATCACCTATGTGGTTATTTTTTTAAACCACCCAGAAAATGATTTACTTCCCGTTTTCCCCTTTAACCGAATGTATGTTATGGGGACAACGGAAAATAAATTTAATCACGTCTCGCTGTCCCCATGACGGGATATGGCATACGGGGACAACGGGATTAAAGGTATGTTTTCATAAAACTCATTCCAAATATGGTTTTATTCCAAGTTGACCGTTTTTTGTGCATTAGCAACAAAATGCAATTGTAATGCATTAATTCTAATAGCAGCTCAGGATAAGGCTGCGTTTCCTAATAATACAGATAGACGGAAGACGGTCGAGAAAATGTCTGTTTATACGTATGACTGCAGTTAATTTAGAAGTCTTGTTCATAGAAGTTGATCATGTTAAACAAAACACTCACATCTGACATTAGATGTCACCTGGAAAGACTCGTCTGCAAGTGCAAGATATACGAAAACTGACCGATAAGTTGAGAGTTGATGTGAATTTGCGAATATGATTAGACTTGCAATTTCTTGTACTTGTTACTACGCGTTAATGCGTACCTACAAGGTTAAAGTTTGACGTGCTACGTTTCCCAATGCAAAAATACTCGCAGAAATTTTGCATGACTTAAAATAAAGTAGTCTATGAAACTGCACATAACTGTATTTTAATAAACCCTTACGACGATTGTGATTTCGAAAGTATATACTAGTAAACCCTTTGTTAGTAGTAGTGTACGTGAATATTAATAATAAAATATACTAGGTAAAATTATTATAGGACTTACAGCTAATAAAAACTAACAAAAAAATAAACCATAGTCATTATCTTGATATAATTGTTAAATCCATAAACTTTGCCATAATTATGACGCTAAACAAAACACAGTAGGTAACATCTTTTCGATACACATTTTGTAGAACAAGATGATTTTTCATAGTTATTTAAATTCTGACTAAACAAATATTGTGATAAAATGTGCTCAATTTGGTCCAATCTGACAAATGGGTTTGAAACAACAGGGCCGCATTAGGAAGATAATATCAATCTGTAATGTCTCGGGAGCCAATAAAACACTTATAAGCACTCAGGTGGATATAGGGTATGCAAGATACAGAACACGTGTGCTCCCGGCTACGGCTGGTGAATGAATGACGCGCCACCACAATCGTGCATATACTACATCCCTTCTTAATTTTAATTGATTTAAATTAGTTCAAAATTACATCAAAACTTAAATCTTTATAATATGACTGGTAACTCATCGGATGTTGTAAGTATTATTAATACTTTAAATAGGCATTATATTACAGATTTTCAATACATTTTTCATGAATAATTTTCCCCTATTTCCAGTTATATACCATATTCTTCCCTTTTTTCGTCACTTGCTTCCCAAACTATCTTTTATAAAAGTCTAAGTCAAAACGTTCATTTCAATAAGGCCATCAAACGGCTCTTTTGAACGTCATCATTTATATCCAAATACTATGTATACAAAATAAGGTGACTCTACTGTCCGTTCGCAAAGGTAAATTCTTATGGAGAAGAACGGACAAGAAACTCCATAGTTACTCTTTTCAAATAAATGTTTTACATTATATTTTGAATACAAAAATTAACTTTAATATATATGTGAGTGAGGTTGATGCACCTAGAGTATACTACTTCTAGGAATCAAAGTATTACCAGCAGAGGTAAACTTTTTCATTCTCTTAATAAGTACATGGTACTCACATATTTACAAATATTGGAACCATTAATAAAATAGAGGTGGAGGTAGGAAAAATGGTACATAAAAATACATGCTTAAAACGGGAGCTCGTTGACCTCAGTCAGCAATATCAAGATGTTGTTAATGAACGCGACCAACTGCGGGTGATCACGGATGGTTTCAACAACTGTAGCAACTTGTATGAGGAGGCTTTACGTAAATTTAGGGACTTAGAGGATGAACTAATTCAGGCATACAGTTGTATTGTCAAATTGCAAAATGAAAAACAAAGTACTCAGGTTAAGGCAACAAACCACTTATTTAATGAATTGCTAAATTCTAATTGTAACCCTCATTCAATAGTCACAATTGACCTTACTGAAGATTCCTTATTGAAACAGAACTGTAGTTATAAATCTAGTCATAACAAATTGAAAAAATGTGCAAAACTGAATAGAATCATAAAAAAATGTAATCAGTTTAAAAAGCAACACAAAAACTTTTCTAAAAGTATTCCACTCAGGAAAGAACGTGTTGACCTGATTAATAAATTAAAGAATTATTACATTAAACTAGAAGACAGCAAAAATATATATGAAATTGATACACAGCACTTTCAGTCTGATATAAAAATACTTAAAGCAAAATTGAGTTCTCTTTACAATAAATATGTACAATCTCAGAACCAAATAAAAGAACACATTCTCGCTGCTAATGAGTTAGTCATGTGTCTGTGTACTTGCCAGACAGTATCAAACCCTGATGCTGTACAGCCTGAGGTAACGGTGGTCCCGTCCCAGGCAGAGAATTTGTCTCAAGGCTGTATCATTGAACAAGATAAGATTGATTTTGGACAGGATTCAGTTCAAGTTGAACAGCCTGAAATTGGTGGTTTTTCGTCTGTGAATAGTGGTTATCATTCAGTTATGTTCTCAGACAGTTTTGGAAGAGGTTTAGGTAAATTAGTTAGTAACAACCTGAGTTATTCTACACAGAATTATTGTATGCCAGGCTCAAATTACAAACATATTATGGCGGCATTATTAACAAACAATAATTATAATTCTAATACCAACATTACTGTTTGTATAGGTAATAGTTTAAAAGTAAAACAATCAGATATCACAGACAATGTAACTGAGATGTTACAGTTAAAATGTAATAAAATAATATTGTTTGACAGCTATCTGTAGGCCATACAAATATTTGTTCCGTGCGGGAATCGAGCCCGCGACACGCAGCGCAGCAGCCGATCGCTCGTCCACCACGCGACGAACCACCGCGCCAACCGTGTCGTCGTGTGAGCCATTAATGATGCTTACACTAACGTTTCCCGGTCTTTCCTCACATTTATTCTTTAAGCATGGTCGTATGTGCGGATAGTATTTGCGTGACCTTGATATTTCCGTGACGATATGCAAACAATTGATCCTAGCAAAACCAGTGCCCTGATTAAAATAGTATCGATCTACTGATTTTGTTTTATATTTACAATAAGTGGGTATGTAGGTTATTTACAACAAAAAGTTAAACATGTCCAAGATTTCTGATATTAATTGGTTACTATTTTTATTTAAAATAAGAAGCGTGCAAATAACTCAATTATCTTGTTATTTAAATGAAAGTACTTACTCAATAATAATAATTAACAATAATTTACTGTTTGCATTACAACACATTAAAAATAATTGCGTACTATCCAGGCATGGCCCTTTGTTTTGTTGTAAACAACACTCACTGCATGGCCTTTGTAACATTTACGCTTATCATTTGTTTACCTCAATCGAAGCAGAATTGTTATTTTTCGTTACTTAATCCTACGAAACTGAAGCAACAAAGTAATCATTACCTGTAAACATCTACCTTGGTAACGATTTATTTACGTGTAGGTAGGTGGGTACAGCGTGACTACGTTCTGTTTTCACTTTAGTATCCAAACTACTAACGATCCTTATCAGATCGAAATATAGTCGCTTAATTGATCGTAAACAACTTTCAACGTGCATTATTTTTCAGCGTGCATTCTTACCCTTTTTTTGGTAGGTAAATGTTTTGTAAGCTTTCTTTTATCCTCGTCGCCACTTGTAATGTCTCAGGAGCCAATAAAACACACTTATAAGCACTCAGGTGGATATAGGATATGCAAGATACAGAACACGTGTGCTCCCGGCTACGGCTGGTGAATGAATGACGCGCCACCACAATCGTGCATTCACTACACAATCTTTAATAGTTTAAAAAAATCGTTACGATTTGCTTGGATGTGTTTAATTTTCTTGTAATTAAGTGAGACATGGTCCATAAATTAAAGTTAACCAAAATTTATTTGAGTTACATTTTTGCCTGAGCCGCTATTTCAAAAAAACAGGTATTAATATCTTCCGTTAACAGAAATTGTTTAATTTTGTTGCATAGAGTACTAAGGTATTTAATTGAATAATTTTATGAAAAAAAATCGGAGTTAATATTTTTGCTTGAAGTACAATTCTAAAATTTAGTTTTTTTTATTTTTTCAAAAATCCCGAGGGTGAAAATGTTTAATTTTGAAGAAAAGAATTAGCTTTACCTATTCTCGACATATTGTAACTAACATTTTCGAGTTAATATTTTTTTCCGAGTTTTTATTAAAATAAACGCGTTTTTGTTTTTTTTACCGTGATCCGGTTCTGGAAAATGTTTAATTTTTTGTTACTATTAGAAGAGCTATGGTCAAATACACGATTCAAGAAAAAAATCAGAGTTAGGAATTTTTGCAAGGTTCAAAGCTAATTTGACTGGACTATTAGAGAGTACGTACTGTTACTAAATAGAGTACATTGTATTACTATTTGCATTATGAAAATGTGATTTTGTTCTCATTGTTCTTGGTAATGAGTATGAGACATATTACACATTAATCATATCTAAGTAACTTGTGTGTGATCGTTATTATACGCAGTTTAAAAATAAAGATATTAATATGATGATTAGGGTAGTAACAAAGTCTAATTAGATCGTCAGATAGATTTTCAAAAACAATTGGACACGTTTTTTTTATTTTTTCTCGTAAAAAATAAATGAAGACCACACAGTGCGTTGAAAACACGCGTGACGTCACTAGGAGAGTACAATTTTTACCAGCGAATAGTTTTTGGAAATCAATCTGACGGACTAATTACATTTTCTCAATGAAATACCCTATTCAAAGGTAATTCTTTGGTATGCCTATCTGTTTGTTTGTCTGTTACTTATCAGCTGAACGGATTCGTATAAGGCATGACACTATGGCTTGCATTAGGATACCGGCTATTTTTACCCCGGTAGTATGCTCTTTTGGCATAATAAAACGCTTCCCATAAGGGCGAAGCCGCGGGCTGGAGCTAGCAAATATAATATTTGTCAAAATAATAGTAATAGACAATTACTTGTTGCATTAGATCCCTACTTACTACTTACTGTAGATGAAGTATAAATAAATAAATTTATAACAGTTCAATTAAAAATAAAAAGAGCATCTAATACTTTAAAATGTTAGTGTAAGCCTTTATAGACCAAAGTAATAAAGAAACGCAGATGCATTTTCCTCTTCGTGTTATTTATTTTCCTTTGTTTTTGTTAAACATTTTTCTTTCCCATTATTACACGTGGTTCAACCCACGCAGTTTCCTACGACTTGCGTTATATTCTCCCCTTTATATCAGTGTCTTCAATGCATGAACTTTTTTTCCAATTTGCCTTCAAAGGCAAAAGGAACCGATACAATATAAACAGGGACACGAATTCGAATATCAAATGTATCTGTTGCCATATTTTGAAGATAAACAAGTTTGTTCTTCACATTGAGAATTGACCGCTCGTATTTTCCTACTGACCCGCTTAAAAATTTAAATAATTTTATCCGAGAGTGAATAAACTTTGGGCTAGACTGCACTTTGAGTTCGTACCTTCACTTAGTAAGATTTCTCTGGAGACGAATTTTAAAAGAAACTATGACTGGCAATGTATCTAGTTTGAGATAAATAATAGAAATTGTCACTAGGGTTGTTGAGTAGTCGAAAAGCGAATAAAGTTCGTCACACACTTTTAAGCTGCTGGCCGAGAGTTTTTCCATACAAACGATGTGTGAACTTAGACGCGTACTGAAAGGGCTGGTTCGAGGTGACTCGGGAAAATAATACCAGGAAGGATCATCATCATCCAACGCCAATAATTTTATTGACCCAGCAGTGGGAAAGTAAGTTAGCAAATCTATTTTAGTTTTTAATTTTTTTTTTCCGGAATAAAATGCCCGTTCAGCAATAATGTAACTTTCTGGAAATTAAATAATTTTGCTATCGAATCACAATTGCTGAAGAACATCGAACCCTTTTTTTTCTGATTGCATGGAAGGTCGGTTTGGTTACTTAACTACACTATATTTATATTTTAAAGAGGAAAGTTGTTTGTTTGTTTGTTTGAATTGAATAGGCTCCGAAACTACTGGACCGATATGAAAAATTCTTTCACCAGTAGAATCTTACATTATACCTGATGTACATAGGCTATATAATATTTTTAAAAAAAGTTAGGGTAAACTTCGATAATTTATCCCAAGATGTGAAAAAAAATACTAAAAAATTCCTTATATCGCGTACGCTGCGGAAACTATTGATAACGGAGCAAAGTGATTTACTACAGTTTTATAGAGATCATCAATATCTACAAAAAAGTCCGCAATACCATATTATGTATAACTATTATGGTTAAGTCACCATGACCGCTTTTTGTTCAAATTATTTAAGCAAATCCCGAGTAAAATGGAAAAATGTTGATTTTGGTATCATGACATTAATCCTTATCCATTTAAATGGTTTGATAATTAAGGTTGATTATGTTCGTGTAAATTACACTTTAAATTATTCAAATCGGACATTTCGTTTTAAAGTTACGACGGTTATAAACATGCTCTAAGTAAGAAAAATGTCGCGTCTTGAGCGAACTGGAGAGAATTTTATCATATCATATGCTTGGTCCGATGAAGTTGAAACACGGCATTTAAATGATTTCGATTAAAAAAAAAAGAATAAAAAATGTTTGGATTTTTCGAAAATAAACTACATAAGTACATATACAGTAAGGGATGAAGGAGGGGTGATAAAGTTTTTAGGGGAGGGTATTATTGCTTGCTTCAATTTACGTCGGAATGCTATGAACAAACTTAAAGTGGGATAATTGAAACAGATGTAGTTTCCGCAACCCTGGCAGACGTCACTTGTCTAAACCTAAGGTAGGTATGCGACCTCCATAATGCAACAGGTTCACAGACGAAAGCGGAGTTTCCGCTCCAAAAAGACCAACCCTACCACTACCCCTGAGGGTCGTAAAGATCCGTTCATGCTTTGATAAATGACAGTACTTCATTAGCAAAAGTGCCGACTATATTAATGAAGCAATAGCAAGCAATTACGTTTGCTCTTCACTTGTTAATATAGTTTGAAAATTTAGTTATAACTTGCTTAAAGTAAATATGTAACTGACTGCATTTTGTTCTACGGATTTGCTCTAGTGGCCTATCTTACAGTGACTGCATTTTTTCAGCCACTATGTCACTTAACTACAGTATAACAACTTAGATACTATAGTATCAGTGAAATATTTAAGAAGAAAATAGATATAAAGTACTAGCTTCCGCGCGGCTCCGCCCGTGTGTCTGTCGATTATCGCGTAAAAAAGTAGCCTATGTCTTTTTCCATGTCCCAGGCTATATATCTGCCAAATTTCATGACGATCCGTTCGGCCGTTTTAGCGTCAAAGCGTAACAGACAGACACACAGAGTTACTTTCGTATTTTTAAGCACAGGGATCATCTGGAGCCAGAGAGGTTTGAAAGGCGATAAGGGGGCCTCTGCCCAGCTTTGGGATATCTCCCAAAGCTGGGCAGAGGTCAGCTACCCAACATTCCCCTAATATGACCACACTTTTCTAGAAAACCCGTTAGATTTTAAAGCAAAGAAAATATTCTTATAAAAATCAAGAGAACTGGGTCCAGGGGCGGCGGACTTGGGGATGTCCGTTGCCCCCCATTCATCCGGACCCGAGGTGGCGGTGCGTGGTGTTCCCGTGCGCCCCTCTGACGTCGCGAGGGGAGTTAAACACCTCACTCCCCCCGCTTACGAGATGTGGCCCGCAGAGGCGGGCCGGCACCAGCCGGGGATTACGGAAGTCGCATACGTTCCCGCGATCCCCGGCGTAGGTGGAAGATGGAACACCGGGGTGGTTTTAGTCAGTAAGAGTCTGACAGACCCCTCCGCCCGCCCCAGGGCGGAGGACACCCATGAGGATTTCCCCCCGTAAAAAAAAAAAAAAAAAGGCTGTTAAAGTAAATAGTTTTGCATCAATAATTATTCATAATAAATACCTAACATTCAGTTCCGCTGAGAAGATTTTATTTTCCCTGAAAATGGCGACCAACTTTTATCTCTTTTACTTTACAACAACATAGAAATAAGATGCGGGAATAACGAAGGGTTGGTTAAATATCATGATAGGCAAAAAGTTAGGATCCCGTTACCGGTAATTTAAAATATTTGTAACCCGTTATCTTGGATAAAACCAGAAAAATATGAGCTCAAAAGCGGTTGAAATTAAGAAAAAGGAGATGCAAACGTTGATAATAAAGGTATCACTGAATTTAGTTATGTTGTGCAATTATATTTTATATATATTATCGCCTGGCCTACGGCTTTGCTCGCGTTAATATTGAGATTCGTAAAAAAGCAGCCTTTAGCCGTCTTCAGAGTTCCATCTACTATATCTGCCTTCTATTTAAGTCAAGAGTGAATAGGTTACTTCTAGGCAAGCGTGCTCCATCTTCGTCCACATCATCGCTTACCATCAGGTGAGATAGTGGTCAAGCGCGTGCCTATCAATAAAAATAAAAAAAAAAGTTAATATTCTCATAACAAAACTTACTATGTAGTAGTGTTAACTTATATTATCACCTATACCTGTTACCTAGGTAACAGCTATATATATAAGGGCAAAAAAGTGTTATAACAATCCATGCAATTCTTTCAAATGAGAAAAATTAAAAACAAACACTTTTTTTATTCAATCGTAATAATGTCAAACCAAAAAGCACTGTTTGAAATACTGTTTTAATAAAAAACATCTGAAATGCCATAAACCATAATTCTATTGTTTTAATAAACGTTTATCTCCTTTTACCCCCACAATAAATATCACTATCAATTCTAAACCATACATTATTCAAATTATCAGTTAGATAAAATTATGATAACATGTTGATTGTTCTAATAAATACTTTTCTAACTTTATAGACTTAAAATAAATACTCCAAAGTTAGTAAACTAAGTTAGAAAATTCGTCCTCATCGCTGTCGACTGGAAGTGTGCCTAAGGGACTGGCATTGCCACGTTGTATGGCAATGCTTATCCTCTGACCAAGACAAAAGCCAGTCCTTGGGTCACGCTAAGTACCAACTAGGCATTTTGATAATTATTTAAATAGTGCATGAGCACTCGGACCTCGCGCTCCAAGAGTTTCAACCCCAAAGGGCTCGAAATAGTGGCCTACCAATAGATTGTTATGGTTTATAATTATCAGTTAGTTAAATTCATACAACGTAAACCATAATTCATAGTGACAACATATCCCCCTTTTATAACAAAATAATATATTATTAAAGCTTGATTTATGACCGTACTTATCATGTTTGGTAAACTATGGTCAAAATAGTAAACAACAATTTTAATAGGTAATAGTTGTACACGCAGACAGCTATGGCCAAATCGTTCGTTGTGGGTAAAATCAACATACTATGCTGAAATAAGAAGTCCTAACGGTAAACCTACTATGAAGGTTTTAAACATTGTTTCAAGTCAGGTGAACTAGTGATAATAATCGAGCATATCCATACTTATATTATAAATGTGACAGTTACTATGTCTGTCAAGCTGTTTTTTTTTTTAAAGTTGCCTCACATTAGGAATTTCTCCTGTATCGTGGGTGCGTTTACAAACATATAAACTCACACACATAAACTCACACACATAAACAGCCAGACCCGGAACAACTATCTGTAGGCCATACAAATATTTGTTCCGTGCGGGAATCGAACCCACGACACGCAGTGCAGCAGTCGATCGCTCAACCACTGCGCCAACCGTCTCGTCAGTATGTTTACCTCTTCACTTCTTAACGGCTGCAAAGATTTGGATGAAACCTGATATTTAAGGTGTTAAAAATCAATGAATTTCGTGTAAATACAAAAGCAGTTTTTTTAAGCGATGTTATCTTTTCATACAAGTTAAAAATAATATTTAGCAAAATATTTTTATGTGCACTGTACTGCGGTGCTGCGGCTTACGGCGAGGCGGCGGCGGTGCAGGCCGGGCGGCAGCGTCGGCCTACGCGGAGTACAGTGCGCATAATCAATTTATTTGTACGTAGTGAAAATATTGCATATCTTTGAAACGGAATGTTATATACTAATAAAGTTTTAATTTGTGATTTATTTTTATTTGTTATTCTAAACCACTCCTTAAATTTTTAACGTCTTATATACCAAGTACTTTATTTAACCTTTAACCGCTGTATAACCGGATCATTACTTTTGATCACGCGAGTATGGATAATTTTCGAATTCCAAACGGGCAATCCCGCTGGCAAAAGCTAGTAGGTTGATATTTGTTTTCCGTAGAAAAACATAAGTGCCAAGTAAATCGGGGTAAATAGCAATAAAGGGGTAAATCGAAACAAAACTTTGAAGGGGATTTTCACGTTGCTTTATTGTTAGCAGCATTTTTAAAGGACTTGATTTTTGAATAGAATTTAAACTTATTAAATGCTTTGTTTAAAACCAATCATCCTTCTAGGTATTCCAGTGGAAATTCCAAGTGCGAGATGAGTCCGACTCGCAATTGGCTGACGGTCCCATGTAGGTTTAATTTTATACAGGGTTGCGGAATTGTTTATAAAAGTTATCGCGGCCCTGGAACGCAAAGGTCATTTAGAAGAAATACGGGTTGGTTTTAGTCAGTAAGAGTCTGACACTCTCTTCCGCACCGCCCAGAAAGGGAGCAGTTATTCTACCCATCACGGTTCTTGAGATACAGTCCGCTGACAGAGAGACGTACTGTCGGACAGCAGCGGCTTAATAATACATTCCGTTGGTTATCCATCGGCTACGGAACCCTGAAAACCACAGCTTTACTACTCACTGTAATTTCATTCAATAAGGTTGAAATTCGCCTTGTAACTAAACCTTTGTGTCAATATTCATCCCGGATGAGAATAAAGTAGGGACAGTAACCAGATTCTAGTTTATAAGTGGCTTCGGATATCGACTTTTTATTAGTACGTTTGCAGAGGCTGGCTGGACCGCAAACAAAATGATTAATGTATTTATTGTAGACTCGTAGAGGAGAGGAAACTGAGACGGGAAATTATAATAATTTTATGTTACAATGGGGGAAGAAAGGATACAAGATATAAACGATATATATAACTAGCTTTTCTTTGTGACTTCGTCTGCGTGTACTACAGATTGGGATGAAGTATTCTATGCATGTGTTAATTAACATTTTAAACTATGTTTTTGCGTAAAAAAGTATTTGGGCGTAAAAACTATGTAGGTCTACCCAAATGTTCCTATTTTGGTATTGTTCGTCCTACCTTTGAGCTCCTGAAAATCAGTGTGGTGCTTCCATCAAAAGCCCATCACATTGTTTGTCATATGAACCTCTGAGTTGAGTTGCGCGCGAGCGGTTGAGTCGAACGCACACGCTAGCTGCTTCGCAACTTTATCGCGTGATTTCTCCTTCTACCCACATAATAACTATGTTATTAAAATATCGTATGTTACTGGTAAATGGCTGATAAAAACATTAACGTGGATATTTGCGCTTCGAGTTGTAGTGATGACATAGTGCAGGAGCCGATACCTCAAAGAGAACAACAACTTGACCTAAATTTGACCGAAGAGATTGAGATGAACGAAGAGATTGAGATGAACGAAGAGAGTGAGCAACGACTTGCAAAGAGAGGGCGACAAGATGATGAAGAAATCGTGGAAGAAGATGGATTTGTGACAGTAATTAGAAGGCATAAGCGAGCAAATAGGAAAGATTCTATAAGTAATAGTCTAATAGGAGAAAGTAATGGTCAATCTGAAGAAAACTACACTTGTATATGTGTGACAGGAAAGGAAACTTTACCAAAACAATTTGGTATGGCAAAGCTTTTGAGATCGTTGAAAATTGAAAAAGTAGTAAAGATGGTATATAAAAGTGCATTCAGGGTTCTGATCTATTTTGAAAATAAAGAAAGTGCTTTGAAATTATTAAATTGTGAAAGTTTTATTAGTTTAGGATACAGAGCCCAGAGGACTGACGAAACTAGCTTATGTTATGGTATATTAAGACAGATAGATCTAGGAACAGAAGAAAAAGAAATCTTTGAAAATCTATCATGTGAGCATGACATAATATCTATAAGGAGGCTAAAGAGAATGTCTGACAGCGGGGAATGGATAGATTCAGAAACAATACGAATTTGTTTTAAGGGCGCCACTTTACCGCCGTATGTATTTGGGTACGGTTGCAGGTTTAAAGTGGAACCTTATACATTTCCAGTTTCTCAATGCTCGGGATGCTGGAAATTTGGCCACCTTTCCAGAACATGTCCAATTAAAAAATATATATGTCCCAAATGCGGTGGTAATCACTCAAATTGCGAAACAAATAACTATGTTTGTGTAAATTGTAAAGGTTCGCATATGGCCATGTATAAGAAGTGCCCAGTGTTCCTAAAAGAAAAAGAAATCAGAGACATCATGACCAAGAACAATTACGCCTACAGAAAAGCATTAGGACTATATTTGAAAGAAAACAGAAGCCAAGTGACAAGTATTGATAAAGGGGAAATTAAAAAAGATAGTAACGACATCCATTCAAAATATGGCACTAAACAGAATACTCAGGAAACATACAGAGATATACTTGTAACAGGACGAGTGGCTAACAGCAGTAGAAGTGATCATATGATGCTGAATAATGTCACTGAAGAGAGGAACTCGAATAAAAATATACGTCAGCAAGAACATGTATCGAAAAAGAAGTTGATGGAGACTAGAGTGTCGGACAGTTGTAGTTTAGGTGAAGAGAATTTGATATCAGCACCCACCTTTGAACCAACATACTTAGAGAAAGAGAACAAGCGAGAGGGTGCGGAAAACTCAAGCGTCAGATTAGATTTTTTTGGTACCTTCCAGAGAGTCAAAGACATATGCATGTCTGACACCGATTGGTATACCAAACTTAAACAATTAGGTAAACTTGTAATGGAAATACTAGGTCAACTGATGATTAAAGTTTTGAAGAAAGATAACATTTATACTAAAATTATATCTATGTTTAACAATGGCTAACAAAAACAATACAATAAGAATGTCTACTCTACGTATTGTACAGTGGAATGCACGAAGCTTGCGTCCTAAGCGTAATGAGTTGGAGGTGTTAATGGCACAAGAAAAAATACATATAGCTTTGATATCTGAAACGTGGCTGGAACCTGAATCTCATTTCAATGTGAGTGGGTACAATATTTTTCGAAAAGATAGAACGGATGGGTATGGGGGGATAGCTATTATTATTTGTAAGTCGATAAATGTACAGCAATGTTTTATTTCTACGAGAAATTCAGGCATAGAAGTTATGTCAATCAAGCTTTTAAACTGTAAGGAAATTGAAAATGTAATATTGTTGTATTGCCCCTCTTCAGTTCGCACAAGCCTTGCTGACTGGGAACAAATTTTCTCACTATATTCCAATAAATGCATAATAGCTGGGGATTTCAATGGTCATCATGCAACCTGGTCTTCTAAAACCGATGGAAGAGGAATTCAGATTTATGACGTGGCCTTAGATACTGGATTTATTCCTCTTAACGATGGGAGTGCCACTAGAGTGACATTAGTAGATAACATTGTTCAGAGGACATCTCCCGATGTGACCTTTGTTTCGACTGATTTGTCTGTTCTACTGAGTTGGAGTGTGATGAATGAAAATCTCGGAAGTGACCATCTGTTTGTTAAAATATTATATAAATATGGTAATAGTACGAACGCTGTTTGTATAAATAAAAAGCGAAATTTCAAGCTAGCAAAGTGGTTAGAGTACAGTAAATCCTTAGAAAATTATTTATTACAACCTTTAGATACACCTAATGTGCAATCCTTATATGACAATTTTATCAAACAGATGAATAAAGCAGCCGATGAAAACATACCTTGGATTAAGAGCTGTGATAATCCAAAAAATAACTTTCGACCTAAACCTTACTGGAACACCTCACTCTCACACTTAGTGGCGCAACGTAGGTTGGCTTTAAAAAATTTCAGGAGTAATCCTACACCAAGTAATTTAACCATAATTGAAAGCAAAACAAAAGCTGCAAAAGATGCCATCTGTCAAGCGAGGAGAAAAGATTGGCAGAGTTACTGTAGTAGCATTGATGAACAAACGTCAAGTTCTGATATGTGGAAACGCATGGGCTGGATCAAGGGAGTCAATTCGTCCAGATCCCGCGTTTCGAATGATCAGAAGATGGAACTTCTTTGTAATCTCGCTCCAGACTATGTCTATCCAAGGGCCCAAAATTTTATATCAAATAATATATTACTCGAGGCCAATTTTACCTTACAAGAAATGTGTAACTGTTTTAAGCGAAAGGATACAGCACCCGGTAATGACGGGATTACATATTCCCTCATATACCATCTACCTCTGGCAGGTAAATTATACTTATTAGATCTATACAATCACATTTTTAATTCCGGTAGTATTCCGATACAATGGCGTGACATATTAGTGACACCAATACCAAAACCTTCACCTAATGGTGGTACCAAACTCCGGCCAATCTCCTTAATATCTTGTATATGCAAAATTTTTCACGCAATGTTGACAAAAAGGCTGGAGTGGTATATAGAGAAAAGTAAACTGTTGTCTCCGTTCACTTCTGGATTCAGGAAAGGTCAGTCGTGTCAGGACTGTTTAGTGAAATTAGTAAGTCAAATCTACTTAGGATTTTCGCGTAAAATTCCTACTATAGCGTGTTTTTTGGACATCGCCAATGCCTATAATAACGTTTTAATAGATGTATTGATAAATACCTTAGACGAAATAGGTGTTGGCAAAAAAATCTGCCAGTATCTGTGGAACTTTTTGAGTGAACGGCACCTTATTATGGAAGATGAAACCGATCAAAATAAGTACTTTAAAAGATATACAAATCGTGGTTTAGCGCAAGGCGACCCGATTTCGCCTGTCCTATTTAACGTAATTACAATTAAATGTTTTGAGAAAATTAGAAATGTAACGATGTGTCAATATGCAGATGATTTTGTATTATATTCCCCTTCCAGAAATTTAAGAGAAAGTCAAATAGAATTTCAAGCAGCGTTAAATGCATTTTGTCTCATTCTGGATGAAATTGGGTTACAATTATCAGCCTCTAAATCGAAGGTTTGTATTTTTAGTAGAGGTTTTAGAAGATTACAAATAGAACTTAAATTAGATAAAGACAATTTAGAGATAGTCGACAATTACAAATATTTAGGTGTGTGGCTTGACAGATCGTTGCGCTGGAGTAAACACATTAACATGACTGTTGAAAAGGTGCAAAGGAGTCTTAACTTACTTAAGGTTTCGGCAGGTGCTTCTTGGGGTTTACACCCTCAACACCTAAGACGTATTTATATTGCACTAATCAGAAGTCGCATAGACTATAGCTGCTATTTATATGATACGAGCGCAAAATACCATCTAGAAAAGTTAGATAAAATTCAAAATCAGGCTTTGAGGATTGTAGGAGGTTTTATCAAAACTTCACCTATTCACGTTATGGAGAGTGAGCTATGTGTAGTTCCACTGTACTTACGAAGGAAATATTTAGCTTATAAATTCTGTCTAAAGTCAAAGGCTATTGAAAATAATGTAACTTGTCAGCTATTAGAGGATCTCTACGCTCTTCGGCAAAATTGTTATTGGAAAAATAAAAACATTCCTTTGTTAGTATCAGTTGTGAATGAGGTTAAAGAGTTGCAGGTAGCTTCTTCATGTCCATTGTTAATGTATACTTTACGAACATGGATAACTAATATTAATGTGAATGAAATAATTATAGTAAAATTAGAATCAATTAAAAAATCTAAACGTTTGTACAATAGTAATATATTAAAATATGAAGTTATTTATGAATTATATACAAAGTATAATGGTTGGTTTTACATATTTACAGATGGGTCGAAGAGTGTAGAAGGTCAGGGGTCTGCATATTATATACCTAATATAGATTTAAGCACTCAGAATAATTGTTTTAAAATAAGTGAACCTACATCCATTATGACGTTGGAACTCATTGCAATCTCAGAGGCTTTGACCTTTATCCTTAATCATTGTGAATATAAAAATGTTGTCATTTGTACAGACAGCAAAAGTTCATTACAACATATAGCTCGATGCGCTTCTGGCCGCAGAGGTGCATCGATAGCTTATGTTATTTTATATAAAATTGATGAAATTACTTTAAAAGGCATCCAACTGAGGTTGCAGTGGGTTCCATCGCATATTGGGTTGCGGGGCAACGAAGAGGCTGACACGTTGGCGAAATTAGCGGCTAGGAATGGAAAAGAAATAAATATTATATTAGATTATTCAGATTTTTTACCAAAATTTAAAACTATATGCTATGATTATTGGAAAGAGTATTTTAATAAACGGTCATTAGAGAAGGGTTTATGGTATAAAACCATACAGTGTGAACCTCTTCGCGTGCCCTGGTTCATGAATAGTGATGTTAGTAGAAAATTGATTGTTACTGCTCTTAGACTCAGATCTGGACACATTCCATGCAAAAAATTTGCCTTCATGATGAGGAAAATCGATTCACCCAATTGTGACGAATGTGGAGTTGTCGAGGACCTACAACATTTATTGATGGAATGTGTCCAATATGAGTCCAGTAGAAATAATTTAGTAAGGTCCTTGAATTTGAACAGAACTGATGTAGGTATGTTCCATACAATTCTATCCCAACCAAATGGCGACGATGCGAAGAGTTTGTACAAATTCATGGCCCATGTCTTGTGAAGTAAAATTGTTTAGGATACGATGGGGCTGGCATACGCTACGCGTAAAAACCCCTATAAATAAATAAAGAAAAAAAAAAAAAAAAAAAAAAAAAAACCTCTGAGTTTAATTTTTTGTTTCTTCTCAGGGTAGTCAGCTAAAAACACCGGCCTCATCTAGTTTAATATGACAAAAAAAAAACGAACGTACAAAAGTAAATGATAAATGATATTTATTTTGTAAGTAGGTTGTAAATAACACTTTTACACGTCAAAGTTTTTTTTTAACCTAGGCATTTGCAAAAATAATATCATTTATTAATGTTTCAAAATGAAATACCAGTCTTTAGACGAAATAAACGCTACAAACAACCACTAAAATCTTACGACTGTTTCTTTGAAAGCACGAGTATATTATGCTCCACTGCCTCGTTGCTGCCTCTGCCTGCCTCATGAGGTCCTAGGTTCGATTTCTGGGTTGGGTAAAGTATTATAGGCTTTTCCATTTCAGGAATTTCATATTAGTAGCCCGGAGTCTAGGTTTTTTTAAAGATCAATGACGGGATCATCAAATGATTCCACTCTGGGCGGAGCAGTAGGGAGTGTACTCTTACTGACTAAAATCCATCCGTGTTCCTCCTATTCCCTTTTGCGTTCCACGGCCGCGGTGACGCTTTCGAACAAAATCCGCATCCCAAGCGGGCCTCATCACTTATGCTGACATCCCTTTGAGGCGCGTGTGGAACACAACGCACCGTCGACCCGGGCCTGCAGTGCGATTTTGTAAACCTCTCACCGTGTAAGCTTATATGAAGTGAAGCAGTCAGCTGTCAATTCATACAAACAAGATGGAATGACAGTTCACGTCATGCTTGAGATGTTGACAGAATGAACCAGCTGGTCCTTATCGGACGGCGAGCCGCTCATCGCTCGCCGACAGCATGGCAACAGGCTGGCACTCTGTTAAGTGGGACTTGAACAGAACTGGCGAAATGTGAGTTAACTATAGGTATACCTTTTGCATATCGCTTCGGAGAATATAGGCTATTATGACTTCTTTTACTTTTCAATTCAAACCTAAAAATCCAATCTATTTTAATGAACTTCTGCCAGTGGCCTAGCCCGTGAAAGCCAAAAGTTATGCCAAGTGAACATCATCTGCCTAGCCTTTTTCCAACTATATTGGGGTCGGCTTCCAGTCAAACCGGATTCAGCTGAATACTAGTATTTAACGTAGAGCGGCTGCCTACCTAATCTCCACAACCCATTAACTGGGTAACAAGGTACTTCTTGGCAAGACTGAGCCTAAAGCCTTCCCCAATAAAGTTGGGAAACGGCTAGGCAGATGATGATACGCATGTCGTTTGAATAAAAATTCTCTTCAATAGTTGCTCAATAACAGTATCTGAAATTAGAACGGTAGTCGAATTTCCGAATTTGTGTTCGCTGAGGCACAAATTGATCAGAGGCTTAACCTCAGACCAATCAAGTTTGATTTAAGCCATGAGCCTTTTAAAGCTACGTCGTATCATTTTAGCAGCTTAATGCCTTCATCAACGTCCTAATGAAATCATTACAGCTCATTTGTATGTTCTATGTTTGCTATCATCCAACTAATTATGTGTTCTTCAGTTCTTCTGGAAAATTTATCCCACAGTGTATATGTGGTCTAATGATGAGTAACCTGTCCTGAAGCCAGCTGGCTCTTTGGGCTAATTTTCATCGTTCTTATTATTCGCGGTAGAATTACTTTTGCGAAAAATTTGTAGATACGTATGAGTAATTAGGCTTATTGGCCTATAGGTAGTTATTCTCATCATTTGGTGACCTTCCTCAAGGAAGAATTTTGACCGAAAGGTGTGCTGCATCGGCGTTTCCGCGGCGTAATGCCGCCGTCATTTCATATGCAGTAGTTTTTAAGTTTTTTGTATATAAAATATGTATTAGTTGTTGTTTTTATACTTATATAATTATGTATTGTGTTTTATTGGCCTTAGTTGCCTGAACTAAAGGATAAATAAATTTCGATCCTGTCACCTATAGTGTCGCCATTTTCGAGAAGAACAAAGTATTGAAGGTTCCATTTTACGGCTGCTTTATCGACTACAGCAAGGCATTCGGCTCAATAGAGCACGGCAGTATTTGGCACTGTCTTATAAACCCAGGAGTCGAATAAAAGTACATAATAATTCTAAAGAACATATACACATAACAGTACCGTTTGAATAAAATTAGACAAAGATGGGAAGATATTAAAATAAATAGAAGTGTACGCCAAGGACCCACTATCACCTAAATTATTCATCGCTGTTAGAAGAAATCTTCCGATAAATTAAATTGGGATGAGTACGGAATAAAAAAACGGCGAACCACTTTCACACCTACGATTCGCTGACGACATCATACTATTCGCTACGTCAAAAGAACATCTACAAAGCATGCTCATAGACCTGGATAAAGAAAGCCACAAGGTAGGTCAGACGATGAACACTTCCAAAACTAAAGTCATGAGAAACACATCAGCAGACACAATCAATTTAAACGACGAGCCAGTTGCATTCGTGAAAGAATATACCTACTTGGGCCTGAAAATGTCAATCACTGAAATAATGACCAAGGAAACTGTACACAAGAATCGGGAAAGCATGGAAATGTTTCTGGGGGCTTATGACACCAGTACAGTTTTAGTTTTTGTGAAGAACACAGAAACTAAGATGACCGTTAAAACAAAAATATATAACACCTGCATACTGCCAGTCATAACTGATTATAAGGAAATCTGACAGAATAAACAACAAAAAATTATCAGAAGACGAATAAAAATTGAAGACGTAACAAAGAGAATAAGGAAACTAAAGTAGAGATGAACTGGTCATATAACAAGAGGCATAGAAAAGTGGACCAAAAAGATAGCATTTTGGTACCCAAGAAGTAGGAAAAGAAATCGAGGTAGACATTTCTGAACATAGGAAGATGAAGTAAAGATTATAGCAGGGGAAACATGGACTTGGAGAGTGCAAAATATAACAGAGTGGAACGAAATGGAGGAGATATTTGTCAAAGTTGGGCAGGATTAAAACTATTGCAAAAATGTCTGTGTCTGAATGAAGGCTTATATTATTATTATTACTAATTAAGTGTTTAGTAAAAGATTTGATGTTTGTGACTCAAAGGAATGTACATAATGTTTATTGCTTCATCATGATGAAACGCTTGATATTGTAAGTGTCTTGTATGACAATAATTACATTCAAACTCGCGTTAGCAGTATTTGTTGTATGAAATACCACCAATCGCCTCACTTGACTTGTTTTTGATTTGTGATGCGGTGACAATTTATTCCGGAAACCTAATTTAAGACATGGATGTGGGAATATTTTCATCCCGATACATTTATAAAATGATGTTTGTTTCTTCAGTAAGCAAGTGAAACCCCAAGAAAGAGTTTCTTACTCATAAAAACGAAAATAACTGAGTAACACCGTTTCATCTCATAACGTTATTTTCAGTAACGATAACAGTAACTGATATTTGTAACGAAATGAAACCGTTAAATTTTATGAGAATGTCTCCCGACGAATTTACGTATCACCGTTTGGGCAAATTGCTTTGAAAAATTAAATTTCATTAATTAATGTTTCTTTCTAAATGGAGTGTTAGTATGAATCTTTGTTGGAGAGTCTATTAAATATGTAGTTTTATTGTTGTCCTTGGGCACCTATTTCGTTGATAGATTCGTGTTACACATAATTCCTTGATTTAATTTTTTTATCATACGAGACTTACTAGATCTTTACAGATAACTGACAACGGATTGATTAACACTGTATAAATATAACAGCCTAGGAAATCTAACTTTAGAATTAGAAACAGGCAATATACTACTGTTTCTGTTCTCAATATTGTTACACCTTTAAACATAGATATGTCAATTGTTTATTTCTAATTACAATGTGCATTCTGAAAATTATTCACATGATTACAACACAAATATTACCGTTGCCGGTGAAGAAATCTTAAGTGTTGTGTATTTTTAAGGAGTGTTTCGGAAACGTTTATCATATGTACTATTTTTTTGATGACTTATTTTTAAACGCTCATAAATTGATGTAGATCACATATATCTATATCTGTGATTTACATCAATTCAATATTTTTGGTCTTAAAAATATTATTTTCATATCAAATAATATACTGATTGCACATCAAATTAACCAGAGCGTACACTAACTTAGGGCCCAACCTATCCGTGTCGCAGTGACACGGATAGGTTGGGTTCGAATGGGATGGCGGGGGCTAGACTGAGCAAGCGAAGCAAGCGAACTTAGCTCCCGTCATACCATTCATGTTAGGTTCCTTTAAACCCTTTTTTAAGGATGGGAAGTCATCAAATGACTCCTTCAGCTCTGGGTGGAACGAGAGGGAGTGTCAAACTCTTACTGAATAAAATACATCCGTGTTCCTCCAAATGCCCTTTGCATCACAGGGTCGCGATAACTCTTTTGAACGATTCCGCTGCCTTGGACCTTTTCAAGGCCCGCAGGTGTAATTTCTAAGCAGACTTACAACAGCAGATTACAAAAACTAATACAGCTTTTACAAGAACCAAGTCACATTAGCATCTCTTGCTCAACTTGTAAACATGGCGTCGTTTGTCCCCGTATCATGAAGTTTTATGTGTAAACTTTCAATCTTCAATCTAGAGACTAGTTTGAAAGTATAATGCTGTGCGACTTTAGAAAAATGTTCTCAGTTAAGCGGAGATTGAATTTGTTGCAGCAACAGATCTTGGTAATACGTTGTAAGTGTGGGTAAAAAATAAATGAGTGTTCGAAACTTTAGTGTCTATGAAAACTTGACTAGGTAGTGAAGTGGAAAGACGTTTTGACATAAAAAGTGTTCTAGTGTGATTTTGTAGTAGTTTCTTCTGGGTTGAAAAAGTCGAGATGGTAGTTTATTAGGTTTTTTGTAGAAGCGAAGACGTTTCAGTCTAGAGCTTTGGAAGTCTACGAATTATTATAACCACGCGTAAGAAGCATTATTTAATCTTGGTTCGGTTTTGCCTTCAATATAGGTATACATTGACGATCAAAAAGGTCGCGATTTTTGGTGTGTTCTTATAAACATTTTGTTATTTAACTCGCATCTATCGTATTGTACAGGCATTTGACATCGCTGTGATTATAAATTATAACCTGTGTGCATTGTAGAAATTGTGCATAAAATAAAAACGTGACGCCAAAGTTAATAAAAAACAAAAAAAAAATACAAACATCCGAATTGAGAACCTCCTCCTTTTTTAGAAGTCGGTTAAAAACATTAAAAATTGGAAAACGTGGCCACCAAAATACTCATCCCCCATATATCTAGTAACGTGTCCAAAAACCTGCCACGTTGGATGACACGCTAAACTATTAAAATAATGTCGGCCAAACGTTTGCAGCACAATGCACGCTAGTACCAAATCACACATTGTTGGACAAAACTGTCAAACGCACAGCTGCACGGTGGGGCAAATTGATGTACGTTTAAATTTGGGTGGCAAGTTTGTTACCATGTCTCTATAATTTCGTTGATTACGACGCGGTCTGCTTGTTTCGACGGATTTGCATGTTTGACGGGAAAATTTGATTTCAGTTAATTTGTGAAATTTCGAACGGCGTATTTGATTAAGTGTAGTGTTAGGTACACCGTTACTGATAGATGCATAAACTTAATAGTAAGAACAGGTTGGTCTGCATGTTTTTTTGACTCTAATAATTGACCCGCAATTGGCCCGTCTAGTCCGAAGCCCGCCCCGCGGTCGCTATCTTCGAGAACGGTCTTGTGCGCAAGACATTACAAATGCCGTGTCTTGTATGTTGAACGAAAAATTAATTAAAGAAGATAAGCAAACGTTTAAACGACTCTATCTTTACTATTTAAATATAATTATGGTTGTATTGTATCTTGTATTTGGTAAAAATCCATTCATTCATAGATATCGCACAGCCTAAACCTCTGAGTCTAGCTAAACGTATGAAGATATTGATATTTCATGATTTTTAAGGAAATACATTAGTTAAGACATTTCCTCCACTCAACTCAATCAAATTGACAGTTACATCTTGTTAAGGTTCTTCTTCCTTTGCCATGGTCACAGAGTTGAATGAAACGGCGAAGTTTCCTTCAAATATACTTCGAATACAGCTAGCACAATGCAAGTTTGCACAGCAGTAACCTATTCACTCGTTGACATGAAGATACCTAGGTTTCCTAACGTGACCATATTTTTATTGCAAAACGGGACATCGATCGTCTAATTACCGTGACATTGTTTTTTTTTTTAAATACCAATGTTGATAGCTTTTGTCAAAACAGATTCTGCGTTCTTAATTTTTTAGGATATTTTTTAAGGTCGCGAATCACATTTTATGTAAGCTATGACGCTTTTAGAGTAAGACTCTTCGATTAATTATGGGTACCTAGTGTACCTGCATTTAGAAAATGTTTAATATTTTCTATTTTAAATTTTGAGTTTTTATCAGTATTTTTCTGTCACTGAAAAGGGCACTATTCTATGTCCCGAAGCTTTTCTCGGGGAAACCGGGACGAAGTAGCGATTATAGGGATAGTTCCGTTTAAAACGGGATGTATGGTCACGTTAGTTATACCTATAGCACTCCGTATTCATAGTACATTCTGTATGCCGCCGTCTTGCCGTCGCTGGAGCTATAAAGCGACTCATAAACTCCAATCAAGTGTTACAGAATGGCATGGAATTAATAAATATGTACTGCTTCGTTTGATAATCACACCAATGACTTGTAAACAAAGTACTAGTCGATTTATTAAATAATACATAACATCACGCCTGTCTTACCCGAAGAGTTAGTTAAACAGAGGTGTACGTATGCTCGTATATAACGTGTAACAGAATAAATGCCTTTTAAGGGGTCAATGTACGGTGGAGGTCTGCCCCGCTTGGGCGCGGTCTGCGGACGGCGATTGTTGGGTGGCTCGCCGTCCGATCAAAGCCAGGCCCAGGCCGACGGCGTGTTGTGTTCCACGCGCGCCTCAAAGAGATGTCAGCATAGGAGTAGGGGCCCGTTAGGGCCAGAGCCTGCCAGGGTTGCGGATTTTATTCGAAAGAGTTACCGCGGCCCTGGATCGTAAAAGGTACTAGGAGGAGCATGTATGGGTTTTAGTCAGTAAAAGTCTGACACTCCCTCCCGCTCCACCCAGAGCGGAAGGGGTCATTTTGATGACTTCCCATACTTAAAAAAAGGGATCACTGTACTCATTACTATGAACAACTTTTATTATGGGAGCAAAACTGAAATTACGAAAAAAAATCACATCAATCAAAATTTTTTTATATAACTCGACAAAATGTACTGAACAGCTGTTTTTTTTTGCGATTACGGGTTATTTTAATATTATAGTAATAATATTAGTATTTGCAATGTTTAAGGGGTTCCGTGTTTAATATGCAATAAAAACCCGACCGCAAGTAATGAAAAACAGAACCGGTCAAGTGCGTGTCGGACCACGCGCAGTGTAGGTTCCGTAGTTGCACGTCACAATCGCCGATATAACATGAGTCAAAACGAACCCGTAAAAAACATTGTTATTAACTAATAAAATAGGAAATTATTATTAATAAGGCTGTTATGATTTTATGTTTCCACATATTCAGTGTAAATTTATATTTAGTAAGTTTTTTTTTTCAAATTTTTAATTTTCAAAACCCACTACTTGAAAAGCAATGGATTTGAAAGTCGATTGTGAAAGAATAATTATGAAATTAATTCTGTTACGCAATTCTGTGAACGTTTTGAATTATTTAGGTGCTTTGTAATGTACCTACTTACTTTGTATTAATTTTCATGCTATATAAAGGCAGTACATGGATCCTAAAAGATATTTTAACAACAAATTTGTATGTACTTACCTACATTATAAGCAAATAAATAACTATTCAATTACATTCTATTCTATTTTATACAGTCTATAAAGTCCAGGGCTACTAGTAAAAAAAAAAAAAACAATTTAAGAATTCAATTATAAGATTTAACAGGTTTAGCTGAATATAATATAAATACGCGGTTATGAAAAGGAAATTTTGTATTTGAAACAATGCATGCAAGTAGTGCAATACACCGTTGTGTTCATTGAGAAAACGGATATTAAAATGGTTAATCGGAATGCTTTTCATTTGAAATACAGATTTTTATTCATGTGTTTTTACTGTATCTGCTATGGTCAGAATATGATTGGAATTTACGTTTTTTCTATTATATATAATATTATTTTTTATGATTTATACGACCACGTAGAAAGCAAATCATTTTTGTGATTTGTACTTTTATGTAAAAGGTTATAAATGAGGCAGCCGAGTTCTTTGGTCCTGATAGCAATGTGAGTCTTTAAATCAAGAGTGAGTAGTTTACTTCGAGGCCAGCTTGCTCCATGGACGAACAATATGTCACTTTCCATCAGGTAAGATAGTGGCCAAACGCGAGAATACGTATCCCAACTATAATAATATAAATGCTCTGCAAAGATTATACACTGCACTCACTTATACGATTATTGGCGAAAATAACGCGTCCGAACCCACGGTCAAAAGGTAATAAATAATAAAAAGCCCCAGACTCCATACTTAAACAATCATGATTTAAATATCAAGTTAAAGTGCTTGGAATTCTTCTTTCTACGTTAAAAATAGCTCTTCCATTAACCATCTTCATTCAAACCTTTGTCTATTTAAAGCCGCAATGTTTCCTTGTTAACGACCTTACCTCTTTATATTTAACCCTTAATCTGGCAAGAGAAAAAAATCTTGAAATTTTATTTTTTTTATATATTTTTGTCATCTTTAGATGTTCCTAAAACCAGGAAAAATAATTGAAAAAATCTAGTATATCTCGATTTTGAGAAAATGCATGTCCAGTATACAGGACATTGCCAGGTTCTCCATAAAGTAACTGTAAATATCGATGTCCAGTATATTGGACATTGCCAAATTACGGAATCGTTCGAGAATTTTTATAAAAAACGTTATTTATTCAGTTATGAAATAAACAAAAAAAAATGCATGTGTATTATGTAAATATTTATTGTTGTACAATTTTAATATTTAACATGACATTATTGTTACTTATTTGGCTTCTACAAATTTTTTGAAACCCCACTTATTGGGTTTCATGGGGTTATATTGACTTCTATTTCCCGCCTTTGTCCCTTTATACGGTATTGTCATTTCGTCAATGCTATACCTTATCTTCGCTTCAGTATCTAGGCAGTTCTTCCTCAACTTCTCTACAAACGGCCTCACCTTGAAGTATCGATCCAAAACGGGACAAGAATTGTCTACTAAATGGATCTTCCTGCGTATGCACTCAAACCTTTTCAGAGGCATAATGTCTGCTATTGCTGGGTATCGCAGTTCTTTGGACCAATAATCCACGTAAGATGGCAAATTTACAACACCCATAAGTAGAAATATGGACAGGAAATCATTAATTTCGTCTTCGGTAACATTTATTGACCGTCCAGTTCTTTGCACTGCGTAGAGGTTTGTGTTATGGACTATATCTTGGAGTATATCCACAGAAAAATATTTATGAAAACAAAGTATAAGCGAGTCGTCGTTAGGCATATCAAAAACAAAAATTCACAACCCTTAATTTCAGCCTTGTGCAAGAACTTGCCTTTTTTCCAATTGTAACTGGTTGTCTTACGCTTTTTTGATTTGACATGTCTAATGCGAGTGTTGGTATGGACTGTTTTTTTTCGTTTTAACCTGGTATTTACAATATTAGGTGCCGGTGATATGTCCAGCACAGACTGGATTGATGATAAGGTCGGAATAACATCATGGTTTACCTGGCTGTTAGATGGCAACACTTCCTTCATAATTGGTGTGATAGCTACTGGTAGTTCTTTTTCGACTTCTGGCGATCTACTCTCTAAGCCCGAAGTCCGTAGTTTCGGCCTTAGTGTCAGGCGTTTTCTACTCCGTATCACCTATGGACTTACGATTAGTCCCGAACCCGAACTAAGAATGAATGACAACACAATTTGACAGTTGGTAGGTGATTCGGAGTAGAAAACGCCCGACACTAAGGCCGAAACTACGAACTTCGGCCTTAGAGAGTAGACCCCCTGGCTCGCTATTGGGTATTTCGCCGTTAGAAGAATCGTCACTGCCATTGTTGCTGTCGAAAATATCAGGTTTTCCAATGACAATGGTATGGATGGTGCATCTGATGAGACATCATCAATTTCCTGGCCATTGTGCAAATCTGGTTCTTCATATGAACTGGTCTGGCCTTCTATGTCCAATAGAGCGTTAATTGGTGGCACTAAAGCTAATTATAATTTTGAAGCATGTGATGTTTTTTTGAAGACCTGTAAATAATAATATTGTTAGGTATCATAAACAACATATAACATACATAATATAGATATTAGTTCATAATATTATACTAATTGTTAGTTGTCTGTCTCGTTGGCAATGTCCAGTATACTGCACATCACAAAACCATACTAAACCCTCGAGAACCCGGCAATGGGAAGTATACTGGACACACAAGTTTCGCAGAGAATAACGAAAAATCTATAAGTAATATTATGATTTTAGTATACACGTACATATACAAATACATAAGGGAATATACAGAAAAGAAATAACTATTTATTTTAGAACAAAAAAATTAAATAAATCGGGACTTACCGACAGCGGTCGCGACGCGTTCATCCTCCCTGACGTTGCGGCGTCGACTGACCGGCCGAGCGCACGTTCTCATTGACAGTTATTCTTTATGTAATAATGTAGGACAGAACCAAGTCATTCCATATATAAAAAAAATTAATATTGTTAAAAAACAATGCTGCAGATTTTTTCAAAGTCGATGTCCAGTATACTTCCCACTATCGAATTAAGGGTTAAGGACCAAGGTACCACACAGAACATAGAAACAACTCGGCGGTCACTACTGGACCGCATTGTCAAAGCTTTCCATTAAAACCAAGCGTGTCAGTGAGTGTCACCGTTTACAAGCGGGGTGAATTGAAACAAAACTTGGAATAGAGATTCCTATGTTATCTAAATCTTCTTTGCAGCATTTATGGTCTCCAATTTTATTGAATTGAAATAAGTAAAAAAAGTTACTTTCTTACACAACCAATATTATCACACTAAATTGAAAAACCTTATCAAAGTTTGGTTTCGATTCACCCCTGCTTTCCTATTTACCCCATTCAGTTTGACAGTATTCATATTGACGGCCCGTGACAATTCCGACTATGACAGCCAAAATTTCTGCACATTGCACAGTCACGAATAAATCAATCTGCCTAGCCTTTACCCAACTATGTAGGGGTCGGCTTCCAGTCTTACGTATGCAGCTGAATACCAGTATTTTGCATGGAGCGGCTGCTTATCTGACCACCACCACCACCCAGTACCTGAGCCGCAAGATACTATTTGTCAAGACTTGTGTCAGATTTTCTGGCATCCGATTTCCCGTAACGCCTGCCACCCTCCACGGACCGATATCGACAAGCAACGTCTTACTTGCCGCACCATAACAAAAACACTATCACCTAGAACAATGGCCTTTTACTAGCCTCTAATAGCTATAAATTATAGCAGGAACCAACGGCCTAGGAGGCTGCGTACTGGAATTTACATGTAGCGACTGTCCACCTGACCTCCAAAATCCTTTAACTGGGTGGCACGATACCCACGATTCACGATTTCAGTGTTGGTCTCATTGTGAAAATTGTTCATAAAGATGTGTACAATGACCCCTTTTTTAAGGATGGGAGATTAACAAATTATTTCTTCCACCCTGGGTGGAGCGGAAGGGAGTGTCAGACTCTGACTGAAACCCATCCGTGTTCCTTACATTGCCCTTGCGTTCCAGGGCCGCGGTAACTCTTTCGAACATATTCCGCAACCCTGGCAGGCTCTCAAGAGCCCTGGCGGGCCCCGTCTCGTTTGCTGACTGCTCTATCCAGCGCGCGTGGAACGAAACGCGCCGTCGACTCGGGCCTGTTCTGATCGGACAGCGAGCTACCCATTTCTCGGCGTTCACAGGCGTCAATCACTACGCCATGCTCAGGAGCATCAGTTCTTGAGAGGCGCAGTGACTAACGTTCGCCTGGAGGAGGCAAAATGGGGCTGTTATTGGCACTCCATTTCAGCCCCCTCCTGAGCAGTGGCAGCACGATACCCCTTGGAAAGGTTTCTGATCAACCGTAACGCAGTCGTCCAAGCCTTTGAAAGTTCAAAGATGACAGATCTACAATGACAGCCGGTAGCAACAGCTTATATAATTACGTAATGAATAAATTCGACGACACGGTTGGCGCAGTGGTTGAGCGTTTGACTGCTGCGCTGCGTGTCGCGGGTTCGATTCCCGCACGGAACATTTATTTGTATGGCCTACAGATAGTTGTTCCGGGTCTGGCTGTTTGTGTATGTGTGATTATATGTTTGTAAACGCACCCACGATACAGGAGAAATTCCTAGTGTGGGGCAACGTTTAAAAAAAAAAAAAAAATGGTAGTAATTTGTTATGGTGTACAATTAAGAGAAACCATTCATTCATTCTCTAGCTACTGCCAGCGCGGTGTTTCCCTGCTCTGTGTGTACCACAAATACTTCAGTCTATGGACTGCTCACCATCGATTGTTTTCTTCGCGAACAAAGCAGACGGTGTTGTTTCGTTTATAACAGGGAATTTAAATGAGGGCGCCATTGTGTTTAGTTACAACCCCTTGTAAATAATAATAAAGCCTTCGGGTGCAAGGTGAGTTTATTTTTAGTTTGGATTTTTTCTGTTAATGTCAATATGAAAGGTCATTGCTCTAGATGTGCTTGTCAAGGTCGATCAGTGGATGGGTGACCATTCATAACATACCGAGACTGCTCCCCTCTCGACGGCCCTGACAGCTTAAAATCAGGTAGGACGCCATTACTATTGTGTCTGTTAATATGGCCGCTGAAGGTATATTGTTCCTCGGAAAACACGCTCTGGCTGCCTTTTTTATCAACAGCTTCAGAAGGAAGGATGATTATGTTTTTCAAGAATAAGAATGTTGAAAGATCGACAACGCTCATTGAGCGAAAAAAACAATGCTAATGCAAATGCTTCTCCTAGTGCCCTTTGCATTCCAAGGCCGCGGTGACTCTTTCGAACAAAATCCGCAACCCTGGCAGGCTCTGGCCCCAACGGCCCCGTCTATTATGCTGCCATCTCTTTGAGGCGTGCGTGGAACACAACACGCCGTCGACCCGGGCGCGTTTTGATCGGACGGCGAGCCACTCAACCCTCGCCGTCCGTACGCCCGCGCCTACGGTGGCCGGCAATCGCCCTGTGACTCCCGACGCCCGGGGCGTCTCCTTCATTAATTGATAGAAAGCTACACTGTCTCTGAATGTCACAAAATTGTTTTTCGTCCCGAAAATGAAAACATAATTTTTCATATATAATGTATTGACATTGAGGTACCTCATTCACGTCATTCATTATTTTAATATCCTTAAACAGTTCCCTTAGGGAATCGCGCTAACGAAGATTGTATATCGCTTTTTTATGCAGATTAAATACAGATTCGATGTCTGCAGCTCGTCTCCATAATAAGATACCGTAAGACATGATACATAGTACAAAAGTAATTAGAATAGACCAGCCTCGCGGTATCTATATCAGTAAATTGACGGATTGACAGCATATTCTGCTAAACTTAGTTGTCCCGCAAGAGATGTTAAAACGGGATCACGATTGAATCAAGGGCACAATGAGGGCCTCCTCATTGTACCTTTGATTCAATCGTGATCCCGTCCTGTAAGTTACGCCACGTGGGTAGAGCCACGAGAAAAAGCTGTTTAACTTTTAGCGTTAAACGAAATTCGAATAAAGAGTAGGTGTTGTCGTCATTTAAATAAATACAGTTACTGTAAAGACACACGTGGGTGCGTATAATAGGAAAAGTATTTGTAAAGCTCCGCGCAGACTAAAGACAGTAGCTTTGTGTGACATTGAATTAGACACCTTATTTTCAGCGTGTTAAAGTCGATCCTATGCTAGGACGTCTGAGGTTTCGTTTTATGTCTGCGTTTATGTTTGTATGACTCTCCACTTTATGTCCTATAAAGTTAAAGTTTGGTTTTGAATGTCACTAGAAAGTATCTGTCTTCTGTTTTTTCTTAGCCTGTACCTTACAGACTAAGAAAAATAGAAGACAGATACTTAAGATCATGTTTGAAAGAGCCTATTTCGTTTGAATAGGTTAATGACAATAAGTTCTGATTTCTTACACGCTTTCTCCGAGATTAGATTTTTACATATTACTTTGTACGTGTTCAAAATGGGAAGCTATTGAATTTGTTAGCCATTTTCTTTATGCGTCTAGTTTGACAATCGTACTTTTTAATAAAAAAGTTAGCTTTTACGAACATCTAACCAATAAATTATTACAATGGTATGCGTTAGATATTTTTTGCAAAAACCGTTTACTTGATATTAATATATCTCTGCTGGTAAACGAAAAATAAATTTTGAATCGTTTTACATTATTGAAAAATGCCAAGGATCCCGATACATATCGATGCAGGACAGCTTTATGTCTATATTCTCGTTTTGAAATTAAGAATGTCAATAAATGGATAGATAGGATCAATTTCAACAGCGGGACCTGTATTTTTTGTGTGATGCGCCTCGCATGAGACTGGGCAGCTACTATCATCGTGTAGACAACTCAGGCAAGCCGAGCTGCTAGCATACAAGTAGGCAATCCGAGTTACTGTCTACTGTCTAGTCAGTAGCTCGCACTGAGTAAACTAGCCATTACTAGTAGCTTTTATAAGCGGTTTCGCACGTTGTTTATATCACAAGAAAGATTTCTAAGAGTGGACGAGTTATCGGGATCAGATCAACACTACCTCTGGACTGTCGAAACACGTAATTTAGCTAAGACGCCATTGTTTTTACTATTATAATAATCTCTTATAATAATAATAAATCTTTTATTTGTCTCCACAAATTACATATCAACGTGAGTATAAATTATAGTCAGCACCGTTTTGGCAAAGTTTGTAATTTGTGGGAGATCTGGAGTCTAAACTAAGCCTAGGCCTGTATTTTAGAACTCCAGGCTCTCCATTAAATTATGATTATAGGATTATGTTGCTCAGACTGTCGGACGTCGTATTGTGTCTGATGCGTTGACAGTTGACAATATATAACCTTTTCCAAACAAAACTATTTCACATCTTCATCAAATACTAGCTTTTGAACGAAGCTTCGCTCGCGGTCAAGATTTATTTTTGCAAAAAAAGTAGGCTAGAACCATCTCCAAGGTCTCATCTACCAAGGTTGCGGATTTTGTTCAAAAGAGTAACCGCGGCCCTGGAACGCAAAGTGCATTAGGAGGAATACGGATGGGTTTTAGTCAGAAAGTGTGTGACACTTCCATTGGGAGGAGTCATTTGATGATTTACCGTCGTTAAAAAAAGGGTCCCAAAAAACCATCGAAATGGGTCCAACGATGTCGGTGTGAAAGTGTAAAATACAAACAAAAACTCACTTTTGCAACAATAATTCGGATTATTTTAAACATGACAATTAAAATCGATGACTATTATATTTTAATATCGAACATCTATAATCAATGAAACCCACACTCATTAAGAAGGGTTGCAATTGAATTAACACTCGCATTAAAACAACATTTACCAATTGATTCAATTAAAACTTCATATCGTATGATTCAATTTTAATTACGAAGGATTGTTTTCTTTTAATATGTGGGGTATTGATTCGAATTCTTGCTCTAGTTGATTTCTTTTGAATAATATTTCATGTGTGAAAAGGTCTTGGTTGGCTTCGTCAATGAGCATATTGCCACAAGTAAGTAAGTATTGCCGGAGCCTGATAGCTACAACCTGAGGGTCTTTAAGTCAAGAGTGAACAGGTTACTTCCATCAGCAAATGAAGCTATATAAGTAGATACTTACATTATACTATCTATACTAATTTAATAATGCTGAAGAGTTTATTTGTTTGTTTGAACGCGCTAATCTGTGGAACTACCAGTCGGATTTGGAAAATTATTTTTATATATGATGGCCACATTCATGAGGCTGAGGCAGGAACGGGAAAAAATAGGACATGCGCGCACGAAGTCGCGGGCAAGAGCTGGTAATAATATAATAAAGCTGAAGAGTTTGTTTGAACGCGTTAAGTCTAGAAGAACTAGTCGAATTTGGAAAATTATTTTTGTAAATGATAGCCACATTCATGAGGAAAGCTAGAGGCTAAACAGGAACGGGAAATTCTTTCAGAAACGGGAAAAAATGGGAAATGCGCGTACGAAGTCGCGAGCAAAAGTTAATTGAAAATATAATTAATGCATTTGCAGGGTTCCTACCTGAAGTGTAACCAACAAAACCTTGAAAATGTTACCTAGTCATTATATTTACATACGATTTGCAAAACGTACCCTTCGTATCTAATATCGAGACCCTTTCGGTGTAATATGAAGACGTATCCGCTCAGGCCCAAGTGACGCAGGTTTGACTGTCCCGCTTAGCCTTTCCTTAGATGGAATAACATGTCAGACATCACGATAAACCTTGTTTCCGTTGCTATGACAGTCAAGTCTGACAACTGAGTCCTAGAATGGGGATCGCATAGTAATTGGGCTGAGATCAGAGTGTCAATTTTATTTTACAAATTTTCTATCTGTCAAAATTGTATGACAACTAAAGCTTTTTTGACAGTTTGCGACTGCGATGTGAATGCGAACGTTGCTTACCGCTCAAGCACCGGCAACACACCGGTGTGCGCCGAATTAATCGCGAATTTAATGTTTATTACTAATTACATAAGGTTTAATTTTTTTTTGGGAATTTTCACATGTCGGGGCAGAGCGTTTACGCCGTACGGCATTTCATACAAACTTTCAAGTTCTTATTTTTCGAAATGAATGAACCGATTTTAATGAAACTCGGGATGCATACGCCATCCAACCAGGTCTAAAAAGTTAGTTGAGAACATTTTTGAAAAGGAATTTAGAGAGAGAGAAAGAGATTTTAAGTTTTCAATAGAAAGTGAAAAATCACTGTATCTTTCCTCCTGAACTCTTTTTCGAAAATGTTCTCAACTAACTTTAAGCCGTACAGCGTAAACGCTCTTGAATATTATAGTATACGCCAGATAAATGAAGAATAACGGTCATTGACCCACCTACATTTATTGACACACTTAATTTCAAAAACAGAAATAATGACATAAAGCTGTCCTGAATCGACATCTATTGTGATCCTTACTGTTCTAGTAATAAACACGATTCATAATTTACTGTCCGGGGGTACCTACGAAGAGATATTAAGGAAAGTTCAATGACCGTTAGTCTTCATTTATCTGGCGCCTACTATAGTAGAATTGGCACTCTGATGTCAGCCACTTTAGTTTAACTATTTTTATCTAGTTACATTGGAAGACTATGCCTACTATTTTTAGGAGTAGAATTCGCTGCCGGAGTCTAAGTATCCTGATAGCTACAACCTCGGGGTCTTTAAGTCAAGAGTAAGTTACTTCTTAGCAAGCGTGCTTCATCACCGACCACATTATCGCTTATCATCAGGTGGCCTGTTGGTCTAATGGTTAGTGACCCTGACTGCTAGGACGGAGGTCGTGGGTTCGATTCCCACACAGGACAAATCTTTGTGCGATGAGTACGATTATTTGTTCTGTATCTGGGTTTGTAATTTATCTATAATATGTATGTATTTAGAAATATATAAGTATGTTTATCAGTTGTCTGGTTGCCATAGTACAGGCTCTGCCTAGTTTGGGATCAGATGGCGGTGTGTTGGTTGTCCCAAGATATTATTATTAGGTGTGATTGAGGTCAAGCGCGAGCCGATCAATAGATCATAAAAAAGTTAAACCACCACAAATTACGAAATCACTGCGAATAGCAGAATTAAAAGATAACATTGCCGGCAACACAGTCCTGATCATGATCACTAACAGACTAGATTGCCCTTAAATCCGGCAAACCTGCAGCGGACATATTGTCACCTTGTGAGTGTTCGTGTTTGTCTGTGCTTGTTATCCTGTCTGTATCCTTTTATATACCTATCTGTTCGTATATGAGTCGTGTTACTTGAAATAAACTGTTCTTATTTATTACTTATAATATTCTTGTCTCCACAATGTGCGCTGAGCACAAGTTAGGCTAGTCTCGATGAATTGATTGATTCGTGACGTTGAACGACTGACCGTGCTTAATAGTTCCAATATTTGTAACTATGTGAGTACCATGTACTAATTTATGAACTGAATAAGTTTACCTCTGCTGGTAATACTTTGTTCCTCTATGTAGTTTACTCTAGATGCATCGACCTCACATATTTTCAATTAATTTTTGTATATCAAATATTGTAAAACATTTATTTGAAAAGAGTAACTATGGAGTTTCTTGTCCGTTCTTCTCCATAAGAATCTACCTTTGTGAACGGACAGTAGAGTCACTTTACTATTTTTGGCACATATTATTTTAACCGTAATACGGTACGACGGGTGATAGGACAGAGTGGGAGAAGAAAACGTTGCGCCGACCCCAAGTAACATGGGATAAGGGCAGGAAGATTTTAACCGTAAATGATGACGTTCAAAAGTGCCGTCTAGTGTCGTATAATTGGAAATAAACGTTTGACTTTAACCTAGCACAGTTTTGGCTATCATAGCCAGTCAAAATGTTTATTTTATTTACTATAACCAACTTAAATTAACAGTTAAAAACCACACTAACAAACCAGTGGTCTGTAAAAAAAAATTAAATAATATTTAAAAAAAAAGACAACGAAAAGATTATTAATAAAAACCAGACAAAATGAAATAGAAACGCAGAAATTACAGAAACTATCATTGATATTAGAATTATAATGGAATTATCACGATTCAACGGTATACAGTGTATACAATCAAAAATTACCACTCTCAATGTCTGTGAGCAATCGGCGACAATCACTAGTGACTCACATTTGTATGAGAAGTTTTGACAATACAAACTCTAGCAATGACTGCTGAATCGTCGCCGTGCTCCGTGAAAACAACAAAATTTCGACACTCAAATTGTTTCTTGTAACCTAAAACTCTGCTAACGTCTTGACTTTTGCGAAGTAACCTCATAAGAAGCTGTTTAAAAGTAAAAGGACGTATGTTGATTGCCACCCCAGTGACAAGAGGCCTATTACGTTCTCAACTTCTTTCAACCCTTGCTTTTACATTGTCCCCTATTGTCCACCCACTCAGCCTCAAGATTTGTATTTACCTTTAACCGATTTTGCCTACCGTAGTAGTCAAATGTAATAACGTTGTTAGGGTCAAGTTCGGTTTTTTTATTGACTACTTCAGGACTACCGTTCGATAAAAATCATTCTGATTTTTTGTTACAAAGGATTTTTTTTGCAAATGTTTGATGAGCGACTAAATAATAACAGGCGCATGGATCGATCTTCGAGGCTAAGCAACGCTTGCCGAGGTTGGTCTTTGGATGGGCGACCATTTTAACATATCGAGATTTCTCCGTGCCTCGGAAAGCACGTTAAGCAGTTGGTCCCGGCTGTCCTTTGTACATATTTGGTAGTCGTTACGGATTGTCAGAAGCCAGAAAATCTGACACCAGTCTTGCCAAGAAGTACTGTGTTACCCAGTTAATGGGTTGTGGAGGTCTGGTAGGCAGCCGCTCCACGTAAAATACTGGTACTCAGCTGAATCCAGTTTGACTGGAAGCCGACCCCAATATAGTTGGGAAAAGGCTAGGTTGGAGATGATGTTTGATTTGTGTTACTATTCTTACCAACCAATTAAAAATGCAAAAGTGAGGCGCTTTGTGACAATCAGAAGCAAGACGAATACAGAAAATATTGAAGACTGCCGAGCTCAAAGGCTAGTTAGATAGGTACTGGTTGTTTTCATTTAGTTTCTCTTTTAGAATATGCAACTTATTGTTGCCAGTTCTATTTATCCCTACTTCCCTACTAATATTATAAATGCGAAAGTAACTCTGTCTGTCTGTCTGTTACGCTTCAACGCTAAAAAAAATCTAATTGGAGTTTAAATGTGACGTTGATTTTAGCTGAGATGAGATTGTAACAATCAGTGTCTTCATAAAAAGATATGATGATCAATTTGCGTTTTAAAAATTCAAGCTTTTCAAATATGGGAATTTCGGGTCTGGCTGTTTGTGTATGTGAGTTTAAATATTTGTTAAACGCACCCACGATGCAGCAGAAATTCCTAGTTTGAGGCAACGTTTTTTTAGAACAAAAAATAAACAAAACAAGAACTTCAAGGATCACGATAGAAGCTTTACCTATGTCTTTATTTCTGTTTCTGATATTAAGAAAATCAATAAACGTATGTGGGTCAATGACCGTTACTGCACATTATTTATTTATTTATTTATTTATTTATTATATACTTTATTGTACACCTCACATCAATCACAGGTAAAAAGTTTATAAAAACAAGTGTACAATGGGCGGACTTATCGCACAGGGCAATCTCTTACGGACAACCTTAGGATGGACTGAACGAAAGAAGTTAGATTTAGGGCGGTCAGTGTACAAACATATTAAATAATATTAATTAGACATAATAATATAAAATAAATATATACAATACTAAATAATAATACTAATAAATATCAATATATAATTGGGAAAGGAGAAGAAAAGTTATAGTGAGAGTTATAGCACATTTATCTGGTGTCTACTACAGTTTTCTTAGTAGTAGTATAAACTACTTTTCATTCCTGCTTATGACACATTTTGACTACTCCGTATTACTCCTTAGCTTTTCTGCCACAAAAGCTACTTTCAAACTCCCTTTTATTTTTATTATAGTATATCTACTTTTGCATTGCGAATACCTCTTAGCATTGTTATGTCAGCTGCTCCCAGTTGTCTTTCGTTCATCTCTTTTGTGGCGCAACATTCCGATCAAGACAAAAACGCGAAGATATTTCCCGAAATTCTCTTAAGGCAACTTTTGGTCAGCCTTCCTGTGGCACTTAAGAGGTGATACGTTACAATGGTACACGGTAGTTTTTGACGTACTCGTATATTAACGTAACGTAAAACTAAAACTCGTCGAATGTACTCGTTTCGCACATAATCGGTATTTATTTGAATTGGATACTATGTTTATATTTTTGTATATTACTAATTGTGTACCTGTGCCCCATATTAAACTAAAATACTATGGGGTTGTAGTTTTTCGTACTCAAAATTCACTTATGTTAACAATACCGTTACGTTAGAATACGTCAAAACATTCGTGCTAGGCCCGAAGTTGACAGTTATAACATATTATCACGAAAAGATTGTACCAGAATTGCAATATTGGTATTTTTTCATCGTCAAAGCATTTTTTATTAATCGCATTTTTCGCGTTTTCATTGTTGGTCCCATAGTAAAAGTTGTTCATTGTGATGAGCATACAATGACTCCTCAAGATATAGAATAAGCATAGATAATTAACCCCGGCTTTGCCCGTTTGGCGATTCTAAAATAAAACGGCATCTGAATCGGTAGTGAATTCTCGACGGATATCGGAATTCCTCGACAGCATCTGTCTGCCAGGAAGCGAAGCGAGCTTCCTCTCCGATTGTAACCTTGGCAGTCTATTCCACGAGCGAATACATAAGGAGATACATGGTAATGACGACAACATGTTGCAACACATCCTACTTCCTATGTTCTCCTAGTACTTGTTAACTATATGTTTCGATATTTGTAACCATGGCAGTTGCGACTGTTTAGTAAGTACCAATTCGACAGCGTTTGTCAATCCCATACATTTTTGACGTTACGATAATCGCAGAATGTCGCTTGCCAAAATTACGTCACGCATAGGATTTTATATTATTGTGTCAGTTTCGCTAGTAGATCGCTACGATTCTAAAATATTCATTGTGGGAGACTTGCCAACTATCGAAAATAATTGCTAATATCAGTAGAAACTTACGGGAATCCGGCAGATACGAGAAGACTAGAACCAGTTAATGTGGCAATGTGAGCGATGCCTGTGTCCAAAAATGAATGTTTTTCGTCAAAAGACGTTGAAATATAGACCTGTCGAGCCTTTAAAATAGAACTTAACAGAAATTATAACCATTAAATCGCTTTTAGAAATGGGTAACAATAGGCAACGAAACTTGAAACGAAATAACGTTGTTAATGAACACCTACAGATATACATTTCAATAATAACAATTCCGAAGTTAAGCATAGTTTTAAACCCTCGAAGACTAACAGTCCTAGAGACGTACTTCACCACTTTGAACTTCCCAAATAGTTTGTGTTTTCCGATAGTCACTGTCCACAGATATTACAGAAATATCTCAAGTTTCAAGAAGTGCCTACTCAAGATGGCTCGCCGTATTGTTTTTAACTTCATTTTAATGTGGACAAATGAAAATGTCAAAAGGTATTTTTATTTTGTTTGAAAGACGCAAATTTTATTGTTTAATGTTTTGTGGGAGGCGTATTATGGGATCATATGAAGTGGTCTGAAGAATGTTTCGTTGTATTATTTACGGGATGTTACTGTTAATCTTTTTAAATGTGTTTCTTTATTGGTTTTCCTTGCCTTAAGTCACGGCTGCCTTCGTTTAAAAGTGTCATGATTAGTCGAAAAAAAAATGTTCGACCATGTACTTCAATCAGAAAAAATATGTAGATGTAGCAGCCAACTAGCTAAAACCGCCGTTTCATTGAAAGTCTAGCCTTTTCATTGAATTGTGCCCTTTAATCAGAGACATAAGTGACATGGGCAAGTCACTAAACGATATTGAACGAAAGATGTCACTTAGGTCGCTGAAAAATCGACACATTTAAATGAAAAGACTAGGCAACCAATTAAACGGCTAATGAAGTTAATTGGCTGCGATGCAGTCATACCTACAAGTTTATTATGTGTAATAAATTTTAACGGAATCTCTCTTGAAATTATGTGTGACAGATGGAAAGACAGACAGACAGTGATAGTAATAGGAGTGGTCTTATATGGGTTCCGTTTTTCGAACGACTGTTTTGAACCCTAAAAATATTGCATTGATGTGAAGAACAAGTGATTTGTTGTTATAACTGTTAGCAAAAACGATCAAAGAATAAACTTTTTCATAAGAATATTGACATTTATATAGACCTATGGACCTCATCTGAAGGCTTAAAGTCACCCAAAGGGCAATTGAGAGGGCAATGCTCGGAGTTTCCTTGCGTGATCGAATCAGGAATGACGATATCCGCAAGAGAACCAAGGTTACCGACATAGCCCGAAGGATCGCCAAATTGAAGTGGCAGTGGGCAGGGCACATTGCTCGTAGAACAGATGGTCGAGATGGGGCCGAAAAGTTTTTGGAGTGGCGACCGCGAACCGGAAGACGCAGCGTTGGAAGGCTCAAGGTAGACCGATGACCTGGTGAGGGTTGCGGGTAGCCGATGGATGCAAGACGCACAGGACCGGTTGTTGTGGCGACACTTGGGGGAGGCCTATGTCCAGCAGTGGACGTCTCTCGGCTGATATGATGATGATGATGATGATGATTGACATTTACTTAATAATAATAGCCTTTATTTAACAATCTTTAAATACATCTGGAAAATAATTCTAATTTAACTATGTGTCACCGGTAGTGAGATTGTCTTGCGTCTTCGCAAAGGCCTCCCCAAGGGCTTGCCATTCTTTCCGACTATGAGTCATCCTTCTCCACGTAACACCTGCCTTTTTCTGGATATCGTCTTCCCATCTTGTACGTTGTCTTCCTTTCTTTCTCTTATTTTGTCTTGGACACCATTCCGTTACGTCTTTAGCCCATTTTTCCTTCTTATCTCTGATCATATGGCCTGCCCATCTCCACTTCAATTTCTTTATACAGTATGCTACATCATTAATTTTAGTTTGGCATCTTAGTGTTTTTAGTTTGACTTTATCTTTTAATTTAACATTCAGCATACTCCGTTCCATACTGTGTTGGCATGTCTCAAGCTTTCCTATATTTTGTTTTGTTAGGCTCCATGTTTGACATCCATAAGTCAAGACGGGTAAAATACACGAGTCGAATATTTTTTTCTTTGCTTTGAGAGGTACCTGAGAGTTTTTAAAGACTTCTCTTAAGGACCAGTAACGTTTCCATGCTAACTGTGCTCTATTATTTATTTCTTTTGTTGTTAAGTCATGTGGAGAAATTATCTGTCCGAGGTATGTATATTCTTCAACATATTCGACATTGTTGCCATTTACTGTTATGGTGACTTTGTCATGGTTTGTCATTAGTTTCGTTTTTGTAGCGTTCATTGAGAGTCCGGCTTTATCACTTTCGTACACCAGCTGTTGTAACATCTCTTGCAGGCTTTTTGGATTGTTTGAAATCAGGATCAGATCATCTGCAAATCTTAGATGGTTTAGATTCCTTCCGTTGATGTTAAGTCCATATTTATCCCAATTGAGTCTTCTAAAAATATATTCAAGCACTGCTGAGAACAGTTTAGGTGAAAGTGGATCTCCCTGTCTGACTCCTCTTTTTATAGGGAAATGTTCGCCTCCTCTTTCTGTTCGTATTTTTGCATTCATGTCCTTGTATACATTGTGTATTAGTCTTATGTATTTGTTTTCGACTCCTTGAATTGCCAGCATTCGTGGACTACAACAAAGCATTCGACTCTATAAAGCACGTAAAAATATGGGAAGACATTTACTTACTGTACGTTAAACCTAGACATGTATCTAATTCTGAAACTTCAATAAAAACAAATAAAAAGACTTCTTTGAAGTAGAAACCACTTATTCTGTACGTCGTGTTAACGTTAGTTTTACGTGATACGTGTTTCGAGATATTACGGTAACAAATAAGGCTTTTAGTGAACACAAACGTAAAGGCTTTGATAACGTTTTTACAAGTTCGAGACGTGATTCCCTTTCCGTGGTACTACGTTGTTTTTAAAGGTACCTATTTGTTCCGTGAATTGAATTGATATGAAGGGCGTGGGATGTGATCTTGACACGTGTCCGTTTAAGTGGGTGTTATATTTTATAGTATTTTATGTGAATGGAAAGTAATAGTCTATTCGTAGACAAATAAACAGGTTGTAGATTCAACTATTGTATGACTAAGGGCCTGCGCAGACTGGTGGTCAAGACGGCAGAGGTTATCCAGTCGTAATAAGTTATATATTTCAATGTTCGGTGATAGGCCGAAAACTGCGCTGCGATGCTCCGAGGGACCGAAGCCGATCACCGAGCATTAAAATATGTATTTATTTATTATATACTTTATACACCAAATATAAATTGCAACTTAAAACTAAAAAACACATAAAATAGGCGGCCATATCGCATCTATAAATCTATACCTTATTTCGACTGGATAACTATTAAATTCAATTGATAAATTAAAAATCCTCTGACGTTTCGTCGCGCGTCGGCCAGTCTTCGCAGGCTATTATATATTCATAACACTAGGTTTCGCAATGAGGAGCTTGTGGCTAAATTATAAAAAATCCGCACGGGTTGGCCTGTGGATGGGTGACCATCTGAACATATCAAGACTTCTTCGGTTCTCGGAAAACAGGTTAAGCGTTGATCACGGCTGTCATTTTTGCCAAAGAATATCGTATAACACAGCGGGTTATTTACGGATTTTTCAGACCTCCACAACCCATTAACTGGGTAACATGGTACTTTTTGGCAAGACTTGTACCTATTGTCCTTTATGCATGAAGGAAAACTTTAAATAAAAAGGATTAAGCAATGATCAGTTTGTTTGCTTATAATCTTGGTTTTCAAACTGTCTTTAAAAACAGAATTCCCAATGTAAAAACAGACATGTTTGCTTTTGTGTATTGCCCCGCGTTGAATTATTGGTGTCAAAATATTGTGAATTCAGGACTGAATCATAGTGCCTACGCAGAGAGGCCATTGAAGTCACAATGCCGTTCAAAATGTCCAAACAAAGCAATATTTTTAGATAAAATCTACATACGGACGCAGTTCCAATTTGTATCCATTGTGTAGTTTTAGTACAACTAATGCGTCTATGCAAATAACGAATTCGCATAGCGTGTGCGCATAGAGGGAAGGTAATGACGTCAGATAAATCGAAACAGTCATGGCATTTTAAAATCGATTATCAAAATTAAATCAATAACAATTGCTAAATATAGCGCATCAAAGTGCAGGAGAGTGGAGTTTGTGATTTCACTTCTAGGTAGAAAGTGTACAAAGCGGTGTCGACACGTGATATTTCAACGCACTGTCTTCGCCTTTGTTAATGTGGCAAAACGTAATCCGTGTTCAATATTTTATGGTAATGATACTGACGAATCAATTTTTTAGGAATGTAGTCTGTGGTATTTGGTGGAGAACTAAGTATATTTTTACTATAGGTATTTACCCGTTGTGGATAAAAATTGTCAGGAAACTCCCATCTTTCAGTTTATTTAGAACAGATCAGTCCCTATCGTCTCGTGGCTGCGACAACCGAGTTTGGAGACCTGGGTTCAATTCCCAGGTCGAGCAAAACTTGGTACTGGGTCCTTGCATTAGCAATTTCGCAGTAGTAGCCCGGTCGACGACACGTTATGTTCCACGCGCTCCTCAGTGATATCAGCAAAGTAGACGGGGTCCGTGAGGGCCAGAGCCTGCCAGGGTTGCGGAATTTGTTCGAAAGACTCACCGCGACCTTGGAACGCAAAAGGCATGAGGAGGAACACTAATGGGTTTTAGTAAGTAAGAGTCTGACATTCCCTTCCACTCCACCCAGAGCGGAAGAAGTCATTTGATTATTTCCCATACTTAAACAAAAAAGCCCAAAGATCTCAAAGCGCTGGAAGGAAAACATTATAGAATTTGTCGCATATTCCAACAGAATCGCTTTGCTCAAGTTTCGTGTAGCTGAGAAAAAGGTCCTAACACTAGTCCAAGTATATGCTCCAACATCTTCGCATAGTAATGATGAGGTGGAAGAGTTCTATGACCTGTTAAATAGGGCATGTGATGAACACAGAGGGACTTGGACACTGGTCATGGGCGATTATAACGCCAAGATTGGGCCAAGAAGAACATCTGACCACACGAACGTTCTAGGACCTTACGGTCTGGGTTGTAGAAATGAACGTGGTCAACGCCTTTTAGAATTCGCTTTTGGGCAGAACTTAAGTGTTAGTAATAGCTTTTTCCCCAAAAAGTCACATCGCCGATGGACCTGGCTTTCTCCAAACGGTCACACGAGAAACGAGATTGATTTTTGCCTCTGCTCGGATAAACAAATCATGAAGAATGTCGAAGTCCTCAACAGTATAAAATTTAGTTCCGATCATCGTCCACTTAGGGTCGTAGTTAGTTTTGACATGAAAATTCATCGCTGCAAAATGATCAGAAAAACAATAAAACGTATCGACAAAACTACATTAATTGCAAACAAAGAAAAATTTAACCTACACATCAAAAACAGTTTCAGCATACTAGAGTCTAAAAATTCAGAAGATACAGAAATTCAATACAATAACATCAAACACGTCATAACAGCAGCTAGTCAGAAAATAAAGTGTTCCAAAAACAAGCAGAAAAAACTTACCAATCACACAATTCATCTTATAGAGGAGAGACAGAATCAGTCCTATCAATCCTTCACATATAGACAGCTAGACCGACAAGTCAAGCGGAGCATTCGAAAAGATATCAGAGATTACAACACCGAACTCGCTCACTCCGCTTTAACAAGCAACCGTTCTTTGAGGTCGGCCATGCGGGGTATAGAAGCAGGCAGATCTTCTATAACCCACTTAAGGGACGGTAATGGTGTGAGACAGGGTGATAGAACAAAATTAATCCAAATTTGCACGCATTTCTACAAATCTCTTTACTCAGACGACGACACAACTTCCCAGCTCGCAGATGAAGTCTACTCATGCCCTGATGATGTCCCTGTGATAACTGGCTATGAAGTTCATAGGGCTCTCAGTGGCATGAAGTACAACAAAAGTCCAGGGGAAGATGGCATTACAACCGACGCATTGCGAATTGGAGAGCAATTCTTACTACCATACATTTGTAATCTATTTAACTCAATTTTAAAAAGTGGCATATTTCCTATTAACTTCTGTCATTCCAACATCATTCTACTACACAAAAAGGGAGACAAATCAGACATAGGCAATTACCGTCCTATCAGCCTTGTCTCACACTTGTACAAAGCTTTTATCAAAGTACTTGAAAACCGCATTTCCGGCCAACTGGACCTCCACCAACCTCCTGAACAGGCTGGGTTTCGCCGTGGCCTATCCACGACCGACCATCTTCACACTCTGAATCAGTTGATAGAGAAACATGAAGAATTCAACTTACCACTGTACCTCGCGTTCGTAGACTACTCCAAAGCCTTTGATAGTTTATCACACAAAGCCATATTCACATCACTCAATAAACAAGGAATAGAACCCACTTATATCCAACTATTAAAATGCATCTACCTACACAGTACCGCAGCCATACGTTTAGATACCACTGGCCAATCCTTTCCAATCCGTAAAGGAGTCAAACAAGGTGATCCGTTGTCTCCAAAACTTTTCACAGCAACGCTTGAAGAAGTCTTCAAAAATTTAGATACACGCTGGCAGGACAAGGGCATTATTGTCGGAGAAAGAAGATTAACAAATCTGCGCTTCGCCGACGACATAGTCCTTTTCTCTTCCTCAGCGGCTGAGTTAAGTCTAATGCTCGAACAACTGAGCCACGCCAGCCTCGAGGTCGGACTCAGAATGAATATGACGAAAACGAAGTTAATGACGAATAGCGCGAAACGTAAAGTAGACATTGAGGGTGTGGAGGTTGAATATGTCCATGAGTACATATACCTCGGCCAAATAGTCTCTTTCCAGGCGAGGCAAGATAAAGAAGTTGCTCGACGCACCGAAAACGCCTGGAAGAGCTATTGGTCGATGAAACACCTAATGAAAGGAGCACTTCCACTTTCCCTCAAAAAGAAACTCATGGATATGTGCGTCCTCCCTACCCTCACCTACGGAGCGCAAACGTGGTCATTAACAAAATGTCAAAAGTCCGCACTCGGGGTCTGCCAGCGAGCAATGGAACGAAGTATTCTTGGAGTCAAAATCAAAGACCGCATCAAAAACAGTATACTTCGTTCCAAAACACAAATCGCAGACGTAGGCAACTCAGCCGCCAATCTAAAATGGAACTGGGCTGGCCATATCTGCCGCATGTCGCAACAGAACTGGGCAAAAGTGGCCACTGATTGGGTTCCAAACAAGAACCGGCGACGCGGTAGGCCCAAGAGGAGATGGCGTGATGAATTAGACTCCTACCGAAAGGATTGGCCAGATGTGGCAAAAGACAGAGAAGAGTGGAAGCAAGGAAGGGAGGCCTTTGCCCTGCAGTGGGACAGTACAGGCTCATAATAAATAAACAAAAAAGCCCGGAGTTTGGAAGTCGGTAGTTACCACCAACTCCCAAACTCCGGGCTCCGGGCTCCGGGCTTTACGTGCCTTGGAAAGCACGTAAAGCCTCCCTGATCTGAAGCAGTAATGCTAGTGAAGGAGGAGGCGGGCCGCGTGAGGGAGAGACAACCCTCACGCCCCAGCCACCGCGGCATAGGGAGACGCACCGGGCGTCGGGAGTCGCTGGGCGATTCTCGGCCACCGTAGGTCTGCGGACGGCGAGCGTTGGGTGGCTCGCCGTCCGATCAAAGCCAGGCCCAGGCCGACGGCGCGTTGTGTTCCACGCGCGCCTCAAAGAGATGTCAGCACTCCTATGCTGACATCTCTTTAAGGCGCGCGTGGAACAGGGGCCCGTTAGGGCCAGAGCCTGCCAAGGTTGCGGATTTTGTTCGAAAGAGTTACAGCGGCCCTGGAATGTAAAACGCACTAGGAGGAGCATGGATGGGTTTTAGTCAGTAAAAGTCTTGACACTCCCTTCCGCTCCACCCAGAGTGGAAAGGGTCATTTGATGACTTCCCATCCTTAAAAAAAAAATGCGCTTTGTCGTCATCATTTTATAACGATTCGAAATGGCAAAAAATATGTGTCCAACATTTTTTAAAAATCGAACGGACTAAATAGAATTATATTTTTTCAACCTATTAGAATACCTACCCTATGATCAGGGCAAAGAGAGTGCACCAGTGTTTGCGCACACATTTGTGCACTACAATATCTTCTACGAACTTGGCAATCTGCGTTGGGATTGGCCACCGTGACCGAAATTTTGTCGGGTGGTGGGACCTAAAGTGATAGTCATATTTCGTCCTTATCGCAATGTTATTTACTGAAGCCCTACATTTACCCTGATTTCAGATAGAGGGCTTAACTTTATTGTGTATACCGTTTTACATAATAACATCACTAGCTGGTTTGTAGGTATGCCATTTAATTAACATTTTAATAGTATCATATTGAAACTTTCGAAATGACCGTTGCTTTACAGATTACGTTTTTCTAATATCTATGCATGGTTGCTACGATTTCATTGGGTCTTGGTAGTTTTTACTCAAAGTCATTTGTTTCAAATAAACCATTCACAGGTACTTTTGAATTGTCAAACTTACTTCCTAGTAATAATGCTATAAATGTGAATGTTTGTACATCAATCACATCTCAACGTCTGAACTAGGTTTTAATTTGGAATACAGAGATCATGAGCTGACCTGATACTTTTTACCGCGATAAAATGTTACCATTCCGATTTCACGGAGAGTCTAAATCAGAATTTAAGTACTCGAGACTTTAATTTTTTTTTAAATAAATTATTAATAAATTACGATATTTACCAGGTAGTAGTTTGGTAAGTAATATTACATAATTAACAAATGCTTCCTCTCTCCCAACTCACTAATTTTGCTGTGCCCGACAGTCCATATGACCTTATTATAAGTTTACCACCTAAGAATACCTTCATGTAGGATGCAACAAAAGTAGTTTTCATAACAAACGAGAGACAAGAAAAAGATCTTGCCCAGCTGTGAGATGAAACAGTCTGCTAGTAATCTAATCAACATTTTTTTCTGTTGACTTGTATTGATGCCCTTCTTGAAATTCAAAAGAAAGCACTAAAATATTAATGGAGTATGAGCACTTTTGTATGGACTCCGTACCCAGTGCTGTAACAAGTGTTGGCATGACATTATAAAGGCTTAATTTATTTGTATGACACCAACCGTCAAACATGTTCAGGGAAATATTAATGACTGACTAGCTTTTGCTATGCAAACAAGTTAACCTTTAACCGCTTTTAGGACTCCATGTATCCCTGTGCCAAAATTCGTCAATATCGGTTTTTAAGCGATTTAGGCGTAAAAGCGTAACAAACAAACTCACTTTTGCATTAATTTGGCCTTCCTCTCCGCCCAGAGCGGAAGAAGTCATTTGATGATTTCCCATGCATAAAACAAAAAAAAAGGCATTGGGCTGTGGGTCTAAAACGCTCATTCTCCTTTATAGGAAGCACACAGTGTAAAGGTTTATCATATTATGTAACTACTGTTTGCTTAGGTACAAGGATACACGTAAATTAACTAAACCCGAGGCGTAATTAAATACAGTTTACGGAGTTGAAGCTAATTATTTCACACAATTATGTACATCCAATTAAGTAGTTTCGACATGTTTGACATAAACTTGGCATAATTATTTCCTGTGAAAATTCGGAGCACCTAAGTAGCATGTACCGTATGGTGTCGGACGTAAAAGAGTAGCACCATTCCATCACTTCCCGTGGGTGTCGTAAGAGGCAACTAAGGGACTCACCAGAGAATGGGCAGCAGCATTCTCTGTAGGTACATTGCTACAGCTACACTGCGATCGCCAACCCGCCTGCCAAGCGTCGCAATGATGGCCAACAGTGGACGTCTATCGGCTGATATGATGACGATGAAGTAGCATGTCATGTGCAGAAAGGTTACCCATTCAGAAGTATGTGGACTTGATGGATCTATCTGCCTTTTGTTTTTCCAACCATGTTGGGGTCAGCTTCCAATCAAACCAGCTGCAGCTGAGTACTAGTATTTTACAGCAGGAGCTTCTGCCAATCAGACCTCCACAACCCAGTAGTTGGGTAACATGAAACTCTGTGATGTCAATGTTTTCTAGCATTCCACTATCCGTCACTACGTCAGCCCGCCACATATTCCAACCTATTGCATCTCCTGGGGCCTAACCACCAACTCTTATAGCTCCGTCTCTTTCCCACTGGAATTAATATTAAAGTAATAGGTACAGCTTTAAGAGTTGGTGGTTTAGGCCCTGAAAGCCAGAATCAACAGTGGCGACCACCAGAGAAACGCCGAGTCAATGAAGCTCGACGATTCCCGGAGAAACGATTCAACTGTTTTGGATCCCGCAACGAAATTAATCGGAAAATAACAGAGGAGTAGAAAAAAAAATATTTCCAGTTTCCTCCATATCAAGCAGGAGACAGATCCGTAACAACTGTCACAGATCTACAAATGATAACCAAAACCAACGGTTATATTATGTGTTTACACAGGCACGAAGTCCTGACACTTATACGATGGTCACCTATCCATGGACTGACCGCGGCAAACGTTGCTTAATCTTGAAGATCAGCTCGTGCAGCTATTATTCTTTGGCCAGAAGTTCATCATGTAGTATTGATCATTAATCCATAGTAATTTGTATAAATAGTAGTCTTTACTTCTCGATGAGCCAGATAAACTTGCAACTACATGGAATACACACCTTTTCCTAATATACATTCGTAGATACCGGAATAATAAATTATGAACCATTTTTCATTACTAGAGAACTTAAAGCATTACGATGTCAGTCGATTCAGGACAGCTTTATGTCTTTATTTTTGTATTTGATATTTAAGAAAGTCAATAAATGTACCTTTGACAGCTCACAGGTTTATGTAAATTAACTTAAAAGTAAGCCAAATGAGGTAATGAGAAGGCTTTTAAACTAAACACATTATGAGCTTAAAATATAGTGTTCGGCAGCGAGTAGACCCTCCAAATAATATTTATAACCGCTTAACGTAAACAGAGCACAGAAACCGAATGTCATCGGGATCTTGTTAAAATTGTTGAATGTAATACTTATTTGATTTGATTTATTCAGCGGAAAAAATAGAGCGGTTTTAAGCTTTCGAGGTTAAGTCATGCTAGAGTGACGTAACACACAATTACTGCTGCGTATACAACACAGTAACTTTTTAAGATTTTCAAACACACTTTTTTACTGCGTTTTGTAGTTTCTCCCGGGTTTGAGAAATGTAATAAAAATAATCCAGTGAAATTGCTGTCACTGACACTCCTGTTTTGAAAGGATAATTTTGACAGTGACGTCTCTAGCTGTGGCCTCTGCGGCGTTTCGTTACTCTGTGACATAAAACTACGTGGTTTAATGTTTCCTTGAAAATGTTCTTAATATTCGCAGTGGGTCTACGCATGAATTTTCATTTTAATTATTCACACCGCGGGTTTCTGATATTCTTATTATGATTTTAATAAGTGCGTAGGTGATACATTTCATGATTAATGGCTTAATTATTCAATTTTCATAATATGCAGGTAAGCAAACCAAATCTGGCTTTTGGCAATAATTTGAAGTTTATAAATCAGGTAATTTAACTACTAATCCCAGCTATATTCGGTTATGGGACGTATCAACGTTTCGAATATTTTTTTATGGCACTCAACAGGTATCCAGAGGTCCATACGAAACAAGATTTTTTATTTTATATTAAACATGAAAAGGGAAAATTTAATCTAAAATATTCATATATTTGACAATCGTTTCATTTAAATTTATCGTATCTATTTAACAGGATAAAACGCACTCATCACCAAGCAAACTCAACTCAATATCAGGGGTCATTGGGACATCAAAATATCTGGTTAGCAAGCAAATATAAATAAACTAGTATATAATCATGATGTTACTCTACTTCGCGAAAAGAGCGCCGCGGTATTAACTTAACTCGGAACCTCATATTGTGCAGATGAAAATATAAAGTCGCTTCATACCAGCGTTTAGGAAACGCTGCGTTTTATTCAACGGGTGTTGTGTATAGTCAATTAATATTACTTTCAATCAAAGTGTTTTCTGTCTGGAAAGGAGACGGGTGCCCAAAAATAAGTACCCACCTTTTTTATGGATGGGAAATTATCAATGAACAAAATCTGCAACCAAGTATCCACCTAGGTACCAGAAAAATGTTCGAGTGCATTGATGAATTTATGAACGAAAGGAATTTTTTTTTTACCTTTTATTGGTCTAGTCGATAAAAATGATTTGACATAGACCTACCCATACGGTTATTTATTAAATTATTGTAACATTTAGTAGTAGTTATAAATAACGTTTCAATGTATTTGTGTTAAAGAAAATAATGTTAAGCACTCGACATACCTAATAGTGTCCCTGCGGCACTCAAAGGTTGACTGGTAATAAATGCCTAAGGCATTATCCGCCTCTGTACATTAGTGTGCATGAAGTATTCAATAAATAAATAAATGCAGGAGTCTCAAACTTATTATAGTGGCTAAACCTTGCAGTTTCATACAAAACTTCCAACTTTGTCGCAGCGTAACAAAGTCGCTGGTGTGAACACCCCTTTAGAACTTTCGCGTAATGAGACCACCCGTATCAAGCGGATTAAGTTTTGCACAAATAATAAGCTTACTCATAAAGAAATAAGGTCTGTTGTAAGTAATACTATACAAAATGTTGCTAAATAATAACAGCCGTAAGTGACGATCTTCTAGGTTAAGCATCGGTTGCCGAGGTCTGTCTGTAGATGGGTGACCACCCATTACATACCTGCCTCGGAAAGCACGTTAAGCTGTTGGTCTCGGTTGCATTTCTAGGTCTTTGACATTCGTTACAGGTATTCAAAACCCAGAAAATCCCACACCAGTCTTGCCAAGGATTATTATGTTACCCGGATTTTGTCTAAAGAGTTACCGCGGCCCTGGAACGCAAAGGACACTAGGAGGAGCACGGATGGGTTTTAGTCAGTAATAGTCTGACACTCCCTCCCGCTCCACCCAGAGCGGCAGGAGTCATTTGATGATTTCCCATCCATAAAAAAAGGTACAGTCAACAAAGCTGTTTGGCAAACATTTTAATTATTTTTTCCTCTGCACTGCCAATATTTATGCATAGTGTGGTGCACACTCATACCATTGTTTAAAAGTAGCTGCAAGCTGCTTGCATACCAAATAGCTTTGTTACCAGGTACCTACTGGGTTGTGAAGGTTTGATGGACAGTCGTTCCATGTGAATGATTGGTAGCATGCTACATACGGTGAGAAAGGAAGTCTACATCATGTCAAATCGTATAAGACAACTATCAAAAATCTAGATTAATGAATACTTATCCAAAAGCTATCACTAAAATTGTAAAATGTGTGAAAAAAAAATTGATAGCAAAATAGAGTTACAAGTTTGTGAAGTTATTCTTCTATCCTTGTCATGCAAAATGTCGTTTGTACTGGCGATGCTAGTGAGTGTCGTGTCAATGTCACACGCAATTAGTACTATCTCCTTTTATTTATTTATTTATTAAAAAAGGTTTACCAACGGCTTCTGTATAAAGCGTTTCTCAGCATATTATAATGTAATAATGGCCTCAGGCTTATACAGTCGCCAAAAAATGAAAAATACAAGTTAACACATGCTCGAGCACTGCCGGCACACCGATGTGCCGCGAATTTATCGCGAATTAAATGTTTATTTACTATTACGTAAGATTTATTTTTTATTTGGGAATTTTCACATGTCATGGAGCGGTCAACACATATCCTTTTTTATCACAGATTTTAAAACACTCACAACTCTGTAACTTTTTTAGTTAAAAAAAAAATCTGCTCCTGATCTTTTCTCTAGAAAAATTTACTAAAAACAAGTCAAATACCCTATTGGGAAAAGGCTAGGCCTCTCCGGCTTCGCCTGGATGTAATTTTTTTTTCTTAAATAATTATTAAATCGTTCCAGTCGTTCCCAAGTTATGGCATGAGAAGAGAAACGGATTCATTTTTATATATAGATAGATTTAGTTACTCCAACGTGTTAACACCTCCCTTACAAAGATTGGAAATTTAAAACGCTCTCTTTCATCTTTTAAAAGGACCTCTCAAGTCAAGTGTCAGAGCCAATTTGAAATAAAAAACATTGAATTAATTTTAATTGAAAGAAAACAGTTCAAGTTGAGTCCGTCTTACGCAGAATTGCCAATATCCTGGTATATTTGTTAATAACAGATTTCTGAAACAAGAAGTCTTTTTTGAAGTGGTTTATTTCAGTGTTGCTAAACTGTGCAAATAATTAAGTAATTATTTTAAGTATCTGAGTGAAACACGGTTTTAGCCCAAGCCTTAACCAAGAATTCCGCTGTATTTCCACATTAAAAAACAAATCTTGTCTCCAGGCTACTGAACAAAATATCTAGAAGTCTGAAAAAGCCAGTTATATCTACTCGTAGTTATCTGTCACATCTGTCAGATCAAGGACGACAAATTCTATCCCGCTGAATATCATATCATGAAGCCAAAACTGTGGCCGAAATTTCTTTTTGTGGACCGAATTTGAAACATCGGTCGGACTACATATCTTTATTATTTGTTAATCACTTACCGCCGCTTTCTATAATGTATCTCAATCCCAATCTTGATCCCGATCCTTGTCTGTAACCAATCAAAGGTGAGGATTGTGTGGTGAAGGACACAAACTCGACCGTTGATTGGTTACAGACAAGGATCGGGATCAAGATTGGTATTAAGATATGTTATAGAAAGCGGCCGTAAAACGACTAAACGGCTTTGGCATACAAATTGACTATTCCAAATCTAGGAAATAGTCAATTAACAACAAATAAAAACGCAAACTTTGAGAACCACTTTTGCCAATGTAAATGAACAACTTTCCCCAAGAAAGCCACAATCAATTCCTAAAAAAAAATTGAGTCTCCCATACAAATTGGGATCAGTTGATAACAATTTTGTATAGGAAGTTCAAATTTTTTGGTTGGAGTATAGGTAACGGGGCACTGAGGAAAAAAGCCTTTGGTTAATTGTTTATTTTCTCGATTATGTCGTATAGAACATCTAAAAATAAGGCGAAAAGCGTCTGGGTGATTTTTGTCTCCGACTAACCGTTGGTCTTAAAAACGATGTCGAAGATATCCATAGGTTAGGTTAGGTTAGAACTGTGACCAACTACGCGCGAGCCGAGCGAGCGAAGCGAGCGGTGCCGCGGCAGCAGCCGGCGAGCGCTGCCTCGATATTGGTCGCGAAATTTTTCTTTCGAGTCTTTTTTCCATAGTGCTCGTTTCGTATCCACTGACCAATTTTTTTTTAATATTAGGTATATCATCAATAACAATTTGATCCAAGGCAGATGTCGAATGTCAATAAACATCGGTTATAAGAGATAATCTATGGGAAACACAAACATTTTGAAGATTACATTAAGACATTTATTTATTATTTATTTATGAATGGGCTAGCTCTTGACCTCGATCACACCTGATGGAAAGCGATAGATGAAGTCCATGATAAAGCGAGCGTGCCCAGAAGATGCCTTGAGGCACTGGTACTCCCACGCGTCGACGAAACACAGCAGGCTGCTTGACGCCGAACTCCGGTGGGAGGGTGGTCGTGAACCAGGCGGGCGTTAGCCTTACCACCGCAAGGGAAGGATTGGCCAGTCTTATAAGGTGTTAGATGAGACTGACTCAACTGAACTGAGCGCTCAGTTCAGTTGAGTGTCTGATGGAACAAATTGCGCTACACGAGGAGGCTCCTTCATGCATCCCAAAGACATAAGAGAGGAACAAGGAAACTTCATAAATTGACAATGTTTTTAAAACAGCACGCCTATATTTCTTTGAAACACAGGCACCGGTGTAAAAATAATTCACGCGAATTTCGCCAGTCGTTTAAGTCCTATAGTAATAAATTGAAACCTCTACAACAAACTCTAAACTAAAAATCCAGACCGAGGAACCTTTTAAAACTTTGCATGCCCGAGAATCGAATCTAGAACTTAACACTCTACAGTAACGCTTGTATTCGCTATACCAACGAAGCAGCGTTAGTGGTTTACTTTACTTCCTTAAAATTCCAAATAATTATGCAAAACTCGTTCAGGAGTGCTTTTTTTATTAAAATTTGCATGTTTTAAGCTGAAACATGGATATTCAGGGATAGCACTCAATATTGTTGGTGTAATCTAAGAGAAACGGGATATGAATTGTCAATTGGAATATTGGTGAGGAAGAAGTTTTTATACATATATTACAAACTTTAATTAACTGGTTTTGTTTATTAGTTAGTAGGTATGTATGTGTGACATCTTACAACTGAATTTTGAAACAGGACTCGGACATTTTAAATCCAAAATGGCGGACTCCCAAAGATGGCGGACCAATTATTTTGTATGCACCCCTAATGTATTGGTATCAAATGAAAGGGTCTGCTGAGAAAGATAGTAAGGTAGTTAAATGCTAGTTTTTAATTAGTTACTTTTATATCCTACTCTTTAAATGCAGCTTCATTTGGGTTTACAAAGCCGAGGATTTTAAACTTAGCATATTTTATCAAAATATTGCTATTCCTTTTTATTAAATTAACTTAGTCTAATAGTATTTTCTATATCGGTCAGTGGATGATAATATTTGACAGTTTAAAAAGCCGAGCAAGGGTTGACGGTATTTTATAATTCATGTAAGTATATGAGGAACTAGCTTCAACTTTCTGAATAACTGACAATGTTAACTTGATAGTTAAAATTTGGACCTTATAATTAAAACTTTTTAATCACATGATAGTAGTGGATGCTTTAAAAGTTCCGTATCAAAAGGGTAAAACGGGACCCTATTACTAAGGCTCCGCTGTCCGTCCGTCCGTCCGTCTGTCACCAGGCTGTATTTCATGAACCGTGATAGCTAGACAGTTAAAATTTTTACAGATGATGTATTTCTGTTGCCGCTATAATAACAAATACTAAAAACAGAATAAAATAAATATTTAAGTGGGGCTCCAATGCAACAAACGTAATTTTTTTGCCGTTTTTTTTTTTAAAGATAATGGTACGGAACCCTCCGTGCGCGAGTCCGACTCGCACTTGGCCGATTTTTTTATGGATGGGAAATCATCAAATGTCTCCTTCCGCTCTGGGTGGAGCGGAAGGGAGTATCAGACTCACATATATTACATGTCTATCTATATCTGTGGTCTAGACTCTTATTGTAGAGTATTTAAAATTAAAATTTATAAGCTACATGGGTATTTAAAATTAATTAGCATGATAAAGCAAATTCAATCTGTCTAAGCTTTTCTCAACTATATTGGTGTCGATTTCCAGTCTAAACGAATGCAATTAAATATCAATATTTTACATGGACACTTATCTCACCTCAAAGATCCAGTAGTAGTAACTGAATTTTGAATCTGCTGATCAGAGGGCCATGTACTATTTGTTGAACAACGTTCACATTCGCCTCTCAGCCGCAATCTATCAAAAAAGCCTCAATTTCCACACATTTTTGACGGATTGCGACTGAAAAATTAGTAGAATTGGCCCTCTGTTTTTAAACAAATCTAGAGTAACATTTAAAAAATATTATATAACGTGTAACAGAACAAACGCAGTACCTCAAAAGGGGACACAGTACACTACTTGTCATAGCGAACAATTTTTACTATGGGACCAAACCCGAAATCGGATGGAACCCGAAATCGGATCGGGTATGGATTTTTTTTCGCGATTTCTATGTTGATACAATAGCTTTTTAAAATTCACAATATTTCATTGAACGATTTTGCGTAAGTATAAGAAGCCGCATTGTCCTAGCTTGACGGACAAATTCTCTTTAATTTATAACTGAACTTCATTAGTATGGGACTGATGATAGGGACTTAGACTAGGCTAGCTTCCAGACTTTACTTACCAGCAGATAAGCTCAACTTCAGGATTATCATAATGTTGTATATCAATTCTGAATTATAACTTAGTACTTGTGTTTATTTCCATAAAATAAATCAGTACTGCCAATGAAACAAATAAAGCAATACAACAGCAACAGTGGACATTATTACAAAGGTATTAAGGCTATCAATTCAGGTGAAACATAGCAAAGCACTCATTTTTATCTGTACCCTTTATATACTAAAACTAGCATCAAATAGACATAGATAAAACTCATTTACCTACTGTTCAAAATCGTGCGTAGAAGTAATAAAGTTTTTATTGAACCAAATGTTACGCATTCCCCAAAGGCGTTGACAAAGGTAATATCTCATTTAGGGGTGTGACGAATATATTACTATTAGTTCAGAGATTAGTAATATTCTATGGATTCACATATTAGTAATCCGACGAACTGTCATATGATATGAACACTAATCTAATATGGAAGTGATACGTAATATTAGGTCTTAGTTTAATATCACTGATCCTCAAATATTAGTTAAGATATTGTAATATTGCTAGACTAATATATTCATAGTAGCTAATACTGAAAAATATCGGTATAAACCCATCTTTAATCTCATTGGGCCTGTTTTTATTTCGTTTATATATAAATACGGACTGTTAAATTACATAAGCTAGTAAATAAAAAGAACAAGTACAAGCGGTGTAAGTGTACAAGCGGGACAAAACGGAGAGGGGAGGAACTCATAAGGCAATTAAAAAATTGTCCGCATTGCTGTCAATTGATAAAGTGCCCAAAAAACCGGATAGTATTGCCACGAAGGATGGCATAAGAGTTTAGAAGGAGAGAGAGAGCGTTTTCATTTTAAAGAAAAGTGAAGAATCGCTCTATATAGATATCGAGCGGATGCGTACCAAGTTTTATTAAAATCGGTTCATTTATTTCGAAAAATAAGGACTTTAAATTTTGTATGAAATGTCTTAAGGTGTAAACGAAAAACTCTTAAATAAAAAAATTTCAAGAAGGCTATTGTATTTGTGCCAGTTATGTTTAAGTCCCAAGTTATAAATATGGGGTGAGCGTAGTGCCAGAGACAGGGCACATATCTTTAATATATTGGGCCGCTTCTGAGAAATGTCTGCGGAACCCAATAACAAGTCCATCTTGGCGTGGGATCACTCAGGACGCCAAATTCAGTAGTCGCAACCACTAGTAGTAAGTAGTCAAACAATATTACCTGAGCATTACATACCACACAGTTAAACACTGAATTTAACTACTACGGTCAGTTCCACAAACTAAATACTGAATTTAAAATCAGATTTAATGGATATGGAATAAATTCAATTAATAATGCAAGTCCCATTACCTGTTTATTTTCAAATCGGAATAATTCATTTACGACGCGTTATTGAATTTACATAATCAGCCGAAAATGTATTTTTGAATAGAGATAAAACTATTGTTAAAGTTCACGAATGGCACTGCGCGTAGCAAGATGACTACGGGCTACGCCGTAGGCACTGCTACGTTATGCGTCGCAAGTCGTAGCAAGCGAGTCTTAAGAGAGTGAGGAAAAACGAGATAGCAGTTTTCCATTGAAAGTGAAAAATCCATCTCTCTGTTTCTCAAACTATTTTTGAGTAGTGCTAAGTTTAATTCAAATCGATTTTTCAGGGAGGAGGACTGACCAGTTTGTTTAATTTGTAAGGAGTAAACGCTCTTAATTTTTTTTTTCGAAGTAACTCCACTGAAAATTGCTTTTTATCCTACCAATATGTATTTTATATGTATGTATGTTCGTAAGTTCACACCTCAACGGCTGAACGGATTTTAATGAAACTTTTCTTGACCAGAGGTTTCTATATAAAGTGCTATTCTATTAGACATTGCAATAATATTGTCGAAATGCCGAAATAAAAGGGATTTATCACGTGACATTTCGACAGCGTTTATCAATGCATGCATTTTGACGTTTTGATAACCACCTTCGCCACAGTACCGCTGAAAAAATGTCACTTGTCTAGAGCCTCAGGCTAAGGACATACCATTTTTTCCAAATATCACCCTGGCTAGAATAAAATATTTTCTTTACATATAAGGGTTCGTACAGACGAACGGCATTTTGTAAACTGCAGTCGTCGCCACACGTGGACGGCTGCCACCGACGCGTTGACAGGTGGCAATGGCTGCAGTTTTCAAAGTGCCCTTCGTCTGTAAGAACCTTAAACCGACTACCTAAACCAATATTAAATCTCTTTTAATGAATAGATTTAATTAACTCAGCCTTTGTAAATTAAATGAAGTTATAAATCACGGTTTTCTATAGGATTAAGCAGAAAAGTTAAGATGTGATTAAACGCTAAATAACTTTAAATTAACATACTAACAAAGTTTATTCTATAATTAAAATCGGATTGAAAGGTGACAGGGCCCTTCCGGATCAAAGGGGACAATATTAAAAGGACATGAACTTTTCAGTGTGTATCTAGGTAACAGGTTTATAATAGACCTTGTGTGTTATATTCTAGATGGATGGGATGACTTACTATGTATTGCGCAAAATAATCTAATAATATAAAGTCCAGTTAAAATACTACTACTGCATTTAATCATGTCAGAAGCCCTTGAGGCGGTTTAGAAACTCTGATACTAGGGTCGTTAGACCTTATTGACCACACGATAAAGAAAGATTGACTGCATTTACTCCAATTAAACGATAAACAGGCACGTTTGAATTGTCAAGATCGGTCAGTCAAAGAGGTGAAGCTATTTGCACGTTCCAAAACGTAGATCTCTATGGAGAAGAACGTGCAAGAAACTCCACGGACGCTCTTTTAAATCAATAAATTGTTACAAAGTTGTGGTTACATTGTTCTTGTTGAAATTATTAAAAAAAGAAAGACGTTCACGATAAAAGCGTCCGGAATAAAAAGGAACAATTCAAAGTGCAAATAATTAAAATAAACTGTGGCAGTTGAGAGATGACCAGTCCCAGCTGACGGAGCCAAATGATGAATGAAACACATACGCCACCATCAGAGTTACTTTTGAGTGAGCTCAACAGCCAGGGCACATTCAAGTCAAAGACATACCCAAAAATGAAAGTTTAAAGTGCGAGGTGGATTTACACACCATGGCTTCCGTAATATAAACCAAAAAACAGGCAATACATAAATACACTCTATGAAAATTTAAACAGTTTTTTTATACAATATTACAACCCGCTGATAGTTACATGGATGAACGGTTTACTAATACTGTGATGTTGACCCTTTGGGTACGGAACCTTAAATAATTTAATTCAGGTATGTATTATTATGGGCATACAATTACAAAATAAAGAACAATAAAAAATCATTGGTCTGTGGCCTGTTGGTCTAGTGGTTAGTGACCATGACTGCTAGGACGGAGGTTGTGGGTTCGATTCCCACACAGGACAAATCTTTGTGCGATGAGTACGATTATTTGTTCTGTATCTGGGTGTGTAATTTATCTATAATATGTATGTATTTAGAAATATATAAGTATGTTTATCAGTTGTCTGGTTGCCATAGTACAGGCTCTGCCTAGTTTGGGATCAGATGGCGGTGTGTTGGTTGTCCCAAGATATTATTTTTATTATTATTATTTAAAAAATATATTATTGTTAGTTTTTGTAACAATCTCTGGAAGTGTGAAAAATATTCATATATTATGTACTTAATCCTATTACGAAAATTCTTTGTGCTTCTTTCTAGAAGTACTGACAGCAAGCTTCGGTTTTGCTGAGGTCCATTGGCATTTTATCCCGGAAAATTGGACGGTTCCTATGGAATAGGCTATTGTAAGCAAAGTCGCGAGAAAATTCTTAACTTAAGCGGATTTACCATAACATTTACAAAATGCGCAATCACTTACCAAAATCAAAGAAATCTTTCTTTTATCCTAAGTAATTCTTTCTGCCTCTTTTTGTCATTCCCAAGACAGGAAAATGGCAAAAAAAAACTCTTTATTGTAAAATTGACAATGGCATCCCGGAATTTGGAACTATGCACGGTAAACGGAAATAAGCTCACCCAATAATGGAAAATGTATTGAAGACAGAGGTTATTCTTGCAATCATTAAGTCAAAATTCTTACTCTAAACATATTCATAGTTAGAAATGGGATTAGGCTAAGTATACACGAAGACGTGAGCTTGACAACGACCGCTGGTGTGTAAACGCCTTATGATTGAGAAGGATTTATGTCTGACATGTGAAATATGTACAGAGACGTCCAGACGGCGCGGCGGGCATGGCGTAGACAATGAAACATTCTGTCGTCGACAACAATAATTGCCAAAAATCCAAATTGATTGAATTGGTCATTTGGTCAATTGGGATTGACCACATAAATTTTCGGTAGCGCTTGTCAATTCCATACATTTTACAATTGTTATCGTTTACAGAAGATGCGAAATTCTTTCGAAGGAGTCACCACAGCCCACAGGCCCTAGACAATATGCTATTCGATTAGCGAATGCGACTGTCGAAATGCCAAAATGTAGAAATTTGATCACGTGACATTTCGATAGCATCTGTCAATCCCATACATTTTTGACATATTGACAATCGCCTTCGCCACGCTACCGCTGACAGAATGTCACTTGTCTAGAGCTCCAGGAACGCAAATGGCATTTGGAGTAACACGGATGGAATTTAGTCAATAAGAGTTTGATTTCTCATCCTTAAAAAAAACCGCAAATATAATGTCACTTCGTCTAGATATTCTTTACCTTTAACTGACACTGGAGTGCCAATTGTACTTATAAACAACGTTTATATTCGCATCTCAGTCGCAATCTGTCAATGCGAATGCGAACGTTGTTTAAAAAAACGTTTTAAAAAAAACTACAAAGCACGAAATAACTTTAAAAAAAAAAAAAAAAAAAAATGTTGCCCCACACTTGGAATTTCTCCTGTATCGTGGGTGCGTTTACAAACATATAATCTCACATACACAAACAGCCAGACCCAGAACAACTATCTGTAGGCCATACAAATATTTGTTCCGTGCGGGAAGCGAACCCGCGACACGCAGCGCAGCAGTCAATCGCTCAACCACTGCGCCAACCGTGTCGTCTTTGTGTCAACTTTAATTTCTGTAGTCGGAGTGTTTTATTGTTTCTTCGTAATTTTACACCGACTTAATAAATTGAAGTTATTTTGTTCCTTTTAGTTTTTTTTTTGGAAGTCGGTTTTCTTTTTTGTAAAAAAGTTTTCATTTTTAAGTGTTTAGTGGTACCTAACAACACCACTGGAAAGTCACAGGAAAGCAAAATACGCAATTTCGTCGTACCTATACATGGATGACATATTTTCCAGCAATTTTGATTTAAAAATCAAACTACTAAACCGATTTTAATGAAATTTCGACGGGATCAATCGAAAAGTATATCCTTTCACATAAAATTAATTTTTTTTAAATCGATTCATAAAAGACGGAGATATGAGGTAACAATCATAAAAAAAAATACAACCAATTGGAGAAGCTTCCTTTTTTGAAGTCGGTTAAAAATTAGTAGAACTGGTACTCAGATTTATTTGACCCATTAAAAAAGTATCATGTGCTAATAATGAGCTGATCAGATTCATCAATCATATGTGTGGTGTATCGGAAAAATGATTAGATAAACATACTATTTATTAGGTTGTAGTGAAGTTACCGATAAAAATTACAACACTATTGTTCATAATGGGAAAACAAAGTGTGTTTCGTTTAGAAGTAACGTAGTAGCCATTTCAGTAAAAGTATGTTATTAAGGTATTTGTTTAAGCAAAAAAACTTTTTAATGGTACCCCTAACAACACCACTGGAAAGTCACAAAAAAAAATACGCAATTTCGTATACATGGATGATTTTTCCACATATTTTTCCAGCTATTTGGATTTAAAAATCAAACTACTGGACCGATTTTGATAAAATTTCAATGAGACCAATTAAGAAGTATATTCTTTCACATAAAACAATACTTTTTTAAATCGGTTCATAAATGACGGAAATATGAGGAAACAAACACAAAAAAAAACAATCGAATTGAGAACCTCCCCCTTTTTTTGAAGTCGGTTAAAAAGTTCCAGCACGCGTTTGAACACGACCTCACCTAATGGCAAGCAATGACGTGGTCGACGATGGAGCACGCTTGTTAGAAGAATCCTATTCACTTTTGACTTTGACTCCTTGGTTGTAGCTATCAGGAAACACAGACTCTGGCAGGGAATTCCACTCCTTAACTGAACGCACAATTTTATGTTTTCCCAAAACATTTTGTGCGTGTGGGTGGGGTGTCCATCATGTACCGGTGGTGCATCGCCGTACGTCTTGTGGTCCGATGATGGAACGTGCTGGGCGAAATTAAACTGTGCAATTCTGTCGCGCACTTCCCAAAACTCCAGTTCGACTTTCTGGAGCGTGAAGTTTTTCAGTCGGTCTTATAATCTTCTGTTAACTGTAATGTGTGTGTGATTTCAGCCTGTTAGTTTCCCATTACATTAATGAAGAAGGAACGAATATTATAATTAGGTATAATTATTTCTGAAGAACAAAATTACACCAAAAAAGAACCTACTACAAAATTCAAAAAAAAAAATCCAAGTAGTCTGAGGTAATTGGGGGCATAAAATCTGTGATTAAACTAAAGTAAATGCTATCAATTCAATACGGGTTGTTTCTACAGCAATGGTGTGACTGCCAAACAGTAAAATACTATCGTAATCGGATCAGTAAGTCCGAGATTACGACTTTCTGATATTGTTGATCAAGCCGTTACTGATGACGTTCTCAATCCTTGAACCACCAAACGGTTGAACCAAATGATAGAAAATTCTTAATATACAGCGACATGGCTGTAGGAACCAAAACAAGAGACTGCTAAACCAATGATCTCTTCCGAATTTCGGTCACAGTGGTCCACCTCAACTGAGATTAGTCTAGTAGATACGTAGAAGATATTTATTATATTGATGCAGAGTGTACAAGCGTGAGCGCCAACAGATGCACCTCCATTCAGATTCTTACAGTCGATGGTATGGCAAACCCACACGACTGGAGAGGGATCAGGCGCAGAACCAACGGCTTTTATACTTTCAGAGATCCAAACTCCAGAAGTCAGAACCTCACGTTCACCAGTAGCAGTTTGCGATCACTAGACCAACAGTTAAAAAATACTGATAAATGTTGTTTTCTAAAACAACATGCTATCCTTTTCTGGGGAAACAGCCATGATGTTATGCTAAACACCCCTTTGATACAAGGCTTGTTCCACGTTCGGTATCTCTCGTACAAAATTCTCTTTGTAGTGAAACCATAACAGATACCACATTGACATGCAGGAACAGGAACGTGCATTGATAAAATCTTGGCTGTTTATGTAATTGAAAACATGCTTTTATGTCAACAAAACGAGTCTTTACAGGAAAAATAGCGCAAGCGACAATTTGAAATATAAATCATACAAATTTAAAGAAATACTGATCTATTAGAATAATACCGATATTTTTTGAAATACAACGTGTAACAGAAATAATTCAGTTGTTCATAATAATGAATACAATCAGTAGTATTCATTATTATGAACAACTTTTACTATGGGACCAGAACGAAATCTTTAAAAAAAACAGTTGTTCAGTACATTTTGACGAGTTAGACGCAAATGTTATAATTATTATAAATAAAAAAATGTGGAGCTTGAATGGAACACCCATACTTGGCGCAAAAATATTTCTTTTCTTTCATTACAAAGATCTTTGAACCTACTACAAATTGTTTAAAAGCTTTAATAAACCTAATTCTGACAGCTGCTGTCGTATTTCGACTTTTATTTTTATCTCAAAGCAGAAACAGACCGCAATATTTTTAAATCAACTTTGTCGCAAAAATAAAATCTTCTATTTTAGACTATGGTTGTATTTTGTTTTGTTAAGCCAGAAAATCTAACTCTAGTCTTGGCATAAAGTACCGTGTTACCCAGTTAATAGGTTGTGGAGGTCTAATAGGCAGCCGCTCCACGTAAAATACTGGTAGTCAGTTGAATCCGGTTTGAGTGGAATCTGTCCCCAATATAGTTGGGAAAAGGCTAGGCATGAAAGGAAGGGTATCAAATGTCGTGTTGGTTTATAAATATAATCAGACAGAGAGGAAAAGATGGCTCAATTTTCCAAATTCGTCGATCTTCACTAACATTTTCGCCATTTTACTCGTAATTTGATGCAATTTTTTTTCAATAATTTCATAATTAATAGCATCCGCTTAGAAAGTTTTGAAATTTCAACTTGCTTGCTTGGCTTGTTACGTCACTTTTAGGTTAAATGTGGTTATACTTTTTGTGTAGAAGTACCGTCACTCATTGTGTCGTCTTAATATTTTTACTAACGTGAAAAATTTGTTCCCATTTGGTTTGGCAATATGACTGATTAAACAGATTTTTCTGGTATCTACCCCATAATTATGAAAATAATTTTAAAAATGAATTAACATACTATATTCTCATCAAAATAAAAAAAAGAAATCAGCGCTTTTAAAAACAAAACCGCCATATTAATATATTCAAGCCCTTTTGTTTTAAAATAATATAAAACGATTTCCTAAAACTTCGGAAGACTTCAACAACTTTTATAAACGTAACCATTAAAGCAACAGCTGTTTCTGAAATTTTTAGACCGGAAAGAAATAACGCAAAAATATTGAAAAATATCAGTTTTCGTTTCTAAATAAACGTTTAAGCAAGCCTGTTGAAGCGACGGATCTCTTTTTAACCGACTTCCAAAAAAGAAGGAGGTTCTCAATTCGGCTGTCTTTTTTTTTAATGTTCAGTGATATTTTCGCCAATTGTCAACCGATTTTGACGTTTCTTTTTTTGTTTGGAAGAATATTATCCCGGACTGGTCCCATTTCAATTTGGTGAAGATCTGATGAAGAACTTCGGAGGTAGGCAGTGGAACTCTTCAATAAATGATAGCAAACGTGCCGGGTTTGCTGAAATCGCATGTCTGTTTATTTTTTACATCAGTTCATAACATACCATCACGCCGGTACGCTGTGAAGGGGTACGCAGATGTGTACAAGTCAACCATGGTTTTGGGGCTATATATTCGGGCATAACTTTATTGTTTATGAACCGATCTTTTTGCGTTGGGTTTAGTTAAAGCTAACCACTAATAAGTGAAACATACCGGTTTTTAGTTGTTTCTTCGTTTTTTGACACAGACTTCCGAAATTATAGTTATTTTATACTTTGTAGTGTTTTTTGTTTCGAAGTCGGTTGTATTTTTTTGTAAAAAAGTTTTTATCTTAGTGCCTTAGTAAAATACTGAGAACCAAAGAGGAAAGTGCTAGCGAAGTGAGCTTGTTTTACTCCACTGCGCGATGTGTTTGTCAGACTGTATATGTCGCAGACACTAGCTTAATCAGCCGTTTCATTAAAAGCCTAGCCTTGTCATTTAACTGAACTGATATGATCAAGTCATTTAACGATATTGAACTAAATTATGTAATTCTGGTTGCTGAAAAATCGGCGCAGTTAAATGAAAAGGCTAGAATTTAAATAAAACCGCTGATTAAGCTAGTCAGCTGCAACATATGCACAAAAAATCCAATCAAGTCACTTTTCAAGCAGTCTGATGCAGTTGGTGGCGTCAAAACTGTGATAGAACTATAAATGCCACCTGCTTGATTGGAACTTTTTAGTCGTTTTTTAAAGTCGGGTTTATTGGCACAAATAATTTTCTCTAACAATCTTAAAAGTATAATTTTGCATCCTATAACAAAAAAGACAAGGGCCCTTTATAATCTGTAATTCAAGAACAGATTGGTTTCATTTCTTTGTTCTCTGAAATTATTTCACAAATGTAACTAATCACAAAGTTTTATTACTTTTTATTAAAAACGTATAAGTTTGAAAACCATAGCAGCGACCCAACAGAATGTTAGAATACAATTATACTTTATTTCTATAAATGAATAAGTTTAATTTATAATTTATTTCAATGCCTCATATGTTTGTATCGTTATTGTAGTTATGTGCCTAATATTATGTATGAGTCTTTGTTACTTGAACTAATAAAATATTAATAATAACAATAATTGCGCGACGCTCTAGTCGGTCTATCACCACTATATCAGGCTTATTAGCCACAATAGTCTTGTCAGTGATGATAGACCGATCCCATTACAATGTGCAATTGCCATTTTCGAGAACTGGGTCGGGCACATTACCTATATTACTGTACTTCCGATTCCACAAGATTGTATTTAAGAGCAAGTTGCTGGTGGATAATCCTGGCTACAAGGTTATGCCTGTGCAAATAGTCTCCGTTAGCCATACTAGAACAACCGGAAATAATGTGGCGGATAGATTCCCCAGGCCCGTGACGTGCCCGACATATGTCAACCGTACCGTCCTTCACAATGTATTTCAATTATATTTAAATACCAAGGACTGGTAAAAGGAATGTTTTGTCGTCCTACAGCGAAACGCAGAGCAGAAAGATCAACGCTTTCGAAATGTGGGTTTGGCGAAGACTTCTTCGTATACCATGAACCGCCATGAGAACGAATGAGTCCCAGTGGTAGAACTCAACATCACCAAACGGCATTCTGTAATATGCAAGGAGCATGCCTTCAGCCTCTTCGGACATATTATGCGTTCATTCAAGCATAATCTGGAAAGACTCATGATTGGGCAGGGTCGAAGGAAGACGCGCTCCAGGTATAACACCGGCGAGATGGTCCGACGCTATAGGAAAGGCTGTTGGAGGCAGCATGTACAGAGCGGTCCACATTGCAGAACACCACATGGCTTGGAGATGCGTCGTATGTGGTCGCGATCCTCAGCAGTGAGGGAACGACGAAGAAGAAGCAGACAGCGAGACGGGCAGCCGACATTCTGGCACAAGAACGTGGGGATTGTCACAGTAACATAGAGGACTATGCTCAGCAGTTGATGATGACAAGGTACCGACAGGCCATATATTTCATAGACTAGATAAAGAAAGTTATAAAGAACAGAGGGCGAATTCTACAAATTTTTAAAAAACGTTCGCATACGCATGTCAATCGCAAACTCTCAAAAAAGCCTCAATTTCCATAAATTTTTGATAGATGCGAATGCGGACGTTTATTAAAAATTAGTAAAATAGACACTCTGGTCATAGAAACGCAGGAAGATAACAGAAAATATAGACCGAGGACCAGTTCAAAGTAGTGGCTCAGGACTGAGAAAAGTGGTGGGCAATGTAGAATTACCACACTCGGCATTGGTTTGAAGAAGATAGACGAAGTCTTGGCCATAAGCATGATAATCAGCCTTATCAGCTTGACCACTTCCTCGCCTGATGGAAAGTGATAACATGGTCGACGATGGAGCATGCTTGTCTAGAAGTAACCTATTTACTCTTGACTTAAAGACCCTCAGGTTGTAGCTATCAGGAAACACAGACTCCACAGGGAATTCCACTCCGTGGCTGTCCACACAATGAAAATATTCCCATAAAGTTTGTGCGTATGAGTGAGATGTCCAACATAGCCGTACGTATTGTCTTTGGTGGGACAAACAGGCCAGCAAAGGCCCTTCTTGTGAGAAAGAGCATGTGACATGTCTTAAAACGTTTACTTCTTGTTCACACCAGTTTTCTCACGGTGACTTACTTCACCGTTTTGAAGTGGTGACGTTATTAATCGCAAAAAGTATTGCATTATTTTCTTCTCGAAACCATATATAGCTCGGTGCTTCCATTTAAAAAAGCCTAAGGTATATATTGGAGTTTTAGTTTAGCTAAAACTTCTAGTGGATATAAATAGTTATGTTAGTTATGTACATTTAAGGAGGGAAGTGGAAATTATGTTTTATTTTCCTACTCCTCCGCTGTTATAATATATTCTGATTAATTTCGTTGCGGGATCAAAATAAAATAAATATACATTTATTGGTTACCTAAAATAAAAATTATGTAAAAGTTAAAAACAAAGCTAAAGCTTCTTGGATTTTTATGTAATTTATTTTTTACTGCAGATAAACTATGTCTTCATTTTCTTAAATACCTTGAATTCCATAATGTACCTACATACCTACTTATTAATTTTGTTTATTTGAAAAAATAATTGTGTTTAAAGCAAAGTCAGGGAGGGCCATTATCACTGGACCTTCCATTGTTCTTAATACGACAGATCTTCAAAAATGTTTTTTATTTGTGAAAACTTATGGTGTATCCAACCATCGCAACCCCTGAGTGCAGAGTCAACTCTGATGGAGTTGACTGCCCACCACTTAAAAAGCAAAGCAACAAACTTTTTACTCAAATTCAATAAATATTATCTATTCGACACTCACTTATTTTAAAAATTATTCATAATACACTTTTTAAAAGGTTGTCTTAACGAATTACAATGTTCAAATGTTTTCCTATGATCCCTTTTGTGCCACTATAGATTGAAAATTGGTTGTTCTAATATTTACCAAGAACTTAAAACACAGCTTTTTGAATACCTACCACAAAAACTTTAGTGGCCAGTGTTAGTATTACGAATTATTCCTCTTTCGTTTGTTTAAAATAAATGTGTAGGAGTAAAAAAGGTTTTGACTTCAATGAAGTTAAAAGGTTGAAAATTAGTTTTTTTTTTTTGTAAAAGTGCCAGTATTTTTTTTTTGTTTTGTGTAGGTTTCTGTAAAATTTACTTATATCATTATTTTTAACATAGTAAGCAGGCAGGCAATTATTGTGACTAATATTATTTTGAGGCATTCAATTATTAGGCAGGCACGTATTTATTGTGACTCAATAAAACCAAGTAACGTTTTATCTAAAGAACAATGATGATCTATTAGTTCCCATGAATAAAATGTTAATTTGTTCTACTAAAAGATTTGAAGTTATTAATCTCGTTAACTTAAAACAGGCTTCACTGATTTTTTTTTGTTTATTCGCTCTAAAACATGGCATGGCTGATAATAATACATTATGTAACAACGCGTATAAAAGGGCGCAGTAAAAGAATCTTCTTGAGCACCAATTATAATTTTTCAATGGGAAAAGTGCCCAGAACACTGGTAGCATTGCCACGTTGAACGGCAAAGTGAGGCATATTTTCAATTATGAGAAACCACACAAGTGCGAGTCTGGGGGTCTACTCTCTAAGCCCAAGTCCGTAGTTTCGGCCTTAGTGTCGGGCGTTTTCTACTCCGTATCACCTACGGACTTACGATTAGTCCCAAACCCGAACTAAGAAAAACTGAAATCGTGTTGTCATTCATTCTTAGTTCGGGTTCGGCCCGACACTACGGCCGGAACTGCGGACTTCGGGCTTAGAGAACAGACCCCCAGACTCACGCCCCGAGGGTTCCGATCGGGTCTTGATTTTTTCCGGGTATACACTACCTACGGAGGTTTATAAGCTATGAAAGCACTATCATTACTCTTAACAAGAATATAGCAGGTAAGATTAAAAGATAACTTTGTCGTTGAAAAAATGTTCTCCCATGTATACGTCACGGTCAATTTATTCTTCAACCGAAAATTTGTAATCGCGAAAAATAAATGTGATATGATAAAACTTGTACTGTTAGATCTATTTTCTTGCCAAATTTCATGACTCTTGGTCAACGGGAAGTACCCTATAAATTTTGATTCCCTTGTGAGTGTCGAAATGTAGGTTTTCGGCATAAACGACCGTATCTTTGTGTTACGTTAACTTAGAAGTTTGTTTTTTTCACAGCTTCAAGGGACTGTAGACCTGAGTATATGGTTGTAATTACAACTCGATACCTCCACGAGTTCCCGAGATAAAGGGTTTTTACAGACAGACAGACGGATGGACAACTAAGTGATCCTATAAGGGTTCCGTTTTTCCCTTTTGAGGTTTGGAACCCTAAAAAAATTTAGTTTTTTTTATATAATTAATATTTCTAGATCTTTTCATAGCTACAATCGTTTTTGAAGGTACAAGTTTGGCATTCTAAGGGCCATTTTCACCAAGGCAAACTGATCGCGATCAGCGTATAAACCACGTTTATGAGCTGTCAGTGTCACTATTTTTCTATGGAATGTTGACGCTGACAGCTCTTGAACGCATTTTAGATGTACTGATCGCGTTCAGTTTCATTGATGAAATCCGACCTAAATGTCAAATATTTATTTGAGTCGTCATATTTAACGTGTGGTCTTAAAAACATAATTATTGTTTTTCCATTAAAATAAAGCGGCTTCACCACTATGACATTAAATACCACATTTACCCCTCCATCTTTTTTTTTAGGTACTATTGATAGGCACACGCGCGCGTTTGACCACTATCTCACCTGACGATAAGAGATAATTCAGTATAAACTAGATGAGGCTGTTGTTTCCTATGAAGTATTCACTAGAAAACCACATTGCAATTACTTATTTTAATTAGAACTTGAGTAACACTGAATTCAAACGTGGTTTTTTGTATTGAAATGGAAATTTTTCCCAGAAGGCTACTGTCAGACAAATTTTTGACCATTTATTATTAAGTATTATTTTTTTTATTTATATTTTTTTCCAATGATAATCGCTTATCTGAATTGAGCGTTTATTTTAAATACCCCAAAAGATACTTTGAACTAAGGTCAGATTAAATTCGAAAGTAAATTAAAACGTGACTCCAGCTTTATTCTTACCAACTTTATCTACTTACAGGCTGTGGTAGCTAATATTTTTCAGCCCTTTTACATAAAACTAAACTAGTTTTTTTACCCATCTAGTTTAATTTACCTAGTCTTTCTGTGTTTTTGCGACGTTTTTTTAATTACAAACACTCATAAAAGCACGCCTTTTTTCCTTAGGGATAGGCCTTACATATCTACAGTTTTAAAAAGCCGAATAATATAATTGTTGGTTTGCACAAGATTTTTTAAATTAAGAATTCGAATCTAAGAGCACGTAAAACTCAAATGCCGAAGTTTGATAGATATTCATTCAAAATTAGACATTTTCAAGCTTCCTACTCTTAAATTTTATTTAAAAAAACCCACGGCTTTTTAAATAAAATTTTTAATTAATTTGAATATGACAAGAAATTGAGGTCTTGCGTTAAGAATAATATAAATTACTCTTTTATAAATATGTCAGTTTGTAAGTAGTTTGAAAACAGGCTGGTTAGCTTTCGTAAGCAGTAATAGAATGATTTGCTTATGTGTCTTAAGTACTTGGATAATATTCTGAAACTAAAATTGAGTATAGGTACGTATTTTAATTTGGTATTTCATTTTTAAGTAAAGAATCCAACTTGAATGGTTTTGAGTAGAAAATTTTGAGACGTATCGTTTTTAGTGCATTATTTAATTCTCAACAATATTGGAATAGCAACTAAACGGTTGGTATTTTTATTTATTTATGTCGCATATCCATCGGAAAAGTCTTTTCTGAAAATTATCCTTATCTTTTACGGATAAAATCCATTAAAAAAATTGATTATTCCATTTTTCTGATCAAATGGATCAGAAAAAAGGATTGGAAACGTTTCAAGATTTTTTTCTATTTTATTTAAGTTAGTGTATGTAGCACTTTATTAATTAAGCTAGTATTATGCCTTTTACTAAACACCTATTCAAAATGACTAGGTTACAATATTGTGAACTAACTTTTCTATAACTCACTAATAAGAAAACCACCAATTTCTACAATCCATCCATCCAATGGAAACCATCGAAATATTTCCTTTTAAAATCCTACGAAAAAATCTATACCGTTTTTATAAAATAATTTTATTACAAACACCTACAAGTTCTATACGGACCACTTTTATATCTAACTTGTAAAAATCTCTTGTCCGAATTAATAAAATAACAAACAGCATTCTCAACATACCGCAATACCCGAACGAGAAAAACACACTCCTAAATCCGAGGATAATTGAAAAAAATAACATACTGAAAAAATTAAGTTGAAAACTTACCTGAAAATCTCGAAGACTTCGTAAGGGTAAACGCACACGCGATGAAATGCGGCGTGCCTCTAGCCCGCTCGCCTCAGACTGTGCGCCCAACTAATGTGGCCTGCTTTTATAAGCGCCCGGCGGGCCAATGAGTACCGGCGGGCGGGATTATGCCTATACTTAAGAAGGTATTGGTCAAGTGTAGTGTCGTTTTTATAGCGGACAGTTGGGCTTATGGTAAGTTTTCAAAGTATTTGATATGTTTTTGGTTAGTTGTAAATCGATCATTGATAAAGGGAAATAGGTTTTTCAATTTTATTATAACGTAGACAGTTCGTTAAAACTTTTCAACCATAATTATGGTGATTATCTTTATTTATTTTATTTAGAGTTTATTTCGGTCAAAAACCATAGTTTTAGTAACAAAAAACCAAAAAATGATGTTAGTATTATTATGTACATTTTATTTTGCACACTGCTGGTTTAAGGCAGCGAGTCGACATGTGTAAATCCACCCAGCATCTAACAAATGGATTTTAAAATGTTTTCAACTAAGTAATATTTTCATTATAGAATTTGTATTAGGAATCTGCCAATCAGTAATTAAACTCATACGGTTCGTTACTTTTGCTTGACTAAAATATAATTTGGGAAATTTTTTTAACTATGTAAGAACTTGTGAAAATGTGTTTTGAGTTTTTATGACTTATTCGTAACTATTTGTGTGTCTGATCTTGTAGTATGATTATAATTATTATAATAATGATACACATTTTATCTAAGTATGATATTTTTTCTATGAATCAAGAGTGTGGCTGGTTCATAAAATCAACAGTTTGCATCAAGTTGTTGCTTCAAGTAGCAAAATGTGCAATTAAGTTCATTAATTTGTCTCTAAGATTAATTAAGCTGTTTTCATTAGAGATTTTTTGGCTTATTTATTTATGAAAAAATCTGACCATGTTTTAAATACCGATTAGAGATTCTTCATTCAAATCTTTTTGAGAATTTGAATTTAGTGTCTGCTTACCAGTATTTAGAGTAAGCATATGATTCAAAACTTTGAATAAATAGATGTAAAAAGGTGCCAACTTTAAAAAAAATATAGTTACGTTTATGGTACCTACTCAGTAGAAAATAAAAGTGTACAATAAAAAACTATAACTCAGTCTCGTGTATTTATATTTTTGCACGTATGTTTAAAACCATCTTGCTATAAAGACACTTCGAATCAAATAAGTGATTTAATTGCAATTAAAATTGTAAATTTATTTTTAATTAATTGTCTCAGAAATAATTATGCCGAACTATGTAAGCCAAAAAAGCTTCTTTGGATTTTAGCATAAGTAATTGTAACTCTACGATATAAAATTTAAAAAAAACCACCAAAATCCATCAGACTGTTACATACAATAGTGTCTTGTTTCGTACTTTTTATTCGTTTTTTTTGCAAACATGTCAGTTTTTTTAATTTAAAAAAAGAACTTAGCCAGATTAAATCAAAAGACGACATCAAATAACTTTACACGACTAAAAGCTCCTTGCTGGACACAAAACAAAAAAGAAAAACAAGCTACTACCCCAGCCAAGTGCGAGTCGGACTCACGGACGAAGGGTTCCGTACTACGTTTTTTTATTATCTATAAAAACGGCAAAAAGTCACGTTTCTTGTATGGGAGCCCTTAAATATTTGTTTTATTTTAATTTTTTTTTTTTAAAGTGAATATATATAACTAAATATTCTGTAAATATTTCAAGCGTCTGTCTGTTGCTGTTATCAATATCGAGCAAAACCGACCAAAAAAATCACGTTTGTTGAATGGGAGCCCCCTTAAATATTTATTTTATTCTGTTTTTTAGTATTTTCAACTGTCTATCTATCACGGTTCATGAGATACAGACTGGTGACAGTCAAACGGACGGACGGACACCGAAGTCTTAGTAATAGGGTCCCGTTTTACCCTTTGGGTACGGAACCCTAAAAAAAATCTCCAAGTTACATCTGCATTAGTACATAGAAAGTTGAGAACTGTTATATGTTACTCGTAGGCGTTATGGTCCCACTTACTGGACTAGGAAAACAGACGCTAGATATTTTATGAAGATAATATGAAACTTCCTTTAAAACTGTGGGTGTCTCAAAAGGTGGCTAGGGTATTGGTAATCTTAGATACTTACCAGTATAATTATACAAGGGTTGGGTACGGAACCCTAAAGACGCTAGCTTTTGCCCTCTTCTTCAATAAAGTGTATTCAGAGGCTCCAACAAATTTCAGCTTTCTACGACCAGTAGTTTCAGCTGTGCAACTGTGACTGACTGAGTGACTGACAGATATGTCAGTCACTCAGTCAGTCAGCAGTAACGGAAGATTTTTATACAGGGTTATTTGTAAAACACTAATAACCTTTGACTGCCACTGAAAGGTTGCTAGTGTTTTAAAAATGACTCTGTACAAAACTCTTCCGTTATTGGTGACTGACTGAGTGACTGACATGTCTGTCAGTCACTCAGTCAGTCACACTTGCACAGCTGCTACTAGTCGTAGGAAGCTGAAATTTGTCTGGAGCCTCTTTAAACAGTTATTGGCTAGGTACTTTATCGAAGTCGAGGGCAAAAGCTAGCGTTTTTAGGGTTTCGTACCCAAAGGGTAACCCACGAAACCCTATTATTAAGCCTGCGCTGTCCGTCCGTCTATCGGTCTATCTGTCTGTCAGCGGGCTGTATCTCAAGAATCGTAAAAAGGTAAATAGGTAAAAATAAATTTTCATTGTTGCTTTAACAACAAATAATAAAAATTAAATTAAAAATTAAAGGGGGCTCCCATAAAAGAAACGTGTTTTTTTTTTTCAATTTATGGTACGGAACCCTTCGTGTGAGAGTCCGACTCGCACTTGGCCGGTTTTTCATTAAAAAACGCAGCTCACCATATAATTACGCTTCTTAGTGATAGCTAGACTTTTTAATTATAGTGTGACACCCCCTTAGGGGTCGTCTATTAATCACGTGAGGTTCGAAAGGGATGGGATTAGGAAAAAAATACGAAATATCACAAGGAGGAGAGGGGGTGTAGTAAAATATCACATGTATTTATTTTTTCTTTGATCGCGCGATTTCTGTTCCAGTACTTAATTTTCCAGAATTAAATTAAATTGTACATATTTCAAGATAATATTTTACAAGAATGTAAGATAATTTGTACCAAAAAAATACACATGACTTTGGGTAGGAGAGGAGGGGGTAATTTAAAACCTCACAGTGTATCACCACGGGGGTTGATAAGTTATTAAAAAACATCACGTGATTAATGGTCTACCCCTTACCTCGAAATGCACGTAAGCCTGTGGCATAATCTCTTGGGGGCTCGTGTCGGTTTGCCGTCCCGTCTGACTTCGAGAGTAAATGAATAGAGAGTGCACCTGTGTTTGCACACACTATATACATATTATATTACACCTACGTATACGATGTTCACGAAGTGCGTGGTTATAGTGCGCCTTGTGGCGCCCCTCTTTACTTTCTACGGCGCACCAGGGCGTCGCGGCGCACACTTTGGGACCCTTGCCTTAGATTCCAGGTCATTCTGTACCAGTCATCCAGGGTGATGAGTAGATAACATGGCAGGTGCATTGTTTAATCAGTTGGAAGAGAAACAAAAATATATCAAAATTTGAATTTAAATCCATGTCAATCAGTTAGTCGACTCTTCACGTAACCAGAGGGCTGGCCTTTTCTTTAGCCAACCAATCAGCACTGCCATTCAACGTGGTAATGCGGCCTGTGTTCTGCCAATTTTCCCGTTGAAAGCGATGTGGACTAATTTTTCGATGCTCTATGAGTTCTTCCCCCTTTTTACCCCTCCGCTTGTATATTTTCTACTTATAAGTTTTTATTTATTTATTTATTTAGTACATGGAGGACTTACAGCTAATAAAAACAAACAAAAAAGGTAACTATAGTCACCAGAAAGCCAATTACAAATCCTCACGAATAGACTTAAATTATGTTTATGAGTATGTGAGCACAAAAACACACCGCTTTACACAACAAAACTTACACAAAATTACAATAAAGCAATATAAATACCAAGCTTTCAATAAATATGTCTGAAATAATAGAGAAAATAAGAAAAGTAAAACAAATAATAAAAACTTTCCGCTACTTGAAAAATTTGAGGCTTAAGCACCTCCTGGCCTTTATGTGTATATAATATGTAGATTATGAATTGAATGCAAAATAAACACGTCTCTCATAGGGAAGCTTGTTAATTTTCGTCAACAACTAGGATATTGGCTCAAAATACCTAAGCTTAAAGCCCGTTCTCCACGAAAGCGGACATGTTCAAAGTGGAGAAGAAAGGCTTTCTGCTAGAATTCCCTGCTTTTTTCTTCTTTTTTTTGAGTCTACAGTGGCCTTAGTGCGAGTTTTTCAACGATCTCGATCGCGCAAGCGTAAACGTCAATTTGCATTGAAACTGAATAAGCGCTGTCTGGTGACACTCACGGACAACCTGTTTTTTTCTTTACAATCTGACATAAGCGAACGTTTTCGTTAACGCGATCGAGTACGTTAAAAAACTTATATTAGAACTTACCTTAGAATTTTTGGGCCCAGAAGGTGGCTACGTTAATTACAGCCCCAACCCAACAAAATGGTAAACCCAATTCTAGGGGGTCTTCAATTCAAGAATAGGTTACTTCTAGGTAAACGAGCTCCATCGTCGACCACATTATCAATTTGCATCAGGTGAGATTGTGGTCAAATGCGAGGCCATTCATATCCTAAAAATAATAAGAATATAGAATAGAAGAGATTACTCTTATTTTTATATTTACACCATATTGGTTACAGAAAACCATCGACTTAAAAAACTTCATAAAAAAAATCAAATCGGTTCATAAATGTCGGAGTTATGAGCCTCTTTTTTGAAGTCGGTTGAACATTACATTGCGATAATATTAAAGACAACATATGGATGAATTTATTTAAGAGAAGAAAATACGGTACTGTTAGAATCTTCTTTCCTTTCGCCTCTTCTCCGCATTGGTGGAGTCCAGGCCTAAACATTTATTTACTTACATGCATAATATTTGCAGTTATCCTATCGCTTAGAGCTGATCAAAGGAATACAAACTTCGTTCTTGGGCTAAATTGGTTGCAGAATTATGGACATTTTTTGACGAAACTGGCGTAAAATGCTTAATTTGTTTATTGTGCACTAGAAAGTAAAATACTTGGTTGTGTCAAAGAAATGAAGTTGGTCAGTTAATAAGTAGTAAATGAAGTTGCGATGTATATCCAATGTCCCAGCAAGGAGACTTACCTGTCCGCTATACAGGGTGATTTTTTAAAATATGCGTGGATGGCCAATTTGTTAAAAATGAGCGCTTTTCTTTAGTTTGCCATGTGTTATTACTTTCCAGAATTTGATCCTTGTTAGTTATACTTTCCTCGGTTGATTCTGAAAAAAAAAAACACCCAAACCTGTATATACAGGGTGTGTTTTTTTTCGGGTTCGATTCCTGGCTGATGAATGATGCAGTTTTAGTTTTTATCAAAAATGTTTTATCTATCTATCTATCTATCTATCTATCAAAATCGGGCTCGAGACTCCTTTCAGTGTTTTTCGATTATCCTCATAGTTTCGGACTTGGCCATCCACGCATATTTTAATAATTTACTCTGTGCAGTCCATGGCAGCCAATCTCAATAATGAATGCGTGTGTGCGCAAGCACAGGTGCAATCCCTCTTCCATCACTCTCATATTCCGATGGGACGGCAACCCGACACGACCGGAGAGAGATCTGGCGCAGGACCAATGGCTTAACGTGCTTTCTGAGGGACGGGGGTGTCACACCACCAACTTCCAAACTCCAGACTGTCAATGAGAAATTCCTAATGGAAAAACGCACAACTGTTTTTGCCCGACCTGGGAATTGAACCCAGGACTCCACGCTCTCGGCAGCCGCGCTTGTGACCGCGACACCAACGGAGCAGTCCGCTGTCTGCAATAGCTAAAGTACTTCAAGGAGATCCCAGAAAGCTCCGCTCACATCATTGCATCCTTCTTTTTACCAAGATAAACTCGTGCCGACAAAAAAAGCCTTCACATTGAAGGCACACCCCAGTGACTTTATGCAGAGATGTTGGTATCACTTGAATTCGTGCTCACTCCGTTGGCCCAGCGATGCGTGACGATAAGAAGCAAGTTATCTGGAAAAAATATTATTTTCAACTTGACTGTCACCTTTGACTTCTTTCTTGGCATCAGTTTAGTCCTGATATCACTGTCTCTCTGAACTGAGTACGTTTGAGTGCGTTTGACTAATTTGCACCACTCCAATAACTTATAAACTATAGATGTGTTGCCCGCATTCTGAAATGGCAACATAAAAACCGGCAAAAAAACACGTTTGTTGTATGGGAGCCCCACTTAAATATTTATTAATAATAACAGGCAGCGGTAACAGAAATATATCATCTGTAAAAATTTCAACTGTCTAGCTATCACGGTTCTTGAGATACAGCCTGGTGACAGACAGACGGACAGCGGAGTCTTAGTAATAGGTCCCGTTTTTACACTTTGGGTACGGAACCCTAAAAAGAGGTAATTACTGCGATACTGTGCCTCACGAGCGTACATAAACGTATACTAGCTAGGTACCGATTAGTATAGACAAAGCTTGCGCTGTTTTTTAGAACTGTGGTAATGGTACGTGATGCGTCTATACAGGGTGTTCTAGAAGTGTGAGGTCATATTTAAAGGTGGTTCTATATTTGATACACAGCCAACAAATGAAATCAAAATAAAACAATACTGATGTTTTTTTTAAATCGGCCTCATAAACGACTACAAAATTCCAAAAAATCACTTTTCATGCAGTTTGATATGCAGTTGCTGGCATCAAATCTTTGATTGAACTAAAATAAACTCAACAGACTCAGATTGCTCCATCAGTGATTTTTCAGTCTGCAATTTGCCGGTCCCATATGCTTTTAATTATTTACTATGCTCTCATTCTTAGTTCATCACCGAGTGAGAAATAGCAAAGCATAGTTTAAATTAGTTTAGCTCGTAATATGCATTTGTTACTTCCAACTCGCAATAGTAACTTTACGAGTATGAGCAGAAGTCTAAGTGATATTTATAACCAGTGCGTCGAGATTACAAACTGTTGCGCTGCCTTAATCTGGCTTTGAACCACAGACCATGGAAATGATTAGAGGCGGTATTAGCAATAACTAGCTTCTGTCTGGGATTCATTTATTATTGTGTACTGATGTTTGTGTAACAAACACTAATTAAACATTAAAAAATAGGTAATATCAATAAGTGTTAATCCAGGTTTTCAACGACGTATGTGTACAAATTTCATCTGATTCCGTAGTTTTTTTTGCGTTGAAAAGTGACAAACATTCATTTGGTTGGAAGGAGGAGGAAAAATACGTTTTTTTTTTTACAGTATCATAATATACACGCTTCACTCATACTTTCAAAACACAAATACACACACACAAACACACCATCACACACACATACACCCACACACCATCACACTCACCCACACAGCACACTTACTCATATCTGATATAGACTCTAATACTTTCAGGCATATTCCATATTTTTTTATTTTTTTTATTGTTATCATTTTGCTTTATGTTATTCAAACTAAAATCATTTTTTTTAAACACTAAACAATTGATTTCTCCATTCTTGAGGGATACGGCACTGTTTCTCTTTACTACAGGCTATTATGTAGCCTATCTACGAGGACAGTACCCCAACCATTTATGTTGTATACCAGTGTTCATTTGTGAAGTGCAACTGTCTTTATTGTATCTACTGCAACACCTTTAATGCAATAAAAGTTTTATTTTATTATTATTATTATAAATACGTGTCTGAAAACCTAACAAACAGACTACAACAACAAAACAACAACACAACATCACAATCAACACACAACACAATCACAACATCAAAGACATCAATCACACTAATCAATCATTATTCAGAACAACAACAACCAATCAATAAAATAATCAAAAAATATTTTTTTATCAATTGTATGTTATAATCATTTTTTTTGTCAATTATCTGAGTATCATTATTGTTTTATCTAAGATACATTCTTATTGAGATAGGACGTCGTCAAAGTGTAATAATAATCGGTGACTCTCACTGAAAAACTTGGTATGTATTTTGACTAAACCGTCACCATCATTGGCCGCCGAAGCTTTTCCGAGCTCTGTGCTCTAAAAACTAAGCGTAGGAAGCGTAAACTGAGCTTTTTTAATCTTCCTGTTTTTCTACTAATACAAGAGTTTAAATCTGAGCAACCTAATCTCTTTAGTTTTGTAGGCGTAACTTGTAAGCAAATCCACTAGCGTTATTTTATTTGAAAAGAGTATATTACGCCAAATAACAATATTATTATAACGTTTTATCTTTCTGAAAGCATAGATAGAGGTCTACTTATAGTACACCCTCATTTCGTCAGTTTGTTTCAAAATCGTATAAGGCGTTCGTGGCTAACGGTCGAGCTTCAAGGTTAAGCTACGCCTACCGAGGTCGGTCTTTAGATGGGTGACACCTTAACATATCAAGATTAATCCATGCCTCAGAAAGCGTATTAAGCCGTTGGTCCCGGCTGTCATTTGAAGATCTTTGTCAGTCATTTCTCAAAGTTTAAGATTAAAATTTAAGAGTTGTAAAATTCTTTTATTTCCGGGAGAACATACTTGACTGCAAAAAGCCAAGAATTGATCAAAATATTTAACGCCTAGTCGGCTTTCCATATCAACTTATTTGCAATGCTTTTGGCGATTACGGGTATTTGCAATCACAATATTATTACGTTACTATCATTGCTGATGGGATCGAAAATAGGGTAGCGTTATTGATGCCGGATATTTTTTTTATTTTTTTATTTATCAGTCAGAAAATAACAAAAATAAAGCGCAGTAAGTAAATGCATTTAAATTGAAAAAATAATACGGAACATAACAAACATTCAATGTAAGTAGTTGTAGTGCGAAAATAATAGCCCACCGGTATCGGGAACAAGTCCAAGCTACGGAATCAGGGTTCCAAAGAGAGGAACCTACTAACTCCTAACCATCACCTCGACCAATACCTCGACCAACACCTCGACCTACACCTCGACCAACACCTCGACCAACACCTCGACCTACACCTCGACCAACATCTCGACCAACACCTCAACCAACACCTCGAGACTAACACCTCGACCAACACCATTGGCTGACACGACTATCGGACTTTGCGTCTATCCACGGACAGACATCGTCAAACGCGCTTAACCTCAAAGGTCGACTCGTGCGGCCCGAGCTCTATTCTTAAATCAAACAGTTCAAACTATTTCTCCGATCAGCTGCAACAAATTGACCTACATTCATAGGGTGTCCCCCTGCCCCTAATCAAAACAGTTTCCTAGAGTATTTGGGCCATTTGAAAAAAACTCAGCGTATTTTTAAGAGTATTTCTTTCGAATAGTTCCGTACAACTTATGGGGCCCATGGGAAATTGGGCACTAAGACGCATCAAGCCCCCATTGGCGTGCCCATCAAAGCTTTTTTGTAATTTCGGTTTCGTAAAGCTATTTTCTTGTTTATTTTTCGTCGAAAAGAATAAATAAGAGGAAAGCTTGTGATTTAAAAAAAAGTACGGGACATATTTAGGTCTGCTAATTAAGATATTACCTACTAAGGAAATTGAAAGACGTGTGTCATCTACCAATCTGCATTGAACCCACGTGGTGGATTAGCCCACTCCATCTTAATTCACATAAAAAAAAATTAAGGGGCTAATAAGAAACGTGATTTTTTCGATTTGTGGTACAGAACCCTTAGTGAGTTAGTCTGATTCGCACTTGATCAGTTTTTTATCATCATCATTTCAAACTGTAATCCAAACCAAATGCCTCATTTTCTATTGTTACCGACAAGTGAAGAAAGTACATTAATTATTATATTTTTTATCCATACTCAGTTCCGTGCATATGGTCAGGTGTTTCTTGCAAAATATAAAATTAAAGTTTATAAATTCTGAACACTCTTGCTGAACGTTTCGTACGTGAACCATGCAGCAGTTATTCAATTACTTTATTTTATTTTTTTTTTAAACTTGCTAAACGCTTAGTTGACACTTCGCGTGAGCCAAGGGCTGGCTTTTACCTTGGACAAAGGATAAACATTGCCATACAACGTGGCAATGCCGCCAGTCTTTTGGGCACACTTCCAGTCGACAGCGATGCGGATGAATTTTTTGACGCTATCTGTTAGGGTTAACTTAGTTAGGATATTTGATTTTTATTATTAGTGCTGTCTCTATTAAATACCAATAAAGTTTTTTTTTTTTAATTAATGTTTTATTTATAAATTTTATAATTAAATTAATAATTTTTAGATAAGTTTAATTGTATGATCAAAAGTTGATTGAAATAAATAAATATTAAAAAATCAGTCAGTTTGGAGGCCTCTTAAAATCCCCGGAAATTTTCACAGTAAATTGTTAAATACCATACAAAAGCGCTAAATAGCTATACACCCACTTGCTTGAAACACGTCAGCAGAACCAATCCCAATCAAATTCGAAAACCATAATCCCTTCAGCCATAAATTGACGATTATCTCATTATCTTTTAATTTCATTCATGAAATTCCAAAAACGAACCAAACTGTGTCAGATTTGTGTATATAGTACTTTTTTACGCAAATATTATCGGAACACTTTAGACAGACATGACATTTCCATAGAGCCCATCGAATCAGCACTATAGCAAAACGATATCAGCGTTTCTTTGTATAAATACTTAAATCCAGTATTTTGGGGACCCACGAAGTAGTTGAAAACCCAATGGTAGTGTTTAATTAGCTGCATTTATTATTAGATGTCATTTGAAGATCTTTGACAGTCGTGACGTATGGTCAGCAGCAAGAAAATCTGACACCAATCTTGCCGAAGGATATCGTTTTTTTTAATAATTGATAGGCACGCGCTTGAACACTATCTCACTTGATGGTAAGCGGTGATGTGGTTGAGGATGGAGCACGCTTGCCTAGAAGTAACCTATTCACTCTTGACTTAAAGATCACTGGTTGTAACTATCAGGAAACACAGAGTCTGGCAGGGAATTCCACTCCTTACCTGTACGCACAATGAATGTGTTCCCAAATCGTTTTGAGTGTGTGGGTGGGATGTCCACAACGTACCAGTGGCGCACCGCCGTACGTCTTGTGGTCCGATGATGGAACGGGTCTCTCCCCAAAATACAACCGGTAGAAAACCGGTTTTACCCAGTTATTGGGTTGGAGGTCAGATTGGCAAACTCTCCATGTAAAATACTAGTACTCAGCTGTATTTGATTAGACTGGAAGCCGACACCAACATAGTTGGCTAGGCAGATACCTATTATTCAATCAAAAGATCCTGTAGCTGTCAAAATTATCATTCGCTTGCCGATATCTCAATTTATCAGGCTCACGAGTAACATATTTTCTTCCATACTATATTCTACTAGTCGTCAGTGAAATACTGGTATTCAGCTGTATTCGTTGTGGCTGGAAGCCGACCCCAATATAGTTGGGAAAAGGCTAGGCAGATGATGACTACATTCTATTCGTTGTCATTTTAGTAACCGTTATCTGTGTAGCCTTTCTCACAGTCCAGGAATCGTTTATTTGGTTTTGTCCTTCTCTTCACAATCCATCTATATTGTATTGTCAAAACAAACAGAAATGCTGTTAAGTGCTACGGCGTAGCATCTTCGTAGCCCGTGGAGCTTTTCGTAGACTTCGGCGTAGCCCGTTGTAGACCTCTGATTTTCTCAAATAATTTATCATTGTTATTTTTAAAAAGATGTGAGCTACGAAGATCTCTCTACACATGCGTGCCCAGTATAAAATGTATGTAGTATTATGTAGTTTAACTTTATACCGTACTTAACCTTATTGACTTGACCTTAGCGTATCGGTCGTAAGAAAAATTGCTATGGTGTTGCAGCGGAGTTAAAAATATTTTTTGGTTTTGTAATTTAAGGGGTAAAAGGGTCAATTGCAAGAGAATGGGGCAAGGAATGATCTTCCCATCATCGAGGTTAATATCGGAAATATCCAACCCATTCCACTTTTGACCTTTTGCTGCATGAGGTAAACCTTCATAGGTTTCCTTCGCCGTGGAAAGTTAAAGTTAACCCAGTACCTAACTGGGTATCACGATACTTCCAAGGGAGGAATCTCGATATTTTAAGATGGTCACCCATCCATGGAACGACCTCGGCAAGCGTTGCTTAACCTTGAAGATCGAATCGTGCGGCTGTTATTTATTAAGCCACTAGCCCCCTACTGCATGGAACTTAAAATAATTCATCATCATCATCATCATATCAGCCGAAAGACGTCCACTGCTGGACATAGGCCTCCCCCAAGTGTCGCCACAGCCACCGGTTCTGTGCGTCTCGCATCCATCGGCTACCCGCGACCCTCACCAGGTCATCGGTCCACCTTGTGGGAGGCCTTCCAACGCTGCGTCTTCCGGTACGCGGTCGCCACTCCAAAACTTTTCGGCCCCATCGATCATCTGTTCTGCGAGCAATGTGCCCTGCCCACTGCCACTTCAATTTGGCGATCCTTCGGGCTATGTCGGTAACCTTGGTTCTCTTGCGGATATCATCATTCCTGATTCGATCACGCAAGGAAAGTCCGAGCATTGCCCTCTCCATTGCCCTTTGGGTGACTTCAAGCCTTCTGATGAGGCCCATTGTGAGCGACCACGTTTCGAGTTAAAATAATTACTGCGGCCTAATTATGTAATGTCTTTCGGCAAAGGCACTGCGATTACTTTGCGATCCGTTTTTTTATGAATGGGAATTCATCAAGTGATTTCTTCCGCTCTGGGTGGAGCGGTAGGGAGTGTCAAACTGTTACTGACTAAACCCATCCGTGTTCCTCCTAATGCCCTTTGCGTTCCAGGACCGCGGTGACTCTGTCGAACAAATTCTGCGACCCCGGCAGGCACCGGCCCTAGTGGGCCCAGTCTTTTATGCTGACACTCTTTGAGGCGCGCGTGGAACACAACGCGCCGTCGACTCGGGCCTTGTCCTGATCGGACGGCGAGCTACCGAGCGCTCGCCGTCCACAGGCCTACGCCCGCGTGTTCTTCTGTTTCGGCGGCTGGGGCGTGAGTTTTGCCTCTCCCTCACACGGCCTGCCTCCTCTTTCACTAGCATTACTGCTTTGCAGAAGAAGGTGACTGCTTCCCATGTCTCCTCGATCCAGACCATGGATTGCACCAGGGCCGGAAACGAGAGGTTGACGCCGCCGAAATGCGATCCCTATGTTACCATTTCTGAATTGTGTAATGCACCCAGTAAGTCAAATCACATTCACAGATTTGACACATGTATTAGGCCGCTGGTGTACCAACTACAGGTGAGCCTCCACCTAACCCTCGTGGAATATATTGCTGTGATATTATTTTTAATTAAAAATAATATCAAATCAACGGAACCCCATCAAAAACTCGAGTACACACCACAGTATTCTCCGTTCAAAGTCTCGGAATAAAGCAGATAACATCAGCCAATAGCGGGCGACGCGTGGGTCGGGGGCCGTGACGTCACGCTCAATGACGTCACACACTTGCACTGACACAGCTGTATTTTGTAGAAGCTCTTAGGAAAGTACTCGATCTTAATTAAATGATTTTAGATTGATAAGCTTAGGAAGATTTTTTTTTCAATTGAGGCGCTTTCATATATATGGGCTATTTTCTTATTTATTTGCAAAGGAACGACTAGCTATTCAAATGTGGTAGTATAAAATAGAAAAAAATTGCTTGAATGTACATTTTTTATGAATCTGAAAATAAAATAAGCATAAAGCATTGCCATTCAGATAAATGATATTATTCTGTGACAGATTTCTTTGCTGATAAATTACTTAGTTACGAATTAATTTAAACATAGATTCGTTCATAACCAAGATTCTTATAATTTTGTATTATTGTGAATGTTTGCATGCCTTAAAGGTAGAATGCACAAGGAAATGCACAAGGAAATGAATTTTATGTAAACCTACATTCTTTGCAAATAAAAACATTCTATTCTTTTAACTCAATGTGGAAATACAGTGTAGACGTGGGTACTAGTGTTCCTGTTGTAATTGAGATTTATCAAAACTCCAAAGTTACCAAACAACTATTCATTGTTTTCATCTGTGCACTAAATTTTAGAATCACTTACAAATACATGCACGCACCCAAAAATTTTATAAGCACTGGGGCATTCAATATTTCACGCATTAGCAAAAAAGTTTTTCCATCAAGAATTGCGTAGGATCGAGTCGTTTTCCAATTTTTTTGAGACCGCCCTTCTTTTACGTCATACGGTTATATGAACCAATAGTATTGCAGTGCGTAGGTTGACATCCTACGCAAGTAAGCCTGAATGCTGACCTGTAGGCAACCTTATCTTGGCAATTGATGCCATCAGTGTTTGCAAAGGGTTTTTTAATAAAAACGCCATATGTAAATGTGAAAGTAAGGGAAGTCCAAAGAATTGATTGTTGGATTGTGCAGCAGTCAGTAGTAAAGCCTTTCTCGTCTAGCTAGGTAGAGGGTGACTACTTAAATTACAGCTAAATGAGACTTAGGAAAAATAACTTCATCACCGACCACAAAAAACGATTAAAAGTTCTAAACAACTCACTTTTCAAGCATTATGATGCAGTTTTTTTAGGGTTCCGAGACCTATTACTAAAACTCCGCTGTCCGTCTGTCTGTCACCAGGCTGTATCTCATGAGCCGTGATAACCAGACAGTTGAAATTTCACAGATGATGTATTTCTGTTGCCGCTATAACACCAAATACTAAAAACAGAATAAAATAAATATTTAAGTGAGGCTCCCGCACAACAAAGGCGATTTTTTGCCATTTTTTTCATAGATAATGGTACGGAACCCTTCGTGCGCGAGTTCGACTCGCACTTGGCTGGTTTTTTTTATATCAGCCTATACTGTCCCACTGCTGAGCAAAGGCCTCCCCAACTCCTTCCAGATATTTTTTTCCCGAGCCACTTCGAACCAACCCTGGCAGTAGGCGTCTAGGTCGTCTCGCCACCTCTTCCTGGGTCGACCTCAGCGGCCCAACCCATCCTAAGGCACCCACTTTGTGAAAGCTATTACCCAGCGCGGTCAATGTCTGCAGTTGGTGGCATTTATTTTGGTTAAATCACGGAATTGATGCTACCAGGAAACATCTCTATTTGACCCCCGCGCATCAATATTTTGCATAAACTGTACATTCAAAACTAAGTTCCTAATTTTGTGTTATACTCGTAAATTATAATGGGTAGTATTTAAACGAGTGACTGTAAATTAAAGTTTTAAGTGACAAAAATAATTAATTTACGTTATAGTATTACTAAGTGAGCGACTGACTGCGAGTGACGAGAAATCAACAGAACAGCAACTTACAAACATTAATAAATGAGAAGCTTTATAATATTTGAGCGACCTAATATTTGTTTGTGTCAACGTTACGTCCTGCATTTTTTAAATATTTGGCAAATGATATTTCTGGGTGGTTTAAAAAAAAATAACCACGAAGGGGATGGACATCTCCTTCTAACCTAACCTGTCCGAGTCGGGGTGCCCCAAATACCGAGCTGGTATCACTCGCTCTTGCGCACCAAAATGTTAAAACCTCAATTGGAAAAATCATCTCTATCTCAATATTGAAGTTGCCCTCTCTGTATTTCTAGTCGCTCACTTAGTAATTTAGCCGCACGATTAGAATTTTAATATCTGAAATGGATTAATTACAACCCACTTTTTGTAAGCTCGTTCTTGATTTTATTATTAATAAATATTCGTCGTTAGTTTAGCTAATTTTTCGCTTATTCAAATTCATACCGCTCAAGTTATTAAAACAGTATCTCATCATCAGTCGCTAAGTTATTTTTTTATTCGATCGTTTTATAATTTCCCAATTATAATTAGCAGTTAGCAAACAACTTCTAGAAGTCGTGGGGTGTAAGTGACTTAGAATTTCAGTATTTGAAACTAAGTAAGGGTGCTATCCCACCAGAGTCGTACGAGGTACGCTACGCGATGCGAGGTTGTGTAGCGGCGCGTGAAAACGTGTGGTTGTTTTCACAAAATGGGTGCGAGTTAGTGTCACACACAGGGATTGTATTATGTGGAGCTATGTGTGACTCTTTAGATTCCTCACAATAAAAGCCACCACAACTTTTAAATGAAAACTTAAAATTTTAACTGGTATCAACGAAAGCTGTTACAAGTCTGACGAACTAAAACAATTATTTTCTTTTCAAATCGAAATCAAACCTATTCTATATTTTTGCACACCCCTTGTAAAATTTTATCGACGAGTAATTATATGCCAGCATCCACAAAGGTTGTCTACCTGTGACATAGCGAGGCGGTGCGGAAGCTGTAAAACGATGTGAGTGGTGTGAGTAGCATCATGGACTCTTTTGACCTGCGGGCGAGCGCGGTGAGCGCATGCCACACATTCCTCGCTTGCATCCCTCACACGTCTCTCGCCTTTTGCATTGCCATTGCAAAATACCACGCTCCGCGAGTTCTTTTCCACTGAGGCTAGACGAAGTGCCATTCTACTATCGATGGCAATTGTCAATAATGTCAAAACATACGGGTTTGAGCACGTGACATTTCGACAACGTTTGACAATCCCATTGACGTTTTGACAATCGCCTTCGCCACGTTACTGCAGACAGAATTTCACCTATCTAGCTACCTAGCCACAGGACCGCCCCAGAAAAAATAAACAATCATAGGTGAATCTAATCTTCGCGCAACACCTGACTACCGAAACTGTGCGATGCATCGCACATCTTTGGTGGTTAGGTGTTGCACACATATCTAGTGGAAAAGCACCCTAATGGTGGCTAAATAAGCGTGAGATGCCGTTCGTAATTCTATTGTCTAGATATAGGTGATGATATTATGATGTAACAACTTCAAGGTTGTATTCCCTGAGAGGATACGCAAATGTGTACCTATGGTCCCATGTAATATGCCATGAATCTATCTGCCTAGCCTTTTCCCAACGATAATGGGGTTGGCTTCTACTCAAAGTGGATGTAGCAGAATACCAGCAAACCCGTAACTGGGTAACACGATACGGTTTTGGCAAGACTGGTGTCAGGAAATGTCTCGGTATGTCACCCATCCACGTATCGACCTCAGCAAGGGCTGCTTAACCTTGAAGATTAAACCAGCTGTTAATATTTAGCCACGATCTTCTCAAACATAACTGTTGAAGTCAAAGGATTGGCGTAATGGTTATCCGTATTACAGGTACTTTTTTTTTTGTTATGATTGATAGGCTCGCGCTTGACCACTATCTCAGCTGATGGTAAGCGATGATGTGGCCGAAGATGGAGCACGCTTGCCTAGAAGTAACCTATTCACTCTTGACTTAAAGACTTCCGGGATGTAGCTTTCAACTTTTTCTCGTAAAGAACCTGTAATAGGGAATTGATATTTTAGTTTATGGTTTTTGACTTAATGATCTACCTTAATTCTAAAGGAATACACATTGCGAAGAACTTTTCTCGATAGAAAAAAAATGCAAATTTCGATCTGTCGTTTTACCATAAATTCATGGCGTAACAATGCATTTGATTGATTTTATGAAAACTGCTTCTGAACATAGAAAATAACCTTATCCAGCTAAAAACCCAACGTATACTTAAGGGACCAACCCCGATATCGCCGAAAAAACCAGCTGGTCAGTACATTTTGTCGAGTTATGCGAACATAAAATTTAAGGCAAAGTCGATTTAGTTACATTCTAAAAGTTGTTCATAATGTCGTCATTATGGACAACTTTTTTTTTAAGGGGTAATTGTTCTCATGTACAATTACCCCTTTTCAGGTATTGCGTTTATTCTGCTTCATCATCATCTGCCTGGCCTTTTTCCAACTATATTGGGGTCGCTCCCAGTCAAACCGGATTCAGCTGAATACCAGTATTTTACGTGGAGCGGCTGCCTACTAGACCTCCACAACCCATTACTAGGTTACACGGTACTTCTTGGCAAGACTGGTATACTGCGTTTATTCTGCTACACATTATATAATTTGCGTGCGTGCAACACGTGTGTGTACGCGGAGAGTGTGCGACTATCAGAAATTTTTGTCATACGCTCTTAATTGCCCAAACGAGATGTCGCAATACGAGTATGTGATTTAGCAATTTCAGGTTATGGATAACATTTTCCTTATTCGAGAAAAATATTATTTCAATTGAAAATAAAAGTTTCCGGAAGCCAGCCCAATGCTCAGATTCGATTCACTGCGCAATTGAGAAGTATATTTCTATGTTGAATAACTATGAACAATCGGTACTTTTGAAGTTGAATTTCACAATACTTTCAAAGTTGTAGTGTGGGTAGAAATTTCCGAGGAATTTGTAATTTGATCGGAAACACGTGCTATGTGTGCACGTGCGTTCAAAGTGAACCGATGACCAGTTTTGCTACAATGCCATTCCAATGTCACCATGATTTCGTAGTAAAAAAAAAATAGTGCTTCGAATAATAATATAATAGTGATATAAAGACCCCTCACCAGAGGCCCTACTATGAAATTCCTCAAAACATGGAGAAAGAAAAGGAGGAGAAAAAATAAATTGTATTTAAAATACAAAAAAAAACCGGCCAAGTGCGAGTCGGACTCGCGCACGAAGGGTTCCGGACTGTAAAAAAACGATAAAAAAATCACGTTTCCTGTATGGGAAACAGAATCAATTTAATATTTAAGAGGGGCTCTTAAATATTAAATTTATTCTGTTTTTAGTATTTGTTGTTATAGCGGCAACAGAAATATCATCTGTGAAAATTTCAACAGTCTATCACGGTTCATGAGATACAGCCTGGTGACAAACAGACGGACAGCAGAGTCTTAGTAATAGGGTCCCGTTTGTACCCTTTGGGTACGGAACCTTAAAAAGACGGAGTTGCGAGAGTTTTAAAATCAATTATAAATAGTGACAACACATAACAATACACACATCCTCAAGACTTGTCATATAAGTAGTAAGTTTGCGCCATCCTACAAAAGACGTTTTGCCTGACCACGATAGAATAATGACTTCAAAAGCGTGTGAATTCTCTAGCTATTTATCTACCTACTTTATTTATTTCATAAAATACCATATTCTAAGTATCGTAGCGAAATAAAAGCACTTCATTTATTAAAAACGTTGAATTTATGAAATAATACCATTTATTGCAACTGTAACTATATACACACTTAAATAAAAGACTCAACTAAAACTAAAAATAATCTAAAACATGGCGTCGAAAAATTCCTCCGCATCGCAGGCCACTGGTAATGTACCCAAAAGGCTGGCAGCATTGCCACGTTGTATGGCAATGCTTATCCTTTGTCTGAGGTAAAAACCAGCCCTAGGGTCACGCGAAGTGTCAGCTAAGCGTCTTGACAGATCTTTAAACAAGTAATGAGCACTCGGACCCCACGACCCGAGAGTTTCAACCCCAAAGGGCTCGAAAATATAACTACCTACAAGGTTATTATAATTTATTGCATAATAAAAAATACCGAAAATTAAAAAACAAATATTAAAAAAAAATCACTTGATTCTTTTACAGAGAAAGCCGTCGTATTTTAAATAATATCAATTGGAAATACCGAAAGTGTGGCACGGCACAACAGCTTAGACGTTAAATTCACTTGAGTTTTTTTAACCGACTTCATTTCAACAATTTATTCCGAATAGAAGCGCCTGTCCAAAACACGGCTGCAATCAGTTTAAACTAAGCGTTTGGGTTTAAAAAATCTTAAAGACGTCAATCTTAGACTACGATAATTTTTGGTAAAAAATCTCTACACAATTAACGGGTTAAAACGGATTAAAATTTAAATAAACTAAAACAGATTACGTAGGTTACTCCTCGATATTTCGCGTCTGCCTCTAACATAAATTGTGAATCACCGAAAACGGAAAAGTAATTTCTAAAATCACTTAAATTCATTAAACAATACAGGATTATTTTAAACTGCCAGGGCTGCGGAATTAGGTCAAAAGAGTCACCGCGGCCTTGGAACGTAAAGGGCAATAGAAGGAACACGGATGGGTTACAGTCAGCAAGAGTCTGACACTCCGTTCTGCTCCCAGAGCGGAAGAAGTCATTTGATGAGTTTATTCATCTTGATACGCAAAATATCTAGGACAATTTTTTTTTTCGGTTTATGATAAGGAACTCTTCGCCTGAGAGTCCGCCTCATACTTAGCCAGTTTGTACAGTAAACGAGTGCTATTTCAATTATTTTTGAGTTACGTAGAAAAAGGAGAGAGCTAGGTATTATTATAAAATACAACTTTGTTCCTAACACAACGCGCAAACTACGTTACAGGGGCTGAGCAACGATACTGGTGGCGCCAAACTCGTGAACCCAAATTCTAGAACTTTTTTATCGTTTAGAACTTTAAGCTATAGTGCAGAAACAAAAGGTCTCAATATCCTCTGAACTCAAGATAATATAAGTCTATTTGATACTAAACTACTTGAAAACTATCAGTGTTCCTGAACTTTATTTCTCAATACGACACATTCTCATAAATTGCAATAACCGTTCAATCTGAAGTAGTTCATATTGCTTTGCTATTGAAACTTATTTACAAGGGTAGTTGTTTTAACTTTAAATTGCTGTACTTGTGTCCCGATATATAATAGGATATTGTGACTTTATGAACTTTTATTTTTATACAGCAAGGATAAGTAATGAATTTGTTGTTGTTTCTTTAAGAGGGGCAATAAAACACGTGTCTTTTTGCCCTTCTTAAAGAAACAACATCATCATCATCATATCAGCCGAAAGACGTCCACTGCTGGACATAGGCCTCCCCCAAGTGTCGCCACAACAACCGGTCCTGTGCGTCTCGCATCCATCAGCTATCCACGACCCTTACCAGGTCATGGGTCCACCATGTGGGATACCTTCCAACGCTGCGTCTTCCGGTCCACAGTCGCCACTCCGAAACTTTTCGGCCCCATCGACCATCTGTTCTGCGAGCAATGTGCCCTGCCCACTGCCACTTCAGTTTGGCGATCCTTCGGGCTATGTCGGTAACCTTGGTTCCCTTGCGGATATCGATCAACAACAACATACTTACAGGTTCTTATTTTGGTACTTATGTGAGGTTAAGCTGCAGTTGATGCAGTAAGGGCGAGATTTTTGATCCGTAGTTAACTCCAGCAATTTCTAAGACAAACGAAATACTAGGGATTTTCACAATTACAAACCAGTGGGGTTTTCGACGTCACATAGCAGTGGTTTCATGCAAATAGCGGTCCCATTTCTGAACTACAGTCGTACTGACTACCCTCTTTTCCAATATGTCCCTCGTTTGCGTCATCCTGAATAAAATTATTAATACCTTTTTGCCTAAAAAGCCCGACAACCCGAAACCCATCAAGTATTTAAAATACTACATTTTATTTGAATCCCTTCACAGAGGCGTCTCGCGCATTTGCCTAATAAGTTTACATACAAAATAATGGATACTCAGGTAACCCAATCTGCCTTTGTTTTTGAACACAGGAAATCATTTTCGTACGTGTGCGTACGTATATTTTCTCATATTTTTGTTGGATTTATCTAAAGTGGATTATGAGTAAACACGCACTGTTTTACATTTGCATTTTTGCGCGTAAATGTGTGGGTTGTGTTGGTTTTATAATAATAATACCTACATTTCTCTTTGTTTCACATAACTAAGGAATAAAAGATAATAATAGCACTCGTTTACTGTAAAAACTTTTCCACAATTTTTTTCCAGCTATTTGGCTTTAAAAAGCAAAGTAATGAACCGATTTTGATAAAATTTCAGTGGGACCAATCGAGAAGTATATCCTTTCACATACAAAAAAAAATACAATCGAATTGAGAACCTTCTCCTTTTTTTGAAATCGGTTAAAAAAACGACCGACGCGCCGCGAGATGCCACGCCGCGCGCGACGCGCGACGCCCCGCTGTGCCTGAAAATAAACGATTTTTAATTATTATTTTTTTATTATAAGTTATGCGCACATAAATGTATGAAGCAATCGATATTTTTTCTCGGCTTCAGTGTTGATCTCATCGTAAAAGTTGTTAATATGAGCACAATGATCCCTTTTCAGACATTGCGTTTATTCTGTACACGTTGTGTAAAACGTCATTGGTTTCTTTCTCATTAATTTATAGGTAGCCTTTAATACCAACGTGACGTTTCGCTGAATTCATTACATCAGATTTCGTGGGCACGAGAGCACAATAATGAGCCACTCTAGCCAGCTTAAAGTCACACACCGCTTCCAAGGATAACTAGCAGAGAGGTTAATCCCCTTGGGAAATTCCCGGTTAAAAGTTTAGGAATTAAAATTTATTTTTGTTAAGCAACTCTTGGACTTCATTTTCATAAATTGTTTAAACTTGGACACAATTAATTGTACGTTGGATTTGTAGAAAGTTGCTACTGTGGGTTGACTCGGTCATAGATCGATTATCACCGACATAATCGGATACAAACGTTTGCCCGCGGTTCCGCTGGTTTAAATATAGTTTCGCAAAAAAACGCCTATAGCCGTATCTTGAGTCCCATCTACCTATGTCCAAAGTTCATCAAAATCGATTCAGCGATTTCTGAAAATATCTGCTAGATTGCCCGCCTATCTATTGTTACTTTCCAACTGTATTGACGTCGGCTTACAGTCTAAACATTTTTTTTGCTGTATTTACTCAGTATTTTTATTCTTTTTACAAGCTTTTATTTATCTTGCAATGTTTGTATGTATGTCTGTATGTTTGTTGGTTCAGGTAAAACCTTGTAAGCTGAATTAGAACAAGTTGCTCTTATCCAACATAGTTGTAATTTTAAAAGTTGGTTTAGTTCCGATGACAAGAAATTTCAATGATAAATTATGACCTGATTTTCCACCTAGGATTGCATTTAGACGAACCAACTCAACGGTCGGAAAGTTTCATAAAAGCTTGTAGCGTAAACCTGCAACTTAAATCCTCAAGCTTATAAGAAAATGTTACAGATGTATTTTTAAGTAAGTTTTTTTTTTAACCTGTCGCGATCGTTTATGATATCCTTATTTTGGTTACTAATTAATTTGGTTACTGATCACTAAATACCCTTAAATAATAATACCGACCTACGCCACGTCATTGATAAATGTTTTGTTAACTGTCTTACTGAAATGCCTCCGTAGAATCTTTATTTAGCATTTCCGAAACATAGTCGTCTTGTGTTTATACCATTGTTTTTTCTATTGCTTTAAAATAAGTCCCAAGGTGATCCCGTTTCTTCATTTTTAATCCATTTAGCTATTCTTAAAATCCTTATAAAAGCCATTCCCAAGAGTGTAATCATGAGATCGCTAATACAAGTTTTAGTGACAAGTTTTCTAATTAAAAACAGAATGTTTCTAGTACCTTTAAAAGAATCAGTGCTATCAAAGGTGCACTAGAAATGCTTCAAAGTTACAGCATTCCCAAGTGGCAAACGTAGCACATAGTTTTTTTTTTTATCAACCTGCATTGTCCTTCTGCTGGCCTTCCTCATATCCTCCTACTGTTCCCGGTGGGTTGTCTTTTCCGACCAATCTATCATGAACGCCTCTAAGTCGTAACGCCAGAGATTCGTAGGTCTTCCTCGGTGGAGAATGTTTCTCGCCAATAGAATTAGCAAAGTGAAATGGAAACGATCCGGCCATACGCTGAAGATCCAATTTCGTTTGTCGACCAAATGTGGTGTTTTCTAAAATACTATCACAGACATTAACATTGGTTTTCATATGATGAGGGTGTTCGTAATTGAATCCCAATGAGTAGAGAGACATTACAGACAGTTTTATGAGCGTGCTATAACTTTAGTTCGCCACACTTGATGCCCGTATGTCACCGACATGAAACAATACAATACTTCTGCCAGCATACACAGTGGACAACGCTGGCGCCGCGTATTGCACTCAGTAGCGATAGCAAAATAAATTAAAGGTTTTTTTTTATTATTGAAGGAGGCTGCGTTTGAACACAATCTCACCTGATGGAAAGCAATGATCGAAGATGGAGTATGCTTGCCTATAAGTAGTAACCTATTCCCTTTTGACTTAAAAACTCCCAAGTTGTAGCTATCAAGAAACACAGGTTTTTAAATAGCAGTTTTTTTTCAAGCACACATAAAAAATCAAAATTGATGAATAAAAAGAAAACGTGTTGCGCCGATACCAAGTAACATGGGGCAAAGGCAAGCAGAAAATGATAATATAATATACCTTATAATTTATTTTTCACCAAAAGTTGATGTCATATAGATAAATAGTGTATACGTTAATGTTCACCAGAAATAGTTACTCTTATTTATCTTGTTCTATGTTAGTCTAGGCTTTTCCTGCGACTTCACTCACGTGACCCATGGCCATCCCACCGGAACCGTGCATATTGCTGGAATAAAAAGTAGCTTACACATAATAACGATACTAGCTTTCTCGAAATCGGATTTGTTGAGAAAACCTTTTAAAACATACTAATTTAGATACATGTGTAGGTACCTAACTCAATACCTGATACCCTTTTTTTTAAGGATAGGGAATCATCAAATCAACCTCTTATTGACTAAAACCTATCCGTGTTCCTCCAAATGCCCTTTTACGTTCCAGGTTCCGGGTAAATCTTACGAACAAATTCCGCAAACCTGGCAGGCTTGCGGGCCCAGTCTACTATACTCACATCTCTTTGAGGCCGCAGGCCCAAGCCTACGGTGACCGGGAATCGCCCTGCTAAAATGCCTGATACCTAAATATTGGTGGTGCAATTGGTGACTATTTTTTTTTATTGAAGAATGGGCTTGCTCTTGACCTCGATCACGTCTGATGGAAAGCAATAGATGAGGTTTATGATGGAGCGAGCGTGCCCACTAAGAAATAGTGACTATTAAACATATCTAAGTTTCGACGTGAAAATATTGTTCATGAATATCTTGTGGTATAAAAAAACTAGTAACAAAATTCAAGTTGATAAATAAGTATATGCAAAATGATGATAGAACAAACATCACTTTGCGAAGTATCTTATAAAAGTCTGCTAATTTGAATCCGAGATTAATTCAGTTCAAGCTTATGAATGTAAAATACGTTGAAGTTTCCTCCGACTTTTATATTACTGTACGTAATTGCAGTTTGATAAGAATTTGTATTGATTCTTTGAAGTCGTTAAAAGTTTGAAGTCGGTAATTGTATCCTCATCCTGGACAAAAGGTGGCATTTTGTTTTTGTTAGCTGTGTGAGTTTGCGAAGTTCTAAATAGGAAATTCCTGCGACTTGCTAGATTTTAACGATAAATTAAAAAGTCTTAGTATTATTTGTCTTGTTAAATGACAAACTGGGGCCTTACTATGACGTCTTTGTGATATCATGATTCCGGATTGAAAAAGGGATAGCAATATTCCCCTAGTCTTCGTTTGTATTTCAGGGTACATACTATGACTAACACACGAGTACTATGACTAGTATAAAAAAAAGAAAAGAACCCTAAAATATGTACCCTAAAATTATAAAATTAATTTAAAGAACGGTAGATTTTGACAAGTCCTGATCAATCTTTCCCTTGTGGTGGTAAGGCTAAAGCCCGCCTGGTTCACGACCATTCCCACCGAAGTCCGGCAGTAGCCTGCTGTGTTTCGTCGACGCGTGACTAGAAGATGCCTAAAGTGCCTTAAGGCATCTTCTAGGCACGCTCGCTCCATCATAGCCCTCATCTATCGCTTTCCATCAGGCGTGATCGGGGACAAGAGCTAGCCAATTCATAAAAAAAAAGTTGCAGAAGAACGGAAGAAGCAATCGTGTTATGCGAAGCCCTCTAAAATGAGACAAGGGCAAAAAGATAATATTTATAAAAATCAAGAAGTACTAAAAAGTATTATTACCGCTCCGTAACTATTCCATCCCACGGCAAATGCCTCTGAACATAATAATACCTATTATATTATTATGATTGATATTGATCACATTCCCTCTTTGCGTGATGATAATTTCGCGCGACTATTAGATAAAACAAGCATAATATGGAGGAAAATTTCATCATAAGTACTAATTATTATGTTAATACCTGACACGTTACTTCAATTGACCCATTTAAGAGTGTTTTGACAGCTATAGCCTGAGCTTCTTCGTTAAGATTATTTCTAAAGCTTTCTCTAAGCAGCACAACCTACAACCTTTTTTGCTGACCCTACCATCGTATACCAACCATTGCTACAAACATTATTATGAATCCTACGCATCGCATATCGGTGCTCCACTGTGCCAGTATTTTTTTACTTTTCCAATACACCCACAATTTTTAGACCTTTTTCTCTTTAGTATGCCATTTGTCAGAATATGGCAAACCGAGGATACAATAATTTTTCCAGTTTCGCTTATTAGTTAACAAAACTTAGCTGTGCTTGCGACTACGCTCGTGTGATTTTTGTTCTTATTTTTTTGCCCGACTGCGTCAGAAGGAGAGTAATGTTTTTCAAGCGTATGTATATGCATGTATGTATGTGTATGCATGTATGTATGTTTGTATGTTTGTATGTTTGTGTGTTTGTATGTTTGTATGTTTGTATGTTTGTATGTTGTATGTTTGTATGTTCGTATGTTCGTATGTTTGTATGTATGTATGTATGTCCATTTTTTTGGCACGCCCTACAGCCCAAACGGCTAGACGGATTTTGACATATGAGGTGTCGTTTAATTCGTCAGAATTTTGGTAGTGACATAGGTTTTATACATTTTCAAAACGGCGCCCCAAAAAAATGTTACTCACTAAAACGTAGGAAATAAAAAAAAATTACTGTCAAAAAAGCCCACCGCTAAAAACATTCATCCATCCATCCATGTAGGTTAATGTCTGTGTGGTAATCAACACTGATGAAGCGTAACTTACTGAGTTAATTCAGAAGATAGAAGCAACTAGAAATAAATAAAAAGACACTGTAACCTTTGGCAAGTTGTTGTTACCGTAACTTGATACAGCCATTATTCTCGAGTATTTTCTTTTGAAGTAGGTGTCATTTGATATTGAATAGCTTTTGAAATTGCCGTCGGACGAAAGTATAGTATCCATAATATTCATTCTGTTTTTGAGACAGAACTGACGTCATCGTCGACCAATAGCAGTTCGCTGTTCTACTATGACGTCTTAGAAACATCATGATTCCGGTGTGGGAGGAAGATGGAGCTATACAAGATGCATAGCATCATCCCTTTTCATTGTCTGTCACCTATCTCAATTTTTGTCCACATAAACGATCTATTTATTTACAACTGGATTTCTTGCACTACTTCTACTCATTGAATATAGCTGTTAAAAACGTTTTCTTTTTAATTTATTTCATACAAATTTGTGAGTTCTTCTTATCTTGGAAATGAATGAACCGATTTTAATTAAACACATGATACCTACCTAAAGTCTTAAAAGTTAGTCAAGAAAGCCTGTAAAGAGGTCACGGAACCCTTCGTCACGGAAGTTGATGGTGATCACCGGGTGGTTTTACTGAGGTAAAAATTCCACATTCCCTAGTCTTTTCACTTAAAGGCCAGGCGCCTTTTGTTGGATTTGCCCGGCTTTTCACCTGAATTTCCACACAACTCACATTATATTTCACGCAGAATGAAATCAAAATGAAATCGGTCCATTTTGTTCCAACGGTGCACATTGCCAATGAGGACAAATGATGCAGTAATGTATGTATTCATGAATATTTCATCGAATATTCAGTGATCATTATTCCTGTGAATTTCAAACAGTGTAATGCACTCGCTGATCATTTATGCATTTTAAAAGGAACCTATTTTAAAATTTTAAGCTTTCTGTCAAATTCAATGTAGGTATTCGATTCAAAATTTTTAATATGAAATAGTTTTTTTTAACTATTGGTTGGCACGCGTTTGATGACTATCTCTTCTGATGGGAAGCGATGATGTGTTCGAAGATGGAGCACGCTTACCTAGAAGTAACCTATTCACTCTTGACTTAAGAGCGTTTACGCGGTACGGCTTTTCATACAAACTTTCAAATACTTATTCTTCAAAATGAATGAACCGATTTTGACGAAACTTGGTATGCAAACGCTAGATATCCAGGTCTAAATAGTTATTAGAAAACATTTTTGAAAAAGATTTCAGAGGGAGAGAGAGAGCGATTTTAAGTTTTCTATAGAAAGTGAAAAATCACTATATCCTTCCCCTTGAACTCTTTTTCAAAAATGTTTGTCGTCCCACCCACACGCACAAAACGTTTTGGGAACACGTTTTGTGCGTGTGGGTGGGATGTCCACCATTTAACGGTGGCGCATCGTATGGCTACAACCGATTACTTTGACAGATGTCGTTTGACATATCCAGTTGACATCAAACGCGCCGTCAAGTAAAAATAGTTTTGGTACTGGCATTGTGAAGTTGTGACGTCACACGACATTAGTACTGTTTCTGTTTATAACAGATTTTAAAACACTCACAACTCTGATTTTTTTTTGTTTTTTTTTTATTTATTTTTTTGGGCCTGATCTTTTCTCTAGGTTTTGAGAAATTTACTAAAAAAAAATCCAGTGAAATACCGTATTAAATCCGAAAGATACATTTCGTCTTTTTTCCTCAAAACAGGTAGCCACAGCCTTTCAGAGGCAGCTTATCTTATAAATGTCCAAATTATATTTATATCCCTTAACCTTTCAGTAAGTACAAAGAGAAATAAAATGTCCATCTGTCATTGTCTGTTCCGCAGGTGCTATAAAACTTTATAACAATATGAATTTCTTAACAATTCATCACTTTTATACAGGAATTTGGTATATTTTATTGTGGTTATATTTTTGTACGTCCAATTGCGATTGGCCATGTGTTTTTGTTTCGCAATTTTAGACTCAGTATTTTTGAAGATAAGGAATCAATTTTATTCTAGTTTCTTAAATAATTTCATAAGTGAATATTTTAAAATTACCAAAAAAAAAAAACCAAAATGTATTAATAAACATTACACGTTCGTGTTTGGGGCACAGAAGTTCATAAGATAAGTAGTAAACTGCTCTAATTACAAAAACAACTAGTCTTAAGAAAAACATATTTAAAAAAATACATTTAATTCAGAAAAAAATATTTACAAAACATGACATAAATAATAGCAAGAGTATTTACAATAATATTAATTACAAATTACTAACTTAAAACACGTTAATCATAATTTAATAGTAACAACATTAAAATAAAAGCTGTAATGTTAAAATAAAAAAGTTTTCCCAGTTTCTTAAACATTAAATACTGAAAAATAAAAATGTTCAAAGACTTCTTCATCTATTTAACAACAAAAAAAGTAAATGTTTCAAAGATTTTGGACCTACTAATTAAAATTTGCCCATTGAAGTGGCTAAATAAAATAGCTAACAAATCATAAAATATGTTGGCAAAGATATAGCAAATAAATAAGGCATGTACACTAGTTATAAAAAGATACCCAATTTCTTCGCTCTCTAATATAAGATAAAAAGTATAAAAATAAAAAACACTTATAAACTATTATTGTTTAAGGTTTAGTTATGGACCATAACAAGTGTACACCATAAGTTATGGTGCACACTGTCAAAATTATGTTAGACCAATCATATAAAAAAATATTTAAAATGTCGCAAACATTCATCATTCAACTCTTATTTAGAGCAGGATCTTTTTGGTTGAAAATTTTAAATTAAGATCTTTTTAAACTCTAATCGAAACAAATCAAATAATTTCTTTTTCTTTTATCACTAAGAAGAAGATGATTATTTTTAGTGTTCCGTACCCGAAACGTAACCAACGGAACATATTAGTAAGTCTCCGTCCATCCATCTGAACCTTCGTTCATCTGTAGGTATGTCATCAGACTGTATCTCATGAACTGTTTTTAGTGGACAATTAAAATTTTACAGAGTGTCTATTACTATTGCCGCTATATCAACACATAATGAAAAAAAAAATAATGGGGCTTAAAATTAAAAGTGATTTTTCTGTTTGTGGTACGGGACCCTCCATGTTTGAATTCAAGTTCTCATGCTTAAGTAGAATTTAACAAGTTCTCAATTTCAAATTCTCAATCCAAAAAGTCTGGGATTGATTTCTATTGGTACTGAATGGGGATGTTTCGGGAAAAAATCTAATAATTCCGTCAGATAGATTTCCAAAAAATCTTGAACATGTACCTATTTGTCTTTTTTTCTCATAAACAAAAAAACGATAAAGTGCGTTGATAACACGTGTGACGTGACTGACCGATACACTTTTACCAGAAAGTGACGTCATAAGCCCCACTCCTGATCTTTGATGCGTTTTATCTTCGTCAATTTTTATTGATTTGATAAAACAAAAAATTCGTATCCAATATTTTTCGATAATCTAACTGACGGACTAATTAGAATCATAATTATTTTTTTCACTCAGGAAACACCTATTGCGATATACCAATCATTTAGTTATCAATAACACAATATAGGACAAAGCCTTGCTCCGATAGAATTCATTCTTACACTATAATACCAGTAGCATGCTGAAAACAATAGCGTGCAAAATAAAAATAAAATGTTTGTTTTGGTAAAACAAAAATGTTATGACTTCAGCCCTCGATATCATACTGGATCTTTGTAATACGAAATTATACAGATAGGCTTTTAATTCATTGACAATCTTTGAAGCGGTAATACATATCACTCATAAATATGAAGAACTTTTACTGTTGTAAAACCAAAAACAAAATAAAAACATCTGTTGTACGAATGTACGAACAGCTGATTTTGTTTTATAGTTCGAGTTGATCCTATTAAAGTTATCGACAGTCATGAGCAATTTCACCGCCTGAAGAATTGCCAATGAATTAATATTTATCCTGATGTGGATGAAAACAAGGTGTAACTAACATAGCAGAGAACCCTAATAGCGTACTGAGATTCTATATATTTTTTTATCTAAGTAATTTCAACACTTTATGCTGCAAACTGCTGAAAACAAGTTTTTATTCACACTGAAAACCCGTATTTATTCAGAAATACCTACAATACAGAACTAACTATTTTCTTTTTAAACTTATATAGGTGAGATTTATTCAAAATCATATTTCATTTATTTAAAAATCGAGAAGACGCTGGGGATCCAATAATGATAGCCTGTATGAACATCAAAAAGTTGTTCCACTTTTATTTGTAGAAAATATTGTGAAAGACCCCTTTTTTAAAGCACTTAAAAACTCAAGATAGATTCCTTTTACAAAATCTGTATATTTGTAATATAAATATTTATGTTAAAAATTACGCCCTGCTCTGTTTGATAAAATAATTAATTGTAAGGACACAAAAAGCGACAACGTTCGACTTAAACTTCAGTTTTCTAAATCTTAATAAATGAACCAATTATTTCATTAAAATTAGATTCATTCATTCATAAAAAGAAACAGTAAGTATCTCGAATATTTTTTGCCAATTTAGGCGACGTGTAAATGTATGATTATTCGGTTTTGTCGTTGACCGTACCTGTCTGGTAAATAGCTGCAAATTCTACAAAATAACTATGACCTATGTTCTGGGAAACCCTGTGGATTTGCCCACAGAAATGCCCGCGGGCAAGCCCATCTAGTAAATTCCCCGCTTTAAATCGTGATAATGATGTACGATTACAGTAGTGCCATCTCCGTCTAAAAAATACTTCTAAATGATTTGAATATCGTAATTTTTTAGATATTTCATTAAACACTTTTTTTAATGCAGAGTTTTTAATTAGTGTCAAAAAATAATGAAAGGTCTGATCAAATGGCCTAAATTTGCCAAGAGTTTGCAACTATTTACCGCTAAAAAGCTCAATTTATCCGAAATACTGTGGTCCATGGTACAGCTGCTCAGCTCTTCGATCGATTAAGACAAGGTTAGTGGTCTTCGCTGGTGTCCCATGATGATAGATCCATTTCTTCCCCCCATCTTTAGCTTCCTTTTGATGGTGGACGGTGCCGTGCTTCGCGTGGCCGTCATGGCCGGCGGCCGATTTGTGACCCTAGAAAATGAAATTTATTTATAAGACTGTTGTTTGTTTGTGGTTTTATTTATAAGACTTCGACACGCTCGAAACTTAAGAGTGCTCTAGTCGAACGGCTGAACTCATTGACGGGCTCGGTTAAATGCATGATATCTCATCCAAAATTATTTAAAGGAGGAAATAAACGCTGTGATGAGTAATATGAAGCTAGTGCGCACAAATTTACAGTTCCATAACATTTATGATGATTTATAACGAAAATGAGCTCGTAAAATTAATTGAAAGACATTTGGTAGTCAGGATATTATAGAAAAAGTACTGAATGTATCTGTTTAAAATATTTTTTATATTTAATTTAGGATCTATCCCTGTATGGTTAATATTTTGGCATTTTTGTACTACATGAGTTATTTATTTACGCCCAAAGTTGTGTTAAAATTTGTAAGTTTCGACACAAATAACTTGCATATCAAATTTTTTTTCTGTTCTGTTTCCATACAGGGCTAGATAATACCGAGATAAATAAATGTGACTTTTTTTCTGAACGTACTCCGTCAATAACTAGAGTAATCGCCAGACTACGTTTGTATGAAACAATGACTGACTAGGGCACCCTTAAGAGTTCGACACGCAACAAGTACATAAATTCAACTTTTTGACCGAAGTTCAAAATCTTAAGCAGTCGGGGATAGAAACGTGCCAAGATGTATAATAATTTTTATTACTTTCCGTGTGACAGTGGTTAACCAGTATAACTATGCCAATGACGTGGGGCCTCTTGTACTGATTTAAAAAAAAATATTTTACGAGTTCTATTTTATGACAGAAAATCTAGCTCTAAGCTAGAACTGAACGAAAATGTTATTCAGTAACAATATTACCGTGATAACTTGGTGAAGTGAGATCCCTAGCATCAACTGGAATGACAGCTCACTTCGTGTTCATTTCACTTTAGCTTACACAGTGAGAGGTTTAAAAAATCGCACTGTATGTGAGTTTGTATGTTTGTAAACGCACCCACGATACAGGAGTAATTCCTAGTGTGGGGCAACGTTTTTGGTTGCTTTTTCGTTATTTGACACCGACTTCCGAAATTAAAGTTATTTTGTACTTTGTAGTGTTTTTTTTGGAAGTCGGTTTTTTTCTGTGACAAAGTTTTTTATTCTTCACTTTTTAGTGGTACCCCACACCTAACACCACTGGAAAGACACAGGAAAGGAGAAATATGCAATTTCGTATGATTTTTCCACATATTTTTTTCAGCTATTTGGATTTAAAAACCAAACTGCTGAACCGATTTTGATAAAATTTAAATGGGACCAATCGAGAAGTATATCCTTTCACATAAAATAAGAATTTTTCAAATCGGTTCATAAATGACGGAGATATGAGGTAACAAACACAAAAAAAAAAAAAAAATACAGTCGAATTGAGAACCACCTCCTTTTTGGGAAGTCGGTTAAAAAAGAAAAAAAATCGACCGGCTGATGCATCTACATAATTATATTGATTCAATTGCAGTAGGTACCTGGCAACTAAATTGAGCCTAAATACGTCTATCATTGACTTACTAAGTAATTACATCACCGCAACCTCTGCTACCCTCTCTAAGCCACTTGACGGAGAAGCAATCTATATTGGACTTTAGTTTTATACATTTAAGAGACATATTACCTTATGCACATGCAAATGCCCCCCTTTAGCGAAATGTCCGGATTCACCCTTTGCATGCTCCTCGTGGCCCGCTTTGAGGTTGCCGTTCTTAAAATGTCCCCCCTGAGGAAAAAAAATACAGTTAACAATTGGATGGATGAAGAAAGAAAAAGATACTGTATCTGTAGTAATTTTAGGCTTTTACAGGAAAGAAACGAGATTTGATCATCAAAGGTTGCTGTATTAAAGTCATAAAAAAACAAACAAATAATTCTTAGTGCGATAAACAATATGACCTATAAAACAGGAACAGAAAAAAAAACAAAAGTTGGCAAAATACAATATGTTAAATATTTTAACTTCAAAGTACCCAAATATTAGTCCATATTTTTGTGTTTTTAGCAATATGTCGTTCCAGTATTCTAATAATTAAGTTTATAAAAAACTTATTGAATTGAGCTTCCATTATTTTTCCACAAAAACCGTAACAAAAGTTTCCTTTTCCATACAAAATTGACAAACATTAACTCTCAGAAAGATATTTGAAACACTGAGTTGGTTATGACATTTCCATTACTCACAGTACCTACTTAGTTAAAAACATTTATTAACTAGTCTAAGTCAGAGTAGTATGAGATATGTCTTGAACCGTGTCTTAAGATTTCTAGAGCATGTATGCATTAAAGTAACTTGGTAGTAGTTACCTTCTAGGAAACCGACCATGTATGAAATATGAACACTTATAGTAGCTTTCTAACTAGTTTTTTCCGTTCCCTTGTAGCCTATATCCTTTCTCATGAGTGTGGCTATCATTGACAGGCCTGTTGGTCTAGTGGTTAGTGACCCTGACTGCAAAGCCGGAGGTCGTGGGTTCGATTCCCACCCAGGACAAACTTTGTGTGATGAGCATTATTGTTTGTTCTGTGTCTGGGTGTAATTTATCTATAATATGTATGTATTTATAAATTATATAAGTATGTATATCCGTTGTCTGGTTACCATAACACAAGCTCTGCTTAGCTTGGGATCAGATGGCCGTGTGTGAGTTGTCCCAAGATATTATTATTATTATTATTATTATTATTTACGAAAATAATTTTCCAAATCCGACTGGTAGCTTAAGAGATTAGCGCGTACAAACAAACTCTTCAGTTTTATTTTATTATAAAGTATAGATTAGGTACTTCTTGATACAACTGATCCACAAAATCTTCATTTCGTGAAAAAATAAAATGTAACTAATTATTTTTTGGTATCGTTCAAAAGATACCAATGAACGTTTTTAAATCTACTCTTTTGAATCTACTGTGTCTATTTTGTTGAAATATACAATTAATAAAAATGAAAAATGCTTGATTTTTTATTAAATAAATACATTTTGAATATGGAGTCACTTTTCAAAAATAAAATAAAATTTAAATTAAGAACTTGTGTGGGCTTCGATTTTTTTTTTCATATTTTTTAAGTAAATCGTTTTTAAGAAAACATCGCGTACATACGCACCTACACTCTAACAGCATAAAAGTAATTATAGCCGTGAAGAACCTTAAATAATTCCCTAGATAGTAATTAGGAAAGTAAATGAAAGTTTATGTCAGTAAGATTACAGTTAGTAAGTAACTTCCCTGCTTACCCTAAGCCTGCAGCATGCAGTTAACTTAACGGCTCCAAGTAATTAAACCCATGTTTTGTTAACATAATTACACTTTATGTTTAAAGTTAATTAAGGTCACATTAAGTTTACCTTGTGTTAATATAGTAGTTTTATGGGGAAAAGTAGTTTAGTGATAGAAAATATTAAATAATTCCAGAAGATTGTGGGCAAAAAGAGCTGACGTGTTTTTGAATTAGGATAAAGATTTCTTTCAGAGTTAAAGTTTTTTTTTCAGATGTAAACATTAATAATGTAAGGTTAGGTCATTTTGAATCCTACCAAAATAAATGTTTTAGTTTGTTGGGCAATCAACGACGCCTCTGTGGTTTTACAAATTTGTATGACGCACGGGTTGCCATGTTCTGGATTAAGACATAAAATACCTTTTTACGGCGGTGTGGTATGTTCCCGAAGGGGCGAAACTATGGCTAAAAACTGGGGAAATATAAGTTCAACTTGTCAGCACTAAATTATAAATTTAATGGTTCCCTGTCCAGAACCCCTCGACCTATTCTGCCTCATTAATTAAAAAAAAACCATACCATATTATAAGTTTAAATATTAATTAGCAGATTCTTAATTCAAAGTCCATACAAGATTTTTTTTTATAAAACGTGGTCCCACACTAGGAATTTCTTCTGTATCGTGGGTACGTTTACAAACATACAATCTTGCATACACAAACAGCCTGACCAACTATCTGTAGGCCATACAAATACCTATTTGTTCCGTGCGGGAATCGAACCCGCGAAACGAAGTGCAACAGCCAATCGCTCTCCCACTGCGCCAACCGTGTCGTCAAAATGTAATTAAAAGGCCCTAAGCATTCTCTGAGGTTGCTGCTATTCAAATTCTGGTGGTTTGGTTTTTTAGGGTTCCGTACCCGAAGAGTAACCAACGGAACCCTACTACTAAGCCTCCGCAGTCCGCCCGTTCATCCGTCCGTTCATATGTCGGTCAGCGGACTGTATCTCAAGAACCGTAATAGGTACACAGTTGAAATTTTCACAGATTGTGTATTTCAATTGCCGCTATAACAAAAAATAATAAAAATTAAAGGGAGTCCCCATACAAGAAAGGTGTTCTTTTGAATTTTATGGTACGGAACCCTTTGTGTGAGAGCCCGACTCGCACTTGGCCGGTATGTTTATAAAAAAGGTTGTTTGTGTCAACCAAGCCTTTCGCAGTACACTGTTGAAACAGTTTCGCGACTATTCAATTACCTACAGATTAACTACCGTAAAGCATTATAACAATAAGTCAGTACACCTTGAATTTCTTGCAAGTGAAAATCGTCCCTAATAATGAATCGTGACTGCCAATTTTCCACGGCATCTATTTAAATTACTTTAAAAGGTCGAACGATGCAATACTTGATAAAAAACTGTTGAATAAATTATTATAATGGGTACCGTCACTTTCCTAAAACCGGAACATCAGACCTTGGGACATTAGGCCACCAGAAAAATCCAAGGACCTTGAACTGTCACGATAAACTAAAAAAGTCTTTAAAAAAAAAGTTCTTTAAAGTGTTTCCTATCTAGACCGAATCAAGACCCAGACACTTTTGAAATTCAGGCACGATTCGCCCGATCCGTTTGAAAATTAGCCAACACGTGATTTCAGTGACAGGGCAGTGATTTTTACTCAAATACGTAAAAGCGCGACGGATGGTTTATTAATGAGAATAAATTAAAAATTTTGAAAAGGTTCCAATTTAATGTTTCTGCTAAAAAAAAATTGAAAAAGCGTTGAGGCACACTGGAATTCTGCCAATTCTGTGATTGCTGATAGCTACAACCAGGGAGTCTTTAAGTCGAAGAGTGAATAGGTTACTTCTAGGCAAGCGTGCTACATCATCGACCACATCATCGCTTACCATCAGGTGAGATAGTGGTCAATCGTCTATCGTTTATAGACTATAAAAAATATTAATACGAAAAGAGACAGGTAGAAAAGTCTAAATAGGAACTTCTAACAGATCTGTGCACGTACAATAGTACGTATACACCTGAGCAAGTCATCAAACCTAAATTCAGCCACGTAAATATTGTTCTCCAATCATTTTGGTTCAATTTCGAGCACTAAGTCCTAAGTTAGGGTGTTACTACAACAATCGATGGCATCTATCGACGATCGATTAATTGGTATGATAACACTCTTATAATGGTCTATAGTCTATACGTTCAATCTTGCTCGAATTAACGTAAAAAACGTCGAGTATGTATGCACGTGTAGACTTAGCATTATGATGCAACAAATAAAATGAATTTTGCAAAAGATGCTTTTGATGAATTTGAAATTTGATGTATTGTCTTATATTTTGATCATGAGTCATGGAACTGTATTTTCAATGTATTTTGCTATGAATAAGATATAAACCGTAAAATGTTGAAGATGTATCTGTCACCGAAAAATTGTAAACGCCGCCTGACACGGATATATTGGAAAATATTGAATTGGGATGGAATTTATTGTATAAATCTTACGGAGTTTGCCATTTTCCGGTATTATATCTGTCGCTCTATATGGTATCGTGACGTGCTGAAGCGTATATCGCACTTGGCTGGTTTTTACAATACATTTATGTTTTGCATATATGTCACCGGATTAATTTTTGCACATTCTTCTGCATAGAGATCTACGCTTTGGAACGTGCAAATAGCTTCATCTTTTTGACCGACCGACCTTGACAATTCAAAAGTGCCTGTAAATAGTCTAATTGAAATAATTGCTTTGACTTTGACTTTGAATGCCAACATTGTACGATCTTGATTTAATTATAAACAAGGGTTAATAATCAAATCAAGATGCACTAGAATCTTACGATGTTTTGCATCCGGTGAACAGCAGTGCGATTCAGCAGTGCGATTCTGTAAACATGTCGAAGTGAACACTTGGGTGGGGCGCACGACGGGTGAGTTATCAAACCATACAAATAAGATGGAATGACAGCTCTATTGTCGTTCACTCCGCCTAGGTGAACACCGTGAGATGTCGACAAAATCGACCGGCAGATCATATATCGAATACAATATATCCCATCCGAATTCGATAGTTTAAAATACGTCCGTGTCTTATCAAGACAAAGGAGTTTAGAATCTTACTTGATTTATTATAAACTTAAGATTTTTGCAATTATCCGGTGACATAAACTTCGTGGTCAGGGGCACTCTGATGGTGTGGGCTCCAGTAACCTTCGGGGTCCTGGACCACTGCACTTTGCATTAGTAGTTATGCCACTAAGTATAGGTAGTAAATTCCATTTTTTTTTTGCAGCGGGAGTGTGTGTCAGACTTTACTGACTAAAACCCATCCCTGTTCCTCCTAATGCCCTTTGCGTTCCAGGGCCGCGGTGACTCTTTCGAACAATGGTGTAGGTGACTAAAAAAATCTAAAAGATAGATTTAACACATAAACAAAAAATTAAGATGAAACAGTGCGTTTAATACTCGTGTGACGTCAGGGCACGGTACAATTTAAACATAGAAATGACGTCACAAGCGCTACTCCTGATCTTCGATGCGTTTTATCTTCGTCATTTTTTATTGATTTGATAAAGCAAAAAATACGTGTCCAATATTTTTCGATAATCTAACTGACGGACTAAATAGAATCATATTTTTTACTCAGGAATCATCTAATCTATTCCGCAATAGTGTGCTCCTACGCTTACGCTTCGGATAAAATAAATATATTGATTTTTGAGTTCGTGATTAATAAAAGGATTCGTTTCGCCGCGGGCTCTACCAAATATATTTGTTTCGCGTATTTTTGCAGATAGTTTTCCCTGATTATGATAGAGCGGATGTTTATCCGCTTCCGGAATAAATATGCCTAGGATTATGTCTCTAAATATTATGTGTATGTCGCAGCCAACTAGCTAAATCCGCCGTTTCATTAAAAGTCTAGCCTTTTCATTGAACTTTGCCATTTAATCATATACATAAGAGACATGGGCAAGTCATTAAACGATATTGAACAAAAGATGTCCAACATTTCAAAAACTTTAAAACATAATAATTTCAAAAAAAAAAATTCCCGTACAAATTGGGGATGCATAAAGGAGCCCCCTCGTGTAGCGCAATTTGCTCCATAGGACACTCAACTGAACCTCTCGCTCGGCGCATCCTGGACAGTCTCACCTAACACCTTATAAGACTGGACCACAGGACCACCGGAGTTCGGCGTCAAGCAGCCTGCTGTGCTTCGGCGACGCGTTGGAGTACCAGTGCCTCAAGGCATCTTCTGGGCACGCTCGCTTCATCATGGACCTCATCTATCGCTTTCCATCAGGCGTGATCGAGGTTAAGAGCTAGCCCATTCATAAATAAATAAATAAATAAAATAATTTTTTTTTTTTTTATTTTGTTTTTTTTTTTGCAAATTGATTTTCAACGCCTTAATTGTTTGTATGATTGTATAAGATAATCTCCGGGTGTACTGATCCGATTATGTTAACCGAATGGATGACTATAGTCACTTTGTTATTTTAATTTCTTTTTAACTGTAGTGGTGACGATCAAAAGTGCCTTTTACTAGCCTAATTAAATGAATGAATTGATTTCAACTTTCCCTTTCCCCTGTGGGATATGATACGGGAACGAAGTTGCGATCAGAAATCAGAAATAATTTATTTGCAAAGAATGTAGGTAACAAAACAAAGTTTTGATGTCGTAAAAAAGAAAAACAATTGGATCCATTACATTCTACAATAAGGCATGCAACATTAAACACTATAGTACGTAATCATAAATATTGCAAATCTATATTAATCAATAATTGTCAAATAATCAAATATTTTATGTCATATTCTTAAAAGTCAAATTCTCCGAAAAAGCAAAAGTCATACATGTTAATAAAATAAGAATATACCAAATTTAATAAATTGAAATATTGTTGAGCAATGTCATATGGTGTTATCATTTAAAAATTCATTGACAGCGTAATAGCATTTATCAACTAGTACTTTCGTTAATTTCTTTTTGAAGCAATGAGTTGTGTCATTTTTATTGTCGTTAGGTATTTTATTGTAAATAAAAATCGATAAAAATCTATACCTGAAATATAATAATTATAATTGATTAAAGGTGAATAGTTGGTTTGTTTGTTTGAACGCGCTATTCTCTAGAACTACCAGTCGGACTTGGAAAATTATTTTTGTATATGATAGCCACATTCACGAGGAAGGCTAAAGGCTATACGGGAACAGAAAATTCTTACGGGAACGACAGTAAACGGGAAATGCGCGTACGAAGTCGCGGGCAAATGCTAGTCTAGTATGTTAATGTCGGTACTAAAAACCGAGGGCGCCAAAACGTATGTACGAGTACAATTAAATGGTACTCAAAATATCGCATAAACAGCTGCTTAACTTATCACATGGACCCAGACATAGGCAAATTGAGGACTCCGGCGCTAAATTATATAAGCCGATGTATTTACTTAAGACCCTATCATTTTAACAGCGGTAGAAACATACAGGGTGGCTTTATATAAATGTACATTAGCAATCTTTCAGGGAGTGAAAGTACCAATTTTAATGAAAAACTTTTACTAAAATTTGGTAGGTATGTGACCAACTTTGAATTGCGAAAATAATCAGCTGTTCCCGATATTTTGTCGAGTTTTGAACAGCAGATTTTTTTTTTAATTTTAGAGAATAATTATCCTGGTATACAACGTGTTACAGAATAAACGCAATACCTTTTATGGGGTCATTCTACTCATCATTATGAACAACTTTTACTATGGGACCAATGATTTTTTTTTCGCGATTTCTGTAAATCTCGAAAAAATATCAGCTTTTCAGTACCTACATTTTGTACGAGTTATGCGCACATAAATTTATGGGGTAAGTACTTGGTCGATATTTTTTTCGCGATTTCTGTATTGGCCCCATATTGAAAGTTCTTCATAATGATGAGTACAATGACCTCTTAAGGGGTATTGCGTACACGGTGGAGCATACGGTGGAGGTCTGCCCCGCTTGGGCGGAGCACCGCCGTGTCCTCGTCGAAGCGATCGGCGGCGGCGACCTCTCGCGTCCGGCCCTGGTTCAATCCATGGTCCGGAGCAAGGAGGCATGGGAAGCCGTCACCTCCTTCTACGAAGCAGTAAGCTAGTGAAGGAGGAGGCGGGCCGCGTGAGGGAGAGACAACCCTCACGCCCCAGCCGCCGCGGCATGGGGAGACGCACCGGGCGTCGGGAGTCGCTGGGCGATTCCCGGCCACCGTAGGTGCGGCTCTGCGGATGGCGAGCGTTGGGTGGCTCGCCGTCCGGTCAAAGCCAGCCCAAGCCGACGGCGCGTTGTGTTCCACGCGCGCCTCAAAGAGATGTCAGCATCGGAGTAGGGGCCCGTTAGGGCCAGTGCCTGCCAGGGCTGCGGATTTTGTTCGAAAGAGTTACCGCGGCCCCGGAACGCAGAAGGCACTAGGAGGAACATGGATGGGTTTTAGTCAGTAAGAGTCTGACACTCCCTCCCGGTTCACCCAGAGCGGAAGAAGTCATTTGATTTCCCTTCCATAAAAAAGAGGTATTGCGTTTATTCTGTTACACGTTGTTGGCAAAGTCAACTTGGCTGGCCTCAAACAATATTAAAAAATGAGCAAAAAAAAAAACGAAAGTGAGTTTGTTGTGCTTTCACTAAATCGCAGAACCTATTTTGATGAGTTTCGGCACAGAAATAAATTGGAACCTGGATACGGTTATAAGCTATTGTAACACGAGCAAAACCTCGGGCAAATCTAGTACTTTTTTTTGATAAAAGTACCGACGACGCGAAAGAATAAGTAAATACAAAAACTTGTCAAAATACCCATGAGTATTTTCACTCCTAAATATCATCCTCATGCACAGCCTTACTTCGCCCGCTGCTGAGCATAGGCCTCTCTTTTCTTGTGCCAGCCTGATCCAGGTTCTACCCTCGATAGCAACAATATCGTCCACCCGTTTCGCCGCCGGCCGACCAACACTTCTTCTTCCAGTCCTCGGACGCCACTCGGTCACCGCCTTACTCCTTAATATACTATCAGCGAATTTAAACTCTCCTGTATAACATTGATTTCTTTGTCAATGATCGAAATCTGTTTGAAATTACAAAATGAAACCTTGGCAAGGCGAAACTATTAGCACACCCTAATTTACAAGTTGACAAGGAAAGCTAATTATACACTTAATAAATTAATTAAGGGGTGAAATTGATATTTCCTTGGCTTAAAGGCTTTGAATTTACAGGTACAACCGGCGTAAGAGTTCGGTATGTGGGCATGATATAAAATTATAATTTTTGCACTTCTCACCACTTGCTTGGGCAAGCAAGGTTTTTCACATGAATTTTTCTTATGTAATGGGTCCCACAATCAGAAAATAGTATTTAGTTATATCTATTTAAGTTAAATACGTAAACGAGTAATTTTTAACGTAACAACGAGCTAATTATTACTCAACTCACTCAGAACATAGTTAAAAGAAGAAGGCTTTCTGCAGACCAATCTGTTTTGCTGACAGTACAAGAAAACATGTTTTGATTTTAATTGAACTTAGCAATTAAGTAAATTGTAGCATGACGTACAACCACGTGATACACTTACTAGTATGTTTATTAACCGAGTACGGAGCAGCAAAGGTCAAATATAATGTATGTGTAAATAAATAGAAATCAATCATTCTTTTGAGATCAATGATCGGTAGCAGCTAGCATAGATATTTATATTTTTTATATTTAGCATAGTTATTTCTGATTTTAGACCTAAGGCACCTTATTGCCGAAAACACCGAAAAAATAGAGATAAAATTTATAATGAGAGGTGACCAATGCGAGTTTTTCTTTGTATTTGGCCGTATGGAATTCAGATTTATTTAACGAAGGCTACTTCAAAGCAAAAAGAGAAGATTAATTTTAAAGATCAGCAATTTTTAGAGCCAAGCCACGCTTTAAACTTTGCTGATCTAATCTATCTCTAAAAGGCGTACCTAAAAATACATATTTTACACAAACGTAAAATTAATGTTGCTACCTTTCACTAATTAAATTATTATTGTTTGTTATTAATTTATTTTACTTTTTGTTTGTCTTGTGCGAGTCTCAAATTATAATTTTTTTTTTTTTTTTATTTTTGTTTTTTTTTTCTTCATGTTCCTGAAGGCCTACCTTCGAATGACCATGCTCCTCGTTGAAGCCACCATGTTTCTCGTCCTCGCCGGAGTCACCCTCTTCCTCAAAGAACTCCACTTTCTTCTCGTATTCCTCTTTCTTGTGGATGTCGTGGCTGCCTTTCGTGCTGTGCCCTTTCGAATGTTTGCCCGATTCCTCATACTGTAAAAATATTATTTTTTTAAGTATATTGTATGTACATAAAAGAAGGTTTTTTTGGCATAGAACACGTGTTTTCAAAGTTAAGGTTTAGACAGGCAGTAGCAGCTATCACAACCTGTAGTTTTTTTTTTAAAGTACTGTGAATCCATTTCCGTTTGTGCCCGCTTAGCACAAATCCAGACTCTGGGCTAACCTAGGAATTTAGCCCACTGCCACAGGACCAGACAAATATTGATTAGCCTATGAAGCTATCATCATCTGCCTAGCCTTTTCTCGACTATATTTGGAGTCGGCTTCCAGTCAGACCGGATTCAGCTGAATACCAGTTTACGTTGAGCGACTGCCTTGCCCTGACCGCCACAACCCAGTAACTGTGTAACACGGTAGTTCTTGGCAAGACTGGAGCCAGATTTACTGGCTGGCAATCCGTAAAAGCTGCTAAAGATCTACAAATCAGTGATAAAAAGTCATACTTTCGCATGTTTTTTGCCGTGCTCCTCGTGATGGTGGTCGCCGTAGTGGCCCGATTCCTCTTCATCATGCTTATCGACCCCTCCGTGGTCGTTGTACTTGCCAAGGTGGTTCTCCTTATCATGATGACCCTTCGTCGTCCTGGTTTCCTCGTGAACGCCCTGGAATTTGAAAAATATGTTAGTATCTTTTAGAGATGATTTTAGAGTACAAAATTTGGTGTGAACGAAACTTGCAGTACAGTAGAACAAACTATTTGGTGTATAGGCAACTTGTGTCTACTTTTAAATAATGTTGCAGGTGTGTCAAATAGTTATATTGTAGTCAGTAAGTATGACCCTTCTGGTAGACGTACTGATGAGTGGAGTCAGGTCATACAATACGTGCTGAAATTGATAGAAGCGAAATGGTTGTTGGAAAGTCATGTTCTTAAATTGATGGAAACTACTGGTGGCACTAATGTCATAGCCATAAATGTAGGCTTGATATAAATTGCCAACGCAGAAAGAAAGAAAGTAATACCTATACCTACTAACAGACAAAACATTCTTATGTTAAATAGTAGTAGTAGCAGTAAATTTCTTACTTTAAAATAATTTTATTTTTAAAAACAAACATAGGTGTATAGAGTTTGTTTTGGCAGGTATGGCCGTATAAGGAATTAATGTCACCATATTTTTTTTCAATACGATTTCCACTGATACTGTCAGAAATGTTTACAAATAGCTTGAGCTGTCTAGCTGTAACTTATAAAATAAGTTTTTAACAAAATTTCATAATACAACTAACTAAGTACAACCAACAACTAACAAGTAACTAAGAACTGGTATTGAATATTTGAATAAGCTCCTAAGTCCCTTCTGTAATCCTAAAATTTGACAGATATTGCTTTTTGAAAAATTCAATAATTAGATAAGTGGGTAGGGACTAAAGTGGATACGTTTTTTTAAAAGTGCCATAATATTAGAAATACCTATCAATTTTATGAAAATTTGTAAAAAAAAAATGTTTTTAAAGAACTTGCTAAACGCTTAGTTGACACTTCACTTGACCACAGGGCTGGCTTTTACCTTGGACAAAGGATAAGCATTGCCATACAACGTGGCAATGCCACCAGTCTTTTTGGCTCACTTCCAGTCGACAGCGATGCGGATGAATTTTTTGACGCCATATTTTAGGGTTAACTTAGTTAGGATATTTGATTTTATTTTTAGTGTATATAGTTACCTAATTTAGTATTTATTAAAACAACTGGTTATAGTTAGTTGTGAAAATAAATAATAATTTTATGAAATATTTTTAGTTAAATTGGATTTAATACAATATTTAACTTTATATTCTAAGAGACGTAAATGTAATTAGGCGGATTTCGGCTACGCCATAGAAAATGCGCCAAATGTCACAAAAGACGAAGGAACTGCTAAATCGGCAGCCCAAACACACAAACTTAACCCTTAACTTAAACACGGAAAAAGTTAAAAAAGGATAAGTAAAATAACCCCACTGTGTTTAACTTGTAAACTTGTAATAACTTTGCCCGACATAAAAAATCCTCGTTGACGTAAGGAATCGCGGATTTGTTGTAACGTTAAGAAATAGAAGGTATTTTTCACTGATTAGGAGGTTCCTGATTTTTAACCCAAAGGCTGACTGGTAGATAATGCCTTGTTGCATTAAGTCCGCCCATGTACCACTATTGTATATAAAGTTTAAATAAATATTTTATTTCTATGGAGCAATGAATTCAATAAATTGAAGTCAAACTCTACATAGAACGTTTAAATTTAAGATCTACCGTATCGATCGTACCGTCTCTCGTATTTAAAATATTCAAACTCATACAATTGGAAAGTTTTTATAAATAAGGGCGTATATCTTCAAGTGGAAACTTGTAAACGGCCTTCATTTTTTTTCTATATTTATAAACACTATGCACAATTTCTCATATCTATAAACAAGTTTTTCAAATTAAAATTACATAAATTACTATTAAGTTAACCTTTGAGAAAAATTACGTATGCTTAATTTATTGAAAAAACACTCATTGGCAGTTGGTAAAATAAATTCCTAGCCGCCATTATTGCTAGTTAAATATTTAACATGATCTTACAAAATCGAAAACAGCATCTTTCTTTTTCTCGTTTGAGAGAAATACCTACCATCAATATTTTTTTAATTGACAGCTCAAATTAAAGACTGCCATTTTTTCAAATGTCAAAAAGTCATTACTTTGACGTGCCGATAAAACTGCACAGTTGGTTTTTTTGCCATTAGGTATCTGTTTTTTTTTATTTCAGATGGGTTTGCTCTTGTCTAGGTCAGTAGTGACATAGACAAAATCGAAGATGGAGTGAGCTTACCCAGAAGAAGCCTGTTCACTCTAACTTTGAAGAGATTAGGGTTGAATGCGATCTGAAAAAATACATTTAAACTTCATTTTCCGCTAGCATGAAAATCGATTGTCGCTACTGATCAGTATCTGAGTCCTGCCAGAGTCAGTTGGAGGAAAGTAACAACCTGGATAGTTAAGTCAAGAGTGAAGAGGTTACTTCTAGGCAAACGAGCACCATCTTTGACTAAGTACATAATCATCGCTTTCTATCAGGTAATATTGTAGTCAAATGCGAGCCTACTATTTTTTTAAATGTCCCGAGTTCAATCTCAAACATAAATAACGTTTGACAATTGATTGTTATCGCTGATAGAGTAGGCGCCAGATAAATGTGCAATATCGGTCATTGACCCACATACATATAATGACTTTCATAATATCAAAAACAGAAATGAAGACATAAAGCTGTCCTGAATCGACTTCTATCGTCATCCTTTACGTTCTGTAGTAGGTAATGAAAAACTGTTCATAATTTATTGTTCGGATATCTACGAAGGGATGTTATGGAAAGGTCAATGTATTTTATTGTAAGTTTGTCTGACACCTACCATAGAATGAGACTGTCTGGAGCCAAAAATAAAGTTCAAATTCATTTATTTTGCGCTCCACAGGTTACCTTCCCGACTTGTACAAACTGACTGACTTGACTTGTAAAATCCAACGTATCAAAATCTACATTGCAAAAAAAAATAACCGCAACGCCATCTATCCTGACAGCTGCGAACTAACTGAACGAAATCCTGCATCGCGATATCAGAGTTTACTGTGCGATTTGAACATATTTTATGCAACAGTCCAAATATCAACTATCGGGCAGTTGCCCACCGGACACAACAACCGTCCGGTCGGAGGATCCTCTCTTTTCTATGGAGGCTTGCGGGACTTTACTCTCTGTTCCATTACCTCTATACCTTTATAACCTACTTATAGTCGAATATGAAAATGGGTAACGCAAAACGTTTTGCTTTTTCCTGTATATATTGTCGACAAAACAAACATTTGTTTTTCTCTTCGTCTGAATTGGTACGTGTGACATTATATGTTTTGTTTTGAGATCATGTCATTGTATCAACTCTTGACGAATTGTAGTCAAGGAAATAAATTGTTTATACAATTATACCCAGTAAATTAAATGTTCAATATGGCTGAAATGATAACTGTCACAATGTCTAATAAATCTTGTGTTTTTTAGGGTTCCGTACACAAAGGGTAAAAACGGGACCCTAATACCTACTAAGATTCCGCTGTCCGTCTGCCTGTCTATCACCAGGCTGTATCTCATGAACCGTGATAGCTAGACAGTTGATTTTTTACAGATGATGTATTTCTGTTGCCGCTATAACAGCAAATACTAAAAACAGAATAACATAAATATTTAAGTTGGGCTCCCATACAACAAACGTAATTCTTTTGCCGTTTTTTTATTGATAATGCTGGCTGGTTTATGCAAGTAAGCTTTGCAGGAAAAAAAAACCAGCCAAGTTCGAGTCGGACTCGCGCACGAAGGGTTCCGTAACATTATCTATAAAACGAAAAAAAAATCACGTTTGTTGTATGGGAGCCCCACTTAAATATTTATTTTATTCTATTTTTAGTATTTGTTGTCATTTCAACTGTCTAGCTGTGACAGTTAGACAGTTGAAATTTTTACAGATGATGTTCATGAGATACAGCCTGGTGACAGGCGGACGGACGGATTCCGTTTTACCCTTTGGGTGCGGAACCCTAAAAACACTGTAACGATTCGTGAACATTTTTCTATTTAAAAAACTAAAATTATGTAAAAAAATTGTAATAAGTATTCCGTTTGTACGAATTACGAGTTAATAAACCGAAACATGTTTTTTTATATTTCTGGCTTTACTGATATATTTTGTGTATTTGTTACATTAATTAGATTTTATATTGTTGTGAAAACTGGTATTATAAAGTATGCGTAACGAATACCTGTATTTGTTTTATTCATTTGGGTATTTATTTTATAATTATCTTATATTATATTTTATTTGTATAAATTGTCTACAGATAATGATCTGCCTAGCCTTTTCTTGATATTGCACCTACCAATATGTATTTGTCTCTGCATCACTGGTAGAAAATGCCTATTTTTGTGTTTTTATCATTATCATTTGATATAATTTATATTTTATATTTTATTTATTCAAGCCAAAGGCCAAGTTTTGAACAGTAAATTAAAAAAAAACATCGCTACAATTAGATAGGTATTGTCAGTACTAGGAATGTTTTGAAAATAATATTTTTTAAATTGAATGAAAACACGGCCAAGAGGACAATAGATATTTACTAATAACAATTTAGTATCCCCTGTATGATAACAATGGCGCTGAATGGCTGAAGAAAGCATTCGTCATACATAGGATTTCGTAATTATAAATATTTTCTTTAGACTATTAATCTTTTTTTAGAGAAATACTACTAATTTTCACCCGACAGCAAACTACCTAAAAAGGAACGCTTTTGGTTGTATTTGGGCTATTTATGTATTTTTGTCTGACAAATACACTTTTTCACGCTTTAATTATATTATTATCATTTAAAAAGTTAAACATGTTGCTTTTAGTTGATTTCAGAATATTGCAGTTGTTTTATTTTAAATTCTCTATCTACCTACACAAATTATTATTATTATTATATATATTTTATGTGGTTTAAAGAAACAGAGAAGGCAAAAAGATTTAAAGACGTGATCGAATCTTTCAACCATAAAAATTGTACTAATTTATTATTTGAACAATACATGAAACATTTTGTCAATTCTGTTAAAACAAATTAAACACAAATACTGCCAGATTTTTATTACGGACCAATATTTTTCCATGCATTAAGTATCAATCAAATCTACGATTTATGTAAAAATAAACTTCAAACTAGAAAAAAATGCCATTTTGTCAAGTTAGGCGAAGAAATATGAGTATTTTTTTTTCGCCTTGACGACTAAATGTTGGGAACCGCTGATTTTTTTATGTCTGGAAAAATTTTGAATTATGAAAAAAAAACTAAGGGTCAATTCTACTCATTTATAAACAACTTTCACATTTACATCATTCGCAATCTGTCAAATCAACTCTTTTTCTCAACAGTTTGCTACTGAGTTGCCATTGCAAACGTTACTTAAAAATTAGTAGAATTGCCCCTCTGGCAGTATTTGTCTACATGCGTGTTAACATATATCTCTGTGTACATGATTAGAACATGACCATTAAACACATGACTTACGTCCACATAAAGATAATACCAGGGCTTTGCTTTGATCAATTTCTTGTTAGGGTTGTACGTGTTCTTCATCCCCCACCTCGTCTTGCCCTTCGTACCAATTCAAAAACATATGAATAACGTGGCCCTAATTAGGTGTGCCTACCTCTAGACTTGCATTTTTTTGAGCTGCAAAAAGATGTGTAACTAACACCCTTATTCATAAAAACGTTATAACCATTACTTAGCTAAAATACTGATAAGCAGACTCTTTATTCAAATTTTTTTATGGAGAATTTGAATTTAGAATCTCTTATACTGACAGTATTTTAACTATGTAATGGTGAAAAAGTTTTTCCAGCCAGAACATAATTTTGAATTCAGAATGGGTAAATTAAATCTGTAGGTATACATCTTTTTACATCTTACTGGTCAAGACTTACGCAAAATGTTGATGGAAAAGACTGGGTTCACATTGCAAGATTAGCGCAGATGCTCGATTCCACGCAATTATTTACCAGTCGGGTAAATAATTGCGTGGAATCGAGCATCTCTCATCCCCAGAAGAAGGGTAACGACGCGTCAATGAAACAACACGTTTTTGTCGAAAACGGTTTTGGCTCTATGGATGAAAACAATTCGAGACACTGTGGACCCGGCCTTAAATCTATCACAAAAATAAAATCAACTCGCATAGCTATTATCTCGCGTAGCTTAAAATGGGACTGGGCTGGACATGTCTGCCGCATGCTCACCAAGCGGTGGGCCCACAAAACACAAAATTGGTGCCTTGAAATCGCGAGACGGGGCCGCGGCAGACCATGAAGGATATGGCGAGACGACTTGGATGTCTTCCTTGGGAATTGGCAAGAACAGGCACAGAACCGGGAACGGTGGAAAGAATGAAACGAGGCCTTTGCACAGCCTGAGTGGGACAGATCGGGCTAGATATAATATAATAATAGCTATTGTGTGCTATTGTCATCTTTTGTTTTAGTCAGTCAATAGAATAATGAAACCAATCTGAAATATGGCTCAACCAATGCGTTTTTCAGCCACTATTTTAGTACTTTGACGTATCTATTAGAGCTGTTTTTCAGGTCCACGCATAGTGGCATATTGTTTTGCCATTTATATATATGCTATGCAAGATTTTAAACTGCATAAGCAGATTCAACAGCGCCTGAAAGAAGGTATTTTCCTGAACAAATATATTTGGTCTGAAAGTTGAATTACCAAAAGATTTTTCTCTGATCAAACAAAAAAATAACACGATACATGGGTTTAAATTTCACGAGACGTCACACGTTGGTACCCTTTTACCAACAAGTGACATCATCAGCCCCCACTCCTGAACATTGATGATTTATGCATTTCCCTTTTTTTATTGATTTGAAAAGGCAAAAAATACATAACAAATATTTTTTATATTGTAACCAACGGACCAAATAATCTATCCAGGAAAATACCTTATAACGACTTTCCAAGTTTATAACCTCAAAAATAGGGTTCTTAAAAATATTGTCAAGTATACTTTTTCTCACCTCGTAAGCTTTCTTGCCTTCCTCACTGTGTTCCTCTTCGTGTTCAGAATGATGCTCCCTACCGCCACCTGTCAAAATAATAGTTTTATTAACAACAACAACAACAACAACAACAGCAACATAGCTCTTATTTTATTAATATTGACATCTTTTGTGTACCTATGCTCTGCTCTACAAATAAAAATATTTGAAATTTGAATTTGTAAAATCTGTGAAAATGAAATCATTTTGTAAGAAAAATTCTTGATACAAATGAAAATACTATAGTAGACGCCAGATAAATGAAGAATAACGGTCATTGACCTTTCCTTAATATCTCTTCGTAGGTACCCCCGGACAGTAAATTATGAATCGTTTTTCATTTTCGATTCAGGACAGCTTTATGTCATTATTTCTGTTTTTGAAATTAAATGTGTCAATAAACGTAGGTGGGTCAATGACCGTTATTCTTTGTTTGTCTGGCACATACTATAAGTGTGTGCCTTTATACTATGGAGACAGAAACTGTAGAATGCATTGTACTATGATCCTTCCGTACTGCACCACTGACAATTTTGACAATTTTGAAAGGGGTTCGAACATTTTTCTATGGAAGCTGGCATAGCCCCATTAGACCCCAGCCGCCATTTTGATTTTTTTTTCAAAATCGCGACACAATTAAATGTTGATATACGGGTAGAGGACACTTAAACAAACAATAACTGTTAGGAAAATGGTGTCCCAAAGTATCACGTTGCTGAGAGGTAAAGTCGCCATGTCCTCTACCCATATATGCATGACAGATCGCGCACCGCAACTTTGAAAAAAATCTTAACGGCGCCGGGGGGTGCTATGTCACAAAGGTTTTATCCCCTTTGTAAAAAAATTGTGAAAACACAACGATTTACAAATTACCTACTAAAATTGACAGAGTTTATCATTCTTGGGCACCCCTTTCAATGTACCAATAGCGTCTCGTTACTGCGAGGCGTGTACAGCAGAGGAGCTATTTGGTATTCTTAAGGAGCAAGATCACCTTCGTAAATTTTAACAAGGTATAGGTTAGGACAAGGTTTCTAGAGGTAATTAGTATTTCATTTTGCAAATAAAACAAATGCATGCATGCATGCATATTCCCAATTATGCGACTTTTACTCGGCACATATTTGAAACAATTTTCTACTAGGTACATATTTTTTTAACAGTTCTTCAACTGTAAAATGTGTATTTAAATATGAAAAGTTTTGTTCACACATTTTGGGGTATACTTGTTTATGGGACGGGTACCCCAAAAATGTGTGTACAAAAATATATGCAAATATGTTTAAGAATAAAGATTTTTTTACACTGCCGTTTGTGAGCTAAAAATATCATAGGTATTTCTAGGATTCCTTTTTATGTAGTGATAATAACAGAAATGTCGTTCTCTATTTTGATCATACAAAGTTCCTAGGAGAAAATAAATTTCTTCGAGATGTCATTTATGATAAGTCAAACGACAAATAAAATAAGACTAGTACTTGAGCAGGGCGGCGCGGCGCTCACAGTGGGACTGTGAGACCTTTTATCAAGAAAAAAATTAGGTAATTTTAGTTTTTTTTTTTTTTTTTGTAATATAGCATAATTAGAAACCAGCCACCCGCGGTGTCGCAGTGTAACACGTTACCAATATTGTTTTCAATAGGGATTTCGTTAGCGATTTCTGAATTAAGTACTATCAAATTATTTTCGTAATTGGATCGGCTTACAAACATATTCATAAACAATTTTAGATACTTCACTATCAGATTAAATAATATTTTTTTTTGAAATTCATACTATTTCAATTCATCAATAAATTAAAAGTATAATATAATTTTCTTACGGAATAAGCGAGGACGTCAATCAATTTGAAATTAGCGTCCTACATAGATTTATCGAAAAAACATAGTTCGACTATTTCGGGGATTAACATGCAGACCATACATAAATTGATTGAACAAGAAAAGTTGAGAGCATAATTCAACCAAATTCACTAATTTTTATTTATTTCTGCGGCACTGAAGTTGCTGTTAAAAAACCCAATTCTGGGCTACGCTCGTCTTTGTTCATAGATGTGTGTTTTGTTTGTACATATTTGTATGATTTTGTGTGTGCAACAAAGTATAATAATAAATATATAAAGCCAGCTTAGGGCCTCAAAAACTCTCTCCTTAAATAGAATAAGACAGATAACCGGGTATTTTTCAATCTCGGTAACTTTATGACGTGAGATATAAATTAAATGTACAACGGACAGTCGCCACTATGACAGGGCCACGGCGACGCAATCCAATTGCACTGTGGCGCCTACCACAGTCTAGGAAAGAGCAGAAGGTCAACAGGAGAATATGTCCATCCAGACATAATACACAATGTATGAAACATTTGTTGTTGTGGTTGTTATGTGTTGACAGTGTTGTGTGATAGTGGTCAAACGCGTATGCCTACCAATAGTAAAAAAAGTCTTTGCCCGCGTCTATAACCGTCGTCTCCAGGGTTCCGTCTATCTCTGTACTTAAATTCATCAAATTAGGAATGAAAGCGACAAACTCACTATAGTATGCGCCCGATAAATGAAGAATAACGGTCATTGACCCACCTACATTTATTGACACACTTAATTTCAAAAACAGAAATAATGACATAAAGCTGTCCTGAATTCACATCTATCGTGATCCTTACTGTTTTAATAATGAAAAACGATTCATTCGGGGGTACCTACGAAGAGATATTAAGGAAAGGTCAATGACCGTTATTCTTCATTTATCTGGCGCCTACTATAACTCACTTTCGCATTTATATTACAGTCTGTCTCAGGTCTTAATAGTTTTCAGGGCGAAAGATAGAGTGACTTTTCTTCTAACTAATCTATCTTAAAATCGCTCTCTCTCTCCCTCTAAACTCTTTTTCGAAAATGTTCTCTACTAACTATTTGAGCGTGTTTTCATATCGGTGGCCGGTGGGACTCCCCTTTGGTGCGCCACGGGTTGAGGATCCATACCAATTGATTTTAATTACTTATTGTCTCCTTATTACTAACACTTGTTATCACTTATTTATTTGTAAACTTGGGTAAAAATAAACATTGAGTTAAAAAATATACACTAGTTATAAAGTTATTTTGTTGCTACTAACACTATGAACTCATGTCTGAAATAAAGAATTTGAATTTTAAATCTCATACTAAAACTGCCTTTCTCAAATCAAATTAGACAAGAGCTTCTGATTTTATTCTTTATAGTTTACTTCAGACGAGTAGCATTCAAGGAATAGCCAAGTTTTATCTGAAATTGAAATAGTGAAAACTGGCATTTAATTTTATAATCAACTTGCTTTTCCCTGCCCCTCCGTTTTCAGGGAAGAAAAAATTGCGAACTGTTTAATTAACAAATAAAAATAAATTGTTCTTCTCAAAACTCCAATGGAAAATAAATCGTTATGATGAAATGGCCAATTACAGTTTTCAACATCTGGTCAAGCATTTGGTCTGAGTTTTATTTTCGTTAATTAACAATGATATGAGGATAATGAAACTGTGTTAAATAAAATATGACTAACATTTGAAGGAAGAAAGGGAGCCTTTGCCATGCAGTGTGGTGGGACAGACTAGAATAAAAAAAAATTATGAGGAATGAGTATTGGTACTCTGGAAACCATAACAGCATATTTAAGAAAAATCATGCTGTGACTGGCCGTTGATCACAGCAAATTTTCTTGATTTTTTTCACTTTTAATTTTTGATACGTTACACAATACCTAGAGGAACCAGTCCTTACGGATTGACTTACGTTATGGCTCCAGTCTTGGCAAGAAGTACCGTGTTACCCAGTTACAGGGTTGTGGAGGTAGGCAGCCGCTTCATGTAAAATACTGGTATTCAGCTGAATCCGGTTTGACTAGGAGCCGAACTCAATATAGTTGGGATAAGGCTAGGCAGATGATGACGTAAAACAATACCACAAGATAAAACCGGCCAAGGGCGAGTCGGACTCGCGCACGAAGGGTTCCGTACCATGTTAATATTTCAAGCGTCTACCTGTTGCGGTTATCAATATCGAGCAAAAAAATCACGTTTGTTGTATGGGAGCCCCGTGAAATATTTATTTTATTCTGTTTTTTAGTATTTGTTGTTATAGCGGCAACAGAAATACATCATCTGTGAAAATTTCAACTATCTAACTATCACGGTTCATGAGATACGGCCTGATGACAGACGGACGGACGAACAACGACATCGGAGTCTTAGTAATAGGATCCCGTTTTAACCATAGGGAACCCTAAAAAATAATCTTCTATGTAAACAGATTTACAATCGATTCTTCACCACCCAAATCAATTTATACACCTCCTTTTGGTTGACAATGTAAAGTCATGGTAGGTCGACACGTCAATTTTGAAGTCCGCCATGATAATGACGTCAGACCCACCATGACATCTCAACGCCATGGATTGGTTACGTCACGAACACCTTAGCCGTATGACTGTTATAGATACAGGCTGTTTGTAAATTCGTCGTGACACTTTTAAAGTCAGTAGTTTGACTCTGAGGCCGCAAATTCGAAATGGCGGCGCGTGCAGTGGAGCGTTCCAGCGTGTATTGTCGCGTGCAGCGTCGCGTTCATCGTGCACGTAAGTAGTTGTCGCTAGAGCGTGCGTGTGAGCGGGGCGTCCAAGTGCGTTGACCAATCGGAAGCCGCCATTCAAGGGCAAGTGTCATATATTACAATGTAGTGACATGTAATGTTTCATATAATGTAGCAATTTATCCTAAATAATTTCTTTGTTCAATTATTGTTTTACTTTAAGTATTTCTTTCATTAAATAATTCACATCTTAAAAATGGGTTTTCTTCTAATAATACGTCAATATCTTCCCATTTCATGTTATGAACACAACATTTCTTTTACTGGCAAATCTTGACACACTGAACAAAATATGCTATACGCTCGTTGATACGCCGAACACTTATCACGCCGCTTAACTACACGCTAAAAACGCTGCTAGGAATACACCAAGAGAGAAGTTCATACGTTCAGAGGGCTTAGTGTGAGTTTTTTAAACTAGATCGCGTTAACGTAAACGTTCGCTTATGTCAAATTGTATAGAAAAAACAGGTTGTCCGTGAGTGTCATCAGACGGCGCTTATTCAGTTTCAATACAAATTGACGTTTACGATAATGCTATCGAGAACGTTAAAAAACTCACACTAAGGCCCACAGAAGTCGAGCGTGCACGCTCAAAACAACGCCCCGCTGCACGCGCCGCCGCCGAAGTTCCGAATTTGCGGCTTGACTGTCAGCGATAACGAGCGTCGGGCAGCTTCTAGTTGTCAGGCATTCGGTGTAAGCTCAGGTGAAGTGAACATGAAGTGCTGTCAATCCATACAAACAAGACGGAATGACAGTTCACTTCATGCTCAATCCATCTGAGTTTTCACGTTGCGATGTTGACAGAATAGCCCGGCTGATCTATTCGACGCAGCCGTAAGGCACACAATGGTATTGTTTTAAAATTATGTCTCCGTATGTTTTTGTTCCTACATTTAGTTTATGAGTGTGCCTAAATGTTTGAAAATGATCACGTGACATTTCGATTACTACAATGTTCTGCCGCTAGAGTCCAGAGGGCCCAGCACGAATGATTTTGACTGAATGATAGTAACGTTACGTTAAATTTTACTATAACTCTAACACTCGTTTCACAAATAATAGGTATTTGTTTGAATTAATTTTATTTTTTTATTATTGTTTTTTTAAACGTTGCCCCACACTAAGAATTTCTCTTGTGTCGTGGGTGCATTTACAAACATAGAATCTCACATACACAAACAACTAATGAATTGGATACATGCATCCATCGAATAAAATTAAACCAAAATATTAAGGGACTGTAGTTTTATATTCAGAATTCACTTACGTTACATAAACTGTAACGTTACTATGGTTAAAACATTCGTGCTAGGCCCTAAGCACTACACAAAAGATTTTCAAAATTGTAGAAAAACCTTCACTTTTATCATTCAAGTCAACCTAATATCATTTTGTTCTAAGCATAATCTAAAATGGTTTTTCAAGACTAAAACACCAGGCATTTCAAACAAGGAAATAGTGCCTTTCATTTTTCAGTGGACTAAAACGGAAGATATAAAATCTAAACAAAGGCGAGAACGGGCTGAGCGTCTCAGGCTGAGCGAAAATTAAATCATCAATCAGTAAATATATATAGAATTCTTCCGTTACTAAGTGATTAAGTGACTGAGTGACTGACAGACAACGCACAAAACTACTGGTCGTAGAAAGCTGAAATTTGGCATGGAGGTTCCATGGGTAGTTTAGAGGAGCACTAAGAGAGGATTTTCGCAATTCCTACGAGAATGGGAAAAAACTGAATATGCTCGTACAAAGTCGCGGACAAAAGCTAGTTTTCTACATATTATTGAGAAGTCTTACGACTTAGCTGCCTTTCCAAATGTTACTACAACAACATGCAATACTTCATCAGTGATGTTAATCATGCTAAAGAAGTCGTGCCCAAGAAAATAGTGTAAACGTTCTTGAAGCAGTTTTTTAGATCATCCACTTTTAAATGTCTGTAGGATCAAGGATGCCATAATATCACAATAAGTACAGGTTTTTATAAACATGAATAATAATAAAACAATTATTATTGAATACGTTTTCTACGAACAAATATGACATGATGCATCATGGCGGTTTGTTTACTGTTTAGTACACCAGTACTAGTGGCGCCCCTTACGTAAAGTTTGGCGTAATGTTCCCTAATAATTAGTACTTCTAGTCTTTATGTCAGGAGTTAATTCTAAGCGAGCGTGCTCCGTCGTCGACTACATCATTGTTTCTTATCAGGTAGGTAAAGTTGTAGTCAAACGCACTATCAATAATTAAATTTTAAAAAAAAGACAAGGAATACACTCTGTATAGCGCTATAATCAAATTCGTTAACCACTCTAGAATCCAATTGATTTTCCCATCATTTCACTTTCTCGAACACTTTCGATTTCCAATGGGATTGTCTACGGTTTATTGTTACGGTAGCTTGAGCATAAGATCGGTTGAGATGAGTTGATCACTCGAGTGGGTACTTATTTGAGATTGAGTGCAAAGTTTACACGAAAAAAAGTGTGTGTTATTTTTCGTATAATAACTTGTTGTACGTGTCAGAAGTTAAAAAAGGTGCAATGTAACTTGGTTCTATCCGATTTCCGTAAATTGAATTATGTTAAACAAAGTTGTATGTTATTTTCAGACAAGGCTTTTTTTTCGAAGCAATGTTATGATGATAATTACTTATGTTTTTATTAAAATTAATTATCGAAGGAAAAAGTCATGCAGTAAACTGCTTTTATACTTCTCTTCTATTCAACATTGTCATTTTGTTAGTCTACTTTTTTTTAATTCTTGTGCATACTGTGATATCCTGTTACTAACTGAGGGCCAATTCTACTAATATTTAAGCAACATTCGCATTCGCTTGACAGTTGCAATCTGTCAAAAATGTATGCATTTTTGAAAATAGAAATAGTAGTAGTAGTAGTAGTGGTAGTAGTAGTAGTTGTGGTAGTAGTAGTAGTAGTAGTGGTAGTAGTAGTAGTAGTAGTAGTTTTTGAAATTAGTAGAATTTAAAGTTAAGTAGAAATTAAAGTTTTTTTGATAGATTGCAACTGACATGCAAATGCGAACGTTGCTTTAAAATTAATAGAATTGGCCTTCTTATTACCCAAATACTGCTTCTGCGATAAATTGTGTGTATACGTCTTCTTGGAGATAGTTTAATTTATAGTTTAAAAAATAATATCTGAACGTTCTAAGCGGATCTTCTGAGTTTCATTCATTTCAATTTGTTGCTCAAAGATAATGCCTTCTTTCATTTTAAAAATTAGGAGCGTAACTGTGTACTTAGCAGAGACTTATTTTTGGGATTTTAGTGAAATATGCGCTTGCTGCATTACTGACGTGAAGCCACTTCAAACTCAAACTAGGGTTCAATATAATATAGTTACAAATATTTCCCAACTTTATTGGGGTCGGCTTCCAAATCAAAAAAATCAGCTGAATACCAGTATTTTACGTGAAGCGGCTACCTACCAGACCTCCACAACCCATCAACTGGGTAACACGGTACTCGGGTACACGGCAAGAGTGGAGTCAGATTTTCTGGCATCTGACAATCCGTAACGACTGCCAAAGATCTACAAATGACAGCCGGGACCAACGGCTTAACGTGCTTTCCGAGGCACGGAGGAAACTCGATATGTTAAGATGGTCACCCATCCACAGACCGACCCCGGCAAGCGTTGCTTAACCTTGAAGATCGACCCTTGCGACTGTAATTATTAAGCACGAGCAATAGTTACAAATAAAAACGTTTAAAAGATTCCAAGAAATATTATTTGCGGTTACATTATAAGGAGCAACGAACCTGTCTGCAGCTTTAACTGGTAGGTACCTAAATCCAATAAATCTTCTGACAACTGATCAGCCATCAGCCATCGAAGCGTTTTCAATTGTTAACAGTACGCTGAGCGATATCAAATGGATTATTATAGTGGAACCGTCTCTGATATTCCCCATTTAAGCCCGGAAAATGAAGCTCCCTCGTGATTTGTATTGAAACACGATTTATCCTTATGATTTTTATTGTTGCGGAAATACGTTGTGGAATATGGTTTGGATTTTGGGACCACGGAAATAAGTAAGACTCATCGTTGCACACGAGGTACTAGAGTTTGATCTCTGGTGACTCATCATCTGCCTAGCCTTTTCCCAACTATATTGGGGTCGGCTTCCAGTCCAACCGCATTCAGCTGGATACCAGTATTTTACGCAGAGCGGCTGCCTACCAAACCTCCACAACCCATTTACTGGGTAACGGTAGTTTTTAGCAAGACTGCAGTCAGATTTACTGGCTTCTGACAATCCGTAAGAACTGCCAAAGATTTACAAATGACAGCCGGGACCAACGGCTTAGCGTGCTTTCCGAGGCACGGAGGAGTCTCGGTATGTTAATATGATCACCCATCCACAAACAAATCTCACCCATCCACAAACCAGCCTTGGCAAGCGTTGCTTAACCTTGAAGATCGACCCGTGCGGCTATAAGTCTTTAGCAACGAGTTCCTCGATCTCAGGTGACTAACACAGGTATTTAAAAGTGAGCTGAGAACGTGCAATGAGTCACCCAAACGAAGTGGTTCTTTCCTTAAAAACCAGATAGTACCTATTCTGCAATTAGACCTCGTTTAATCGTTCTGACTGACTATCTTTGGAAGAGCTTTAGGCTAAATAATAACAGCCGCACGTTTCGATACTAATTACTAAGTACTTCATTGTTATAGTTCACACAGAAATCAAAACAAAACAACAATAAAGTACTTAATTCTGAATTCAAATTAATAAACACTAATTGATGGAAATGGAAATTAGCATTCGTATGTATTCGAAAATGCGATGATTGCCGAGGGATATTAACCGCTCGAGCACTGACATGTGAAAATTCCAAAATAAAAAATAAATCTTACGTAATTAGTACTAATAAACATTTTGTACTGTTCATGGGTAGAAGCAGTTTATAGGGTTCCGTACCCAAAGGGTAAAACGGGTCCCCATTACTAAGACTCTGCTATCCATCTGTTTGTCTGTCCGTCTGTCCGTCACCAGGCTGTATCTCATGAACCGTGATAGCTAGACAGTTGAAATTTTCACAGATGGTGTATTACAGTTGCCGCTACAACAAAAAATATAATTAAAACAGTAATATAAAACAGAATAAATTAAATATATATACGGGGGCTCCCATACAACAAACGTGATTTTTTTGCCGTTTTTTTATAGATAGGTAATGGTACGGAATCCTTCGTACGCGAGTCAGAGTCGCACTTGGCCGGTTTTTAAATATCTATTGCCTTTCCGTTACACCCTGAGTACGGTGAAATGCAGGTGCATCCTACGTACGTACAGCTCCGCCTAACATTTTGCTGAAGACAGAACGTAAATTCAAGTTATTGCGTAAATCCAGAGTCCGGTCTGCTACTGATAATTTTCAAATTGAACATCAAATCAACTGTCCTACTGTACACTCGGTGCAAACAATCTAGTCGTGCTTGCAACCTGTACCAATGAAGCAATTATTATGTATGAGCCTGTTGACGTAAATTATGTCTTGAGCCTGACTGTAAGTTTAGATCTTGGGTGGGCTGACGATGTGGAAAGTCTAAATTTTAGACTGTCCACATCGGCATCGTTAGCCCATTGCTTAGAGCCCAAAAAATATAAGGAGTTAACCATCGATTCGAAAAGAAGAAGCCCATTCATTTTAGACTCGTAAGTGAATTTTGAATAAAAAAAAACTTTTTCATTACAAAAAAATACAACCGACTTCGAAATAAAAAAACACTAGGTACACAATATTAACTTTAATTTCGGAAGTCGGTGTTTTTGGTTATTTCTTTCTTTTTTTTACACCGACTTCCGAAATTAAAGTTTTTTATACTTTGTATTTTTTTTTATTTCGAAGTCGGTGTAAAATAACAAAGACGTGTACAAGCAACCTCCTTAATTTTTTTGAAGTCGTTTAAAAAACTACCACCCATAGTATTTTGGTTTGATTTTATGCGACATAATACAATTTGTATCATACAAAAATATGAATTTAGTATCAATTCAAATAAATATTGTGTGCGAAACGATAGTTACTTAGAGTTGTAGTAAAATTTTACGTAACGTTACTATAGTAGGCGCCAGATAAATGAAGAAAAACGGTCATTGATCTTTCCTTAATATCTCTTCATAGGTTCTAGTAATGAAAAATGATTCATAATTTACTGTCCGGGGGCAGTAAATTATGAATCATTTTTCATTACTAGAACAGTAAGGATCACGATAGATGTCGATTCAGGACAGCTTTATATCATTATTTATGTTTTTGAAATTAAGTGTGTCAATAAATGTAGGTGGGTCAATGACCGTTATTCTTCATTTATCTGGCGCATACTTTAAACGTCAAAAACATTCACGCTAGCCTCACCTTTATTGATTCTCATTACAAACAAAGATACGTGACATGATAAGATTTCTTCGATTCAATTAATATTTTCTGGGTATGTTGTAATCCCGGAATCTGTATTCCACGAATGAGATAGTATATATTTACATGTATTATATTTATATATGCGTAGAAAACACTAACCTCTGGTCATTACCGAAATAATGAAAATAATTCATTTAGTAATGGGAAAGAAATCTGCTAATTAAAAATAATGGAGGTTTGTTCATTCTAATCTAGAGATTCCAATTATTTCTAATTCATGAAAAAGACCAGAATCCAAGTCGTCAGAGCATCTGGTTTGAGGTTCTAGGTGTTCATCTGCCTAGCCTTTTCCCAACTATATTGGGGTCGGCTTCAAGTCAAACCGGATTCAGCTGGATACAAATATTTTACGCGGTGCGGCTGCCTGAGTAACACGGTATTTTTTGGCAAGACTGGTGTCATTCTGGCTTCTGACGACTGAAAAACAGAATTCTATTTCAAATTTTTATTTTTGTTTGTTGAAAACCTTCTACAGTATAGTCTTTTTAAAATTTTAACCCAAAATGCCTTGTTGCATGAAGTCCACCCGTGTACTATCTGTACTAATATTATAAAGAGGAAAGATTTGTATTTTTATATTTTTGTGTGTGTGTATGTTTGTAATGAATAAACTCAAAAACTACTGTGCCGATTTCAAAAATTCTGTCACCAATGGAAAGCTACATTATTCGGGAGTAACATAGGCTATATTTTATCCACGTATTCCCACGGGAACGGGAACTACGCGGGTGAAACTGCGGCGTGCTGCTAGTTGTACATAAAGTTGAAATAAATAAATTATAAATGCGAAAGTCTCTGTCTGTCTGTTTATTAAGTGTTTACGCCTAAACCGAATTTATTAACCTTACATTAATTTAGCGTAGGATTCGGGTCCTCACAGCCCCAGATCTCAAGACTAGCGACATTCTGTCAGCAGACCACGCGGGTAAAGCCACTGGCTGAACTTAGTCCTAAATAATACATATTCAAAAATGGCTTGGCAACTGGGTAACCATATATATCTGGTATATCATATTCCATAGAAATTAAATGAACATTTATCTTCAATATTATTTATTTAGAAACGTCTGAAACGACTCTACTGATAAACCAATATTAATTTTACAAAGCCGTGTTTAATTTTCGGTAGACTGTGTTCAATTATATCATATAAAGTGATAAATGTAATTGAAGGGAGATCGCTTGACTTTCCTTTGGTTGGTGTTGCTATTCAAATTGGCAACATTGCCATTTCAATTACGCTATCTGATGCAGCATTATAAAGGAGGACTTTTATGCCTTTTGTAAGTCATAAATTCATAATACCTACGATCGAATTTTGTACATGAACTTTTCTTCACTGTAAAATTTATAAGTTTTTTTTTTTAATTATTGATAGGCAAGCGCTTGACCACTATCTCACCTGATGGTAAGCGACGATGTGGTCGAAGATGGAGCACGTTTGCCTAGAAGTAACCTATTCACTCTTGACTTAAAGACTCCCAGGTTGTAGCTATCAGGAAACACAGACCCCGGCAGGGAATTCCACTCCTTAGCTGTACGCACAATGAATGTATTCCCAAAACGCTTTGTGCGTGTGGGTGGGATGTCCACTATGTTGTATGCTATGGTGTGAACACCATAGCTTATACAATATGTAACAGAATAAACGCAATACCTCGGGGTCTATTGTACTCATCATTATGAACAACTTTTACAACCCCAAAATCTTTTTGTATAGGGTAGCCACATTCATGAGGATATACGGCTGGTATGTGACTTTGTATGTTTGTAAACGCACCCACGATACAGGAGAAATTCCTAGTGTGGGGCAAAGTTTAAAAAAATAAAATAAAAAAAAAATAAGAAAGGTCTGTTACATCATAAACTGTATAGGGAATATGCATGACATTTTTTCATTTGCAAAATAAAACACAAACGGCTTTACTACAAAACGAGTTCTAACTCTAGTCCAAGCCTAAACTTTCAAGCCCGTTATTGCATTTTGAACGTTATGCCGACTACCATAAAGTTATTAATACAAAAACCTATTTTAGATCCCGGTCTATGTTGTCAATGTGCATTCAAGAACTTTACGGCATTTGGAATAAAGTTCGAAATTCAAAAATGGCTTGTTGGTTTAAACCTGGGTTTAAAGTTAGAACGCGGTTTGTAGGAAAGCCGTTATTAGCCTGCTCTAGTAAACAATTTTTAAAATATCTCCATCATCATCTGCCTAGCCTTTTCCCAACTTATTGGGGTCTGCTCTCAGTCAAACGCGATTCAGCTGAATACCAGTATTTTACGTGGAGTGGCTGCCCAACATACCTCCACAACCCATTAACTGGGTAACACGGTACTTCTTGGCAAGATGGTGTCAGATTTTTTTGCTTCTGACATTCCGTAATGACTGAACGTGATTTTCGAAGCACGGAGGAATCTCGATATGTTAAGGTCACCCATCCACTGACCAACCTCGGCAAGCGTTGCTTAACCTTGAATATCGATCCGTGTGGCTGTTATTTTGCCACGAGCTCTCTCTCGCTCTCAAAATATTTTCATAAGCGATGAATTGGTAATTGGCAATAAAAGTACGAAGTGGCTTCTGACGTCAAAAGCCTGTCATAGAAAATGGTGTTTTTTCGAAAGGGAATATTAATAATATTATACTTTGTGCCAGATAAACTTGCAATAAAGTACTTTGACCTTTCCCTAATATCCCTTCGTAGATACCCGAACAATATATATATACATTATGAACCATTTTACATTACTAGAGAACATAAAGGATCACGATAGAAGTAGATTCAGGACTGCTCTAAGTCTTTATTTCTGTTTTTGATTTTAAGAAAGTCAATAAATGTATGTGAGTCAATGACCGTTATTGCACATTTATCTGGAATCTACTATAATAATAATTGAAATTTGCTATGATTATTTCACAGTTGTTTGGTCTACTTATCTCGTAATTTATTCGATCATTTTTGATATTTTTTCACCTGTAAGTATTATATTTTTATACTTTTTTCGATAAGATGGTTAGATAAAAAATATTCTTTTCATACATATTCCCTATTCTAGTAAACGGAACCATCTTTCCAAGAAGGATTCAAAACCAAATTAGGTAGGTATTGGAATACTAAATCGACCATAACACCCTTTCTACCAAATAATAACCAAAATATATTTCGGCAAGTAGAATTTTATATGACTATATGGCCCATTGTCATGACATCCGGGTATATTACACATCGTCACATCATTATGTTGTCATGGCAACGTGATTAACAAAGTCCGAAAGTCTACAACGGGTATCAGATGGGAAATAAGTATCTGTTACGTATAAATTCTATAATAGATATTATCGGCCTATTATAGTGCACAAAGAAGGAACGTTAGGTATCATAATTAGGGTTCCGTACACGAAGGGTATGGATGCGAGACGCACAAGACCGGTTGTTGTGGCGACACTTGGGGGAGGTCTATGTCCAGCAGTGGACGTCTTTCGGCTGGATGATGATGATGATGACCCGAAGGGTAACCAACGGAACCCTATTACTAAGCCTCCGCTGTCCGTCTGTCTGTCTGCGGCCTGTATCTCAAAAACCGTAATAGGTAGACAGTTGAAATTTTCACAGAGTGTATATTTCTAGTGCAGCTATTACAACAAATAATAAAAATTAATTAAAAACTTAAACCATACAAGAACCGTGTTTTTTTCGGATTATGGTACTGAACCCTTCGTGTGAGAGACCGACTCGAACTTGGGCGGTTTTTTTTCTCCTTACTTTTAAGTGGGTGTTAGCATTATACATATAAGTTTGGGTTCCACAAGTTTTATTCAAAATGCCATTCTAACAACCAATGTGATTGTCGAAATGCCAAAATATAAGGCATTGATCACGTGACATTTCGACAGCGTTTATCAATCCCATACATTTTCTCGTTTCGACCATCGCCTGCACCACGCTACCACTGACAGAATGTCACTTTCCAGATCCTCAAGATGCCTCACAAAATGTTGAAATTTACAAAAAGCTACTGCTATCTGAGGAATTCTAGTATATTTAAGGAGCATTTGCATTAGATAGACATCAATCTATCTATGGTACGCGCACTGGGCGCCAGATAAACTTGAAATTCAATTCAATGAAAAGGCTAGGCTTTTAATGAAATGCCTGATTAAGCTAGTTGGCTGCGACATATCTGTAACGATTCCTGTAACTTGAACTTCCGCATCCGGGGTCAAAGTTCTTACTTAACACTAACTTATAACTAACTTACTTATTGTGGTCTAACACCATTTTCAATTGTATTATAGAGGTAATTTCTTCCTATATTTCTTTTCATTTGTAGCGGGTACTGAAACCAATTGGTTTTGACGCCAACCAAACGGAACTATTGTGGTTGCGTGGGCATGGACCGTGACACCGTGGTTGCGCAATACGTGTGGGTGCTTATTTATTTTGTGCTCAATTCTAAGGCTGTTTTCATTTAGATTTCCTTAAAAGAACTTCAGATATTATATTATTATGTCCATTAGTTTATTCCCTTTTGACAGATGGAACTAGGGATTGCAGCAAAGTGACTTTTCTATTATCGAATCGATTTAGTTGTGAAACTTCAATTGGTAGGTATTATTTATTTCTGCCAGGGTAGCGGATTTTGTTCGAAAGAGTTACCGCAGCCCTGGAAAGCAAAGGGCATTACGAGGAGCACGGATGGGTTTTAGTCAGTAAGAGTCAGAGTCCCTCCCGCTCCACCCAGAGCGGCAGGAGTCATTTGATGATTTACCATCCATAAAATAAGGTATTATTTATTGTCGCACCAAAAAAAAGGTTTCGTTCCTGGGCCTCTAAACCACCAACTCCTAGAGCAGTATTACTTCAATATTACTTCCAGTGGGAAAGAGACGGAGCTTTACGTCCTGTATAGCTCCGTCTCTTTCCCACTGGAAGTAATATTGAAGTAGGTAATACTGCTTTAAGAGTTGGTGGTTAGGCCCCTGTTGTGCACCCTTTTATGTTTCACATTAGTTTTTATTAAATTATAATTCTTCCGATTCACGTGCAACTTAAACATTTTGTTATGAAAATCATGATTTTTCCCTACACATTGGTATAAATATTCAACAAACGCGGTCCCACTTCATAAAACGTATCTAAATTTACTGGACTAAAAGGCATTATGCTGTAACATCCCTATTCGTTTTGTCGCCATTTGTTTATCCCACTTAAGCATACATAAAAGAGAAAGCTTTCTAAATGTTCACCTACATCCTTGTGCAAATATATCGCATGGCAGAGTAAATACACCTACATCTAGTACAATATACGGTGTTATTTAACGTGACTATGTTTTTAGGACTGACATTTTACCTAAATCAAAAGCTAACTCCTTTTTAGGGTTTCGTACCCTATTACTAAGGCTTCGCTGTCCGTCCGTCTGTCACCGGGCTGTATCTCATGAACCGTGATAGTTAGACCGTTGAAATTTTCACTGAAGATGTATTTCTGTTGCCGCTTTATCAACTAATCCTAAAAAATAGAATAAAATAAATATTTAAGGGGCTCCCATACAACAAACGAGATTTTTTTGCTCGTTTTTGCTCGATATTGATAACGGCAACAGGTAGACGCTTGAACGCTACAATTTGAAATATTCTCAGAATATTGAATTAATATTTAAGGGGGTTCCCATACAATAAACGTGATTTTTTGCCGTTTTTATAGAGAGACAGAACCCTTCGCGCGCGAGTCCGACTCGCACTTGGCTTGTTTTTCTATGTATGAGAAAAAAAAAGGTTCCTAAGACCTAATCAAGGATATGGTCTACCCGTGTACCAAGTTTGATTTATAATTTTAAAACAATCATTATAATTCTGTATTAACAAAACAGTATAATTTTATATTAATAATATTACTAACAACTTGAATAATAAAAAAAACATCACATTAAACACCCAGTACTCTTCCTCCTCTCTCCTAATTATTGATCTATGCTGTGCTCAACAGGGTCCAAAATTGTGAATAATATTTTTTTTTTTCTAGCAACTGTAAACAATATGGTAGGTCGCAATAAAAAATTGAGAATTGATACATGCAGCTGTTTAACTGTTAAGATATAAAAAGGTTGCAAACAAACGGAGAAAGTTACTTTGGCATTTATAATATAGGGATATGTTTAGTGTAAAAACACACGACACGGACACAAGACAGATGACACGGTTGGTGCAGTGGTTGCGCGATTGACTGCTGCGCTGCGTGTCGTGGGTTCGATTCCTACACGGGACAAATATTTGTATGGCCTACAGATAGTTGTTCCGGGTCTGGCTGTTTGTATATGTGAGTTTATATGTTTGTAAACGCACCCACGATACAGGAGAAATCAACGTGTGGGGCAACGTTGTTTTAAATTAAAATAAAACTGGTTTTTGGCTTAAAAATTAAAAGATTTTTTAACTATAACTTTGTATCAAAAATTATCCATTAAAAATAACCATTTGTTGGGCTCGGTTATAAGTAAGGTCCATTTTTAAGAAACCTGTACTTAACGATCTGCAATCACCAACTAGTAATATAACTAAATTAACTATTTATATCTACTAAACCTAACTATATACAAACCAGACTAAAAATAGCGAAATTATGTACAAAAAGTGTAAAAAACAAATTGATCATTGGGCATCAAAAAATTCATCCACATCGCTGTCAATGATAAAAGTGCCCAGAACACTGGCAGCATTGCCACGTTGAATGGCAATACTGATTCTTTGGCCAAAGAAAAGCCAATAGTTAGGTTTAGTAGATATAAATAGTTAAGTTAGTTGTGTACAATTATTAGCAAAAAAATAAAATTATTCTTTGTTTTTTTTAAAAAAAAAACACGTAATAAGGAAACGTATTGAAGGTAATATTTGCTCGCTTTCTTTACCTGATTTAATTTAATTTCTTTCTTTGTGGAAATGAAAATGTAACATAACTATTTTGCGACTATGGTTTCTGAATACTTTAATAGTAGTTTATGCAACGACCATATAAAAAGGGTTATTAGAACACGAGGCGTAGCCGAGTGTGATAATAGCATCGCACGAGTGTTTTAATACCTAATTATATGCCGTTGCATACACTATTTTATCTTCACTCATACAGTTGAAATAAAATAATTGGAAAAATAGTTAATTCCAATATGGCGGATATTCTCATTGCGTATTCGAATGACTGCGCAGCGCGCTCAAACATAGACAAAGATAAAAGCTGGCTCATTGACTTAAGTCAATGAGCCCGCGCCAAAAAATAAAAAGAAAAAGTGTGCTATAAAAATTAAAAAGTTATTTTATGATGCAGTTGTTTAAAAATCGAAGGAAAATGTTGAACTGTAATGGTCTTTTTTTAAATTTTACCTATCCACGAAAAAAAAGTATGCATTTATGCATTCGTTTTTGAACTCATATTTGGAACATTACGTTGTGAGTGTAGATAAAATAGTTAATCGAGTTACTTCTAGGCAAACGTGCTGCGTGATAGATTAAATTTATTTTGTAAATCCCTACTTCCCTACTAATATTATAAATGCGACAGTAACTCTGTCTGTCTGTCTGTTACGTTTTCACACTAAAACGACTGAACGGATCATCATGAAATTTGGCAGATATATAGCCTGGGATATGGATACTTTTTTACGGTTATTTAAAAGTTTTATATGTACTTTTTGACAGTAAAAACTTATTGAGGCCGGAGTTTTGTAGCTGACTACTCTGAGAAGAAAGCCAACTCAGAGGTCAAAGTCACTTTTAACGTCTATGCAGGTCCATTCATGCAAGAATTATGTAGTTTGATGTCTGAAGATATCAAACACGATAGGACCACACAGGTTTGAGTGGACCTGTCCAGGGGCCTAACCACCAACTCTTAAAGCAGTAATACTTCAATATTACTTCCAGTGGGAAAGAGACGGAGCTATGCAGGACGTATAGCTCCGTCTCTTTCCCACTGGAAGTAATATTAAAGTAATACTGCTTTAAGAGTTGGTGGTTTAGGCCCTGACAGTGCAAACATCTGTCAGTTATTCTGTAACTCAACTTAGAATATTAACCATTCTAGAACTGTCATCGCTTACCATCAGTTGAGATTGGGTTCAGACACAAGCATATCAATTAAGTATCTTAAAAAATACACAAAAAAACTTTAAGTTATATATGTCGCAGCCAACTAACTTAATCAGTCGTTTCATTAAAAGCCTAGCCTTTTTATTGAACTGCGCCATTTAAGCAGCTACATAGGTGACATGGGCAAGTCATTAAACGATATTGAACAAAAGATGTCACATAGAACGCTGAAAAATCGGCCCATTTAAATGAAAAGGCTAGGCAACCAATTAAATGGCTGATTAAGCTATTTGACTGCGACATATACATAAATTCATACAGTAGGTTATACCGTATGAACTTATGTATCTTAATAATGCCTATGACAATCTTCGGATGACCTAAATAACGAAAACGTGTAAATATCAACCGATTCCTTTTAGCCCGGAAATCAATCATTTATTAAGCATCAGTATAAAAACTGCCCATGAAGAATCAAAAATAAATAACTCATCAGTAAACAAAATAATGTTTGTAGAGGATTAGGGGGAACTAGATTATTTTTAACTTCAAAGACCATCCTTAAAAAAATACTTAAGTAATGAAAAATTTAAGTGTTATTCTTCAATCGTTTTCAAGTTTAAGGCCCTTTTTAAGGTTCCGTACCCAAAGGATAAAAAGGGACCCTATTTCTAAGACTCCGCTGTCCGTCCGTCTGTCTGTCACCAGGCTGTATCTCATGAACCGTGGTAGCTAGACAGTTGAAATTTTCACAGATGATGTATTTCAGTTGCCGCTATAACAACAAATACTAAAACAGAATAAAATAAATATTTAAGTGGAGCTCCCATACAACAAACGAGATTTTTTGGCGTTTATTTTTATAGATAATGGTACGGAACCCTTCGTGCGCGAGTCCGACTCGCACTTGGCCGGTTTTTTATTTTGATTAAGTACAATATACTTAATCAAAATAAAAAACCGGTCAGAAAAAAATCAAATTATGGTCATAAGATCGATGACCATAATTTATCGTGACATTGGCATTTACTATTGACTTTGCTTCTCATGATGCACCAGTGAGTTTATAATCTGGAACAATTTTTCTTTCTTTTATGATAAAACGTTGCCCCACATTCATTTAAAAAAATAAGGACTTGAAAGTTTCTCATAATCTCTATGTTTTGACAGTTATAATAATAAAATAATAAATTCATTTTATTCAGGTAAATTACACCCATTTCATCAAATTCAGCCAAATAATTAAAATAACATCAAATTAAATAAAATTACAGACAGACAAGTACATTAAATAAAAATAATTAAAGTCAAAAAAATTGAATTAAATAATTGAAATTAAAATCAATGCATTAAAATTAAATAAATCAGTCACATTCAAAATAAATAAAAAAAAATACCTAGTAATAAATATATCAGCACTACCTCTCCTGTACATGTCTGTTACAACAATGCTGTAAAAAATATTTTTAACCAAATTATTTGAACGTGTATGGCCCGCCTAACCCGACTAGGAAAACGGGCGTAAATTTGACACATGTGGATAATAGTAGTGTTCATTGACAGAAGGCAGTACCTATATTAAAAGTTTTTGAATCCAAACAATGCATGAGTACATAGGTAACATACCGATGTACTTACTTCATTTGGGTATTATTATTCTATTTGTATTCCATTCTATCCTATTCATTTCACATGTTCTTTTACTTTCTGTTGGGATCTTATGGTTATTATAACAAATATTGCGTATAAAAGAACGCTTTATAAGTACAAGAATTGGTATTCTAATCGAGTCTCTTGAACTCCGCAAATAAAAAGCATTGAACGCTTGCTCATTTCATGCTGACTATAGACAATTAAACAGTTTCTTTGACAGATTGCAACGTGGGATTGCCATTCTCGTTACTTGCATTTCGGTATCAAAGCTCCTCCAACAAAGCTAATTAATGTTAGTAGTAAATGTAAGTTTTTGTCAACACTCGACAGTGACAGTGTATCGGGTTCTTACAACTAACGTAGCTCGTCTGTCAATGGCCTTAGCGATGCAATTGCCGCTTTTTATAAGGAATTGTCTTTATCTTTACACATAAAACCCCTTTTTTATGGATGGGAAATCATCAAATGACTCCTCCCGCTCTGGGCGGAGCGGAAGGGACTATCAGACTCTTGCTTACTAAAACCCATCCTTCTAATGCCCTTTGCTTTTCAGGGCCGCGGTGACTCTTTCGAACAAAATCCGCAACCTTGGCAGGCTCTGGCCCTGACGGGCCCCTTCTCCTATGCTGACATCTCTTTGAGGCGCGACTAACAAAAAAAACCCCCCTTAAGAGGTTTTTGTTTATAATATCGGGAAAAAAATAAGCGACATCTGTGCAGCTACAAACGAACTACGAAAAACCGGCCAAGTGCGAGTCGGGCTCTCACACGAAGGGTTCCGTACCATAAACGGAAAAAAACATATTTCTTGTATGCCCCCTTTAATTTTTAACTTATTTTGATTTTTACTATTTGTTGTTACAGCGGCAATAGAATCACACACCAATTATTTAAACTATCTACCTATTATGGTTCATGAGATACAGCCCGCTGAAAGACAGACGGACGGACGGACGGACAGCGGAGGGTTAGTAATAGGGTTCCGTTGGTTACCCATCGGGTACGGAACCCATTTAAAATTAATGTTTGTGTGCCACCTACTGTGGCAAGACCCATTACCCAGTGATCCCTTTTCAGTGGCGGATGCGGATTTTTTTTTATGAGTGGCCTCAACCTAGGAGTTTGTCCTCTGCTTAACTAGTCTTGCTGGTGGCGGCCATAATATAAATATCAAAGCCTCCAACCAGGGCTTATAAAAAAAAATCACCTTGTTATATTTAAAAAAAAATATTTACTCCATGTGAGTTTCACCATCATTCAGTTGATAAGAGCACATCACGTAAGATGTTTGACTATAATACTTAAATATGTAAACCCAAAACACGGAAATCACGATATTTGTCATCATAAACAAATTGTCTAGTTTGTTAAACGATCGTGACAAACGCTTACTTCATCCCAATTGTATTTATTAACCCTCAATTGCATCGACAACTCAATCCACCTGTATGCACTTTTATATTAACAAATCGATTTAGTAACTGCACTCTTTCTCAACACAATACTTTGACAAAATAAATAGCTGATTCGTTCTACGCCATTCATTATAGGAAGCATTAAAATCAATCAGCAAATATCGCAACGTCAACGTTTCGTAACGGAAACGTTTTCGTTTTAAACGTTAACCGTTTCAAACGTTAAATATTTGCAATGTGTTGGCGACATCCTTAACTAATTCGAAGGTAATTGCTGTTGCAGAATGTAGAGTGTGGCAAATTATTGTTATTTTGGGGTTAACAATAGATCTCTTCACCTTTTGAGCGCCTTCGTCTGACTAGCCAGCCTTTCCTCAACTTCAGTCACCAGATGCAGTTCAGCACCACGATGGATCGATGATTTGAAGAAGGTTGCTGGCAGTGGATGGATGCGGACTGCTCAAGACCGGGCTGGTTGGCGCTCTTTGGGACACTGAGCACATGGAACGACTGCCTACCTGACTTCCACAACCCAGTTACTGGATAACGCGGTACTCGTTGGCAAAACTGGTGTCAATTATCTGGATTCTGACCTTCCGAACGCCAGAGTTACATTATGGTAACTAACTAAAACTAATATAGTAGCTATGACGTTGCGAAATTTGTTCGTAAGACCCACCGCGGCTCCGGAACGCAAAAGGCACTAGGAGGAGCATGGATGGGTTATAGTCACTAAGAGTCTGACACTCCCTCCCGCTCCACCCATAGCAGAAGGAATCATTTGAAAAAGGTCACCACTATTGACAGTGGCGACCACCAGAAAAAGCGCTGACTCAATGTAGCTCGACATGTCTCGAAGAAACGATTCAACTGTCTTGGTCCCCGTTACGAAATTAATCAGAAAGGAACAGCGGAGGAGTCTCAGCGTGTAACAGATGGTCACCATCTACGCGCCGACTACGGTAAGCGTTGCTTGACCTCGAAAATCGATTCGTGCGGCGGCGGCGGTTATTAGTAAGCCCAAAAAGAGGGTAATGTTTTTTCCACATTGTTTATGTATTTCAAGATCTGTGTCAAATGTAAGGTTTACAAATATTTAATTCAATTTGTATGGTCAACTGGCAAGTGAGTTTTAGAATTAAAAGCAATAAAAGGCAGTCGTCACGATATAAATTGTAGTTGAAAAAGGTGTGAAATTACTATTTCGTATGCTTGTCACAGTTCAAAATAAAATAAAGGAAATCGAAAATCTTTGTAAAGAGTACATTGTGAAATTTTGCAGAGAATAAAATAAAGAGTGGTTTTGTGGTAAAATAATTTTCAACACATTTGCTCAAAAAATGCATTTACGAAGCCTGTATGCATTGTTCGAAAGTTAAAAATTATGCACCACACAATGGAACGTGCGGTAAAATAGGTACTCTCACCTAAGTACATATATTACCGTATACTCCGTTGTATAGCGCCGTGCGTATTCTTTACGGTTTTTTTTTATTTCCATAAAAATTAATAAGAATTCCACCAAGGAGTTCCAGATCACGAGAAGAAATAAGCTGAATGATCGAACCTCCTTGGAAGCGCTTTTGCTGTATACGTTTGTCTCATTTTAATACTAAAGAGAAAATGAGAGAAGATAAATGAAAGATGTGGTTCTAATTTTCACCACTCGCATGTGGCGCCCCTTGCAAATTCGCGCCATTTTCATATTAGAAACGTCAAATATTGTTGCGACTTTCTGACGAAAAGTTTGTTTCTTTACTTATTGTACTGTTTTCTCGCAAATATGTCGAAAAACGTTGTATGACACACGTGCGGATTTGGTTTTTACAAACTCGTGACTATGGTAAGCCCTCGACTTCGTCTCGTGCTTACATTCGTCTACTCGTTTGTAAAAACCAACTTACCGCACTAATATCATAAATAACTATTACTATTTTGCAACAGGGTGTATGACTCTACATGAATAAATACTTAATTGAAATATCTTACTAAAATAAAATAGTCAGTCAGATAGATTTCCAAAAAATTAAGACGATACAGTGCGTTGAAAAATCGTGTGACGTTACATTTCAGTACACTTTTTACCGGAAAGTGACGTCACAGCCCCCACTCCTGATCTTTGATGTGTTTTATCTTCGTCATTTTTTATTGATTTGATAAACAAAAAAGAGAAATAATAAGTCTAGCCACACTTTTAGTTATTAGCCACGTGATCAAACTTCTCATTTTATAACTAAGCAACGGGAAAATGTGATAGCCTCTAATAAACTAATTCGTCTTTTTTACAACGCCAACTAAATATTCTAAGGAAAGCGTCAAGTAAAGATCAACAATTATATTAACTTGTGCTTTTTATTTATACATTGCCACCTAATTACTAACTCAGCCACGGAATTTATATCTCATCACCATTTTACAGAGAGTTCGGGATTTGGGGCACCCCGACTCGGACAGGTTAGGTTAGAAGGGGTTGGGGAGCGAGCCAAGCGAGCGAACAGACCCCGCCATCCCCTTCGTGGTTATTTTTTTTTATGATACTAATGAAATAGAAGCTAATAGAATATCTTTTTTGATGTCATTTAATAGTATTTTAGAAGTTTACTGCTTGAATGCATGTTACAAATTTAGATGCTGAAAAATAACCACCATGCTGAGTTGTATTTAGAGTGGCTTGCATAGAAGATAACTAGTGGCTAAGATAGTATTATTCAGACGTTCGTTAATTGTGGCTGACTTAGTAATTTAGAAGGCAATGTAGATTTTTAGAGGCAAATAATGCTATTAAAAAGATGTCTGTTTAATTAGCACCCAACAAAAAATGCGTGTACAATATTTTTCGATAATCTAACAGACTAAATAAAATCTTTTTTTTTACTCAGGAATCATCCCTATTTGTGTAACAATAATAAAATCGATGGAAAAATAAAATGAAAAGTTCTTCAATCGTTGTTACACAAAACGTTTGTTTGTACTGAACAGCGGAGCGAGCGTGACGTCCCTCGCAATTAGTGCTGTCTCTGTTTATTTTAAAATAAAATTTTCACTTCGTAATTATAATAACTATTCACTTAAATTTAGAATCGTTATCAAAACATTTGGCTATTACAACAGAATCTACGCAGATATATCCAAACACGATCGTATCGTATCTATACTCGTTATCAGGTGTCACAGATCATAATACACATTTGCTATGAACTGTATCATTGATACGGGCGGTTAGACTACAAACTGCGATGTTATAATGGAACACTACTAATCAATCAGGAACTGAACACTGTTTGTGTGATCATCATCATATCAGCCGAAAGACGTCCACCGCTGGACATAGGCCTCCCCCAAGTGTCGCCACAACAACCCGTCCTGTGCGTCTCGCAACCAGCGACCCTCACCAGGTCATCAGTCCACCTTGTGGTAGGCCTTCCAACGCTGCGTCTTCCGGTACGCGGTCGCCACTCCAAAACTTTTTGGCCCCATCGATCTGTTCTACGAGCAATATGCCCTGCCTACTGCCTCTTCAGTTTGACGATCCTTCAGGCTATGTCGGCCTTTTTTTTTTTTGAGGATGGGAAATCATCAAATGACCCCTCCCGCTCTGGGTGGAGCAGCAGGGAGTGTCAGACTTTTACTGACTAAAACCCACCCATAGTCCTCCTAGTGCCGCGGTAACTCTTTCGAATAATTCGCGAAATGTCGGTAACTCCTACGCATAAGCAGGATACGTAGGTCTAAAAAGCTATCCGAGGACATTTTCGAAAAATAGTGTAACAGCTAAAACGACCGATTTTAAATTTTCCACAGAAACAAAGACTTCCAATTTTATTTTTATTTTAAATAAGACATTTCGAAAATGTTCACTAATAACTTTTTAGACCTAAATATAGCCTACACATGTATCTTGCTCATGTGTAGGAAGTTTAATTAAAATCGGTTCACTCATTTCGAAAAATAAGGACTTGAAAGTTTGTATGAAATGCCGTAGGTACGTTGTAAACGCAATGTCTACCACAATGAACCAACATTCCGTTCACCACAACCGTACGCTATTCAGGTCAGCCTGAAAAAAAAACCTAGCTCAGACAACGAGTCTAATAGCTGTAACATAAAATTGTATCACAATGATAATACAATTCAGTGTGACCAGTTCTCCGAAATTTTTATTTTGTTTGTATAACTGTAATATTGCATTTTTATTCAGCATATTTTTATTATGATATTATTAGGTTTGTTACGACTATTATTTCGATTGAGTTAGCGTTGTTTGAGCAATAAACAGAGCTACTGTTTGAAGTTAAATATTTTCAGCTGATTACAGTTTGTTTGGTAGGTAACTAAATTTAACTCACTATAAAATAAGTTACACAAAGTAAAATAAGTTATTTGACAACCCTCCTAGGGTTGTCAAATAACTTATTTTACTTTGTATTCAAATTTAAATAGGTAAAATAGTAATCAGCGTATACGTTAGAAACGACTGGACAGTTCATACAAATCATATTTTCAAGAAATCTGATGAAGTTGGTGGCATTTATTAAATCTCTGATTTGTTGTTACCAACTGCATTAGACAAGTTTTTTTTTAATTTTCATTTTTATCGATTATAGCATTGGAATCGTCTCCTGGAGCCTTTTTTTTTGGCCTTTTACGTGACTATTTCACGGAAAACGATTACGATTACATTATCCTAACGGCAACACATACAAACATATGTACATACATTTTTTTTTTATTTTACTATTGATAGGCACGCGTTCGACCACTATCTCACCTGATGGTAAGCGATGATGTGGTCGAAGCTGGTACAGTACGAGAGCGTGTGAGTTTAAATGATTGTATGTGTATATGTTTGTATGTCTTCAAATCAGTGCTTTTAAGTGTGAATTGACTGTCAGTTGAACTATTTTCTTACATTACTTTTTTTGAATTGCGTTGTTTAAATATTCTGAAATAAGTATTTGCACCGAAAACAGCACCGTTTGGGAGAATACATTTTTCAGGTAGGAACTAGTTTATTTTGTCAGAAGATGCAATAAAACGGTCCAGTGGGCAGTGAATATTACTTGCACACTGTGGCGAATGCTTCGACGATTGGAAAAAATAAAAGTTTACTTTTAGAAAAAGTTTAATCAATTTATGCTTGCCGCTTGCCAACTTGTTTTTCTTTCATTAGTTCATATTTTTAATAGAAAAATACTTAATGACACATTTTTTTTAATAGTTGATACAGTGACAATATTTAAAATTCAGAACTTCACACCCGCAGCTTGTTTCAGGAATTGTACGATTTAACGGAACAGTGGGCCTAGACAAAAAACTTTTCTGTAGCGTTAACGTCAGACCGTGACGACAAAATGTATGCATTAGGTGTGGAAAGGAAACGTCATCACCTAATGTCATTCCCATACATTTTGTCGTGAGCGTCTGACGTTAACGCTACAGAAAAGTTTTTTATCTAAGCCTTCAGCTGATAAGATTAAAAAGTCTTAATGGTAGCGATCCGTACGATTCGAATTTTGAATAGAATTTATTTTTTCAACGTAAGTGTTACACTGTACACCACAACTTAACACTAAGTTGTGGTTTACGATATTACTTTCCGCCTCGCTGCTTCCCTGCGTCTTGGCGCTCCTTGTTGTTCTCCTCATCGCTGCCACTGTGGCGATGCTGTCAACAGCTTCGAACACCACGGCCTGTCATGTAGCCCTAGCGCGGGTCGCATAGCGCGGCACGCGAATATTAACGACATCATCCGACGAGCTCTTGTCACCGTCGGCGTTCCGGCTGTATAAGAACCCAATGGCCTGGCACGCGACGACGGCAAGAGACCGGATGGCATGTCATTATTTCCATGGAAGATGGGTAGGCCATTAGTGTGGGACGTTACTTGTGTCGATACTCTTGCGCCATCCCATCTTCCTAGTTCTTCGTGCTGCGCTGGCGCTGCCGCTGCGGCTGCGGCTGCGGAGAACCTCAAGCGGCGGAAATATAATAACCTTGTAGGTAGTTATATTTTCGAGACGTTTGGGGTTGAAACTCTCGGGTCGTGGGATCCGAGAGCTCATTACTTGTTTAAAGATCTGTCAAGACGCTTAGTTGGCACTTCGCGTGACCCTAGGGCTGGCTTTTACCTCGAACAAAGGATAAGCATTGCCATACAACGTGGCAATGCTGCCAGCCTTTTGGGTACATTACCAGTGGCCTGCGATGCGGAGGAATTTTTCGACGCCATGTTTTAGATTATTTTTAGTTTTAGTTGAGTCTTTTATTTAAGTGTGTATATAGTTATAGTTGCAATAAATGATATTATAGTATTCTTAATATTGTTTTTATTTTGTTTTATTATTTTGTACTGTCAACACACCTACCTGATTGTAGTCTTTTAAATACACAGTTGACTGGTAGAGAATTTTTGTTGCCGCCACTATTGTTCATAAAAATCAGATTAATAAATAACGTAAACATTCACGTTTCCTGTGAGAAACGCCATGAGAGTTCTGGAAAAAAGATGTTCATAGAACATTTCTAATTTACCTTGTCTTTACGTAAAAATGTACGATTCCTGTAAGATAGGTTCCAAAAAAAAATCGAGTGCCCCTGGTCAATGGTCATTTCTGTGCGTATAACTGAAAAAAATGCGATTATTCCCGATGTCCACCACTTGTCTGGCCACCACTGGGGGACAGCGAGACAACTTTAAAACATTATTCTCGTTGTCCACCACTGGGGGACAGCGTCACAACTTTGTAAATTATTTCCATTCGCCACCACTGGTGGACAGCGACACGGATTTTTTAATATTCCCTATGGCCGCCGTTGGGGGACAATGGCACAACTCTTTTGATCCGATTCCCACTGGCCATCAATTTAAATTGTTTAATCTAGAGACCGGTAAAGGATAGCTTAATATACTTACGGATTTGATTTTTAGCAGGGCTAAGGGTAAGACTAATTTAAATATTTATAAATTATATGGTAGGTAAATAATAGTCATATTCTTGAATCAACTTTTATTAAATGCTTCACTCAAGTATTAAAAAATGATCCTACTACTTAGTATTATATTATATAATATAGCTTTGATTGCTTATTTTTTATTGAAGTGGGTAATTAACCGACTTAATTTCCACAGCTGGTTGACAGGCTACAATTTTTAAAATCGACTAGAACATTACAATCATAATCACAGTTTTATTATCCTATTCCTCGACGGAGGAATAAAAATTAAATATTAGTGGGTGGCACCACAAACTAAATTCAGCGATGAGCAAGAAAAACCCAAACAAAATGCACGCTTTAAGCGTTCTTCGAGAAGATGCATGTTTTTTCTTTGTGAAAAAAAATGCAAATAAGTCAAAAAAAAGAACCGTCCAACAAACGAAAAAAAAGTATGTTTACAGCGATCAGTTTATTCAAGAAACCCAAATGGAACTTGTAAACGGCCAAATATCTGTAGGCCAATTTTTAGAAATTATGAGAAACTAATAAGTACTTATTGTATTTTGTTTAACTATGTGGTGTTTAAGACTTTTGAGTAGTACCTACATTATGTTTAATTCAAGAAACCCAAATGGGTCTTGTAAAGGCCAATTTCTAGATATTGTGAGTAATTATTATTGTTTTTTGTTTAACTACATATGTGATTTTTAAAACTGTTGATTAGTACATATCTGTCGGCCAATTTTTAGATTTTGTGATAAATTATTATTGCCTTTTTGCTTAACTACATATGTGGTTTTTAAAACTGTTGATTAATTTATAATATTGAATTTTTATTCCTCCGTCGAGGAATAGGATAATAAAACTGTGATTATGATTGTAATGTTCTAGTCGATTTTAAAAATTGTAGCCTGTCAACCAGCTGTGGAAATTAAGTCGGTTAATTACCCACTTCAATAAAAAATAAGCAATCAAAGCTATATTATATAATACTAAGTAGTAGGATCATTTTTTAATACTTGAGTGAAACATTTAATAAAAGTTGATTCAAGAATATGACTATTATTTACCTACCATATAATTTATAAATATTTAAATTAGTCTTACCCTTCGCCCTGCTAAAAATCAAATCCGTAAGTATATTAAGCTATCCTTTACCGGTCTCTAGATTAAACAATTTAAATTGATGGCCGGTGGGAATCGGATCAAAAGAGTTGTGCCATTGTCCCCCAACGGCGGCCATAGGGAATGTTAAAAAATCCGTGTCGCTGTCCACCAGTGGTGGCGAATGGAAATAATTTACAAAGTTGTGACGCTGTCCCCCAGTGGTGGACAACGAGAATAATGTTTTAAAGTTGTCTCGCTGTCCCCCAGTGGTGGCCAGACAAGTGGTGGACATCGGGAATAATCGAAAAAAATGTACTGAACAGATGTTTTTTTTTTGCGTTGCGGGCGAGGCATTGTGTTTATTCTGTTACACATTGTAGAGTCTGGCAAACGAAAGTAGAGACTGAAAATGCGCGGCAAATTTAAAAATATCGGTATAGCAACCCCAAAATTAGTACGACATACTTGGAATAACCTAATTTGATACTTTAAAATAATTTAATCTTCTCCTTTTTTGGAAGTCGGTTAGTAAGTTAACTGAAGTTTCGAGATGCAAAATCATACTACCTTTAATGATCCAAATGAAAGAAAACGTGACATTTCGAAAAATCAGTTTACTTCGTCTGAATCAAAACTACGACTAGATATTACGTAGCAATCTGATTTAAAAAAAAAACAAATTATGGTTATGGTTATGGTTTCAAACGATTCTTTTATAACTCTATATGTCCACTGTGGCCAGGGCAATATTTTTACTTCTTACTTTACGCTTAGTCAAACTCCATGCCGGGGGAAGTCGTAATACCTCATGTCCATTCTGCTTCAGAAGTCATCAGCGTCATATACTGGTTCTGGTGTGTTTCGTTTTACAAAACATAGGAGCTCTGCTTTTTGTGATAATCTTCAAATGGAATATCATTAGTAAGCCATTCTATTATGTCGTTTTTGCGATTTTGTGATGTAGGAGCTTTATTACAATGATTGCATGGTAACTGGCGCTCATTTAAATTGGGTATAAGCTTTTCTCTTAGCCATTTATTAAAGTTTACAGCATTCAGGTTGTGGTGGTAGTCCGCCATTTTCGATTTAGTGATAAAGACTAACAATGAGTCTGAGGGCCTTTCTCCGATCCAGCATGTACAATTATGTCCACTTTTCTCTGTTGAAACATTTTCAATCGCACCACTTGTAGATGGACTTTGCCAATACTTCTTGGGCTTGTAGTTTCTTAATTCCACTAACAGAGTTCTCAGTGTTTTGCTTTGAGTTTTGTAAAAAGATAAATAATAATTACGAATTCAAACAAAGTATCAACTTCTATGCGTCATACTAACTTATGAAATTCAACACAACACGTAAACAATCTTGTTTTAGGTTGAATTCAGCGTTTTTCTCCTGTTGATTTTCTTCAAATTTGGAAATCATGCGAAACAACATCTCCCTCACTTCAATTTTAATAGTTTTATTCATTTTTAAGTAGGAAAAATGCTCAACAAGATCACAACAAATTACCAACAACTCATCATCTTGTTTTGACAAATTCAATTTGACATTTTGTCTAACATTGCCATAAAAAAAGTCTGTGAATAATTCGAGTGTCTACTTTCGTTTGCCAGACTATATTGGTGTCGGCTTACAATCCAACCGAATACAGCAATGTTTTAGATGGAGCGGCTGCCTATCTGACCTCCACAAGCCAGTAACTGGGTAACACGGTAACCCTTGGCAAGAATGGTGTCAGATTTCTTGGCTTTCAATATCTGCACATGACTGTCGAAACCAACGGATTGACGTTCTTTCCAAGGCACGGGGGAATCTTGATATACTGGGCAAGTTTTTTCCAGTGCGCAAACTTTAAGAACCACTTCTGCTCATGTAAATTAACAACTTACCCCAAGAAAGCCATAGTCCATTTCTGAAAAAAATTGAGTCTCCCATACAAATTGTGATCAGTTGATGACGATTTTGTATGGGAGGTTCAATTTTTTTTTTAAATTAAGTATTAAGATGGGCACTCATCCACGGATCACCCGCGGTTGCATTGCTTAACCATGCGACTTTTTTATTATTTATCCCAGTGCTCCTCCGTAGATATCATAAATTGGAAAACTAAATAGCGAATCATCGATATATCAGTAAATGTCAATACACAATAAATCTATTCATAAGGAAAAAGAGAGGAAAATTCTTAGAGGGTAGGGTAATGACCGTCTCCGGTAAATTTTCTGAACGTTTTTATTTATAAGTAATCTGTGGGGGTAGACGCGCGTATCAATATTTTTCAAACGTTAAGCTGAACTAGCCGCGGTCTGTTTATGGATGGGAAAAGACATGAGCCATGTAAATTCGTAGGATATGTTATATTAAATTATCTCGTGTACCTTGCCTAGGACAAAGCACCTTACAATCTGATAGGGCTCCAATTTATCATCGTCATCATTTCTGCAGAAAGCCATCCATTGCTGAACATAGGAGTCCCCCAAGAGTCGCCGCCGGCAGCCGATTCCTGCGGCTTTTCATCGTCATCGGTCCTGGCCGAATTGACCTGGTCATCGGTACACCTTGTAGGAGGCCTTCCAATACTTCGTCTTCTGGTACGGGGTCGCCATTCCAGAACAAAATATAGTTGATGAGGTCGAACCGACCTCATCGACTATTTGTTCTGCGAGCAATGCGCCTACCGCCACTTAAGGTTCAAATATCATTTTTAATTCAGTTTGCCATTTAAAATCATAATCATCATTTACCAAGGCCTGTTCTCAACTATATTGGGATCGGCTTCCAGCCAAACCATATTCAGCTGAATACGTAATTTTACGTGGAGCGGCTGCTTACCAGACCTCCACAACCCGTTAACTGGGTGAACATGATAGTTCTTGGCAATACTGGAGTCAGATTTACTGACTTCTGACAGTCCGTAAAAACTGCCAAAGATCTACAAATGACAGCCGGGACTAACGGCTTAACGTGCTTTCCGAGGCACAGACGAAACTCGGTATGTTAATATGGTCACCCATCCACAGGCCAACCTTGACAAGCGTTTTTTAAAATTGAAGATCGACCCATGCCGCTGGTATTCTTTAGCAAATAGCTCATAATCAACTGTACAAAAATTTTAAACCAGGTAGAACGTATTGGTACCGAAAAACTAAAAACAAAAATATAATGCGGGTTGATGGTTGACTCACCAAATAATAATTATGAAATAACTAAGTTACCACAATGATCTGTGAACTATGTGTAATGTCAATGCAACAGCTGCTTTCTGTTTAAATTTAACACTGTATAATAACATCTAAACAAACATTGACCTATTCGAAACAAGAGCAGTGTTTCTTAAGAATATACGAAATGCATTTTCTCTCTGGGTTTTCGTATTTTCAGGAACTGGGCAGATAAAGTGCCAAGCTTCCCACCTGTTGAGATACTTAGGGTCAACTTTTTTATAGTCAACCTTATTGTTACAGTTTCGTACCCGTAGGGTAGCCAACGGAATCGGAATCTGGAATCCTGTTAATAAACCTCCGGTGTCCGTCTGTCTGTCAGCACTATCTCATGAACTGTAATAGGTAGACAGTTGAAATTTACATAGAGAGTAATTTCAATTGCTACTATAATGACAAATATCGCTTTTTGGCTCTGATTGTTTCTCCACTTACTTCTTCTAAAACACAAAACTGATGTTGATACGTTTTTTAACAAATAGAAATACCAATAAACGTCGCGGGTGCGGAAGGTTTGTGTATATAATTTTCACTCGTGCAGAGCTAGTTCAAAAAATAATCCATACACGTTTTCGTGTTCTCTCATAAACGCTATTTTTTCCTCACAACCTTACATCCCTCATTCGTTCGCATTACATGCTAAAAGCTTAAAGGCATGACTAAAACTTGCATATCTGTACTTTACCATTTTTCTTTTCTTTTCACTTTTTTATTCCCCAGTCACAAAAAAACTGACAATCGGCAAGACATAATAACTAACGTCAATCATTCATGATACCTAATCAATAACATCTATCAGATTACTTCGAGGCACAGATTCATTACTTTAAGGAAAAAGAATCCTCATTATTTACGAAAAAAAAACTTATTTTTATCAATAAAAGTCGGATAACTATCAAAATATTGTATCTCACTGCCTCCTATCTCTGAAACGAAATCCTTGTCAGAGAAATTAGGGTATTTGTTACTATTATACGACCTTTTTCCATCTAAAAGCCACAATTTTAATAATTTTAGCATTTATTCCGAAGGCTCAAAGTTCAATTTCGGCGGTAGTATTTTTTCTGTAAGCGCAAAAATAATTTTGTAAAAGATGTGAGTGATTTTCTCCCATGAACCACAACTTTGTGGAAGGTAAAAATATATACTTGTATTTTTTCCGTAGGTCTATTTTCACAAATGTAAATTGGATGAAAGGTCAAGTTGAGTAAGTAATTTTTTACGCGAAACTTTTTCCAATGGCACGTCATATTTGACCACTATGCGAATTGCAATATCATAATATTTTATAGGTTAATTTAAGTTTTTCGGGGATATTGCGTTATATTTATTGCATGAATATTTTTCGTGGTTGTAATTTGTGAAAATATAGTTTATTCGACGCATGGATAAATTCTGTTGTTAAACCTGGATCGATACTTTTTTACTTTACTGATAGATACTTTTTACTCGATTGTAGTGTAGTAGTGTGGTTTACCGAGTAATGCACGTTTTTACCGACACTGCCTGTTATACTACTGCACATGAGTGAATATTCAATGTTTGTCTGGGTGTCGAGGGTAAAAAACGGATAGTGCAGTAGCAATTAGGCGTTCATTTGAATGTATTATTAAGGCTCGATTTTAAACAAGTTAAAATACAGAACTTAATATTTAGAGGGGCAATAGGAGCAATAAAAATGAAGACGATACAGCGCGTTGAAAACATGCGTGACGTTACTATGATGGTACAAGTCTTAATTTTTTGTTTACGTGAAAAAATAAAAAATACTCGTCCAAATTTTTTTGGAAATCTATCTGACGCACAAATCAGATTTTTTCAGTAAAATACCCTATTCATGGGTTATTCATGAACGGTCGCATTGATATTATCCTAGAATAAGAACAAATCCTATTTTCAATCTGTCGAAAATACACCTCTGTTTTCCATAGATTACTGACAAGCTTTTGTCATAGCTTGTCGCTACGTTGAGATTAGTATATGAATATCTGTCCCAACATTAAAAAGCAAACGTTCGTTAAAAATACGGGAAAACGTTTTTCGTATAGTTTTGTTTCCAAGACTTGTACGCATAAAATTGATAAGAACAATAGCACAATATGTTCAATAATAGACTACAATGAAATAATACAGCTACAATATGAATGAACATTCATATGACGGTCTTGTTTTAATGTAAGCTTAGACAAAGAAAAACATTGCAAGGAAACTCGTATTCCGATATTGATCAATCTGAAGTACTGTATCGATGCATTGAAATCACGCCATAAATATTGATTCACTCCGAATACGACCTAGACCGTTAACTTGAGAAATGGCATCTTAAACACATCTTGTCAATCTAGCTGAAAAATGTTTGGTTTAAAAATAAATTCCCTGTTAGAAACCATAACCTATCGATTCTTAACGTCTTATTTAAACAAACATGCCACTTACCCTTCTCTCGATGGCCATTTTCCTCTTTCTTCTCCGGTTTCTTGTGATGCTGCGTCGAAGATGTGATGGCATCCGTGACCGGCTCAGTATGCGTAGGAACTAAATCACTTCCCGAAGGTCCTGTTTCTATTGTGGTATCAACTTTGATTGAATCAGATCCTGTTGTATCAGTACCCGTTGAATCAGGTCTAGTTTTATCAGTTGTCACTTTAACTTTAGCTTCAGATGTATTCAGCTTAATAGTAACATTTGGGGCAATAGTCTTAGCTTTATTCTTCTTATTCCTTCTCTTTTTGGGGAAGAACAGGGCAGGCTCTCCTTCTTTGCCTTCATCTTCTGGAACTAGTGATATTCTGTCGGGAACATCTCCTCCATTTATCAACGAGTATTTCGCTGAGAATTTTGTAGATGGTGTGACTACATTTGCACGTGTTGATTTCGTTGTAGTAGTTTCATCAGTATCATAATCATATATCATGTAAAGCTGTGGGTTTTTGAATACAGATAGTTTACCAGATTCTACCATTTTTTCTTTTATTTCCTTCTTTTTGGTTGTGGTTGGTCTTTTTGGTGATTTAGTAGTGGTTGGTTTAGTTCTCTCGGTATTAAATCTGGGTTTGTATTTTTCGTCGAGTGAAGATTCTTTATCGTCATACTCATCGTAGTCATACTTCTTCTTTATTCTTTGTGGTTTATCGTCATATTTGTCATGTTCGGAGTCTACCGATAATTGTGCTTGAATCTTTTCTCTTTCACGTTCTTCTTGGTACATTTCCTCTTCTTTAGCTTTTTCTGATATTGCTACTTGTTCTTTAGCATGACGTTGTTTCAGTTCATCAACGGTATTCAAAATTCTTACCTTTTTAGCTTCACTTTCGATTTTCTCTTGTTCTTCATTCAACGGATCCGGTTTCCGTTTTTCTTGGGTAGAAGAATCATCTTCATAATCAGCTTCTTCTTCATACTTACGGGATTTTTTTCTACTAGGTTGTACTTCTTTTAGCTTTGTTACCTCGGGAATAACATCTCTAATTTCAGGTAGAGTCTTTTTCTCGTTCTCTTCGCCCTCCTCGCCTTCTTCCGACTGTGCCTCGTCTTTACTATTTTTTTCAACTTTTTGTTTCGCTCTTTTAAGAGCTTCTACGACAGGATTTACAGGTCGTTTTGTTATGATGTTAACAACGCCATCAATTTCTGATATTTCAGTATGATTTACTGGTTTAGCAGATTTACTAGTCAGTACTGGTCTATTCGTGTCTGACCAGTCCTTCTTTTCATAATAGTCTTCACTGTCACTTCCACCACCACCCTCTTTCTCGTAATAGTCGTCGCCCTCAGGTTCAGCCACGGCTCTAAGAATAAAATTCATTGGTGGTGCTAACCGCTTCTTAGGTTTATTTTTCACCTGTACAAATTCTCCTAATTCCTCACCGTGTTTATTTTTAAAGGGCACCCAATCCGGGAACAGGTCACCTAAGTTTGTTTCACGTTTCGTCACATTTTTTTCACTCACAGTTCCTATACTAAGCGCGTTGGTACTTATTATAAGTGAAATTAGTGTTAGCTGAATTGCTATCATTTTTACGTATCTACTGAAGCATAACTCGATTATATCACTGCACCGAGGTGATTGTTCGGCGGCTGCGCGCGATCAACTGTTTGAGTCAGTTTAAACTACTATTATTTATATTGTTTGTAAAACGATTCTCTTCGCCAGCCATAACTGTAGGTACTGGAGAATTGTATGGATCTGTTGCTATAATTTTACCGGTTTTGCACTATTTAATGGCTCTTGTAGTAATCATGACGTCATTTGGTACTAAACGGTTTATAGCAATTCTTATTGTTGTAAAGGTCCATTTTCAGGATTTTATTTAATAGAGTAAGGAATTATTGCATTACATGTTCAGACAGGCATGGCAGCATACTAAGCACGAGTGCGTTTCTTGGATTTTAGACCCTCTTTTCAATCGTTTACGGCTTACCACGGTCCTGGAAAGCAAAGGGCACTAAGAGGAGCACGGATGGGTTTTAGTCAGTAAGAATCTGGCACTCCCTTCCGCTCCGCGTCATTTGATGATTTCCCATCCATAAAAAAAGGTAAACACGTTAGTGTACTTTGAACAATGTTTTACGACAATACGGGTGGGATCAGGGGTTGGTCCTAGCAATCGGCCAATAAACCAAAACAATCAAGATCTTAACGTAACTGGTAAAATGTGAAGTTAATGGTAGAACCCTGCTTAACCGTTTGGGGAACAACGGCGTTATTATTATTATGTAATATGCTAAACAGTCCGTTTAATTAGAAGATATTGCACTATGGTATTCTAAATTCGAACTGTTAAAAACAGATTCCTACTGCATGTCCTGAAATAAAACTTTAATCAAAAATCATTTTCCCAAAACACCCGCCCATCACCCCTTCCTAGTAAGTACTTTAGCTGAGAAGAAGTGGCGCAACAAATTCCCCAGCCACACTTCTAACTGTGAGTGAAAGAACTTAAATTCATACAAAAGCATACACAAACAACATTTCTTATTTCCAAAAAATCAACTAAATATTTCAATTCACTAAAAACGTAACCTACAAAATGTAGGTCAACCAAAATCTTAGCTAAGATTTTCAATACTAAAATATATGAATGGCTCAAGTCGTATCCATACTATTTTCATCGACGCCTAAAGTGGAGACAGCGCCGTGAAATCTTAAATTATCAGTGCAATGTTAAACAGACAGGCGTTTAAAACGACGCGATTTTAAACTGCCAATATCCAAAACTTAGGGCGATTGTTAGGTAATTGAGTGCGTTCCTTCAAATGGAATGTTCTACGTGCTAATATGCAACGATTTTAATTCCAGTTTTGTTTTCGAGTAATCGAACATTTCATATTTTTAGAAGTTTTCACGTCGTCACGATCAAAAATTGCTAATTGCGGGAACCTCCGCTCTGGATAGTTAAACCTCTATAGAAAAGGGAGGATCCTACGACGGGACGGTAGTTGTGTCCGGTGGGCAACTGCCCGATAGTTGATATTCGGACTGTTGTATATGTTCATATCGCACGGTACACTCTGATAACGCGATGCAGGATATTTGTTTTTGTCAGTGAAAGATTTTCCAAAACCGGGTCATTACTTCCGATAAAACATGAAAGAAAAATTGTTTATTCTGCCAGAAAAGACGTACAAAATAATAACTCACTAGGTCAACCTTGTGGTGCCGTTTTCTAGTACAGTGTCGCTACTCCAGAATCTTTCGACCTCCTCGATTATCTGTTTTGGCATCAATTTGCCCCTGCTCACTGCTACTTCTGCGCAATTCTTATTTTTTTCTTTCTATTATTAGGGACAAAATTACCCTGACCAAACCCTATTCTTAACCACTTCAACTCCTAAAAGACAGAATCAACAGTGCGACTACCATTAAAGCGCTGAGGAAATGAAGCTCGACGAGCCCGGATCTCGCAACGACATTAATTAGAACATAACAGAGGTTCTAGCACAATGATATTCTAGTAAAGAGATACGTTATAGACGCACAAAACAACCGAAAAAAGTGTTCCGGGCAGCAGCGGCACCACTTCACTACACTTCACTACTATTTTGCATTTCACTACACGTAGAAATGGTGCAAAAGAGATGTCTTGATAAAAACACACGATGACATTTTTTGTTTTTGTCGCAACAAAGCCTATCGCTCGTCGCCATGCGTAACACAGACTAAAGACTATACGACCCAATTAGGATGTATTCGAGTCTTCACTAGCGCGCGCTCATAACATATCTGTTTATTAGAATATCATTAGCCTAGCACGAATGTTTTAATATAAAAACTACAACCCCTATTTTGGTTTAATTTTATGCGACATACAGAATTTGTATAATACAAAAAAAATATGAATATAGTATCTAATTCAAATAAGTATTAGGTGCGAAACGAGTATTATACTTATAGTATTTTACGTTACGTCTACGTTACTATACGTCAAAAATATTCGTCCTATAGTAGGCGCCAGATGAATGAAGAATAACGGTCCTTTCATTAATATCAGCTTCGTAGGTACCCCCGGACAGTAAATTATGAATCGTTTTGAACAATTTTTACCATCTGGCCGACCCCAAAATCGTGAAAAAAAAATCAGCTGGTCAGTACCTACTTACATTTTGTCGAGTTATGTGCACATAAATATTTGGGGCAGTCCATTTTTTTTTCTCGATTTCAGTTTTGGTCCCTGACCTGACCCCTTAAGAGGTATTGCGTTTATTCTGTTACACGTTTTATATCCCATCCCCGTTTGTAGGTAGGAACTACATAATTTTCCTCAGGGCTGTACTTTAAAAGGACTTGCTCAGTAGAATTCCGGGGGTGGTCTTTTAAGAAGTCTCGGATCTATTTCTATGTGCTGGGTGATCATGATAGTGGTTTTAGTGGGTTAAAAATGGTATCCTCCCTGGTCTTTTCCCTAAAAGTCCAGCCGCCTTTTATAGTATTCCCCTCGAAAACAAAAAAAGATACTTATTTTTATTATGGCACTTCGCTCGCAGCGTTTCCCTCGCAGCGATTCGCCCGCAGCGTTTCGCCCGCCCGTCTGATCAGATCATTCAAGGCTACCTAACGAAACTCGTGTGCCGACCATCAGCTCCTGTAACTCTTGCTTCATCAGCAAAAACTGAGTTCAGCGACCTTGTCGTCTGCTGAACCGAATTGTGTACATAGCGTTATAATTGGGTCCGTCTTGTTTGCTAATCAATTTCCGCGGGTATTCTCACTGTGTGTAAGTTTTTGTGGTTGAAATTACGGTGGCGTACGCTTGCCGTTTGTAAATTGGTTCCGGCTCAGTGGAATATTTGTCTGGTAAGTTATTTGCACTTTATAGGATAGGTACCTTCCACTTTTCTAGAAAATATAGGTAGCAGTTATTGTTGATCGAAGAGTTTATGGTACATCTCCGGTTTGAATTCCGTGTTTGGGAGGAGGAGGTCTGAATAATAGCCCTTTTACTAAGACTCCGCTGTCCGTCTGTCTGTCTGTCACCAGGCTGTATCTCATGAGCCGTGATAGCTAGACAGTTGAAATTTTCACAGATGTATTTCTGTAGCCGCTATAACAACAAATACAAAAAATAGAATAAAATAAATATTTAAGTGGGGCTCCCATACCACAAACGTGATTTGTTTCCGTTTTTTATAGATAATGGTACGGAACCCTTCGTGCCCGATTCCGACTCGCATTTGGCCAGTTTTTACTCTTCAAGCACTTTTATTTGATAGGTACCCATATTACGAGAGTTGAGAAAAAATATGTAATCCACCATCTTGCAGCGGTGGTCATATTGAAATTGTTACAATATTGATAATTGCACATGTAATATCACTAGAACTAAAGGTGTATGCAAAATTTTCAATCTGATACCAACAAATAGTCGAGAAATGCCATAAACGAGGAAGGTTCGCACGGGTGCAAATTACTATATTACCCCCCCTGCAAACCGCGGCAGGTTACATAAATCGACAAAAGGTCATTTTTATCATGTTCCAGAGTTGGACCCTCAGTAAAAGTTGTAAGTATATTTTTTAAAGTAATTTAACCTGCAAAAATACGACATTAAGTCCGCCTTAGTACAGTGTTTTTAGTAGTGCATAAAGTTTTAATAAATAAATAAAAATATCTAAGAATTAAAATTAACCCAGTAAAGTTATCATTATTAGATGGGTGGTCTGCTCTAACTAAGTAACAGCAAATCCAATATTTGTCTTGTCTAAATATAGTTGTGCCGGAACAACATAATTATGTTTGTTTATCTGTTTAAGTTTCTGTCTGCAAACGCGCCTACGATACAGAGGGAAATGTTAATTTAGTTCTAACATAATAATCCTGTCTTCGCTATCGTAAATGTTGGATGATATATAAATATATACAGAGTGATTTGTTCAAGTGGGCGGTGGCTGGCCAAATCCGAAACTAATCCGGAATCCGGAACTAGCTTTTGCCCGGGGCTCCGCCCGATATCGGTTATCGCGTAAAAAGTAGACTATGTCCTTTTCCATATCCCAGGCTATACATCTGCCTTTAAATCAAGACCCACTTTCAAATCTAAAACCGTTCAATAAGCTAAAATTAAATTAATTTCCAATCTAAAAAACAAAAAAGGTCTTATGCAAATGGGTTTTTATTTAGCGAAGTCGGGTTTTATTTAGCGAAGACGGTTTTCAACTTGGAGTTTTTAATTAACTAGGGAATGCCGCCAATATCTGAGATCTTAATTATTAGCTACCTTGGCGGGGTCTTGCGCAAATAATTAATTATTATTTTGATATATTTCCGGTTATTAAAACTTCGAAGATTAAGTTGGGGTGGGAGATTGAACCTGTTTCTTTTAGATTAGGTTTATAAGAAGATTTTAGTTTAGTTTTAATAAGATTTCATCATCAGAGGAGAGGCGTAGCCCCTTAAGCGTATACGGGGATTGTACTTCCCACTAATATTCTTGCCTTACACGTCTTTGTTGACTACAATCCCCAAACAACACTGAAATTTAATGCGTAGACGTGTTGCGGGAGCATCGCTTGCGCGGCTGGGACGCGTAAGCGGGTAGGTACCACAGTGCTACTGCAATAACGCTGTGCCCGACCTGCCCCTTAGTAGGTATGACGTGATAATGCCTTCCATGCTTCGATCAAGAATTCACTATATTAAGTATCAGGAACCAAATTACGTCGGGAAAGTGTCCACGTTTGCACACATATTATTATGTACATCTATATTGGACACTATGAAATATACAAAACAGGATAAAACCCACTACCTATCATCTTCTTCTTCTTCTCCGTGTCGCTGGCACGACAGTTGGTCAGATTTGGGTGGCCAAAACGTTGCCACCTCCACAGCATCGTTGGTAGCCGCACGCAGGTCACTCAGGCTGCATGTCTTGGGGCACAAAGGGCAAGATAGCAGGTGGAGCATGGTCTGTGACTCCGCTCCACATCCACACCCTGCAGTTCATGTGTCACGGTAGCCCCACTTAGCGAGGTTCAAATTACACCTTCCTACTTGCGTTCTGAGGCGGTTCAGGGACTTCCAAGTGGAGCAAGGAAGGTTAGACCCTGCGGGAAGATGTTCGTTTGGGCGTAACTACCTATATAAAATTTCAAACCTTTATGCTCGAACTTTAAGTTTAATTTCGATTACAATATATTTGTATTTCTTCTTGGCTACGGTTGACCGTTCCTAATTTGAAATAAGACCACGCTTTTATTTGTGAGAAATGGATCGATCGTATTATTCGTCCTGAAGTGCTATTCTGTGAGAACCTTACCGTGTACGCAAAGGTGAAGTGAACAAGAAGTGAGCTGTTAATCTGTACAAACAAGATGGAATGACAGTTCAGTTCATGCTCATTCCACTTAGGTGTAGGTCTTGTGTAGGTACACGGTGAGATGATATGACAGAATACATACCTAGTCGGCAGAACTAAGTGACATCTGTCAGCGGTAGCGTGGTGTCAAAAATTTGACCAATGTACGAGTATAGGTACTAATATAATACTAGCTTTTGCCCGCAACTTCGTGCGCGCAAATCCCGTTTTTCCCGTTCCCGTATAGCCTATAGCCTTCCTCATGAATGTGGCTATCATATACAAAAATAATTATCCAAATCCTACTGCTACCAGTAGGATTTGGATAGATTTTTTTTTTTAGATTTTCTAGAGATTAGCGAGATACGCGCGTACGAAGTCGCGGGCGAAAGATATCTCTTAAATATTGGCATTTGAACAATCGCATTCGATAATAAAATGGCACGTTGTCTAGTCTCCTCTGTCGAATGCTGTCAAAAACACTTCTAACCCTACTTGACAAGTTCTTGAGATCGATTGTCGCCTAGAATATGTTATTACAACTTGATTTTGAAACCTTTTCAAGTACGAGAATACGGATGATTCCTGTGTAAAAAACATAGGATTTTATTTATTTAGTCCATCAGTTAGATTATCGAAAAATATTGGACACGTATTTTTGCTTTATCAAATCAATAAAAAAAGACTAAGATAAAACATATCAAAGATATGAGAGACGTTATAGTGGGGGCTTGTGACGTCGGGCTTGTGACTGACTGACTCTGACAATTCAAAAGTACCTGTAAATGGTTTATTTGAAATAAATGCTTTGACTTGACTTGACTTGACTTGTCACGTGTACGTAAAAGTGTACTTACATATTGTGACGTCACACGAGTTTGCAACACCCTGTATCGTTTGCATTTTTTTTTTACGTGAAAAACTTTTTTTACAAACAAATAACACTACAAAGTATAAAATAACTGTAGGTAATTAAACAAACAAAACATTAATAAAAACAAAACATTCAGTCGAATTGAGTACCTCCTCCTTTTTTGGAAGAACAAAAAAACAACACAATAAACAAAACATTAAAAAGTAAATTCATCTATAATAATATGTGTGTATGTAAAAGAGAGAGATTTTGATCGTACATTTGTGTGACAAAATAAGCCAATAACATCACTCTTTATTAATTATTATTAAGTCACACGTTCAAGAAAAACTCTGTAGGTATTTTTCTTCTTTTAAATTGTGTTGCCTTATATATTTTTTTTAATTCCCACTAACCAGCTATATAAATCTTGTGAAGTACTAACAGTTCGACAGTTATTCATAATGAGCATTGTACTAAAACAACACGCAGCTCTTCGCTACAGCACTGAACTTACAAAAAAGAGACGAAAAGACATAGTTTGCCCCACAAAAAGTACAAAACATGCTTTCACAACCAAATTTTACGTTTTCCTTGGACCACTACTCTATAACAGATTAAATGCAAAAGCAAGCATCTATTCGCTAAGTTTTAGAAGTTGTAAGAAAACTCTCAAGGTCGCTCTTCAAAGTTTGTCTTATGAAAATACAGAGAAGTTGTTAGCTGTATTGAAATAAAGATAGTACCTACCTACCTAGTGTTATAAGTACTTATTTTTAATTAAATAGCTAAGTTACTATACTAAGATTTTAGAAGTGTGTTTAGAATATATTTATTTTTTACACCATTTTTTCACATACCTTTATATAACTATTTTATTTTTATTTTAACTTGTGAACTTGACATAGATTTAAGCAAAAATGTATTTATTGTTTTACCACGTAACTTAAATAAATATTTATTATTTATTACAATTATACTGAATTTTACCTACATACATTAGTCTATTAATTTTATTGTTTATGAAGGCTGAGCGGTTTTTAATTGTCTGCTGGCAAATTCTGTTTTAGTAATGGGAACGTTTTCTACGCAGTGTTTATTTCATTAGTATCTTACGATCATATGGTATCTCCTTGTGCGAAGAGCGCTTTCTATAAGATGAGACGATGTGCTATTCTATTAGCGTCATTCAATAACCACTGCCAAGTCTAAAGAATATTATTCATTATCAAAAAGATTTTTAAAACAACTATTTTCGTATTCATTTCTCCCAGAAAATCCTTTCACTTGATAGGTACTCATAATTGGGATGCATAAAAAAATTATTCGACCGCCATATTGGGTTTAGAACGAAGTCAAAACAAAATATGACCCAAAAATACCAACTAACATGGCACGTTAAATAAAAGCTTGCAAAAAGGGATTAACCTCTTCAAGCAATACTATACGGATATGGACTTAAAGTAAATTAAAATAAAATCCCTTTTTTTAAAAAGCAGCTTCATCTTTATTGCATAATGCTATCAAAATCCGTATCAAAAATCCAGTCAACCATTCAATCTAATCAATAGAAGATGTATCGTAATCCATGTCTTCGGAGAAGCCACACTTGGTCCTCCATTCGGCTTCTTCAAGGTTGAAAGGTGCGGTGATCGCTCGGAAGCTCTCGATGTCGCAGCGCTGGTCACAGCCGGAAACTTGGGGGTAGACGACTACGTCTTCGCTGGGTGTGTTCAGGTACACAGGCTGGAAAGATATGATTGGTGGTTAGAAATATATGAGTGAAGTATTACGCGACCACAGAATCAGCGCCGTGGCTCTGCCCATTGCACAGCATCATGCTGAGTTGCCGCAGGTATGACTTGCACCTGCCTAGTTTCTGGTAATTCCTGGTTTTTCACCTTTAGTGGTAAGTGGTGCGCATTGATGTTATAAGTTGTATAAAAATATTACACATTGTATCATCAAGTTGCACACTGTAATGCTCGGTTCTCTTTCCTCAATCATGTAGGTAATGCTCGACTTTGTGACGTTCCGGTCGATTCTGTCGACATCTCACGGTGTTCACCTAGGCGGAGTGAACGACAATAGAGCTGTTATTCCATCTTATTTGTATAGTTTGACAACTCAGCTGTCGTGCGCCCCGCCCGGGTTTTCACTTCGGGTGTTTACGGCATTGCGATTCTGTAAAGTCCCGCGGCTTTGGCACGTTGAGAGAAAGTACCATAAACACTGTCGATAGAATTTATTGAATGAAAACTTCATTTTTATATTAAAAAACAGTACGAACTGAATATATGAATATTCGCCTGTCTGAATCGGGAATCGAACCCGCAAAATGTGAAAAAAAAACAATGAAACACTTACCACAACAATATATTCTCCTGTTGCAACGACCCTCCTCAGTTCCAAGGCATATGCAGAGCCGTACTTAGGCACTCCTTGCCTAGGAGAGATTTGGGTGACCACTTGGAAGGTAAACACGTTGATATCGTGGGCAGAGTAAACCTGGAAACGAGGTACGTCCTCTCCGGCGATGACCTGGTCTGCTACGGCGAGGAACTGGTTCAGAAGAACACCTGGAAAGAAACATCTTTATGATATTTGGCTTCACCGTTTGGTATTCAGCCGAGACTTGATTGCTTTACCGCGAGTTTTTATGACGCCACAATTTGGTTATCCGTATGAGTATATCTTAATATCGGAATACAGAATTCTAGATTGTAGACAAATTGCGGCAAATTTATTTCAGTTTAGATAGTCTAAAAGCTTACCAGCTTGCAAAGCAACAGTGTTTTCATTGCCGAACAGGTAATCGATGGCGATGCCGGCAATTTCTTCAATTTGAGGGTAGATGGCTTCTAGTTTGGGGTCCAGGGGGATTCCTAAACTCATCTGTGAATTTAGAAAAGACGTTTTTGTAGATCGATGACCTGGTGAGGGTCGCGGGTAGCCGATGGATGCGAGACGCACATGACCGGTTGTTGTAGCGACACTTGGGGGAGGCCTATGTCCAGCAGTGGACGTCTTTCGGATAAAAAATACCCCTCCCATATCCCTCATAACGTTCGAATTTGCAAAGAATCCTTTCTTAGTAGATGCTTACTATGTTATACAATAAACCTTTATTCCAAATTTCAGCCAGACATTTTATTTGACTAGCGAAAGCAACAGTATTTACAAACAAAAATATAATTTACCTGTGCAGTATAGATATCGTTCAGGGTGTAAGCATAGATTGGCATCGCGGATATGTTAAAGCCTACGAATTCAGACCATTGGTCCAGGGCATCGGCATACTGCTCCAAGGATGGAAAGGGTTCCGTTAAGTCATCGAGTGAGGTGAAGGCGGCAAGGAAGTTCGGGCAGTTAACATTTGCTAAGTTCTGTAACAAATTAAATAAGTTAAATCGTGTGATAGTAGATTTTCTGATACGATGGGGTACCACTTTAGCTACCACCCACACAAGCTCCGGCGTCACACCGGTGTGTCGTATTGAAAATGTCCTTGTGCGCTGGTGACACACCGGTGTGTCGTATTGAAAATGTCCTTGTGCGCTGGTGACACACCGGTATGTCGTATTGAAAATGTCCTTGTGCGCTGGTGACACACCGGTATGTCGTATTGAAAATGTCCTTGTGCGCTGGTGACACACCGGTATGTCGTATTGAAAATGTCCTTGTGCGCCGGCGACACACCGGTGTGTCGTATTGAAAATGTCCTTGAGCGCCGGCGACACACCGGTGTGTCCGGTGTGTGCCTGTATGGTGTCTAGAAACGGCTCACAACAACCCTCACAGTCTGCTGCTCTGAGCTATAGCTCTATTAAACTCAGAGTTGCTGGCATCAGCAGTTTCTTAAATCTAGGCATTTATTTTAGTTCAATCATAGATTTGATGCCAGCAACGGCATCGGACTTATTACAAAGTGATGTTTCGGAACCTTTTTAGCCATTTCTTGTGGTCGGGTTTTTTATACTTAAGTCCAAGAAATTTTTTTGCTTTTAGTATGGGACCAACCTCGAAACGCGAAAATAAAATCAGCTAATCAGTACATTTTGTCGAGTTATGCGCACAGAAATGTATGGAGCAGTCGATTTTTTTTTCGCGATTTCTATGTTGGTCCTTTAGTAAAAGTTGTACATAATGATGAGTACATACAATGGCCTCTTTAAAGTTGTTACACTTTTTATATAAAATCAATTGCCGTGCATTTTAGTCTTGTAAAAGCTAGAAAATAGCTCGACCGAATTACAATAGAAGAATATCGATGAACAAAATTAAGTTGAGGTGATGGTTACAATGTGACCAATACGACGAAGCATCTACATAGACAATCGAACTGAGATGAAATTGATTGATTAATAAATCAATTTAGACTATCAAATTGTTGGTCATCAATTAGGTATATTGCCTATTTCGTTTATTTATGTTGATTACGTAAATGTTATCATAGATTATTTAGACCACGAATGGGCTTTATCGGCCTTGGGCATATTTGTATGACTGAGCAGTAGCAGATCTATTAAATAATTTTACTCGCTATGTTTTGGGAACTTTGTTCAAAAATGTGTTTTTTCCATTTTTATGTTCGACGAAATATCAAAATAATGTGAACCGACATTATAAAAAAGTTTTCCAAAGAATAAATAATAATCGCTTGACAATTGACGAATATATTGCTGAACAAAATATACAAAAATAAATTGAATTGAGAACATCGAATCCTCTTTATTTCATGTTGGTTAAAAAGAGGTATAACACTTTTATTTTATTTACGAAAAAACTTATAGAAAGTTACACAAAATTTTCAATTTTTAATTTAAAAAAATATTGTCGAATTGAGAACATCCTCCTTTTTTTTCTGAAATCGGTTAAAAATACAACGTCCTTTTGGGATAGTCCACAGGAGCAAAGCCACGAGAAAATATAAAAAACGACTTACAAAATCATACTTCGCAGGTACAGTGGTATAAGGAACAGGGGTCCACTTAATATCCTCACTCCAGCCATCCTGGTCGACAGGGTAGACGGCCGCCATAGATGCCAGAACCGTCATCTTAGCCCTGGTAGAGTCAGTGGATCTGATGTAGATCTCCGACTTGTTGAAGTTCGGCGACAGGAGCTCGTCATAACGACGACGGATGAACTGGCCTAGTTCGTAGCCGCGGCGTTTGCCGACCTGGAATGGAAATAGTGTGTGAAAATAATTCATGACATATGTATTTAATGGTGGTTCATTAAGGAGCCAAAGAGGAAATTGTCGCCTTAAAATAATAGCGAATGAAATTAATGATGCAACTATCCTGACGCTCAAGACGTGACATTCTGTCAGCGGTAGCGTGGTGAAGTCCATTGTCAAAACGTCAAAAATGAATTGTCGAAATGTAACGTGAACAATCTGTTTTATTTTGACATTTCGACATTCGCTGATAAAACGGCGCTTGGGCAGTCATTCTGTATTAGCGTAATAAGTTTGCTGGTTGACTAATATTTTTACAAAGGCTGAAATATATTTTTGTAACTTTTTTTGATAAATGAGAAGATGTTCACACGGGATGTAATAATGTTATTCTTCTAGTTGTTTGCCCTGATAACTGGTGGTCATTTTTAAACTGCTTCCAGGCTACGTCATAGGCAAAGAATGCTTACACTTTATGGCAAATAATTGCCAGTTCCGTCACAGCATTGCTGCTTGGCAGCGCAAACGTATAATGGTAATTTATTCTCGCAACGCTTGCTGGGGTCGGTCTGTGGATGGATGACCGTGCCTCGGAAAGCATGTTAAGCCGTCGGCTGTCATTTTTAGATATTTGACAGTCGTTACTGATTGTCAGAAGCCAGACAATCTGACTCCAGTCTCGCCAAAGAGTACCATGTTACCCAGTTAATGGGTTGTGGAGGTCTGGTAAGCAGCCGCTCCACGTTAAACACTGGTATTCAGCTGAATCCGGTTTGACTGGGAGCCGACCCCAATATAGTTGGAAAAAGGCAAGGCAGACAACGATTCTCCCCATACAGAAGATCAGTAATATCTTCTATACTACTGACTTACTAAATAATTGGGCTATACTAGACTGTACATATGTGGCGACACTTGGGGCAGTGATAGAACCAGCAGTGGAGCTCTTTCGGCTGAGTGATGATGATATACTCACATCAGTAAGCTGACCATATCCATATTTGGCGGAGGCTTCGATGAGGGCTTCAGGATCAGTGCTTTGACTTAACGTTGATAATATCGGTGTCCTGTCACCATGACGATGGACCTGAAACAAGCGAGGTGTTACAAAATCCAATATCGAAGGCGGTTTTATATTCGAATTTTTGAAAAAAATCCAATTATGAATATGACTGGTAATCAAAATAAAGGAAGATCAAAGAAAAGATGGATAGTTTCCAACTCTTGCCCAGCGATCAGTGTGCATGCGACTAGTGACCAGTATATCAGTATTATTAATTAAATGTACGGTGAAATCAACAACCCGTCTTGAGCATCCGTGGTGATGCTCGTTCTTGCTTTGTTTGAGAAGAGGCATTAGCCCCAGTTTATAGGCTGGTAATTATGTGTGGTTTTTTTTTGGAACACTGTTACTAAGCACTGTAATTCCTGAGAGCCAGAATCAACATTAGCGACTACAAGAAAAACGTCGAGTCAATGAAGCTCGACGAGTCTCAGAGAAACGATTCAACTGTCTTGGATCTCGCATCGAAATTAATAGCAACGCAACGTGGGAGTATAGCTAAAGAATTTAAGTTTAGCTTTATAGTTTTGTTTGCGTGTCAGTACTGTATCAATAAATACTTTTATCTACACTCACAACGTAATGTTCCAAATATGAGTTCAAAAACGAATGCATAAATACATACTTTTTTTTCGTGGATAGGTAAAATTTAAAAAAAAAAACCATTACAGTTCAACATTTTCCTTCGATTTTTAAACAACTGCATCATAAAATAACTTTTTAATTTTTATAGCACACTTTTTCTTTTTAATTTTTGGCGCGGGCTCATTGACTTAAGTCAATGAGCCAGCTTTTATCTTTGTCTATGTTTGAGCGCGCTGCGCAGTCATTCGAATACGCAATGAGAATATCCGCCATATTGGAATTAACTATTTTTCCACTTATTTTATTTCTACTGTATGAGTGAAGATAAAATAGTGTATGCAACGGCATATAATTAGGTATTAAAACACTCGTGTGATGCTATTATCACACTCGGCTACGCCTCGTGTGATAAACCCACACTCGTGTTTTAATAACCCTTTTTATATGGTCGTTGCATAAACTACTATTTCTTTCATTCAAGTCACTATATTTTTTTATGGTTGGGAAATCAAATGACTTCTTCCTCTCTGGGTGGAGCGGAAAGTGTCAGACTCTTAGTGACTTTCACTGACTCATACTGGTTTTAACCCATCCGTGTTCTTTCTCATACCCTTTGCGTTCCAGGGCCGCGGTGACTCTTTCGAACAAATTTCGCAACTTCTTTCACTACCCGCTCTGTCTAATAGAAGTCAGAACAGAACGCCAATTTAAAAACTAAATAAGCAACGTTCGCATGCGCATCTCAGTGGCAATCTGTCAGAAATGAATGGAAATTGCGGCTTTTGTGACAGATTCCAAATGCAAACGTTGCTTAAGTCAGTAGAATTGGCGTTTACAACTGGGCTAAATGGTTGGCCCTGTGCGGCTGTTATTATTTAGACACAACTCATTCCCAAAAAATTGAAAGACTTAATTAAATAAATTAATTTTTCTTACCAAAAACGCTAACTCCAGCTGGGTTTCCTCCAAAACGGACTCATCACTATAGCAAAAAGCACTAAGAGATATTAGCAGCGAACAAATAAATAACTTATACATTTTTAATTAATTTATATAAAATATAATAATACTATAATAATATATAAGCAGTAAGCCGCTAATATGACGATGGAGTGCCTCCCTCCGAATATATATATGATGTCTTTTTATTGTATGACTTGCTTAAGTTAAGCGAAAATAAATATATTTTCGCTTCACGTGAATCACACGATAAGCTTATCGTCTTATCTAGATTCTTACTATAATAACTACATCTAATATTATTAATGTCAATATTTAGGTTTTTGTGTGTTCATCATAGAATTACTAATGAATATATTTGTTTTTTATTTTCATATTGTGATGCTGATGATGATGAAAACAATTTTTTTGCTGAAAGACTCTTTATAATATTAAAGCCGTAAGTTGAATAAAAGTAGGTATAATACATGACACAATTTTTGCTTTATCCAAAAAAGTATTTGTATCTGTAGATATTTCACCATATAAAATAATTTTGCATAACTTTCTACCTCTACTTATAATTTATTGCGGTTACCCATTATTTCTAAAAGATGGGACATCATCAAATGACTCCTTCCAGTCTGGATGGAGCGGAAGGGAGTGTCAGATTCTTACTGACTAAAACCCATCCGTGTTCCTCCTAATGCCCTTTGCGTTCCAGGGCTGCGGTGACTCTTTTGAACAAATTCCACAACCATAGTTACCCTGAGACCAATAATTTTCTTTTGCAGCTTTGGTTGGCCTCCCACAAGATGGGACAATGTCCTGGTGAAGGTCGTATGTATTTGCTAGATGCTAGACACACAGTATCGGTAGTTGTGGCGACACTTGGGGGGGGCCTTAGATCAGCTTTCAGCTGCAATGATGATGATGATTATTATTATTAATTTTCTGTTGTTTTACTATCTTACTATTGTTTATTTACATAGTACGATTAAGTTTAATAAGCCCAGACGGAACTGTGGACAATACTAATTCCTTTTTATAATAAACATTAACACATAACCATAAACGTTTGTTTGTAAACATGTTTTGATCAGATTTTGTAGTCATAAAGGTGTTAAATATATATTCTGGTTACTATAGTAATCAGGTGAGATTGTGGTCAAACGATAGATTATTTAAAAAGAGAAAACAAAATTATCATTGCATGCATGTTTTTTATGAATATTGGCTTGAAATCATCAAATGACTCCTTCCGCTCTGCGGGGAGCGGAGGATGTGTCAGACTTTTACTGGTCCACATAAAACCCATACGTGTTCCTCTTAATGCCCTATGCGTTCCAGCAGCGCGGTGACTCTTTCGAACAAATTCTGCAACAGATTTAGGTCTTGTGCTCGATTCCCGAGTCGTGCAAAGTGTTACTGGATTTTTAGTGTGTTTCAGTAGCAGCCCGAAGTCTGGATTTGTGCCTGGTCAATGGTAAATCAATATATATAAAATTCTTCCGTTACTGATTGACTGACAGACATTTTGTGGTGTGATGGACGTACATCAGCTGTGTTCGTATTTTTATTTGTAAAATATCACGCACGCACTATTACACAGCACGTTAACTATTAAAGGAGAATTCGTTAGTTGGGGATAAACGCATTACGGTGTTTCACTTAACCCCCTTCTTTTCCTTATATCGCAAGGTAGTCCTGCCAGTCGTCTGGACAGCATTACAGTTACCCAAATGGCTAATCAGAGTCACTTCAGTCAACTTCACGTCATTTGGGTAGTCGCAGGTCATGGGGAGCTCGTTATCTATGGAAGAGCTTGTCTATCGACAATAGGGATCGTGGAAATGACTATAAGCGGCATGCTGAAGGAAATAGGCACGCGCAAACAAAGCAAATAGGCAGCCGAAACTCCTAGTCGGTTCCTTGATGAGTATAGGGGAGCACTAAGAGAGGACTTCCCGAAATTCATACGGGAATAGAGAAAACTGGGTATGCGCATACGAAGTCGCGAGCATCAGCTAGTAGGCTTATAAAATGGAACTTATTCATAAGAGACGAATTGTGGTCTTTCTCTGTCCTCTTTGTAGCATGCTGGCGTGACATTATAATGCTTGTTTTCAAAATTGAAACTGACAGGAAAACCTCACTATTATTATAAAAGTGACTAGTTGGTTTTTACGCTTAGAAAGGGTTAACGTCTAAATATCCAAACCAATTATGATGAATTTCCGTAAAAAGATAGATGGGATTCTGGAGATGGTCATAGACTACTTAAATGCGAGCGAATCCGAAAGAAAAAACTAGTAAGGCTTATTTTTCATTAACACACAATTTATCTGTCTACGTATGTGATTGATTATAAATTATCAACTAAAGCTCCCTCCGAAATGATAATAAAGTTGCATGGTGTGGGTGTGACAAATGAAGTGACAAATATCGTATATCTAAAACTGCCTAGTCAGCATGACTGTACTGTAATTACAAGTTGACTTAAAATTGTAAATGTTAACAGCGGTTCCGTAATAGTCGATGGGCGAAAGCTAAGAACAATTTTTATTCATCATCATCATCATCATATCAGCCGAAAGACGTCCACTGCTGGACATAGGCCTCCCCAAGTGTCGCCACAACAACCGGTCCTGTGCGTCTCGCATCCATCGGCTACCCGCGACCATCACCAGGTTATCGGTCCACCTTGTGGGAGGCCTTCCAACGCTGCGTCTACCGGTACGCGGTCGCCACTCCAGAACTTTTCGGCCCCATTGACCATCTGTTCTGCGAGCAATGTGCCCTGCCCACTGCAAGTTCAGTTTGGCAATTTTAATGGTAGTAAAAGACCGCGGGAATCCGCTTAATGCACAGGACTGATCGATGTGGTGACACTTGGGGGAGGCCTATGTACAGCAGATGACGATGATGATGAGGCTACCGTTTGACCGCTATCTCACCTGATGGTAAGCAATGATGTGGTCGACGACGATCGAAGCATGTTTGCCTAGAAGTAACCTTTTTACTGACATTTTGATTTGATTTCAATCCTGACAGGTTGTGCAAGAAAGGTGTGGTCTTAAGGGTGGGGTCTAAATGCAGTTTTTAACAGTTTGTGGCATTGACTTTAGTTCAATCATAGATTTGATGTCACCAACTGCATCAGACTGCTTGATAAAGCTTTTTCATAAAATAAATAAATTAAAAAAAAAAAAGAAAAATTTGGTAGTCGGTGTTTTTGGTTGCTTCTTCGTTATTTGACACCGACTTCCGAATATTTGTTTTTTTTTTAATTTTTTTATCGTTTATACGAAAGAACTTGAACTTTGTAGGGTTTTTTGGAAGTCGGTTTCTTTTTTTTGTGAAAAAGTTTTAATTTTTTCACTTTTTAGTGGTACCCCACACCTAACAACACCACTGCCCAGTTATTTGGATTTAAAAACTACTGAACCGATTTTGATAAAATTTCAATGGGACCATTTGGAGAGTACACCCTTTCCAACAAAAAAAGAAATTTGCAAATCGGTTGGCAAGCGACGGAGTTATGCGCGAACAAACATAAAAAAAATACAAACATCCGAATTGAGAACCTCCTCCTTTTTTAGAAGTCGGTTAAAAAAGAAAAATTACGTGTCTACTATTTTTTGGTAATCTATCTGACGGACTAATTAGATTTTTTCAGTCATCTACCCGTTCCGTATGGTATCGGACGTAAAGGAATATCACCATCCCATCACTTTCCGTGGGTGTCGTAAGAGGCGACTAAGGGACTCACCAGAGAATGGGCACCAGCATTCTCTGTAGGTACATTGCTACAGCTACACTGCGATCGCCAACCCGCCTAGCCAAGCATGGCGATTGCAGTGGACGTCTATCGTCTGATATGATTATGATGATGAGTCATCTACCCTATCGGTTTTCTAAATAAAGTCCATCACGATAATGAAGCCCAGTCTCATCGAACATCTCAGTTGTGGATAGATGTGGCAAGTTCCTCCATTGATCTTTGATCTAGTTTGCCAAATTCCATTACTGATTCTTACCACGATTGCATTGCCACCGTAGTTAACTAGAATAGCGTGTCGTAGTAAGCAGTCGTTCTACTCTTCATGATTTGCGTAAAACTAAATTCACGTTTCGAACTGGTATTGTAAAATGAGGTAAACATACTAAGGGCTGATTATTCGATCGTCAGTTATCTTCTGAGGAATAAAAATGGCGGTTTGACATATTTACTATACAAAAGCTGTCAAACTGCCAATTAAATTCCCCAGATACAGGCTAACTGTTACTGACTATTGAAAAATCAGCCTTTAAAATACTTCATTGTTTTAGTGTAGTGGGTTTGGAAATTCGTGGTATGACACCCCCGTGCTTAGCTAGGAAAAAATTTTTGACGACACAGTTAGCGCAGTGGTTGAGCGATTGACTGCTGCGCTGCATGTCGCGGGTTCGATTCCCGCACGGAACAAATATTTGTATGGCCTACAGATAGTTGTTCCGGGTCTGGCTGTTTGTGTATGTGAGTTTCTATGTTTGTAAACGCTTCTACGATACAGGAGAAATTCCTAGTGTGAGGCAACGTTTATTAAAAAATAATGAAAGGCTAATATAATCTCCGTTGAGGTTGGTCATCGTGGGGAGAGGATTAACTAAAGTCCGGTCGGAAGAATTTCGTACAATGACCTCTTATTACCTGTTTCCTTCACTCCTAGGTAATAAGAGGTCATTGTACGAATTTCTTCCTGCTCCGCGACCGGACTTTAATCATAATTATGGATTAAAAGTTTTATAAATAAGACCCATTCAAAAGTTACGTATAAACGGTGGAGCTTGTGGTTAAATTATAACAGCCACACAGGTCGCTTCAAGGTTAAGCAACGCTTGCCGAGGTTGGTCTGTGGATGGGTGACCATCTTAACATACCGAAACTCCTCCGTGCCTCGGAAAGCACGTTAAGCTGTTGCTCCCGACAGTCATTTGGAGATCTTTGGCAGTCGTTACGGATTGTCAGAAGCCAGAAAATCTGACACCGGTCTTGCAAAGAAGTACCGTGTTACCCAATTAATGGGTTGTGGAGCCACGTAAAATACTGGTATTCAGCTGAATCCGGTTTGACTGGGAGCTGACTCTAATATAGTTAGGAAAAGGCTAGGCAGATGAATTATCGATCATTGACTACGATCGACAGTTGGATTTAATTTCACTAAATATCATGTAATTACAAACAAAATTGAGCAATATGATCTTTTTGACCAATTTTACACACCTGCTTACCTAATGGCTGAGGTTTTCAATTTAGACAATTTCCAGTTCCTATCATTTGCTTCATATAGCGACTGGACTTTCAAAACTCTAGTGAAGTGGCCTACTTTTGAAAAATCAATATACCTAATGTTGCAGGTAATATAACATCAAGACTGAAATCTCAAACAGCATGAAATAAATCGAATTACAGTATACTAAAGGGAAATTGGCAACGAAACATTCTTGCTGTTAAACCATTTTGAATTCTTTCGGCAAGAAAAATAGAGTTGAGTGTCCATAGGCACTTTTAATCTAAAAATTTTCATTCAGGCAGTGGAATTCCAACTTTGAGTGGTAAGTATAAAGTTATATTCAGCTTAAAAGATGGTGTAAAGATTCGAGTTTTCGAAGATAATCAATTTTATCGACAATTTAGTCGAAGCGTAGCATTTTGAGGGACGATTCACCTGTTCGTGAAACAGTGTTTTCTATTTCTTTGTATCATAGCTAATTTGGTACTTAAAGTTTAATTTTGTATAGACCTTGACATAAAATTAACCTGAGGAATCGAGCACTTTTGGTTAAGCCGCAGGGTTCTATCTTCAAAGTTAAGCAGAGCTTAGGTCAGTCCTTAGATTGGTGACTATTAAGACACCGAGATTCCTCGGTGCCTCGATAGTCTCGGCTGTCATTTGAAGAATCTTTGACAGCTGTGACAATAGTCAGATTCAATAAATATTGGCACAAGTCCTTTTTTTTCAGGATGGGAAATCATCAAATGACTCCTTTCGCTCTGGGCGGAGCGGAAGGTAGTGTCAGACTCTTACTGACTAAAACCCATCCGTGTTCCTCCAATTGCCCTTTGCGTTCTAGGGCCGCGGTGACTCTTTCGAACAAATTCCGCAACCCTTGGCAGAAGTAAATTTAGTTCAAGTTTATAATTTTGTATGCATGTCATTTCTGTGATCGTCTATACTTTTTCTTTCTTTTTGAGAACAAAGAAAAAAATCAAAAGATCATTTAGAATTTTCATCAGCTTACTATTTATAAATCGTATTTAAGTTATTTCCCAAAGGACAGCCACATAAATTTAGTCCTAACGACGTGTCAGCATCACTAACTAATTAATCTATCAACATGATATATTAGCTAATGCCAAGGGCTATCGGCACGATAAATACTAGTAGTTATTTATGGTAAGCTCAAGCAGTATAGTGGTCATAAAGTTACAGCTAGTAATATGCAGGGCTCTGACATGAATATCGTTTTATTATGAGATTGCAGGTTTATTTATATCCTTGCGATATACCAATCCCTGTTCCTACTATATTATTATAAATGCGAAAGTAACTCTGTCTGTATGTTACGTTTTCACGCTACAACGGCTGAACGGATCGTCATGAAATTTAGCAGATATATAGCCTGGGATATGGAGAAGGACATAGGCTCTTTTTTCACGCGATAAGCGACATCCACGCGGGCGGAGCCTCGGGCAAAAGTTAGTATCAGATATTGTTGTAATAATAAATCTTTATTTATTTTCTTGAGGCTCGCGAGGTTGTCGACAAGCGGGATGTGGAGTCAGCAATCATTTTACCCGTAGTCGTATCAGCCATAGGCTTAATAACCAAGGCTCACGTTAGGCAGCTGGATCAAGGACTTGATTCAGAAAGCGGTACTCTTGGACACGGCTCGTATTGTTAGGAGGTTCCTCTCTCTGGAGCCCTCATCGCTGGAGCCCTTGGATCCTGTTCCCGATACTGGTGGGCTACGATTTTTATATTTTGAAATGTTTTTTTTTTCAATTTATATTGAAAGATTTAAAAATATAATTGTAAGTATGTATATGTTTAAAGAATAAAAGAAATTATCTTTATGTCAGACATCTTTATTGGATGAAATGAACCTGTTCATTTAAAAAAATTAATGTTGAGTGGTTTGTTAGTAACAACACACGTACACTAATTGAAAAAACAATAAATTGGTGGTAGTAGTCTCCTTTTTTGCTGCTGCCTGAGAATGCCTTTCATCATCGTTGCTGCCGACGACGGACACAGGCCTCACCCAGGCACACCCTCTAAAATAAAGAATGCGAGGCGTGGATTGATTATTCTGAAACGTCAGATGCGCATTACTATGGTAGACATCAAATAAATATGCAATAACGGTAATTGACCTACATTATTGACTTTCTTATTATCAAACACAGAAATAAACACATAAAGCTGTCCTGAATCGACTTCTATCGATCTTCACGTTCTTTAATAATGAAAAACGGTTCATAATTTATTGTTCGAGTATCTCCGAAGGGATATTAGGGAAAGGTCAATGTACTTTATTGCAAGTTTGTGTGCTGCTTCAAACGGTTCATAATTTATTGTTCGGGTATCTCTGAAGGGATATTAGGGAAAGGTCAATGTACTTTATTGCAAGTTTGTCTGCCGCCTACAATAACAACCAGTACACCAAATGAAATAAAACCATCACCATCACCAAATGGTAGGTGTACAAATGCGAGATGTACGTAATAATACCCTTCTTGCGTAATGTTGTCATCATCATTTCATTTTCCTGCCCTTATCCCATGTTACTTAGGATCGGCGCAACACGTATTTTTGTTTCTCTCTGTCCTGTCAGCCGTCACGCTCTCACTAACTCCCTTTTCTTTCATATCACTAATCACACAATACATCCATCTTTTCTTTGGCCTCCTTCTCCCACTCCATCTATCCACATTTATATTTATAACTCTTTTAGTTCCATGCGTTTCATCCCTCCTCTTCACATGACCACACCCAACTAGTCTTAATATATTATGTATTGTTAGTAAAGATCAATAAAAAAAATCATTGTTAGAAATAATCAATATTATATTCGTGCATCCATGCCTCCTTCTTAACAAAATCGTTCACAATCCCTCGCGTTACTACAAACTACCCTACAAACGAACAAAAATAAACCCTTACACAGATCGTCCCATAAAACGTTACTACTTCTGTACTTGCAGTGAGGGTAGCGTTACCGGACTTAAGACATCTGACGCTGTTCCAATGGACCGGGCTATGAAAGAGGGAACCAGCATTTAAAGTTTAATTTTAATTTTAAAAACATTAATAAGTATAATTTTATTCTTTGACATTTAAATTTATTGACAACTGAAATTTAATATTTGTTTTTTTAATTTATTGTCAATTTTAAATTACATAATTCTACTATTTGATTTTAAACTGACAATGATTTACTTACTATGACTTATTTTATAAAATGAACGAACGTAGTATTAAGTGCTACCAACACATACCGTCATGAATAAATATTACGTTTTTATTTTAAAATCAACAGAAACTAATTATTGGTAGTAAGTATGTATATCTGTCTGTCCGTCTCCTTTCCGCTTTTACGGTAAAACGGTTGAACGCATCGTCATGAAATTTGGCAGTTATATAGCCTGGGAAATGGAGAAGGACATAGGCTATTTTTTACGCGATAACCGACATCCACACGGGCGGAGCCACGGGCAAAAACTAGTCGTTTTATATAACTACAAAATCAACTTTCAACACAATCCCAACTTTTATTTCGCACAGTTTCAACCTAATAACAACAGTGCCAGCCTTTTATCGGATAAATTTTCAACATGGAAACTCAATAACTTGGTTGTCAAATTCAGAATGTAAGAAACATTAGAAACTAAATTTCAACAGTTTACACACAGTTCTTGTTTCTTAAAGGTGATTAGAAGTAATAACCGAAGTTAAACTCCTAGTAGCTTCAGGAACTATCGGCATTATTGAATCCTACTTGTCAAGCGTATTTTATTTACTACAGAAATTCTAATACAATAAGGTCGGATTTTGCTTAAACATATTATTTACTTACAAATGAATTATGTATCAACTAATGCAGACAATGAAAATTAGTTCAATTATCTCGCTGCCATCTCTTTTATTGAAAAATAAATTGGTGTTCGGTACTTTTTACTAGAAGCAAACCATTCTGGACATAATTCCATAATTCAAATCACAATTCCCGTTCTATAAAAAAATAAATATATATATATCTATGACATTGAACACAATGGTCAATTTTGCTCGATTGTATTGATATTTGAGTGTAACAGTTTCTATAATTTAATAACAATTTAAAAAAAACAAATGCTTTGAAGATTTCAAATGAATTATCAGCTGAATGGTTCATAAACCAATTAGTTTTAGTGTAAGTACATACTATGTCTGCTTAACCCTCCAGTTTATACAGGCGTGATGTTTTCAATATTATAAATCTCTTGCGTTACTGATTGATTGAGTGACTGACAGACAACGCACAGCCGAAACTGCTGGTCGTAGAAAGCTGAAATTTGGCATTTAGGTTTCTTGAAGAGTGTAGAGGAGCACTAAGAGAGGATTTCCCGAAATTCCAACGGGGTTGGGAATAACGGTACAAACAATTGCTTCGATCTGAACTGTTAACCTTCATCTTCCATTACCAATAAAACTACCTCCTTTCAAATAGTTTTAATAACATTCTGACACTTTATCAAAAATATTATTAAGTATAGACAAAGGATCTATATGAAGGTCTATTTCCGATTTGAAATTCATTGTTTCGAGAGCAAATGAAACATCATCCTCTTATTAGGTATGATAATGACCGAACTACTAACAAAACTAACATCTAGGACAATACTCAGATAGTGCTAACAAAAATTTCTTCTGCAGGATGTTTAATATTCTAAATCTACAATATTGAATGGGCCTATTGTAATTTCAATGTTGAAATTAAAAATCGGAAATATAACGTTACGTATTTTATACATAGTGCGTAGTTTTGTAAATAGAGTGGTTTAGGTACCTAAAGGTACGGTTTGGTAGGCGCCACATAGTTTTCATATCCGATGTAGGTATGTCTTTTCGTAAAAAATAAATTATGAATTGTTTTTCGTTAATAGGAAATGTTAAGAGCGTTTACGCCGTGCGGCATTTCATACAAACTTTCAAGTCCTTATTTTTCGAAATGAATGAACCGGTTTTAATGAAACTTGGTATGCATACGCTATCCAATTTATTTATTTATTTATTATTTATGCCGCTCAAGCACCGGCAACACACCGGTGTGCGCCGAATTAATCACCAATTTAATGTTTATTTACCAGATTTATTTTTTATTTGGGAATTTTCACATGTCAGGGCTGGAGCGGTTAATTACAACGGTTCAAAACCAATTACAGTAACTACAAAAATATAATTAATAAAAAAACTAAGGAAAACACAAATATACATATACAAACAAACACAGGTAAAATCGAAACAGAAAAGAATAGAAATAAAAAGGTTAACAACTCAAAAGGAAAGTTAGTTGAGAACATTTTCGAAAAAGACTAGAGGGAGAGAGAGAGCGATTTTAAGTTTTCTATAGAAAGTGAAAAATCACTCTATCTTTCCTCCTGAACTCTTTTTCGAAAATGTTCTCAACTAACCTTTTAGACCTGTTTGGATGGCGTATGCATACTAAGTTTCAATAAAATCGGTTCATTCATTTCGAAAAATAAGGACTTCAAAGTTTGTATGAAAAGCCGTACGGCGTAAACGCTCTTAAGGATTTCGATAAGGACAGCGATAAGTCTTTATTTGTGTTTTTGAAATAAGAATCTCAATAATTGACTTTAAAAATAACGACCACAAAAACGAAAAAACTACTAAAAAAGTTCCAAAGAAATATTATGACTTTTCAAGCAATAACTGCATCAGTTGGTGACATTAAATCTGTGATTGAACTAAGGTAAATGTCACCAACTGTAACAAATTGCTTGAAAAGTCATTTCTTCGGAACTTTTTAGTCGTTTTTTTAAAGTTATTTTATGTTTTGCTAATTTTTTTTTTTTTTTGATTGATTTTTAAGGTTCGTACCCAAAGGGTAAAAACTAAGACTCCGCTGTCCGTCTGTCTGTCTGTCTGTCACCAGGCTGTATCTCATGAACCGTGACAGCTAGACAGTTGAAATTTTCTCAGATGATGTATTTCTGTTAGCGCTATAACAACAAATACTAAAAACAGTATACAATAAATATTTAAGTGGGGTTCCCATACAACAAACGTGATTTTTTTGCCGTTTTTTATAGATAATGGCACGGAGCCCTTGCGCGAATACGACTCGCACTTAGCCGGTATTTTTAAACAGTTTAGTTCAGTCTATTCTTCATGTCACAGTTCTATCGCAAAATTCTACCATTGCCCGTTTTTTTAATGGTACTCGTATAAATGGAGTGTGCTAGCTAACATGTTGTAAATAATATTTAATTTTATGATTTCCATGTTGTTGGATACATGTTTATTTTTTTGTTCGTGTCTTAAAATACTTTGCGTACTATTGTTTAATTGAAGTTCTTAAAACGTAACAGACAGATGTGTTGCTGGGGAGTTTTTTGCGCCACTTCTTCCCTGCTAAAACACTAGGAAGTGGTGACGGGTGGGCGTTTTGGGGGACTGTCTTTATGAAATATTTGACGTTCAAAAAGTGCTGGCTCTCAGCCGAATTTGAATAAATGACTTTTGATTTTGATTATGATTTCATGTCATGTACCTACTTGTCGTCGATCCCAACGCACCTTTGCCTTTCCAAAATCGTACATATCACCTTTGCACGCATGGTTATCAGTTATATTTATAATCCAATTTTATAACCTACACTAATTATTACGTTAAGCTTCAATCAACAGATAAAGATAGTAAAAGATAAGAAATGATTCCTCAATTCATTGTAACATCTGTAAAGATAAATTCAAGTATTACAATGGCTTATCTGTGGATTTATTTAAATTTATTGAGTCATTTCTGTTAAGTATTTTATTGACGCATCCCAGTTGATACGGGAAGTGACTGGCCCGCCAGCATACGGATGGGTGACCATCTTGCCGAGACTCTTCCGTGGCGTGGAAAGCACGTTAAGCCGTTGGTCCCGGCTGTCATTTGTAGATCTTTGGCAGTCGTTACAGATTGTCAGAAGCTAAAAATTTTGACACTAGTCTTTTTTCGAAGTTACCATGTTACCCAGCTAATGGGTTCAAACAACACTGATACACTGGTGGTTTGGTATTCAGCTGAATCCGGTTTGACTGGAAACCGACCCCAATATAGTTGGGAAAAGGCTAGGCAGATGATGATTGTTTGTAGAATGTCAAGGTAAACTCTGCAAATACCTTCTGATCCGATAGTGGACCTTCTTTTTTACCCGTATAAAGCTAAACTATTGATATAGGCGAGTTTTATTATCCAATCTACGGGTGAATTTTTTTGTAGCTAACTCAACCAGTAGTCAAAACTAGTAGTGGTACCTACACAGTTACTGGGTAGTCTGGGTGGTCATGTAAAATACTGGTATTCAACAGTGTATATCTGGTTAGACTGGAAGACCTTCTCAGTACCTATAGTGGGGAACAAAGACCTTTTCAGTATAGTCAAATGATGTCATTTAGCTAATCTGCATCTATCGAGATCTTTACATTTTCTAGTAATTAACAACCATTCATAATTTATTTTTCTGGTACGTATAAGGAGATATAAGGGAAAGGTCAATGTCCTTTATTGTAATTTAAACGTAGTGCCACACTGCGGTTTCTCCTGTATCGTGGGTGCGTTTACAAATCTATAAACTCACATACACAAACAGCCAGACCCGGAACAACTATCTGTAGGCCATATAAATATTTGTTCCGTGCGGGAATCGAACCTGCGACACGCAGCGCAGCAGTGCGCCAACCGTGTAATTACGTAAGGTTACATCTGTACATTATATATTGTCAATTTTGAAGTTAATAAATATATACCATAAATTCTGGAATTTCAGAATAAGTTGTGTGTTCCTCTGTGGCCGTACCACAGTTTAGTACTCAGATGCTATAGTTCGAAATAATACCTACCTAAAGTCTACTTTCATTCACTCTGCAGCAAGACAATTTTGCAATATTTAATATTAACTGTCAATAAATCAATTTATATAATAGTACCTTTTCTCTACTCTTCGTTGATACTTTTTTCTCTCAAGAAGCTATTCATTTTGATTAATTAATCTTTAAAGTATGTGGAGGATTACTTTCAGCAAATATAACGAAATATGCCTTATTTCTTTATGCCAACGAAAACTGCATACTAAGTACTTTATAAAAAGACCTGGACTTCATCTATAAACTTTTCTTTTTATTACCAACAATGATTTTGAAAAAGATGCACTTTTCGGTTTTTGTTTACCTATCTACCTAAGAATAGGTAGTTAATTTGACGAAGTAAGTGAAAATTTTGGTTTAAAATAAACAATAAGTATACGAAAAACAAATATATATTTTCATAACCAAATATTAACAATTGTTAATACAAGGTATCGTAAATGACGGAAAAGTGTTTTATATAACAAACTAAAGTCAATAGATTGAATTTAAGCATTTAACCCTTTAAACAAGAAATAACAATGAAAAAAAAGAGTGTACCAAAACCGCGTATTAAAAATATAGTTAATCACCTATTACAAAATAATAAAGGAGTTTTGAAGTTATTTTCCAACCTTAAAAGGCAAGGCCCCAAAAAAAACATTTTGATAAAAATAAGTTATAATTTAAAATTTTGCGTATAAAATACAATGAACATTCATTTGCTGGTTTTTAGTCCTTGTAACTTTAGTACTTAAATCATCATATGCTTCCCAAGTATCATCCAGACGCTTGCAGTGAGCGACGTAATGGCGAATATTTGGTAAATACTCAATCACTGACAACAGTGTAAATAATTTTCCTTGTAATGTCATAGTGTCTGGAATGTCATTTAAATCAACGCCTAAATCAATTTCTAATATTAATAAATCATTCAATGTGTAGTAAATAATTTGTTTACCGGTACATTTTACACCGTCGTCATTACTTTTAACACATAGCACACCTGAATCAATCTCTAACATTGTTTGAGCCGATTCTTCAAGGGCTGAAATGCCTTTATCAGACAAAATTAGTTCATTCAGTGGCATGTACGAACATACTCGTTGAGATGTGGAGTTGTTCTGACTGCATTGTGTATTTGTGCATCGTTTTTCCGATAGAACTATAGGAATATCTTTTAATAAAATTTTGACTAAAACAAAAGTAATATTCGACAAACAATTTATGATCGTCAAGACATTTGTGATTGTTTTGTCAAAATAATATTTCTTTATAATATTGGCTCGTATGCTGTATAAATTTATGGGATCTTTATTAGCAAGAGATTTAATAAGCGTCATAAAACCGGATGTTTTTGTTTCTATTAGTTTGCGGATGTTTATTCTATCTATATAAGCAACGGCTAAAGATTGCACCAGACAATCGAAGGCGCAAGTATTTTCTACAACTACGCCTTTAATACCAGTTGAACTACTACTTCCATTTACCAAAACATCGACCGACTTATTTTTGGACCGCATCTCTCGCTTTTGTTTTTCCTGTTTTCCTATAGTCAGGCCTCGCCAGTTCTCTAGAAGGATGGGTTCATCAGACATGACAGATTCTTGCGAAAAGTGACTTGACTCAACTTTAGCTTTTTCAGTAGCTTTTGTTTTCTGTCCACTAATATCATTACTGAATTTGTTCTTTAAATCCCCAGATATATATTCATGGTGCTTCATTAGGAATTCGTCCACCCGTAGTCTGTCGTTGGGACTTTTCAAAAGTGTTTTCATATTTTTGAAATAACTTTCCACGTCTGAACTGGTTGATGTCACATTTTCTGTATAAACAAATGACAACATCACATTTGACCAAATTGGCAATCTAGACATTAGCCTCTTGAAGGTATTAATAAAATCAGGTAAGTAATATAAATTTTCATATATCGTTTTTATCTCAGATAATTGCAATTCAAGTAAAACTTTGTCAACTTTCATGGTAAATTTTTTCATAAAGTCTGAGGTAACATTTTCAATTTCTTCTGAGTTGAGTAGGTCGTTAATAATTGTATTCACTTCCTCATTCACCCTGACCTCATCATCATCTTCGTCTTCTCTATTTGTATTATCTGTGTCTGTCTGTCTGTAGCAACTCCTGTAAGCTTTGGTTACATAACGTAGGACGGCCGTAAGAATCTTTTCCTGTGTATCTATTAAGTGCAATAACAATAAGATTTTCCATTATCACTTTGATTTCGCCAAACGATGAAGAATCTTTGATTTTGCAAATATATTTCATAAAAAATTTCATAACCCTTTCGTCGACGTATTTGAAACATTGGTAATTATAAAGTGTTTTCACAAAATGCGATGTGTCCAAGCGAATAAGGCAATGATTTGTTTTTATTTTTCATTAGGACATCAAAGCAATATGCAATATAATCCTTGGTAGATTCAAAGTCAGTAAAAGCTTTAATGATTGCTCCAACTAATGCTGCTGAATCATCGCAAACTACTTCATCAGGAGTTTTCTTGGTGCCTATTCATTGTTTGAACCATTTGCCCATTTGTATATATTTTCTAACGTATGCAAATCAGTTATCATTTGAGTTACCGGTACACAAGAAGTTCCTGTTTGTAATACAGCCACGTAAAGAAAAATGTGTTTAGCCACATATATTTGTGCAGGATCTCTAGGAGGTATTATTTTTTTAAATATTGACCCTGTAGCGACAATACTGAGCTTTATTCTTTTATTACTATTGGCAAGATGACAATAATATTTTTCTTGTAGATCCGTCCAATAATATAAAATGAAAGGCAAAACACAAAATAATCGAATCACATTCTTGTATAAAGTACTACCCATAATCCATAATGAAAGTACAACATTCTTGTCCAAATAAGCTTCTTGTTTAGATCGTTGCCTGATATTCTGCAATGTCTTTAATGATGGTACAAATGGTGGCTCATAGGTGTCATCTTCGTTCATGACTTTGTTTACTATTTTGATTTTCCGAATTACGATCGCATGTTCATTAATCAGTTTTTCAGACAGCTCTTCTTTTTTCTTTTTAGTCAATTTATTTTTAATCTTTGGATCATGCACAATATTTAAATCACCTACCTCAATAATACATTTGATTTTAGCATGAGTTTCTGACGCTTCTGTTGACTCTGCTCTAATTTTAGATCCACATTGCTTACAATATCCACTGAATCGAATATTATAATCAACAGCTGAACTGCGTTTAAATATCCAAGTACATTCTCGCCTTGTTTCCTTCCATAAAATCTCACTCATAACTTTTGTCCACTTATGTTGAGGTAAAACTGTCTTCTTGTGCCGCGTTACTGATGATCTATCTTTATCTGTTCGCGAACAATAGCTAGTGACTGGTCTTATATTTTGCCAATCGGATAATGATATTTCAAAATTCTCAACGGCATATTTATCTTGTTCAGAAGACTTTGGTGAATCTAAGTCTTCAGATGTCCAATTATCATCATATTCTGGAGAAAAACTCTGTTTCATTGTATTATTGAAGAAAAAATCAAAATTCTTTTTTAAAGAAAGATTTCACGCTCATTCGACATGATAAGTTTTTGCGAATATTAAGAAAAATCTTACTTGATGGTGGTGGCAGCAAATCTTTATCTTTAAGTTGGTCTTCATATTTCACAAACTCAGATTTTTGTTCATCAAGGGAAACTGATAACACTTTTCCGCGTTTTTTCTTGTTTTCACTCATTTTCGCTGTTATAATGGCCGATACAAAATAGTAGGAACAAACTACTGAAGTAAAAATATATTCAAACTATGATAATAAAATAATAACAAACTACCCCCGTATGTAAACTATTGTAATAACGCCTGCACATTCCGTTAACATTGTTACGCTTATTCTATTAACTTGTAATACAAATTGCTTACAAAATATTGGAAGGCGTTTAAATTTATACTAAGTTCCGAAATTTATAAAACCTATTGTATTTACAATTTTTATTGTTTATATTATATTTGATTATTAAAATATATAATTGTTTTTCGTATACTTATTGTTTAATTTAAACCAAAATTTTCACTTACTTCGTCAAATTAACTACCTATTCTTAGGTAGATAGGACAAAAACCAAAAAGTGCACCTTTTTCATAATCATTGTTGGTAATAAAAATAAAAGTTTATAGATGAAGTCCAGGTCTTTTTAAAAAGTACTTATTATGCAGTTTTCGTTGGCATAAAGAAATAAAGCATATTTCGTTATATTTGCTGAAAGTAATCCTCCACATACTTTAAAGATTAATTAATCAAAATGAATAGTTTCTTGAGAGAAAAAAGTATCAACGAAGAGTAGAGAAAAGGTACTATTATATAAATTGATTTATGGATAGTTAATATTAAATATTGCAAAATTGTCTTGCTGCAGAGTATTCCAGCCGGACCCCACCCTACGACCAATAACTCCTTAACTAAAGGGATTTATTGGACCATATTTGTCGTATGCAAGGTACTCTTTAGGTAGTTTTTTTCGGGATATTGATTTATTAATAGTTCATTATACTCTATTTAATTTGAGGTGGCGCGGTCAGAGAGCACTGCCTGGCGGCCGGACCACATAAATTGTTAATTAATAAGATATCTCTTGAGGTACTAAAAATATATATATATTCCGATGAAAGTAGACTTTCGGTAGGTATTATTTCGAACTATAGCATCAGAGTACTAAACTGTGGTCCAGCCCAAGAGGAACACACGAATAAGTTGGTAGTTCCAACAATTTTGGCGGTACAGTTCGTGTTTTGCGTTTAATTTCAAGCTTTACAAACAAACTTCAATTTCTATATATGACACGTTTGACTACGACTACGGTTTTCTTGAGAATCTTTATGAGGAGTGCCTAGATAACCTCTCGACATTGGTTTGATAGTCTAGGGGGTAATTTACCAACATCCAATGTAGAACGAAGCCACGGGCAACTTAGACCTGTTGTAAATTCCTGAAATGTAGTCAATAATTTTATTTTTTGTTCCGTATGGTGTCGGACGTAAAAGAATAGCACCATCCCATCACTTCCCGTGGGTGTCGTAAGAGGCGACTAAGGGACTCAACAGAGAATGAGCAGCAGCATTCTCTGTAGGTACATTGCTACAGCTGCACTGCGATCGCCAACCCGCCTGCTAAGCGTGGCGATTACGGCAAACCCCCCAAATAGGGGGAGGTCTATGTCCAGCAGTGGACGTCTTTTGGCTGATATGATGATGAATTTTATGAAACTAATTAGGTTATAACTATTCATGCGATAGATCGGCCAGAGTCGTTACGCAGTGGAGTCTTTGAAGCCAGAGGACGAGCGACGCTTCGGGGACTTCAAGCGTGATAAAAAATAAAGGATAAATAAATTAATAAATAAAATATATTGTTTTAATAACAAAACAGGTGTACCTTATCAGAACATGTCCGATGTTTTTGATGTACTATCTTTTGCCTGCGGCTGCGCCCGCGTGGTTGTCGGCTATCGCGTAAAAAGTAGCCTATGTCCTTCTCCATATCCCAGGCTATATAATTATATAGCCACATATCATCTGCCAAATTTTATGACGATCCGTTCAGCCGTTTAGCGTGAAAGCGTAACAGACACACTTTTTTTTTTTTATTTTTTTATTTTTTTTTTTTATTTTTTTTTTAGGTTTGACCACTAGCAAGTTAACACAAAGTTTACTTACGCATTTATAATATTAGTAGGAACTAGTTGGGATCATTTTCTCCAAGGCACAGTTTGAGGAAAAATATCGAAACATTCTTGATTCTCTCTCAGATAACGTCGACCAGACAGCAAGACAAACTGAATTGTCGCTATGATACCCCAGTTTAATATTACAAACGACTGAGAATATACTTTAGTGCATCGCTTTAAGATGCTATACACCTATTTGTGCTAACAATCATGTGTTTGCTACTGAAATAGTTTAGTGGGAAGGTCTTATACGAGGAAAACATTAAGGTTACACAACTTTTAAACGACTTCTATACGATTTCTACAGAAAACACACAGCCTCCTATAGTAAAACTTATGTAACAAAAATACTACCAACTTCCAAATTAAGATAAAAAAATAGTACAAAGTATTAAATAACTTTAATTTCGGAAGTTTCTTCGTATTTTTACACCGACTTCCGAAATTAAGTTACTTTTTAGTGGTACCCCATCTAACAACACCACTGGAAAGTCACAGGAAAGCAAAGTACGCGATTTCGTTCATGACGTATTTTCGGATGACGTATTTGTTCCAGTTTTTTAAACCAAGCTACTGAACCGATTTTGATGAAATTTCAATGGCACCAATCAGAAAGTAGGTATATCCTATCATATAAAAAAAAGGATTGACATGGCGGAGATATGAGGTAACAAACATAAAAAAGAAAACAATCGAATTGAGTACCTGTTTTGAAGTCGGTTAAGAAGACCAATAACAAGTTTGCCCAATGCGGGTTTAGTAGGACTCAAAGGGGAGGATCAATCAAAGTTTCGAGAGAATCAGGATTTTTACAAAAATACACTCGCAAAAAAGAATACTTAAAAATTAGCTCTTCAACACATTTTTGCTCGCACAACTCCGCAAAATGTAGCGAATAGCTGATTTTTGGCATGCTGATCGCAAGCGCGACTGTCAAGCGTCGAGTCCTGGGTTCGATTCCCAGGTCGAGAAAAAAGGACCGTTGAATCAGCACGCTTCGTGCTCCATTTACTTCTAGGCAAGTCACATTTTATTCTGAAGGTTACTCACTAGGCAAGCGCTACACGCTTGATTCCGACTTAAAGACCCCAGGTTGTAGCTATCAGGAACACAAACTCCAGCAGGGAATTGCACTCCTTAGCTGTACCCACAATGAAATTATTCCTATTATGTTTTGTGCGTAGGTACCGGTGGTGCGTCACCGTAATTGTTGTAGCATTTGCGACTCTAATGACATCAGCAATCTATTAAAATTAATCCCCCTGCCGTTTTCAAACTACATTGTTCCTTAGAACCCAAAACCTTAGGGTCAGTGGCCAGTTACGGATTTTGTTCGAAAGCGTCACCGCGGCCCTGGAACGCAAAGGGCATAAGGAAGAGCACGGATGGTTTTAGTCAGTAAGAGTCTGACACTCCCTCCCGGTCCACCCACGGCGGAAGGAGTCATTTGATGATTTCCCATCCATAAAAAAAGGGTCAATGGAAGTTTTGTCACGCTTGCGACCACAAAATTAAGAAGGCGTTGTCTAGCTTATCGGTTCTCTCTTCAGCTTGATATAGAAAGAGGAAATTATGTGTTTTTTTCTTCCGCTGTTATTGTTTTCTGATTAATTTCCTTGCGGGATCCGAGACAGTTGAATCGTTTCTCCGGGGCTCGTCGATCTTCATTGATCGGCCCTTTTCTGGTGGTCGCCATTGTTGGCTCTCAGGAGTTGCAATTGGAGAAGGCAGCCAACAAGATATAAATTGTTGTTTATTTTTTTTGAGTCATACATTTATCTTTATTTAATATCTTAATCATCGTTACAAAAAAAAACATAATATATCCAACCCGCGTGGTAAGTTCATGTGCTATGCGTGGGAACAACTGCTTGATACATTCATCATCGTGTTAGCTAATGCGGCCATAAAAAGATCAATAAAAAATAAAATATTACTAGCTAGGTATTACCGAAATATCTTTACAACCGCTGATAGTGATCCGCAGGAAATTAATTTAATTTTCGATGACATTGAACGACCACTCCCCTTTATATTTTGGGGGGATGGGCTACACGCCTATTTTTAATTTATTTGTTAAAATGTTATGCACAAGTAAATGACACTGTACTAAGGCTTAGGCATTTTCTACCAGTCGACCTTTTTTTTTTTTGGATCGGAAATCATCAAATGACTTCTCCTGCTGTGGGCAGAGCGGAAGGGAGTGTCAGACTCTTACTGACTAAAACCTATCCGTGCTCCTCCTAGAGCCCTTTGCTTTCCAGGGCCGCGGTAACTCTTTCGAACAAAATCCGCAACTCTGGCAGTACCAGTCGACCTTAACGTGGTGCAAAGACATGATATAGCATTTTTTGTTACACATCGACCTCTCTATGATTCAAAGAACCCACAGGGCTCTCGGAGCTCGTTCGTCTCGAGCTACTAATATGTGAAATAAAAACCTTCACACAGGTCGATCGCCGGTTAAGCTACTCTTCTGCGGACGGCGAGCGTTGGGTAACTCTCCGTCCGATCAGACCAGGCCTGAGTCAACGGCGCGTTGTGTTCCAAGCGCGCCTGAAAGAGATGTCAGCATAGGTGACGATGCCCGCTAGGGCCAGAGCCTGCCAGGGCTGCGGAATTTGTTCTAAAGAGTCACCGCGGCCCTGGAACGCAAAGGGCAATAGGAGGAACACGGAGCTCCGCCCAGAGCGGAAAAAGTCATTTGATGATTTCGCATCTTTAAACTAGAAATCCTTCATTACTAGAGGACGTAAAGAATCACGATAGAAGTAGCACAGCTCTATGTTTTTATTTCTGTTTTTCATATTAAGAAAGTCAAATGTTTGTAGGTCAATGACCGTTATTACACATTTATCTGGCGCCTACCATAGTTAGGTAGCCCGAGACAAAGCTGTTAATATCTCTTATGCCTGTTACAGGCTATCGAACATTTATCAGGAAACGTCTAAAATATAGTCAATAGCGTTTGTCTTGTATTTGACGCAATGCTTTCATACAAAGAATCTTCGTTTTGTTTTTTGTGAATTACCTTTATATAAACATCAATAGATAAATCCAATTTATCCAAGAATTACTGTCTGTTCTTTGTTTTGAGGCAAAACTATTATGAAGAAAGATGCATAGGTACCCATACGTCTTCTTACGAAAAAGTTTAATTCAATAAACAAAATGGGAATCGATACTGACAAATATAATTCAATCTATTTGTCTGTCGGGCTGATGGCAAGCTCGTGATTTAACCTATAACACGACACAACTTTTCCAACCATTATTACCCATGGACTCAATGGCGTTTCATCATCTGACATGATTATTACGACGCGCTACCGATGCGAACATAAACGGTTAAAGGTGAACATGGTGGACATCATCCCATCCATGCGCACAAAACGTTTTGGAAATACTTTCAATGTGCATAAGCTCAGGTATGTAATCCTATGCAAAAGTCTGTGTTTTCTGATCGGGTGTCTGTGATTCCTGAGCGGGAGTCCTTAGATCATTTCCCATCAACAATATAGAACCATATTGTTGATGGGAAATGATCTAAGGACTCCCGCTGTGAGTGCGAGTGGGAGGGTGTCAGCTCCCTCCCACTTGGCCCAGAGTGGGAGCAAAGTCTAAACTCTTACTGAATAAAACACCCGTGTTTCTTCAAATGCCCTTTGCAGGGCTGCGGTAACTCTTTGGAACAATTTCAAAACCTCTTGATAGCTAAGATGGGGCTATACAAGGTGTTCCAGAAAGGTGTTTTCATCTTTAAGGGTGATGTTGGGTAGCTGATATACCTACATTATGGAAAAAATGTCAAACATAAAAAAAAAAAGATTTTTCTTAGAAAAAACGACTAAAAACTTCCGAAGAAATTACTTTTCAAGCAGTCTGATGCAGTTGGTGACATCAAATCTGTGATTGAACTAAAGTAAATGCCACAAACTGTTAAAAACTGCTTGAAAAATCATTTAGACCCCACCCTTAAGACCACACCTTTCTTGCACACCCTGTCAGGATTGAAATCAGATCAAAATGTCAGTAAAAAGGGTTACTTCTAGGCAAACATGCCTCGATCGTCGTCAACCACATCATTGCTTACCATCAGGTGAGATAGCGGTCAAACGGTAGCCTCATCATCATCGTCATCTGCTTTACATAGGCCTCCCCCAAGTGTCACCACATCGATCAGTCCTGTGCATTAAGCGGATTCCCGCGGTCTTTTACTACCATTAAAGTTGCCAAACTGAAGTGGTAGTGGGCAGGCCACATTGCTTGCAGAACAGATGTTCGATGGGACCAAAAAGTTCTGGAGTGGCGACCGCGTACCGGAAGACGCAGCGTTGGAAGGCCTCCCACAAGATGAACCGATGACCTGGTGAGGGTCGCTGGTAACCGATGGATGCGAGACGCACAGGACCGGTTGTTGAGGCGACACTTGGGGAGGCCTATGTCCAGCAGTGGACGTCTTTCGGCTGATATGATGATGATGATGATGATGAATAAAAATTGTTCTTAGCTTTCGTCCATCGACTATTACGGAACCGCTGTTAACATTTACAATTTTAAGTCAACTTGTAATTACAGTACAGTCATGCTGACTAAGCAGTTTTAGATATACGATATTTGTCACTTCGTTTGTCACACCCACACCATGCAACTTTATTATCATTTCGGAGGGAGTTTTAGTTGATAATTTCTAATCAATCACATACGTAGACAGATAAATTGTGTGTTAATGAAAAATAGGCCTTACTAGTTTTTTCTTTCGGATTCGCTCGCGTTTAAGTAGCCTATAACCATCTCCAGAATCCCATCCATATTTGTACGGAAATTCATCAAAATCGGTTTGGATATTTAGACCCTTTCTAAGCGTAAAAACAAACTAGTCACTTTTATAATAATAGTGAGGATTTCCTGTCAGTTTCAGTTTTGAAAACAAGCATTATAATGTCACGCCAGCATGCTACAAAGAGGATAGAGATACAACCACAATTCGTCTGTTATGAATAAGTCCTATTTCATAAGCCTACTAGCTGATGCCCGCGACTTCGTACGCGCATACCCAGTTTTCTCTGTTCCCGTATGAATTTCGGGAAATCCTCCCTTAGACTCCTCAAGGAACCGACCAGGAGTTTCGGCTGCCTATTTGCGTTGTTGTTTGCGCGTGCCTATTTCCTTCAGCATGCCGCTTATAGTCATTTCCACGATCCCTATTGTCGATAGACAAGCTCTTCCATAGATAACGAGCTCCCCATGACCTGCGACTACCGAAATGATGTGAAGCTGACTGAAGTGACTCTGATTAGCCGTTTGGGTAACTATAACGCTGTCCAGAGGACTGGCAGGGCTCTCTTGCGATGTAAGGCAAAGAAGGGGGTTAAGTGAAACACCGTAATGCGTTTATCCCCAACTAAAGAATTCTCCTTTAATAGTTAACGTGCCGTATGTACATAGTGTGTGCGTGATATTATTCTAATAAAAATACGAACACATCTTATATATCTGAACTATAACTATGTGCTATACGTGATGTGCTGATGTACGTACATCACACCACAGTGCGTTGTCTGTCAGTCACTCAGTAACGGAAGAATTATATATATATTGATTTACCATTAACCAGGCACCAATCCAGACTTCGGGCTGCTACTGAAACACACTAAAAATCCAGTAACACTTTGCACCGACCCGGGAATCTAGCCCAATACCTAAATCTGTAGCAGAATGTGTTCGAAAGAGTCACCGTGCTGCTGGAACGTAAAGGGCATTAAGAGGAACACGGATGGGTTTTATGTGGAACAGTAAAAGTTTGACACATCCTCCGCTCCGCCGGAGAGAGGAAGGAGTCATTAAAATTTGATGATTTCAAGCCTATATTATTGAAAAACATGGATGCAATGATAATTTTGTTTTCTCTTTTTAAATAATCTATCGTTTGACCACAATCTCACCTGATTGATGACTACCAGAATATAATTATATTAAAAGCCTTTATGACTACAAAATCTGATCAAAACATGTTTACAAACAAACATTTATGTTTATGTGTAAATGTTTATTATAAAAAAAAAGAATTTGTATTGTCCACAGTTCCGTCTGGGCTTATTAAACTTAATCGTACTATGTAAATAAACAATAGCAAGATAGTAAAACAAAAGAAAATTAATAATAATAATCATCATCATCATTTCAGCTGAAAGCTGATCTAAGCCCCCCCCCCAAGTGTCGCCACAACTGCCGATACTGTGTGTCTAGCATCTAGCAAATACATACGACCTTCACCAAGACATCATCCCATCTCGTGGGAGGTCAACCAATGCTGCATAAGAAAATTATTGGTCTCAGGGTAACTATGGTTGTGGAATTTGTTCAAAAGAGTCACCGCAGCCCTGGAAACCAAAGGGCGTTACGAGGAACACGGATGGGTTTTAGTCAGTAAGAGTCTGACACTACCTTCCGCTCCACCCAGAGCGGAAGGAGTCATTTTATGATGCCCCATCCTTAAAAAAAAAGGGGAACCGTAATAAATTATAAGTAGAGGTAGAAAGTTATGCAAAATTATTTTATATGGTGAAATATCTACAGATACAAATACTTTTTTGGATAAAGCAAAAATTGTGTCATGCCTAAATTTATTCAACTTACGGCTTCAATTGTATAAACAGTATTTCAGCAAAAAAATAGTTTTCATCATCATAAGCATCACAATATGAAAATAAAAAACAAATATATTCATTAGTAATTCTATAATGAACACACAAAAACCTAAATATTGACATTAATAATATTAGATGTAGTATTATAGTAAAAATCTAGATAAGACGATAAGCCTGTCGTGTGATTCACGTGAAGCGAAAATATATTTATTTTCGCTTAACTTAAGCAAGTCATACAATAAAAAGAAATCATATATATATTCGGAGGGAGGCACTCCATCGTCATATTAGCGGCTTACTGCTTATATATTATTATAGTATTATTATATTTTATATAAATTAATTAATAATGTATAAGTTATTTATTTGTTCGCTGCTAATATCTCTTAGTGCTTTTTGCTATAGTGATGAGTCCGTTTTGGAGGAAACCCAGCTGGAGTTAGCGTTTTTGGTAAGAAAAATTAATTTATTTAATTAAGTCTTTTTTGGGAATGAGTCGTGTCTTAATAATAACAGCCGCACAGGGTCAACCATTTAGCCCAGTTGTAAACGCCAATTCTACTGACTTAAGCAACGTTTGCATTTGGAATCTGTCAAAAAGCCGCAATTTCCATTCATTTCTGACAGATTGCCACTGAGATGCGCATGCGAACGTTGCTTAATTTTTTTTTTAAATTAGCGTTCTGTTCTGACTTCTATTAGACAGAGCGGGTAGTGAAAGAAGTTGCGAAATTTGTTCGAAAGAGTCACCGCGGCCCTGGAACGCAAAGGGTATGAGAAAGAACACGGATTGGTTAAAACCAGTAAGAGTCAGTGAAAGTCAGTAAGAGTCTGACACTTTCCACTCCACCCAGAGCGGAAGAAGTCATTTGATTTCCCAACCATAAAAAAAGATAGTGACTTGAATGAAAGAAAAAGTATTTATTGATACAGTACTGACACGCAAACAAAACTATAAAGCTAAACTTAAATTCTTTAGCTATACTCCCACGTTGCGTTGCTATTAAATTCGATGCGAGATCCAAGACAGTTGAATCGTTTCTCTGAGACTCGTCGAGCTTCATTGACTCGACGTTTTTCTTGTGGTCGCTAATGTTGATTCTGGCTCTGAGGAGTTACAGTGCTTAGTAACAGTGTTCCAAAAAAAAACACAAAATTACCAGCCTATAAACTGGGGCTGATGCTTCTTCTCAAACAAAGCAAGAACGAGCATCACCACGGATGCTCACGACGGGTTTTTGATTTCACCGTACATTTAATTAATAATACTGATATACTGGTCACTAGCCGCATGCACACTGATTGCTAGGCAAGAGTTGGAAACTATCCATCTTTTCTTTGATCTTCCTTTATTTTGATTACCAGTCATTTTCATACTTGGATTTTTTTCAAAAATTCGAACATAAAACCGCTTTCGAAATTGGATTTTGTAACACCTCGCTTGTTTCAGGTCCATCGTCATGGTGACAGAACACCGATATTATCAACGTTAAGTCAAAGCACTGATCCTGAAGCCCTCATCGAAGCCTCCGCCAAATATGGATATGGTCAGCTTACTGATGTGAGTATATCATCATCACTCAGCCGAAAGAGCTCCACTGCTGGTCCTATCACTGCCCCAAGTGTCGCCACATATGTATAGTCTAGTATAGCACAATTATTTAGTACATCAGGAGTATAGAAGATATTACTGATCTTCTGTATGGGGAGAATCGTTGTCTGCCTTGCCTTTTTCCAACTATATTGGGGTCGGCTCGCAGTCAAACCGGATTCAGCTGAATACCAGTATTTTACGTGGAGCGGCTGCTTACCAGACCTCCATAACCCATTAACTGGGTAACACGGTACTTTTTGGCAAGACTGGAGTCAGATTGTCTGGCTTCTGACAATCAGTAACGACTGTAAAAAATATCTACAAATGACAGCCGGGACCGACGGCTTAACGTGCCTTCCGAGGCACGGAGGAATCTCGGTATGTTAAGATGGTCACCCATCCACAGACCGAACCCAGCAAGTGTTGCGAGAATAAAATAAATTACCATTATACTTTTGCGCTGCCAAGCAGCATTGCTGTGACGAAACTGGCAATTATTTGCCATGAAGTGTAAGCATTCTTTGCCTATGATGTAGGCTGGAAGCTGCTTCAAAATGACCACCAGTTATCAAGGCAAAAAACTATAAGAATAACATTACATTTCATCTTCTCATTTATCAAAAAAAGTTACAATATCTTTCAGCCTTTGTAAAAATATTAGTCAACCAGCAAACTTATTATATTAATACAGATTGACTGCCCAAGCGCCGCTTTATGTCAAAATATAAGACTCTAAGTTCACGTGACATTTCGACAAATCATTTTTGACGTTTTGACAATGGACTTCATCACGCTACCGCTAACAGAATGTCACATGTCTTGAGCAGTCAGGATAGTTGCATCATTAATTTCATTCGCTATTATTTTTAGGCGACAATTTCCTCTTTGGCTCCTTAATGAACCACCATTAAATATATATGTCATGAACGATTTTCACACACTATCTCCATTCCAGGTCGGCAAACGCCGCGGCTACGAACTAGGCCAGTTCATCCGTCGTCGTTATGACGAGCTCCTGTCGCCGAACTTCAACAAGTCGGAGATCTACATCAGATCCACTGACTCCACCAGGGCTAAGATGACGGTTCTGGCATCTATGGCGGCCGTCTACCCTGTCGACCAGGATGGCTGGAGTGAGGATATTAAGTGGACCCCTGTTCCTTATACCACTGTACCTGCGAAGTATGATTTTGTAAGTCGTTTTTTATATTTTCTCGTGGCTTTGCTCCTGTGGTCTATCCCAAAAGAATATTGTATTTTTAACCGATTTCAGAAAAAAGGAGGATGTTCTCAATTCGACAATATTTAAAAAAAAAAAAAAAAAATTGGAAAATTTTGTGTAACTTTCTATAAGTTTTTTCGTAAATTTTCTACAAAAATAAACAAAGAAAAAGTTTTATACCTCTTTTTAACCGACATAAAATAAAGAGGATTCGATGTTCTCAATTCAATTTATTTTTGTATATTTTGTTCAGTAATATATTCGTCAATTGTCAAACGATTATTATTTTTTCTTTGGAAAACTTTTTTATAATGCTGCTTCACATTATTTTGATATTTCGTCGAAGATAAAAATGGAAAAAACACATTTTTGAACAAAGTTCCCAAAACATAGCGAGTAAAATTATTTAATAGATCTGCTACTGCTAAGTCATACAAATATGCCCAAGGCCGATAAAGCCCATTCGTGGTCTAAATAATCTATGAAAACATTTACTTAATCAACATAAATAAACGAAATAGGCAATATACCTAATTGATGACAAACAATTTGTTAGTCTAAATTGATTTATTAATCAATCAATTTCATCTCAGTTCGATTGTCTATGTAGATGCTTCGTCGTATTGGTCACATTGTAACCATGACCTCAACTTAATTTTGTTCATCAATATTCCTATTGTAATTCGGTCGAGCTATTTTCTAGCTTTTACAAGACTAAAATGCACGGCAATTTAGTTTATATTAAAAGTGTGACAACTTTGAAGAGGCCATTGTATGTACTCATTATTATGAACAACTTTTACTATAGCACCAACGCAGAAATCGCGAAAAAAAAATCGACTGCACCATACATTTCTGTGCGCATAACTCGACAAAATGTACTGATCAGCTGATTTTATTTTCGCGTTTCGAGGTTGGTCCCATAATAAAAGCAAAAAAAATTCTTGTACTTAAGTATAAAAAACCCGACCACAAGAAATGGCTAAAAAGTTCGAAAACATCACTTTTCAATAAGTCCGATGCCGTTGCTGGCATCAAATCTATGATTGAACTAAAATAAATGCCTAGATTTAAGAAACTGCTGATGCCAGCAACTCTGAGTTCAATAGAGCTATAGCTCAGAGCAGCAGACTGCGAGGGTTGTTGTGAGCCGTTTCTAGACACCATACAGACACACACCGGACACACCGGTGTGTCGCCGGCGCTCAAGGACATTTTCAATACGACACACCGGTGTGTCGCCGGCGCACAAGGACATTTTCAATACGACACACCGGTGTGTCGCTGGCGCTCAAGGACATTTTCAATACGACACACCGGTGTGGCGCCGGCGCTCAAGGACATTTTCAATACGACACACCGGTTTGGCGCCGGTGCTCAAGGACATTTTCGATACGACACACCGGTGTGACGCCGGAGCTTGTGTGGTGTTAGCTAAAGTGGTACCCCATCGTATCAGAAAATCTACTATCACACGATTTAACTTATTTAATTTGTTACAGAACCTAGCAACAGTTAACTGCCCGAACCTCCTCGCCGGCTTCACCTCACTGGATGACTTCACGGAACCCTTTCCATCGTTGGAGCAGTATTCCGACGCCCTGGACCAATGGTCTGAATTCGTAGGCTTTAACATATCCGCGATGCCAATCTATGCTTACACCCTGAACGATATCTATACTGCACAGGTAAATTATATTTTTGTTTGTAAATACTGTTGCTTTCGCTAGTCAAATGAAATGTCCAGGATTTTTTGCAAATTTGAACGTTATGGGAGGGGTATTTTTTATCCGACGTCCACTGCTGGACATATGCCTCCCCAAAGTGTCGCTACAACAACCGGTCATGTGCGTCTCGCATCCATCGGCTACCCGCGACCCTCACCAGGTCATCGATCTACAAAAATGTCTTTTCTAAATTCACAGATGAGTTTAGGAATCCCCCTGGACCCCAAACTAGAAGCCTCAAATTGAAGAAATTGCCGGCATCGCCATCGATTACCTGTTCGGCAATGAAAACACTGTTGCTTTGCAAGCTGGTAAGCTTTTAGACAATCTAAACTGAAATAAATTTGCCGCAATTTGTCTACAATCTAGAATTCTGTATTCCGATAGTAAGATATACTCATACGGATAACCAAATTGTGGCGTCATAAAAACTCGCGGTAAAGCAATCAAGTCTCGGCTGAATACCAAACGGTGAAGCCAAATATCATAATGATGTTTCTTTCCAGGTGTTCTTCTGAACCAGTTCCTCGCCGTAGCAGACCAGGTCATCGCCGGAGAGGACGTACCTCGTCTCCAGGTTTACTCTGCCCACGATATCAACGTGTTTACCTTCCAAGTGGTCACCCAAATCTCTCCTAGGCAAGGAGTGCCTAAGTACGGCTCTGCATATGCCTTGGAACTGAGGAGGGTCGTTGCAACAGGAGAATATATTGTTGTGGTAAGTGTTTCATTGTTTTTTGTTTCACATTTTTCATAGACAGGCGAATATTCATATATTCAGTTCGTACTGTTTTTTAAAATAAAAATGAAGTTTTCATTTAATAAATTCTATCTACAGTATTTATGGTACTTTCTCTCAACGTGCCAAAGACGCGGGAGGCTTTGTATATGTCGCAGCCAATTAGCTTAATCAGCCGTTTAATTGGTTGCCTAGCCTTTTCATTTAAATGTGCTGATTTTTTTGCGAGTTAGATGACTGAATCTTTTGTTCAATATCGTTTAATGACTTGCCCATGACACTTATGTCGCTGATTAAACGGCACGGCTGATTCAGCTAGATGGCTGCGAAAAGAAAAAAAGAAAAGAAAGAAAATTGAGTTTATTGGCATTAAAACACGCAAGACCTTAAAATTAAACATATAGGATATTCTGCTACTCTGAACGTTATTTTAACTTCTAAAACATCATCGTCTTTCTAAACACTAGAAAACCTTCTTCTTCGATAATCGTTCCTTTTCTGTTTGCGCTGGTTTCTTTCTTAACATCATCATCTGCCTAGCCTTTTTCCAACTAAAAATATTTGGGAAAAGGCTATCGGGGCGGTTTTCAGCCAAACCGGATTCAGCTGAATACCAGTATTTTACGTAGAGCGGCTGCGGCTCCACACACAAACCGTTAACTGGGTAACGCGGTAGTTCTTGGCAAGACTGGGAGTCCAGTCTGACTCTGACTAGATTAACTGGCTTCTGACAATCCGTAACGACTGCCAAAGATCTACAAATGACAGACGGGACCAACGGCTTAACGTGCTTTCCGAGGCACGGAGAAGTCTCGGTATGTTGAGATGGTCACCCATCCACAGACCAACCTCGGCAAGCGTTGCTTAACCTAAATTTTTGTTATTTTCGAAGCACGGAGGAAACTCGGTATGTTAAGACGGTTTCTTTCTTAAAATCGATCTCTGAATATTAAAAAATAAATTCTTTGCAATAAATTAGTTTTGGTTTCGTAACTACTTAACTTCGAGACTTTTTAGTTCAAGCCATTTTCTTACGAGTAACACACTGACTAACATATTGATTCCAAAACTCTTTCATTATTTCATCAATATTGTTGGCTACGCAAAGAAATATCTACTTCGCTTTTTAAAATGTTAGATAGTCTTGGGTTTGACCACCTCACCTCATAGAAAGCAATGATGTGGTCAATGATGGTGCACGCTTGACTTGAAAGGTTTTCAGGCAAACACTGAATCTGGCAGAGAATTTCACCCCTTAACTGTACATACGCACAATGAAAGAATTCCCAAAGATAGAACTAAAAGGAAAAGTATTTACTGTCACAGAACTGACATGAATAAAGGTGCTCCACTTGGACTTCGCCTGTACTGTAACGTTACAGAGTCGAGCACTACATGAGTGAGGAAGGAGAACTGAGCATTACAGTGTGCAACTTGATGATACAATGTGTAATATTTTTATACAACTTATAACATCAATGCGCACCACTTACCACTAAAGGTGAAAAACCAGGAATTACCAGAAACTAGGCAGGTGCAAGTCATACCTGCGGCAACTCAGCATGATGCTGTGCAATGGGCAGAGCCACGGCGCTGATTCTGTGGTCGCGTAATACTTCACTCATATATTTCTAACCAACAATCATATCTTTCCAGCCTGTGTACCTGAACACACCCAGCGAAGACGTAGTCGTCTACCCCCAAGTTTCCGGCTGTGACCAGCGCTGCGACATCGAGAGCTTCCGAGCGATCACCGCACCTTTCAACCTTGAAGAAGCCGAATGGAGGACCAAGTGTGGCTTCTCCGAAGACATGGATTACGATACATCTTCTATTGATTAGATTGAATGGTTGACTGGATTTTTTATACGGATTTTGATAGCATAATGCAATAAAGATGAAGCTGCTTTTTAAAAAAAGGGATTTTATTTTAATTTACTTTAAATCCATATCCGTATAGTATTGCTTGAAGAGGTCAATCCTTTTTTGCAAGCTTTTATTTAAGAGGGCGCCGAGCGCGCAGTGGCGCTCTCATCGTTTGATTGGTTATTTCTTTTATTTTAGAATGAAAATACAGAAAATAAGCACGTTAAGTTGTGCTCCACAAGATTATACGTTAATATTATTATAAACGGTAGTTTTAAATTGTTTAGTTTTATTAAAATCACTAAAACGGATAATAGTGGCCACTATTTTCCGTTTGAGGGCCGATGAGGGCGCCACTGCGCGCTCGGCATGTTAGTTGGTATTTTTGGGTCATATTTTTTTTGACTTCATTCTAAATCCAATACGGCGGACGAATAATTTTTTTATGCATCCCAATTATGAGTACCTATCAAGTGAAAGGATTTTCTGGGAGAAATGGATACGAAAATAGTTGTTTTAAAATTCTTTTTGATAATGAATAATATTCATTAGACTTGGCAGTGGTTATTGAATGACGCTAATAGAATAGCACATTGTCTCATCTTATAGAAAGCGCTGTTCGCACAAGGAGATACCATATGATCGTAAGATACTAATGAAATAAACACTGTAAACGTTCCCATTACTAAAACAGAATTTGCCAGCAGACAAATAAAAACCGCTCAGCCTTCATAAACAATAAAATTAATAGACTAATATATATGTAGGTATATTTCAGTATAATTAAAAATAATATGAATTTAACAAAAAGTTAATCATATGGCAGCACAATTTAAATGAAAAAAAATTACCTACAGAGTTTTTCTTGAACGTGTGACTTAATAATAAATTTTTTTTTTTTTCGGTATGACCACTAGCAAGTTAACACGCAAGGGCTAGCAACTGCTTAACCGGACTTAATAATAAATAATAAAGAGTGATGTTATTGGCTTATTTTGTCACACATGTACGATCAAAATCTCTCTATTTACACACATACAGATGAATGTACTTTTTAATGTTTTGTTTATTGTGTTGTTTTGTTGTTTTTCCAAAAAAGGAGGAGGTTCTCAATTTGACTGTAACTGCTATAGTAATTGGCCACGCTATAGTTACTAGCCACTCATAACAAAAGAGGTAGAAACAAGATAATGGAAGCAAGCCCATGAATGTTAAGGACAGAAAATATTATACTTTTTTGTGAATTAACTTGTTTCTACCTCTTTTGTTATGAGTGGCCAATTACTATAACAGTTACCCTAGTTATTTTATAATTTGTAGTGTTATTTGTTTCGAAGTCGGTTGTATTTCTTTGTAAAAAAGTTTTATTTTTCACTTTTTAGTGGTTAGCTTTAAAATAACTAAACCCAACGCAAAAAGAATTATCAAAATCGGTTCATAAAACATAAAGTTATGCCCGAATAGATAACCGCAAAACGTGGTTGAGTTGTACACATCTGTATACCCCTTCACAGCGTACTGGCGTGATGTTATGTTATGAACTGGTACCTATAAAAACAATAAACAGACATGCGATTTCAGCAATCCCGGCCGACAGGTTTTCTATCATTTATTGAAGAGTTCCGTTACCTATCTCCGAAGTTCTCCATCAGATCTTCACCAAATTGAAACGGGACTAGTCCGGGAAGATACTCTTCCAAACAAAAAAGAATCATCAAAATCGGTTGTCAATTGTCGAAAATATCGCTGAACAAACATACAAAAAAATAAACAACCAACCCAACCTACCACCCATTTATTTGGACGTTTAAAATGTAAGGGAAGAGTCTGATGTGTTTTCAGTCTTCAACTACAGGTGTTTTCTATGCCTAAATGGAGGCTCCTGGACATGCATCGAAAGCCAATGATATGAAATAAACTTATTTTTAGGGTTCCGAACCCAAAGGGTAAAACGGGACCCTATTACTAAGGCTCGGCTATCCGTCCGTCCGTCCGTCCATCCTTCTGTCACCAGGCCGTATCTCATGAACCGTGATAGCTTGACAGTTGCCGCTATTACAACAAGTACTAAAAACAGAATAAAATAAATATTTAAGTGAAAAAAAAACGGCAAAAAATCACGTTTGTTGTATGGGAGCCCCCCATACAACAAACGTGATTTGTTTGCTGTTTTTTTTATAGAAAATGGTACGGAACCCTCCGTGCGCGAGTCCGACTCGCACTTGGCCGGTTTTTTTTTTGTAAAGTGGCACTCAAACGTAGTGCTCGACTGCTTGAGAAGATTATTTCAGTAAAGATAAACACTTTAATATTTAACTATTCCAACGTATAATACCGCTGTAATTTCCTATGGGATCGTCGTATCTTAATTTAAGCAGACATATTGAAAAATGCAATGAAAGAATTGAATAATATCTAGATTACAAAGTATAATGTAACATTTTTCTTGTTGCTGGAGATGGCAGTTGAATAAGGCAAATACCTTTGCAAATTACGTGTATTTTATACTAGCTTGACTTTTATTTCGTAAGTCATTCATCATTCAGTGGGTGAAAGTAGTCATGAATATGATGAACAAGTTTCAGTATAGGGCCAACAAACTCTGACGTGTGAAATCAGCTGTTTCGGAACATAAATATAGTTACTGAAAGGCTGTTTCTTTTTTCAAATGGAATGGAAACATGTCCCTCGCTTTTAGGCACGCAATGAAGTGTATTTTGAACTAGTGTGGTGAGTGAGAGTGTGTTGAAAAACGTCGTTTGATACAACTACAACAGCCATAACGCCTCGCCTTTGCCTCACACGACTATTCCGCCTTGGCTGCAATGACTTAGTTTGCCCACTTGCATCAATATGCTAACTAATCATACAAGTATGTACTTACCCTGGACATTTAAACAAGTGTAAACGCAATTGTAATCCACGCCTCTAAAAACTTTCCACATACTTCAATCCCTAGAGACCTAGATTTACTTAGGTACCTACTTAGTTCTTAAAACACAGGTAACCTTTATGCCTACATAGGAAATTATGTATAACTCAACATTCCTTTGATAACTTTAAACGTAAAAATGATACTGTTTGTATTTTTGTCACGTTCTTTAGAAGCCAAGTCTCACGGGCTGACTTTTCATTCAATCTGTTTTGAGTGAAAGAAATTTTCTGTTGGATCTTATAATCGTTCGTTGGTTTGTAAGACAGAATTCTTTGAAGAGATTATTTTTGAATATATTAGGAAACGTGACTGTGTCTACATGATGTTTCAATAGAGCTATGTTTTTTTTCTTGTCATACTTACCAAATGTAAAGAAGGACTTCTGAATTACTAATCTTTATTACGAATTTTTCACGGTGATTTTTTTTACTTAGTCGACCGGTCAACACACTTCTATCCTTTGTCATCCTTTCTCATAGCCTTTTGAACACTCAGGTTTGCCTTTTTTATCCGTAGCAAACACATAATATGCGGAATTTGTTCGAAAAAGTCACCGCGGCCCTGGAACGCTAAGGGCATAGGAGGAACACGTATGGGTTTTAGTCAGTAAGAGTCAACACTCCTTTCCGCTCCGCCCAGAGCGGAAGCAGTCATTAATTGATGATTTCCCATCCATAAAAAATAAAAAAGTGTACCAGAAGTGCGTGCTCATATTTTAGGGTGATGTTGGGTAACTGATATACATTAGGAAAAAACCGGCCAAGTGCGAGTCGGACTCGCGCACGGAGGGTGTTTTGTATGGGAGCCCCACATAAATATTTATTTTATTCGGTTTTTAGTATTTGTTGTTATAGCGGCCACAGAAATACATCATCTGTGAGAATTTCAACTGTCTAGCTATCACGGTTCATGAGATACAGCCTGGTGACGGACGGACGGGCGGACGGACAGCGGAGCCTTAGTAATGGGGTCCCGTTTTACCCTTTGGGTACGGAACCCTAAAAAGAGTAAAACAAAAAAATTATCGACAAAATACGACTAAATATAGTTCCGAAGAAATGAGTTTTCAAGCAGTTTTGTTACAGATGATGGCATTTATTTTAGTTCAGTCTAAACCTACAAGGTTCTAGTATTGTTGGTTTAGTCATTAGCTAACCACAACAATTTCACGACAAATAAATCAATAGTCTAGTAATTATTTAGGTACGAACCAAACCGACTGTCATGAAGACTATAACATAACGAGCTTCAGCTAAATTATGAACCACAAGGATTTATGTACGGAACCCTCGTCACAGGGGGACAGACTCGCGGACAGTTAACACTATGTTCTCGACTTCATTTCAGTTTATATCTTTGGTGACGTTTATTGTAAAGAGAACTAGCTCTTGCCGGCGACTTCGTACGCGCATATCCTGTTCCCGTATAACCTCATACAGATATAGCCTTCCTCATGAATAAGTACAAAAATATTTTTTCAAATACGACTGGTAGTTCCTCTCTGGAACTACCAGTCGTATTTGAAAAAATATTTTTAGAGCGTTCAAACAAACTCTTCAGCTATTCTACTACTTACGTATAAAAAATATATAGATGGAATATGAGTTTAGCTTTTTTCGTGATTTCGGGGTTGGTCCTGTATTAAAGATTTTCTTACGATTATCTCAGCTCACCTCTGAATATAGGAATTGGAACAAAATTAATAGACAGGAAAAAATAACAATTTTTTATTCTGTGTGAAATGTGACACTGGAATTTGAACCTAACAGTAGGCGCAATATGAGCCAGTTTTCAAGGAAGACTATTTATAGGTATACCGCGAACTTAAATATGTCTGTAGAATTTCAGAGCTCCAAAAAAATATGTGTGGAGGAGCAAAAATCATATTTAATTAACCTGAATGCATATTTCTACGATTTCTTTCGTAAAATATAATCTTGGTGGTGTAAAACCCTACAATTTCCCGGCACAATGAGATCTCTGTACCTACGGAATGAGTAGGTAGGTATAGAGCAAGATATGACAAGATGTTTCAATCTGTGGTGGTACTGGATGTGTCAAGCCGCGTATCCACTAGGCAACATTTGATGCGCGTCATGATGCACAACATGTTGCTCATCATGTTGAACGGCAACGAGGAATTTTATTTAATAAAGCCGCGTATCTACTAGGCAACAATTGACGCCCGACATGATGCACAACATGTTGCGCTTCATGTTTAACGGCAACGAGCAACTTTTATTTAGTTACATTGTCACTGTTACGCGCCTGCTGGCAACGTCGCGCGTCAAATGTTGCCTAGTGGAAACGAGGCTTTAGGGAAACAATGAAGGAAAAATCACTTCTCTTGTATCTGCAAAGCGTGGCAGGTCACGTTACGCCATACTTCAATACTATGGCTTTCAAATCTTACTACATTATGGTAGACATCAGATGGGTTGCGGAATTTGTTCGAAAGAGGCCACCGCGGCCCTGGGACGCAAAGGACAATAGGAGAAACATACAAATGACTCCTTCCGCTCTGGACGGACCGACAGGTAGTTTCTCTTACTTGACTCTTACTGACTAAAACCTATCCGTGTTCATCCTAATGCCCTTTGCGTTCCAAGGCCGCGGTGATTCTTTCAAACAAATTCCGCAACTGGAACACGGGCACCTGCAATCTTAATTCTTTTCCATATTAGCAGCCTTCAAAGAAAATTGCAACGAAAACGCCAGACCTATTTAAAAAGGCTCTTCTACAATTCCTACCTCTTTGTTCGTGGAGTAAAACGAAAAAGGCACCGGATATGAATCTGTGATGGCTTACCCGGCGCGGCTTCCGCCTACTAACCACCGTCGCATGCATAGTCGACATCTCTGACTACAAACGCTGCTATAGTAGATGTGTAGTGGTGGTTAATGATCTAGTGTTTTGTCGAGGCCGCGTTCAAGCTAAGTGAAGGTCGACAGAGGTACTTAAGACCTCTTTTGTTCTTGAGGGGACCTTCCAAACCGCGCCCAGGCTTTGGGCATACCTCAATAAATCCGGGGGATTCCTAACTCACTGAAACCACCCCGGTGCCCCGTTACCTTTTGAAGTAAACACCATCACATACACACATAGACACACTCACGAGCTGACATACACACACATACCATGCAAGTAGACAAATGGCAATCTATATCTTTGTAGTATTTAACTTATTTTTGTTTTTGAGTTTTCTTTTCATTATATTTTTTTTTTCTTTTAAGTTCACGACGTTTTACACGGGCTATGAACCAAAGAACGAATATCTGTTAATACACTGCCTCCCAAGAGGTTTTTGCCTAGTTTGGGCGACAGGAGGCTTTGTACTTTTGTTAAATTAATTGTCCTTGTCCCAGCTATTAAGACTGTAATTTATGGTTGTGTTCCAAATAAATAATAATAATTATTATTATTTAAAAAACAAAAATAAAAGTACTTACCCCTCCGAAACCCTTTCCGTGCAACGCCTGTTAAGGCACATCCTTGAGGAGACTGTAGTGTTCTGACTTCAGTCTCAATATGCTGCATACTTAAGCTGGGTACAGACCTGTGTTACAGGTCAGTACCGCGAGCATGTTTTGTTACGCCGTGTCCTAAAATTCGTGTAAAACAAAACACATGCGCATTAATTTCGTTGCGGGTTCCGAGACAGTTGAATCGTTTCTCCGGGACTCGTCGAGCTTCATTGACTCGGCGTTTTTCTGGTGTTCGCCACTGTTGATTCTGGAGTTATTTCAGGAGTTGCAGTGGTTTGGGAATGTGTGGCGGGTTTGTCCCAAAACAAAAATGTAACATGCGCATGTTCGTGCTCGTTTCCACGTACTGACTGCACGAATGCTCGCTTTCTAACATGTTACATTGCGCCCCGTAACACCGATCAGTGGCCTTAGTGCGAGTTTTTTACCGTTCTCGATCGCGTTAGCGTAAACGTCAATTTGTATTGAAACTGAATAAGCGCCGTCTGGTGACACTGACGGACAACCTGTTTTTTTCCATACAATTTGACATAAGCGAACGTTTACGTTTACGCGATCGAGTACGTTAAAAAACTCACACTAAGACCTCTGAAGGAGTCTTCCCATCTGTCCTCGAATGGGGACAAATGGGAATTATCATCGACGGATAACACAAAAATTCCCATTTCTCCCCAATCGGGGACAGACATTCGTGGACAGATGGGAATATTCCGATCAGAACCCACCTTAACACTATTAGGTACTGTATCCCACACATTTTGTCAGTGAGAAAATAAGTAAGGTCCGGCTCTGGGTTCTTGGGATAGATACCTACTGATTTGCTTACATGTCTGCAATCATTGCTCGACTCTCAATTCGATTCACCACTACTATAAGTACCTACTTATCTCCTTTCTTTTATTCAATGAAATACGTACACTTACAAATCAAGTAGGTATCTTTTTTTTTTTTTTTAGGTATGACCACTAGCAAGTTAACACACTTGGGATATCAACTGCTTAACCGGACTACAAGTAGGTATCTGTTTTCGTTACCTACTAAATAAAAAGAACGAAAATTGTACCTACAGGTATTTATTTTTAAGATTTGTAAAACGTAATCTCTGGTAGGTATACCTACCTACTGATAAGATTACGTAAATAATTTCGCTGCTATGAAACTACACTATATTCGAGTGTAGCATAGGCTAGACGGTTCCTGGGATTTGCTACCGGAGCATGGGGTATAGTTTCAAAACCCGCTAAGTCCAAAGACGTTCAAACTCCAGAAATAGAAAATTTGTGATAAATTATTGTAGCATTATTTAATTAATTATGTTTCTGTGCCTTTTGAAAAATTGGTCGCTTCACCTACGTTTTGTAACTTATTCATTAAATTATCATGTTTTACAAACGAGGGGTATAGTTTCAAAACCCGCAAAGTCCATTTTTTACACGTGGCAATATTTTTATATCTCTAGCAACTCCATCTTTTTCTGCACATTTTAGATTTATCAGTTCTTACCATAAACAGCTATGTCCAATAGAAAATTCACTTTAAAGTAGGCTGTAAGTTTCAAACACTGCCAAGTCCATCATAGTTTAATTCAAAAACCGCAAAGTCCAAACTAGCCAATAGCGAGCCACCATTTTGGTCACGTGATATACAAAACTGTTATGGCGGCCAGCTTAGTTTTTGTTGTGTTGTTCTCGTAAAAAAGTTAAATTTTTTATTAGATACTGTATTATTTTCGAAGTTAAAGTGCCATAATTACGAAGATGGATACAACCCCGATCGTTGTAGATAAAAGTAAAGCTCGGAAACGGCAGAGGAAACCAGAACAATGGAAGAGAAACCTGCAGAAGTTAGAGAGGTAAGTAGATACTAGTACGAGTAGTTTTGATCACTGATTTCAAAATATTTAATTTTAGTTGAATCTGTTGTTTCTTTGTATTTTTTATTCGACTTTTGGTACACGTATATTCGAAATGCCCATATTTATGTGAGCCGATCCCCAAATTTCGAGGAGATTTTTATGTACCTACGGATGCGAATTGGTTCATGTGCGACTTTCTTTTCAGATATTCGGCAAAAAAATTACCAGAAAAACCAACATGTACACATAAAAAAAATTAATTAAATTAAAATACTAATTGATTTATTAAATGTGTTTTTCATTTCTATACCATATATTTCATTTAATTTAATTAATTTTTTTTATTAGATATGTTTATTTCGGTTGGAGGAAGATATATGTAGACAACTGCCAATATTGGATAACATAAGGGACGGTATCTCGAAGACTCGTCTACCGCAGTGTCTAGTCAGAACTCAAGGCACCACTTTCAAGAAAATTACAGCATCAAGATTATCAACCAAAGCCCAGTACATGTTCCACATCAGATACCTAGGTTAATAGAAGAATAAAAGATTTTAAATTATTAATGTTTTTATTTTAAGCTTTCTGGATATTTGTATTTATGATTATAGATAATATACATTTAAGTAGGTACCATACTTGTGGACTGGTTTATTTTTTTCAAAACTAGGATCAGCAATACACAGAATTTCCGCAGCATTCATTAGAACAACCCGCCATTTATTTCTTGGTTATATCTTCATTAATAGGTCCACCGGTGGAAACACCAATGATAGATACACTCCATGGTTTTTCTCAGCTTCTTCAATGCTTACATGTTCAAGTTTTTTGTCCATTATCATCGCCTCGCAACCGTTTTGTTTCATGCTCATGTCTGTTAAAGAATGGGGTACCACTACCTTGTTAAATATCCCACTACCGGTAAGTTCCTGCTGTTGGCAAATTCAAATCCTTCAGCAATTTTTATAAAGCATAACTGCAACAGACTGGGGATGATTTCCAGAGCAAATCAATCTATTTTAAATTAAATGTAAAGTCAATTACGAATTGACATTAACCCTTTTCATTGCGCCGGTATTTACGAAATTATTATTTTTTGACGTGGAGTGGTACAATACAGACCAGTTGGAATAGATTATGATTATGTAAGTATCTCGAATTCTCGACTAAAGTCTAGCCTATAGATTTGTTTTTAATATTTATAGACTTTAATTCTATTCATTAAGAGTTTCAGTAATTTCTATCGACGATTATCTTTAAAATTTCTACCGACGATAGGATATACCGTCGCCGCGTCGTCGCAGTTCCACCTTTGGGAAATTAAATCGGCATAATAAAAAAAATCTTACAATATTTCCTCTAAAATTAATACCGGTGCATCGCCCTCAGCACTATTGACTAAGTACTAATCCGTTAATTAGACGATGTGCTTTGCCATTTGAAGTACATTAATGCTTTTTCTTTATTAAAATAGCTGAATGGGAACCGATGAACTCTTTAATACGTTTTTCACCAGCTCTGTTTGGCCCTAGTTAATGCTTAATACACTTTTTACACGCGGCTTGTCCTATAGAATCACTGTATTTTTTCATGTGCACATTTTTGGTGTGATCGCAGCCATAATATCCAGCTCACTCATATCACAGTCAGATCGCAGTCATAATACCTAAAGCTGAAAATTCTAAAAATCCTTTCTTATTGCTTGCCTGCATCATGAGATGGAAGCCTTGTGCAAAACTTCACGTTCCTAATCCCAGTAGTTTCAGCTGTGCGTTGGTATGTCACTTAGTTAGTTTTTCCTTTTATAGATCGATAGGCAGGTACCGGAAAAATGTTTTTTTTAATAATTATTTAATTGTAAACTACCGGTAGTGGTATTAAGAAGAACTAGGTACCAACAAACTTGATTTTGTCTTTTTGGGCAAGATAACAAAAATGTTCTCTTGCCTAGTTAAGGGTTAAAAACCAAACGCCAGATGACATGTCAAAATGACAAGTGACGGCAGTTTTTTTTTCGGACCGACACCAAAGAGAACAAAGGTATATCTTCATTCAATCGTATTTTTGACGTTATATGTCGCTTACGTCTGTTTAGTATTGAAAGAATTTCAAACACGTTTTTTTAAATGAAAACTACAAAATATCGGAAAAATATAAAATACGGGTGTCTTCATTTTAGATCTAGTTTCATTTAACAAAATAATATATGGCACCAAAAAATATGAAATGTTGTCAATTATGGCACTTTAACTTCGAAAATAATACAGTATCTAATAAAAAAATTAACTTTTTAACGAGAACAAAAAAACAAAAACTAAGCTGGCCGCCATAACAGTTTTGTATATCACGTGACCAAAATGGTGGCTCGCTATTGGCTAGTTTGGACTTTGCGGTTTTTGAATTAAACTATGATGGACTTGGCAGTGTTTGAAACTTACAGCCTGCTTTAAAGTGAATTTTCTATTGGACATAGCTGTTTATGGTAAGAACTGATAAATCTAAAATGTACGGAAAAAGATGGAGTTGCTAGAGATATAAAAATATTGCCACGTGTAAAAAATGGACTTTGCGGGTTTTGAAACTATACCCCTATCTTGGTAGAAAGCAGTACCTAACTTAAATAAAACGTTGTTATTTTTTATAGGCTATTTTGAGGAGTGCCTACTGTGAAATTATTTTTACAGTCGATATAAGTACTTAATCAACAGTTCATATTTGTCCCGAGTACGGAACCCTGCCAGCGCTAGGAGACGTAGGTACTCCCGGGAAAAAAAGTATCCTATGTTAGGTTACTCATACTGAAGTATGATGTAGACGACGTCCTAGAATAGGTTCCAGTTACATTGTCTACAATTCTTCATTATACTATACCCCTTTTCACTCTTTAAGGGGTTGAATTTTCTGGTCATCGGTCCACCTTGCGGGAGGCCTTCCAACGTTGCATCTTCCGGTACGCCGTCGCCACTCCAGAACCTTCCGATCTTATCGACTATCTGTTCTGCGAGCAATAAGTCCCGCCCACTGCCACTTCAGTTTGGCGATCCTTGGGGCCATGTCGGTAAAATTTGGTTCTCTAGATAGCTATCATCATTGTTGATTCGATCACGCAAGAAAACTCCGAGCATAGCCCTCTGATGAGGCCCATTGTGAGAGACCACGTTTCGGTTCTATAAGTCATCACTGGCACCACGCACTGATCATAAATTTTCGTCTTGAGACACTATGGTATGTGAGACGAGAAGATACCGCGCAACTTCCCGAACGCGAAGTTAGCCCTACCTACCTAACTGGACTGTTTGTACCAGGTAGACGTAGGTACCTACTCGTCTACAATCTCGAGTGTAGTCTCCAAGCTTGACAGGAATGGGTGCTACACCTATTAACCATGACCTTGGTTCTATCCATGTTCATTTTAAGACTCACTCTTTCGGAAACTACTGAGGTCATCGAGCATTGTACTGAGGTCCTCCTTATTCTCAGCCATGACGACCATATCGTCGGCAAATCGAATGTGTACTCGCCACTGATAATGCCTAGTCTCCTCCAGTCCAAAACCAGATATCCTCTGTTGCGGCCGTGGACAGTTTCGGAGAAATGACGTCTCCCTGTTTCACACCCCGCTGCAGGAAGATAGGTTTCGAGGTCTGATCCTGAAGTCGGACTGACATGGTGGCATTTTCGTACAAACACTTCAGTAAGTACCTCGATGTACCGATAGTCGTTCTGGCACCGTTGGAGAGACTGCAGCACAGCCCAAGTCTCAAATTACCCGTTAATTTTCATAATATAGGTACAATTGAAATGTCAATATTTAATTGAAATGTCAAAATTTAATTCAAATGTCTAAAATACTATTTATCAAAATACTATTCAGATGTCAAAATGAGATGTGGGGTACTACCACTAATCACTTTAAATAAAACCAGTTATCAAATTTAAATAATTTTATTTACTTATCCTTATCATAAATAGATTAACATGCATCCACGTAAGACTAACATGAAAAATAAGCGTCTTTTATGCTCAAAAACAATTACACATTGTCAAATAAAAAGTTATCAAAAGTTTCATACACTGCAGTGCACTCTGATCGACACACCATACAAAATCGAATTATTTTATTGTTAAAATGAAATTGTACAAATAACATTCGCGAAAAATAATGAAAGATGATTTAACAGATTTTTCTTAATGATGTTTTTTGATACAAAAATAGTAAATTAAGAAAAACATATCGTGTGAATCCGTTAGAGGCTTTAATAGCTGTATTTTTTCTGTTTTTAAAAAGAAACGATGACAAAGTCTAATTTTCTCACTGGTGTAAAGGTGAAATTACCCTTTCATTCATAAAATTCTTATAACTAATGTGGTGTTCCGGTAAACGTTCCTTTTCACTAAAAGGTCTTTAAAAAGTCAGTATTTATGAATAAAAGGGCAACTTCTCAATATGGCACTATCTTACAAGTCAAGATTAAAAAAAGAAAACGCTACATTCCTTTAAATTGTTATACAAAAATGTTAAGATGTTAGAAAACTATGGAATATCAGTTACAAGGTTATGGAGTTTTTTTAAAGTGTGAATGTAAACATACATATTATTATTATTTATGATGCACAAGTGTAAAAATATACAGCCGTGTATCTATAGAACCGGTGACGCACGGTATTATTATTATTAATATCAAAACACTATGCGATCCAAAACTTAACTACAACTATGTTATATTATAGTTAGCGTGTCCGTTAATAGTTAACAGTTGATAATGTTTCACTTATCAAGAAAACAAAATGGCACCATAATTTGAAAATATTGTAAAATAGTTTTTTTGTTTGATTTTTTTTTAAATCGACATGTTTCAACCATTGAATTTTGGTTCGTGACACGAGTCGTCGAGAGCTTTTATTTTTTTGTCAAATTTTTCGTCAACTGATAACTACAAACAAAACACCACACGCCTGAGTGTGCAGTTTTTTGTGCCAGCAAGTGTAAATTATCCTCACTAATATAAAAATTCAACGTGAGATAACATCCTTCTTAATATTGCACGAATCTTGCTCATAGGCCAGTTAAACTATAAACAGTCAAAAATTAAATATTAATTACTAATAAAAAAAATATTAAAAACACATTAATATTATCGTTGTAAAGCAAAGTAATGGCAAGAATTAGCATCACTAGATTTTTTTTTATTTAAAAAAAAACAACAATTAATTAAAAATTAAATAAATAATAATGAGTATTAATGGAATGAACTCAATACTTCCAATTTAAAAGTATATAAATTGTCTTTTGTTACACTTGAGTGCAAATAAAATTAGAAGCGTTTTTTTAATTCAGATTACAAACCTACGTCTAGTTAGTAAAGCAGTTTTAAATATTTACACGATATATTTATGTTACGTACAAAATCGTGATTTTTATTTGTCTCACTTTAGCGAGACTAATGTTGAGTTCTGACACACTGTGTAGCAATAATTCATGTGTTTGTGGATTTGATCCATTCTATGTTGTAGTGGCTGCGCTACCAAATTGTCAACGTATTGGGATATTTTTGAGTTGTTGAAGTACATTTTTTTAAATATTACCAAATTTTCACTGACAGGGAATGTAATCGAGGTCCCACAGCAAAGTGAAATTATTTTTTTTATATCCTAACTAAAGATTTCTAATTAGAAAACATACAAGCTTTTATAAATAATGTATAACCGTCGCATTCCAAGTTAACAATTTTATTTAGCATATAAATTATATTTATTGTATTCAACATGCTTTATATCAAAGAGGATTCATTTCTAATCAAACACTTCGACATTTTTCCGAGAATTTTTAGTAAAAAATTATGAATATTAAGAAAGTAAAAGTTGTACAAATCTAGTATCAGTCGCAATTCTATGGTTTGGGCGTTAAACCTACGGAGTATCACACGCTTTTGTGAGATTCGCATACAAGGGAACGTGATATTATCGAGTTACAATATAAATAACAACTACATACAACGATCGCTATTTATCATTAATGATTAAAAAAACATTGTTTTATTTTTACAAGAGATTTTTATACAATAATGATAATGCCTTAAAATTTACAATCTACGTGATATATGCTTATCGTTAGAAAAAATGTTTATTTCGCAAACAAGCTCGTCAAAATAACTTCATCGATTAAAGAAGAAACGATTATCTACCCCGTCTACGACGTCGTTATTAATCTTTTTGCGAAATCAACATATTTTTTTATTACAAATTATATCAGTTACAAATAACCCGTGTCCTTATTCTAATTTCCGTCAAAATAACATTCGGTGCGCCCTATTCGCATATTTCGCGACCGGCAGAATATAAAAAAATAATAAAATGCATACTGTATACATTCATTCGGCCGGACGTGTAATTTCTATGAGTACATTTTAGTGTAGTAGAAAAAATATGAATAGCTGTGTTGTGTCTTTACATTAGCGTTATAGGCCTAGTACCTACCTATGTACGTTTTTGGACCGTTACATTGTACCAAACGATACTGAATATTACACTAGATAGCGCTCATTATTATTTATGTATTATATTTTTAGCCCATGTTCCCACTACAGGGCGAATGTCATTCATTCATACATACCACGATTGTCTTCCCCCAAACGGTCAGACAGAGGTTCCACAAGTGGCTCGGTTGAAAAGAACGTACTACAGATACGAGAGACGTAAGTTCCGTCTGTCCTGGTTTATACTATATTTAAATATCACATTCTTACTGCGTTTTGATTGAACCAGGACGATTTTTAATGAATTTACAATCTTTCAGGGCGCAAAAGGAACTAATGAACCCCCCTCTCAAGTGATGGGAACATTTTATTTATGTTAGCAAACATAACTCGATTAAAATGTAGGATAAAACTGTTTTTTTTTTCGCGATAGCAAGGTTGCTCCCACAGTAAAAAAAAATTGATACTTACTTATAAATATATTTTTGAAAAACGAAACCCAGTACCATTTGGTACAATGAAAGTCAATTACTGATTTACAACGTAATTCACTTTGTCACTTATCACGAACGGTATAAGGGTCAATATTATGCTTACATTTTGTAATAATTATTTCTCTCACTGAGTCATCTCCCTTGTAATTTACCGTTATTAGAAATATACGGATAACTATAAGACTTGATCATTTTTATAAGACATGCTTACAGTCATTTTATGAATGAATTTCAATGCGGCCTGTTTTTATTGGCCTCGTCATATTGGTATAATACAAATTTCCTTCAACCAATCACTGTGAAAAATATCTTTCAAAAAACTGTGGTTATACTCATTTCATATTTCTTGGAATTAAAAATGATTAATACTTTTTGTATTATTATAAACTCTTTTGCATAAAAAACGGGCACTTTCGATTTTTTTCTCTACTTCAATGAAGAAGAACAAGAAATAGGTTTTGTTAATTTGACGATGTATTGGCATGTTTTTTGAAGCATCCTGGCAAGATTCTTTACGTTCCAAATTTAAAATTTGAAATTATTAAAAGAAAAATAATGATTATTGTGGATTATTCTAAAATTGCTTTACTAATGGCGCGAATTGCTGAAACGATTTTTAACTGATTACGATATTTTAAAACTTTTTGGATATTTTCTGCAAATTAAACAATTTAATCTTTCTTTTTACATTAAATACCACTTTTTGATATGAGTGATAAAGCGATAAGGACCGGTAAAATTATAGCCCTACTTGAAGAAGGTTGTTCGCAAACTTACGTGTCTCAGCGGCTAAATGTGAGTCGTTCAACTGTCCAGAGGACTTGGCAACGGTATCAAGAGACTGGTTCGGTCAAAAGAAGACCCGGTTCGGGAAGAAAACGATGCACAGAACCAAGAGATGACCGCTTTTTGGTGAGTCAGGCGTTGCGTAATCGTAAGGCGTCAAGTGTGGACCTGAAGAAGAGCCTTGAAGAAGTAAGAGGAGTAGAAGTTAGCTTGTGGACGGTCAGGAGGAGGCTTTTGGCTGCCAATATCAAGAGTTACCGCCCAGCTCGGAGCCCTAAATTACTCCGTGAGCACCGTGTTGCTCGACTTCAGTTTGCTCGGAACTGTGCTTCATGGACTCAGGAGGACTGGAATAAAGTATTGTTTTCTGATGAAGCTAGAATCTCTTTGTGTGGAGAGGACCGACGCCGGCGAGTGCTGCGAAGACCACGGGAACGCTATGCGGAAGTGTGTTTCGAAGAAATCACTCCTCATGGCGGAGGCTCCGTTATGTTTTGGGCAGCAATTAATTCGACAGAGCGTACGGAGTTAGTTTTCATAGAAAATGGAACATTAAATGCACACCGGTACATAATGGAAGTCCTAATTCCATATGCACAACCCACATTGACTGCACTTGGGGAAGATTCCATTTTTATGGACGATAATGCTCGCCCGCACCGTTCTGGCGACGTGGAAGCGTACATGCAAGAAGTTGGGATCCGTCGTTTAGATTGGCCAGCTCGAAGTCCTGACCTCAATCCAATTGAGCATGTGTGGGATGTTCTAAAGAGACGGGTAAGATCAGTGCTACCTGCTCCACAAAACATCTGGGAGCTAAAAAGAGTCATTGCAGAAGAGTGGGAACGTATTCCTCAAAACGTTATTAAAAACATCGTGGAAAGCATGCCCAGAAGGATTCAAGCTGTGATTTTGGCAAGAGGAGGTCACACTCGTTATTAGGTTTTTACATTTGTAACTTTATTTAATTAAAAAAAGTAAAAAAAAACTTGTCTTTATTGCCGACCACTTCTTATTGTTTGGGCGTGTACATCGATTTTAAAAAATCCATCGTTTTTTTTCTTTTAATTGCTCGAATTCACTTCGCGCATTAATTTAAACGATTATAAGTATACAGACTACGTCAAAGAAATAAATTTCATTTAATTAACTAAAATCGACCTAAGAACGTAAATTTCCTTAGGTGCCCGTTTTTTTTGCAAAAGAGTGTATATTGTATAGTGTCGTGGTGTATACTTTCTTACGACACATTACGACTGAGATGCAAATGCGTACTTTGCTTATTAATTAGTACAATTTGTCATATTAATTTTAAGATAACTTTCGTTTGAGCAACTCGGGGTTAATATACGGGGTGTTCCAGAATTGCGGCGTCATATTTACGGGTGATTTTGGGTAGCTGATATACATTAAGGAAATAATTGCAAAACAAAAAAAAAAAACAATTTTTTTTTCATAAAATTCGACCAAGCCACAAGTAACGACTAAAAAGTTCCGAATAAATATTTTCAAGAACTTTGTTACAGTTGGTGACTTTAGTTTAGTTCAATCACAGATTTGATGTCACTAACTGAATCAGACTGCTTGAAAAGTTATTTCTTCTGAACTTTTTAGTCGTTTACCGGTCGATTTTTTTATAAAAGGTCACATTTTTTATGTTATGATATTTTTTCCTTAAGAGCGTTTATCCGTACGGCTTTTCATACAAACTTTCAAGTCTCAAGGTGAGAACATTTTCGAAAATGTTCTCAACTGACTTTTTAGACCTGGTTGAATGGCGTATGCATACTAAGTTTCAATAAAATCGGTTCATTCATTTCGAAAACTAACGACTTGAAAGTTTGTATGAAAAGCCGTACGGCGTAAACGCTCATAATGTATATCAGCTACTCAACATCACACTTAAATATGAACACGCATTTCTGGAACATTCTGTATTAACCTAACCGCCACAAAACCAACAAATGTGCTTACCTACCAATAACCTGACTTTTTACCAACACGATTTGTGGCTGACTAACAGCCATAGTTCTTACACACCCGGCTCTAAACAAATTTACGACCGGGTTAAAAAGCCTTCCAGTGACATTATTGGTTGATGGAGACAGCCCAGCAACCTATATGCGTATTACAAAAATCAATACAATCGGTCACATAGACTCTCATTATGACATTGATTCAGTGATCCGATAATCGGGCGCTAATATACCTAAACTTCACTTTTATTCCCACGAAAGTATAATACGGACATTCTTTTCAGAATCCCGGATCCCGGAATCGTTCGAAATTCTTGAGATTGCTAAAAATGCCCGCTTAAAAAATATAGTTACTACTCGTTGTGAACTCTATTTTTTTTTATTTGAAAAGCCGATTCTAATGGAACTTTTAATTTTATTTTTTTATAGGTATTCCATTTGTTTTGAATAAAATAAAGATACTAAATCAAAATAACCACTGCTATAATTTCATTAAGTTTGTTTTAGTTGTTTTTACAAAATTGTTCAATCCCGGGTTACCGGGATTGAACAGTTCAATCCCGGTAACCCGGTATTACTTATTTATTCAGAAAGGAATGTCCATATTATTCTTTCACGGAAATTCACGAAAAGAAGTTTAGGTATACAAGCGCCCGATTATCCGATCACTGATTATAACATCATAATAATATATTTATAATATCAGGCTGCAAGCTAGGCCTAATTGTGTGACATGTTTCGGCAAAGGTGTTGAGATTCATTTATTTACTTATTCACAAGGCAAATACAAGTAAAAACGCACGCACGTAAAACTATTCGCTTAAAATAACGACTTCCGAATTGAGTAATGCATCTAATGTGTCAAACAAACTGTGAACATGATTGTTTTACACATTACGTGCAAAAGAATCAAAAGGCATGGCAGTGCTTGGTCAGACCCCACGAAAATCGAAAAAAAATTCCGCGTGTAAAAAACGTTTGATCCACGTGTGCATTTTATGCACTTGAATCATAATTTTATATTTTGTGGCCATTGAAAACAGGTTATCATAGCAAAACAAAACATGGTTGTGGAACATCACTCTACTCCCACGTCAGGTCGTGTTAGGTGGTCCTAGGTGATAAGTCTGGGCAGGTGCAGGCCACACAGGCGCCTAACCTTAGTTTACCATACTTACCCCTTTTGTATTTTTGTCCTTACTATTTGTTCTGATTGTTTAACTATTGTTTCTCCTGCGCGGACAGTGAACATGTCAAGCTAGGTATTCGGGCATGTTTTTCTCAGGTCAGTTTTACGTGATGAGTCTGGGCTGGTGCAGGCCACACAGGCGCCTGGCGAGCGGCGGGCGGTGGCGCGGCTCGTCGTCGGCGTGCGGCGCCCAGTCCTGCAGGCGCGCGCCGGCGGCCAGGCGGTGCGTGAGCCGGTGCGCGATGCTGAACCCGCCCGAGCCTTCCAGCTGGGTGAGCACTATTATTACTTGCCTGTGGAGGAGATAAGATGATGGGTTATGAGAATAGTCAAACGAGTGTCCAAGAATTCGAGGGACAGCTGGTTGAAATAAAGTATCTTTCGGTTTTATATTATTAGAAGCAGCTTCAGGGCAGGGCGCCGAAGACGCTCTGTTTTGTAGATGAGAAATCATCAAATGACTGCTCTGCTCAAACTGCTCTGAGAGGAGCGGGAGGGAGTGTCAGATTCTTACTAACTATAGAGCATCCGTGTGCCTTCAAATGCCATTTGCGTTCCAGGGCCGCGGTAACTCTTTCAAACAATTCCAACAACCCTGGTCGCACACGCCCTGGGCTTCGGACGGAAATAGTGGCCGCTCCAGACGTCCTCTAAAAACAAATACTCTTCTTTTTCAGTGCGCCACACTAATCTGTACCCCAAAAGCGCCTCCCGGAACACGGTTTTCATTACAGCAGTACGAGAAACAGGGTGCAAAATCGTAAACCTCCATAGAAAAGGGAGGATCCTCCGACCTCCGACGACGGTTGTTGTGTCCAGTGGGCAACAGCCCGATAGTTGAAATTCGGACTGTTTTACATGTTCAAATCGCACGGAAAATTTTGATACCGCGATGCAGGATTTCGTTAGTAGTTCGCGGCTAGTGGGATAGATGGCGTAGCGGTTCTTTTTGTTGCCGTACAAATTTCGCTTCGTTAGTTTTTCTTGTGGCGGCATTGATACCGCTACACCATCAATTTTTGACCATAGCTATGCCTTCTTCCAGCAAAGCAGAAAAGAATAGGGTACTTCACTGAAATAGATGAAAACGCGCGTGACGCCACTATGATGGTACCTCAATTTTTACCAAATGTGTGGGATGTGTGTGGGATGCATGAAGGAGCCTCCTCGTGTAGCGCAATTTGTTCCATCAGACACTCAACTGAACCTCTCGCTCGGCGCATCCTGGACAGTCTCACCTAACACCTTATAAGACTGGCCAATCCTTCCCTTGCGGTGGTAGGGCTAACACCCGCCTGGTTCGCGACCACCCTCCCACCGGGGTTCGGCGTCAAGCAGCCTGCTGAGCTTCGGCGACGCGTGGGAGTACCAGTGCCTCAAGGCATCTTCTGGGCACGCTCGCTTTCATCATGGACCTCATCTATCGCTTTCCATCAGGCGTGACCGAGGTCAAGAGCTAGCCCATTCATAAATAAAAAAATTAAAAAAAACCAGCGACGTGACGTCATGGACTAATGAGATTTTTCAGTTAAATACTCTATTCTTCTAAAAAATAAAATTATATCCAAACCACACCATAACCAGCAAGGGATATTATCCCAAACGACTTGCTATACTGTTCAAATGCGTGACTACTAACGTCTTCTCTGGGACGTAACCAGCAACTGCACTTCAATTGACTGACAAGTGAGTGCTGACAAACTCTTGCGCCTGAGCGATTGGACTTCTCTCCTGGGATGGCTCTCGAGCGGTACTTCGTGGTCGTTATAGATTTTTTTGTCCAGACATTCATTGTTATCAATACAAACTCATTTTAATTCAACAGAGTAAGCAAAATCTTTGAAGATGCGCGTGTTATATCCCATACACAATATTATTATATTATTATTATATATTATTATAAAATAATGTCAATCATTACTGACCTGTGTAAAGGCGGCACGGAGTCGATAGTCTTCAGCTCGCCTCTGGTAGACACGACATTGTAGCTCTCCTGGCAGTCGCACTTCACGTGGATCCATTTGTCCGTGTGGCGGTTTTCTACCATAACTACTAAACCAGCCCAACCCTGGAAACAAAAAGGTTCCATATATGCAAAAGTTCTCTTCTTTGAATGTAAGAAACTCTTATTTATCCCTTGTGGCCTTGAGTCAAGTCGTAATCCCCAGGAAAACCGTCTTTGAACAACAAACGAATTTGTTCAATACTATGTCACAATCACTGCTTTTGATACTTGGTAAGGAAAATCTTATGCATTTCGTATACAATTATTCGCAGTGAACCAATTTTGGACTTGCATTAGGGAGTTATTTATGACGTCAAGATTGTTGGTCAATAAATAGGGTAAATCATTGATCTATACAAAAAATAAGAAAGGCCCTAAGATTGAGCCCTTGCAATTGTCCAATAGGGTAGATGACTAAAAAAATCTAAATAGTCCGTCAGATTTCCAAAAAAAATATTAGACACGTATTTTTTCTATAATCACATACTTAAACAAAAAATAAAAACAATACAGTGATTTGAAAACTCGTGTGACGTTTCGTGTATGTTACACGTCTTTTTTTTATTGATTTGATAAAGCAAAAAATAAGTGTCCAATATTTTTCGATAATCTAACTGACGGACTAAATAGAATCATATATTTTTTAACCGGGAATCATCCCTATTGCTTGCGAGATATTATGTTAGCTTTTCCGCAACTTGGAAACTATGTCACGATTCTGATTTGAAGCTTAGTCTTTGAAGCAAGCAATCAATGCAACCTGAAAGTGTGGTAATCTTTCCTCGGTCTTTCTCAGAAGTGTGCATTAAGTACCAAGGGAATTATAATTAAAGCTTATAGATGTCAAAACATCTTATAGCGATACGAGATGCACGGGTCGTGTCAATGTTTCTGGGTAATTTTTGTATTTTTTTTTTCTGTAAGTGCGTTTCTGGGTAATTTTTGTATTTTTTTTTTCTGTAAGTGCGTTTCGGCTGGAATGCTGATGATGATACCTCAGTCGGATATAAGATTAGACTAGTTTGAAACCGCCTTGAGAAAACGTGGTTATTGATAATAATTTTTTGCGTCTTCATTTTCTGTAAAAGTGTTTTTTATTTGACTGCTTCGGAGCCTCAAAAGAGGATAATGGGTCCCCCTCTTGTGGGAAAATTACCCAATAAGTGGTAAAAACGACGAAAACACCTACCTTAGTGAGATAGTACGCCGTCATCCCCTGGCGGCCCTCGTGGCGCTGCCCCCGGGCCAGCGTGAGGCCGATGATGGCGTCGGCCAGGATGTGCGGGTGCAGCGCCGGCCGCTCCACCGACAGCGGCTTGGACGAGTGCGCCGCCAGCACGTGGCGCGGCCAGGCCGAGCTGTCCGCCAGCTCCAGGCCCGTGTGCCAGTGGTTGAAGGCCAGGCAGACCACGAGGTAGAAGCCTTTTTCTAACATTTTGTGGCAGCCGACGAAGCCTCGGACCTGGAGAGGTTGAAGTGAAATGATGAGGGCTGAAATAATGATCCGTGCGTAATATCTCAGAACTTTTACGATTCGGAATAAGACAGTTAAGACGTCATATTTTAATTTTAAGGATCTGTAGACCCAACCAGCAAAAGTTAGTTGTATAGAAGACCATAGAACGTTTTGTAAAAACTAATCGGTGGTGATATAAAAGGCCTAAGAAGGTGCACCTACAAAGAAAGTGGCGCAATTATATCTCCATTCAGTTGTAAAGTGGAACTGTAGCGGTATCAGTTATGACAATTTTGGCCTATTACAGTTGATGTAACAGTAACGCAATCTCTGTTTGATGATATACAAGCCACCGTAACGCTACTAAAGTACCTTTTTATCATTCATTCATTCATTTTACATTCGTTCACGCCGCTGCACTGTGTCAGTGTTTTTGAAGAGAAAAGATATAATAAAAGGAAGTACGAGGATATCGTGGTGAGTAAGATATTATTTTGTAATTAAATTATTCATCTCTTATGGGGAAAATGACGTGCGACTGTAATTTTACTGATAAACTATATACGGCTTTACGACAATATTTGAATGCCCCCCTCGAATTGTTGAGCTTTTACTAAAAGAATTATGAATTTTAAGTCATAAATATACTTCCAGCTTCCTGAACTCTACTATAGCACTCGTTATGACAGATTAAAACCACCATTACATGAAGTTAGGGTTCCTTTTGAACAAGGACAACCTTGTGCCACAAATATATGATGAATATTTTTTATTTAACTTATAAAAATAGCACGTTAGAAAATATAAGTTTATATATCAGCTCTACTACGACGTCAGAGTCATACTTATGAGTTATTATTTATGAATACTCTTGAGTTTTTATTATGATAAACTTGCTGATTTTTCTTAATAGAATAATTATTGAGCTTTGGGAACAAAACCACTACCTACTTAGGTACTAGTCAATACAGTGTTTTTTTTTTCTTTTTCAGTGCAATATTAAGCAAAATGGTTGTCATCACGTAGTTCCTGGTTTTTATCTTCTGTTGAATAACAGCTAAAACAATCTGAAATACTGTCACACCTGGAATCATTGTCCATATTAAAATTATTCTCGATTTCTTCACTAACGCGAAATGTTTTTTGTACGGAACCATTTTCTATAATTTGGTCTCCAGCTTGGTTTTGACTATTACTAGTGATAGGAATGATTCTTGACGACGTTGCTGTTTCCTCATATTGTCTTTTCACTTCTCGTCTATAAGTCCCACTGCGTTTGAACCTTTTCCAAGCTTCTAAATCCATTTTTCGTTTTTTATAAAAATATTGGTTGTTTCATTAATTACGCTGAATCAAAATGTCAATATTGTTGTAGAAGAGCGATAGAAATGCCTTTACAAAACTAAATTATCATTTAAAAGCATTGCTAGACTACCTTTATATAAAGTATTTATGTTTTAAATGAGACAGGATCTCCGTTATAGTACTATTGTGCAATAGAGGGACTATAACAGTTATAAAAAAACAATCCTGTTCTAAAAAAAGTGTCTTTGTGATAAGTTTATCACTACGACTATAATGAGCGTTAACAAACCTTTATATGACAATAAAGCTACATAAATGTTATTTGGAACTCCGCTTTATCACCTAATCACACTGTTGTAGAATTTTTGTCTCCATTATAGTACTCTGTACTGTAACGGCGATCTAAAAACCCACAATATCACAATATCGCCCTATTATTGAGTTTTCATCTCTATTAGAACGAAAGACCCATTATAGTTCGTTCAGAACCTTTATTGCGTAAATCAGGTGCATTAGGGTGACAGTAAACGCTGTTATAGAGTCCTATCGTTGTATACTAGTCACATTGGAGGTTTCTATAACGCCTGACTATAACAGCTATAAAAAGTCGTGAAGTAAACCTTTATCAATGCGTAATAGGTCGTTTTTGCTGTATAAACTTATAGAGCCAAAATGTATTGTATAACGCTTTTATACAACAATCTGTCACCGCCAAAACCTTTATACATCGTTTACCCAGCTGTTTTGAGATATAAGGTTTGGTTATAGGGCAAAATTGCTGGTTGGGGAGTAACGGTGACATTTTGTTGTAGTACTAAGTTACATTCACGGCGAACTGAGTTTATCACACGAAGCGAAGCCGTGTGATAATAATCACACACGATGATGATGACGGTAATGTGTGCTCTAATAGTATCACATGAGTGTTTTAATACCTAATTATGTACAGTTGCATACAAGACATTATCTACCTACACCCATGATATGAATCCTCTAAAAAAGGTTCTTTTCCAATTCATGAAATGTTGGTACGCCTTTTCATATTGTTTTTCGACTTTTCTGGTAATAATTGGTAGAAAGATCCTTTGCTTCATTAGAAATATCTGGTGGTGTCTTATCAAAGCTTAAACAAAGTAATACATTTTTGCAATACTAATATCGAACAAAAATGGCGAGATATGACGTGAATTCGAACAACCTATAAGTTTTTTGCTGCATCACAATATTGCCCATTACTCGCCTGCTATAGACTGGCCTCAGTGGTCAGGTTATTTCATGAATTAAGGTGTTACTGGAGTCGATTATGGAGTACTATTGTTAAATCTATGCTTTTAAAATCCGACTGACTATATGAACGACCAGAGGGTGTACCATGACGTGTTTGTGAGCGAGAAAGAGGGATGGAACTATACACCCTATATAGCTCCATCCCTCTTTCTCGCTCGAACGACTGACGTTTTAACACGTCATGGTAAGTCCCCAGGGCAAACTACTGTGTCTAGAATACTAAAATTTGGAATAACCGCTATCTACGCGGACGAAGTCGCGAGGATTAGCGAAATTGTAATATCAAGTTATTCTTACCTGTCTTTTACTGTGGGCGACCAGTTTCCCGACTTGCGCGCTGGGTCCAGACTTAGTGCGGAACACGACCACACATAGATCTAACTGCGATCGTTGGCTCTTAGCCGAGTTCCTGGCAAAAAACAAAAAGATTATACCGGGTGTTCGTGAAGTGCGTGGTCATATTTAATGGTGGTGTTCTCTATCTGCTATCGAAAATGGCACGTGAGGTGGCGCGTGGACGACATGGGCGGGAGGATGCCTGCCAGGCGGACCTCGTGCCAGCCCACCCGCACCTTGCAGATGTCTAGGTGATAGACTCACCTCTGTCCCTCTTGGAAGAGCGTGAAGTCCACCTCGGTGGGCTGGCTGGCAGTGAGGAGCAGGCACGTGAGGTGGCGCGTGGACGACATGGGCGGGAGGATGCCTGCCAGGCGGACCTCGTGCCAGCCCACCCGCACCTTGCAGATGTCTAGGTGATAGACTCACCTCTGTCCCTCTTGGAAGAGCGTGAAGTCCACCTCGGTGGGCTGGCTGGCAGTGAGGAGCAGGCACGTGAGGTGGCGCGTGGACGACATGGGCGGGAGGATGCCTGCCAGGCGGACCTCGTGCCAGCCCACCCGCACCTTGCAGATGTCTAGGTGATAGACTCACCTCTGTCCCTCTTGGAAGAGCGTGAAGTCCACCTCGGTGGGCTGGCTGGCAGTGAGGAGCAGGCACGTGAGGTGGCGCGTGGACGACATGGGCGGGAGGATGCCTGCCAGGCGGACCTCGTGCCAGCCCACCCGCACCTTGCAGATGTCTAGGTGATAGACTCACCTCTGTCCCTCTTGGAAGAGCGTGAAGTCCACCTCGGTGGGCTGGCTGGCAGTGAGGAGCAGGCACGTGAGGTGGCGCGTGGACGACATGGGCGGGAGGATGCCTGCCAGGCGGACCTCGTGCCAGCCCACCCGCACCTTGCAGATGTCTAGGTGATAGACTCACCTCTGTCCCTCTTGGAAGAGCGTGAAGTCCACCTCAGTGGGCTGGCTGGCAGTGAGGAGCAGGCACGTGAGGTGGCGCGTGGACGACATGGGCGGGAGGATGCCTGCCAGGCGGACCTCGTGCCAGCCCACCCGCACCTTGCAGATGTCTAGGTGATAGACTCACCTCTGTCCCTCTTGGAAGAGCGTGAAGTCCACCTCGGTGGGCTGGCTGGCAGTGAGGAGCAGGCACGTGAGGTGGCGCGTGGACGACATGGGCGGGAGGATGCCTGCCAGGCGGACCTCGTGCCAGCCCACCCGCACCTTGCAGATGTCTAGGTGATAGACTCACCTCTGTCCCTCTTGGAAGAGCGTGAAGTCCACCTCGGTGGGCTGGCTGGCAGTGAGGAGCAGGCACGTGAGGTGGCGCGTGGACGACATGGGCGGGAGGATGCCTGCCAGGCGGACCTCGTGCCAGCCCACCCGCACCTTGCAGATGTCTATGCAGTCAAAGTACCTGTGAACAAGGTTTGATATGTAGAACGGAAGAAAGAAAACACGTGTGGAAATCGTGGACGACCTTCTCCCTGAAGTGGGCGGAGGAGTTTGTCAGACTGTTACTGATTTAAACCACACGGCGTTTTGTAGCTTCCTCTGGTCTGAGCACTGAAGTGCTTGCGCATTTTGTGACGTTTTCCCGGCATGAATCCATGCGTGCCAATACTTAGTCGATTCGTGCCCTTCCGTCATCATTTGCAGCATATGGCTGCAAAAACTCGTCTGGGACAGTTTAGGAGGCAGAGTCCCGAAGACACCCGCTGGCGGTCGGAAATCGTCCTCCTAAGGCTAAGAACTCACGGAGCGATTTTCACCCGCGACCGCCGCGGTGGTGGAACTGCGGTTTTATTTCTAAACTCACGAGACCGGTAATTTGCGCGACGCAGCCGTCGCGCTTGCGATCATCGCCCGCAGATTGCTGTACCCTCTACCCCCCGCCGGCCACCACAGTCGCCCGCCAACCGATCGCAGAGGGCGCGGGCGCCACCCGCCGAGGCTGCGGGTGACCGCGGCCCGCGCGATTCTACTAGTTGCCCGCCGGTGCAGCGGGAACCGCAAACAACCGCACACACCGCGGGCGTAACACGCGTCGTGAGTTGTGTTTTAATTATTTACATATATATCTGCATTCTACAGAAGCTGCGGGCCCGCAACCGCAGCGGACGCGGGCGAAAATCGCTCCGTGAGTTCTTAGCCTTAGTTTTCATCAACATCGGGCCCGAGTTTGATACGAAACCGCAGCTGGTGCAGTGGTCACAAGCGAGGTACTCACTTCAGCACGTCGTCGAAGCTGATCCAGAAGACGCCCTGGTCGCGGTCGATGTGCGGCGCCGGCTTACTGGCCCGCAGCGCGTCCCGGGCCGCCGGCGTCCAGCGCGCGCAGCCGGCCGCCCACGCGCCGCGCCACGTGTAGTGGCCCCACGGGTTGCGCAGGCGCAGGAGCCGGCTCGGGGCTGACGCGGCGATGTTACCTGGAGTAAAGATGATTGATATCATACAAACCGACGTTACATTGGGTTATCTAAACAGAGACGCAGCCACCCTAATCCCTAACGCATGCAAGCAGCCGCCGAACCATACACGCTCTTTGAAGGAACCGCTCGCGGCTACGTCAAGCCTCGCGGCAGACAGAAGTCACATGTGTCTGTAAGCTTAGAATAAAAATATCCAGAGTTATGAACTGGCTAAAAAATAACCTCCTAACACTAAATCTAACAAAGACCAACTATATAGCATTTTCCCTCAGCAAAATTACCGACCCTGTTGAAAACTTCTATATTAAAGCTCACACTTGTGCAAATTGCAACAAATGCGACTGTCTTGAACTTACGCGGGTCGAAGAGGTTAAATACTTGGGCGTACAGATTGACCACAGACTGAAATGGAATAAACAGATAGATTTAGTCGCAACAAGAGTCAGGCGATTGATATATGTCTTTAAATCCCTACGAGATGCCTAACACATGACAAGCTAAAACTAGTCAATCTGTCTCTATGCCAATCTGTAATACAATATTGCATCACGGTCTGGGGTGGAGCAGCTAAAACGCACCTTATTAAATTAGAAAGGGCACAACGAGCCGTTCTAAAGGTAATGACCAGGAAACCTTACAGATACCCGACTGTGAGCCTATATTCAAACTGCAAGGTCCTCACAGTTCGTCAGCTGTTCATCTTGAATGCTGTTCTCAAAAAGCATCGAGATGTGCCCATCCCAAACTCAAATAAACGCAGCCTATCATCTGTATCCTCGTGTGGTTTGTAGAACTTCTTTCGCGAAAAGATAAACACGTAGTACAAGCGCTAAACTATACAACGATTGAAATAAGAAACTTAACATCGTTTCATTATGTAGACGTAAAGTTAAAGTGAAAATTACTGAATGGCTTCAACAACGTGATTATCAAACAACCGAAGACCTTCTTAGCTATCTAATAGAAATCCCACTAATTCAATTTATCCACTCGTACACACACCATCACACTCCCGATCACACACACACACAGACACTTTTATTTTATTTAGGTCGTCAGCAGTCGGCAGCGAGCGGCGCGGCGGCGCCTCGGTCGGCGTGTGTGGCGGCCCCCGCGTGTGTTCCAGGGACTGAACTTCTCACCGCCAGGGGCAGGTCGCCAAGGTATCGTAAAGTATCGTATCCAGAAGGAAGGGTAATGATTTTTGTAGTCAAAATTGTGTTTGTATTTACGTCTGTTCCATCTTAGAGCCTAAACTAGTTACATGAGACGCCGTGGTCGCATGACATTATAATTTTGTAAGTGTTTTTATATTTACGTATAGGCATGCGACCACGGCTTTATTACCTTATTGTGTCTTGATTTCTGTCTGAAATATTTTCTTGTTTTACGAGTAGGGTTACTTAGACATGAAATGATGTAATCAATTATATTAATGTTTTTTTTTTATTACTAACATAGTTATTAAGTACTTATTAACAGAATTATGGATCTGTATCTTTTTTTTGATGATGGTCTGAAATAAAGTTCTTAATTAACCAACCTGCGCTACTAGATCCGCCCGCACTCACTGAAGCAGTGTTGGCTCCGGTAGTACACACTTCCACCACGTCTAATACTGAGTAGGCGTGACGGGGGCGAAGGCCTAAGCGCTGGTATTCTTCTTCGTCCACCTGAGGAATGATAAGTTTGACATTATTACAAATAATAAGATAAATTCAACAGGCCAGTTGCTAAAATTTTTGTGGAGGTGGTCAATCGCCTAATATTGTGTCGCCACACGCAAGTAGCTTTGCGACGGCGACTTTTTGCGAGACAAAGATAGAAGAATAACATCAAACGCGTGTTGACCTTCTCAATTTTTCCACCGATTATTATTTATTTTCTTTTATTGAAGCGGCCATCCACAACGTGGACTAATTACCTGGTGTAGACCCCGGATGCTAGGACCAGTCGATGTGGCGATACATGTTCGGGAAGGCCTACGTCCAGCAGCAGACGTCAACGACTGCAATGATGATGATGATGAGAGCCACCTTCATGTTCCCTCCGCCGCAGCTAGCGCCCATGAGGAAGCAGGCCTGGCGCGAGGACAGCAGCTGTGCCCACACGAGGTCGCGGTCTTACTGTTCTAGCGGTCACAATAGAGCTACCTTCATGTTCCCTCCGCCGCAGCTAGCCCCCATGAGGAAGCAGGCCTGGCGCGAGGATAGCAGCTGTGCCCACACGAGGTCGCGGTCTTACTGTTCTAGCGGTCACAATAGAGCTACCTTCATGTTCCCTCCGCCGCAGCTAGCCCCCATGAGGAAGCAGGCCTGGCGCGAGGACAGCAGCTGTGCCCACACGAGGTCGCGGTCTTACTGTTCTAGCGGTCACAATAGAGCTACCTTCATGTTCCCTCCGCCGCAGCTAGCCCCCATGAGGAAGCAGGCCTGGCGCGAGGACAGCAGCTGTGTCCACACGAGGTCGCGGTCTTAATGTTCTAGCGGTCACAATAGAGCTACCTTCATGTTCCCTCCGCCGCAGCTAGCCCCCATGAGGAAGCAGGCCTGGCGCGAGGACAGCAGCTGTGCCCACACGAGGTCGCGGTCTTACTATTCTAGCGGTCACAATAGAGCTACCTTCATGTTCCCTCCGCCGCAGCTAGCCCCCATGAGGAAGCAGGCCTGGCGCGAGGACAGCAGCTGTGCCCACACGAGGTCGCGGTCTTACTGTTCTAGCGGTCACAATAGAGCTACCTTCATGTTCCCTCCGCCACAGCTAGCCCCCATGAGGAAGCAGGCCTGGCGCGAGGACAGCAGCTGTGCCCACACGAGGTCGCGGTCTTACTGTTCCAGCGGTCACAATAGAGCTACCTTCATGTTCCCTCCGCCGCAGCTAGCCCCCATGAGGAAGCAGGCCTGGCGTGAGGACAGCAGCTGTGTCTACACGAGGTCGCGGTCTTACTGTTCTAGCGGTCACAATAGAGCTACCTTCATGTTCCCTCCGCCGCAGCTAGCCCCCATGAGGAAGCAGGACTGGCGCGAGGACAGCAGCTGTGCCCACACGAGGTCGCGGTCTTACTGTTCTAGCGGTCACAATAGAGCTACCTTCATGTTCCCTCCGCCGCAGCTAGCCCCCATGAGGAAGCAGGCCTGGCGCGAGGACAGCAGCTGTGCCCACACGAGGTCGCGGTCTTACTGTTCTAGCGGTCACAATAGAGCTACCTTCATGTTCCCTCCGCCGCAGCTAGCCCCCATGAGGAAGCAGGACTGGCGCGAGGACAGCAGCTGTGCCCACACGAGGTCGCGGTCTTACTGTTCTAGCGGTCACAATAGAGCTACCTTCATGTTCCCTCCGCCGCAGCTAGCCCCCATGAGGAAGCAGGCCTGGCGCGAGGACAGCAGCTGTGCCCACACGAGGTCGCGGTCTTACTGTTCTAGCGGTCACAATAGAGCTACCTTCATGTTCCCTCCGCCGCAGCTAGCCCCCATGAGGAAGCAGGCCTGGCGCGAGGACAGCAGCTGTGCCCACACGAGGTCGCGGTCTTACTGTTCTAGCGGTCACAATAGAGCTACCTTTATGTTCCCTCCGTCGCAGCTAGCCCCCATGAGGAAGCAGGCCTGGCGCGAGGACAGCAGCTGTGTCCACACGAGGTCGCGGTCTTACTGTTTTAGCGGTCACAATAGAGCTACCTTCATGTTCCCTCCGCCGCAGCTAGCCCCCATGAGGAAGCAGGCCTGGCGCGAGGACAGCAGCTGTGTCCACACGAGGTCGCGGTCTTACTGTTCTAGCGGTCACAATAGAGCTACCTTCATGTTCCCTCCGCCGCAGCTAGCCCCCATGAGGAAGCAGGCCTGGCGCGAGGACAGCAGCTGTGCCCACACGAGGTCGCGGTCTTACTGGTCTAGCGGTCACAATAGAGCTACCTTCATGTTCCCTCCGCCGCAGCTAGCCCCCATGAGGAAGCAGGCCTGGCGCGAGGACAGCAGCTGTGCCCACACGAGGTCGCGGTCTTACTGTTCTAGCGGTCACAATAGAGCTACCTTCATGTTCCCTCCGCCGCAGCTAGCCCCCATGAGGAAGCAGGCCTGGTGCGAGGACAGCAGCTGTGTCCACACGAGGTCGCGGTCTTACTGTTCAAGCGGTCACAATAGAGCTACCTTCATGTTCCCTCCGCCGCAGCTAGCCCCCATGAGGAAGCAGGCCTGGCGCGAGGACAGCAGCTGTGCCCACACGAGGTCGCGGTCTTACTGTTCTAGCGGTCACAATAGAGCTACCTTCATGTTCCCTCCGCCGCAGCTAGCCCCCATGAGGAAGCAGGCCTGGCGCGAGGACAGCAGCTGTGCCCACACGAGGTCGCGGTCTTACTGTTCTAGCGGTCACAATAGAGCTACCTTCATGTTCCCTCCGCCGCAGCTAGCCCCCATGAGGAAGCAGGCCTGGCGCGAGGACAGCAGCTGTGCCCACACGAGGTCGCGGTCTTACTGTTCTAGCGGTCACAATAGAGCTACCTTCATGTTCCCTCCGCCGCAGCTAGCCCCCATGAGGAAGCAGGCCTGGCGCGAGGACAGCAGCTGTGCCCACACGAGGTCGCGGTCTTACTGTTCTAGCGGTCACAATAGAGCTACCTTCATGTTCCCTCCGCCGCAGCTAGCCCCCATGAGGAAGCAGGCCTGGCGCGAGGACAGCAGCTGTGCCCACACGAGGTCGCGGTCTTACTGTTCTAGCGGTCACAATAGAGCTACCTTTATGTTCCCTCCGTCGCAGCTAGCCCCCATGAGGAAGCAGGCCTGGCGCGAGGACAGCAGCTGTGTCCACACGAGGTCGCGGTCTTACTGTTTTAGCGGTCACAATAGAGCTACCTTCATGTTCCCTCCGCCGCAGCTAGCCCCCATGAGGAAGCAGGCCTGGCGCGAGGACAGCAGCTGTGTCCACACGAGGTCGCGGTCTTACTGTTCTAGCGGTCACAATAGAGCTACCTTCATGTTCCCTCCGCCGCAGCTAGCCCCCATGAGGAAGCAGGCCTGGCGCGAGGACAGCAGCTGTGCCCACACGAGGTCGCGGTCTTACTGGTCTAGCGGTCACAATAGAGCTACCTTCATGTTCCCTCCGCCGCAGCTAGCCCCCATGAGGAAGCAGGCCTGGCGCGAGGACAGCAGCTGTGCCCACACGAGGTCGCGGTCTTACTGTTCTAGCGGTCACAATAGAGCTACCTTCATGTTCCCTCCGCCGCAGCTAGCCCCCATGAGGAAGCAGGCCTGGTGCGAGGACAGCAGCTGTGTCCACACGAGGTCGCGGTCTTACTGTTCAAGCGGTCACAATAGAGCTACCTTCATGTTCCCTCCGCCGCAGCTAGCCCCCATGAGGAAGCAGGCCTGGCGCGAGGACAGCAGCTGTGCCCACACGAGGTCGCGGTCTTACTGTTCTAGCGGTCACAATAGAGCTACCTTCATGTTCCCTCCGCCGCAGCTAGCCCCCATGAGGAAGCAGGCCTGGCGCGAGGACAGCAGCTGTGCCCACACGAGGTCGCGGTCTTACTGTTCTAGCGGTCACAATAGAGCTACCTTCATGTTCCCTCCGCCGCAGCTAGCCCCCATGAGGAAGCAGGCCTGGCGCGAGGACAGCAGCTGTGCCCACACGAGGTCGCGGTCTTACTGTTCTAGCGGTCACAATAGAGCTACCTTCATGTTCCCTCCGCCGCAGCTAGCCCCCATGAGGAAGCAGGCCTGGCGCGAGGACAGCAGCTGTGCCCACACGAGGTCGCGGTCTTACTGTTCTAGCGGTCACAATAGAGCTACCTTCATGTTCCCTCCGCCGCAGCTAGCCCCCATGAGGAAGCAGGCCTGGCGCGAGGACAGCAGCTGTGCCCACACGAGGTCGCGGTCTTCCTGTTCTAGCGGTCACAATAGAGCTACCTTCATGTTCCCTCCGCCGCAGCTAGCCCCCATGAGGAAGCAGGCCTGGCGCGAGGACAGCAGCTGTGCCCACACGAGGTCACGGTCTAGTTGCTCTAGAGGAGCGCCCCCTCCTGCGCCACCGGCGCCGCCTGCTTGCAGGGACACTGACTCGCAAGGGGCGCCTGTTAGTGTGCATAGACCTGGAAAAGATGAACATAATTTTATGACATATTATGACTAAATGTACAACGGAGTGCGCAAACGAGAAGGATATCGTTGATGTAGTGTTGGCGCGGCCTCCCACAAGGTGGACCGATGACCTGGTGAAGACCGCCGGTATTCGATGAAAGCAAGACACACAGGACCAAGAGATGTAGCGACTCTTGGTGGCCTTTTTATATCCAGCAGTGGACGTCTTTCGCTGAAATTATTATGATGAAGGTTGTTTGCTACAGGCAAACTATCAACAACAGACAGGCAGCCAGTAACATTGCTGTAACTGCACTAATTGTAGGGTCCTGGGTTGGTTTCCCGGGCACAATAAAAAGTACCACGATTGGTTATATTTTATCGGCCAACGTTCATCGCTAAAACAGAAATACGAACTTCACCTACAATACTGAAAAATATAACACTTTTACGGACCTCGAATTCGGCGCTTCATTTTTCCTGCGATGATAGAGTATTGTTGTCAAGAGACTATGGTAAAAGGACTAACACATACCAGGGAAGCATGAAATTAAAAACAAAGGCGTTTATAATGATAAAGGGATTAAACATTGCGCTTACCTTCAATGGCTCTTCCTGAAACTAAGGCTTCGTAACATCCATGTAGTTTTGCAACGGCCTTTTCTATTAGAGGCACCCATAGTTGTTTTCTTTTTGCCTGTTAACAAAAACATGCGATTAAATAAAAAAATTAATATCTTTTTTGACACCTTCGACAACTGACTACAATAGCTAAAGTGTGGCTTACTGAGCTAGGGTTTGAAGAGTTAATATTTCTTCCAGTGGGAAAGAGACGGAGATATACGTTCTGTATAGCTCCGTCTCTTTCTCACTTGAAGTAATATTGAAGTAATACTACTTTAGGCCTTCTTCTTAGTCTTCTTCTTTTATCGTGTGGGCAAAAAGGTCTAACGACCCCACACACCCTAGTGTCAGAGTTTCTAAACCGCCTCAAGGGCCTCTGACATGGTTCATTTGACGACCGCCATTTGGCGGCCGGGAACACCGGCTTATACGTGCCTTCCGAAGCACGGAATCATCTTTTTATCAGACAATCAGGTGATGCAAGCCTGCAATGTCCTAGCCAAACTGGAAACAACTTTACAAAGCATGCTTCCCGTGGGAATCGCACCCACGACCACCGGATCACAAGGCTTCTTCTTAGTAATTTTTATACATAAACTCCTGTTTCCCATGGGGGTAGGATGAACAACAGAGGCCATCCGAGAACATCCTAATTTGAGAACCAACTCGTGGATAAAACGTCACCTACCACCACTTAATAACTTGAAATCCCAGGAACATCAGCCACCTAGATGTGAACTGCAGTGGCGTATAATGGGAAGCACTCAATCGGTTGCGCACCCAGGTAGACCGCTGCAAACCCAACTTGGCGATATGGGTTTTTATAGAACCGTCGGAAACCCAATGTGAGTGTGGTGCCCCTCTTCAGAACATGATGGGCTACACGCAAGCGATTTCATGAAAGCCACCGATGATGCAATTAATGTTTCACCAGGGCCGAACAATCTTAGAAGTTAACCATCGGCTCCAAAGAAGAACTTACTTGTGAGTAAACGAGGTGTCCCTTCTTGTTGGCGGGCAGTAGATCGTCCACGGTGACGGTGAGCCACCGGCCGTCCTTGCACAGTCGCAGCTGGTAGGCTTCCCCATACATACACACAGAACTGTTCCTCTCATCTTGTCTTATATGACTTACTTGTGAGTAAACGAGGTGTCCCTTCTTGTTGGCGGGCAGCAGATCGTCCACGGTGACGGTGAGCCACCGGCCGTCCTTGCACAGTCGCAGCTGGTAGGCTTCCCCATACATACACACAGAACTGTTCCTCTCATCTTGTCTTATATGACTTACTTGTGAGTAAACGAGGTGTCCCTTCTTGTTGGCGGGCAGCAGATCGTCCACGGTGACGGTGAGCCACCGGCCGTCCTTGCACAGTCGCAGCTGGTAGGCTTCCCCATACATACACACAGAACTGTTCCTCTCATCTTGTCTTATATGACTTACTTGTGAGTAAACGAGGTGTCCCTTCTTGTTGGCGGGCAGCAGATCGTCCACGGTGACGGTGAGCCACCGGCCGTCCTTGCACAGTCGCAGCTGGTAGGCTTCCCCATACATACACACAGAACTGTTCCTCTCATCTTGTCTTATATGACTTACTTGTGAGTAAACGAGGTGTCCCTTCTTGTTGGCGGGCAGCAGATCGTCCACGGTGACGGTGAGCCACCAGCCGTCCTTGCACAGTCGCAGCTGGTAGGCTTCCCCATACATACACACAGAACTGTTCCTCTCATCTTGTCTTATATGACTTACTTGTGAGTAAACGAGGTGTCCCTTCTTGTTGGCGGGCAGCAGATCGTCCACGGTGACGGTGAGCCACCGGCCGTCCTTGCACAGTCGCAGCTGGTAGGCTTCCCCATACATACACACAGAACTGTTCCTCTCATCTTGTCTTATATGACTTACTTGTGAGTAAACGAGGTGTCCCTTCTTGTTGGCGGGCAGCAGATCGTCCACGGTGACGGTGAGCCACCGGCCGTCCTTGCACAGTCGCAGCTGGTAGGCTTCCCCATACATACACACAGAACTGTTCCTCTCATCTTGTCTTATATGACTTACTTGTGAGTAAACGAGGTGTCCCTTCTTGTTGGCGGGCAGCAGATCGTCCACGGTGACGGTGAGCCACCGGCCGTCCTTGCACAGTCGCAGCTGGTAGGCTTCCCCATACATACACACAGAACTGTTCCTCTCATCTTGTCTTATATGACTTACTTGTGAGTAAACGAGGTGTCCCTTCTTGTTGGCGGGCAGCAGATCGTCCACGGTGACGGTGAGCCACCGGCCGTCCTTGCACAGTCGCAGCTGGTAGGCTTCCCCATACATACACACAGAACTGTTCCTCTCATCTTGTCTTATATGACTTACTTGTGAGTAAACGAGGTGTCCCTTCTTGTTGGCGGGCAGCAGATCGTCCACGGTGACGGTGAGCCACCGGCCGTCCTTGCACAGTCGCAGCTGGTAGGCTTCCCCATACATACACACAGAACTGTTCCTCTCACGTTCTCCTCTATGACTTACTTGTGAGTAAACGAGGTGTCCCTTCTTGTTGGCGGGCAGCAGATCGTCCACGGTGACGGTGAGCCACCGGCCGTCCTTGCACAGTCGCAGCTGGTAGGCTTCCCCATACATACACACAGAACTGTTCCTCTCACGTTCTCCTCTATGACTTACTTGTGAGTAAACGAGGTGTCCCTTCTTGTTGGCGGGCAGCAGATCGTCCACGGTGACGGTGAGCCACCGGCCGTCCTTGCACAGTCGCAGCTGGTAGGCTTCCCCATACATACACACAGAACTGTTCCTCTCATCTTGTCTTATATGACTTACTTGTGAGTAAACGAGGTGTCCCTTCTTGTTGGCGGGCAGCAGATCGTCCACGGTGACGGTGAGCCACCGGCCGTCCTTGCACAGTCGCAGCTGGTAGGCTTCCCCATACATACACACAGAACTGTTCCTCTCATCTTGTCTTATATGACTTACTTGTGAGTAAACGAGGTGTCCCTTCTTGTTGGCGGGCAGCAGATCGTCCACGGTGACGGTGAGCCACCGGCCGTCCTTGCACAGTCGCAGCTGGTAGGCTTCCCCATACATACACACAGAACTGTTCCTCTCATCTTGTCTTATATGACTTACTTGTGAGTAAACGAGGTGTCCCTTCTTGTTGGCGGGCAGCAGATCGTCCACGGTGACGGTGAGCCACCGGCCGTCCTTGCACAGTCGCAGCTGGTAGGCTTCCCCATACATACACACAGAACTGTTCCTCTCACGTTCTCCTCTATGACTTACTTGTGAGTAAACGAGGTGTCCCTTCTTGTTGGCGGGCAGCAGATCGTCCACGGTGACGGTGAGCCACCGGCCGTCCTTGCACAGTCGCAGCTGGTAGGCTCCCACGCTCGGCTCTCCTCGTACCACGACACCTCGCACTAGGGACGAACGCTCTGCTAGAACTGCTAACGCGGATAGCAGCCAGCAGTTGCCTAGGACACCTGCGAAGGAACAAAAATGGAGTTTTTGTGTGATGTATTGATGTATTTATCACAATGTGCATGAGAAAACATTATTTTTAGGGTTTGGAACGTCCGTATGAAAAAACGGAACCTTTATAGGGTCACTCGTGTAGTCGTGTGTCTGTCCGTTTGTCGCAGACAATTTTGTCTGAATTTACTGGACCGCTTCAGTTGTGTGGTACATACACATTTTATACTCCTTTTTTTAGGATGGGAAATCATCAAATGACTTTCCGCTCCGGGTGGAGCGGGGGGGGTGTCAGACTTACTGACTAAAACCCATCCGTGTTCCTCCTAATGCGTTCCAGGGCCGCGGTGAGTCTTTCGAATAATTGTTGTACCCTAACGCGTCGTCAACTCGGGCCTGGCTTTGATCGGACGGCGAGCGTTGGTGGCTCGCCGTACAGTGGCCGGGAATCGCCCTGCTCGTCCCTCCGCCCGGGCGCCTCCTTATGTTGCGGCGGCTGTGGGGGGGGGGGGGGGTGAGGGTTGTCTCTCCTCGCGCGGCCTCCTCCTCCTTCACTAGCATTACTGCTTCGCAGAAGGAGGTGACGGCATCCCATGCCTCCTCGCTCCGGACCATGGATTGAACCAGGGTCGGAAGCGAGAGCAGGTTGCCGTCGCCGATCGCCTTGACGATTATGTACTCCTAAGACTTAATCCATGTAGATTTTTGATAGCAGATCAATATCCTATTGTATACGGTTAGCTAGGACCTCCTTATTAGCTTTTATTTAACTTGTTTTTGTTATTACATCAATAGGCTATTTAATGCGCTCAACCTGCTGACTAACGGCCGCTTTCTATAATATATCTCAATCCCAAACTTGATCCCGATCCTTGTCTGTAACCAATCAACGGCCGAGTTTGTGTCCTTCACCACACAATCCTCACCTTTGATTGGTTACAGACGGATCGGGATCAAGATTGGGATTGAGATATATTATAGAAAGCGGCCGTATAACAGTACTATAGGCTACCTTGCGATATGTCGGAAGGCCTGGGGTCGCGGAACACGACCCAGGGCAGTCGATGGTCGGTCTCCACGTGGATCTGATGCGGCCGCAACCACCTGGTTGCTGCGCCGGTTTCTGCCCCACCGCTGTAGTACAGCGAGCGAGGCGATGCGGGGAATGACGAGTCTACGTAGGGTTCACCCGTCTGAGAAGAAAGAAAAGGTATTTTTTTGTTACAAACATCATCATTAGCTTATAAGATTAATATGGAAGCGTTATCGATTCTGCAGCGAATATTTTTTAAATAAGTTCGCCGAAACCCAACGATTTGCGTACAGGGATTTGCAAGCAATTCGCGTCTGGACGCTGGCTCCAAGCAACCACCAACTTTACCTCGTTGTGACTCTTCGATGCCGGAGATCGCAGTTTACATTAAAGAGGTCCGAAGAGTATTGTGCAGTCTAGACGTGAATAAGGCCAGCGGACCTGACGGCATTCCAGCGAGAGTGTTGAGGCAATGTGCACCTGAACTGTCTCCTGTGTTGACACGCCTGTACCGCCTCTCTCTTGAAAAAAGAACGGTGCCGAAATCATGGAAGCTTGCGAATGTGCAACCAGTGCCCAAAAAGGGAGACCGTGCTGACCCTGCACATTATCGTCCGATCGCCATTACCTCCATCCTATGCAAGGTTATGGAAAGGGTTCTGAACAGTAAGCTGCTGACCTACCTTGAAGACAATGATCTCCTCAGTGACCGTCAATATGGCTTTCGCCAGGGACGGTCAACTCGTGATCTTCTTGTGTATGTCACGCACTACTGGGGCGAAGCCATCGAGAGACACGGCGAAGCACTTGCTGTGTCGCTCGATATCTCGAAGGCTTTTGACAGGGTCTGGCACGCAGGTCTACTCAACAAGCTTCCTGCTTATGGCATCCCAGCTGGTTTTTGTAGCTGGATATCAGACTTCCTAAATGAACGGTCGATCCGAGTAGTCGTTGACGGCTGCTCCTCTGACCTCATGGCTATTGATGCCGGAGTTCCTCAGGGGTCTGTTCTCTCTGCAAATCTTTTCCTGCTACACATCAATGACCTACTTCAGCCTGGTCTTGTTGGGTACGCAGATGACAGTACGGTTTCAGAGAGATACTTGTCCAGCGCAACAACCGGCGGGGATGAAGTCCGTTCCTTGAGAGAGGCCATGGTAGAGCGGACAAATTTTACCTTAAGCGTTGTCTCCCAGTGGGGTGATGACAATCTGGTCACTTTTAACGCCACCAAAACACAGGCGTGTCTTTTTACCGCAAAAAGGAGTCGCTTTGACCAAACTCCTACTTTTCGGGGTGCATCTGTTCCCGTTACTGATCGGCTCGAGCTCCTAGGCATGGAGTTGACATCCAGTCTCAACTTCGGCGCCACCATCGAGTACAAAGCCCAAATTGCGGCCAAAAAGCTGGGCATCCTAAATAGGGCTAGTAATAGAGGCTCATCGGTGACGCAAAACTGGTGGATGCCAAGCTACATAGCTTGGCTCATCGCCGTAAGGTTGCCTGCTTATCGGTCTTCTACAGATTGTACTTCGGTGAGTGTGCCCAAGAACTCCACGACCTCATCCCACCGGCCCCCTTCTACCATCGGACATCCAGACGCACTGCATCTTACCATCCCTACCTTGTAGCTATTCCACCAATTCGCACTAAGCGTTTCCAAACGTCTTTTATAATGCGCACAGCAAAGGAGTGGAACTCTCTGCCTGCGTCTGTGTTTCCAAAAGCTTACAGCCCTAATCTCTTCAAAGTTAGAGTGAACAGGCTCCTTCTGGGTAAGCTCGCTCCATCGTAGACTTTGTCTCTGTCATATCTGACATTGACTAGAGTCAAGAGCAAACCCATCACTAATAAAAAAATTAAAAAAAGGGAGAAAGAACAAATTCATCAGTAATTTCGGAAAACTGAAATTACTGATAAACCGTCCTTGTAAGTACAGAAGAAGTCAGCACATCAAGCTACCCGAAACTGTATTTTTTTCCCAATCAACCTTGAATCTAAAGCTGTAGCGAAAAAGTACAAGCTTGATGTGCTGGCGACTGTACAAGAACGAAACTGATAAACTGTCTGAGAGTGGAACTAGAAAGAGTGGTCTATTGAGTAAAATCGTATTATCCAGTAACTGTTTACGGCAAGTCAAAGCGGCAAGACCCGTATATTAAAAAAAAATCTCTAATAAAAGTAAAAAGAATTTACATTCTTGTTCAGTTCCGGGGTTACATTATGTGTTCTCAAGAGTGACTACTGAAACCAAAAGGTCCGTGATTTTCAGTAAAATAATCATCACATCATAGCCACTCTAAACTATTTTCGCTTGCACACAGAAGCTTAGTAGCTCGACGTGTGACGTAGATTCGGCTCGACCCCCCGCTACCCCTAAACGCCCCCTTAAGCTGGCCGCATACATACGGTCTCCTGATTAAGTTTTCGATTAGAAATTCCGTGAGACTAGCGTTGACGTTTGATTTTTTGATCTTCTGACCAGAAAACACAGCTTGTTTTCGAAGGTTTCAGAAGGAACGTCAGGTTTTTTTCCCATTCGGAAAATAAACAAACGTGTGCGCCTAACTGAACATTTTGGACGTTAGGCAAGCATTCAGGTCTTCGAATCTGAATTCCTTATCAGAAAACCGTACGTATGCGGTCGGCCTTATGTGACACGCTCGCCATGGCACGTCGGTCATTCTGAAGTAAATAGTTTTTCTAGGCAGTTGATAAGACTTGGAAGGACTTCCAAAGATGGACCGATGATCTGTTGAGGGCCGCGGGTAACCGATGGATGCGGGGCGCACAGGACCAGTTGTTGTGGCGACACTTGGGGGAGGCATATGTCCAGCAGTGGACGTCTTTCGGCTGACATGATGATGATAAGACTTACCGAGGCACATTGAGCGAGCACTTCCTGCCACTGCGTCCACGCGTGGCTCTCTTCACTTAGCCGCAGTATCTCCATGGGCGTGCTTTCTTGTCTCTCGCCGTCCGAGCCTTCCGCTATAACATTAGATTTTTTTAAATTAGATATTAACTTGATCTTGGCTATAGAAAAGAGTATGTTTAGTTAGTAAATATGTTTTTTTCTGGTCGTTATACCTAAGTAAACAGTCACTAGATTTTGCCCGTGACTTCGAACGCGCATATCCTATGTACGCGCTATGTCCCGTTCCCGTATAGCCTATAGCCTTACACATGAATGTGGCTATCATATGTACTCATACATAAATAATTTTTTAACACCCTTGCTCGTAAAGCTGATGTAATTCCACCGGTTTTAAGCATGTAAAGCGGGTCATAAAAAACGCGTGTGTTACCAAAGCAAATAGTTAAGTTATAGTCCATACAAATTCCATAACAGTATTATTTGCCATTTCAAATATGGAACTGATCGCCGCAGCACGACTCCAGCTAGTGAGCAGCGCGCTGTTGCTATTCAAATTTCGAACTAATCGCCGCGCGGCGTCAGTCAGTAGGCAGCGCGCTGTTAAAATGGCGGGAAAGCAACATTGTGCATTCACAGATTGACTTTATTTAAAATAAAAAAAAACAGTTTATTCGGTAATTTAAAAACTTGGCTGCATGCTCTAGCGTCTTTGCCAACATTTTCATGCAGCCACGGCAGAAAATAATCCTCGCGCCATTTTTCTCAAATTTTCTTTTCTTTGTAGGTACTTGTGTGAATATCTAAAAATGACAACTTTCAATAATGAAGATGAGCAATATATTACTTCAACTCCACCGGATATACTAACAGAAGCGCGAACCGCATGCGACAGCTTGCTGCCGTCAATATCCAAGGACAGATACATAACCACGTATGAAAATTTCTTGAAGTGGAAAAACATGAAAAATGCCATGCCATTTTCCGAAAAATGTTTTTTTTTTCTGTTTCCTCGCAAATGTGTTAAAAAACGTCGTACGATATACGTGCGTATTGGTTATAACATGCTCGGCTCAATTACGCCCTCGCCTTCGGCTCGGGCTGAAATTCCGCCTCACATGTTATAACCATCTTAACGCACTAATATCGTAATGTACTATTTCAACACATTTGCTCAAAAAATGCATTTACGAAGCCTGTATGCATTGTTCGAAAGTTAAAAATTATGCACCACACAATGGAGCGTGCGGCAAAGTAGGTACTCTCACCTAAGTACATATTTTACCGCTAACTCCGCTGTATAGCGCCGTGCGTATTCTTTACGGTTTTTTTTTAATTTCCATAAAAATTAATAAGAATTCCACCAAGGAGTTTCACATCACGAGAATAAATAAGCTGAATGATCGAACCTCCTTGGAAGCGCTTTTGCTGTATACGTTTGTCTCATTTTAATATTATAGAGAAAAGAGAGAAGATAAATAAAAAAAATAAAGTATGTGGTTCTAATTTTCACCACGCGCATGTGGCGCCCTTTGCAAATTCGCGCCATTTTCATATTAGAAACGTCAAAGATTGTTGCGACTTTCCGACTGATTTCTAGAGACAAAAAGTTTGTTTCATTACTTATTGTAATGTTTTCTCGCAAATGTGTCGAAAAACGTTGTATGACACACGTGCGGATTTGGTTTTTACAAACTCGTGACTATGGTAAGCCCTCGACAACTTACCGCACTAATATCATAAATAACTATTTCATATCCGACTGGCAGTTTCAGAGATTCTCTTCAGCTTTATTAAATTACTAGCTGTCCCCCGCGGCTTCGCTCCCATCAACTGGCTACCTACCTACCCTACACCTACTCAACACCTACCCTGGCTACCCTACACGTACCCCACACGTACCCTTCACCTACCCTACCATCAATTTTTTTTTAAACCTTCCCTTTTCTGGCGAACCAGGCAAAAAAAGAATAATTCAAATCGGTCTAGCCATTCTCATTTTTATACACATATATAGATATTATAGATAAAGGTTGGATAAACTCAACAGGTAATTTTTTGCAGTAATTGCATTAACAATAACAGCAAGCAATACTCACGCGAGTCGTCATCAGGGCGCGCGTGCTGCGCGCGCGGGGCGGCCAGCACGCGCGCGCGCCCCGCGCCGCACATGTCGCACGTGTCGGTGGCCGCGCCGCTGTTCACGTACGTGCACTCCGAGCACGGCCAGTCTGTCGTCTCCGCTCTGGTCACGTGGGAAGAAGAGGACAACATGTTAATAAACGGTTGAATCGTCGTTCATCGTCATCATCATCATATCAGCCGGAAGACGTCCACTGCTGGACATAGGCCTCCCCCAAGTGTCGCCACAACAACCGGACTTGTGCGTCTCGCATCCATCGGCTACCCGCGACCCTCACCAGGGTCCACCTTGTGGGAGGCCTTTCAACGCTGCGTCTCCCGGTACGCGGTCGCCACTCCAGAACTTTTTCGTCGTTGCCTGTGGGCAAACTTTACACAAAAGCCTACAATGCCTTACGCGTCCAGTACAATGTGTTCAGGGCCTAAACCACCAACTCTTAAAGCAGTATTACTTTAATATTACTTCCAGTGGGAAAGAGACGGAGATATACGTCCTGTATAGCTCCGTCTCTTTCTCACTGGGAGTAATATTGAAGTAATACTGCTTTAAGAGTTGGTGGTTAGGCCCCAGGGCTCTGTTTCGGTTCCCTCCATATAGCATTGCATCCCTATTGTTTTCCTTCGGTATTTCGGTAACGCCTAGTGCACTCAAGGAGCACGTGCGATACCGTTTCCTTCTACTCTATGCAGGCTCTGCATAGAGGACTGTCCATTATACCTACCATGTGGAGATGTTTGTTCAGTGTGCAGTGTCCGGTGATGGTCCCCGCCACCATTCGTAGGCTGCCCGCCTGCCCCTATGCAGTCGCAGAAGACACCCGGTAAGTTTCCTGTTTAGGGATCGAATAGCCTCCTTGGACTGCCTACAGCCTGGTGCCAAAGCCCACCAGCGTTCTGCTTGTGTGTGGGTATGTTTTTGTAGCCACGTGTGTCACCAGATCCCTGTCTGGCCATATCATCGGCGGCCTCATTTCCTAGTGATCCACTGTAGCGTCACAGTTGCGGTTGGTCACTGATGGTTTTTCTGGCGATACAGATTCTGCTACAATACTAATACCGAGTGTGGAAAACGCACGGTTTCTACAGGGTAAGTCACAAAAGTCACATAAGACAGTGAGTAATGATAGATTGACATACCTGAGGTTAACATACTTGGGCTCGGGCGGCGGCGGCGGCGTGCTGTGCCGAGAGGCGCGCCGCGGTAGTGCCGGCGTGCTGCGCGAGCTGCGGCGCGGGGACGGGCTGCGACCCGCTGGGTGCCATGTAGGGAACAATGCATATACAACGTGTAACAGAATAAACGAGGCGCGCCGCGGTAGTGCCGGCGTGCTGCGCGAGCTGCGGCGCGGGGACGGGCTGCGACCCGCTGGGTGCCATGTAGGGAACAATGCATATACAACGTGTAACAGAATAAACGAGGCGCGCCGCGGTAGTGCCGGCGTGCTGCGCGAGCTGCGGCGCGGGGACGGGCTGCGACCCGCTGGGTGCCATGTAGGGAACAATGCATATACAACGTGTAACAGAATAAACGAGGCGCGCCGCGGTAGTGCCGGCGTGCTGCGCGAGCTGCGGCGCGGGGACGGGCTGCGACCCGCTGGGTGCCATGTAGGGAACAATGCATATACAACGTGTAACAGAATAAACGAGGCGCGCCGCGGTAGTGCCGCGTGCTGCGCGAGCTGCGGCGCGGGGACGGGCTGCGACCCGCTGGGTGCCATGTAGGGAACAATGCATATACAACGTGTAACAGAATAAACGAGGCGCGCCGCGGTAGTGCCGCGTGCTGCGCGAGCTGCGGCGCGGGGACGGGCTGCGACCCGCTGGGTGCCATGTAGGGAACAATGCATATACAACGTGTAACAGAATAAACGAGGCGCGCCGCGGTAGTGCCGGCGTGCTGCGCGAGCTGCGGCGCGGGGACGGGCTGCGACCCGCTGGGTGCCATGTAGGGAACAATGCATATACAACGTGTAACAGAATAAACGAGGCGCGCCGCGGTAGTGCCGCGTGCTGCGCGAGCTGAGGCGCGGGGACGGGCTGCGACCCGCTGGGTGCCATGTAGGGAACAATGCATATACAACGTGTAACAGAATAAACGAGGCGCGCCGCGGTAGTGCCGGCGTGCTGCGCGAGCTGCGGCGCGGGGACGGGCTGCGACCCGCTGGGTGCCATGTAGGGAACAATGCATATACAACGTGTAACAGAATAAACGAGGCGCGCCGCGGTAGTGCCGCGTGCTGCGCGAGCTGCGGCGCGGGGACGGGCTGCGACCCGCTGGGTGCCATGTAGGGAACAATGCATATACAACGTGTAACAGAATAAACGAGGCGCGCCGCGGTAGTGCCGCGTGCTGCGCGAGCTGCGGCGCGGGGACGGGCTGCGACCCGCTGGGTGCCATGTAGGGAACAATGCATATACAACGTGTAACAGAATAAACGAGGCGCGCCGCGGTAGTGCCGGCGTGCTGCGCGTGCTGCGGCGCGGGGACGGGCTGCGACCCGCTGGGTGCCATGTAGGGAACAATGCATATACAACGTGTAACAGAATAAACGAGGCGCGCCGCGGTAGTGCCGCGTGCTGCGCGAGCTGCGGCGCGGGGACGGGCTGCGACCCGCTGGGTGCCATGTAGGGAACAATGCATATACAACGTGTAACAGAATAAACGAGGCGCGCCGCGGTAGTGCCGGCGTGCTGCGCGAGCTGCGGCGCGGGGACGGGCTGCGACCCGCTGGGTGCCATGTAGGGAACAATGCATATACAACGTGTAACAGAATAAACGAGGCGCGCCGCGGTAGTGCCGGCGTGCTGCGCGAGCTGCGGCGCGGGGACGGGCTGCGACCCGCTGGGTGCCATGTAGGGAACAATGCATATACAACGTGTAACAGAATAAACGAGGCGCGCCGCGGTAGTGCCGGCGTGCTGCGCGAGCTGCGGCGCGGGGACGGGCTGCGACCCGCTGGGTGCACGGTAAGTGACAATACATACGTGTAACAGAATAAACGCAATACCTCTTAAGGGGTCATTGTACTCATCATTATGAACAACTTTTACTACGGGACCAACACGGGTGCGCGCGCTGAGTAGTCGATATTTTTTTTGCGATTTCATCGCAAAAAAAATATCGACTACTCAGTCATACATTTATGTGCGCATTACTCGACAAAACGTTTTTTTTTTTTTTATTAGCTTACCTGATGGTGAGCGACGATGTGGTCGAAGATGGAGCACGCTTGCCTAGAAGTAACCTATTCACTCTTGACTTAAAGACTCCCAGGTTGTAGCTATCAGGAAACACAGACTCCGGCAGGGAATTCCACTCAGCTGTACGCATAATGAATGTATTCCCAAAACGCTTTGTGCGTGTGTGAAAACCGACAGGCTAGCAACTCGGCATCGATGCTCGAGACTTTGGTGCTTCGACTCGACCAGCCTATCATTGCCGATGATCCTCTTGACTCGTTTCTCTATTGACTCAAGGGCATCAAGCTGGTATCTGGCAGATCCGTTCCAAAGATGCGAGCAGTACTCCATACACGATCGATCTTGCGCTTGATAAAGTTTGAGCAGCTGTTCCGGCGTGAAGTACCGTCGCACCTTTGCTAGGATTCCCAACTTTTTGGCAGCCACTTGAGCCTTTGCCTCTATAAATGTGCCAAAATTGAGGGTAGATGTCAACGTAACACCAAGAAGGTGAAGTTGGTCGGTTATCGCCACGGTTACACCTCGGAAAGATGGAGCTGGGTGGAATTGGCTCCTTTTAGCGGAAAAAAGACACGCCTGGGTCTTAGCAGCATTGAACTTGACCAGATTGGCATCGCCCCACTCTGAGACAGCCTGTAAGGACAAGTTCAAGCGCTCAACCATAGCCTCTCGGAGAGACCGGATCTGCGACCCACCAGCTCGTGCATTGGACACGTATCTCTCAGCAACAGTACTGTCGTCTGCATACCCAAAGGGTTACCGGGTTTTAGCAGATCATCAATAATTTTTTTTTTTATTATTGGTAGGCACGCGCTTGACCACTATCTCGCCTGATGGTAAGCGACAATGTGGTCGAAGATGGAGCAAAAACAATGTTGCCGAGAGCACCGACCCCTGAGGAACCCCGGCATTAATATCCAGCAGTCCAGACGAGCAGCCATCTATGACCACTCGGATAGAAATGTAATGAAACGCTGATTTTTTTTCGCGGTTTCTGTGTTGGTCCCGCGACCCAAACGTTCAAGGTTTAAATAACGCTTGCCGAAGTCGGTCTGCAGATGGGTGACTATCTTAACATACCGAGTCTCCTCCGTGCCTCGGAAAGCACTTAAAACTGGCGAAATCCGGTAACTGGATTTAGTTAGTGGGCTGCGGAGGTTAGCTCAGAGTTGAAAGATTTATATAATACTGTCCTATTTTTTTTTTCAAATATTTTATGACACTGAGTTTTGCCGTTAGAAAACCCAATTAGGAGTAACCTCGCCTTTAAACTGACATAAGCTGTTCCATTATATTTGAATAAGAATAATTAATTTTATAAAATAATTAATTTGGGATGCATGAAGGAGCCTCCTCGTGTAGCGCAATTTGTTCCATCAGACACTCAACTGAACCTCACGCTCGGCGCATCCTGGACTGTCTCACCTAACACCTTATAAGACTGACCAATCCTTCCCTTGCGGTGGTAGGGCTAACACCCGCCTGGTTCGCGACCACCCTCCCACCGGAGTTCGGCGTCAAGCAGCCTGCTGAGCTTCGGCGACGCGTGGGAGTACCAGTGCCTCAAGGCATCTTCTGGGCATGCTCGCTTCATCATGGACCTCATCTATCGCTTTCCATCAGGTGTGATCGAGGTCAAGAGCTAGCCCATTCATAAATTATAAAAAAAAAATTAAGAAGGCTAATACTTACAGGCACCATGGTTAGCGTCGGTGACCGGTACAGTGAGTTGAGTGAGTCCATGTTTGGGCACCGGCGGCGTCTTGCACGCGAGGCAAAGGTTCGCCGACAGAGGGTTCTGTAGCGTGCAGGAACTACACGACCTGAAATCTCACGACAATCATTACATGAGATTACATTATGTACATATTGCATAGGGTATTTAACTAGTAACAAAAAGCTACATGAATGAAAAATTTTTTTTTACGGCGTCTTGAGTTTTCTCTAGGTTTTGAATATTGTAATAAAAATCCAGTCTTCAGTCAATAGATTTGTGACAAAATAGAAAAATTCAATGTTCACATTTGTATCGATGCACTTTCAAGGCCTAAAATCGTAAGCCGCCAATTTCGGGCTCAGTCTGCATCGGTGTACGCTAGTCGGACGTCAGTTAGGTGGTTAGGTCAGTTAGGTGCCGACTGCCGTCTTTGAATCGATTTGATTTTCATATCTCTTAATATTGCTTGCGTGTGACGTCATAGTAGTGGTCAAAAAATGGCACGCTTGGTTTTCATACAGATCGTGATACTTGAGTTATCTATATCTGTGGTTCTGCGAGTAATGAACCTAATTCAGGCACCTGCCTGCTTACCTCCAAACTGCAGTGGGCGTCAAACTAATCTTAGCTAGGTGAACAGACCTATGTCCAGTGGACAGTTTCCAAGCGCCTACAACACCTTTTCTCAACTTTGTTGGGGTCAGCTTCTAATTGAACCACATGCAACTGCATACTAATATTTACATCATCATTTGCCTAGCCTTTTCCCAATATTTTGGGGTCGGCTCCCAGTCAAACCGGATCCAGCTGAATACCAGTATTTTACGCGGAGAGGCTGCCTACCAGACCTCCACAAAACATTAACTGAAACTCCGTAACGGAGGCCAAAGATCTACAAATGACAACCGGGACCAATGGCCTAACGTACTTTCCGAGGCACGGGCACGGAGGAGTATCGATATGTTAAGATGGTAACCCATCCACAGACCAACCTCGGCAAGCGTTGCTTAACCTTGAAGATCGATCCGTGCGGCTGTTATTATTTAGCCACGAGCTCCTTTTCTATTTAGATATATACTAATTTTCACAATATAAAAAAAGTTATTACCAAAAGTTATGCGGCTGTGGTCTGGAGCCTGCGCAGGCGGCGCAAGCGGCGGCAGTAGACTCGTTGACTAATGTACAACGAGTACACGACCACGTTATCACTGCGGGACTCGGCGCTGGCGTTGAATCTGAGGAGAAAGAACAAAAATAATAAACAAAAATTGTTGCCAGGGTTGCGGAATTTGTTTGCCAGGGTTGTGAAATTTGTATGCCAGGGTTGTGGAATTTGTTTGCCAGGGTAGGGGAATTTGTTTGCCAGGGTTGGGGAATTTGGTTGCCAGGGTTGGGGAATTTGTTTGCCAGGGTTGGGGAATTTGTTTGCTAGGGATGGGGAATTTGTTTGCCAGGGTTGGGGAATTTGTTTGCCAGGGTTGGGGAATTTGTTTGCCAGGGTTGGGGAATTTGTTTGCCAGGGTTGGGGAATTTGTTTGACAGGGTTGGAATTTGTTCTAAACAGCCACCGCAGCCCTCGAACGCAAAGGGCATCAGGAGGAAAACGGATGAATTTGAGTCAGTAAGAGTCTGACACACCGTTCCGCTTTGTCAAGAGCTTTAGGAGTCATTTGATGATTTCCCATACTCAAAAAAAAATGCACTCGTCCAAAAAGTACTTACCACAATTTCTTTTATTGTTACCAAGCATTGTTATGTTGCAGTTTCAAAGGTATACTTAAATTCAGAACTAGAAAATAATCATTAACCAATATTGAAACAGGTAATATTTGTTCTAAAGAATAAAGTTCAAACTTTTTGTTTCAAATGGTCACATGCAACACTAAAGTCGATCTGAATTCAAGTAACAAAAAGGAATATTTTAATTATGTTAGTTTGTCACGCTCCTTTGTGGAAGAGAAAATAAATATGTATGCTATTATTATTAGTAGGTATATGGATACCCGCGAAGTTACAGAGTGACACCGACACATATTTTAAACCATTTTATATTTCAAGTTCCTTTGACTGACTGATAATAGGAATTGTAGGGAAAACACAAACCAACAAATACGAATCACTTACAGGGAAGGAAAACATCGTGAGAACAGGAAAACTGGCCATAGTTCAAAGCTTGTTCCTTTTTAGGGTTCCGAACGGAACCGTATTACTAATCCTCCGTTGTCCGTCCGTCAGTCTGTCAGCGGGCTGTATCTCAACAACCTTAACAGGTAGACAGTTGAAATGTTCACACAGAGTATGTATTTCTATTGCCGCTATTACAACAAATAAAAAAAAATTAAAGAGTGTCCCATACAAGAAGCGTGTTTTTTATGGTTTATGGTACAGAACCCTTCGTATGAAAGTAAGACTTGCACTTGGCCAGCTTTTTCTGTACTATAAAGAGCTATTTTAACTTAGTAATAAAAATAGAGCTGACAACACACAAAACCTACATCGCGCTATAAGTTCTCCGAGCCATTTACATACAAAATCAACCATCGGGCAGTTGCACCGACACGTTACTCGTCTGATCGGAGGATCCTCCCTTTTTCCATCGAGGTTTATTTATTTATGAGCATTTACGACGTACGGCATTTCATACAAACTTTCAAGTCCTAAGGACGTGAGTGTTCACAAATTTACAGAAGCGGACTTAACCTTTTCACCGCCACGGACATCAATAGAAGTTCCAGATTTTCGTGCCACCAGCGCCACGACTTCATTAGAAGCTCTTCATTTTAACTATGTTATAAAAATAAATTTCCTGTATCTAACAGGTTTTTCTTTTCATTTTATTATTTAAAAGCACTGTCTAGTACCCTGTTTTTTTATTTTTCCACACAAAAGAAGCCCTTAATTGTCTTAAAATTGGCAAAAACAAAAACTCCGAACATTTTTAATATCCCCAGAACGCCAAGGACTTTATATATAGTCGGCCAGTGATGTGACGCGAAAGTTGACACTGTTTGATTTCACCCGTTGAAATATTTAGAAATATATTATCTAAAAACAATTTGAAGTCAGTAAAATATGAATTTAGATAACTACTTTATAACAAAGGGATACTGGACGAATTTCGACCGTCTGATAGGTGCCGAACCGGAATTAAATAGTTGTTGGCAATCCTTATCGATAATTATATTCCCATCTCAACAAAATAATTGGTTGTCAGCTATAAGTCTATGGTTGTGAGTGCTCCGGGCGCCACGGACTATTACAGAAGACGTTCTGTGACGTCATAAACGTATGGCTGTCAAGGTCACTTTGTCATAGTGCAGTCTGCACCAATATTTGTTGCACTTTTTATTGCTTCGTTATAAATAAGTAAAGAAATAAGTAAGTTATTGACATGAACGAAGAACTGGATACGGATGAGCTTTTAAGCATTCTACAAGGTGTGGAATCGGACTCGGAGTATTTTGTGGAGAATGTTGGACTAGAAGACGATGATTCTGAGGTATGTCCAGCTTGATAATAATAATAACGTTTATTCAATAAAACATTGTACCTATTTGTGAGATTCAATTCTGAATGGAAAATAAAAAATAATGGCTCAGTTATCTTGTGCTTGTACACACACCATTACTTGTACAGACAACCATACGAGGACTATAGCTGTAAGTCACCATCCGAGGACCTTCTAGAAAACCAGGTTAACGACGACTTACGACTTTATTAACAAGACAGAAAGAAAGAGAAAACAAAATTTAGGTTGATGAGCCTATTCGTATAGTGCTATCTCAATCTTTTTTTGGTATGACTTCCTATGAACAATGCGAGGACCTAAATACATTCGAAAACCCGCCTGGGACGTACCATCCGAGGACCTGTGTGTGAGCCAAACGAGGACCTTAACCATCGGACCAGGGACACCAATGCGAGGACCTAATTTAACACACTTTTTCTCGTTTCTTGTACAATGTGAGGACGCAGTATTAGACTTTTCATGTACAGTACGAGGACGTTTTTCCGAGTAGACGATGTACAAAGCGAGGACCTTTTGAAAATTTCCAATACAAACTTTTTACACACTTATAAATTTTACCGTAATAATATTTGAATTATCTTTATGTAGGCAATTCTATTCACACACGACAATTTCTTGATTTAAGTACCATCAGAGGACCTAATTTGATTTTAACTGACAAATGTTCAAAATGTAAGTGTGATATAAAATATTATAATCGCGGTGATTTTATGAAGCTTTCGCTGGAATTGTCTCCTCAACGGTTACTTGCATCGTCTTGAAACTTTGTGTTCTATTTGTTGATATTAAATTTCATATTAATACATCTGTTATGGTGATGTTATTGTAGCTACTGCTGGAATTGTCTCCATGTGAGACAACTCTTCATCGGTTACTTGTAGCGTCTTTAAACTCTGTGTGCTTTTTGTTGATATTTCATAGCAATACATAGTCATGGTGATGCTATGTAGCTGTTGCTCAAACGGAGAGGAGAACTACTGCTACCATAATTCTGGAGCTCGAAAGACAATATTGTTCAAGCGCACCCCCGACTAGCATCGTCGCACACCTTCACCTAATGTGGCTGATCCAACGACCGCAGCAGCACATACTCCCATAAAAGGCATCATCATCTGCCTAGCCTTTTCCCAACTATATTGGGGTCGGCTCCCAGTCAAACCGGATTCAGCTGAATACCAGTATTTTGCTAAGAGTGGCTGCCTACCAGACCTCCACAACCCATTAACTGGGTAAGACGGTACTTCTTGGTAACACTGGTGTCAGATTTTCTGGCTTCTGACCATTCCGTAACGACAGCCAAAGATCTACAAATGACAGCCGGGACCAACGGCTTAACGTGCTTTCCGTGGCACGGAGGAGTCTCGGTATGTTAATATGGTATATACTCCCATAAAAGGCATACACGTAACATATTGTTCAATGGCTCTTTAGGCCTCACTGGTCAGGCAACGACTTCGCCCAAAGTTCGACGCCCCTTTCCTCATGGTGCCCGGAGATCGTTGTCAACGCACGGCTGCCTTTCTGGTGCAGGTGGAGTGAGAGGTATGCTCTCTTTCCCTCTCCGACGTCTCCTTTGAATGTATCTTTGACGTCATTCCACGAAAACGGAAGCGATAGACCACCCCCAGCGTCCTCGCTAAACGTTCCTCCAGCGTATGCTGCACGGTGTCCTCGGGACATTCCACGCACTAGTGACAAACGGGCATCCGCTTCCGACTCATGCGACGCCGGTACTTCCCAAAGCATCCGTATCCAGTAAGCGCCTGAGTCAGCTGGAAACTGATCCAGTCACTCATGAACCTAATAACCATCGCTTTCTGCGGTCTTAGCAGTGCCACGGCGTTTCGGGCTATTAGGATTACCGCCCACACGGGTGCCCCATAAATAGCAGGCGGGCGGGCAATGGACCACACGATTCCCACATAGTCTCCTGCAGGAAGTGTTTGGCCCTGCTAAATTGGGTACAACCCACAAAAGAGCAGCTACAATGCATATCAACCTGGGGACCGAGTCCTAGGTACTTCGTCATCAGCTCGATACTGATGCGAACGCCACCAACCACTATATGTTAATCCCGAGCTGGCTTGTTCCTAGGTTTCCATGGGGAAACAGAGGGCTTCGGACTGCAAAGCCACTTCGAGACCCAAACGCCGGATTCTTCCGACGACCTGCATAACCCCTGCCGTGGCCAGTATTACCGCTTGCCAATGTCATTGCCCCCGGGCCGTCACCAGGGTATCATCAGCGTAACATATCTCATCGACACCGTCGAGAAGTGCAGTGCCCAGTCATATCCAGTTCAATGTTCCACAGCGGTAGCTCTAGGACCGAGCCCTGTTGTTTCTGGCCAGCCATAAGGATGATGGTTGAATAAATGCAGTAGTGATTGTCATTGATTACAGCTGTACAGCCAAGTTGGGGGCAGTTAAAAAAAAAATATTGCTTGTTTTCAGTGTTATCTTTGCTTCAGTTTACAACCTTAAATGCTAAAGGGAGTTCTATAGATTTAACCATAAAAAAATTAACGTAGGTACACACTTAATTAAAATAACGGAACGGTGGAGCAAGCTCCGGTGCGATCTCATAGTGGTATGGAATAAGCGACTGTCGCAATCGCAACCCAGCGCTGGGCCTGCCACAATCGTGGCGAGAAAGTCAACTCTTTGAGGAGTGGTTAGAGATGCGCCACGACGTCCTCGTATTCCACCTTTTTTTTTTTTACGGGTGGAAATCCTCATGGATGCCCTCCGCCCTGGGGCGGGCGGAGGGGTCGGTCAGACTCTTACTGACTAAAACCACCCCGGTGTTCCATCTTTCACCTACGCCGGGGATCCCGGGAACGTATGCGACTTCCGTAATCCCCGGCTGGTGCCGGCCCGCCTCTGCGGGCCACATCTCGTAAGCGGGGGGAGTGAGGTGAATAACTCCCCCCGCGACGTCAGAGGCGCGCACGGGAACACCACGCGCTGCCACCTCGGGTCCGGATGAATGGGGGGCAACGGACATCCCCAAGTCTGCCACCCCTGGACCCAGTTAGGGGGGCAGAAAGAGGGCAGCGTATCCCTCCTCCGACGCCCGGTCCGCCTGCTGCGGGCCGGGAGGGCACTCGACATCTCCCTCTCCCTTTCCGCAGCCTCCTTCTGCGCGATAACAGTTTCGCAGAAGGAGACCACCGCGTCCCAGGACTCCTCACCGCCGACCATAGAACGGGCTACAGCCGGCAGCGAGAGGTCACTGCCTACCACAGAGACGAGGGCACGGCGCGGCTCCTCCCAAGCGGCACACTCTGCCAGCGCTCGTATTCCACCTGGCGCAGGTCCACACCGGACACGGTACGACCACCCAATTGTCACCATTGTGTGGATCGTAATGAGGACACTACATGTCTTTGTAGTGGCGATCGGCAATGGTGACTTCTCGCGTTCGGCCCTGGTCCAATCCATGGTCCGGAGTGAGAGGGCATGGGAAACAGTCACCTCCTTCTGCAAAACAGAAATGCAAGCGAAGGAGGGCGAGGGAGGAGGCAAGATGGGTGAGGAAGAGGCATTCCTCACGTCCCAGCCACCGAAAGAGACGCCCTGTGCGTCAGTAGTCGCCCTCAAGCTCCGCCCAGAGCGGGAGAATTCATTTGATGATTTCACATCCAAAGAAAAATGGATACGGTTCTAGAGTTTCAAAAATTTTTTTCTCGTACTGTGAAATTGGGGATGACCATTTGCATGGAAGTACGTCATGTACTTCCATGTAAATGGTCATCCCCAATTTCACTATCAAGGACGAGAGTTCTGTTACAATGTAAAAATAACCCAATTTAATTGTTACGTAGTTTAAGGCCTCTGTGGATTGATTTGATTTTCAGCACTCGAGAAGGAAGTGATTTTATAAAATCAGACAATTTTGAAACAATTAAAAGCCAATACACATGGAAATCTATCCAAATGGGGACCTGAATACACATGTTCGGAAAAGCTATCAATATGAGGACTTTTAAACACACTGCGTGGAAAAACTTCCATCCGAGGACATATGTGTGAAGAATAACACATAAGTCCCCGCAAGGTACTTAAAATATGACTGAAGTGTAAATGTAGTGTGTTAAAAATTTATGAGAGCTCACACACGTTCGGAATGTGAACATGAATTTCCGCGATCAAACCGAGCTCCACCTAGGTCGACATCAAGTTTCCCTTATTAAGTATATAGAAAGGCTCAAAATCGAATGGAGAATACGGTGAATTGGTCGGGTCAATCCGAGGACGTACGAAAAGGTCCTCGGATTGAAAATGTCCTCGGATGTGCCTTGTGTATTCAGGTGCATGTCCTCGCATGGTACTTAAAACAAACACACGCCATCACATGGTGTGTGTGTGTGTATAGGTATTTTGCTGTTGTCCTACGGCCCGCTTTCTCACATGCCTGATCGCGCCAGGCCAGGCTTTTATTGCTATATGGTATTTAAGCGATGCTTGAAGAATGAATATTTCTCGTCCGCTGAGGACTTAAAACTCCTTGTAAAATAGGTCTTTCTACCTAAATGGATTTTTTAGTGTAACTTTGATCAGAGCCCGATATCTCTAGCGTAAAATATAATAACTGTCCTTTTACCAGCGCGACCACATCCCTAATCAGAATTGAATTTAACGTGTTCTGAGCGCCAAGGACTTGAAATGAAGTCAAAGAATGACGTCATGAAACAATTAGAGATGTACCTCATTTCTTATGGCTCTAATTGAGTTACGTATTTGTTTCATTGATATTTATAATTTATATTGTTTTTTCTTAATATTGATACTGTGAAATAAAATAAATATGGAAATAGTTAATCAGTTTTTATTTATATCCGTAAAATTATAAATAAAACATAACTGAACGTGTATAATTTTCATTAACCGATATGACGCTACCCTCATCACTACTGTTTACTATATATTTCGTTATACGTGTATAGCTTGGCGCTAGGCGAGGCATCGCGTTCTGTGTACGCTGGCGGTGAAAAGGTTAATGCCATATCCATAGGCATTCTCTGCCATTCAACTTTTGGGTCATGCAGAGACAAATGGTGTAGTAGGTTTGCGGAACTTGACACGCTATTCCTAATATCTCTCTCTATAAGTGCGGTCAAAATATAGAAATTTGGTACACTTGCGCGAAAGACAAACAATATGTCCCGTGCTGATGCCGCCATGGGCGAAATCTGTCAGGACTATTAGTTCGATGGAACGGCAATCCAACACGTCCGATGAGTCCTGGCGCGTGACCAACGGTTTTACGTGCATTTGTATGTGATAATCACCAACAGCAAACAGCTGTTCATCGCTATTCAAGTCATGGTCTAGCGACGCTATTGGTACAGTCAACTCCTTAGAGTTCTCTGTTCACGTTGGTACTAGCTCTCTTCGGACTATGAGAGTGACGGAAGCGGGACTGTACCTGTGTTTGCGCGCACATTAGGAATGTTTCCTGAAAAATCTAATTAGTCCGTCAGATAGATTTCTGAAAAATATTGGACACGTATTTTTTCTTTTTTCGAGGAAACAAACAATTCAAACGATACAGCGAGTTGAAAACTCGTGTGACGTCACAGACCGATACACTTTTTACCGGAAAGTAACGTCACAAGCCCCCACTCTTGATCTTTGATGCGTTTTATCTTCCACAATTTTTATTGATAATCTAACTACGGACATAACAGAATCATATTTTTTTACTCAGGAAACATCCCTATTGTGCACTATAATAAGTCCCGCGCCGATGGCTAGTCTCCGTAGAGATTGGCCAGACCAAAATCGGTCAGGTAGTCCTCCTGTTGTAAGTTCTATGGCAACCCGATACGACCGGAAAGAGATCTATCGCGGAACCAATGGCATTTGTGTATTAGTATATAAGGACTCACCAACAGCAAACAGCAGTTCATCGCTATTCAAGTCATGGTCCAGCGATGCTATTGGTACAGTCAACTTCTTAGGTTCTCTGTTCAGCTCCACCTTGCTACTGCTACACGCTTCTGAGGTCGGTATGGTTGGACGTGTACTGCAAAACATAATAATACATGTTAAATGCTGTATTGTTGGTTCATAAGTTTATGTCGCACACGTCGCAGCAGCGCGCCCACACTATCCGAGTGAGATAAATTACTGACAGATGATGATAGCTCACCTGTTGTGCGGCGCATCAACAACGTCCCTGGTGGCTAGCGTCACAGCGGCGTGCGGCGGCCGTCCTGAGCGACATACGTCGCAGCAGCGCGCCCATACAATCCGAGTGACATAAATTACTGACAGATGATGATAGCTCACCTGTTGTGCGGCGCATCAACAACGTCCCTGGTGGCTAGCGTCACAGCGGCGTGCGGCGGCCGTCCTGAGCGACATACGTCGCAGCAGCGCGCCCATACAATCCCAGTGAGATAAATTACTGACAGATGATGATAGCTCACCTGTTGTGCGGCGCATCAACAACGTCCCTGGTGGCTAGCGTCACAGCGGCGTGCGGCGGCCGTCCTGAGCGACATACGTCGCAGCAGCGCGCCCATACAATCCGAGTGACATAAATTACTGACAGATGATGATAGCTCACCTGTTGTGCGGCGCATCAACAACGTCCCTGGTGGCTAGCGTCACAGCGGCGTGCGGCGGCCGTCTTGAGCGACATACTTCGCAGCAGCGCACCCACACAATCCGAGTGAGATAAATTACTGACAGATGATGATAGCTCACCTGTTGTGCGGCGTATCAACAACGTCCCTGGTGGCTAGCGTCACAGCGGTGTGCAGCGGCCGTCCTGAGCGACATACGTCGCAGCAGCGCGCCCATACAATCCCAGTGAGATAAATTACTGACAGATGATGATAGCTCACCTGTTGTGCGGCGCATCAACAACGTCCCTGGTGACTAGCGTCACAGCGGTGTGCGGCGGCCGTCCTGAGCGACATACGTCGCAGCAGCGCGCCCATACAATCCGAGTGAGATAAATTACTGACAGATGATGATAGCTCACCTGTTGTGCGGCGCATCAACAACGTCCCTGGTGGCTAGCGTCACAGCGGTGTGCGGCGGCCGTCCTGAGCGACATACGTCGCAGCAGCGCGCCCATACAATCCGAGTGAGATAAATTACTGACAGATGATGATAGCTCACCTGTTGTGCGGCGCATCAACAACGTCCCTGGTGGCTAGCGTCACAGCGGTGTGCGGCGGCCGTCCTGAGCGACATACGTCGCAGCAGCGCGCCTATACAATCCGAGTGAGATAAATTACTGACAGATGATGATAGCTCACCTGTTGTGCGGCGCATCAACAACGTCCCTGGTGGCTAGCGTCACAGCAGTGTGCGGCGGCCGTCCTGAGCGACATACGTCGCAGCAGCGCGCCCATACAATCCGAGTGAGATAAATTACTGACAGATGATGATAGCTCACCTGTTGTGCGGCGCATCAACAACGTCCCTGGTGGCTAGCGTCACAGCGGCGTGCGGCGGCCGTCCTGAGCGACATACGTCGCAGCAGCGCGCCCATACAATCCGAGTGACATAAATTACTGACAGATGATGATAGCTCACCTGTTGTGCGGCGCATCAACAACGTCCCTGGTGGCTAGCGTCACAGCGGCGTGCGGCGGCCGTCTTGAGCGACATACTTCGCAGCAGCGCACCCACACAATCCGAGTGAGATAAATTACTGACAGATGATGATAGCTCACCTGTTGTGCGGCGTATCAACAACGTCCCTGGTGGCTAGCGTCACAGCGGCGTGCGGCGGCCGTCTTGAGCGACATACTTCGCAGCAGCGCACCCACACAATCCGAGTGAGATAAATTACTGACAGATGATGATAGCTCACCTGTTGTGCGGCGCATCAACAACATCCCTGGTGGCTAGCGTCACAGCGGCGTGCGGTGGCCGTCCTGAGCGACACACGTCGCAGCAGCGCGCCCACCACGCGTTATACGCAAACCAACACTCGCTGCACTGCCACATGCGGCTCTCGCGACTGTATAAGGCAGAAAATGGAAATCTTACAATCAGGGAAATTAATAGTTCAACACTTTAATGCCTCATAGTGAAGGGCTAGCGCGGTAGCGATAGAAGGCGCGAAATATCAAACAATAGGCTTGGCAGATAAAAAAAAAATATTAAAAAATATGGAGTAAACTAATAAAAACGTATAGATATAGTTAGCAGCTCATTCAGAGACGCAACGGAGTGTATAGTATGCGCACGCACACACACAAGGGCGTTGAGAGCGGTGGCGTAGAGGGGGCACGACGACATGAGCCGAACGACAACAGCAGTGCGATTCTGTATACATGTCGAAGTGAAGACTTGGGTGAAGTGATGACCAAGTGAACTGTCAATCCACGTAATCAAGATGGAGTGACAGCTCACTTCGTGATCACTTCACTCAAGCCTTCACTCCGACATGTTAACAGAATCGACCAGTTGATCGATTTTACTGCCAAGGCGCGCCAATAGATGCTTCACGTTAAAAACAGCCGTTTGCGGCGGTGGTGGTAGTCTCCACGAGAGGCGGCAACGAACGTCAGAGCGCGCGGGTATTTGTAACGCTACAACTCGTGTTTCACTTTGACCACCCAACCGCTATCGCGCCCTCCCCTGCCTTAGTCACGTGCGTTTACTCTGAACGAGCAATAAGGTTATATGTGGTGATGTCAAAAGTTGTAATCAATGAATTACCCTGACTTAACAAGACTACGCGATACATTATGACCCATCGATGATCGAGCGATGTACGCAAACATTCGCCTCTCGCGACTGTGTGTAACACACAATGGACATTACAATCAAGGCATGACCTAAATTATTTAAAATAGGCTGTGAATCAGCACTTTTGAAGGTCAAGAGTTACAAAAGACAACCTTAAAAACGACTTCCTATACTAACCACAAATTTTAGTGGCAGTTATGTTGGTTATGTGATTTTTTTAGTTGGTTTAATTATTTATTATTATTTTGACATGTTTTTTTTTTTTTTTTTAGGTATGACCACTAGCAAGTTAACACACGTGGGATATTAACTGCTTAACCGGACTATTTTGACATGTGATGTTATTCTGTGTCTACTTGACTGTGACTTTATTTTGATTATGTTTTGAAGTTCTTGTGATTTTTATGATTTTACTGAGTTTTTTATTGTGATTTGTTTGTTTTGGGACTTTATTTATTTACTTAATATTTGAATTTGTGTCATGAGAACTGAAATAAACATTTAATAATAATAATATAAAAATCTAGTCCAATACCCTGTTTTCTGGAACGATATAGAGCATAACACAGCAATACATATCTATCTGTATGTTTTAAGAACATAAACATTATATCATTTTCTATAACCATACCATACTACGTCAATAAATACAAAATCAAAAGTCATTTATTCAAATTAGGCTGAGAGCCAGCACTTTTTGAACGTCAAATTTTACATAAAGACAGTCCCCCAAAACGCCCACCAGTCACCACTTCCTAGTGTTTTAGCTGGGAAGAAGAAGTGGCGCAACAAACTCCCCAGCAACACATAATTATGCTATAGAAAACAGACTTAGCTTTACGTGTTCTGTTCAATGGGGTCACTCGCGTGACTTCACAAATGACGAAGGGATTAAAATATAAATTTAATGGATTGCATGTTACATTCATCTGGGCACGCCATCATATTATGAATCATAGCCATTCGAGACATAAAATTATTCCTTAACCTAATTTCACACTTGCTATAGTCTTGGCTCTTTCTTTTTGTATCAACCAGAAAGAGATAGAATACGGAATTATTTTTAATACATTTTTTTTATTTGCTATATAAAACCCACCCACTTTAGTCACAGGGCAGCTGGAAGAAATTATAATGAAATAACTGCTTATTTCATTAGAATTTCTTCCAGCTGACCTGTGACAAAAGTGGGTGGCAAAAGAGAAGTTTTTATACAGAGAGAGAATTTTGTATTATTATTTGTTGGCAATAGAACTACACTGAAAATTTCAACTGTCTACCTATTATGGTTCTTGAGATACAGCCCGCTGACAGACAGACGGACGAAAATTAAGTTTTCGAGGAAGAGACAGATAAAAAAAAGTATCTCGTTTGCTTTTCAATCAATTTTGATTCGGTGTTAGTATTTTATTTTTACATATTTATCGATAGACAGAACAGATAACAAAAAAGGAAAATTGCATACCAAAGCCAAAAATCATTCCTATCATGCATATATCCCCATTGAAGTTTACAAAACATAAAAATAAGATTAATTTAACACTCACGTGGGTTGTTGCTGCGTCGAAGGCACTTTACTCTGCTCCCTCGGATTATGGGATACTTTCCCCACAGATGGCAACATATTAAACACTTTAGTCTCCCTCGACAGCCCTATATGGGACGTCCTTATATTAGAAGCTACGTCATTCACTGGCGAAATGCAATTCTCAGCACCTAAAAGCTCATCTATCCGAGCATAGTCCCCGTCACTGATATCGTTCGAGTATAACGCCTCATTCTGCGAATTACTCATCACTGTCTTCGTATCTTGGACCGAAACATATGAATATCGGGTCCCGTTATTATTCACTTGTAACTGGAGATTCAAGTCCTTATATTTCCCCTTATTTGGTAGTGCGTATATCACTCCTTCAGCATTCGTATCCCAACTACACTCCTTGTCGATCAGTTCGACACTGTTTTCGTCAATCTTCGGGTCTTTCCGGCCGTCAGGCTTCGGTAAACTATTGCAGTAGCTCGCCAAAGACTTTTGGTAGTCGTTCAGACTTCTACGACTCGATATCACCTTACCTACAGGGCGTTCGGCATTTGTTTGCTCCGAGAACGACCGTCGGTAAGTCGGGCGGATCTCTGGGGAGTTCTGCGCGCTTATAGACCTTCGGAAGGACGCTCCCAAAGTTGTGCTTCCCGTTGGCCAATCAGGGACCGTGATCATGACGCCCCCAGACGTAGGAAGTGACGTCGCGCCATCTCCTCTGCCCGCAGCCGTTTCATGCCTCCCCAAAGTGGTCACACTCAGACCTCTGGCGTTAGGAATCCTAGCTAAAGGAGACACTCTAGGCGAAAGACAGGCTTCACAATGTGTCCTGATGCCAGAATTTTCTAAAGTGCACTTGCTACAGGACCACTTCTTCAAATGGAGACCCCTACTCTGCTCCCTCTGGTATTCCTTGACATAATTGAGCTCCCAATTCGACTTACTCTCATTACACTTCTTCGGCCTCCTGGTCACCGTGTGTAGACTTCTGAGAAACGATTCCCGAGGGTTTGTCTGGCCGTACCTTTCAGAGACCATTAGACTAGTGGGTCTGTTGATGGTCCCCCGACCAGTTTCGTCGACCTTCCACCACTTTTGCTGGGAGTTAATCACGGAGCCATGAGAGAGGGACCTGGTGACTCCATGCGCGTGGTCTGTTAGCTGTGTGGGCGAAAGACGGAGGGACTGGAGGTCGAGATTTAGACGTCTGCCATCAGAGTAACTTGTTGTGGGCTTATACGATGATGGGACTGCTAGAGTGTTGGACCTTATCATAGTGTTGTCTGGAATAAGAATAGTGGTATTTGAATTCAAAGACAAGAATATTTGAAGAAACAAATCAACAACTCGAGTATAAAAATTTTCATAATTATGGTAGATTACTAAAAAAACCGAATTAGCCCGTCAGATACATTTCCAAAAAAATATTGGACACTTTTTATTTTTTACGTTCACAAAAAATTAAGATGATACACTGCGATGAAAACTCGTATGACGTCACGAGTCCCCACTTCTGATTTTTTATGCGTTTTATCTTCGTCCATTTTTATTGATTTGATAAAGCAAAAAATACGTGTCTAATATTTTGCCATAATCTACCTACTGACGGACTAAATAGAATCATATTTTTTTACTCAGGAATCATTCATATTATCGTAAGTTCCGAATTAAAATACCTACCACAGGGTGTAACGAAAAGGTGTAGTCATATTTAAAAACTGCAACTGTCCATGAAGACGAAACATTTTCTTTAAGGAAGTCAGTCATTACAGATTTTGAAATAATTGATACCTTTCCTTTACACCCTGTATGCGCTCGATTACTGAGCTCATAGATTCAGGACATACCTTTAGCAGACTTTTCTTTGTCCGTCATCCCTGAAGCTTGATCCTCATCATCAGACAGCCTGAAACACAACAACAAATTTGTTAGAATGTTTTAGTAAGCAAAACATCCTCCTAGGGCCTCTGTGTAACGTGCACGCTGACTATGCTATCTAGTGTTGCATGTTCGAAACTTAAACGTGAAGAATTCTTGACAATTCTGTGCTGCCACCTATAGTTCCTGAACGCTCCGTTCAGGGGAACGCGCACGAAGTAGACTGTGCCATCTAGCGTTTTAATTTCGAAACTTATAAGTAAAATATATATACTTGACAAATTACCCACAAAGTATGATAGTGACCATTATTATCATCTGACTGCCAAGCACTGTAGTTGTCCACTTTCCCACACAAACTATAATAATTAAAGAGCCGATGGGGCCGAAAGATTCTGGAGACTCTAGACAAGTGACATGCTGTCAGCGGTAGCGTGGCGAGAAGGCAATAGTCAACTGTGTCAACACGTTAAACATGTGTGATTGACTAACGCTGTCGACATGTCACGTAGTCAATTAAACCAGTGCCAGCGCCAAAATATAAAGAATTGATGCCTTCACCAGTGAAGACTGCGAGAATCAACTGCATGGCATGGAAAACTCATAGGACCGCTCGATGTGGCGATACTTGGGGGAGGCCTATGTCCAGCAGTGGACTTCTAACTGCTGAAATGATGATGTGTACCTGTAGACAGGCGCATGTGGCGCGAGCGCGTCGCAGGCGGCGCAGCGCCACGCGGCTGACACGTTGCGCAGGCCGCACGCGCACCGCCACGCGCGCGACGCCTCCGGGGCCGAGCCCACGCACGACCATCCGCTGTAACAACACACAAAATGACCATCAATTAAAAGAACAGAAAATATTGATTCTGCACAAACACAAAACAACAATCTGCCTAGGGTTTTTCCAACTAAGTAGCCGGCTTCCACTCTAACCAGTAGCAACTTGGCTGTCTATCTGACCTCCACAACCCTGGGTAATACGGTACCCAGACTAGTGATATTGTGCTTATGACTAGTCAGGACTGAATATGCTATCCAAGGCAAAGAGCATTAACATAAACAATGGCATAAGCATAATCAGTTTTTACAATTTTCTGTGGGGCACTTGTGAGAGGAAATTAACCGTAATCCACCATGCGGGCCCAATGTGATATTTGATGATTTGAAAAAGTTTTGTTTTATTAATAAAAGCCGCACCGGTCTATCACACAAGTCTTGGGAACGATTTCATTGTGCAAAATCTAAGGAGTGGAATTTTCTTTTTGAGTCTGTATCCTGATAGCAACCTCTATTGTCCGGGGGAACCAATTTAATTAAAATAAAAATTTACCGTAAAAAACATAGAATTTATGTTTAAATCAATTCGTGGTTTACTGAAACCAATTGGTTCCATTCGGACGAGACCCGTTCAACAGTGAATGGGTTACTTCTAGGAAAGTGTTCTCCATTGGCGACCAGATCATCGGTTTTGCACTCAAGTGAGATTGTGGTCACAAATGCCTATAAATAACCTGATATCCAGTAGTGGGTTGTGATGATCAGATAGACTGCCAGTTTCGAACCTAGAGTAGCATTATGGCCAGCATAAATCATAAAAATGTATTACATGTACTTTATTCAGTAATTAAATTCGGTCATCATTAGAAGATGAAACCTACACTCCAATCTACATAGATTATTATGCCAGCAAGGGCACCATATAACAGTAACATATATCCTTTCAGCAACAATACCGCTGAATAAATTATCCTACACATCACATCTCAAATACCTAATTAGCCGTTTCCTTTCATTAACTTCGGTTATACAATACTAATTGCTAACAGTTTATCATAAATTATGTTTGTGCTTGAAACAGTGACATAATTCCTAAATGGAAACATAATTGAGTTATGGATCCTTGAGCCCCTTATTTAAATATTGTTAAAATACCTGGCTTATTAAAAAAGCAGTTTTGGTTTTAAACATCTAGCCACAACAACCAATCAGTTTAGTTGATTTACTTTGCTTTGTCACAAAGACAAATGTTCTCACGTGTGTTTAACCATATGCATCTTCAGATGCGTATTTCTTTCATTTTCACCAAGAAAAATGCAATGGGTAAAAAGTAATAACAGTTTCAAACAGCTCTCCTGAAAAAAATACCCGGTTTCAGTTGCACCAGTATTTTTCCAAAGCAGCGATATCTTGTGCCTAGCTATGTCCTAACTATTTCGGAGTTTGCTTCATGTCTGCAGCCAGATGCAGTAAAAAACCTACTAGTATTTTACATGCGGTAACTGCCAATCTGATCACCGTAAACCAATTACTGGGTTATATAATAATAATAATATAGCCTTCTTATCCCGAACAATTACTGGGTTACCCATTGGTAAATAAATATGGTTCCAATTATGAAAAAATGCACACAATGGGCAGATTAGGATTATGATGATAAAAAAGAAAATATTGTTCTTACATTTCATAAAAACACAAGACAAGCATTAAATAAATACACACTAGGTGGTATTATGATTTTGTGGTTGAGTAGTATGCTTTATTTTTTTACTCAAAACAAAATTGTTTTGTCTTACCTTTTTAACTTGTTAGTAATCAGGAATAAAGGGAGCCAAATAATAGTTTATTAACAATACTAATCAAAGATGTTATGTTGAAGATATAGTTCAAACAAAGGTTACTTCATTATATTATATACCTAGCTGATTTAACAAGTAAATGTAAATCTGTCAGTATCCAAGTTGATAATTGCGTTAGTTTAGATTATTTTAAATGTGTATTATAAAATTTAGTATGTTAGAACACTTTAACATTGATTTTTTCAAACAATGCAAAGATGGAAATAGATTTTTGTGGTATCAGTAGGTACTTACATTAAAAACTACTACCTATTGATGTTGTTCACAGAAAATACTATTCTGAAATACGTGAAAATACTACCCAAGATAAGATTGTAACGAAATGAGCAATCCATTAGTCGAAACTGCCCCACAATACATACCTATATACATCGCGAGCTAGCGACAGATAGAATCACATTTTTAACACAATTGCTGACACACAAATACCCAAAACTGCACGTTAACATCTAATTTAGTTAATGAACTCGCTTCTACTGCGCACAACAATGAAATACAATAGAAATATAACCTAAAATACGGGTCACGAAAAATCGATAATTTACTGACAGAGACTGAAAGACGGTGATAGTTACAAGAAAAAAAACACACCTGTTAAAGCTATTTTCAGTCGGTATGGCGATCGCTTCAGAGCCAGGTGTAGTTCCTTCGCTTTTTCCAGTTCGCGATGTATATTCCGGCGACGAATCTCTACAATTTTCTTTAAATATTCCACTGTCATGACTCGATACTCGCTTTGTACCACATTTTAAACACTTCACACTTTCTGTTGGATTGATCTGGCCGCACGTCTGACAATGCCATTGCAGCACCGATGCGATTGAGCCCATTTTAATTCACACATGGCTATGAGACCATAACAAGGCTTCGTTTTATGAAAACAAATTCAGATTTGAGAAAAATGAAAACAGCTGATCCACCATGTTGTTTGTGTATAACTTTTTTTTAAGTAGGTACGCGACGCGCTACGCCGGTGTACATGGGTGTACAAAATGATTTCGGTTTTATCGGTTTTTTTTTCTTTTCATTGAAATTATTTCGTTTTTAACTCACAAATATTATTTAGAGAGTGTGTTACTGTTACTCTTTTCGAACAGTAAACTTCAACAAATTTAAAAAGATGTTACACAGCGACATCTATCGTTGAGACATTAATTATTAAAGCAATAGCTTGGATCGTGTGTGTAGAGTTGCATTATATAAACAGATGGCTCTGTTTTGAATGAGTGCCTAACCTGAGTTGTTTACAAACTTATTAGGCTTGTAAACAACTCAGCTTGTAAGCTTGTCTTAGGTATAGACAGACGCAAGGGCGACTGCCGTGGAATCCTGGGTTCGATTCCCAGGTTGGCCGAAAAGTGTCATTGGGTTTTTCGATTAGGAATTTCTCTGTGACAGCCCGGAGTTTGGAAGTTGTAGACACCCCCGTGACTCGGTCGGAATGCACTTTAGGCCGTTGGTCCTGTGCCAGATCTCTCTCCGCTCGTGTTGGGTTTCCGTCCCATCGGAATGTTAGAGAAATGGTCGAGGGAGTGCTGCTGTGTTTGCGCACACACTTGTGCACTATGATGTCCCCACCCTACCCCGAAGGCTAGTCTCCGTTGAGATAGGCCGCCAGCGCCGAAATCGGTCAGGACGACTACCTATATTATGTACACCGGTATGTGGAACGAAACTATCCGGCCCAGATAGATAGATAAGTATTTTCTTCGACGTAAGTATGTATTTCCTCCCCATCATCTGCCTATAGCCTTTTCCCAACTATATTGGGGTCAGCTCCCAGTCAAACCGGATTCAGCTGAATACTAGTATTTTACGTGGAGCGGCTGCCTACCAGACCTCCACAAACCATTAACTGGGTAACGCGGTAGTACTTCTTGGCAAGACTGTTGTTAGATTTTTAAACTTTGACTGCCAAAGATCTACAAATGACAGCCGGGACCACTGGCTTAACGTGCTTTCCGAGGCACGGAGGAGTCTCGGTATGTTAATATGGTCACCCATCCACAGACTCCCCATCAACCTCGAACTGGTTGCCTAGTGAAAGGAAACGGTGTGAAATATCGACATAGTAGTAGCTTCAGAGTTCTTATCCCATAATGGCATTTAGGTAATTTAAAAGAACTTAAACCAAAAATCGGCTTAAAAAAATCTATCATGTTAATTGCAAAAGATTATCAGTAAGTAGGTAGGTACCTACTTAATCTACACTAATATTATAAAGAGGAAAGATTTGTTTGTTTGTTTGTTTGTTTGTTTGTTTGTTTGTTTGTTTGAAATGAATAGGCTCCGAAACTACTGGACCGATTTGAAAAATTCTTTCACCAGTAGAATCGTACATTATCGGGGATGGACATAGGCTATAGAATATTTTCAAAAAAGTTAGGGATCCGTATGAAAACTTCAATAATGTAGCCCAAGGTGTGAGAAAAAATCCTTATATCGCGTACGCTGCGGAATCTATTGACAATAGAGCAAAGTGATGTTCTACAGTTTTATAGAAGTCATCAATATCTACAAAAAAGTCCGCGATACCATATGTCTAACTATTATGGATAAGTCACCATGACCGCTTTTTGTTCATATTATTCAAGCAAATCCAATGTTGAAATAAAAAATGGTGATTTTAGTATCATGATATTAATCCTTATCCATTTAAATGGTTTGATAATTAAGGTTGATTATTTCCGTGTAAATTACACTTTAAATTATTCAAATCGGACCTTTCGTTCAAAAGTTACGACGGTAATAAACATGCTCGGAGTAAGAAAAATGTCGCGGCTTGCGCGAACTGGGGAGAATCGTATCAATGCTTGGTCCGATGAAGTTGAAACACCACGGCATTTAAATGTTTTCGATTAAACAATAAGAATAACAAATGTTTGGATTTTTCGAAGATAAACTACATACATAATAAGGAGTGAAGCAGGGGTGATTAAGATTTTAGGGGAGGACATAATTGCTTGCTTCAATTTACGTCGGAATGCTATGAACAAACTAAAAGCGGGATAATTGAAACAGATGTACCTAACAATTTTTGCATAATCAAACCATGACGGGTTGAGCGGGGTGAAAAGTTGCGCTGAACCTGGGCTCGAGACAAGTGAGATTCTGTCAACGGTGGCGTGGCGTACGAAAATCGTTGTGCTTAATTTTCCAAAACTAACCTTTTATAGGGGGCGTTGAACTTTGTGGAGTACCTACTAATTCACGCGGACGAAGTCGCGGGCGAAGTGCTAGTACGAAAATAAAATAACAACCAGCGCAAAGCAATCACCGAATTTCGAGGAAACATGACCCATTTCAGTAATAAACATTAATTAATTATTAAGCCGTACAAACGGAACAAAGGCTTACCCATAAAAATAAATGCTCATATTTAAATTAACGGAAACTGTTTTTACACTATCAATCATGAATGATTAAAAAGGCCAAAATTGCGTATCGCGCCCGTTCATGTCAATTCTACAGCAATAACTTTGAAAAACCCACATTGCTTGCTGATAAATTTTGAATTATCGTTATTCCCCCAGTACGGATGTGATAACGGATTTCATAAAGTACCTTTAGGGGGTGTGCACATTTGCGTTTTACGGTTTTGCAATAAGTCTTCGGGGTACATACATGCCTAATGTTTTCCGTTTTGGTTTGATGATAGCTGGCAGATATTTCTGGTATATCGTTTTCTTGGCGTTTGTTACGAATTATTTTCATTATCAGGCTTGTCTTTTTTGGCTCCCGTAGACAGAGACGACGCGATGTGACATTGCGGCAATGATATGACCGGCCTTCTTAAACATAACTTTCTACGAAAGTACCTCTAACTGCATTACCCGTAGAACAATACAAATAAGGCAAAAATAAAACTGGTCGACGCATTGTCGCGTCGCACCCGTCTATGAGAGCCCTTCTTCTTGTAAATTAGTCTAACTAAGTTACTTCTCAACAAAAATCATTGCCAATCGACTTTCAAACAAACTTTAAGTTTATCTTCAATTCAAAAGCCTCTATCATTCAAAATCCCTATCAAATTACACTAGACCACGATCCACCGAATTCCATTACCATTTCCTTTACTGCTAAGCATAAACGTGATTAAACAACAATTTGTTCTAACCATAGATGGAGAATGGACTGAGTGTCTGAGCTTGACTGGGTATGAAGGGAACATAGATAGAAAAGAGTGAGAGATAAAATGATTGCTAGTAGTTTTATTGTTCAAGAATTCTGATTGGGCCACGTCTAGGGCATGCTCTCCAAATATCCCCGTCAAATTTTGTACCTGTGTAGTAGTAATACATGATATCCGGATAGCAAATTGCTCTTGAAAAGTCATGTCGACTCATCATCTGCCTAGCCTTTTCCCAACTATATTGGGGTCGGCTCGCAGACAAATCTGATTCAGTTGAATATCAGTATTTTAACGTGGAGCGGCTGCCAGACCTCCACAACCCTTTAACCGGTAACACGGTTCAAAATCTGATAAACCGTAATGACTACCAAAGATCTCCAAAAAAAAAAGCAGAGGATTAGTACCTAATAGGGTCCCGTTGGTTACCCTTCGGGCTGTATATCATGAACCGTGATAGCCAGACAGTTGAAACTTTCACAGATAATATATTTCTTTTGTTGCTATAACAACCAATACAAGAAACAGAATAAAATATACAACAAATGTGATTTTTTTGGGGTATGATTTAAGCTATCGCCAATTTTATTCGTTTTGAATTTCTTTAATAATAGGGTTTGTCCTCAAAATAGTGGATCTGTCACCAAAATGTAGTTGCCAAATAATTGTAAAAAGCAATTCCATAATAAATCACATGTAATCCTCGGGATATATTATCAAGTATCAAATAAATAGGTTGGGATTTATTATAAAACGGGAAGTAAACCATATTACTGGGTGGATTAAAAAAAATAACCACGAAGGTGATGGCGGGGTCTGTTCGCTCGCTACGCTCGCTCACTTGACCCCGCCATCCCCTTCTAACCTAACCTGTCCGAGTCGGGGTGCCCTAAGCTCCCTGTGCCCTATGTTCGAATATTTGGTGACAGATATACCTTTCTGAGTACGAAGTTAAAGGAATAAACCTATTATTTTGAGAACAAAGTTTTATCCAAGGAATGAACTACGATTTTATTGATAATCCATCTCTTATTTTACATACATATTGGCATTCGCACCTGGCGACACTTTTTATATATCTGAGAACGAAAATACTTCGTGGCGATAGATCTATTTATTAGGTGATGCAACTTGATGACAAATATAAATTTTGGTGACAAGAAATATAGTCCCCATTTTTTTGCCGTTTTTTTTATAGATAGTGGTACGGAACCCTCCGTGCGCGAGTCCGACTCGCACTTGGCCGGTTTTTTTGTCTACCCCTGTCTAAGTTGAGTGGAGGTTCTCCAAACTACAAACTCCTGGAATATGAGCCTAAGTTTTCTATTAACATAATTTTAGAGGCGGTTCTTGAAACTGACTTCTGGAATTTGGGCCTAAGACTTTCACGGTAAGATTTTTTTTGGTTTTGAATGGGAAATCATCAAGTGCTGCAGAAATCGCTGTGCGCGGAGCGGAAGGGAGTGTAAGACTCTTACTGTCTAAAACCCACCCGTAGTCCTCCAAATGCCCATTGCGTTATAGGGCCGCGGTAACTCTTTCGAACAATTCCACAACAAAAGAATACCCCTGCAAGTATTGGCTCACGTCACTACGTCTCATTCCACAGAGAGGCCAACTTCGTTAGAGTATAGCTCAGTCCATTCCCCTCGTACGATCTCTCTGAGCCTCTGAGCACAGTGGGCCGGACGACCGGCATCACCCGACTAAGTTCACAGACCGTTACGGCGCAGTTAAAGCCAAGCGCACATTATCGGACAGTCGCACGGTAACCGGCCGATCGTAACGCAACCGGACGCAGTTTCAGTGCAATGCAGCACTAATGTCCAAATAAACGAGCCATTAGTACGTTCGGAACTCAAATGCGTAGTTGAATTTTAAGATGCTCTAAATTAAGGATGTGTGTTGAGTTACCTTTTAAGAGATCCTGTATTAGAGATCCTGTTAGTACTAATAATTTAACAACCGAATGTCGGTCGATTGCCAGTCTCAACAGAGATTAGCCAAGTACGCAGGAGATAGTATAGTGCACAAGTGTGTGCGCTAATACAGGTGCACTCTCTGTTCCTTTTACTGTCATAGTCCGTACTTCATAGATGGGACGGTAATCCGATTCGACCGGGGATATACGGGATCAGGTACGGGTCCAACGGCAGTTCCTGACAGAAAAACCAAATACTAGTTTTTGCCGGACCTAAGAATCAAAACCAGACCCCACGCTTGCGAGCTACTTATCTACCCAATGTGCGTCAATAATCCACTAGAGGGCCTAGACAATATATCAGCGATAATGATTGTAATGTAGGTATATTGAGTGCCAATCAGTCGCAAAAACATCTCAGTCGTATTCTTTAAAAAATGAAGGGAAATTGAGGCTTTTTTTGACAGTTTGCGACGGCCATACGAATGCGAACGTCGTTTCAAAATTGACCTTCTGGCCACTAAACATTTCGGTAGCGCTGATCAATCCCTTCGATTTTGTCTTTTCAACAATAAACATTCATAGAACGTCACTCGCTTTGTCTAGAGCTCAAGGACCCTGTATACACCTACAGTTTTTTTAAGAAAATTGAAACTTACTCTTTTATTTTTTTTCTACCCTTTTCCCTTTTAATTGTGGTGAGCGCAACACGTTTTCTTTTATTTATTTATTTTTTCTTTTATTTTTTCCAACATAATTTACACTACATAATAATGAAGACATATACCACTAGTCTAAAACCTTTAAAGGTTTATGTGACACAGTGGAGGAAGCAAACTCGATCACAGGTTATGTTACTTAAAATATATATAATAGGTTAATAACTTGTACCAATGTGATATTAATATTAATATTGAAAAAACATTACATTAAAGGTGACCTTCAATATAATGTTTCTTCAACATCAATTTACATTTTGTATACGAGCTAGTGTCTTCCTGCATTCTCTATTGTTTACTGCTATGCTGTCATTCTCTCGTTTTTCTTTCAAATAATTTCTTGCACAATCCGTCTGTTTTTTTCTTTTTTTTGGGACAAACCCGCACTATTCTCAACCACTGCAACTCCTGAGTGCCAGTATCAACATTAGCGGCCACCAGAAAAACGCCGAGTCAAGGAAGCTGAACTGTCTTCTATCCTGCAACGAAATTATGTAGAAAAAAACAGCGGTCCATTTTTGAACCGCCAGACAATTTAGTTTCACAATTAGGTACAAAAAAAATCACACAATTTTAGAAAAAAAAACATACGGTATGTAGGTATTATGGCTAGTTAATTATTATGGATAATATATTCAGTAAATAGGTAAGTTAAACAAAAAAAACGGTTCACTTCCCAATACTTTTAAAGCTATTAATTTTGTCACCACAAAGCCTTTTGCGGCTTCCGAAAGTTTAAATCACAATAATTACAGCAAAATACAGGCAAACAACGTGATATTAATGTGATCGCAGTGTAGGTAATGGTGCTTTTTACTCTTTAGTGCGAGGTGGCAAGCTAAGCGGTACGAGTAACAGGATGCGTAGTGCTGCTGTGAAAACGTGTAGGTACTGCTTCTTTGACCAAAGCTGTGCGAGGAGGTAAATGATTAATGATATTAAATTTATTTTGTAAACAGATCATTTTTGGTCAGTTTAAATCCGATGGAGGCCGGTGTTTCTTAGCGGACTACAGAGAGAGGAAACATCGAAATAAATTATGTGGTCAAAGCTGTTCTGTTTTATTGTATTGTTACGAGCTTAGGGTTCGTGACAATAAAAACAGCCGATAAAATAACCAAAATGACACTTTAATTAATTAACACTAATTACAACTACAACTCACTAATTATAAATCACAGTTGCACTACTGATCACTTTAATTCGCAGTCGAAGTTCGCTCTCGAAGTTGTCGCTTGTATCGCAAAATCAATACTGACTCGGTCGCAGGCTATGCGGGCCTTATATAGGTCGGCAGATAATTCCAGAACCTTCTAGTATAGAAACATCTAGAAAGTTCGAGTACATACCGGTCCGGACCAACCAGACATAGAAAACTCTAGAATGTTCTAGCATCGAAATGTCTAGAAGGATCTTGACTCTACTAGTTCTGCTACTCGATACTAGATGGCGCTAGTAGTAACTTTCATCGTCATGTACCCGGCATTAATTCTGGCGCGTAACACTGCCCCCTCCTAAGACATGCTCGTCCCGAGCATTATCGGCCCCATAATAACGTGCCAGTCGATCCACATGGACGATCTTAGGAGTACTTCTTGTACCTTTCTGTATGCGGTAGGTTACGTCATTGATTTTCGTCACAATCCGGTACGGCCCGTCCCATTTAGCTTGAAGCTTAGGAGATTTCCCTTTGCTGCGAACTGGATTGTGCAACCACACTAGTGAACCTTCGTCGAATCCTTTATTGTTCATTTTGCGGTCATAACGGGTTTTCATCTTTTCAGACATTTGCTGGCCCGATTGTCTGACGTGCTCATAAATGTCATTCATTTTGTTCCGCAAGTCATTCGCATAATCGGTTATACTGCCTGGGGCATCAGGTGGTATTCCGGTCATCAGGTCTGCAGGCAGCCGTAATTCTCTACCAAAGTTTGCGAAAGCTGGTGTCACTGATGTGCTTTCGTGAACAGCACTTCGGTATGACAGCAAAAACGGTTGTATACGCTTATCCCAATCCCGTTGCCGGTTCTCCACCACTTTTGCCAGGTATCTCTCCAATGTCTGATTAAATCGTTCCACCATTCCATCCGATTGTGGGTGGTAAGAAGTTGTTCTCGTCTTATGAGTACCCATAACTCGACAAGTTTCCTGGAATATTTGGGACTCAAAATTCCTTCCTTGATCGCTGTGAATCTCCAAGGGTACTCCAAAACGACAGAAGACTTCATGAACAAGTTTATCTGCAACTGTTGTAGCTTCTTGATTTGGAATGGCGAAGACCTCCGGCCACTTAGTGAAGTAATCCATTACAACCATGAAATACTTGTTGCCACTTTCACTTTCCGGAAACGGTCCAGCAACATCTAGGGCTATCCTTTCCCATGGTGCACCAACATTGTACAATTTCAATGCACCTCTACTACGTGTCTGTGGTCCTTTTACAGCTGCACAACTTGTACATTTGCGACACCAGTCCTCGACATCGTCACGACAGTGGACCCAGTAAAACCGTTCCCGTATCTTCAGTAGAGTCCGTTTAACTCCCATGTGGCCACCTGAACAACCATTATGGTACAGCTGTAGAACATCCGGTACTTTAGCTTTAGGGACAACCATTTGCAAATGACAGCTGTCTCCCCGAACATTTTCCCATTTACGGCACAGGACTCCATCCTGAATCACTAAGCTGTCCCATTGGGCCCAATAGCTTTTTGTGATCGAACTCGTGGCTGAGACGTCGCTCCACGCTGGCTTAGGAGCACTGGCCTTAAACCACTCCAGAATTGGCTTGATTTCCGTATCTTCCTGCTGTGCACGTTGTAGGACTTCCTTCCATTCGTTGCTGAGATCTGTCTTGAGCATCCTCACAGGTACGACTTCTTTACCTTCTTGCCTACTACAATGCTTGCAGTTTTCAGGGCAAGGTCTTCTTGACAATACATCTGCGTTGTCATGAGTTCTTCCGCTGCGATGTTCGACTACCAAGTCGTACTCCTGCAGCCGCTTGGTGCTGCTGTCAGCCGCCCTACCTTCGAGAGATCGGCTATCATTCCTTTCTGCAGTTCGCTTAGGGCAACTGGATCGAAGGTGGCCCTTTTCACCACAGCCGTAGCACCTAGGGCTATACCCTTTAAAACGATCTTGAACTGCAGCTTCTGTAAACTCCTTGCCACGGTGGGAACGACTATCCTGCCACACAGCTTCTCTTCCTACAGTTCGCTTAGGGCAACTGGATCGAAGGTGGCCCCTTTCCCCACAGCCATAGCACCTAGGGCTGTATCCATTAGGACGGTCGCGAACCGTAGCCACTGCAACCTCTCTAACCCGATGGGAACGGTGATCCTGCCGCACAGCTTCCACTTCCAGTGCATGGGCCAAGGCGTCCTTAAGCGTCCTGTGGTGCCCAAGCCTCACAGCAGCTCTAACCTCAAGGTCGCGAATACCGTCGATGAAAGCCTGCACCAGGTTCCCATCAATGAGCGCAGGCACAGACTGGTATGCTTTTCGAACCAGCTTCTCCACTTCAAGGGCCCATTGCTGCAGGTTTTCACTGCTACGTTGCACGCGATCCTTAAGCTGCGCACGAAACACGTGTTCCAGATGAGCGTCGCCATACCTGGCTTCCAACGCCTCAAGGAGCTGCTCGTAAGTCACTTCCTTACCGAGAGCTTCTAAGACAGTTAAGGCCTGGTCGCGAAGGCCTAGGGTAAGGGCAGTCATGGCCTGATTTTTATTCCACCCGTTCGCCTTCATCACAGCCTCAAACTGTATTTTGTAGGCCGACCAGGAAGATGTCCCATCGAAGGGCGGCGCTTTGAATCCACGTAGCGAAGGTGTAGTAGCTACGGGAGTTGCAATTCCATCCCCTACTTTAAGGTTGCCCAACTCTTTCTTAACATCAGCAATGACGTCATTAAACTTGCTGATCTGGGTTTCAGCTTCTGACAGGCGGTTGTCATGCTGAGCAACCTTCTCCTTCACCTCCTTCATGTCTTTCCCAAAGGCCGCGCGAAGGTCCTTCATGAGGAGCATCTGTTCTTCCTGGCGGCGCGCCTGTTCCTCCTTTCGATGGGCCTGTTCCTCCTTGTCACGCTGGAGCTGTTCTTCTAACCGGCGAGCCTGTTCCTCCTGCCGGCGAGCCTGTTCCTCCTGCCGGCGAGCCTGTTCCTGCAGCATCATCATCAGAGCCCCAAAGTCTGGTGCTGCAGATGCTGGAGCTGCTGTGGATGGGCCGGGCTCCATGGTCGGCAACTGGCCTTCCAACGTCTGCGGCGTTGCACCTCCAAAACGCCTCTGGTCCGTCTCTTGCTGGCGTTGACTTCGGGTACGGATACCCTCCATGTCGTCCTTTGGTAGAATCGGCATAGTTTAAATATCCACTCTTCTGACACCAATTGTTACGAGCTTAGGGTTCGTGACAATAAAAACAGCCGATAAAATAACCAAAATGACACTTTAATTAATTAACACTAATTACAACTACAACTCACTAATTATAAATCACAGTTGCACTACTGATCACTTTAATTCGCAGTCGAAGTTCGCTCTCGAAGTTGTCGCTTGTATCGCAAAATCAATACTGACTCGGTCGCAGGCTATGCGGGCCTTATATAGGTCGGCAGATAATTCCAGAACCTTCTAGTATAGAAACATCTAGAAAGTTCGAGTACATACCGGTCCGGACCAACCAGACATAGAAAACTCTAGAATGTTCTAGCATCGAAATGTCTAGAAGGATCTTGACTCTACTAGTTCTGCTACTCGATACTAGATGGCGCTAGTAGTAACTTTCATCGTCATGTACCCGGCATTAATTCTGGCGCGTAACAGTATGTTACAAAAATAAACATGTTATGGTCTAATCGTATGAGAACCATGTAGATCACCTCAAACAAGACATTGTCTTGTCTGAGGGGATCTTTTGAGGTAAGAACCACACGGGTTAAGAGGACCTGTCCAGACAGTGCAAGCATTTGTCAGTTATCGTGTAGCCCAATTTAGAACTTTAATGAGCTCAATGATGTAACGAACAATGTGCGAACTAGATGAAGATTAGTACGTTAAACTATTGGTACCGGCTGTAAATAAAGACAGAAGCCATTAACTCTGATACCAGTTTTGCCAAGAGGGGTGATGTTACCCAGTAACTGGGTTTTGGAGGTCAGATAGGCAACCACTCCATGTAAAACACTTGTAAACTCAGCTGCATCTGGGGTTCGAGACAAGTGAGATTCTGTCAACGGTAGCGTGGCGAAGGCGACTGTCAATACGTCGAAAATGTATGGGGTTGACAGATGCTATCGAAATGTCACGTGATCAAAGCCCTACATTTTGGCATTTCGACAGTCGCCTTCGCTAATTGAATGGCGCATTGTCTAGGGCCTCTGGTTAGACTGGAAGCCGACCTCAATATATTTCAGAAAAGGCTTGGCAGATTTATTCTATGTAAAAATACCTAGCTCCACTAGCCCTAGCTTTCTATCTACCAGAGTGCCAATTATACTAATTTTCAAGCAACAATCGCATTCTCATGTCAATCGCAAACTGTCAAAAATGTATGAAAATTAAGGCTTTTTTGACAGTTTGCGTTTGACATGCGAATGCGAATATTGTTTAAAAATTTGTAGAATTGGCCCTTTGAGCTGTACTTAACATGGCTAGGAAAATGAAGTGTTCCCATTGGTGGACTTTTTCCTCGCACCGCCTCGCTAGCTCGTTCATCTCTGATGGAGAACCAACCCTAACGACATAATTTAAGCCAATAATTACGCGCAATGTCCATCGTAGCATTGCTAAGTGGATGTGAGAGGCCATTCGTAACAGACGCGGACATGTAACTTTAAATTATGACATGCAACTGTCAAATGCATTGGTGGGATGTCATTGACAGCTATATGGCTCACTTCATTCGGTATATTGCTCTGAATGCGAATGTGTTTGTTGGAGGGATGAAAGGTCATAATTATTGGAGAGTTTGATTTAACTTTGTAGAACGCAGGAGCTTCTGATTTGAGGGGAAAATAACAGACCGATCCGTGAGTGAGATTAAGTTGGGTTTGTGTAGAACAGATCTGCCCGGGGGGCAATTACGGTTTTTTAAGGAGTGTTTGCATTGCAGACGCAAACTGTCAAAATCACCTCAAATTTTTCTAAATGTTGATATATTTTAGTTTGTTGTAAGTTTTGTGTATTTTTTAATTTAAGTTATTATGAACTAATTGAAATAAACGTTTTTTTTAATGTTGATTAAGTATTTGACATCGATTGTCACTGAGCTATGATATTGCGACTTGGATTCGAGCGTATGCACATCACTGGCTTGGCTGTCATCTCCCATGACAACCAAAGGGCCAATTCTACTAATTTTCAAGCAACGTGGAAACGTTGCTTGAAAATTAGTAGAATTGGAATTGGAATTGGAGATGCGAATGGAAATTCGCATCTCAGTCTCAAACTGTCAAAAGTGTATCGCTTTTTTGACAGTTTGCGATTGACATTCGAATGCGAACGTTGTATAAAAATTAGTAGAATTACCCTCTGAGTATTATTACTTTTTAAGTTTTAATGGGGTATCAAAAGCTCGTAAGTCGGACTTTTGAGTACCCATTTGGGGTAGATTGATATTGATATCTTGCGCACGGTTAGGAGAAGGTTAGTAAGGCATTTCGAGATTGAGTTGTGTCTAGTTAACCTCTCAAGCACCGGACATCCGAAAATTCCAATTTCAATAATAAATCTTGCATAATAGTAATAATAAAGATTATAAACGCGTAAATCACGCGACACACCCAGTGTGTCGCCGGGGCTGGAGCGGTCGTAAGAGTCCTGAATTGTAAAGTTCAGTTGATAAAAACTCGTCTTGTTCATCAATATCCCCATTTCAGCAGAAAGACTTCCACTGCTGGACACAGGACCATTATTCCCGCAGCCTTCACGAGATCATACGCCCACCTTGTGGAAGTCCTGCTATTACTACTGCGTCTGCGTACACGGTCGGTACTACAGGACCTTTAGACCCCATGAGCACGTATATAGTTCGCCATGATATTTCTGGCCTTTAAAGAACTGGCTAAAAGGGAAAATACCATTCACTCCTGTTTACCCCCTTCAGAAGTTTCCCTGATCCTATTATCCTGACAATAAAATTTCCCAGAAGCCCACAAAGGCGACTTAATCAATCTTCCTCACACACATTCAGAGTGGTTTTTACATACTTTTTATACCAAAACTAATCTATCTGAGGGCTTGCATGAGGCATGAATAGCACCTGTGGATTTATTATCCTGAAAATCCTCCTCCACGGTAAACTGAACCGTACCTTATAGAATTTAGGATTCGAATTTGAGTAAGGGGTTTTGTTTAGGTTTTTGGCAACCATTTTGTCCGTTAAAATAATCCATCTTTATCAGATGTTGACAGTTTTGTGTCTGCTGACGCGATGCATCGCTCAAAGGGTTTTTTTTACAAAAATATGTAACACAGGAGTTTTGAAAGAGTCACCATTATTTTTATGACTTGTACTTACTTAAACTAAGTAATATACTTTTCCCAAAAAAAAGTCTAACCAATTTATGGTCGCCCAACCTATAATAATATTATAGACGTACTTACGGAGGATGTATAGAGGTATGTGGAACAGGGTGTAAAGTCCTGCAAATCTTCATTGAAAAGAGAGAATCCTGCGACCAGACGGGTATTGTGTCTAGTAGGCAACTACCCGATAGTTATTGTTGTGTATGTTAAATAGAGGTATGCGTTTAGCTGGCATCAATGCCGCCATAAAAAGCCAACGTAACAAAATCTAAAAAAAAATAAGAAAAATAAAAGCTGCAAACTAACTTAATGAAATCCTACATCGCGGTATCAGAGTTTTCCGTGCGATTTGAACATAAACAACAGTCCGAATATCAACTATCGGGCAGTTGCCCACCGGACACAACAACCGTCCGGTCGGAGGATCCTCCCTTTTCTATGGAGGTTTGCGGGCCTTTACTCACTGTAACGCATACCTCTATACTGGTGACCCTCGACAATGAACGTCAGCACTGCCTTCGTGCATTACTTCATCATGACGTCATCATCACTTCATGACCTCAAGCTCTCGCGCAGCCAGTCATACAGCCAGCCAGTATCTTCGGCTTCTACGGGTATCCTGGCCACCAGTATGCAGCGGATGCGCATTCCTGGTCAGCATCCTCAGCCTCTATCATCACCCTCAACCTCATCAGCGACCTTGGCAAGCACATTGCGCCTTCGGCCAGTCACATGAATAGCCTTGAACAACCGCTCCTCGACCCCAGCAGTCACGTCACTACGTCGCACACCACCGCTACGACCCACTGGAGCCAGCAGCAGTACTACTCCGACTCACAAGAGCCTGCTGCATCATCCCGACTCACTGGGATATCATCACCCCGACTGACTGGGGCATCGCAGACAGTTCCGACTCACTCAACTCTGAGACTTCCGGTTCCGGCTCACTGGACCAACCTTCTACTGACCTGGCAAGCATCTCAAGATGTATGGACGACTCATCCACTACAAAAAATTAAGAAAGAAAACACGTTTATTCCGCTCGAAATGACGCACAAAAAAAAACTACAAATCACCAAAAACCTCTGTTAACATGATATAACATCATAACATGGCGCTAACAAGGATGTTTTGCCTCGTCACGCTGTTCTATGTAACATGCCTTGCTACCACAATGGCTGACCCCTGCATTGTGTTGCTGCCCTATATTAGTATCGATGAGACGAATGTTGTTTCTGGCAGGATTTGCTTGCATCATGCTTTTGAAATTGGAAGTGGATTATCCTGGTTCAACGGAGGGTCAAACAAAGCTATTACCTATTATTTATCACTGGCCAGTATTGTCCGACTGCTTGACAAAAGCCTCCTACCATTCCTTCCAATAGTCAGCTTTGATGGGTCTCTTCCTTCAAATTCTTGAGTAAAACCTTCAGTAGTGCGATTCTGTAATCATGTTGAAGTGAAGGCTTGGGTGTAGTGATCACGAAGTGAGCTGTCAAACCATGTAATCAGGATGGAATGACAGCTCACTTCGTGATCATTTCACCCAAGCCTTCACTTCGACATGTTTACAGAATCGACAGGCTGGTCATCCCGCCAACTATATCGAGATCTGTCGCGGCTCCATGCCGCTGTTTCACGGCGCCGATCTTATGTTTTACTGGCTCACAGCTTGTCGGCAGACATGTTCTTTTCAGCCCCAATAAAGTTGGGCAGCATTTTGAGCCACATGATGCGCAGTGTAATGGGAACGTGCTCTGTGTCCTTTTTATATCTTTATGCTAATTATGATATTTGTGCACTGACAACCCTAATAAAAATATCTTCTTGCGTTCAGTCTATCCAAAGTTTGTCAGTAAAAGTGCGATAAGACCGTCCATTATGGACTAGTTTTTAAAAATGTCGTGTGCATATTATGAGGTGAACAATAAAGTACTCGTATCCAACATCCAACTGTATTGGGGTCGGCTCCCAGTCAAATATAATAAAGTACTCGTATATGTATAATTATAAAAAATAAGTACGAAAGTGAATAAACTGAAAAGGTAATTAATTTAACTGACGGACTTATCAAATTTCAGTGTTCAAAGAAAGGTCAAGGTATGGCTTCCCGCAAATCCTTGGAAATGGCATAAACCTTCAATGGCTTTTTCGCCAAAAAAGAGCTTATCATGCAATTAATTTGAGGTTCGATAACCATCTTCAATCATTCAGTTATTTGCCCATCGGAAGCAATCTCAAGATTTTGTTACGATTTCATGAGTTTGATGAATTTTAGATGGGACCCTGGAGACGATTATTAACGTTTTATATATATTTTTTATTTATGAATGGGCTAGCTCTTGACCGCGATCACGCCTGATGGAAAGCGATAGATGAGGTGTATGATGAAGCGAACGTGCCTAGAAGATGACATGAGGCACTAGTACTCCCACGCGTCGACGAAACACAGCAGGCTGCTTGACGCCGAACTCCGCTGGGAGGGTGGTCGCGAACCAGGCGGGTTCTAGCCCTACCACCGCAAGGGAAGGATTGGCCAGTCTTATTAAGGTGTTAGGTGAGACTGTCCAGGATGCGCCGAGCGAGAGGTTCAGTTGAGTGTCTGATGTAACAAATTGCGCTTCACGAGGAGGCTCCTTCATGCATCCCAGAAATATTTGCGAAAAGCCAAATTACCACTAGTGAAGCCGCGGGCAAAAACTACTATCTAATAATAGTTTCGTCCACTTATATACTAAGAGCACTATTCCCAATAAAATCAGTTGCGTGCGGCCAAACACCATCGGAGTGGAAAATTAACTTGAAAAAGAAAACTGAAAAGGAATGAAAACTTGAGAAAATCGAAGTGGCGCTACCTTTATCGATTTCGAGGAAAATGCTCCAGTGAATTGCCTCGGCCGGGGTGGTCGACGATTTCTTCGTGTGACTGTAGAACGAAGGGTCGGTTGACATGACATCTGTAAGTTTTTTGGTATCTACTAATTAGTGTTCCGTACGTCCGAATGAAAAACTGCCTATCATATAGTCTCATTCTCTAGTGTGAATAGTAATTACTGAATAGATTCAGATGAGGTGCACATATGAATTTCTATGATCCAAAAAGAACGCATAATGTACCTACCTATATTTAAAAAAGTTATTCGTACATTTCGTACTGAATGGTGTGACTTATTTAATGAAAGGAATTATTGAAAGGTGTTCAGACATATTTTTTTCAAAGTTTTTAAAATGTAATGTTTTAAAGTTATTAAATAAAATTGACCATTCGCATTCAGAAATTTTGAAAACAATACAAATAATAGTTTTTACTTGTAGATAACAGGAAAACCTATGAGAAATCTTCGGTTTTAAAGTAGCATGTTTAAAAATAAGTACAATACGATCGGAACCCTTTGCGTGCGAGTCCGATTCGCACTTTCTCCTGCTTTTCATGGTATGCGTCATTCTTGACGCAAATATTTTTTTTATTTCTTTCTAGCCCCTTCACAAAATAGCCTTCCTTACCTTTTTAAGGGTTCTGTACCCAAAGGGTAAAACGGGACCCTATTACTCCGCTGTCTGTCCGTCCGTCCGTATGTCACCAGGCTGTATCTCATGAACCGTGATAGTTAGACAGCTGAAATTTTTAGTTTTAACAGATGATGTATTTCTGTTGCCGCTATAACAACAAATACTAAAAAATCGAATAAAGTAAATATTTAAGGGGGCTCCCATACAACAAACGTGATTTTTTGCTCGTTTTTGCTCGATATTGATAACGGCAACAAATATTGAAATATTCACAGTGTTTAGTTATAAGTAGGTAGATTCATTAAAAATAAATATTTAAATTAAAATAAAACTTTTTTTTTATAGATAGTTACGGGAAAGGAATGGAATGGGTAAGGAATGGTACGGCCGGTCGATTCTGTTGACATCTCACGGTGTTCACCTTGGCGGAGTGATCGACAACAGCCGGTCGATTCTGTCGACATCTCACGGTGTTCACCTAGGCGGAGTAAACGACAATAGAGCTGTCATTCCATCTTATTTGTATGGTTTGACAACTCACCTGTCGTGCGCCCTGCCCAAGTGTTCACTTCAACATGTTTACAGAATCGCACTGCTGAACCCTTCGTGCACGAGTCCGACTCGCACTTGGCCGGTTTTCTTAAGTTCAGCTCACATCTTGAATTCTATCCTCGGGTCGAGTAATGTACTGCCAAAGAGCCAGCAGCCAGAGTCTGTGTGTTAATGCCTTTGCCCTTACTTTCTCATACCATAATCTTAAGCGTAAATTGTGCTTATTTAGGACCCCATATTTATTTAGGACCTCATACGAGTATAGGGTTAATGATTATGTTAGCCAAACTATTATGAAGGACTGCAATCCAGTTTCCACCAAAAATGGATACTTGACCGGCTTACATCAACCGATTGTTGGCCCAATCCTTATCCTTCATCTGTCAAACAATTGGGTACTACCCTCTAATTCAGTAAACCAAACAACATATCGGCACACACACAAATTGAAACCCTATCACTGAAGAACAAAGGTAGAAAATTGAACGGGGCAGTTGTATCTTAACAGATAAGTCTTGGGAGCTGATCATTAAAAGAGGATATATCAGTGTATCAGTGATCGGTAATAGCAGATGCCCTTTGTGTTTCGGAGAATATTCGAGGAAAAGGCGATTTGATTATGGAAAGGTCGATTTGATTTGTCTTAGCCGTTTCCTGGTTTAAGTGACCCAATATTTTTTTGCTCAGAGCATTTTTGAATGATTTTATTATGGTAGCTAGCCTTTGCTCGCGACTTCGTCTGCGTGGAATCGAGATGGAGAGAAAAAGTAAGTATTCAATGTGTTAGTCTAGGTTATGAACTACCAGCCCTATTTATAAAAAACTGTTTATCCTTTTATGCTTAGTTTAATACTGATTAGCAGATTCTAAATTTCTCCAAAGAAATTTTTAGTAAAGAATTTAGTAGGTACTTACTTAATCAGTGCTTATTATAGGTACCTACATTGATTTTTTTATCAAGCGAAGTATTTTTAATAATCTTCACAACTATAACTATATACACACTTAAATAAAAGACTCAACTAAAACTAAAAATAATCTAAAACATGGCGTCGAAAAATTCCTCCGCATCGCAGGCCACTGGTAATGTACCCAAAAGGCTGGCAGCATTGCCACGTTGTATGGCAATGCTTATCCTTTGTCCGAGGTAAAAGCCAGCCCTAGGGTCACGCGAAGTGTCAACTAAGCGTCTTGACAGATCTTTAAACAAGTAATGAGCACTCGGACCCACGACCCGAGAGTTTCAACCCCAAACGGCTCGAAAATATAACTACCAACAAGGTTATTATATTTTCGCCGCTTGAGGTTCTTACATTGATTAGATTTCCTATGACTTATCTTTAAATGCACATCAAGAAACTTATCACTAGTTATCAACCATCAATTTATTTACATCAATTTATATAAATATTTTTTACATCATATTAATTATTCTAATGCAAATAAACCAAATCTTTAACAAAACTACTAGGTACTAAAAATAATCCGAAAATATGCATCAATACTCTATACAATATTTACCTCTAGTGCGCGACAAAAAGTTGTCCAATGAACGAAAATACCGTATCAAATATATACTGACCCAGAGCGTACAAACGTAATATATCAGAATTATGTCATGACATGTCATAGAATCAATCACTTGATAGGTCACCCCGACACGGATAGGTTAGGTACGAATGGGATGGCGGGAGCTGGAAGCGGTGAGCAAGCGAAGCGAGCGAACTTAGCTTACCAAACCGATTTCAGTTCAGTACTTTTTGTATGAAAGAGTAAAAATCCTCCAAACTCACAAACTTTCATTTTTAATATGTAGGACAGGATAGCTTGCAAGATTTGTTCATAACAAACATTGCAATTTTTTTCGTTAAACTAGTGGCCAGCCCCGGCTTCGCCCGAATGTTTTATTTTTTCAAAATTTTCTTTCATGCAAACCTTGCCTTGACAATTTCAAACACAACAAAAAAAGAACTAATGAAATCGTTCAAGTCGCTCCCAAGTTTGCGCGTAAATACATTTCCGTGATTCATTAAAAATACGAGTATCCCTTATAACTTGACCACGAAGTTTACCACAGCGGTATAGAATTAGTACCCAGGTGTGTACTACGAGCAATCTATTGATATTACCCCTCAGTGGTGTTTAATGACTCTCCTGGGTATACGGTGGCTAGTGGCCAGTGGCTATTATAGCCTTAGTGGTAACTGCATTGTGGTCTTCGTGGCGCGATGATGATTGGGTCTGTAAAGGCAATTATATTGTACACGTTGTGGTCTAAGATATTGACCGTAAGACCAAGGCATTTGAATCCTATTTAGGTAATGTAAATAGAAACGTAAATTAATGCATTGCAAATCGGGTAAATGGATCGAAAAGGCGATCGTAGACAGACAGTCAAAATTGAATGATTCGATTTAGATACTAACATACAGATGGTCAATTCTACATATTTTAAGCAACGTTTGCATTTAATCTCTGTCGCAATCTGTCAAAATTTTGGTAAACTACAACTTGTGTAACAGAATAAACGCAATACCTCTTAAACGTGTCACAGAATAAACGCAATACCTGATCCTCATCATTATGAACAACTTTCACTATGGGACCAACACTGAAATCGCGAAAAAAATTCGACAGCCCCATACATTTCTGTGCCGTTTCGACAAATTGTAATAAACAGCTGATTTTTTTTTCGCGATTTCGGGGTTGATCCCATAATAAAAGTTGTTCATAATGATGAGTACAATGACCTCTTTTCAGGTATTGCGTTTATTCTGTGACACGTTTTTACCTGTGGTCGGAATTTGAGAAAACTGGAGAAAACTATTGAGATATTAGTCTATGGAGAAAACGGAGACGACAAAGTGACATTCAGCATTCCGTCAGCAAAAACAAACGTTGAAAAGTTAAAAATGTATGGAATTAACAAGTCCTATCGAAATGACATGACCAATATGTCACTAAACTAACGTTTTGGTATTTCGACAGTCGCCATGTCACTTTGCACATAGAATATTTTCTAAAGAATCTTTTCCCCATAAACCAATCAGTAAAGTTTGGATTGCACCAACACCGTATACACACCGGCTTGTCGGCGCGATTTCAGAGAGAAAATAACAAATTGTTTCATCTTGTTGAAAATGTCGCCCGAAAGAAGAGATTAAGGAAACATTTTCTGTCAACATTACCCATAAAATGTATTATTTAACCGATTCTGAGTTAAGTTCGACTTTGTGCACAATAAGCTATCTGTTGTTAGTATGTGTATCTTTTGTGTGTACTTACAATAATAAAGAATAAGAATTGACCGAAATATTCGTAGATATTGACAAAACTTTCATGAAAATGTTTAGAACTTGGAAAGCAAGAACATGTTTGGGCACTAGTAAAGTTTTGGGTTAACCTCAAACTTCTAGTGATTTGTTGTCAGCTTCTTCACAAGGACTGATTGCCAGTTTTTCTTCGGATAGGATCTACAAGAAAAAACGAAGGGTTCCGTACCAGAAACCGAAATAGCATGTTTCTTGTATGGAATTATATTGTTTGTTGTTTTAGCCGCAATAGAAGTACACACTCTGAAAATTTCAACTGTCTACCTATTACTGTTCTTGAGATACAGCCCACTGACAGACAGACGGATGGGCAGACGTATAGCGGATAGGCTTAGTAACAGGGTTCCGTTGCTAACCCTTCGGGTACAGAACCCTAAAAAATGAAAGGATTTAGTTTCTGTGTACTTACTAGCTTTTAACAGCGTCTCGGATTTAACTCCGATCTAAAACATAATTATGCACTCGTGTGCCTTTTTTCCAAATACGTGTAGCCGTTGAGAAGTATTGATTAATATATATATAATATACAAGAACTTTATTTCAGACCATCATCATAAAAAAGATATAGGTCCATATTTTCAAGATATTTTCTGTTAGTAGTAAAACACAAAAATATAGAAAAATATGTACAATCCAAAACGCACTCAGATTGATACGTGGAGTGCAACCCAGTGTTTAACAAACGGACCATCTGGCCTGTCCGCTATTACTTTAAGAATGCTGTTGGAGCTTGCTCGTATCATCGTATGCGGCGCAACAATGAAGCCGTCCTCTTTCTCATGATGGCTTGAAAACCATCAATCAGAGCTTCCAAGAACATACCCGATGCACTGCAGAGTCTCGGAAGCCCCAACAATATCCTAAGAACATTATCATATTGTACACGTAGGGCATTAAGTGCCCTCTGTGTACAGCTGAGCCACTGGGTGCACGAGTAAAACGACAGGCAGTATGCACGAAACATTGTACACTTCACCTCACTCGCGCACCTTTTAAACCTGCAAGCCAGCATGTTCCCCCGGACCGCCAACGCCCGACGTTCCCTCTCAACGTCTACGTCATCAGCGAGGTCCTCCGTGACCCAGTGGCCCAGGTACTTAACCTGCTTCACTCTGTTAAGTGGTACACAATTTAGTTCATCAGATGGGACAGTGTCGACTTTCATGTTCCGTGGTTGAAATACTAGCAACTCATTCACTCTGTTAAGTGGTACACAATTTAGTTCAACAGATGGGACAGTGTCGACTTTCATGTTCCGTGGTTGAAATACTAGCAACTCCTTCACTCTGTTAAGTGGTACACAATTTAGTTCAACAGATGGGACAGTGTCGACTTTCATGTTCCGTGGTTGAAATACTAGCAACTCCTTCACTCTGTTAAGTGGTACACAATTTAGTTCAACAGATGGGACAGTGTCGACTTTCATGTTCCGTGGTTGAAATACTAGCAACTCCTTCACTCTGTTAAGTGGTACACAATTTAGTTCAACAGATGGGACAGTGTCGACTTTCATGTTCCGTGTTTGAAATAGTAGCAACTCCTTCACTCTGTTAAGTGGTACACAATTTAGTTCAACAGATGGGACAGTGTCGACTTTCATGTTCCGTGGTTGAAATACTAGCAACTCCTTCACTCTGTTAAGTGGTACACAATTTAGTTCAACAGATGGGACAGTGTCGACTTTCATGTTCCGTGGTTGAAATACTAGCAACTCACTTTTCTTCGCATTATACCAGAGCCCATGGGCCAAGGCGTACTCCTTACATCTCCTAATGAGTTTCCGAAGACCGCTGATTGAAGGACTCAGCAGCACCATATCATCAGCATAGCATAAATCTATATACATATAATAAAATCGTAGATTTGCCGTGTCTGTACATTGAATATTTTTTTTTTAAATAATTGACAAATGTTAGGAAAAAGGTATAAAACGCAAAAATGCCATTTTTGAAATGTTTGTCTGTTTGTCCAAATGTTTGAGTCAGTATCACGCAAAAACCACTGATTGAATTGGAAAGCTAAGTTCTTAAAAATATTAAGTGTTAACCCGAGTAACATTTAGCGTTTATTTCATCAAAATCGACCCACAAAATCAAAAGATTGAATTTTTAATTTTAGTAAGGAACTTCATACAGCGCTAAGCGTTGCGGTGACCGACTCTTAGGCGCCATCTATTGAGAAAGATAAAATGTAGGTAAGCATGAAAACAACATCAAAACAAATTGTTGAGTTATTTGTGAAACTTTTAATAAGTAGTAAAATAAAAGTGAACATTTTAATACCATGACGTTACTTATATACTTATATACTTAGGGGCTCCTTATTCCTATGCCAAATATTTTGTCAGTTAACCAAATGGTCGATAGATGGCGTTGCACCGATGACGCGTTTTTCTGAATCGCGGTGTTAAGATTTTCCGTCAGATTATGACTCACACGATTTTTAGCTTAATTGTTGTTCGCTATTTCATTTCATTTCATTTCATTTATTCAAAAAACAACTTACATTGTGTCTGAATGTTACAAAAAAAAAAAAAAAATATCAGTAAAATCACAATAGCATTAAATTTCCAGTTGTTAAAAATCTAATAAAAAAAAAACATTAAATATACATTAAAATATTAAAACATGTCATAGGTACCAAAAATTAAAATACTTAATAAATAATCCACAATGTCCAATAACACAGAAAAAAATAATAATAATAATAATTTGTTGTCAGGAATCACTTTCATTGAATAATAAAAAAGAATTGAATTTGAATTGAATTGTCATTTTAAATAAAAATATCATTATTTATAAGTAAGTATAAAAAAATATCCAATGTCAAAAATAAAAAAAAAATCATAATACATAAAATCCATTAAAAATTATGTCAAAGAAAAAGAAATAATTTATGTCATTACATGAATAAAACAAAAACAAAAGTTGAAACAATATAAGACAACGAAAAAATCACCATTTCACTAATGTCGAGTCATGAATTCATCGACGGAATAAAAACATTTTTCCAGTAAGAAGCCTTTTAGTTTATTTTTAAATAAGGTGGTTTTATAAAGCAGTTGTTTAATGTCTTTAGGCAAGCAATTAAATAATTTTACTGCTTGGTACTGTACACAATGTGCTACAATATTTAATTTGGTGTTCACTTTATGCTTCAAGTATTGGTTTCTTGTGCTTTCCTTTTTAAGTCTTTCGTCCTGCGTTTCATAATCACTTATGTGTTTTGCTAGGCTGGTCAAGACTGTAAGTATGTAAAGGCTAGGTACTGTGAGTATTGATAGACTTTTGAAATGTTTCTGACAGGACTCAGTTTGGTGAATACGAACTATTGTTCTGATTGCCCTCTTTTGTAGCACAAATGCTCTATCAGAGTTATACTTGTAACTGTTTCCCCATTGCTGAATACTATATCTCAATCTTGACTCTACCAGTGCATAGTAAACTGATTTTAAAATATCTGTGCTAAGTTCTTCTCGTAGGCTCCTGAGGGCATAGCATGCTGATGATATTGACCCGTCTATGGCATTTAGTTCATTTTTCCAACTCAATAATGAATCAATATGAACTCCTAAAAATTTTACTGAGTCAACCATGTCTATTTTGTCTCCATTTAACTTAACGTCTAGATTATCACTGCTACGTGATGTAGACTTAAACAGTACGATATTTGTCTTTTTAGCATTAATTACTAACTTATTTGCTGTAAACCAGTTTTGAAATAATTCAAGTGCTGTATTTATAGTGCTGCTCAAAGCCTCTGCGGTACTTTCACTAATGACAGCATTTGTATCATCTGCAAATGCTATAAGTTTTAAATCTGAATTAAGTTTTGTTATAAAGTTAAGTAAATCATTTGTGAAAATTAAAAATAGGATTGGACCCAGTATAGAACCCTGTGGGACACCTGTCAATACCCTTTGTAACTTTGAATGATAGACTTCTTGAATATTATTTTGATTTATGTCTTTAACCTCCACATACATTTTTCTATTAGATAAATACGACCGAAAAAGCGCTAGAACCTGTCCTCTTACACCGTAATGTTCCATTTTGGCAAGCAGCAATGTATGATTTACAGTGTCAAATGCAGAACTCAAGTCTAAGAAAATTCCAGCTACCTTCAATTTTTTATTTAGTTTATTAACCACGTCGTTAACTAAAGTGCCAATAGCTTCTATAGTTCCAACACCTTTTTGATAACCAAATTGTCTTTTATTTATAATTTTATTTCTATTGAGATGAGTGACTAGACGAATTTTAATTAATTTCTCAAAGATCTTTGAGAGTGTTGGTAAAACTGAGTTAGGCCGATAATTTTTAGTATCCGTCTGTGAACCTTTTTTATGTAAAGGAATAACTTTCGCTATCTTAAGCTGTTCCGGAAAAATACCGTCATCGAAACACTTATTGAAAAAGACTGATAGAGGTAGCGCAAGAACATTTAGATGTTGCTTTAAAACACGCTAGGGTTCTAACGTTCGGTCTCATAAAAACTTACATGTTTCTGATGGGTCTAGAGTCCAAATACGTAAATTTAAAAATGTACCTATTTATAAAAGATGTGTGTGACGTTATCTAAGTTCATTCAATTTCGCTCATTCCTACATCATTTAACTTTTCTTGGGCATAATGTGACTGAATCCTTCAACTGTGCACGATTATTTAACATCATCATGTGCCTAGCCTTTTCCTTACTATATTGGGGTCGGCTCTTAGTCAAACCGAATTCAGCTGAATAACAGTATTTTACGTGGAGCGGCTGCCTACCAAACCTCCACTACCCATTAACTGTGTAACACGGTACTTCTTGGCAAGACTGGTGTCAGATTTTCTAGCTTCTGACAATCCGTAACGACTGCCAAAGATTTCCAAATAACAGCCGGAACCAACGGCTTAACGTGCTTTCCGAGGCACGGAGGAGTCTCGGTATGTTAAGATGATCACATATCCACAGACCTTTACGACGATTATTTAGCCAAACTTAAAAAATCAAAACAAAACTTTGTTTTCATTTTCTATAACTACAATGTTCTTGAGTTTTTGAGTACTTCATTATATGTTAAATGTATTTAAATCTTATAATGGTTTTGGGCACATTTAACGTTTTTTATTATTGATCGAAACAAAAAAATACGTATAACGATTTCCTGGGTCGATTCATTCAGTAGGTACTAAAAATATCATCGCCTGCCTCGCCTTTCACCTACTATGCTGGGGTCTACTATGTTGCGGATTATGTTCGAAAGAGTTACCGCGGCCCTGGAAAGCAAAGGGCACTAGGAAGAGCACGGATGGGTTAGTCAGTAAGTCTCACACTCCCTTCCGCTCCGCCCAGAGCGGGAGAAGTCATTTGATGATTTCCCATCCATAAAAAAAGGTAGGTACGTAAAGCGACTGCCTGTTTGACCTTCACAAACTAATAACTGGGAAACACGGTAGGTAGGTATTATTTTCAACAGTTCAAAAACAAAACGCATCAAACCCTAAAGCAATTTACAACACCTTTAAATATTAAATATCACAACTGCTCCCATCTGCAGTAACAATTGTCCATAGTGTCCAGGCACCCGCAATTTTACCCTCTAAAATATAAATAAAATTGCCAATAGGGTGCGCGGGTAGGCACAAGGGAAATGCAGGTAATGCACTCTAGGAGGGGTGCCTCTTTCACCCCCGTCCATGCAAGGGGATGCACAAATTTATAGCGTCGTAAACGTCCGATGTAATCCCCTTAAATTGCACGGAGGTGTAGCGTATGAGGTGATTTGTTTTGTATCCCAGTAATTAGTTTATGTGAGGGTATTTTTTTTAATTTTTTGCATTATCCGGCTCGAAGGACTTGGAACATGTTGGAGGATGGTCAGTTTTTAAGCTCCACATCTTGGGTTCTAAACTTAGCAGTATGTTGAGTTTTTCAATTGACAAGTTAGGTACTTACCTACATAACAAAAAAATTACAAAAGTGAAAAATCATGCAAAAACCTTTCTATACGTAGGTATATTTTTATACCTACGTATAGGAGCCAAAATGCCAAAAAAAAACCGATGACCTGGTGAGGGTCGCGGGTAGCCGAGCCGATGGACGCGATACGCACAAGATGACAAGACTGGTTGTTGTGGCGACACTTAGGGGATGTATGTCCAGCAGTGGACGTCTTTCGGCTGATATGATGATAATGATGGTGATGAACCTAACCCCGTCCTCAGGGTTCCAACTCTGTACCAAAATATTCATCAAAATCGTTACAGCGATAAGGCGTAAAAGTCAAACAAACTGAATTTCGCATACATTTATAATTGTAGGATAGTATATACACGTTCAGCAACCACTTATTTAAAGAAGCCTTTCAAACCACACAGCATACACCAGTCCCAAGCTAGCCCAACACAACTTTAAGCATCCTTAAATACGAAGCAAACAACTAAAGTCGGCCACTCGTGCTACACCTGGACACATAAAGTTGCTCGACTTAAAACAAGTTGTCGAAACTTACAACATAACTTAGTCCCAAGCGACGGCTCCTGTGTAACTTTAAGTTACTTGCAGCAGTTTGGTTATTTGGCTGTCGAGATGTGCATTATGGAATTCATATTTCGTTTGTTTTCTGTGCAGTAAACTCGCTTACATAACTTCACGATATCACATTCGCGGTGCGATTCTGCAGTGCGATTCAGCCGGTCGATTCTGTCGACATCTCACGGTGAGTTGTCAAACCATACAAATAAGATGGAATGACAGATCTATTGTCGTTCACTCCGCCAAGGTGAACACCGTGAGATGTCGACAGAATCGACCGGCTGTAAACATGTCGAAGTGAACAGTTGGGCGGGGCGCACGACGGGTGAGTTGTCAAACCATACAAATAAGATGTAATGACAGCTCTATTGTCGTTCACTCCGCCTCGGTGAACACCGTGAGAGGACGACAGAATCGACCGGTATGCTTTTAGTTCATTCTCGGAGTAATATTTTATTCCTAAGAATTTCTAGATATAAGATTCGCTCTGAAATAGAGGGTAGATCCCACCCAGCTAGGGTTGCCAAATTTGTTCGAAAGAGTCACCGCGAACCTGGAACGCAAAAGGGATTTGCAGGAACACGGTTGGTTTTTAGTCAGTAAGAGTCTGACACTCTCTTCTGCAGTCTGCTGTGCCCAAGGCAAATGAGGCATTTAATGATTTCCCATGCTTAAAAAAATGGTATCCTACCCTAACCGTAATAGTATAAATGCGATGGTGAGTATTTTTGTTTATTTGTATTTTACGCATTCACGCATAAATCGCTGAATAAATTTTATTTAATTTGGGTAGGTACTGCTTTTTTGTGAAAATCTATATTTAAGAGAGTAAAGCTGCGGGCAAAAACTAGTGTAATACAGATGTGTCAGAAACTCAGATTAAGGATACCGAAAGGCAAAACTTTCGAAGAATAATTTTTTGGTTGCCTAGATATTTTGTGGTTGGTTTACCCTTTTTTAAATTATTCTTTTCCATATATTCCCAAAACTACCCCTCACAGTAGCTAGAAAATTGATTCGCATGCAATACCCGAAACCGTGCGTCAATTCACAAAACCCGCCTAAAAAATGGCGTGATTCGCTACTGGCGCCCAACTCGGGGCACAGATTAGTAACATACGGTGTCGTAGATTTATCCAAGTCAACATTTGATAGATCGCGTTAACCATTCGCTAACGCCACCTAGCATTTGAAAACAAAATAAACCTTAATACACAGAAATAAGAGCTACGAAACCGCAAGTCCCAACTGGGCGCCAATAAATCTTATGTACGTCTTTTCATTTGGAATCGAATTCAGTGGAATTCGGGCGGACTAATATTATTTGACATGTCTATTTTTGTCACAAGGTTTTGTTGAAATAATAAGGAAACGGATCGTGGTTTCTTTTCATCGTAATTTCGATTTGCTTCAGATGCGTTTTTGTTATTGGTTGAAATTAATTTTCTGGCAATTTCTTGTAAGTATTTTATATCTCTGGGTTGTTTACCAACAGACACCCACTGCTAGGGTATGATCACGTGTTCAGTAATATTTTTGACCAGATTTAAACTGTAAAATGAGGTTTAGATAACAACTTTGTGTGAAGCAATAGTGACGAGGAGCACATTTGATATCTAAACATTATAAAACAAAGTCGCTATCAGTCTCTTTCATAGAAAAATCTACGAGAAAGGTTTGCTTACATAAATTGCACCCATGCATAGCCAGGGCGGGTCACTAGTTTTGTTACAATATGAAAATTATCGATATTTATTTTAGCTCTTCGCTGTATTTTCCTGATAAATAGAACTGTTATATTATAATTGCCGAGTTTCATTTTCTCGGCGCTTTTCTACTAGTTACCATTGTCGATTCTGTATTTTTGGAGTTGCAGTACTTGGGAATAAGTAACGGGCTTGTCCCAAAACAACGTAACAATACCCACATTCAACAATACATAACAAAGTAACGCCAAATAAATTCTATCCTTATCACGAAATCTATCAAACGATCTGACCTTCGTATAGCCTGACCTTTCCATATAAAGATCCTCAGATAAGGGGGAAACATTTTGTGTCAGCATTTCCCTTCGCCCCTAAACAAGATATGTGTAAGAAAAGAGCAATCAATGAACAATTTATCACTGAATAAAGGTGCTTGTCGACCAGAGATGTGCGAGGTAGCTAGACGATGCAAGGATGTGTAGTGAAGCTATGAAAATGTGTGATTATTTTCTCTTAAAGGAGCATGCGTTGTGCGAGGCGTAGCTGTGAAACGGTGTGAAGCTGAGTGGGGCGAAGAAGCGTAGCAAACTGCGGCAGAACCTCGCAGTTACTGATACAATGTCAACTAACGGTCGAAAAAGCGTGAAATGAACTGACATTCAACCCAGAAGCTATAGATTGACAGCTCACTTCATTTTCACTTCACCTAAGTTGCAATTCGGTGAGATGTTCACAGAATTGCACTGCAGATGTGCGAGGGTGACGTGCGGTTAGGTGGTGTGAGTTAGGGCACACATTCCTCACTGGCATCCTCGCCAAACTGAAGTGGCAATGGGCAGAGCACATTGCTCGCAGAACAGATGGTCGATGGGGTCGAAAAGATCTGGAGTGGCGACCGCGTACCGGAAGAGGCAGCGTTGGAAGGCCTCCCACAAGGTGGACCGATGACCTGGTGAGGGTCGCGGGTAACCGATCGATGTGAGACGCACAGGACCGGTTGTTGTGGCGACACTTGGGGAGGCCTATGTCCAGCAGTAGACGTCTTTCGGCTGATATGATGATGATGATGATCCCTCGTACACATTTCTTGCTTTTTCTATTTACATATGTCTATCTCCGTTTGCCCTTTTACGCAAAAACTGCGCTAAACCAGGCTAGGATAATAAAGTGATCCCATTTGGTAGATTTTTCTCTCGCCTAGCTACCTCGCACATCTGAGGTGGAGAACCGCCCTAAGAATATTATTATTTGTCCATTTGTCTGCTCTATGACCGGATCATAAAACCATTATGATGTTATTATTCCTTGCTAAGGCTTTAGAAAGTTTCTTAGGAGCGTGATAATATTAGTCGGTAATTGACCTTTTGCAGGTCAAAACCCTCTCCCGGTATACCATAAGAGGCGGGAGAGGACGAATATTAATAGCTCATTGAATCAAGGCAATCAATCACTTTCTTAATTTAGTTTAGTTAAATATGCCTTGATCCTGAACAACTTACGTGGGTAACACTGACGTCACTGCAATCGTTTTTACAAGCTTTTTTTTTTTTTGTGGATGGGAAATCATCAAATGACCCCTCCCGCTCTGGGTGGAGCGGCAGGGAGTGTCAGACTTCTACTGACTAAAACCCACCCATGCTCCTCCTAGTGCCTTTTACGTTCCAGGGCCGCGGTAACTCTTTCGAACAAAATCCGCAACCCAATCGTTTTTACAAGCTTGCATTAACATTTGGTCTAGCTGACAATGCACTGTTATAGCGACATCATTTTAAATCCAATATGGCGGACTCTAAAAGATGGCGGTCAAATATTTTCAATGCCCATTTATTGATATTATATTAGCAATACCGAAAGGTGGGTACTAACCGGTGTTACGGACCGTTATGTAGCATTCGCAGCGAGCTGTTACGATACGCCGTGTTCTAAAATCTGAGTAACGTGCATGTTCGTTCTCGTTTCCACGTACTGATTGCACGTGTGCTCGCTTTGTCACATTATACGCCCCGTTATACCGATCTATATCCAGCTTAATGATTGTCCATTATTGTATGGAAATTACATGCGTTACCGAAATGTCATGTCCGACATTGTCCGAAATCACAAACATTGATTTAAAGTTACTCTGTCTAGCTTATTTTACTTTGTTTACATTCACACATCAACACCTATCTTATTATTCGAAAACAACCCTAACTTAATTAAATCTAGCATAAATTAATGAAGTGGTGAGTTATACATGGCATTCTGGCAGGTTGCCAGAACCCCTGCTAAATTACTGGCACACCTGCATAGCTAGCTTATTGTTTTCAAACACGACTTGCCAGATGGACACGACCAGCATGCCAGAATGCCAGATTGTACTTAAATGCTAATTTAGTGGTTTGGGTTCAGATTGGACAAAGCATGCCAGGGATACTGACCTCATTTCATCTCATCTACACAATTTGAGCTTCTGTCAGCAGCTTCATAAACGTGATAGACGGAAATTACACTAAAGGACCACACTCTTGGTATACAACGGTTTTTTTTAGATATCCCAAAACTTCAAGTTTATATTCTATAAATAAAAGTAAAAGAAAAAGTCCCAGAACAAGTGTTCCGATAAAAACTTTTTTTCAAAAAAGTTTTGTTTTGAAGTCGGTTGTCTTTTTTTGAAAAAAAGTTTTTTATTTTACACTTTTTAGTGGTTAACTTTAACTAAACCCAACGCAAAAAGAATCATCAAGATCGGTTCATAAACAATAAAGTTATTCCTGAATAGATAACCCCAAAACCATGGTTGAATTGTACACATCTGCGTACCCCTTCAAAGCGTACCGGCGTGATGATATGTTATGAACTGGTGTAAATAATAAACAGACATGCGATTTCAGCTATCCCGACAGGTTTGCTATCATTTATTGAAGAGTTCCGTTACCTATCTCCGAAGTTCTTCATCAGATCTTCATCAAATTGAAATGGGACCAGTCTGGGAAAATACTCTTCCAAACAAAAAAAGAATCATCAAAATCGGTTGACAATTGGCGAAAATATCGCTGAATAAACATACAAAAAACAAAAAAAAAACAGTCGAATTGAGAACCTCCTCCTTTTTTGGAAGTCGGTTAAAAATACATAATTTCGAAGATAATACTGAGAAGAACAGAAGGGGTCATTTGATGATTTCCCAAAAAGAACCTAGACTCTTGATGTGTGTATCTAAGTTTAATTGAAAAGTACAAGTAAATCATTTTCATTCAACTCAATCATTCATATTTTGTATGAAAATTAAAACGAAAAAAAAAATGAAAAATAATACATGTGCTGGGTGAGTCTCTAATATGGTCTCATTGATACCCTAGAGTTCTGGAATATCAAAAGGAACATGTTTGCATATAGTATCATATATTCCAGGACAAGATTTACATATACATAACTCAGAATACAGAACAAACCAGAAAGAGTGTTCAATCACATTTGTACTCAGCGCATTGTGTCCAAAATACTCCCCCCACCCGCGCCTCACCCACCCGCATAGTGTTTCCTGCACACCGTGACATTACCACTTTTATGGTAAAATAAAATTAAAACAACTATTTAGCTGGCAGAAGGGCACTTGATTATAACACGCGCGTCGTCCATTGACTAATTAACAAAAAACCACGCCATTCCGGCATGGTTTACACTGCCTCACATTTGAGCGCGTTGACGGTTTCTGGTTTGTTCTGTATTCTAAGCATATAAATATAATAATGTAATAGATCCGAAGAGGCATTAGGCGTGAAGAGTTGAAGACAGAGACAGGCAAAGTTACTTTCGTATTTATAAATGATGTTTATTTTGTAAGTAGGTTGTAAATAACACTTACACGTCAATCTTTTTGGTCGTTTTTAAACTAGATGAGGCCGGTGTTTCCTAGCTGACTACCCTGAGAAGAAACACCGAAACAAACTCAGAGGTATAATTTTAATAGTATGGATGGACACTAATGTACAGTTTCATGACAGTGTAAGCCATTGTTGATGAAAATATGAAATGCAGAACATTGTTCCTAAAGCTGGATACTGACCGGTGATACAAGTCGTAATGTAACATTCGCAGCGAGCATATTATAATACACCATGTCCTAAAATCCGTGTAAAACAAAACACATACATGTAACATGCGCGTGTTCATGTTCGTTTCTACGTAAGTACTGACTGTATAAAACGCTTTGTAACATGCTACATTAGGTACGCCCCGTAACACAGGTCAGTACCCACCTTTATAATCCGTGTAAAACAAAACACATACGCGTGTAACATGCGCATGTTTCCACGTACTGCACGCATGCTGCACGAATGCTGACTTTGTAACATGTTATTTTTGCCCCATAACACCGGTCAGTATCCACCTTTAGATGATGATGTATAGCTAAGGTGACCATTTTTTTTATTTCAAAACGGGACGTCCATCGTCAATTGACGACACGCTTGACACGCACGCAAACTGACGACACGGTTGGCGCAGTGGTTGAGCGATTGACTGCTGCGCTGCGTGTTGCGGGTTCGATTCCCGCACGGGACAAATATTTGTAAAGCCTACAGATAGTTGTTCCGGGTCTGGCTGTTTGTGTATGTGAGTTTATATGTTTGTTAACGCACCCACGATACAGGAGAAATTCCTAGTGTGGGGCAACGTTTTAAAAAAAAAAAAAAATACGATTTGCGACGTTAGTTTTTAATTTGACCACCAGTATTGATAGCTTTTGTCAATACAGATTCTGCGTTCTTAATGTTCTAGGATAATTTTGGAAGGTCGTGAATCACATTATATTTTCACATGATATTTCACGATAGTTCGACGATTTTAGTGTAAGACTGATTAGTTATGGGAACCTAGTGTACCAACATTTATAAAATGTTTTAAGTATAGTTTCAGTTTTTGATTTTGAATCTTTATCTTAATATTTTTCTGTCACTGAAAACGGGACTATTCTGTGTCCCGTAGCTTTTCTCGGGAACACCGGGACGAAGTAGCGAAAAAAGGGATAGTCCCGTTCAAAACGGTATGTATGGTCACGTTGTGTATAGCTTAACCCTCTGTGAGTAATTCAAAATTAAAATTTATGAGACAACGACCTTGAATTGTCTGCCCAGATTACATGCCACTTTGTGTGAGCCGACCTATAAAGGGTTGGGAATTTACTCCTCACGGTATGTCCTTATTCTTGGGAATCAATTAATCGACTTTAAGTTTTTTTTTCTAAAAATAGTTCAGAAAGACGGTTTTCTATTGTAGTGAAAAATCATACTCTCTCCCCTTTTAAAGCTTTTGGCTATAATTTTATCGTAATGGCTATAGTTTACACAGTGCGAGCTAGATTAGTTGCAGTGCAGTAACTCGCATCGTTTGGACGTATCTTACGAGTCACTGCCACGTGCGAGTTGGATAGTAGCTCTCATCCGAGTTACTTCAACATTTTTTGTTTCTCGCCAATGTCAGCCAGGCTGTTGCGAGCGGGACCTATATTTTTTTGGTGATGAACCTCGCAAGAGACTGGTCAGCTACTATCACCGTGTAGATAGCTAAGGCGAGTCGAGTAGACGATCCGAGTAACTGTCTACTGTCTAGTCAGGAGCTCGCATGTTTTTCTTGTATGCGTATTGTTTAATTAAAATCACTTCATTCATTTTCTAATTGTGAATTTCAATGAAATAACGTGATATTAGTAAACACTCAAAAGGTTTTACATTTTTCCTGTAAATAATTATTCATTTAGAAGTATTTTGCACCGCCATTACGTCTTTGTTTATTTCCTCTGAAAGAATTAACAGTACTTACTTACTTTTTAAATAATCTCTGTTAAATACAAAATTAATATTCAATTTTGCCCCAAAAACAACGATTATTATAAAGCCTGCTACAGGAAGTTATGGCAAACAAATTTCCCTTTAATATTAAAACGATAAACATAAAATATTGTTAACAGAACGTAAATTCCATCATCCATTTGTTACTGATATAAGGGCGAGGTCTCACCGTTAGCAGAGCGTGATATATGATCGTCCACCTTTACGGGTGTTGTCGTGACAGCCGGAGGTTTATGATACGGCATTTCGAGCGTTAGGTTATGGTTTCGAACCAAACAGGGAAAACAAAATGGGATATTTTTAAATGCACATCTGTATAATTTTAATGCATACCAGAAAAAATAATGCTGTGCAAAAAATCCCAATTGATTAGAAAACATGTCTTACAAAAAAAACTAAAAAAATCATCCAAAACGAGATGACCTTTTTATCGAATTCACACCAAAAATGTGGTTCATACATCGGATTTATGATTTATAAAACAAAAATACGAATTGTTTATCAAAAATACTAACTTGCACTCTAAATTGCACTTCCCTGAAATAGCAGGTGGTTATCATGGTTACAATAGTAGCCGGTCATTGGGCACCCCGACTCGGACAGGTTAGGTTAGAAGGGGATGGCGGGGTCAAGTGAGCGAGCGAAGCGAGCGAACAGACCCCGCCATCCCCTTCGTGGTTATTTTTTTTTAAACCACCCAGAAATATCATTAGCCAAATATTCGTTCAGTAAAACAGTTCTGCAAATACCATTAAACAGTATATCTAATATGATTTATTTAGTGTGCATAATTTGTGTGCAAGTCAGTATTTTTGATTTAACTTTGAAATATTTTGTTCGAAAAAAGGGAAAATACAGATATCGATTTAATTACATGCCAAAAAAAATTACTAAGTGGCAAATCTTTGGTTAGCTGATATCACTCATCATCGTCATCATCATCATATCAGCCGAAAGACGTCCACTGCTGGACATAGGCTTCCCCCAAGTGTCGCCACAACAACCGGTCCTGTGCGTCTCGCATCCATCGGCTACCCGCGACCCTCACCAGGTCATCGATCCACTTTGTGGGAGGCCTTCCAACGCTGCGTCTTCCGGTACGCGGTCGCCACTCCAAAACTTTTCGGCCCCATCGACCATCTGTTCTGCGAGCAATGTACCCTGCCCACTGCCACTTCAATTTGGCGATCCTTCGGGCTATGTCGGTAACCTTGGTTCTCTTGCGGATATCGTCATTCCTGATTCGGTCACGCAAGGAAACTCCGAGCATTGCCGTCTCCATTGCCCTTTGGGTGACTTTAAGCCTTCTAGATATCACTCGCTTACGGTAAAAGTAAAATTGCATAAGATTGTCTTGTCAACGTAATCGGTTATTGTGATTGTTGTGGATCGGTTCGCGTTTGACCACTATCACACCTGATGCTAAGTGATGATGTGGTCGAAGTAATCTCTTGACTTAAATACCCCCAGGTTATAGCTATCAAGAAACACAGACTCCAGTAGAAAATTCCACTCCTTAGACGCACAATGGAGGTTTTCTCAACGTTTTGTGCGTATGGATGGGAGTTCCACCATGTCCCGGTGGCACATCGCCGTACAACTTGTAGTCTGCAGTGCGATTCTGTAAACATGTCGAAGTGAACACTTGGGCGGGGTGCACGACGGGTGAGTTGTCAAGCCATACAAATAAGATGGAATGACAGCTCACTTGTCGTTCTCTCCGCCTAGGTGAACACCGTGAGATGTCGATAGAATCGACCGGCTGATGATGAATATCATGTTCATTCCTTATTTGTATGGGAAGAGGCCTTCAATACTGCAGCTCTTTCTTTCATAAAAACTGTTTTTGACTATGCAGTCTAATCTTACAGCCAAAACACTTCAACACTGTTCGACATTTGCCTCCCTCAACGAAATCGATTCGACCAACCCCTAAACATCGCTTACAAACAGGCCCGCTCATCGCTTACAAACGAACCAAAACAAACCCAGCAAAAATGTATATTTTCTGCTCAATTATTATTCGGAGGGGTCGTCACGCAAAATCATTAATTCAAGGGGTAGGGGACGCTGAAAAATTTGTCAAATGCAAATCGACCTCTCATCGGTTTGGCGAGTCAACCGACGCCCTTGTGTTTATTTATGGCGTGATGTTTATAAATTGTTTATCCTTAATCCCATGGATTAAAATAAACAGAAATAAAGTAGGCTTTGCCACTTTTACCACGAAATTCAGCAGTTTGGAAGACGTAAAATCTTGTAAAGAAGGCTGGAGTGATGGTGAAGCTCGAATTTAATATAAAATGAGTCTTGCGTGTTGAAAATAATGACTAAACTTGAAGAAAGTTCTCTGTGTGTGGTGTGTATATGGCATGTCTGTGGACGATGTTAAACAGCGGAATAAATGGAGCCTGGAGATTTAGAAAGACGTGTAGCGGTATCAATAAAAATAACCCTTACGGCCTTTTCGGCCCCATCGACCATCTGTTCTGCGAGCAATGTGCCCTGCCCACTGCCACTTCAGTTTGGCGATCTTCGAGCTATGTCGGTTACCTTGGTTCTCTTGTGAATCATCATTTCTGATTCGATCACGCAAGGAAACTCCGAGCATTGCCCTCTCAATTGCCCTTTGGGTGACTTTAAGCTTTCTGATGAGGCCCATTATGAGCAACCGACAGTCATCATTGGCAGTACGCACTGGTTATAGATTTTCATCTTGAGAATGTGAGACGAGAAGATAACACGCAACTTCCCGAACGCCACAGAACCAAGTTGGATTCGATGGTTGACCTCTTTTTCGAAGTCAGCCCTACCTAACTGGACCGTTTGTCTCAGGTAGACGTACTCGTCTACAACTTCGACCTCTTCGCCTCTTCTTTTACGTAACTTATATGGTGTACATAGTAAAGAGTAGATACATATTTTACCTTGTGAGGGTCGCGGGTAGCCGATGGATGCGAGACGCACAGGACCAGTTGTTGTGGCGACACTTGAGGCCTATGTCCAGCAGTGGACGTCTTTCGGCTGATATGATGATGATGATTACGACATATTTTATTCAATTGTTTTCTATTCTATATCTGTCTGTTTACTTGTTTCATTTTTTTAAACCATCGAAGTGCATTTTGCCTCTCACTGCATTCTCACAGAACTCCAAATTAGCATACAAAAACTTCAGGTACTTAATCCAAAACAACAAACAGCATTTATCAGCCGTTTTCCTTTAATCACAGTTCATATAAAGTACTACCACATCAAAAGTATGGCCCATGTTGTTATTATGTTAGAATCAAATAAAAGCCGACCACTATCTGCTCAGTGTCGTAATGATCAAAGAATCGCTTCTGCGTTTATTACTGCAGTGGAGTTTGAGTGCTCTGTGATCAAATGTTGGCCACAGAGTAGGAAGTTAAGCCGCAGATACGACATATTTTTAGCCAAGGAGTACTGTATCTTGGACTATTGTTATCTGAGAATAAACAAGATTTTTTTTTATTATCCATTTGCTGGGTTTTGGTTGTCAGATAGTGAAGTGCTGGTGTAGCGACCAGACGGTTGTTGTGTCTGGTGAGCAACTGCCCAACAGTTGATATTCGGGCTGTTGTACATGTTCTAATTTTTTTTTATGGATGGGAAATCATCAAATGACCCGTCCGCTCTAGTTGGAGCGGGAGGGACAGTGTCAGACTGTTACTGACTAAAACCCATCCATGTTCCTCCTAGTGCCCTTAGCGTTCCAGGGCCGCGGTAACTCTTTCGAACAAAATTCGCAACACCTTGTTTCAACCTGGTAGGTAATTTGTGTAGTACGTGAAGGATATATTATAACCGACTTTAACAAGGAGGAGGTTATCATAATTAGTTTTTTTTATTCGAAAAATGTTTATTCCGAAAGAGTCCCATTTAAATTTCGTAATATCTGATAAAGAACTTCGGAGGTACCGCTGAATAGATAAGGACTGGTTAGAATTTTTGAGGGTAGCACTAAAAAAGAGAAAAAAAAATACAACCGACTTCCAAATAAAAACCACAACAAAGTACAAAATAACTTTAATTTTGAAAGTCGGTTTCTTAAAACGAAGAAACCACGCCAGAAACACTGACTTCCAAAATTAAAGTTACTTACCTACTTTGTACTTTTTTGTGGTTTTTATTTGGAAGTCGATTGTATTTTTTTGTAAACACTTTTTTTATTTACATCATCAAAGTTGTCTCGTCTACGTCCAGTTTATCTATGCCCCAAATCATAAAATCTAAAAATACCGTCCGCATTCGGTGCATTAAACAAGCAGATCATTTACACTAGCCGAATTGAATTCAAACGCGACTGTACCTACCCGCATTACGGCAGTAAAAATAACTTTTTATTTTCTCTACCCTTCCGCGATAGAAATAGTACATATCGTCGGGCATAGTGCAATGGTGCGTAACTAGCTTCAGTTTATTCCGCGTAAATGAATTCAATCAAATGAAAAAAAAAACGAATAACGACGACGTAAATGAATTCGTCAATTTTCATATTGACATTAATTCTAGACTAATCATTCGAACTAAATGTTCGCAGACCTAATTAAAGGTATCTTTAATTACTTAAAACATCTATTTTGTATCTGCTTTCTATGCAAATAAATAATTATTCTATTCTATTCTATTCGAACACGATTTAACCCTAGAGTGGGTGCGAAAAAAATACAAATTTATTCTGAACCGTGTCACGGTCTATCGTCCTAGTAGCTGCCTCTTCATCCCTCACCTTCCTGTATTCGAAGTTGGAACACCATCACTGAACTGTGGAGAAATAAAGGCTTTCTGCCCTCAGGATGCGACACGTAGTGTAATTTTGATTAAAATGACTGTATAATATACTATTAGAAGAAGATTTTGACAACCAACTTTTGTGAAAACAATTTTCTTGATTTTTACCAATAAAGAACCTTCAGGGAGATATGCGATATACCCTTCAAAGAAAAATAAAAGGACCAAAATAGGGTGTTATTTATGCTGTGTTAATTTACTTAAAACGTATAAAACACATTGTAATTATTTTTTAATTATTCAGAGTTATATGAAATACTAAAACATTATTCTCATTATTATGTTATAATCTGATTTACATCAAAAAGTTCCTCTGATCTTTGCAATTGAAGGCCCATTTGTCTGTTGCGGATTTCGTTCAAAAGAGTTACCGCGGTCCTGGAAAGCAAAGGGCACTACGAGGAGCACGGATGGGTTTTAGTCAGTAAGAGTCTGACACTCCCTCCTGCTCCACCCAGAGTGGCGGGAGTCATTTGATGATTTCCCATCAATAAAAAAAGGCCCATTTGTCTTGTTACGCACTTTTGCAGTATCCCCGCCGCTATGCGGAAGAACGCATTTTGTTATTGGTGTAAGTAGCTTTAATGTAGTGAAAGGATGATAGATGTTTACATTGGAAATATACATATGGAGATTATAATGTAACATATACGGCTGTTTCCTCGAAAGGAGTAGGTAGGTAGATATAGTACACTTACGTGTCAAAACTGAAAATGAAAATGTAAAATGTTTATTTGTCCCAAAACAGGGGGTCTACTCTCTAAGCCCGAAGTCCGTAGTTTCGGCCTTAGTGTCGGCCGTTTTCTACCTTGTATCACCTACGGACTTACGATTAGTCCCGAACCCGAACTAAGGATGAATGACAACACGATTTGACAGTTGTTCTTAGTTCGGGTTCGGGACTAATCGTAAGTCTGTAGATGATACGGAGTAGAAAACGCCCGACACTAAGGCCGAAACTACGGACTTCAGGCTTAGAGAGTAGACCCCCACTTACGTGGATTACAAATGAGACAACCCCCGTTAGTAATTGATAATACTCGTGTTGGGGTTATCTCGCTCTTTCCCTTAATTATTAACAATATCTAGACTATTGTTTACAAAAGGTGACAAAAAAAATAATTAGAAAAAAAAGACATACAAAATTGGCAGCTTTTTGTGTAATTGTAGATACATGCCTATTTGAAACTGTATGTGCCTCTTGTTTGTAAACAGGGTTTGTGATGGTGTGTGTATGTCGCCAGTTATTTTATACCAAAGTCCTATGTCATAGTCCACGAAGTGTTTGTTTTATAGAGTTACATTTTTGGAATCCTACCCTCGAGCCCTTTATTTTGATATCCCACATGACTATGTCACGAAGAAATACGACTTCATTAATTATCTACGGCGCTCTTATAGGTACTTGTTAGTTTTTTTTTTCACAATTCTTAGAGTCATGAAATGCTTTTTAAAATACTGAGAGTCCTCCGTGCCTCGGAAAGCACGTTTTAAACCGTTGGTCTCGGCTAGGCGGCTGTCATTTAGAGATCTTTGGCAGTCTTACGGATTGTCAAAAGCCAGAAAATCTGACACCAGTCTTGTCAAGAAGTACCGTGTTACCCAATTAATGGGTTGTGGAGGTCTGGTAGGCAGGCGCTCCACGTAAAATACTGGTATTCAGCTGAATCTGGTTTGACTGGGAGCCGACCTCTGGGAACTGAACGAAATCCTGCATCGCGGTATCAAAGTTTTCCGTGCGATTTGAACATAATAAAACAGTCCGAATGTCAACTATCGGGCAATTGCCCAGCGGACACAACAACCGTCCGGTCGGAGGATCCTCCCTTTTCAACAGAGGTTTGCGGGACTTTACTCTCTGTTCCGCATACCTCTAAAAGATTTGTTTTAGACGTTCTTTGAGCGTTGATAGACAACGACTTCATACAATATCTATCCATTTCTTCCACTTTTCCTTATAAAAAACATGTTTTCCTTCTACAATAACTATTTTCTGAATCAGGAAACAAATAGAAATGTCTCATCAAGTCCCCGTGTGACGAAGAAGGACAAATTGCTGGAGGGTACCATCAGACTACAAATTAACAGTGTGTTGACAGCTAATTTATTAAGCAGCTAACAATTAGTGCGACTGAGTCGCGGACGTGTGCTGAATGCAAACTTCCCTTTGGACGCTTAATAAGCTTTTTGGATGAACGTTTTGCTGTTTCTATGGCAATTCTGTAGGAGTTCGTCCGTACTTCCCTGTACTATACATAATTTTAGATGACGTGACTTTGTTGGCGGCCTGAACGGTTCTGTATGGTGTCGAACGTAAAAGAATAGTACCATTCCATAACTTCCCGTCGTAAGAGGCGACTAAGAGACTCACCAGAGAATGGGCTACAGCTACACTGCGATCGCCAACCCGCCTGCCAAGCCCAGTATTTGGGAGAGGCTCATGTCTTTCAGCTGATATGCTGATGATGATGTTGTCGGCCTCGAAACAAGTGTACGAGTATCTATACGCTCCACCTATGATAACTACTCTTTAACGCTTTTCACGGGAACGAAGCCACGGGCAAATGCTAGTTTATTTTTAGACTAAGGGACCCGCACCGGCTTCACACAGGTGCTAATAATATACAAAAAACTTCCTCGTTCATCACTCTTTAAATTAGTGAAAACTGCATCAAAATCTATTGCGTGGTTAAGAAGAAGTAAGTGGAGAAACTGAAAGAAGAATTGTCGGCCGTGCGGCAGCGAGATCGGCTGACATTGTTGCCATAGGGGGTAGAAACTGGAAGAGGCGGAAACATTGGGGTTGCCACAGGAAAAGAGAGGCGACTTTGTTTTTATATAATTTAGAGATGAGCTGCAAACCTTGATTAATGTTTTTAAAAGGGAAACAAACCGATGGACCTGAAAATAAATTGTCACCACCGCCTATGGACTTCTCAATTCCAGAAGCATCGAAGATGTTTTGCCATACCAGAGACAAAAGTTTATTTTTAGACTCATCGGAATCCATGCTCACCAAACCAGACTGCCTATTCTACAAATTTTTAAGATTGACATGCGAATGCGGACATTGCTTAAAAATTTGTGTAGATCACAAACGCAGTTTTGCGGAAAAAATGTTATATTTGTAGTTGATCCCTTTCATTCATGAACAGCAGTGCTATTCTACATACTGGATAACTTTTTTTCCAGTGCGCAAACTTTGAGAACCACTTCTGCCCATGTAAATGAACAACTTTCCCCAAGAAAGCCATAGTCAATTCCTAAAAAAAAATTTGAACTTCCCATACAAAATTGTCATCAACTGACCACAATTTGTATGGGAGACTCAATTTTTTTTTAGGAATTGACTATGGCTTTCTTGGGGAAAGTTGTTCATTTACATGGGCAGAAGTGGTTCTTAAAGTTTGCGCACTGGCAAAAAAATTACCCAGTATATATATATAAATCTCACGGTAAAACTTCAGTGAACTTGAAGTGAGGTGGAATGACAGTTCACCTCACGCTAACGTCGCCTAAATGTTCACGTTGACAGTAAGTTTTAGACAATAGAACGACAGGTCTAATTCAAACTGATTTTCTAAGGTTGTTACCGACTTTCGGATTTCAGGTTTATCTATGTTGACCATATTTCCCTCTGGGAACCTCACAGTACCTTGTCTTACTAAGTTAAGCCACTTCCATACATAAATTTGGAACCTAGACTATATTAATCTGGTCTGAACTTATGCTGAATATTAAGGCAGATGAAGTTAGTCTCAACTTATAAAACAATATTCAAAGATGAATATTTTAAAGCTATTGAAATAACCCGTCAAGTATATTCCATTCAAAGCTTTAACATTGTGGAAATTAACAGAAAATCAATTGCTTTTTTAAAGATTACAACTTTTACGAGTATCGAGGCATTTTTTTTAATCATCAAATGACTCCTTCCGGTCTAGGCGGAGCAGAAGGGTATCAGACTCTTACTGACTGAAACCCATCTGAGTTCCTCCTAATGCCCATTGAGTTCCAGGGCCGTGGTGAGTCTTTCAAACAAATTCCGCAACCCTGGCAGGAGGATCTATCTAGGCATAGACGTGTGATGAGACGGAACGAGGAGAAACTCACGGCAAAATAATAACAGTCGCATGAGTCGATTTTTAAGGTTATGTAACACTTGTCGACGTCGCGTCGGAAGGGTGTCCATCCAAACCGGGACTCTTCCGTGCCTCGAAAAGGATGATGTGATCTTTGACAGTCGTTCCGGGTATACAGAAGTCAGTAAACATGACTCCAAATGACACCGTTCAGAAGTGCTAAGGTGTATCGTGTCGTGGTACCCCCTTACTGTGTTGTTTTCTTCGGTCACAATTGACAATAAGTCCAGAATGTACTTTAATTTCAATTGTCCTGGTCCTAGTCAATCCTAATCGTTTTAGCTATTTGACATTAAACCCCAGAAGTCCAGAAAAATAATATGTAGACAACCCAATAAGATGTACTTACATGGTACCTATCTAGCTGACACAAAACAATTACCTTGCACAGAGTTACACTACTGAACCAATTCTGTACTGTGGTAGCAACAAAACTGATTGAAGCGAGACAACTTTTAATTGGTCTTTTGTCGAGCAAGTTAAATATTATAACCACATATTATAAAACGTATTTATATGGAGAGTTTAACAGTAAGCTGTTACTTTGGGGGCAGTTTAGGAGATTATGTCCATGTGAATTAAGATGGTTTTGTCTGCAAGCCCTGGTGTTGTAGAATTGGTGACTAATGACGGACGAGACAACCTACATTATAAAAGCGTGTTGGAAAAAGTGTGTGATCATCAAGAGCGTGTTGAAACACATGCTCGAAAACATTCACAAAATCTATATATTTAGATAAACCAGGTCTTAGTAATTGCAAAGATTTAAATTTATTTTAGTTACTTATGTACTTACGTAGCAATGTTGTTTTAAATAAGGACGAGACACCAAGTTCATTCGCGACCATGCGCAAGTGGGGTACGTCCCTGGTGCGTAGGATGTGGGGCAACACCAATCGGCGCCTGGCGATGATCGCGGACCGAATGGACTGCTCATACATGGCACTGTTGTGATAGGCATGATGCCATCAGCAGGGTTAGATATTAAATCTTATTATTTTTGAGACGCCCTCGGGCTAAGTGTGAGCGACAACCTTCGCAGGGTGGCTGGTAGTAGCTGAATGAGAGTTGCCGGAAATCAAGTTGAATGGCGTGCCAATGAAAGGCCTTTGTCCAGCACTGGACTGCTATAGGCTGATGATAATGACGATGATAAAACGATAAAGTGTTACTATAATCATCATTATCATCATATCAGCCGACAGACGGCCACTGTTGGACATAGGCCTCCCCCAAATGGGGCGGTTTGCCATAATCGCCACGCTTGGCAGGCGGGTTGGCGATCGCAGTGTAACTGTAGCAATGTACCTACAGAGAATGCTGCTGCCCATTCTCTGGTGAGTCCCTTAGTTGCCGCTTACGACACCTACGGGAAGTGAGGGGATGGTGCTATTATTTTACGTCCGATACCATACGGAACTACTACTGAAAAACGCGAATAGTATCTTTGGGTGATTTGTAAAGTAGCAGTTTTTTATAGTGATACTACAACTTACGTGGGAGGCATAGAAATAAAATCCCTCGATATGATACCCATAACTTGAATATCGTCATAGGTTACATGAAAGCTTTTTTCATGACAGAATAAAATAAGTTATGCTCCAATCTTCCCACATACCACTAATAAAATCATGTCAAATTGAAAATCTGACTTTATTACACAATTTTACACGGTAAGGTCACCCCTGAACTGGTATACGTTAATATCGTAAATTTTTACGCGTGTACTAAATTTTAGAAGATTTTTTTATAGAATGATATGTCGTTACGTGTCGAGATTTTAAGAACACTTTTACTTTGTCGTCGGTTATAAATCAAAATTAGTTTTTTCGTGATTTGATTTTTGTTTTAAAATGTTAGTAGGTTTTTTTATGCTGAAACTGGTTGAAAGTCAGACAGGTGATAGAACTTTGACTTTCGATCACATTAAAGTTAAGTAATTTAAACAAGGGTATTGGGTACCTGTGTATGAGAGGAGCTTGTGGCTAAAGAATAACAGCCGCACGGTTCGATCTTCAAGGTAAAGCAACGCATGCCAAGGTTGGTAGGTGGATGGGTGACCATTTTAATATACCGAGTTTCCTCCGTGCCTCCGAAAGCCAATTAATGACAGTTTTTTTTTTTGCCAATTTATGCCAATTAATGTAAGTTATTGTAATTGGTTAATTACTAACATGGGATAAGTTCATACTAACACTATAAGGATCCACTGGTCTGAAAGGGAGTTTTAGACTCTTACTGACCCATCCGTATTCCTACAAATGCCCTTTGCGTTCCAGGGCCACGGTGACACTTTCGAACAATATTATTAAAATGAGGTAGAATTTCATACACTACGAGTGTACCTATAGTCATATAATATACCTATTTTGCCCCGGTATCTCTACATTATTAACTCCCTACCAGGTACGGCTCGGCGTTTGGTTTTTCCCCGTTTGCAGACGTATTTCATCATTTTGTAGTTACGGTGTACTGTGCAAATTGCAGGGCACGTCGGCTTGGTCCGAGGGGGGGGGGGGGGCTGGCTACTAATTAGCTGTGGCAGCCTGCAACCCTTATATTAGGGCTAGGAGACCAGCGGGCTTGTTGCGGTACTAAATCATTGTTGGATCAGAGGGTTTTGGTGTTAGTGCATATGAAAGGACAAGGTACAAATTTGTATAGGTAACTAGAGCTTGTCTTATGGGCCACATCAATTTATTATACAACGTGTAACAGAATAAACGCAATACCTCTTAAGGGGTCATTGTACTCACCATTATGAACAACTTTTACTACGGGGCCAAACCCGAAATCGCGAAAAAAAAATCAGCTGTTCAGTACAGTTTGTCGAGTTAAGCGCACAGAAATATATGGGGCAGTCGAGTTTTTTTCGCGATGTCAGTGTTGGTCCCATAGTAAAAGTTGTTCGTATTGATGAGTAAAATGACCTCTTAAGAGGTATTGCGTTTATTTAGTTACACGTTGTATAACACTCTTCCGTTACTGAGTGATTGAGTGACTGACAGACAACGCACAGCCGAAACTACTGGTCGTAGAAAGCTGATATTTGGCATGTAGGTTCCTTGGGAAGTGTAGAGGAGCATTAAGTGAGGATTTCCCTAAATTCTTACAGGAACGGGGAAAAACGGGATATGCGCGTACGAAGTCGCGGGTTAAAGCTAGTCTGTACTATTTATTTAGTAGGCAATTGTATTCAATAAGACTACAAAAGATTTTTTCTGTAACTTCTATAGATGGTGGATTTTATTTAAAAAAATATCGAGTTAAATTTAATTACAGAAATTAATGTCTGTTGGTTGCTTTTTTTTATTTGTGATGGGTTTTGCTCTTGACTCTAGTCTATGTCAGAGATGACGCTTGATGGAAAGTGATGGATGAGGTCCATGATGGAGCGAGCGTGCCCAGAAGATGCCTTGAGGCACTGGTACTCCCACGCGTCGACAAAACACACCAGGCTGCTTGAGCGGTGGGAGGGTGGTCGCGATCCAGGCGGGCGTTAGCCTTACCACCGCAAGAGAAGGATTGGCCAGTCTTATAAGGTGTAAGGTGAGACTGTCCAGGATGCGACGAGCGCTCGTATCAGTTGAGTGCCTGATGGAACAAATTGCGAAAGTCTTCTTCATGCATGCCAGATGCATATGTAGGTAAAGTAGTGGAAGGCTCCATCATCATCATCATCATCATATAAGCCGACAGACGTCCACTGCTATGTATAAGCGGATATAAGCCTAGTGGAAGGCTTCTATAATGATTTTTCTATGGTTTAAGCAAACACATCGCGTTTTTAAAAGCTCCAAATCACGAGTACCATGAATTTAATTGTTTAGGTAAGTGTTGAATTTTGTTATTTAAATTACATCTTCACACGGCAGCGACCGCCATGAATGTTTGTCATAATAATTATTTAAATTAAGGTTTACAATACGTTTTACATTCCGCCAAGGATTTTTACACTTGGTAGAGGTCGTGGCTAAATTGTAATCGCCTTGGAGGTTAAGCGACGTCAGTTGCGGAGGTCGTTTCATGGATGGGTACTCCAGACCATCTTTAACCTATCGAGACTCCTCCGTATGAGTCACTACTAAGGGTTGACATCTAAATGACATCCCTCCCAATCAGTGTTTCAATAGGAACGCAAGCTTATCCCAAAAACAGAAATTTCGCAGAACTGATGTACATGACAATTCTATCCCAACCAAATAGCAACGACCCGAAGGGTTTGTTCAAATTCATGGCCCATGTCTTGTGAAAGTACGATTGTTAAGGATAAGAATAGAACTGATATAGGTACGCTAAGCGTAAAAGCCCCATAAACAAAAAAAACAACGGGTTGCACTCCGGAATTGCCGGCAGAAGTGGAAACTTAAACATTAACGTTGTGCATTTTTGAATATTTTGGAATGGTTAGGGAATAATTTCGTACGAATTGCTTTGTTTATCAGTATTAAAGTACTATCATTTATGTGGTTAAATACAATATTCGTTTATTGCACTATCGTACACAAACATTTAAATTACATATTACATTATCCGTCTTACGAATTTTCGATCAGGTCACGTGTCCTGACGGTCACGTGACAACGCCGCTAAAGAAGTTTTCACTCACACACAAGAAAAAAAAAACCCCAAAAAACTAAACACTAACAACCATTGCTTGTCAGTAATTAGTCCTATAATCTATAGCAAAACGTAAGCCGGCGCCAGACAGCCATAAAACCAAGTATTAAGGCATGTCCACACTTATAATTCAGGCACCAACGCCCACGTCCCACCTAGCTCAATTCAGACTACATTTAGTCACAGCTCTGGTCTAGAATCGCAAAGTATGACCCAATCACTAACGGTATGCTATTGTTTCGCCAGTAAGGATATGTTTATACCCTCTAACGGATTATCGTATAAGACTTGGTCTGTTGAGCTGAATATTTGCATGTGATATCTTTACTTAGTGGCTAAAGGATAAAAGGATTTATTAAAAGATTTCTATTAATATCAGTGCCACCGTATAATTGCAAACATCGAATCTGCAACTTGTAACAGAATTAACGCAATACCTCTTCAAAAAAACCCGACTTTGTTTTATACAACGTGTAACAGAATAAACGCAATACCTCTTAAGGGGTCATTGTACTCATCACTTTTACTATGGGACCAACAGGGAAATAGTGAAAAAAAAATTCGGCTGCCCCATAAATTTATGTGCGCGTAACTCGTCAAAATGTACTGAACAGCTGATTTTCTTTTCCCGATTTATGGGACCAATCCTATGGTAAAAGTTGTTCATAATGATGAGTACAATGACCACTTAAGATGTATTGCGTTTATTCTGTTACACGTTATATAAAACAAAGTCGGGTTTTTTCGAACACTTATAACTCGAGAACGGCTGGACCAATTTTTATGGTTTTTGATTTGTTGTAGGTATTTGTCTCCGTCCCAAATAGCAGAGTTACTATTAAAAACATTGGAAAATTTACGAAAAAATTCAAAGAAAAATCATTTTCCCTTAGAAAATGTTCATGGATTTCGTAGGGTAGTAGGTTGGGTAGGTAGGTAGCCAGTTGACGGAAGCGAAACCGCGGGGGTCAGCTAGTTATATAATAAAGCTGAAGAGTTTGTTTGTTTGATCGCGCTAATCCTAGTCGGAAATTATTTTTGTATATGATAGCCACATTCATGAGGAAGACTATCCATCTCCATCAATTATAATTTTAAGCAGAAATATACAAAATTATTATTATTATTATTATTTATTTTTTTTTATTTTTTTTTAAAACGTTGCCCCACACTAGGAATTTCTCCTGTATCGTGGGTGCGTTACAAACATACAAAGTCACATACACAAACAGCCAGACCCGGAACAACTATCTGTAGGCCATACAAATATTTGTTCCGTGCGGGAATCGAACCCGCGACACGCAGTGCAGCAGCCGATCGCTCAACCACTGCGCTAACCGTGTCGTCAAATAGAAAGTCTATATAGAAAGACTTTAATTTTCTGAAGGGCAATCTGTTTTAATTGTCTCTTTTATTTGGTACGTTCTTCGTAACAAAAAGTTCCACAATAATTATTAACAATTATTGTGTTGTTAATTATTGTTGAACAGAACTTTTTGCTAAACGTTAATTAACAAACACAAACAAAATAACAATACATTAATGAATAAACGAAACATTAAAGATCTTTATAATATTTCGCTTAGATTTATCGATCACTATTATAAAACTTTATAGTTAGATAAATAATTGGCAAGTTTAATTATCCATGGTACCTACACACATCATAATATACGGTAACACAGTCAATCAAGATCATTAGAAATTAACTAGGTACGATATGGAGAAATGCAGCTGTTTCACGTTTTTGTACGAGTAGTTGTTCATCAGACCTTTTTACGCAAAACGTCATTTGCAATACACACAAACACTCGCAATCGCAAATGGCGCCAACTAGTACAGCCGGTCGATTCTGTAAACATGTCGAAGTGAAAGACTCGGGCGTAGTGATTACGAAGTCAGCTGTCAATGATACTAGGGATGGACGAAACGTTACATTTCCAATCATATCGACATCGTCAAACGAGTTTTTTCAATAATAAAATTTTACAAATTTTACATAATTATAAATTTCATATTGGTACAAAAGTGGTATTTATGAGTCAAAACATCAATGCATAAGATCGTTTACTCCTCAAAGTTTTTTATTCTAGCTAAGTCCTTATATTGGGTAATCAATGAACCCATTTTAATGAAACTTGGTACGCCTACACAAAGCAAACTGCGCGTGCGAAAAGTGGAAATTTAATTAAATCAACAACAATTCAAACAAGCGAAGTGGTCACTGCACCGTATTCAGCGGACTATAAGGCAAGGTGAAGTGACCGCTCCCTTCGACCGCGTTTTTTTTTTAATCTTTGATTCTTCCATAAACATTCAGAGAGTATTTTAAATTCAAATCTTTTAGATTTTTTTTATGTAAATCAAATTTTTTTTTTAAATATTCTTTAGGCGTTTTGGTAGGTACCTACTTTTTTTCATAAGTAGGCAATCAATTATTTGAGGGGTAAGTAATAATTAGAGATCTCACTTTCAAGAAAAGCCTGATTTCAATAAAAAAAAACGACTGGCTGGAGTAGTGTGGACCATGTGAGACCATTGTCGACCATGAAAACGGGTGAACACTGACAGTAAATACCTACTCTTTGACGGTAATTACCTAAAGTTTGACAGTTTTGGTCACCTCACCTTCACGCGTTATTAATGTGTTACCAGATTAATAAAAAAGTCTGATTTCAATAAAAAAAAACGGCTACTGTTCAAAGCTTTATGTATTAATAAAACAAATCCGGACGCCTAATGAAACCCTGTTATGTCGGAATAAAAATTCTAATTCTGTCTTGAAACGCGTGGCTAGCTTCCGAAGTGTGAGCCATTGTGACCATTGTCAACCATGAAAACGGGTGAACACTGACAGTATACCTACCTACTTTTTTACAGTGTTGATCACCTAATCTAACCTTCGCGCCTCGCATCGAGTACATAAACTATCAAAACATACGGCGGGAGAGGGAAAAAATAATAAAATTTACAATTCGTATGACCACCGAGCGAGCAGCGAAGGTTGAAGACCGAATAATTACGACTAAAATGTGGCAAGACAGTGGTGTTAATGATGACGAAGCTTTTGTTGCTTCTGCTACCAAAATGGCAAGAGTAGAATCAAAACCGAATCAACCCGATCCATGATGAACCGAGCACAACCTTCCTGATTTTACCACCAACACAAAATGTGCATTCCAATCTGGTTGACAAAAAAAGCAGTCACGATGGAGAGGACACCTTTAATGACAGCAGCGATAGTAACCTCATGATATGGAAATCACTCATTATTGAATTTTGTGGTGGAGAAATAACATTGTCAAGTTCAGTGCCAAGTGAACTATTGTTTAGTGCAGCTGGCTTAATTTCTTAACCCCTAAGAAATTGCTTGAAAGGAGACAAAGTCACAAAACTATTGTTTGTGAAACATAATTAATTTGACTATCCTTAGTTTTGATTAGGTACTAGCAGGTAATTTTTGTATTTTTAAGAAAGTGTACCTATTGAAATAAATATTAACGACTTTCTATTACTTCAATCAATCATGACTTATTATTTTTCCACTTCCACGAACACCTCTGCCTAATTGGAACAATGTAATTTTTGGACACTTACTGAACCCAGCTAAATCTCAAGCACTCATTGTTGGTGGCAGACACATGCTCAGCCTATTGGATCACCAGTCTCTGCCGCCTGTAGTGTATGACTCAGTGCTCATTTTATACTCCAAAAGTGCTAAAGTTGGTAAGAGGATATTCTACTCTTTCCAGTCTCATAAACGTCTCCAAAAATTCTTACCATTTCACACTAAGGTCAGTCTTGCTCAATCTCTTCTTCTACCACTTAAAGACTATGCCAATATCTATTTTCTAGATGCTTCTGAGGTACCTACTCCTAAACAAACTCGAGCACTGACACTTCTCTTCTCCTTCGTACTCTGCATCACACTTCCTGTCGCTGTGGTGGCTCCTTCTCTCTTACTGCAGTGCATCTCTGGAACTTGCTCCCACACTCCCTATGCAACAGCCCTTCTGTTGATTGTCATCAAGAGGAAAGTTAGAGCATTTCCTTTTGATTTTGACATAATATTCTTATATATTATTATGTATGTGTATATATTTAGTTATGTATGTAAGTAAGTACTTATATTTATTTATTATAAAATATATAATGTGCCCTGGATCCTACCCTCTATTGTCATCTTTATCACTGAAAGGTTTGCTGGGAGAAAATTCAACTTGGAGTTAAGCTAGCCTTTGTACAGCTGTTATGGTGTACAATAAAGAATTAAGAACTAATCTTGTGATTCAAAATGCCACTGAAATTACCACCATTTGAGAAGAAGAATAAATGATAATATATGGCTCACTGACTTGTATCTTTTCTATTCTAGCAACTTACTTTTCTATACTAATCAGCCATAGTATTAATAATAATAATTATTGTGCTATGCATTGATGCTTACTTCTGCATAGCTACATAAAATTAAAACCATGTTACCAACAAATTTAGGTGCAGCATCATCAACTTTATTCAGATCTAAGCAATATTTCCTATCTTTTGTACTTGGAGAGGATATAAATAAATCAATATCAGGCGAAATTACAATTTTACTCATTTTTATCCACATCAAAAAATACTAATACATCTTTTGCACTGAGCCAGCGGCAGGCAGAAGCCTGCAGAGTTCCCATATTCTGGATCTTCTGCTGAGGTGCTAATGGCAAAGTTAGAAAACTTGTCTGGATGGAAGCTGGCCGGCTGCCTTTAGCTGAAAACAATGTTAAACATAATTCATTATTATTCTAACTATTTTCAACATTATTTCCCATATTATGCTGATTGGTTATTCTATTTTTCAATAAAACATTCATCTATGTTTTAATTTATACAGCAAATCAGTTGCATATTGTGAGCCTCTGAAACAATTCCATCCATCACATGGAACAATGTTACTCCGAGCTATTTTTAGAATAATCAGTTACAACTTTTATTAAGTGCCCCCATCGATCACTAATATAGAACGGTGCCCCATTCATGGCTTTCGTGGTCTACATTGTTATAATGTGTAAGTATTCCTATTTAAGTTCGTAGCAAAGCAATACCTACCTACTCAATTCATTGCGGTATACCCTTTGATTTGTGATCAAATCAAGATCAATCAATCAATTATAAAATTAAGATAACGTTTCAGCTTAGTAGGTAAACAATATATTACCTAGATCACATCTTGGTAGGTCGGGCGTACTGTCGGCCCGACTCGGTTTAAACACATTTACGATCATCACATATTTAATAATTATCACTACGTAGGTACCTACAAAATTCGAAACTCTGAGAACTTCAAATCTTTCTTTTGTTTGGTTAAATCACAAGCATTCAATACCTAGGTACCTACCTACCGACGATTGAAAATTTGTCGAATTTTATTGGTGACATTGCTTTTTTTTTAGACTTTGCTGCTTTGGCTACCGAGGCTTTTAAGCCAATCATATTTTTTGTTAAATTCAATAGGTCTTCGGTTAAAGAATTCAATGAAATAATTACTTAACGGCTAAAGATTTATCTATGGAGGTATTTTTATATCACAGCATAATATAAAATATGTGGTTCAAAAAGTAACTAAAATGGCAAACCGATTTGGTTCTCTATTGTGTTCCTTATCTTTTTTATCCGTAAGTGCCATAACTTCATTAACTTTTAACTTCATTCTTATTAAGTTCGTAATAAAAAATATAAGAACACGTATCGTAATAAACAGCGCGGTGTTTTGAATTATTTATCAAAAGGGCGCGAAATCGAAATCGCATGTCTATACCACGTCTACACTCTACCGCACTTTTTTTTTCAATATGTGTACTAGTCTTTTAAGATTATTTTTTTGGGCTTCCTGAATCTATGGCCACGGTAGATTCGATTATTGCATTAATAGTCTTTTGGTTATTTAAATCAAGATGTGTTATAAATACATTCACAAAAAATAACAATTAACACTCGTTAAAAAAAACGAACGTTTATTATGTTGCAATGCGGTTTAGAATGTTGCAATTACTAAATGTATAATAATGATAATATTTATGTAGTTACAAGCTTTCATACTATCTACATTTCTAAGATGTTATAAAATTAACTGTAAGAATTTTGTGTATTTGCTCGGTATTATCTAAACAACGTCATCATGTTCGTGCTCTTTTCCCATGTTCTTACATTCTGTCCATCATCCATTGACGTATCCTAAAAAAAAATATGATTGGCTTAAAAGACTCGGTAGCCAAGGCAGCAAAATCTAAAAAAAAAGCAATGTCACCAATAAAATTCGACAAATTTTCAAATCGTCGGTAGGTAGGTAGGTCGCTCCCTCTATTCATTAGTAAAACAATGCACACTTGCTTCTCCAATCTACTTTGGACATTGGCAGAATAGTCGACATCGGCTTTGTTTGCCATATATAAAAATAGAATAGGTAGGTAGGTACCTATTGAAATAATTGAATGCTTGTGATTTAACCAAACAAAAGAAAGATTTGAAGTTCTCAGAGTTTCGAATTTTGTAGGTACCTACGTAGTGATAATTATTAAATATGTGATGATCGTAAATGTGTTTAAACCGAGTCGGGCCGACAGTACGCCCGACCTACCAAGATGTGATCTAGGTAATATATTGTTTACCTACTAAGCTGAAACGTTATCTTAATTTTATAATTGATTGATTGATCTTGATTTGATCACAAATCAAAGGGTATACCGCAATGAATTGAGTAGGTAGGTATTGCTTTGCTACGAACTTAAATAGGAATACTTACACATTATAACAATGTAGACCACGAAAGCCATGAATGGGGCACCGTTCTATATTAGTGATCGATGGGGGCACTTAATAAAAGTTGTAACTGATTATTCTAAAAATAGCTCGGAGTAACATTGTTCCATGTGATGGATGGAATTGTTTCAGAGGCTCACAATATGCAACTGATTTGCTGTATAAATTAAAACATAGATGAATGTTTTATTGAAAAATAGAATAACCAATCAGCATAATATGGGAAATAATGTTGAAAATAGTTAGAATAATAATAATTTATGTTTAACATTGTTTTCAGCTACAGGCAGCCGGCCAGCTTCCATCCAGACAAGTTTTCTAACTTTGCCATTAGCACCTCAGCAGAAGATCCAGAATATGGGAACTCTGCAGGCTTCTGCCTGCCGCTGGCTCAGTGCAAAAGATGTATTAGTATTTTTTGATGTGGATAAAAATGAGTAAAATTGTAATTTCGCCTGATATTGATTTATTTATATCCTCTCCAAGTACAAAAGATAGGAAATATTGCTTAGATCTGAATAAAGTTGATGATGCTGCACCTAAATTTGTTGGTAACATGGTTTTAATTTTATGTAGCTATGCAGATAAGCATCAATGCATAGCACAATAATTATTATTATTAATACTATGGCTGATTAGTATAGAAAAGTAAGTTGCTAGAATAGATATACAAGTCAGTGAGCCATATATTATCATTTATTCTTCTTCTCAAATGGTGGTAATTTCAGTGGCATTTTGAATCACAAGATTAGTTCTTAATTCTTTATTGTACACCATAACAGCTGTACAAAGGCTAGCTTAACTCCAAGTTGAATTTTCTCCCAGCAAACCTTTCAGTGATAAAGATGACAATAGAGGGTAGGATCCAGGGCACATTATATATTTTATAATAAATAAATATAAGTACTTACTTACATACATAACTAAATATATACACATACATAATAATATATAAGAGTATTATGTCAAAATCAAGAGAAGGGCTGTTGCATAGGGAGTGTGGGAGCAAGTTCCAGCGATGCACTGCAGTAACAGGAGGAAGGAGCCACCACAGCGACAGGAAGTGTGATGCAGAGTACGAAGGAGAAGAGAAGTGTCAGTGCTCGAGTTTGTTTAGGAGTAGGTACCTCAGAAGCATCTAGAAAATAGATATTGGCATAGTCTATAAGTGGTAGAAGAAGAGATTGAGCAAGACTGACCTTAGTGTGAAATGGTAAGAATTTTTGGAGACGTTTATGAGACTGGAAAGAGTAGAATATCCTCTTACTAACTGCAGCGCTTTTGCAGTATAAAATGGGCACTGAGTCATACACTACAGGCGGCAGAGACTGGTGTTCCAATAGGCTGAGCATGTATCTGCCACCAACAATGAGTGCTTGAGATTTAGCTGGGTTCAGTAAGTGTCCAAAATTACATTGTTCCAATTAGGCAGAGGTGTTCGTGGAAGTGGAAAAATAATAAGTCATGATTGATTGAAGTAATAGAAAGTCGTAAATATTTATTTCAATAGGTACACTTTCTTAAAAATACAAACATTACCTGCTAGTAGGTACCTAATCAAAACTAAGGATAGGCAAATTATGTTTCACAAACAATAGTTTTGTGGCTTTGTCTCCTTCCAAAAATCAAGCCAGCTACACTAAACAATAGTTCACTTGGCACTGAACTTGACAATGTTATTTCTCCACCACAAAACTCAATAATGAGTGATTAAATATCATGAGGTTACTATCGGTGCTGTCATTAAAGGTGTCCTCTCCATCGTGACTGCTATTTTTGTCAACCAGATTGGAATGCACATTTTGTGTTGGTGGTAAAATCTGGAAGGTTGTGCTCGGTTCATCATGGACCGGGTTGATTCGGTTTTGATTCTACTCTTGCCATTTTGGCAGCAGAAGCAACAAAAGCTTCGTCATCATTAACACCACTTGCCACATTTGAGTCTTAATTATTGGGTCTTCGAGCATCGCTGCTCGCTCGGTGGTCATACGATCGTCAAAAAGTAGGTAGTTATACTGTCAGTGTTCACCCGTTTTCATGGTCGACAATGGTCACAATGGCTCACACTTCGGAAGCTAGCCACGCGTTTCAAGACAGAATTAGAATATTTATTCCGACATACCTAACAGGGTTTCATTAGGCGTCCGGATTTGTTTTATTAATAAATAAAGCTTTGAACAGTACCTAGCCGTTTTTTTTTATTGAAATCAGGCTTAAATAATTGATTGCCTACTTATGGAAAAAAGTAGGTACAAAAACGCCTAAAAAATACCATTAAAAAATAATCTAATTTGCTTACATCCCAAAAAATATTTTAGATATTTTTAAGTTTTGAATATAAAATATTCTCTGAATGTTTATGGAAGAATCAAAGATTAAAAAATAACGCGGTCGAAGGGAATATTCACTTCCCCTTGCCTTATAGTCACCGGAATAGGGTGAAGGGAACACTTCGTTCATTGTCTGGCACTTCTCACGCAAGTGAGAGTGAGTCAACGGGTGAGTGTCAACGGGTGAACGTTAGGTACGTTCGCGTGTTCACCTCTTCTTAGAGTCGGCTGAATACGGTGGAGTGACCACTTCGTTTGAATTGTCATTTAATAATTAATTTCCACTTTTCGCATGCGTGGTGTGCTTTGTGAATGGGTTCATTGATTGATTTGTCCCAACAGAAAAATGTGATAAGGTGAGGATGAATACTCTTTGTAGGTAAATTTATTATTGGCAACAGTTAAATTAGTAACTCAGGTACTCAGGTTGAAATTGTTCTTTTTGTCGTTCCTACTTAGTAATATTTAGGTAGAAATTTGGATAATCAGTCTTTTAGGTAGGTATTTATAAATATTTGGCTTTAGCATTAAAATTCAGTAAACTCGATTTATCGACAGGATTCTCTAATAAATTTGTCCATCACTAGCGTTATTGACAGCTTACGTCAGTCCAAGCTCACTGCACCTTTTGTTTGTCGAAGTGTTCACTACGACATGTACAGAATCGCACTGCAGATGGCGCCACTTGCGATCGCGAGTGACGTCGAACGCCATATTTAAGTGTGGTCTCTGTTGGTGTGAATTGAAAATCATACCAACAGAATTTATATATCAATGAACAGAATGCAGTTTTAATAAGTTTTCAAAGAAAAATAAGTACTTATAAAAATATTGCGCTCTGTATTTTCCCTAGGGATGGGTCTAAAATTAATAAGCTGCTAAATTAACACTGCTATATTTTTTTAGTGTCAACACCTGTTAAATAAATTCTGAAACAGTTGTTAAATCTAGCAGTCACAACTCACAAAAAAAACCAAAAGAATAGAAAATAGAAAAAAAAATAATAATATTAATAAACAAAAATTACGAATACTAATAAAAACAGACAAAAAAAGAAATTGTTGCAAATAAATTGATTCTTATTTTAGATACATACCCCAACAGAAAAAGTTGACAGTCCTAAGTTGTGAAAAGTATGAAGGAAATGAGAATTAATTATGTTAACAACCTGTCTGTGATTAAATTTAACAGTTGCTAAAAATAACTGCTAATTTAAAGTGTTAATTATTGTTAGCATTAGCATTTAGCAGTGTTATTATTTTTTAACGCTTAAGCCCATCTCTAATTTTCCCCTATGTTTTGAGAAATCCAGACATATATTCGATTATAGGATAGATCGCTTCACCGAGATCGCTCACAAAGTAGGTGAGCAGTCCCCGGGACGACCTATACCATCAAAAAATAAATTCGCCCTTTTAGGACATTGCCAAGAGTTATCAAGGCCCAATAATTTCCTTACTCAATAGATTGAGGCACGAAGTCGAAGCGCACAAGTTTCCTACCTATAGTATGCGCGGTAACGAAACCATAGCGCGATTCAGCGGACGGTACAACGCCATCTATCGAGCTAGGTGTTCAACTTTCGCGTGTTTGATGTTAGAGCGTTGTTTTGTAATACACTTCTCATCAGAAAAATCTAAACACCTTTCAAGTTTATGTTTTGTAAGGATTAGCAATTTATCAGAAAAATGTGTATATTTAGGAATATTATGTCAAATGTCGTTTAATAGTTAATGTTATGAGGTTTTCAAATCCTAACTTTGATGTTCTAAATTCAAATTAAATTTTCATAGGTTTCGTATTATGTTTAACAAGTCATTTTTACCCTATATGGATTATGAAGGAAATTGATAAAACAACACACGTAAATGACAAAAAGCTAAGAAATGTTTATTTAATTACTAGTATTCCCTCCCCGAGCTCTTATACTGCTTCCATACTGTTCTTCATTGATCGGATGAGAGTCACGATCAAATGTTGTGGCATTCCACTCCATTCCTCGTCGATTACATTTTGCATCTCTAAGTGTTTCTGGGGCAGGATCTCTTGCACGTATTCGTCTCTTTAATTCATCCCATAGATGTTCAATCGGATTCATGTCCGGGCTTCTTGCTGGCCATTCCATAATGGAGATACCGACTTCGGTAAGATAATCTCGTACGATGCTCGCGGTGTGATCCCTAGCATTGTCGTGCATGAATATGAAACCGTTGCCAATAAAATGTGCATAGGGCATCACGTGAGATTCAAGACACTATTCGATGTACCGATGACTGTTTAGTGCAGGCAGACGTGGCCCAGACACAAAGACAAGCTCTGTCTTACCGTCGGCGCTGATTCCTCCCCAAACCGTCCATGAACCGCCACCATAGCTGACCTTTTCTTCAATGCAGCACTGTGCAAAGCGTTCTCGATCTCTTCTGTAGACCTTGTTCCTTCCGTCGTTACCATACAGCATAATTTTACACTCATCAGAAAAGAGGACTTTGTTCCACTGGAGGTATGACCAATTTAGGTGCTCACGTGCAAAGTTAAGGCGCGCTCTCCGATGGCGATGGTCTACAGTTAATTTCGGCCCATTTGCTGGCTTGTGCAGTACCAGTCCACGTTCCTTCAAACCTTCTTCTAATTGTAGAGTCACTTGCAGCAACATGTAGCTGCTGCTGCAGTTGAAAAGCATTAAAGCATCGATTTCGTAAAGAAGTTGTTACAATAAATTGATAATCTTGCTCAGAATTGACCCGATTCCTGCCAGATCCTGAACGGCGCGTGAACAAACCAGTCTCCCGATAGCGTTTGTAGACTCGTTGAACAGACTACAGGCTTAGATGCAATCTTTCAGCCACAACACGCTGACTAAGTCCAGAATTCAGCAATGCCACCTCTTGGGAGGCTTCTGCGGGCAAAGTATCCATATGTTTTAGGAAAAAAACTTTTCAGACGTCCCAAAGTCACAGTAAACAAATAAAGATAAAAAAGTTTTAATATAAGCGCTAATTTTTAGTTTAAACACACATAATATTATATTAGGTCTTTACCTATGAAATTGCCGTTCTGCAGTACTGGGCATTTCAAATCAAAATAATTTTTGTTTGGCTAAGAATTCTAATTTCAAATTAATTTTATTTTAAAAACATGGTTTTCTTTTTCCAAAAGTAGTCATTTGTTTATTGATTAGTGTTACATTTTCATCGCATTTCAATCTTTTTCGTCATCATGGATACGTTAAAAATTCGAGTAATTATGGAATATGAGTACCGTCGTGGCAGCAACGCGGCACAAGCGGCACGCAACATCAACGACGTTTACGGAGCTAACACTACAAACCAACGCACCACCTGTTATTGGTTTGCTCGCTTCCGTTCTGGAAATTTCGACCTGAAAAATGAACCTCGCGGTCGTCCGAAGACTGGTCGACAATGACGAATTAAAGGCGATTGTGGAAGCTGATGATGCACAATCTACGGCTGAATTAGCAGCAGCTTTCGACGTTAGCGTCAAAACAATATTGGTCCATTTGCGTCAAATTGGCAAGGTAAAAAAGCTTGACAAATGGGTGTCCCACGAACTCAATGATCGCCAGCGCGAAGTACGCGTCGAGACGTGCCTTGCACTGCTAAACAGACACACAAATGAAGGAATTTTGAACCGCATTGTTACCTGCGATGAAAAATGGATTCTGTTTGATAACCGCAAGCGCTCAGCAAGTTGGTTGGATCCTGGTTCAGCACCTAAACAATGCCCTAAACGAAAACTTACCCCTAGAAAAGTGATGGTCACTGTTTGGTTTGGTACTTACCAAACGGGCTCACCCCGTTTGGTAAGAAGCTGTGATGAATCTCACCGGCCTCATACTGCACAGCAGACGGTCTCCAAGTTGCAAGAACTGGGGTTGGAAGCTCTCCGTCATCCGCCCTACTCACCAGACCTTGCGCCTACAGACTACTACTTTTTCCAGAATTTGGATAACTTCTTGGCGGGAAAAAAATTCAATACCCGAGAGGCAGTACAAAATGCCTTTGAAGAATTTGTTGCCTCCCGTCCAGCTTATTTCTTTAAGAAACTGCCACTGCGTTGGCAAAGATGCATTGATTGCATGGGTGATTACTTCGATTAATACAAATAAAAAATACATGAAAAAAATTCGTTTAAATTTTTTCATACAAAACGGCAATTTCATAGGTAAAGACCTATTATTTTGTTTCAAAACAGTGAATCATTTCATTTATAGGGTAAACAAATGAAATTCTAGGTAATTTTGAATTTTTGCTTATCACTGTAATGGCCAAACTGCCAGCTATACAATCATGTGATTTTTTTCATGGAATGAAAACTCTTTTGTGTTAAATTAGAACAGAAACCATAAAAACGGAAGTGTTTCAATTTTTCTGATGAGAAGTGTAGTTGTCAACTGAACAGTTTATGGGATACTACGGACAATGATAGAAAAAAATATAAAGCTTAGTTATCATGGACTAGAGAAGTTTAAAGAAATATATTTATTAGTCGGAAATTTCCGATAGAGCGAGGATCCGAGGAGCTCGTGGCTAAAAAATAACAGCCGCACGGGTCTATCTTCAAGGCTAAGCAACGCATGCCGGGGTCGGTCTGTGGATGGGTGACCATCTTAACATACCGAGATTCCTCCGTGCCTCGGGAAGCACGTTAAGCCGTGGGTACCGGCTGTCATTTATAGATTTTTGGCAGTCTAGAATATATTCCCTTGGAATAATTAACCGTTATTAGGCTGTGGAGGTCTGGTAGGCAGCCGCTCCACGTAAATAACCTACTGGTAGGGAGATGATTCAATTGGGATCATTTTCTACTTCCACGATTGGATCAGGATGAAATGACATGGCTAAAAATTTTATGGGCTTGTGCCCCAGAATGTACAGCAATCGATGCCATTTAATACCTACTACTAGTATTTTATAAACAAAGTCTAAAAGGCGCATATTGCTCAGCAGTAGTGGACAAAAGTTATGAAGGTCTAAAAAAAGTTGATTTTTGTCACTACGGGTAAGGTATTTTATATCGATTTATGTGCAAAACGCGTTTAATATATTATTATTTGGTTTAAGATTAGAACACGACGTGAAAATCATCATCTGTGATCAAGAGTAACTGCCTGTCTGACCTCCATGACCCAGTTACTGGGTAATATGATGCTCCTTGGTGAGACTAGTTCTCAGACTTTCAGACAACAACGTCAGAAAATGGGGTACAGAATACCTGTCGTGAAATAGTAGGAGGTACTTATTCAAAATAGAACTTACCTCAAAAGTTAACCATTCCGATACAATAACAGTTACATCATAGGGTAATGATGATTCGTTGTCGAATTCTGATGCGTTCTCTAATTGTGATACCACAGTTAACACACGCTTGTTAAAGGTCCATTTTCCATAAGTATGTATTACACAGTTAACAATTAATTATTAGTGGAGCACTCGCGTGGGGCTACGACACTATAAAATATAAAAGTGCGATAGGTACACAATTCAAGACAAACGAAATACCCTCCTAATACCAAAAGAAAACCGGCGCAAACGTCGAAAAGGGGAATATGGTATTAACAATTGACAAATATCGGCGGTATTGCCAGTAGTAACTTAAAATAATCCTACCCGTCACTGCACTAATATCTATATATATATAGGATGGGAAATCATCAAATGACCCCTCCCGCTCTGGGTGGAGCGGCAGGGAGTGTCAGACTTTTACTGACTAAAACCCACCCTTTAGTCCTCCTAGTGCCTTTCTTCCCAGGGCCGCGGTAACTCTTTCGAACAAATCCGCAACCCTGGTAGGCTCTGGCCCTAACGGGCCTCGACCCATGCTGACGTCCGCTGGCTCGGCGCGCGTAGAACACAGCGCGCCGTCAACCCGGGTCTGTTCTGATCGGACGGCGAGCTACCCATTGCTCGCCGTCCACAGGCATCAGTCACTGCGCCATGCTCAGGAGCATCAGTTCCTGGGCGGCGCAGTGGCTGACGTTCAACAGGAGGGGGTGAAATGGGGCCATTACTGGCACTCCATTTCGGCCCCCTCCGGAGCCCTTTGTAGGGGCTCTACTGCGGCTGCTGCAGTAGCAGAAGCCGCAGTGGAACCGGCAATGGCGGCAGAAGAAGCGGCGGCAGCGGCGGCGGTCGCGGCAGAGACGGCGGTGGCGGAGGGCTTCCTCCTGTTTCCGGCTTTGGTGGGTGGGGCGCAGGCCCTACCCCCAGCCCAGTGGTCGGCCGGCTTGCCAGCTGCCGCACAGACTACGCAGTGCGGCGCGGCGACGCAAGAGCCGGCCCTGTGACCGGGCTGACCGCAGCGGAAACAAAGACCGCTGCGGTCCACCTCCGAGGTGCATTGTGCTCCCACATGGTGGCCCACTTGGCACCGGAAGCACCTCAGAGGTCGGGGTTCCAGCAGTTTGACCTGCGCGGAAACCCAACCCACCAAAAACCTTCTGCCCTCCGTGATGGTTTTGGCCGCCGACACGGGGCAGCTCACCACAATGGTGCGCGTGCCCGTGTTGTCAGGACGTAGGGTGCCCGCCTTCACCTCCACTGCTGAGCACCCCCCCGTCCTAACGACGGCGGCCACCACCTCCGCCTCCGTGACGGAGTCGTCCAGGCCCAAGATGCGCATGTCGATGCGCTTAGTGGGCCTGGACACTCGGGCATCGTCCGCGCTTAGGGACGCCCTGAGCCTTTCGGCTAGAGCGTCCGCGGTTGGGCCGCTGGCTGCCCCGGGGATCTCCAGCATCCGGGCCCCAGTCATGGTGACCCGGAGCCGAAGGCCCCCCACGATGCGGTGTGGCTCACCAAGGTTCACTGCCTCCTTCGCCTTGGTGAGCACGTCCGCGTACGTCACGCCCCTCTTCGCCGCGTCGGGCTGCAGCGTAAGAACTACAGCCGCGGTCCTCGGGGGGCGCAGCGCAGCCGCGACGCTTCGCGCCTTCTGCCGCCGCCTCCTCTCCCGCCTCTTGGCCGCCCTGGCTGCCTTTCCCGCCTTCCTCTTCTCCCCGGCCACTTGCCATTCGGCTTGAGCCGGGGGAGGAGCTGAAGGCGAGGAAGCCGGGGGGAGCTGCTGCTCAGACGGCGCAGGAGCCTTCGCCGTCCGCGCAGCAACCCCACCCTTCCTCCGGGTCCGGTTTTCCCGGCACCGGCTTCGCGGGTGCCGGCCTGGACCCTTTGTCCTGGCCTGACGACCCCGGTGTGGCAGCCACGGCGGCCGCATATGACGTCTTTTTCTGGCCTTGGGGGGCCTTCCCACTCGCCGCTAACGGAGGGCGCAGGACAATGCCCTCCAGGACGGAGAACCGCGCCTGGAAGGCTGCCATCTCCTGCCGCACGAGGTCCAGCACCTGGCTCTCCTGCGGCACGGGCTGGCTGTCCTTCTTGCGCCCCCCTTGCGGCGCCCCCTGTGGGCCGGCTCCCCGGAGCCTGGCCAGGTCTGCGCGGAGCCCCTCGTTCTCCTTTCGGAGACGCTCCGTGGCGGCAGCCAAGCGGGCGACCTCCGCCCGCAGCTCGGACACCCCGTCCGGCGGAGGCCCACCTTTGTTAGCCTCCGCTGCCGCCAGAATGGAGGCCATCGCCTCGCTTATGGCCTTGTTCTTAGAGGACAATTTACTCTTCAAGGCCACATCGCGAAGCGCGGCCTCCACCACCTCCGCAAACCCGGCCCTCCGAAATCGCTCCTGTCCGGAGTCATCCGGCTCACCGCCGGAGGACTCCGAACCAGGAGCCCTGCGACCGTCCTCTACGGGGGGTCGTCCGTCAGCGACGAGCTCCCCGGCTCGCTGACCAGCCACCTTGGAGGCGGGCAATCTCCCCTTGCCTCCCTCTCGGCCCTTGCCCCGCCTGCTGGTGGGGATCTTGCGAGCCGAGGCAACCTCCTCGCTGCCGGACGACCCCCGGTCTTCCTCTGTTCTGGGCCGCTTGCGGAAGGACCTGGAGTCCTCCGCAGCAGCCCCCGCCCCCTCGGGTCCAGAGCTCGCCGAGCTTATTGTCACCAGGTCGTCGGAGTCCAACTCGGACTCCGACTCTGCACCCGGGTGACGCTCAGGCGAGCCCCTCCTCCAATATAACGCGCCTCTTAACGCGCTCCGCCCGACCGACGCTTTGTCGGGCGATCCAAAGTCGAACCCGATCATGTCCTCAAAGGACGGCTTGGATCGGGGGCCTCCTCGGCCACTGATGCCCTTGGCATGCGGAATGTGGACAGCACTGTTGCCCCCCCCAGAATACGAGGGGCTTGACGCACGAGGCGTGGCGGATTCCCGGACTGCTGTGCAGTCCGGACCGCCCTGGGGTACAAAATCTCTTGCAGTACTGTCCATTATTGTCCTTTTAAAGGGTGCGGTCCCTATCTCCCCTCCTCTCTCCCTCTCTCTCACTGCTTGCTCGCTGCCCTCACAGTCACGTCTGATGATCAGACGCGTACCAGAGAGCAGCGAGCAAGCCAATGAGACGCACACCGTCCGAGGACCCGAACACTGCTCAAGTCTCCGAACGGTGTGCCCCTCTTGTGTCTCTCTTGGTCTGGTCTCTCACTTGGGACCTTCCGGCATGAGTGGCTCTACCGGCAAAGCCCCCAAGATCACTGAGACACGCAAGCCCCACCACGACGGCAACGTGGAGACACGGTTGGTGGGGAACATACGAGTACTTACTTGAATAATTAGGTATACGAATAATTTAAGAATATATTTTAGGCCGCTTATAAAAAACAAAACTCATCACGGCGTTTTGTTTTTAGCTATTATGTTTACCTGTTTTGATCTTTGTTAATATTATATGGCAACATTAATAGGTATTTTAGAACAAAATTCAACAGAAAAACTTTGAAGTAAGATTATTTTTCCACTTCTGCTATTGGGCATAAAAAGCTATTCAAAATACTTAATTTTTTTTATCCAAATGATCTGCAATTAATGCATGTTTGTACTCCGTGGTGCAAATTTTGTCCATCTCTTTTGACACACAGAAATATTATAGCCTCTTGGGTTCCCGATAATTTCCGACATTCTCACGGGCGAAGCTAGTTTGTTATGTAACCTGTAACAGAATTAACGCAATACCTGTTAATTATGATCAACTTTCACTATGGGACCAACACTGAAATCGCGAAATAAAAATCGATTTCTCTATACCTACATAATGTGCACATAATTCGACAAAATGTACTGAACGGCTGATTCTTTTTTGCGATTTCGAGATTGGTCACATAGTGAAATATGTTCATAATGATGAGTACTATGACCCCTTAAGAGGTATTGCGTCCGTGTTATTACACGTTGTATAATATGTATATGTAGCAGCCAATTAGCATAATCAGCCGTTTCGTTGGTGGCCTAGCTTTTTCATTTAAATGCGCCGATTTTACAAGCGGCATAAGTGACATTTTTTCTTTTTTCTTTAAGACGCTGACAACAGCAAAAGCTCGGTCACTCTCGGACTGTATAGAAAAGAAAGAGAAGCGCGACGACTAAATGCTTGCAATTTATTGTTATTTTTTTTTATTTAATTTATTGTTATTTATCTCTAACACAAGTTGTTTTGTCAAATTAGCAAGGGTGCTGGTGTCGCCACACTACTCTAAAATTGCCTGAATTGTATTAAAAATCTACAACAACAAAGTTTTGCATTAAGATTCGATTCATTATTTGGTATAATTTTTATCGGCCTAAGTAGGCTAGTAATATGGGTTTTTTTTTCTAAGGTCAAAGTTAGAGAAAGAAAGAAAGAAAGAAAAATATTTATTTGGGACTCGCACAAGACAAACAAAATGTAAAACAATAAAATAAAATTAAAGAGAGGAGAGGTAACTTTGACGATCATAACTATCGAGGATTTTATTTTTAAACATGTTTCGGAAACAACAGTGTTCTTTGAAATATAGTTAAAATTAACATAAGTATATTTTTTCTGCAGCTTGAAACTAAACAGATTTGGCTAAAATTGCGTGCGGAAACCAGCAATTTTCTAGTTTTTGCTATTCACACTGCCTTATCTTTTGATGACTTACCCATGTCACTTGTCACTGATTAAACGGCGCAGTTCAATAAAAAGCCTAGGCTTTTAACGAAAAGGCTGATTAAGCTAGTTGGCATCCTGGACAGTCTCACCTAACACCTTATACCGTGTTTCATTAGTATGGAAAATAAATTTTACTTTTACTTTACTTTTTTACAAGACTGGCCAATCCTTCCCTTGCGGTGGTAGGGCTAGTGCCCGCCTGGTTCGTGACCACCCTCTCACCGGAGTCCGACGTCAAGCAACCTGCTGTTTCGTCGACGCGTGGGAGTACTGGGCACGCTCGCTCCATCATAGACCTCATCCATCGCTTTCCATCAGGCGTGATCGAGGTCAAGAGCTAGCCCATTCCTACCGCTCCAGCCCTGACATGTGAAAATTCCCAAATAAAAAATAAATCTTATGTAATTGGTAAATAAACATTCGGCGCACACCGGTGTGTTGCCGGTGCTTGAGCGGTTAATAAAAAAAATAAAATTAAAAATATTTCAAGATATTATAATCTAATGAAGATTTATTGCAATCTTACGGAATCTGCAATCTTTCGGTGACATCTATACCTGCAAGACATCGGTTAGGTACAGCTAGTAACCATTAAGAAAGGTGTACTTATGTCCTTAAAACAAAAGCAGGGTTATTTTATCTTCCTACTTACAAGCAGGACCCGTGGCATATTAGAATACACGACCTACATCACGATATGATCGACAAACTCACATCATTAACGATCACCGGTCTAGAAGATCCTGGCCCCGCTTATACGAGATATGGCCCATTTAACCCATTCTTATTTGCAAACAGAATATTTTAAAAAATCGGAGAGAGGCAAACCGCTCCACAAGAGATATGTCCTCCCCTGTCAGCATAGGCTTTGACTCATACGAGGTCACTCCTAGATCTTAAGTAACTTCAGGTCTATGACCTGATGGGATCTTAAATCCAACACTTCTCACACTTGCTTTATATAGTGAATACCGTCATCATCATCATCATCATATCAGCCGAAAGACGTCCACTGCTGGACATAGGCCTCCCCAAGTGTCGCCACAACCACCGGTCCTGTGCGTCTCGCATCCATCGGTTACCCGCGACCCTCACCAGGTCATCGGTCCACCTTGTGGGAGGCCTTCCAACACTGCGTCTTCCGGTACGCGGTCGCCACTCCAAAACTTTTCGGCCCCATCGACCATCTGTTCTGCGAGCAATGTGCTGTGTGAATAGAATTAGCAATAGGCTGCAAAAGATCCCTCCCCGGACAAACTGTGCCAAAACAAAAATACACCAGAAGAACCTGTTAAAAAAATATATATTTGTCGCGTCATGGGTGGCCGAGACGCGAAGCTCCGGGACTTCTTCACAATCCAATATAGTTTTGGATGTGGACACTGTTGCAGGTACTCGAACGAACGATAATTTAAATTAAAATAACTTTATTCAGACCAACAGTTTAGACAGGAAACAGACAACGTGCGTGGTTGGGCATTCAGCCGAGACTGCCTGAGCGCTAGAGCGACCACCTCTAGCCCCACCCGTACTCGCTGTCCCCTCTACCGACGATCGTGTCCAAGCGGTAGGCTCGCTTGCGTTTCCGATCACGTGATTATAAGGTTTAGAAACAATTTGTTAGATGGCGCTGTCCGTAGTCCCACAGTAGCGCCATCATTCTACGACACGGCCATCACTGACTAGCACCCGTCCTCGGGTGTAGTACCTGTGGACAAAATATGCTCAGAGAGTAGCTCTCTCTCTCTAGCTCGGCCATGTCCTGCCCAAAATAGAAGGGCTGATACACTAGGTACCACAATCATCTGTCCTAACTCCCATACTGTGTGAGGGTTTCGTGCACAATGCTCCCCGCACAACTTTACTCAATGGAAAAATATCCGATCTGACAAATTTAATTTCGTAAGAAAATGCAGTCAACTCATGAAACTCCCACTACAATCTGTGCACCAACACAGACCAGAATCGCACCAACGATTCCAACTATGTAGCTACAATATGTGCTACAGCACATTAAGCACTGCATGCACCAGCACAAACAGAAATCGCACCAACGATTCCAACTAAGCCCATCGCTTCACGAGAAGGGGCAAATTAACACAGCAAAAATAACTGGTACAGCAATAAAAAAATTGGTTAATTGAAAACCAGACGTTACGATTTGCTTTACTAAGATTCAACAATATTCTAGGCACCAAATTCATTCATTTGAAAAGGTCCGGTCAACTACAACACGGTAATTCTTACAATTCTGTTACTTTACCATAATCCGTAAGCAATGTATACTCAACTCATTAAACTTTCTTTTTAGTCTGTGCACCAACACAGACCAGAATCGCACCAACGATTCTTCACATATCTGCCGCCACATATGCTACAACACATGAGGGGCTCTGTGCACCAACACAGACAAGAATCGCACCAACGATTTCTTGTAGACCCATCGCCACATGTTACTCATGAGGTGCGGTCAGCACTAAAAGACCCATCGCCTACAGGTTACTCCACCTGAGGTGCGGTCAGACCCATCGCCTACATGTTACTCTACATGAGGTGCGGTCAACACTTCCAGACCCATCGCCTACAGGTTACTCTACCTGAGGTGCGGTCAGACCCATCGCCTACAGGTTACACTACCTGAGGTGCGGTCAAAAGTTTCGAGTATGAGTATACAAGCCATTCTTAATCGGATTTGGTTTCACTACCACTTTCATCAACCTATGACATCTAATTCTCGAGGAATCTGGTGATCGGGGGAGAGTCAAGCGCCTTTAGTCGGTATCCATCAACCCTTCGATAGAAAAGGTAACCCTTCGATAATCCTTGAATGGACCTTTGAACTTAGCCTTTTACTGGTTTCACTCTTAGTTTGCTAATAACACGAAATCGTTCACGGAAAACTTTGTTGTAGCTTCTGCACAATAAAATTGAGCTTTATCATATTCCGCACATCGTTTAAAACCCTAAATCTTACGGTCTCTCTCTTTAACCGACTTCATCATCTACGTCACTAAACATCAATAATAACGGTCTCGCAAATCCCCAAATTAAAAGCAAACTGTACTTCACCTCTTACATCTTGCCACGATTTGCTATCGTTAATCGCTACGGTATATTGTGCCTACAAACTTTTAAACACACAACGCTATTCCATGATTTCACTTTTCCGACTAGTCGGTCATTCAATCAGCCTTTTGACGGTTCAAAAGTAACTGCAAATGGTTTACTTGAAATATGAACTTTGAGTTTGATTTGCAATTCACTAGTATTCGAGATTACCTGGTCTAAGCACCAGTAAAGGTCGTCAAACTCACATAAATTTGGATAGAAAGAAAACCAATGACCAGGTATCTTATTCACAGTCACTGCTTTCTCATATATCAGCAATAATTACTACACTCGCACTTCCCCACGGGAATGCAGACTCAACTCTCTCGCCTGCACTACCTACTCTACCTAGAGCTACCACAACGATATCCTGATCCAAACTCTCCCGTCCATGCCATCCGGGACTACCACTCGATTCCCAGGTACTTGGCCTTGGGCATCTTCAAACAAGGAGAATGTAAAACATACCGACCGGTAAGCTTTGAACGTCGGTGCTTGCGAAACGAGGAATAAGAGCTTCCGTCCAAAAACACATTTTAATGAACCCCGTTCACGAATTACTGCACGTTAATCTACGAACATCAGGGTCATTGCTGTACTATACAGTTTAAATTAATCAATCTTATTTTAATCTCATCTCATCATATTAACTCAAATACCTAGTAGGCAAAACAGAAAAATCGATTTGGAAATCGTAACAGCTCAGAATTCTCTGTACTCGTAAAGCTATAAACAATGACATTAAAACCACTAACTGTTGTTGGAACATGACCTTTTCGCACTGAATAAAATGTTGAAATCATTACCGCCAAAGGGAAACTCTTCAAATACTTGCTTTGTACCAAGTATGTAAAAATTACCTACCAATCCATCCAATGAACTGATATATGAACCACTTTAAAGCTTTGAAAGTCACAATCAAAATAAAACGGAAGTGACTCACTCGATATTCCAGTCGGCCTCGAACGCTCTTGTCCACACAGATGTTGACAAGATGCTCGGCTATTGCAGCCTGAAAACTGCTTGCCGACCTTCGGCCTGCCACGCTTAGAACTACTCAGGAGTTGCAGCTGCTCAGCAGTTGCAGCTGCTCAGCAGTTGCAGCTGCTCAGCAGTTACAGCAGCATGCGAACCGCTAGCCTCCAGCTGGCTTCATCCACCGAAATACGATATCTGAAACTGAGAAACACTGCGAGAGTACAAGTCCAATCAAAGCTGTGGTGGAAATAGTAGCGTAGTAACCACATTATCAAAGTCAATCAAAATCTAAAACTAATCAAAACATTGACACAAGAAAGAGGACTATGCCCACCAGTGGGCAAAGTCACGCACTATGGTTGGTGATGATAAATCAAAATATTGCTTTTGCAATTATCTTAATTTTTAATGTCCAAACAGCAACAGCTCTGAACTGGCACAGCACTTCATTACTCAACCTGCGATAGCAGAATATTATTGCTTAGTTAGCATGATTTTAAAACGCCATTGCTTAACCAACAACACCAAAGCTATAGCGCCTAAACTACTACTATACTGTTTACAGTAAAGCGATAGTCAACATGAAAATTACAACCTCACTTTAGCATAGAGCAATAAAGCGAAAAATAATTATCCAACATAGATAATCCATGAGAGCGTAACTCTTAAATTTTCACTCAAAAACAAATTAGAAAATCGATAACTAACGAGCACCCCTGCTGCACATTAAATACAAACTGAAAATGACTCACCAGGCTGACCTAAAGAACCTTACACACATTCACGCACTTCTCCTTGACCTGGCCAGCTGTTATGAAGCTGCTCGCCTCCGTTCTGGACTCATTTTTCATTGTTCAGGTTGATGAGGGTAGTCGCATAAAACTTGACAAATAGGAGTTTGACCTTGGAATATTCCTTTATTCGGTCCCGCGTTATACCCAGATAGGTGATCTACGACAGGCATGTTGGCACGAAGCTTTTCAGCTCCTTAAGGTCGAAAATAAGCTGCACTGAACAACACTTATCCTCGAGAAAACATACCACCGCGGTGACGCACTATCATTGCGCGTCGAACTTAGGTTTATCGGATCGAATTACACAACACTTCACAACACACATCGAGTTTTTAGCGTCTGGGGGTAAGCGCACCAGTTTGTTGCATTTTAAAAATAAAGTGCAAACGGTTTTCACTATCACTTCACTGTCACGAATTTCCAAGTGAGCCATTTGAGGTATATCCCAACTTCTGATGTCGCGTCATGGGTGGCCGAGACGCGAAGCTCCGGGACTTCTTCACAATCCAATATAGTTTTGGATGTGGACACTGTTGCAGGTACTCGAACGAACGATAATTTAAATTAAAATAACTTTATTCAGACCAACAGTTTAGACAGGAAACAGACAACGTGCGTGGTTGGGCATTCAGCCGAGACTGCCTGAGCGCTAGAGCGACCACCTCTAGCCCCACCCGTACTCGCTGTCCCCTCTACCGACGATCGTGTCCAAGCGGTAGGCTCGCTTGCGTTTCCGATCACGTGATTATAAGGTTTAGAAACAATTTGTTAGATGGCGCTGTCCGTAGTCCCACAGTAGCGCCATCATTCTACGACATATTTGTAAGTGACATGTTACATTTATTTAACCAATGGAATAAAGTTACATTCTATTCTATTCTATTCTACTAACAAGTAACTATCTACTAAGTTCTTTAATCCTTAACAGAAATCGTAATTTCAGTTGACACCACTCAAGTACTCAGACATGTACGCCGGCTGTAATCCTACTGTGTATCTGACACCTTTGTCTCGAGAGGCACTTTTCAAAGAGATTAGAGATTCAACTGGTACTTTTCAGGCCTGGTTTAGGGTTGACAATTTTCTTTTTATTCAATATCTAAATCTAGAAAACAAGGGGGAGTTCAGGCACATCACGACTTTCAGGTTTAACATTAATATTTAATGATCAAGCTGAGTATACCTACTCAGTGCACTCAGTTCAGTTCAGTTCAGTAACTAAGTAAGACTGCTAATGATCTACAAATGACTGCCGGCACCAATAGCTTGCCCTGCTTTCCGGAGGTACGGAGGAATCGGTTTATTAGAATGGTCACCCATCGATAGACTGACCTCAAAGGCAAAGGCAAGCGTTGCTTAACCTTGAAGATCAACTCATGTGACTGTGATAATTTAGCAACGAGCCACGCCTAAATTACTATCTCAAGTATTTGACGTTTGAACAAAACATTTTGTAAAAGTTATTTCACCCACCGTGGACCTACTCTCCATAACAATAACCGACTTTAATCTTAATCCGCAGCTCATCTCAGATTAACCTGATGACATCCCTTTACCCTTAGTTAAACGTTGACCTATCGATTTTTACTTAACCGTTACATAATCTTAACTTGCTAACTAACTGTAGATAGTAACTGATAAAGACTCCAAACTCTGAACCCCACGAAAGTGACCGGTAATGAAATAAGTTACCCTATAGATTAAATTATAGGGGAATTTGATTTGGGGAAAAGCTGCAGGCATTTGTTTTAATGTGGTTCCAATTTCGGAAATCAGATGGGGCTGCAGACAATGCAGTATGAACTGGCAGTTTGAGTACTTCATGTGGCCTGCCCCAATGTCTTTACTTTGATATTATTCGTCGGATCGTTGAGCTCCTTTTAGGTTTGAGTTGAGCTTCACGACAACTTACAAATTCACCTGCCCATTCTGAAGTAGGTTATGTACACAAATCACAAACCAAACATCGTTAAACAATACCAATTAGGTATACTATGTTGAGGTCGGCTCCAAGTCAAACCGGATTCAGCTGAATATCAGTATTTTACGTGGAGCGGCTGCCTACCAGACCTCCACAACCCATTAACTGGTACACGGTACTTCTTGGCAAGACAGGAGTCAGATTTTCTAGCTTCTGACAATCCGTAACGACTGCCAAAGATCTCCAAATGACAGCCGGGACCAACGGCTTAACGAGTCTCGAGTGTATTAAACAGTTATCCACGGATTGACCTCGGCTAAATTTGCTTGGCCTTGAAGATCGACTCTGAATGTGTCTGTTATCATTTAGCCAAGAGCTCAGATTTAGATTTGAAAATCATAAGATTTAGATTCTCCAAGTCGTTTTCGAGTTCTAAGTGACAAACAGCAAAACAGGGAAGTACCTAACATGTAAAAAATATTAACAACAACCAAGTAAAAAAAAAACAATATTATTTCCGTAACAGTTTATATGCATACAAATTGGAAAGAACGAAAACAACAACTTGGCTTCGTAAACTAGGGCAGTATAGAAAAACCAGGAGCCTGTTTTGTTCAAACTTTCCCGACTTTCGTAATTATGTCCAATTTTTATTATTCCCGTCACATAGACTCCCCCTTTGTTGGCCTACGAATTCGGAAAAAAGTGTGCAAATAAAAAAATGCTTTGGAAAATGGAAAAATACGTGCTTAATTTTATTGCTTACACTTCTCCCTGCTCTTTTAGGATATTAAGTCGTGATTTGTGTGTTGAAGTGACTGCCTTTTTAGGGTTCCGTACCCAAAGGGTAAAACGAGACCCTATTACTAAGACTCCGCTGTCCGTAAATCTGTCCGTCTGTCTATCTGTCACCAGGCTGTATCTCATGAACCGTGATAGTTACAGTTTAAATTTTCACAGATGATGTATTTCTGTTGCCGCTATAACAACAAATACTAAAAAACAGAATAAAATAAATATTTAAGGGGGCTCCCATACAACAAACGTGATTTATTTGCTCGATATTGATAACGGCAACAGTTAGACGCCTGAAATATTCACACAATATTTAGTTATAATTCAATTTTAAAATAAATGATTAAATTAAAATAAAACAAATATTAAAGGGGCTCCCATACAACAAACGTGATTTTTTTGCCTTTTTTTTAAAATAGATAATGGTATCTACGGAACCTTTCGTGGGCGAGACCGACTCGCGCTTGACCACTATCTCACCTGATGGTAAGCGATGATGCGGTCGAAGATGGAGCACGCTTGCCTAGATGTAACCTCTTCACTCTTGACTTAAAGACTCCCAGGTTTTAGCTACCAGGAAACATACACTCTGGCAGGGAATTCCACTCCTTAGCTGTACGCATAGGTAATGAATGTGTTCCCAAAACGTTTCGAGCGTGTGGGTGGGATGCCCGCATCGCTGTACGTCTTGTGGTCCAATGATGATTCCGTCGCACAGTCCCCAAATGCAACCTATAGAAAACCGACAGGCTGCAACTCGGCGTCGATGCTCAAGACTTAGGAGTTTTAACTCGACGAGCCTATCATTGCCGATGATCCTCTTGGCTAGTTTCTCAATTGACTCAAGGGCATCAAGCTGGTATCTGGCAGATCCGTCCCAAAGATGAGAGCAGTACTCCATACACGATAGAAATTGCACTTGATAAAGTTTGAGCAGCTGATGTGCTGTCGCAAGTTCTACCGATTGCTGAGCGTATGGTCCTGGGTTTAGAACTTAAAGACTTTGTAGAGAACTAGCTTATTCCAACCGCTTCGCCCATGTGAATGCCAAAAAATATCTGAACGTAACATACTCTCGCAATTAAAGTATCTGTCCTATTCCAGAAAATTGTCTACCCGTGTACCAAGTTTCATCTAAATCCGTTAAGTCGTTCAGACGTAATGATAAGAATCAGACAGACAAGAAGTCGTCAAATCCTCGCATATTTGTAGCACATAAGTTAATAATTGAAATACCTATTTAGTCTCTGACCTTATTTTGCGCTATGTGGCGATCAGACTCGATTGTTTATACAACGTGTAACTGAATAAACGCAGAGATCATTGTACTCATCATTATGAACAACTTTTACTATCGGAATAACCCCCAAAATCGCAAAAAAAAATCAGCTGCTCAGGACGTTTTGTCGAGTTGTCCGCTTATAAATGTGGGCAGCAATGATATTTTAAGTAAAAGGTGTAGATAGGTTATAAGCGCTCAGCAAGCGGCACGTCAAAATGTGGCTAATTAGCCACATTTTTCTCGTCTTGTCTCTTTTCCGCTCCCGATACTTACGACAAGCCGTCCTACTTCTACGTGTCATCTAACAGTGTGACATTGTGCCGTTCTTGAAGATCGATTGTTGAATGTAACCTATCTACACCTTTTTACTTATAATATCATTGGTGGGCAGTCAATTTTTTTTTCGCGATTTCAGTGTTGGTCCCATAGTGAAAGTTATTCATAATGATGAGTACAATGACCCCTGAGCTATTGCGTTTATTCTGTTACACGTTGTATGTTAGTCGCTGCTGCAAGCTGTCTACCTTGGGGTTAGGCTTGTGGCAGTGATTCACTTAAACCATGAATATACACTTCTGGACACATCTATTGGCCCACCTTGTATTTTCAGTTTCGTTTGGTCCTAGCTAAAATTTTATATTAGGTCGAGCAAAAAGTTTTTATGCAGTTTTGAACCTGGCACATTCACAATTTCATTCAATAGTATTTTTTTGAATTTCGAACACAGAATTTAAAGAAACAAAAGACAATTTGGAGCCTGTTTGTTGATATCAAACAATCGAATACTAAGAAAACTTGGTTTTATTGGTTTACTTGGATTTAATTCTTGAAAAAGTGATTGATATCTTTGGTTTTGCAACAAACATTACTTATTCTTAACATTAAGGTGAGGTTCTATCAATAATCTATGGATACTTCACCTGAAGTCGCCGCCCAAGCTGTGGCACTTATTCAGGCCGGACACAGCCAAAGAAACGTGAGTGCTCAACTTAATTTAAGTCGATCTGCGGTCCGAAATGTTTATCGGAGGTACCTAGAGACTGGCGGCTTTGTTCGTCGCCAAGAAAGCCCACGATCTCGGGTCACAACTGAAAGGCAGGATCGATTCATCGTGACGACCAGCTTGAGAAATCGTCACCTTACCTCCATTGAGATACAAAACCAACTTCGCGACTTCCACGGAGTATCTGTGAGCGCTCGAACTGTTCGGAGAAGGTTAAAAGAACGCGATATGGTACCACACAAGCCAGCTAATGGACCCAAACTAACGCGAGCCCACCGAACAGCGCGCCTTCATTTCGCACGCAGTCATTTAAATTGGACACAGCAAGATTGGAGCCGTGTACTCTTTTCTGATGAGTCTAAAATTGTGTTACATGGCAATGATGGAAGGAAGAAGGTCTACCGACGTAAGGGAGAGCGTTTCGCACAATGCTGCTTTGAAGAGAGGGTTGCTTATGGCGGTGGCTCATGGACTGTCTGGGGCGGTATATCCGCGAGCGGCAAAACTCAACTTAAGGTTGTTACAGGACCACGGCTGCCAACATTAAATGCTGAAAGGTACATTCGTGAGTGCTTAGAACCTCACGTGATACCATACGCGGACTATGTGGGCCCAAATTTCCTTTTTATGCATCATAATGCAAGAGCCCATGCGGCCGGCATCGTCAGGGAATATCTTCGGGATGTGAACATCACAGTTATGGACTGGCCAGCCAGAAGCCCAGACATGAACCCCATTGAGCACATGTGGGACAAGCTAAAAAGACGTGTTAGGGCTCGTCAGCCAGTTGCCCAGACGATGCAGGAGTTGAAAACTGCCATAGAAGAGGAATGGGAGATGATCCCTCAAAATTTCATAGAGCGGTTGATAAACTCTATGCCTAATCGTATGAGAGCTGTGGTAGATGCCCATGGAGGCAACACGCGTTATTAAATTAAACCTTTATTTGATAAAACATGTTTTTTATTCAAAAATCAATTGCCTTTAAGGCTAGGTTATCCGGAAAAACGTTGTTTTGCATTGTGTAAAATTGTGTTTTATTCGTAAAGAACACGGATTTAAATTTTGAAAAAAATATATTACATATTTCACACTTCGATCTAGCTATTTCGGCCGTGCGATACACGATTACTTGCACTTTACTGCATCCAATTAAATCGCAAAGACAAGTCAAAATCAAGATGTAATTATCATTTCATTTGAGTTATATAAGGTTTTGAGTAATAAAACTTATACCACAATAAAGGTCGTAAAAAATGTGATTAAAATCGGCCGTCATAATGTGAAATATGAAAATACGTATCCCACTAATTCCAAAATCAAGTGATTTTGTCTTTTCATGCGCGCGCCCCGTGTCATTTAGTCCCGAGCGGAACGTGTTGGAGGTCGGACGTGTGCCAATTTTTGCGATGCCGCCACCCCCGCTAAGTTCTGTTACTGGCTAAGCCTAAATTGATTACCGCTCGAGCACTGTCGGCACACCGGTGTGCCGCGAATTTAATGTTTATGTTTATTTACGTAAGATTTATTTTTTATTTTGGAATTTACACGTGTCGAGTGGTTAAATAATAATACTTGTATACAATTTAGTGTTGAAACAGTTGTAATATAGTTAGTTTTTATTTGATGTAGCTATAACTTTGTAAAAAAAAATGGGGGAATAAAAGTTGTCATCAACGGCTCTTCGTTGCAGCGGTGACTACTTTTTTTTTATAAACTTTGGCTGAATAAACAAAAAAGTATATAGGTATATTATACATAATTTACTTTACTAACTAGGTAAGTACCAACACGGAACAGATAAATTTACACATCGCGAACATGTAAACAGTTTAATTTAAACCTTATTTCAATACGCATAAAGACGTGCGCTTTAGTGGTTTAGTTTTCGCGCGAAATAGATTTACCAACCGCATCAAGTATGTAAAACAATTGAATTTGAACCCTATTTCAGAGTGCATAAAGCCACCTCGCGCGCACATGATACAATGATTTACTGTTTTCAAATGTCAAATAGGTAGTTCACCCCGCTACGTTAGTCTTGATTGTTTCGGAGAGTTTGTACAAGTCTTATAATATTTGTTATTTATTAGAAATGTCCGTTTTCACTTATCTTACTCCTAAACAAATGCCAAAATAATAGCTCGTATTTCCTACATGAGAGTTGAATATCGGTGCAATAATGTTTTGGTGTTCATGTAGAGAAGAAATATAAGTGTAGTTATACGCTAGGTGGGTACCTACTCACAGCCACTACAACACAACAAATAATAATATTTATGGTGTCTGCAACGTTTGTGTAGGTCTCGTCTATGCCAACCAATACGCGCAGCGCACTCGTGAGTCGCGTGCCATAGTGTAAAAGTGTTACAGTATGACCACTTCCTATGAAAATATTATAATAACATACTTTTGGTAACGTTTAGGCTACCGGACCAGCTCATTTATGCGCTGTACACTAGAGTTCATCCTCTTACTAATTATTAACAATGTATCAAGTTATGACAAGACATACAAAAAACTATGTGGTCAGTTTGGATAGTTTTTAATCCAATGCGTAACTTTATCGGTGTTTATTGGCAAGAGGAAAAATGCATAGAAATTATAAATTACATACACTAAACTGTTCTGACTTCCAAAAAAGAAGAGGTTCTCGATTCGACTGTTTTTTTGTTGTTGTATGTTTGCTCAGCGATATTTTCGCCAATTGTCAACCGATTTTGATGATTCTATTTTTTTTGGAACTGTATCTTCCCGGACTGATCCCATTTCAATTTGGTGAAGATCTGATGAAGAAATTCGGAGATAGGTAACGGAACTCTTCATTCCCGTAGGAATTCCCGTTCCCGTATAGCCGTACAGCCTTCCCCATGAATGTAACTATCATAAATTCATAATCATAATACAAAAAAGAATTTCTCGCACCGCGTCGCACGCAGTCACGCACGCTCAACGCGTTCTCGTTTGGTGGCCGCGTCTCGTGCACCGCCCGTTCGATTTAATAACATTGTTGAATTATTTTAATTTTACATTATCTCCTAAACGGTGAGTTCAAATAACATGCTGTAAAAGACAAAGTTTATCTTCATAAAATTATCTTGATGATGAAGTAACTTTCGCTAGTAAGGATTAATATGCCTGCCTACTATTAATGCTGAAAAACCACCTTTAATTTTTAAATAAATTATTTGACATAAAATCCTTAGTGTGGCTTATTTATAAGAGATAGATATAGGTGTAACGTCGGACTTTTTTTTAGATCGAATGAAAAACAATATCTTTGTAGTACATGGTACTTACGTATAATTAGCTATTACCACAGCGCACTTAGCGCACTTCCACTTTATAATATTATTTAGTAAAGATTTGAATAAAATAGTAAGTATCTCATTATCATTATTATAACACCATAAAAATACACAAAGAAATTAAACACACACCCCCACATAAGTACATACCTACGTAATTATTACAATTCTATCCTATTTATTTAAAACGGTTTGCTATCTATCTTTCTGTGTATGTGCGTCTGTGTGCCTGTGTATCTGTCTTTGGCACTGTAGCTCCGTTATCTTTATTGAACAGGGATATTTTGTAAGTTTTTAAAATTTTACTTGTTAATTACCAACAAATCAAAATCAAAATTTGCGTTACAGGTCAATAGAGCATACGGAAGGGCGTGACTTGTCTCCAAAATAATACTCATTTATTGGGGTTACCCCAAACGGTATAGTTGGGAACGACACTATTGTTGAAATTAAATGTCCAATAACGGCATTAAGAAAAGGGAAATGCTGCTATTGAAGAAAATAAAATACATATATTTAAATTCGATAGAATAAAACATACCAGAGTTATAAACAAAAAAAGTAATTGGTATTACCAAGTGCAGGGTCAACTTCACGTAACAGAAAGGAACCAATGCATTTTTGGAATATGGTCCGGTGAAAACTAGTAGTAGAAAATATTTCAAGAGATGACGAATTTTGGCAGGTGCACATGGAGAAAAAAGTTATAGATTTTTATTTGAAATGTATATTACCAGAGATTTTGGATCCGCGCCAAAATCGCGGTATGCCAATACGAGACATAATATTGAAAGAAAACAAAGAAAATGTTAATGATAAGCCTGTGCAGCCAGGTCCAAGCAAATCCAAGGACCATATTCCGTGTCAATCTACTCAGCTAGGTCCATGCAAACCGAGACAGCTCCAGTTCAACGAATTTTAGCCAGTTGCATTGGTAACTTTTATTATGTTAACTATTTGATTAAAAAATATAAAAACGTTTTTGTTTTTTTTTAATAGCATCTAGGCAAATTCCAAACCATTTATACTTTTAAGCTTTCTTGAATTATAATATTCAAGAATTGTAACATAATTTTCCTAAAGTAAGTGTGCCTACCTACTACTTGATTTTTACGAAGGTATCGCACCAAAGCCAAATAGCGCGCGACGCGTAGTTTTGTATCGTACTCGTATTCATAATTTTCGTGTCAGTCAATTTTAAATCCACCATATACTCTAAAATCAATAAGTATTCTTACTGATTTTTAATGATTAGTAATTGGATTCAAGTTTGTACAATACGTACTTAATCCATCTATAAACTTAAAAAATACTTAATAGAAAAATGAAACAAAATAAACTTATACTAATCAATTCAAGTTGATCTACTGCATTACTTTATCCTGTGACGGAACTTAGTACCTACCCGAGTCTGTGAACTCATGAGCGAGCGGTGCGCTTGGTGCGCGCGTCTCCCGCATCGTAACTTATTACGTATTGCTACTCCTTGCGGGGCCTGAGGTAAGCGTTAGATGCCTACGCGCTCAAGTCAGGCTCGCCTTAACAAGGCGCATATCCGACTTGTTAGGCGTAGCTCCATGTCGTATGGTATTCTGAATTCAAATTTAAAACAATACGATCGAAAAAGATGGTAAAATGTATCAGGTTTAAAACTGCATCAACAGTTTTTGTTCAATCTAGCAATCATATTTCGGTAGGGGCCATCGAAACCTAAACTCTAAGGTGGGCCAATAGATGTGTCCAGAAGTGTATAATTATATTCATGGTTTTAGGTGATTAGAATAGGAACACTAACATCGAACTCAATCAATTGAATAAAGATATTTAACAATATTTTTTCTTTCTTCCTAACAAATATTTCACTCGTATGGGAATCGAACTCACGACAGATTGTTCAAATCTCGCTCAGCCACTGTAGCAATAGGATAGATAACTGAAAAAATCTAAATAGTCCGTCATGCGTCAGATAGATTTCCGAAAAGTATTAAGTACGTATTTTTTTTTATCTACACTCACAACGTAATGTTCCAAATATGAGTTCAAAAACGAATGCATAAATACATACTTTTTTTTCGTGGATAGGTAAAATTTAAAAAAAAAACCATTACAGTTCAACATTTTCCTTCGATTTTTAAACAACTGCATCATAAAATAACTTTTTAATTTTTAAAGCACACTTTTTCTTTTTAATTTTTGGCGCGGGCTCATTGACTTAAGTCAATGAGCCAGCTTTTATCTTTGTCTATGTTTGAGCGCGCTGCGCAGTCATTCGAATACGCAATGAGAATATCCGCCATATTGGAATTAACTATTTTTCCACTTATTTTATTTCAACTGTATGAGTGAAGATAAAATAGTGTATGCAACGGCATATAATTAAGTATTAAAACACTCGTGTGATGCTATTATCACACTCGTGTTTTAATAACCCTTTTTATATGGTCGTTGCATAAACTACTATTACACGTAAACAAAAAATGAAAACGATACAGCGCGTTGAAAACTCGTATGACGTCACTTTAAGTACACTTTTTGCTGATCTTTGATGCGTTTTATCTTTGTCATTTTTGTATGATTTGATAAAGCAAAAAATACGTGTTCCATATTTCTCGAAAATCTACCAGACGGACTAAATGTAATCATATATTTTTTAACCAAGAATCATCCCTATTCTTTTCGGTAGCCGAATAACGAAATGTCAATGTAATACAAAAATCAACGTAGCAGAATCAACAAATGAGACTCGCGGCGCCATCTATCTCGACAGCTGCGAACTAACTGGACAAAATCTTAAATCGCGATATCAGAGTTTACCGTGCGATTAGAACATACAAAGCCCGAATATCAACTGTTGGGCAGTAGCCCACCAGACACCAATAACCGTCTGGTCGGAGGATCCTCCCTTTTCAACGGAGGTATGCGAGAATTTACTCTCTGTTCCGCTACCTCCAAATAGGTACTAACAGTCTAACTTGTAAAAGTAACATTAAAACTAACGACCATCACACGAAACTTAACCAATTACCGTTAAACATTTAAACCAACAAACTCATTTCACAGTTATATTTAACCTAAGCAATTAACACCATGTTAACTGGAGATAAACCAAACGGTTAACGATACCTTTAATTGGTAGCCGACAGATGTATACCAGTTAGATTTAAATTCGTTATGGGTATTTTTAACTTCAAGAATCATCATCATCTGCCTAGCCTTTTCCCATTACAGTCAAACCGCAAAAAATCTGACACTAGTCTTGCTAAGATGTACTGTGTTACCCAGTTAATGGGTTGTGGAGGCAGCCGCGCCACGTAAAATACTGGTATTCAGCTGAATCCGGTTTGACTGGGAGCCGACCCCAATACAGTAGGAAAAAGGCTAGGCAGATGTTATCTAAATATTATCAACCTGAATCCTAATTTTGCCCGGTTTTTGACAATGTGACCTTTTGAGATTGTGGTTACACACGAGCCAATCAGTTATAAAAAAGTGTAAAAATCGGTGCATCACAGTTAACTATAACTCGGCCCAAAATGTATAGTGCTACATAAGTTATTTAGTGACTCAACGGTTGCCCAATAGCCCTACATTTTCTAGTAGCCGCTACATTTTTAGGGTTCCTTACCCATGGTAATAACTGGACCTAAGACTCCGCTGTCCGTCTGTCTATCACCAGGCTGTATCTCATGAACCGTGATAGCTAGACAGTTGAAATTTTCACAGATGATGTATTTCTGTTGCCGCTATAACAACTAAAAACAGAATAAAATAAATATTTAAGTGGGGTCCCATTTTTTTTTTTATTAGTGATGGGTTTGCTCTTGACTCTAGTCAATGTCAGATATGACAGAGACAAAGTCTACGATGGAGCGAGCTTACCCAGAAGGAGCCTGTTCACTCTAACTTTGAAGAGATTAGGGCTGTAAGCTTTTGGAAACACAGACGCAGGCAGAGAGTTCCACTCCTTTGCTGTGCGCATTATAAAAGACGCTTGGAAACGCTTAGTGCGAATTGGCTTCAAGGTAAGGATGGTAAGATGCAGTGCGTCTGGATGTCCGATGGTAGAAGGGGGCCGGTGGGATGAGGTCGTGGAGTTCTTGGGCACACTCACCGAAGTACAATCTGTAGAAGATCGATAAGCAGGCAACCTTAACCTTGGCGATGAGCCAAGCTATGTAGCTTGGCATCCACCAGTTTTGCGTCACCGATGAGCCTCTTAGCTCTGCGTTCCACCGAGTCAAGCGCGGCAAGCATGCCATACAACAAAAATGTTTTTTTGCCGTTTTTTTTTTATAGATAATGGTACGGAACCCTTCGTGCGCGAGTCCGACTCGCACTTGGCCGGTTTTTGTTTATTAACCCTATTGTACCAATCACTCTGTGTTTGAAGTAACAGACTCTAACTTGGAATATTGGGTCACGATAATTGTTGAACAGGCTTACATGGAGACGATTGTCGGACAATATAAGCCAGTAACTTGTTCTTGTACGTTAAAATTGTAAACGTAGAGAAAGTCTTTAGTGTTCCTTTTTTTTATGGATGGGAAATCATGAAATGGCTCCTTCCGCTCTGGGTGGAGCGGGAGGGAGTGTCATACTCTTACTGACTCAAACCCATCCGTGCTCCTCCTAGTGCCCTTTGCGTTCCAGGTTCGCGGTGACTCTTTCGAATAAAATCCAACCCTGACAGGAGTTTTCACTATTGTTGGTATCCAGTAAATCCATCGATATTTCTAGACTGTTCTTAACTTGATTAGGGTCAGCTTCCAGCCTGACCGGATGCAGCTGAGTACCAGTAATTACATAGAGTTGTCGCAGCCACCTGGCTTAATCAGCCGTTTAATTGGCTGTCTAGCCTTTTCATTGAATGGCGGTTTAATAACCCAAAATAGGAAAAGATCTACAAATGGCATGGGTCGGGGCCAACAGCTTAACGTGCTTTCCGAGGTACGGAGGAATCTTGGTATGTTAAAATGGTCATCCATCAAAAGACCGACCTCGGCAAGCGTTGCTTAACCTTGAAGATCAAATTGTGCGACTGTTACTACTTTGTCACGAGCTTCTCTTTTTAAAGTTATGGGATGCATGAAGGAGCCTCCTCGTGCAGCGCAATTTGCTCCATCAGGTACTCAACTGAACCGAGCTTTCAGTGCATCCTGGACAGTCTCACCAATACCTTACAATACTGGCCTATCCTTCTCTTGCGGTGGTAGGGGTAACGCCCGCCTGGTTCGCGACTATACCCTCCCACCGGAGTCCAAGCAGCCTGCTGTGTTTCGTCGACGCGTGGGAGTACCAGTGCCTCAAGGCATCATCGCTCGCTCCATCATAGACCCATCGCTTTCCATTCCTCTATAAAAAAAAACCTAGCAGTAAGTGGAACTACCCACAACACCGCTGAGTTGTTGTAGTGTTGACTTATTTACGAACATATAAGATTTTTTTTCAATTTATGGGCTTGCATTTAACCACAATCCCACCCGATGGAAAATGATGATGTGTTCGACGATGGAGCACGCCTGCCTAGTAGGTGAAGTAACTTGCCTGCTGTGTTTCGTCGACGCGTGGGAGTACCAGTGCCTCAAGGCATCTTCTGGGCATGCTCGCTCCATCATAGACCTTATCCATGGCTTTCCATCAGGCGTGATCGAGGTCAAGAGCCAGCCCATTCCTCAACAAAAAAAAAACAACAAACATTTTTATTGTTCCACATGTAAACCAAACTTAATCAAGATAGCTCAAACTTACTAACTGGCCGGCTGATTTTCAATCATAACAAAGCAATGAACTATAGACTTAACTCTTTGATTAGGTACCAATAACGACGATGGTACCGCAAAAGATCTCAGGATTCTCAGAATTTTCCCGGGAATTACAAACATGCTGGGATATTCCCGGAGTTTCCGTAACTTGGTGAAGTTTGGAGTTGTTGGAGGTTATCAAGAAAATCGATAGTTTCTGTGGATTTACTTTGATATTGTAAAAGTCCGCCAAGTTGATTGTTTAAGATAGTAACTAGTTAAATATTAAAAGTGGTGGAATTGTTTTATCATGTTTTTTAAATGTAATCTTTGTAACTACTGACCTGATTAGGAAAAATCCTTTACATTAGTAAAGGATTTTTCCTAATCAGGTCAGTAGTTCTAAAGATAATAGTGTGTTTTTCTGTTAAGAAAAACACACTATTATAAACTCGTTTTTATTCTAGAAAAAAAACACAATCGACTTCAAAACAAAAAACACTACAAAGTATAAAATAACTATAATTTCGGAAAACGGTGTTTTTGTTGTTTCTTCGATTTTTGACACCGACTTCCGAAATTATAGTTATTTTATACTTTGTAGTGTGTTTTTTGTTTTCAAGTCGGTTGTATTTTTTTTTGTAAAAAAAAATTTATTAGGTTGGGGAAAAAGTCTTTTCGCATTATAGTATGTATGAACTTGTAATAAAATCTCTTTAGCTATACTATTTGTATCTGGCTGGTTTTGGTAACATTGAAAGTTTAAATTTTAAAGAACATAATTCCAAATTCAAATTAGGAAAATGTGTGATTTTTATTTGTTTTTCGTACTGTCAAGATGAGTGAATCTAATGAAGAAATTCGATACATTTTAAAATTTTACTACAAAAACAATAAAAATGCGATGTTTATGGACCAGTGTCTGTGAGAGTAGCACAAATTTGGTTTAAGCGTTTTTAATCAGGAAATTTTGATGTCAAAGTGGATGCCATTTTTAAAAAAGTGGAGCAAGATTAGTTACGACGTAGCTGAATAACTGGAAATGACCACAAAACAGTTTTGGCGCATTTGAAAAAAACTGGGTACACAAAAAAGCTCGATATTTGGGTACCTCACGAGCTCACTGAAAGAAACCTAAAGAACCGTGTACTCATTTGTGATTCTTTATTACGACGTAATGAAACCGAACCATTTTTGAAGAAGCTGATAACTGGTGATAAAAATTGGATCACGTACGACAAGAACGTGTGAAATAGGTCGTGGTCAAAGGCCGGTCAGGCTTCACAGACTGTGGCGAAACCCGGGTTAACTCGCAACAAGGTGATGCTGTGTGTGTGGTGGGATTGGAAGGGCATTATTCATTATGAGCTGTTACCACCAGGCAGGACCATCGATTCTGAACTCTACTGCGAACAACTGATGAGATTAAAGCAAGAAGATGAGAGAAAGCGGCCGGAATTAATCAACAGAAGGGGTGTGGTCATTCATCATGATAACGCTAGACCTCACACATTTTTGCTGAGTGGCTAAAGAGCCACTCAGCAAAAATTAAGAGAGTTTGGCTGGGAGGTGTTAATGCATCCGCCGTATAGTCCTGACCTTGCACCTTCAGATTTTCACCTGTTTCGGTCTCTTCAGAATTCTTTAGGCAGTGAAAGGTTAACATCACGAGAGGACTGCCAAAACCACTTTTCGCGGTATTTTGATCAGAAGTCCCAAAATTTCTATAGCAATGGGATCATGTCCCGACCTAAAAGATGGCAAAAAGTTATCGAACAAAATGGTACCTACATGCTTTAGTTAAATGTAAATAAAGCATAATAAAAATTGTTTTGAATTTTTTTAAAAAATGCGAAGAAACTTTTTCCCCATCCTATTATTTTTCACTTTTTAGTGATTAGCTTTAACTAAACCCAACGCAAAAATAATAACCAAGATCAGTTCATAAACAATAAAGTTATTCCTGAATAGATAACCCCAAAACCATGGTTGAATTGTACACATCTGCGTACCCCTTCACAGCGTACCGCTGTGATGTTCAGTTATGATCTGGTGTAAACAATAAACAGACATGCTATTTCAGCAATCCGGCAGGTTTGCTATCATTTATTGAAGAGTTCCGTCACCTATCTCCGAAGTTCTTCATCAGATCCTCACTAAATTGAAATGTGACCAGTCCGGGAAGATACACTTCCAAACAAAAAAGAATCATCAAAATCGGTTGACAATTGGCGAAAATATCGCTTAACAAACATACAAAAAACGACAAAAAATTCAGTCGAATTGAGAACCTCCTCCTTTTTTGGAAGTCGGCTAAAAAAGGCACGGTTCCACGGGTGGTACGCCCGCGGGCGCGGGAAAGACAAGTGACATTTTTTTCTGACGTAACTACCTAAATCTTAACTGTGTTTTTGGAACGAAGTTATTTATCGCTCGGTACGAACTTATAAGTGTAAGATTTTTCCGTCACGAATTTCCGTCACGACCCTTTCTTTAGTGTAGACGGTTACCCATAAAGTGACACGATTCTTCATCCCCGGAACAAAATATCTCCGACATAAAATCCCCGCGACAAAATATACCCGAGACAAAATATCCCCGCGACAAAATATTCCCGCGACAAAATATCCCCAAGACAAAATATGCCCGAGACAAAATATCCCTGAGACAAAATATCCCCACGACAAAATATCCCAGCGACAAAATATCCCCGCGGCAAAATATCCCCGAGACAAAATATCCCCGCGACAAAATATCCGCGAGACAAAATATCCCTGAGACAAAATATCCCCGCGACAAAATATCCCCGAGACAAAATATCCCCGAGACAAAATATCCCTGAGACAAAATATCCCCGAAACAAAATGTCCCCGAGACAAAATATCCCCGAGACAAAATATCCCCGCGACAAAATATCCCTGAGACAAAATATCCCCGAAACAAAATATCCCCGCGACAAAATATCCCCGAGACAAAATATCCCCGCGACAAAATATCCCCGAGACAAAATATCCCCGAGACAAAATATCCCCGCGACAAAATATCCCCGAACTACGTTCCAAACCGAGTGTTCCACGACACTCACGTATTTTTTTATTTATTAATCCGATGATGCAGATTTGGTTTTCATCAAAATCGAGCTCGAGACTCCTTTGAGGGCTTTTCGCTTTTCCTCAAAGTTTTAGATTTTGCTATCAACGCCCACTTATAAATTTCACTCTGTATAATAACAAAATAAAAACAATGCCAAGTCGTACAACATTTTCAGATTAGTATCCCGACAAGAAAAAAAAAACAGCCTTTGTTTTTAAAGTCCTACCATTTTAAATAAAAAACGGGCATGAATATAGACAGTACCGTGTTAAATAAAAGTGCGGCACTGATTTACCGTGTGAATAAAAGTGATATAACATTTAATTATGCCGCGCTATGATTTACGAGCAAACTCCTTATTAACGGCACCGTTACACAAGTGACATACAGGCGTACAGAATGAGGAGCTTAATGAGCTTTTAAGTGAGGGTTTTGGAGGTTTAAATAATAGGTGTGTTCGTAAAACCGACTGTATGACGAGTTATCGTTTACCGTTTTAAAAATACTAAGTTCTCTCTTTAAGAAAGAAAATCGAGATTAATGCCTCTTTTTTGAATGGACTAAATGGTTTGGGTATTTATTATTCTTCAACCCTCTCAAAAACACCTCTGATTGTGTAAATTCTAACTTAAAAATATTTATCATAAAATCTTATGATAATTTTTTTTAATAGTGCGCCTACCGTAAAACTTACGGTAAATTTCAAATTCTACCATGTACAAGAGGTAATTTTTTTTTAAATTTAGATCACTTGTCTCACTGCTAGGCAAAGGGGTGCCCCAAATTCTTCCAGGTATTCTTTTCCCGAAGATTACGGTAGGTCAAGTTTTCCTCACCACAATCGTCTTCCTGGGCCGGCCTCGGTAGCACCGACCAGCTTTTTTTAAATGTAGTTTAGAAGTTCATTTTTTTTACGGTTGTCCATTCCACGCCCCTGTGTGTCAGGGATACGCATTACATATTATTATAAGTTATTATGTCACCCCATCGCAGATTTATGACCAACAAAATTAAATATTTACAATTTGTTGAAGAATTAATCTTATTTGTATGACTCTAATCTAATATTGTAATGAGTTATTATCTTTTTTGAATTTGATTTAGAAATGCGCCAAGTTTTTGTACATATTTTTTTAAATTTTAGCGGACAACAATAAAAATGTTTTGAAAAATAATTTTACACTTCATATTGAGTTTTTATTTATGCCTTCAGTTTCGCCCTGGAAAATGCTTCGTGTTTTAATTTTGCTGTTTTGATTTAATTTGAGCTTTTGTTTCTTTTGTTATTCTGATGCCTGGATTTGCACACAAGCTCACCTGAAGATGAAAAATGATGTGGTTACCAATGGACCTCAATAGCCTTTTTTTTTTTTGAGGATGCTCCTCCTAGTGCCTTTTACTTTCCAGGGCCGCGGTAACTCTTTCGAACATATTCCGCAACCCTGGCAGGCTCTGGACCTGGCGGGCCCCGTCTCCGTTGCTGACTGCTCTTTCCGGCGCTTGGAGTGAAACGAGAACGTTCGCTCTTGACAAACAGATCCCTAGGTTATCAGGAAACACAAACAGAGACGCTCCGTCATTCCACTCAGTTTCGCAATAGAGTTACGAATTTAATTATCATCTGCCTAGCCTTTTACAAACTATATTGGGGTCGGCTCCCAGTCATGCCGGTTTCAGCTGAATATTAGTATTTTACGTAAAACGGCTGCTTACCAGATCTCCACAAGCCACACTACCAGACCACCAGACCACCAGACCACTACCAGAGTACCAGAGTTACTAATTTAATTTAAATAGTTTTGTCTTATTTTTGCTCTTATTGCCTCTCAAAGTTCTGAACTCTTTTCCCTACTCTAATCAAACAAGACTAGTTACATTTCCGAACTTGGCTGGGGACACTGCCATGCTCCCAAACAGATGCCACATAAAACATAGCGAGGGGAGTCTGCTTTTAATTCCCAATGCTATTTATAAAAGATTGTATGTCCATCAGTCGAATTTATGCGTTTTCAAATGGGTATAAATTTTAATTGACTCTTAAATTGAGGATTACTAAATGCTAATTTTGAAACTCATATTTTATGGATTTTTAATAGACTTGGAAGATTTAATGGTTTTTTTTATTATTGATAGGCACGCGCTTGACCACTATCTCACCTGATGGTAAGCGATGATGTGGTCGAAGATGGAGCACGCTTGCCTAGAAGTAACCTATTCACTCTTGACTTAAAGACTTCCAGGTTGTAGCCATCAGGAAACACAGACCCCGGCAGGGAATCCCACTCCTTAGCTGTACGCACAATGAATGTGTTCTCAAAACGTTTTGTGCGTGTGGGTGGGATGTCCACCATGTACCGGTGGTGCATCGCCGTACGTCTTAAATGGTAAATTGAACGTGAGCAATTTTTTTAGGTTCCTATGTTACCTGTCCCAAGTTTTTTAACGAGACGTGGCCATAATTTAGACTTCGTGTGACTTCACCCTTTGGTACACTTTTACCTAGACATGACGTGACAAGTTCCTGAACTGTGATGCTTTTTGCTTTTTCTTTGTCAATTTTTATTCATTAAAGCAAAAGATCCGTGTTTTTTTTCATCTCTCTGAAGGTTCGACAGCAATGTAGAATGTTTTTTTTGGTGCTAAAAAGACACGTTTGTTGTATGGGAGCCCCACTTAAATATTTATTTTATTCTGTTTTTAGTATTTGTTGATATAGCGGAAATACATCATCTGTGATAACTTACAACTGTCTAGCTATCACGGTTCATGAGATACAGCCTGGTGACGGACGGATACAGTAATAGGGTCCCGTTTTACCCTTTGCGTGCGGAACATGAAAGATGAAATGAAAAAACATGAACAAGAATCATACTTTTTATAAAGAAAATATTCTTACTCTAGCTCTTAGCCTGAAGTGCTAGGGCACAATAGCAGCGCATTGTTTGAAGCTAGTTATCGACATTCCACGCCATTATATATTCATGCGGGTACAGACACATACAAAACAAGTATTTTTGTTCCAAAGTCAAAATCAAAAGTAATTTATTCAAATTAGGCTGTGCCAGCAATTTTTGAACGTCAAAGTTCTACAAAAGTCCGTCCCCCCGTCACCACTTCCTAATGTTTATTATCATCATATCAGCCAAAAGACGTCCACTGCTGGACATAGTCTTCCCCCAAGTGTCGCCACAACAACCGGTCCTGTGCGACTCGCATCCATTGGCTACTAGCGACCCTCACCAGGTCATCGGTCCACCTTGTGGGAGGCCTTTCAACGCTGCGTTTCCGGTACGCGGTCGCCACTCCAGAACTTTTCGGCCCCATCGTCCATCTGTTCTGCCAGTAATGTGCCCTGCCCACTGCCACTTCAATATGGCGATCCTTCGGGCTATGCCGGTAACCTTGGTTCTCTTGCGAATATCGTCATTCCTGGTGCGATCACGCAAGGAAACTTCGAGCATTGCCCTCTCCTTTACCCTTTGGGTGACTTTAAGCCTTCTGATGAGGCCCATCGACCATGTCCCTGCTCACTGCCACTTTTGGCGATCCTTCGGGCTATGTCTGTAACCTTGGTTCTCTTGCGGATATCATCGTGCCATGTAAACTAAACATGCATAGGTACACTGTTTTGTGTTAAATATCAATCATCTGCCTAGTCTTTTCCCAACTCTATTGGGGTCGGATTCTAGACTAACCTGATACAACTGACTACCAGTTTGTTGCATGTACCGACTTCTTGATGATTGATGCAAGTGGGCAAACTTTGTTCATTGCATCCGAGGTGGAGTCTATTCCACCTCGGATGCAATGAACAACGTTTGCCAGAGCTGAATGAGAGGTTGTTGTGGAGTCGAGAGACAGCAAGGACATTAAAAAAAAAACATCAACACAAGACCAATTCTACAAACTTCTTCCCAGTCGCAATCTGTCAAAAAAAGCCTCCATTTTCATACATTATTGACAGATTGCGGCTGACATGCGAATGTGAGCGTTGCTTAATTTTTTTTTAGAAACGGCACTCAGTCCTTTGGGGCTGGTCGGTACATTCCCGCACGAGTGCGACGTGCGAAGTTTATTTTGCACTAGTACGGTAAAAGCGGTGGCAATTATTGAACATTTCCCTCTACAAAAAACCTCGTTACAATATCCAATACAACTCGTGTAGATTTACGTGCAGACTGTACCAGTACCTATCGATGAGTTCAACAATTTATTATGCAAAACGAGCCGGCGGCGGGCCGCCAGTCGGACACTGATCTGTGTATAAAAACCTACAACTTGAATAGAGATGTGGTTTTCGAAAAACGGTTCTGATTTTAGCAGCTGGTTTTTGATGCGTATAGTTATTCGGTTTTAAACGATTTGCCACAAAAACTGTTTGTGTGGGTGTATTTCTGTCAAGGTAATTGGTATTGAAGGAATAAATCCGTTGTTTTGACGAATACAAGTGGATGAATAAAAGCCAGAGTATTTATTTTACTCTGCCGTTTCCCGTTTCATGTAAAGTGCAGTTATGATAATATTGGGGTGTGTATGTACTGTGTACGTACCCTGTCACCCCAATATTATCATAATTTTTCCAACTGAATCAATGTTAATCCAAAAAATTGGTATAGTTAGGTACCTACAGCTTTCAAGTATCAAGAGTCACCCTTGACGATCAGTTCAGAACGTGTTTTGGGGTTTTTTATTACCTCATCATCACTTTGCATACGGGGCCGCGTACAGTAGTTAATTACTTTTATTTCATAAAATAACCCTCCTCTTTGCTTCGCCGTAGTCGGGTAAAAAAAAACCACAATTTTAATTAGAGGTTTCTTTATTCATAAATGATTAAATACATTTTCTGCAGAGTATTTAAACAAAAAATAAATAAACCAATCATAAGTATAGATTTTTTTCATGCATGGCGCCTGCTAGACTCCAGCTCCCCGACTAGCGACGTTCTATAAATCCTTACCATAATTACACATCACTTTACGGTCAAACGTCCCTTTAATTTTTAAACCAAACGTGTTGACTTTTGACTTTTCACTGTGTCTGTAATTTGTAGTAAGAATCAATTGAATGTGAAACCCCTTTGATAAATAATTCTTAGTGATAACTTAGAAGAGTTGATGTTCGAAGATAATTGTATGGTGAAGTAGGTACTAAAATGTTAAAGGTGTATTTTTTGGTTTTGATTCTGAAAATAGAACGTGGGTGATACTTAGGGCGAGTTCTTTTTTAATCCACTGATTAAACATTTTGGGCAAGTTAAAATGTGTCTTTCGACCAATTGTTAGTTAGTTATTAATTTGACCATTGCTCAAGCTGAATATTGATGGAAAAATACACATTCACGAAATTTTGTTGCAAATAATTTTTAACCAATGGGTAACTACGGATCAATTACTTCGCTCTTAGTCTTTAGCTTTTTCCCGCGGCTCCGCCCACGTGGATGTCAGTTATCGCGTAAAAATGTAGTCTATGTCCTTCTCCATATCCCAGGCTATATATCTGCCAAATTTCATGATGATCCGTTCAGCCGTTTCAGCGTGTAAGTGTAACAGACAGACAGAGTTACTTTCGCTTTTTCAATATTAGTAGGGATTTTGAGATCAGGTCTTCACGGTATTTTCCACACTGAACCCGTAAAACAGTAGATACTTAATAAGAAAATTTTACACTTGTTAAATTTTAATTTTCCCACTAAGGATTTTTCTTAATTTCAATTCTTGGCAAGAAACGGTGCCAAGAATTGAATTTAACTTCGAAAATGCACTTAAGTCGTTATGATTAAAATTCTGGAGCGATCTCGCTAAGTTTTATTACTATGACTATTGCTTTGATTGCAATAGTAAAAAATGCATCACTTGCGAAAACTTTTAAGAGACGGCCAATTCTACTTATTTCGCATTCGCAATCTGTCAAAAACACCACTAATTAATGCAAGCAAGTATGCAGCATACAAGCGAGCCTCCAACATGCAGCAGGCATGGTTTCTGTGAAGGCTCCGGCGCTGCAGGTCTCCGGCGGTCCCACGCCAGCTTATCGTCGCAGATGGTTTCAACGCCTGCTCTTCAGCTCGCGAGCCTTCTCGCCGCTCCGCACCTACGAGAGCTTACATTACGCTCTAGGGGTAGGGCAGACAAGACTATGTGGAGTCGGTTTTGCAGCGATTCGTTTCTGTCACTAACTTTTGTAGCAAAACATATTGACTTTTTAGACAATATTTTAATTTAATGTATAAAAATGCTATTTTATAGAAATGACAATATGCCTGATAAAATTATTCCAAATGAAATTCTGCCATCTTAAAAGTATATATGTCATTGTAAATTCAGACATAATTATATTAAACATTCTTTTAAAGAAGATTATGCCAAGAGAGGTTGTAGTAAAACGCGAGCCTATCTTATCTATTATTATAAATGGAAAAGTGAGTTTTTTGTTACGCTTCAATGCCGCTTCACTGAACCGATTTTGATGAGTTTTGTTACAGAGACGATGGGACCCTGAAGACGAAAAATATATATAATGCGAGCGCAGCCTTGGACAAAACCTAGTTATCAATATTAAACAATAACAACATTGAAAGAAAATTGCCTTCTCGTATATTGATAGACCGATTTTCTTTCATACGAATTCCTTTCGAGACGTATCGCTCCACAATGCAATGCCTAGATAGATCCAGATAGTTCTAGATTGTTCCTTTGTTCCTATAAACATTAGTCTATTACCTGAATGCTTGAAAAGAAATCGTCGCAGTGCAGACAAGGGGATCATAGTGATGTGCAGTGCAATTTTATATCGATGAAGTCACAATCTTATCGAAAGATTCTACCAGTGCACTTGTAAGCGGGCACACCATATATGCCTGGTGGCTTATTTAGTTTGGTTTACTTTTTAATGCTTGAGTGTGTCTGTTTCGATGGCATAATGGAGTATGCTAGCAAGCAAGTGGTAAATAATTTAATCCGGTAAGTCTGGAAGTTGATCCTAGCCTAGTTGGAACCCCACCAACCGTGTCTCCACGTTGTCGTCGTGGTGGGGCTTGCGTGTCTCAATGATCTTGGGGGCTTTGCCGGTAGAGCCACTCATGCCGGAAGGTCCCAAGTGAGAGACCAGACCAAGAGAGACACAAGAGGGGCACACCGTTCGGAGACTTGAGCAGTGTTCTGTCCTCGGACGGTGTGCGTCTCATTGGCTTGCTCGCTGCTCTCTGGTACGCGTCTGATCATCAGACGTGACTGTGAGGGCAGCGAGCAAGCACTGAGAGAGAGGGGGAGAGGAGGGGAGGTAGGGACCGCACCCTCAAAAAGGAAATCATGGACAGGCCTGCTAAAGAAATATTACCCCAGGGCGGTCCGGACTGCACAGCGGTCCGGGAATCCGCCACGCCTCGTGCGTCAAGCCCCTCGTATTCTGGGGGGGGCAACAGGGCTGTCCGCACTCCGCTTGCCAAGGGCAACAGTGGCCGAGGAGGCCCCCGATTCGAAACGTCCTTTGAGGAATTAATCGGGTTCAATTTTAGCTCACCCGACAAAGTATCGGTCGGGCAGAGCGCGGGAAGTGGCGCTCTATATTGGGAGGAGGGCTCGCTTGAGTGTCGCACGGGTGCAGAGTCGGAGTCCGAGTTGGACTCCGACGACCTAGCGACCTTTAGCTCGGCGAGCTCCGAACCCGTGAGAGCGGGGGCTGCTGCGGAGGACTCTAGGTCCTTCCGCAAGCGGCCCAGAACGGAGGAAGACCGGGGGTCGTCTGGCAGCGAGGAGGTGGCCTCGGCTCGCAAGATCCCCACCAGAAGGCGGGGTAAGGGCCGAGAGGGAGGCAAGGGGAGATCGCCCGCCTCCAAGGTGGCTGGCCAGCGAGCCGAGGGGCTCGTCGCTGACGGACGACCCCCCGGAGAGGGCGGTCGCAGGGCTCCTGGTTCGGAGTCCTCCGGCGGTGAGCCTGATGACTCCGGACAGGAGCTGGTTCGGAGGGCCGGGTTTGCGGAGGTGGTGGAGGCCGCGCTTCGCGATGTGGCCTTGAAGAGGAAGTTGTCCTCGAAGAACAAGGCCATAAGCGAGGCGATGGCCTCCATTCTGGCGGCAGCGGAGGTTACCAAAGGTGGGCCTCCGCCGGACGAGATGTCCGAGCTGCGGGCGGAGGTCGCCCGCTTGGCTGCCGCCACGGAGCGTCTCCGAAAGGAGAACGAGGGGCTCCGCGCAGACCTGGCCAGGCTCCGGGGAGCCGGCCCACAGGGGGCGCCGCAAGGGGGGCGCAGGGAGGACGGCCGGCCCGTGCCGCAGGAGGGCCAGGTGCTGGACCTGGTGCGGCAGGAGTTGGCTGCCTTCCAGGCGCGGTTCTCCGTCCTGGAGGGCATCGTCCTGCGCCCCCCGCTAGCGAGTGCGGCGAGTGGGAAGGCCCCCCCAGGCCAGAAAAAGGCGGCGTCTTATGCGGCCGCCGCGGCTGCCACACCGGGGTCGTCCGGCCATGACAAAGGGTCCGGGCCGGCACCCGCGAAGCCGGTACCGGGGAAACCGGACCCGGCCCCGGGAAAGAAGAGGAGGGGTGGGGTTGCTGCGCGGACGGCGAAGGCTCCAGCGCCGTCTGAGCAGCAGCTCCCCCCGGCTTCCTCGCCTTCAGCTCCTCCCCCGGCTCAAGCCGAATGGCAAGTGGCCGGGGAGAAGAAGAAGGCGGGAAAGGCAGCCAGGGCGGCCAAGAGGCGGGAGAGGAAGCGGCGGCAGAAGGCGCGAAGCGTCGCGGCTGCGCTCCGCCCCCCGAAAACCGCGGCTGTAGTGCTTACACTACAGCCGGACGCGGCGAAGAGGGGCGTGACGTACGCGGACGTGCTCACCAAGGCGAAGGAGGCGGTGAACCTTGGTGAGCTAGGCATCGTGGGGGGCCTTCGGCTTCGGGTCACCATGACTGGGGCCCGGATGCTGGAGATCCCCGGGGCAGCCAGCGGCCCAACCGCGGACGCTCTAGCCGAAAGGCTCAGGGCGTCCCTTAGCGCGGACGATGCCCGAGTGTCCAGGCCCACCAAGCGCATCGACATGCGCATCTTGGGCCTGGACGACTCCGTCACGGAGGCGGAGGTGGTGGCCGCCGTCGTTAGGACGGGGGGGTGCTCAGCAGAGGAGGTGAAGGCGGGCACCCTACGTCCTGACAACACGGGCATGCGCACTATTGTGGTGAGCTGTCCCGTGTCGGCGGCCAAGACCATCTCGGAGGGCCGTAGGTTTTTGGTGGGTTGGGTTTCCGCGCAGGTCAAACTGCTGGAACCCCGACCTCTGAGGTGCTTCCGGTGCCAGGTGGGCCACCATGTAGGAGCACAATGCACCTCGGAGGTGGACCGCAGCGGTCTATGTTTCCGCTGCGGTCAGCCCGGTCACAGGGCCGGCTCCTGCGACGCCGCGCCGCACTGCGCAGTCTGTGCGGCAGCTGGCAAGCCGGCCGACCACTGGGCTGGGGGTAGGGCCTGCGCCCCACCCGCCAAAGCCGGAAATCGGAGAAAGCCCTCCGCCACCGCCGTCTCTGCCGCGACCGCCGCCACCGCCGCCGCCACCGCCGCCGCTTCCTCCGCCGCCAAAGCCGGTTCCACTGCGGCTGCTGCTACTGCAACAGCCGCAGTAGAGCCCCTACAACGGGCTCCGGAGGGGGCTGAAATGGAGTGCCAGTAATGGCCCCATTTCACCCCCTCCTGTTGAACGTCAGCCACTGCGCCGCCCAGGAACTTATGCTCCTGAGCATGGCGCAGTGACTGATGCCTGTGGACGGCGAGCAATGGGTAGCTCGCCGTCCGATCAGAACAGGCCCGGGTTGACGGCGCGCTGTGTTCTACGCGCGCCAAGCCAGCAGTCGTCAGCATGGGTCGGGGCCCGTTAGGGCCAGAGCCTACCAGGGTTGCGGATTTGTTCGAAAGAGTTACCGCGGCCCTGGGAAGAAAGGCACTAGGAGGACTAAAGGGTGGGTTTTAGTCAGTAAAAGTCTGACACTCCCTACCGCTCCACCCAGAGCGGGAGGGGTCATTTGATGATTTCCCATCCTCGAAAAAAAAAAAAAAAAAAAAAAAAAAAAAAAAGCCTAGTTGGAAAAAGGTTAAAAAAAATTGATTGTGTTAGTATTTCCAAACATTACCTCCATATTAGCAAACAAAGAAATCATTTGTACCTCTTTATATTTCTGTATAAGAACGAAAGTAATCGAACGGAATAAATAAGTATTAAATATTTAGTATCAAACTTCATAGGTCAAAGAATGATCAGAAATGGTGTGGCTTCCCGCAAATTCTTGGGAGTCTCATCAGCCTTCAATGGCTTCTTACAGAGAAATGACGCACGTGTGCATAAATTAATTATTTAACTTATTCAATGACTTCTTACGGTGAAATGATGACGTTTGTGTGCATCAATTGATTATTTCATTTATTCAGATTTATCGATGTACAAAAAATTACAGAGGCGGACTCAATATCTTCTTTAATTGTCATTATCTGCCAATCACCCAAAGGAGGTGATTATCAATAGCAGTTTCATGTTTACTTTACTTTACTATGTCTTTTCAACAAGTAGGTACGTCTCTCTAAAGTTTATCGATTTCTCAGTGGTTTGTAGTAACGGCTTATTAACAGTAAATACCATTTAATTTTCTTTACTAAAGAACGTTCTACATTACGAAGTACGATATTATACCTAATCTTTTTCGTATTTTTATCAGTGTTTTTTTACATTTATTATGTTTTATTGAAAATATTAAGTATCAATCAAGTCTTTAGTTAGATCCCTACTAATATTATAAATGCGAAAGTAACTTTGTCTGTATGACGGTCTGTATGTTTTACGCTAAAACGGCTGAACGGATCGTCATGAAATTTGGCAGATATATAGCCTGGGATATGATATATATAGAAGGACATAGGCTACTTTTTACGCGATAACCGACATACACGCGGGCGTACCTGTTGGCAATAACTAGTTAATTATGAATCGTTTAATATATGTGTTTCTTACCTATATGTATGTACATTTTGCAACATAAGTTTCAATTATCCACTATCGATAACTGTTACTATTGAAAATGTCCCATCACTAGTATCGGCCTCGTTCGATAGCGATGCACCGTAGTCCCTGGAGAAATACACGTGTATTAGACCTCTGCCAAGCTATTTACACAATTGTTTCGCTGATTTTGGACCTCAGGGTAACACCGAGGAACAATGGAAAAAATCAAATTGATTCGAGCTATTTTCAGTTTCTGGTTGGTGTTTGTGCCAAAACTGTAGGATTATCATCAGAGTACCAGTAGCCTAGACAAAAAACTTTTCTGTAGTATTAACGTCAGACGCTGACGATAAAATGTATGGGAATGACATTAAGTGTGGAAAGGAAACGTCATCACCTAATGTCATTCCCATACATTTTGTCGTGAGCGTCTGACGTTAACGCTACAGAAATGTTTTTTTGTCTAGGCTACCATTTATAGGTATTAGTCTATGGTCTAGGCTTGCAGTTCTACTAATTTTTAAGCAACTTTTGTAATATAATTAAAAAGTTTGATTAAAAAAAGATTTGAGACTCAAACACAACCAATTTTTTTAAGCAAGAGTCAAAGGAAGAATTGGTATGATTCATGTTTTAAAAATGTAGTTTCCTATGAGCACGACCGGCCCAAAATCTTCAATGTTTACTCCTTGCAGTTTTTGTCTCAATAACTTAATTACTACATAATACAATGATAAATAATTATGACAAAGTATTTTGATTATACTGAGTAATTTTTTTTCCAGTGCGCAAACTTTAAGAACCACTTCTGCCCATATAAATGAACAACTTTCCCCAAGAAAGCCATAGTCAATTCCTAAAAAAAAATTGAGTCTCCCATACAAATTGTGGTCAGTTGATGACAATTTTGTATGGGAAGTTCAATTTTTTTTTTATTTTGCAAGTATACCTGTATTTGCAAAATGAAAATATACGGTTAAAAATATCAATTTTATTTTGGGTACTTCATTTAACCTCTGAAAAGAAACACCAAAACAAACTCATTGCTCAAACATATAATGGTCAAAAAATCATATCATGAGACAATGTAGGTTCATTTCTGAGGTGGCTTTTTGAACAAAATACTACACTGATTTGAGTGGAACTATCAGTGCAAGCAAATTTTGTCAGGTATCGTGTATTTCAACTCAGAACTTTACGGGGCCCAAAATGACTTCTCATGATGAACATAGAACGTTGTAAAGGATTTTAAAAGAAATCTGGCAATGGGTAAATAGGCCTACGGCGATAACCATGAAAAGCTGTATATGTCGCAGCCAATGTGCTTAATACGCCGTTTAATTGGTGGCCTAGACTTTTCATTTAAATGCGCCGATTATACAACGACCTAAGTGACATCCTTTGTTCAATATCGTTTAATGACTTGCCCATGTCACTTATGTCGCTGATTAAACGGCGCAGTTCAATGAAAAGGCTTGGCTTTTAATGAAACGGCTGATTAAGCTAGTTGTCTGCAACATATTATTATATACTGTGTTTGTAACACCTGCGCGAATGACATGGCATACAAAGTTGAATAGTGTTGAAGGTTCACCAGAATTAAGTTTCTGGTGAACCTTCAACACTCCTACACACGGTTATTTTTTTTGTACTTACTACCTACAACATCATACGTAGGTTTCCTTGAGAGGATACGTAGAAGTGTTTGGTATAAGGTGCATCCATATTTCATCAGACCCATTAATTATTTCGTTTATTCATTTACCATACCGGTATTTTTTTTTAATTCTTCAAAAAACGCATTGAAAAAAAAGCATTTCAAAATGTTAAAAATAGTAGTCTACGGGTGTCCAGGGTTGAATTGGTTCGAAAGAGTCACCGCGGCCCTGGAACATAAAGGGCATAGGAGGAGCACGGATGGGTTTTAGTCAGTAAGAGTCTGACACTCCCTTCCGCTCCGCCCAGAGCGGAAGAAGTCATTTGATGATTTCCCATCCATAAAAAAAAAAACTGGTGTCGGAAGGTGATTAGGGGTCCAGAGAAAAGAATCTCCTCACAATACAAGCCTTATCATACTACACAATACAAGCCTTATCATACTATATTAGGTAATTTATCCAACCGTGTCATGTCTTAGCTTCGACAGATACTCGTCGAAACTTTTGGCCATCACAATATGCCATTCAATTAGCGAATGCGACTGTCGAAATGACATTTGATCACGTGGCATTTCGATAGCATCTGTCAATCCTATACATTTTTGACGTATTGACAATCGCCTTCGCCACGTTACCGTTGACAGAATCTCACTTATAACGAGCCCTAGCTTATTGACAGTTTCGACAATTTATTTTTTATTTATCGAGTCGAGTCTAATTTAGCCAGACCCGGGAATAAACACTGACTGCTTACTGAACCATTTGTATCCATTAGACCTATGTGGCTGTCAGTAGTATTGTTACTAAAGTGTTTACCTTCCTCCTAAACAGTAAACAATTCTCAAATATTCAAACCACGAAGAGCAAAAAATAAAGCCAAAAAATCTATAAGGCAGCGTCTACATTCAACATGTTCGTACCCCGACATTCTAAGCCTTAGGCATTCTATTTCACGCCGCATCAGACAAGGTTTTCAGCTCAGAATAATCCCAGACAACAAATCTAGATTCTCTGTACCCCTGTACTTCGTACGATGAATCTTTAAAATATTCCCGTATGCATTATTAACATCGGCCTTTTTGACTAGAGGATTTTATTCGCTTCATTTTAAGCAGCTAGTGTAGACTAAGGTTTATTTATTCAAAGGTGATCGGGTGCTTACTAGTGGGTGGTTTATTTTGATTTTCAGTTGTTTCAGGATTCAAATGTTCATTGACTTTCTTTAGGTAACTATGGAAATAATAATGTATTTCACGAAATTTTTAGTACCTAGGTTTTTTTTTTAAACTAGAGAAAAGACAAGGCGAAGAAAAACAAATCAATAAAGAGACAGAGTTGTGAGTGTTTTAAAATCTGTGATTAACAGAGAGAGTACTAATTGCTTTGTGACGTCACTCACAAGCATCGCCATTGTGAAAGCCAAATTATCTTCATTAAATTTAATTTCAGCATTTTCCATGAAAAATATAATCAAACGTATCTAATGTAATGTGAAAACCCAATCCAAAATGAACCTAAAAGGCCAAAACACACAAAACATTCAATAATGAAAACTTCCAAACAAGTGAAAACAAAAATAATTTTTCGCTCGAACTCCCCTGTAAAGGCGCAGTTCCATTGCTGCCAACGGCTAAGCTACGCTTTTGTGCTTAGTTTTACTTTGTGCCTAAATGTAGGCGAGATCACCCACTGAACTGAATATTATCTTCCTGTATTGTAAAATGTATAAATACTAGGTATTTATACATTTTACTATACAGGAAGATAATATATACCTACTCGTACTTTGTATATATTCAAGTTCTTCAAACTTAACAATCATTATCTACACTCACAACGTAATGTTCCAAATATGAGTTCAAAAACGAATGCATAATTATGTTGTATCATATTACCACACTTGCTAATGGAGATGTGCGGTACAGAGCGAAAAAAGAGCGTAAAGACCCGCAAACTCCATAGAAAAGGGAGGATCCTCCGACGGTTGTTGTGTCCGGTAGGCAACTGCCCGATAGTTGATATTCCGACTGTTGTATATGTTCAAATCGCACGAAAAACTCTGATACCGCGATGCAGGATTTCGTTAAGTTAGTTCGCAACTGGCGGGATAGATGGCGTCGCGACACTTTTTGTTGCGATGTAGATTTTGCTACGTCGGTTTTTTTGTGGTGGCATTGATGCCTCTACATAAGTTACCTTTGTTTACAAATTATTGAAAATAAACATTATTATGTCCTACGGAACGAGCGATACGTGGCTAGCTAACTTAGCAAACTTCCCCGTTCATATCCCACGCAGCAGAGGAGTTGCGCCTTTACTCCCTGCGTAACTTTTACATAATTAAGTTTTAATTTCTAGTTAGAAACTAGGAACCAATTTATTGGAATGTCGAAAAGTTTTCTTTTTATTTTTTTCGAGCAAACGAGGATTGCGTTTTGGTGAAGAAGAATGGTGCCGTCGCTCGTCGCACAAAAAATGTTACGTTAGCGCTAACGTGAAAATATATTTGGTGAATCGTGAGGAGGAGGATCCTCCGACCAGACGGTTGTGGCTGGTAGGAAACTGCCCGATAGTTGATATTCGGAATGTTGTATATGTTCAAATTGCACGGAAAACTTTGATACCGCGATGCAGGATTTTGTTCAGTTAGTTCGCAGCTGGCGGGATAGATGGCGTCGCGGTTCTTTTTGTTGCGATGTAGTATTTTGCTTTGTTGGTTTTTTTGGACGTATGTCGGCTGATATGATGATGAGATCGTGATTCTAAAGTTAAAAACTTATAATACCCCCTTTTTTGGTCGGGGGTTAAAAATTTGATTAATTACTTCGTTTTTCAGGGTCTCTGCGAAATACTACAAATCGGTCTATCCTTTTCCTAATGTTAGGGTCCACATCCAGTCTAAACGAATACAGCTGAATACCAGTATTTTACATGAAGCATCTGCCTATCAGATCTCCACAACCTAGGAAAGTGGTAACACAAAACTCCTTGACAATACTTCTTACGTACTGCGGATGTTTTGGGACGCCCTTGAGAAACCTAGACGCATGGCAGTGCGTCAGCGAAGTTCCGAAAGCAAAAAAGCGACACACCGATCATTGGTTACATTACACGAACCACTTCGGTCCACTTTCAGCAATTTTTTTTTTGACTCAACTGGAAAAGCGTCGTTCTGCATGGTTTTTTTTTTTTGATGGGTAGTCATCATATGACACCGCCCAGAGCAGAAGGAAGAATCAGATTCTTAATGACTGAAACTCACCCGTGTTCCTGCAAATTTTAATGCCCTTTGCGTTTCAGGGTCACGGTGACTCTTACGAACAAATTCCGCACCCCTGGCACGATCATTCTGCATGAAAGGAGTAGATTTAACGAACTTGAGAGAACTTGTTCAGTTAAATCTCACTTCTTTTCAAAGCGAAGCCGAACTTGGCATTTTTTCATCATCACCTTTATTGTTTTGGTGGGATAATACTATAAGCTCAAAGCACTCACTTCTGTTATATAGAAAACTGATGTATTCTATTTTTACGCTTTTATCTAAAATGGGAGCAAAAATAATTTCCGCCCGACAGTTCTTGATCCTGTAAAACATCCTTCTATCATGCGTGAGATATCTGACATCCATTTTGTACTTGTTTTGGATCAAAGCTTCTATGATACTGTAGATATCAGGTACATGATCCTTGGCTTTTCAGAAAAGTTTAATAAACTTGGTCTCATTTTTATTCTACAACAGTCTAAATATTGACACTGGCTATAAGGAATATCGTGTTACCCAGTTAATGAGTTTTGGAGGTCAGATTCTGGCTGTTGATCCATGTTAATTAAAATAACTCAAAGCCGACCGCAACGTTTGGAAAAAGCTAGGCAGATTAATTTTCCAAATACTGTAATTCAGCTTTATAAACCTTTAGTAAGGAGCCTTTACTTTTTTCGTATAGAAGTGCGTCAAAAGTGCAGGCAAGTTTTTATTTCTACCAAAATAGGTCACAAATCCATTCCCCAGACGTGGTGATTTAATCACCGTTTAATAATGATCAAATCTAATCATCAGAATTATCTATGTCCCACAAAAAGCATATAAAGCCAACGGCATATAGTCACCTACCTACGAGTGTTATGTAAATGGCTGATTCTCTACAACTAAGGTTTAAAGAAATCCCAAAGTAATAAATAGGCCATTTTAAAAGACCCCTCTGTTCCCAAACGGCTTTGTCGATTGCCGTGAAAACAAAGAGTCGATAGCAAATGGATAGCTACTAATCATCATCTTCCTAGCTTTTTCCCAAGTATATTGGAAGCTTGTGTGTAAACGCCTACCATAAATGCACCTATTTATAACATTTCGAATATATTTACTACAAATAAATTCGAAATACCTGCCAGAATGGATAAATGCTCACCAAATTGTGTGTAACCTAACCTCAAAACACTAAGTTGTCTAAAAAGCGTAGTCGGTAGTGGTTTAAAAAAGATAACCACGAAGGGGATGGCGGGGCCAGTCTTTTGAAAAACTATCATTCGTTCGTTCGTTCGTCGTTTCGTTCATTCGTTTATTTTAGTTATTATTATTATTTTTTGTTGTTGCTTCTTTCAATTTTTATTTCGTGTGTCACTATTGTTTGTGTGTGCCCTGCGTTTATGACAAAATAAATTCTTTTTCTTTCTTTCTCTTCTTTCACCAAGATTGGATCTGGATTGGATTGACACTTCATTTCTCGTTCACTTCACAGTCACTTCACTTCAATTTTCTCGGTGATATTTACACAGAATCGACAGGCAGATGTCTTATGGGACCCATTTCTAAATAATAAAGTTACTCTTTCTTATGTATAATACAGTAAAAATAAAGTAAATCTTTTTCGAACTAAATTCCTATTATTCAAGTTTGAAGTTAGACACTCGTAGATTTTTTTTATTGTTATTGATAGGCACGTGCTTGACCACTGTCTCACCTGATGGTAAGCGATGATGTGGTCGAAGATGGAGCACGCTTGCCTAGAAGTAACGTGTTCACTCTTGACTTAAAGACTCCCGGATTGTAGCTGCAATCCGGGAGTGCAGCTTACAGCTTACGGCTAAGGAGTGGAATTCCCTGCCAAAGTCTGTGTTTCCTGATAGCTATCAGGAAACACAGACTTTGGCAGGGAATTCCACTCCTTAGCTGTACGCACAATGAATGTGTTCCCAAAACGTTTTATGCGTGTGGGTGAAATGTCCAACATGTACCGGCTCATCGCCGTACGTCTTGTGGTCCGATGATGGAACGGGCTTGGCAGAATTAAACTATGCAATTCTGTTGCACACTCCCCAATATGCAGCCGGTAGAAAACCGACAGGCAAGCAACTCGGCGTCGATGCTCAAGACTTTGGAGCTTCAACTCGACGAGCCTATCATTGCCGATGATCCTCTTAACGCCTCTCCGCCTTCCACGATGCCACTCCATGTCTTCCCTACTCTGTGTTACAAAAGGTAGCAAGCATTTCTCTTAAAACCCCATGGGATACGGGGACGTTTAGAAACCTTCACGGCGACTCCATGGGGATCAGCAGCGACTCATGAATGTCAATCAATTGCGAATGGCTTGTTTGCATTTAGAATGAGGTGTTTTGTTGTGACACAATAAAAGGTTAGTACTTTATATTGAAGGTTGAGACGGTTGTGACTAAATAATAACGGTCTACGGGTCGATCTTCAAGGTTAAGCAAAGCTTGCCGAGATCGGTCTGTGGATGGGTGGCCATTTTAACCTCGGAAAGCACATTAAGGCGTTGGTGCCAGCTGACATTTGTAGATCTTTGGCAGTCGTTACGTACTGTCGAGAAGCCATATCGACGGGTTCTTCCGCCTATTTCCAACTGTGGAAGTATTTCCGCTGAAATGATGATGATGATGATTGTTCAATTGAAAATCTAAATCCAGGACTACAAGGTTGTTAATTCAGTGTAAAATCCGCTATATCCCAGACAAAGCCAACAACAATCACTAGCGGGTCACCTACATATTTTATCAACAGAGTCACTATTTTATGGCGGTAATAAAAATAGGTGATGTGACATCGAACGGTTCATTTTATGTTGATTCCTGAAGAAAACAGGATGTATTTGTTCTTTGTCTTAGCCACAAATCATGGATATACCAATAAATATGTTCATCTGAAGGAATTGAAGGTGTTCTACTGTTTCTCTTCTCTTCTGTTTCCCATCACAAGTATCTTCGGATTACTTTCTGGGAAGCCCCGGCAACTTAAATGTATAAATTTAAGATAATAAACACATTTTTTTTTTTTTTTTTTTTTTTTTTTTTTCTTGTGGTTTCGCTCTCATAGTCAATATCACAGGATCTGTGCATTAATCCGGGATGAAAGAAACCCCATTGGCGGTATAAGCATTAAGTGGCAAGACGTGTTTTGTTGACCAAATGGCCCAACTTGGCTTTCATAGCACATTACACATTGCGCCACTTCTTCTTCCCAGCTAAAACACTAGGAAGTGGTGACGGGTGGGCGTTTTGGGGGACTGTCTTTATGTAAAATTTGACGTTCAGAAAGTGCTAGCTCTCAGCCTAATTTGAATAAATGACTTTTGATTTTGATTTTGATTAAACCACCTACCCTGAGTGCAATGGTTACGGCATTTCGAAACCCGATTCTCATATTTACAAAGTATTCAAATTCAAGTTGTAATATCATCTCAGCGACAGTCAATGTCACAAATATGTCAATACGTAGGGAATTCAGAAGTATTTTTTTAAGTGTTTTTTCGTTGCAATGCGGAAGCTGCAATGCGAAAGCTTCTTTACACGAGACTTGCCCCTCAGAAGCCTGTAAGACCCTCGATGGCTCTAGTATTTTGGATAATAGTACCAAACGTGATCGGGCTAAAAGTATAAAAGGACCAATTGACCCCTTCAAAACACCAGGAATCCAGGGCTTAACAAACAATTAATTTGTCTTTATCATTGAAATAGCTCCCGAGCTGTTTTCTATTTCAATTGTACTCGTATAACAGTTGCCACAACGCAGAGGATTAATACGAAACCGTTTGCCGCTAAACTAATAGAAATGTTGGGAGCAGAATAGCAATCAGTATAAATGTTGTTTTATAAATAGATGGGAACGTGACTTCTGTTTCTATTTAAAATATTTGTATTTTGTACAAAGAATTCCTAAGTACTACTGTTATTTTTTTATTAATGATGGGTTTGATCTTGGCTCTAGTCAATGTCAGAGATGACAGAGACAAAGTCTACGATGGAGCGAGCTTACCCAGAAGGAGCCTGTTCACTCTAACTTTGAAGATATTAGGGTTGTAAGCTTTTGGAAACACAGACGCAGGCAGAGAGTTCCACTCCTTTGCTGTGCGCATTATAAAAGACGTTTGGAAACGCTTAGTGCGAATTGGTGGAATAGCTACAAGGTAGGGATGGTAAGATGCAGTGCGTCTGGATGTCCGATGGTAGAAGGGGGCCAGTGGGATGAGGTCGTGGGTTTCTTGGCCATTGATTGATGGTTATTTGAAGACCTTTGCCATTGCGGTCAGCTTCCAGCCTAACCGCATGCAGTAGAATACCAGTATTTTAGATGGAGTGGTTGCCTATCTGTTTTTCACCACCCATTACATGGGTAACCCGCAATCACTTGACAAGAGTTGGTGTTAAATTTTCTCAATTCTCAATTCTTTATTGCGTACCATAATGTATACAGTTGGTAGAAAAATTATGGACCCTGTCGGGCACAGCATAGATCAAGTAGGAGAGAGGAGGAAGAGCACTTATCAGTAATCAGTGTCAAATATCTACAAATGACAGCCGAGACCCACGACTTAACATACTTTGCGAGGCATGGTGGAATCTCGGTATCTTAACATGGTCACCCATCCGCGGACTGACCTCGGCAAGTGTCGCTTAACCTTGAAAATCGACTCATGCAGATGTTATTTAGCCGCGAGCCTAAGTCATCGACTACATCTACTGTTATAAATTAGTAATTTAAAGCACCACTCAATTCGAAAGCTTTTAGCCACAAATTACCCTAATAACTTACCCAAAGACTAATGCACACATTAGGGTTTATACTTCATCGGTCCTAACCTAGCGGGATCCGATTTTTCAGCACCAGATCCGCCACTTTACCTAGTGCGGATCAGCTGGGATAGCAGGCGGCGTCCATTAGAGATAGTCCCAGTCCGATGTTAAATCTTTCGTGATTTCGACCCGGTAACTGATTTCAGGCTATAAAATAAAATAGTGCTTGGAGAAGACCTTTTAGCTTGCTTAAGTTAGGGTTAAGTTTAAGTCTGTTGAGTTTGATTTTTGGTTGAGCCAAGTTTTATTTATTTCTTTAAACTTTATGTATATGTATATGGGCGGACTTAATGCAACAATGCATTCTCTATCAGTCAACCTTTGGGTTAAAAATACTACACGGTGGTAGGTGTACAACAAATGCCTAAATAAGATTAAATATAGAATTTCTTTTTGGAAATAGTATACAAAAGGCTCTTAATACCAACAAAATAATAAACTAAAAAAATTTACGGTTTTAATATTCTTTAATTTTTTTTTTATTGAGGAATGGGCTTGCTCTTGACCTCGATCACGCCTGATGGCAAGCGTGCCCAGAAGATGCCTGTTCACTCTTGCTTTGAAGGCAGACGGGTTTTATGTGGAAGGGAACACAGACGCTGGCAGAGAGTTCCACACTTTGGCTGTGCGCATAATAAATGTGGAGGAGAAGCGCTGAGTACGACTAGTCGGGATATCGACCAAGTGCGGATGGTACCCAGCAGCACGTCTGGTATTCCGGTGGTAAAAGAGAGATGGAGGAATCAGGAAGGTGGGATAATCTTTCTGATTAAGAGATCTCGTAATAATTATGATGAAGACCAAACGAAGAATGACAGGTTTATATGCTTTTTTTCAGAAGTAGTACAGATAGACAGAAGCCAGAAAATCTGACACCAGTCTTAGCCAGACAGCCAGAATGGCAAACCATTCAACATGGCAATGTTGCTAGTCTTCATGGCGTATGTATTTTGTTTTTGTACTTGTTAAGGTTTAGTATAAGTAATTTTTAAAGTAATCCTTACTAATATTATGCGAAAACAACAAAGTCTGTCTGTCTGTCTGTCTGTTGCTTTCGCGCTAAAACGGCTGAACGGATCGTCATTAAATTTGTCAGATATATAGCCTGGGATATGGAGAAGGCCATAGGCTACTTTTTACACGATAACCGACATCAACGCGGGCGAATCCGCATGCAAAAGCTAGTATACCATTAGTACCAGTACTTCAATATTATACTGACATACTTCATATCAAATGGTCAACAAAGACCGTGAAACAGCTACCATAAGCATCCAGAGATTTAATTTCAGATTCCTTTTGTGAGAGCAAAGTGGCGTTCTATACAATTCTCTGTAAGGGACGCAATGAACCGTAACTATTCGGTTTTGTGGTTTTTTACGGTTTTAAAGTACGTGTAGGTTACTGGTTAGATGGCTTAAATTGAAGGCCTCGAAAGGTCATTTATGAGGGTATGAGTCTTATTGACTTCCTACTTGCCTAGGCAAGCCATTCCATGGCCATTAAATAACAATAAACACTAGTGTTCTAGATGTATGATCTATGATGTGGTGTAGTATTTTAGTGATCCATATTGACTTTTATTCATTGACAATATTTCAGGGGGTGATAAATACGAACAAACGAAAAACAGCTAGTGAACCGCTGTGTCCATACACCTTTTCCAAGTCCCAGGATAAAACTACATACTTATCATCACTTGTCATCACCAGTCTAGGCCTTTTTCTAACTATATTGGGGTCGGCTCGCAGTCAGACTGGATTCAGCTGAATCACACCAGTCCTTCACGTGGAGCGGCCGCCTACCAGACCTTCTTACCCATTAACTGGGTAACACGGTACTTTCTTGGCAAGAAACTTAATATGGTAAACTATTTACTTAGCAGGTTTTATGAAAACAACGCAGCCAATCAACCTCATCCTTTATCATCAGTGTATAAACCCTCAAAGTTTCATCCCCATCAAAATTTTCATCTGCATTCCACTATTTCACCCCATGGCCGAGAGAGGATGAAATTTTTATCGTTGGATTCCCAACACCCCTCGTGATATATTCTGTGACCGGTAGGTAGCCATTTACAGCCTGAGCGACAGTTTATGGCTAACGAAACATCGAATATTCGATGCACACCGATATTTCATTTTTAAAACCATCTATGATTTTTGTTACAAGAATTCATATTAATATTGATCAGGGAAGCGAGTTTTATTTGTTCGTCTTGTTTTTATTACTCTTTGTACATGACTATACTGGAAACTGCGTTTTATGCTAACATAGCGAATGAGAAAACATAATAAAACATCCCCTGTACTTGTTCTCCGAACGGTTAAGCAAAGGTGGACGTATAAACACACATTTCACAGGTTTGGGATTCATGAAGAAGCCTCCTTATATAGTGCAATTTGTTCCATCAGGCATTCAACTGAACCAAGCGCTCGGCGCATCCTGGACAGTCTCACCTAATACCTTATAAGACTGGCCAATACTTCCCTTGCCTGGTTCCCGACCACCCTCCCCTGCTGTGTTTCGTCGACGCGTAGGAGTACCAGTGCCTCAAGGCATCTTCTGGGCACGCTCGCTCCGTCATAGACCTCATCCACCGCTTTCTAACAGGGTTGATCGAGGTCAAGAGCTAGCCCATTCCTCAATAAAAAAAAACATTTAATCAATTATGTAATTACCGACCACATCATTGGTTTCCACCAGGTGAGGTTGTGGTAAAATGCTTGTCAATAATAATAAAAAACGGGGCATTAATCTAGTCTCCAGGTAGCAACTGAGGAATTCTACATGAAAACCCCAGTAGCACTGCACGATACAAGATTCAAAACCAAGACCTCATGATCACCAGTAGCCTTGCGACTATTAGGCAGGACCAGTACAAAAAAACTAAAATTAATTGTTTATTTGTTCAAAATTTAAACCTTAGATCAAGAATTCACTAGATTAAGGATCAGTGGAACAAAATTACGTCGGGAAAGTGTCCACGTTTGCACACATGTGTACATCTTTATTTGACACTATGAAATATACAAAACGGGGGAAAAACATCAACTAACTAAAATTATGAACCTTTATGCTCGAACATTAAGTTTAATTTCGGATACAGTATACATATTTGTATTTCTTCTTGGCAACGGTTGGACGTTCCTAATTTGAAAAAAGATCACATTTTTATTTGTGGTCTTATTTCTCTGGCTGTTTTTCAAGTGCATCTAGTGTATTCTTGATCGAAGATAAACCTATTTACAATTGTTGTACCTTAAATAAGTCTAAGTTAGTGGCAAGATACAAAACCTGTGCAACTGGGCTTGAACTAGGAGGATTCCTGTGCTATAAGCACCAGTTACTTACGTCACCACCGTGATCGAACTGCCATTACAAGTGTGGTGCAAAGTAAGTATTACTTTAAAAAATATAATATTATGAACTTACTAGCTGTGCCCGCGACTTCGTTCGCGTGGTTGCTCGTGACTCAGGTCGATGTTAAGGTTAAGCAATGCTTGCCGAGGTCAGCCTGTGGATGGGTAACCATTTTAACATGCCGATATTCCTTCGTGCCTCGGATAACATGTTAAGTCGTTGGTCTGGCTGTCATTTGTAGGTCTTTGGCAGATGTTATGGATTGCCAGAAGCCAGAAAATCTGACACCAGTCTTGCCAAGAGGTACCTAACGTGTATCCCAGGTTGTGAAGGTAAAACTGGAAGTCGCTTCACGTACCTAAAACTATGGTATTCAGTTGAATCCGGTTTGACTGGAAACCAACCCCAGCTAGGCAGGCGATGATATTTTTAGTACCTACTGAATTAATAGCTCCAGTGAATCGTTATAATATCACCCTAGAAAATCGAAATACGTATTTTTTTTTCGATATGCGCTAAAAAAATCGTTGAATGTGCCCAAAACCATTATCAGATTTAAATACAATTTTACACATAATTACTCAAAAACTCGCGAAACTTGTGGTTATAGGAAATGAAAACAAAGTTTTGTTTTGATTTTTTAAGTTTTGCTAAATAATCGTGCACAGTTGAAGGATTCAGATTAAGTACCTATGACAAAAAAAAAAGTTAGTTGATGTAGGAATGAGCGTTTAATGAACTTAGATAACATATTAAATCTTTAACTTTTAAAAAATATATACAAATTTAACTGTCATAAAAACACGATAAACACTATTAAAAATTGTCTTTTGAACTGTCAATCAAGTTACTGAATACAATTAAAAGTTGTGTAATATTCCTAATATTCCTAATATTTATTAGGATAACGTCTTTCTTTCACGCGATTCAGTAAATTACATCAAATGACCACCACCATATAGAGGAATTCGGGGTATGAAAACGATATCTCCTGTGCCGCAACCAGCCAAAATCTCAGCTTCAATAACGTTTTTAAAATATAAAGATTCACGCAGGCGAAGCCACTGGCTGGTAAAACATAATGAGAAAATTCACAACAATGCTTCTCTGTAAACTATATTTGAAGTTAGATATCCAGGAATGTATGCATATAAATTATTTGAATTACTAATGCGGGAAAGAGCCACGTACAGCTGACCGTGAGAAAAACAACTCACAGTCAGATCTATGCCTGCTACCGAAAGAGTTTGTCCTTGTGCTTTGTTGATAGTCATTGCGTAACATAGGCTTACGGGAAACTGAACGCGCTTAAAAGTAAATGGAAACTTATTAGGAATTAGAGGAATTCGGGGTATGAAAACGATATCTCCTGTGCCGCAACCCGCCAAAATCTCAGCTTCAATAACGTTTTGCTGCAAACTCTTGACTTTTAATCTGGTGCCGTTACATAATTTAGGAGGAAATAAATTTCATAAAGGAATGATAGGCACTCCGACTTTTAATTTAATATTGTGTGATGGGAGACCGGGTGCACTCAAGGAATTTAAAAATTCAATGGGATAGTTTGTAGTGTCCTCTTGTTCCGTTACTCTGTTAATTGACTGGTATTCTGTGGCATTCCCTGAGACGCTGTCCAATATTCTATGATTTATTGTTGCGGCCTGATCGTTGCGTGATGTTAAAATTGCTCTTTCGCATAGCCATGCATTGGGTTGATTTGTTAGTACTGTTAAGTCACCATACACGGATGAAATGAGGTCTTGCAGTGATGAAACCGTATTACAAAGATGGTCAGGTAAGATGACTTTTCCTTCTTCTTGTGGAAAGGTTCCGTTACCAATTTCCAGCAAAAATTCCGAAAACTCTTGTGCATTTGTATCCTCCTGTGTGTGCTCGCATATTTAATGTTAAATGCATTGGTATAATGCTACGCCACAGTCTCGAGCTCTTAAGACAGGCGTTTATTTCATCAGCCCTTGTTCCTCGAGGTATCACCGGTAGTGTCTGCCTAAAATCACCGCAGAAGAGCATTGTGACGCCACCCATAGGTCGATCGTCTTGTCTAACATCTCGCAAAGTTCTGTCCACAGCTTCCACTGCTTTACGGTTTGCCATTGTGCACTCATCCCATATTACCAAACAGCAATCACGTAGAAGCTTTGCTTTGTCGCTGTTTCTAGAAATGTTGCAAACGGGGCTTTCCGTACTGTCCAAATTTATTGAGATTTTGAACATTGTATGGGCGGTTTTGCCTCCAGGTAACAATGTGGCTGTTATTCCCGATGAAGCAACTGCGAGAGCAATTTTATTTTGGTTGCGTATTTGGGCCAAGATGACTTTGGTGAGAAACGTTTTCCCCGTGCCTCCGGGTGCATCCAAAAACAGGATTTCCCCCAAATCGCCTTCTACACTTCGACATACTTGCCTGAATATTGCACGCTGTTCCGTCGTTAATTTTGAAAGATCGTTCAGCAATATTTCAGCTAGTTCCGATGGATTATAATTTATTTCGGCGGAGTATTCTCTATTAATGCGTTCGCGATTTAATGTTGGATTGGGCAAACTCAGTGTAACGCCATCTATCGATCATTTGGTAAACTGACAAAATATTTGGCCGAATGAAGACGGTAAATAAGGAGCCCATATATAACAATAAGTAACGTTATGGTATTAAAATGTTCACTTTTATTTTACTACTTATTAAAAGCTTCACAAATAACTCATCAATTTGTTTTGATGTTATTTTCATGCTTACCTGCATTTTATCTTTCTCAATAGATGGCGCCTAACAGTCGGTAACCGCAACGCTTAGGGCTGTATGAATGCTTACTAAAAATTAAAAATTCAATATCTTTTGATTTTGTGGGTCGATTTTGATGAAATAAACGCTATATGTTACTCGGGTTAACACTTAATATTTTAAAGAAGGTAGCTTTCGAATTCAATCAGTGGTTTTTGCGTGATGCTGGCACAAACATCGGGACAAACAGACAAACAGACAAAAATTTCAAAAATGTAATTTTTGCGTTTTATTCCTTTTTCCTAACATTTCTCAGTTATTTTTATCCGAAAATATTCAATGTACAGACACGGCAAATCTACGATTTTATTATATGTATAGATAGATATAGATAGAAGATAGATAGATTTAAACTAAAATACCCATTTTTACTTACTAGTAATAGCGAAAATATTCAATTATTCTATTAAATTGTTGGTATTTCTACTGTTTAACGAAACTCAACCCCCAAATGCCACATCGCATTTCAACCCTCAAATCTCAATCCGAAGCGATTGTTTCATTAATCATAGAATCAACCACTCACAGAGCTGTTTGTCTGTTATTATTGAATCGAGCAGAACCCTTGTCTGTAATGATGATAATCATGAATTACATTCATTTATAATATGATTGTTTGTCTGATTTCGGAGATAAATTGATTCTGATCGGGTGTTTTGACAGGGTTGTGGGTTATCATTGTTTTTCGTTATAATAGGTACAGTAATGTGTGGGGTGTATATTATTACTTTTTAGCCCTTGGTCTGTTATATACCAGGGGCCTAACCACCAACTCTTAAAGCAGTATTACTTCCGGTGGGAAAGAGACGGAGCTATACAGGACGTATAGCTCCGTCTCTTTCCCAATATACTACTCGACTCCAGTGAAAATTCCCAAATAAAAAATAAATCTTATGAAATTGGTAAATAAACACTAAATTCGCGATTAATTCGGCGCACACTGGTGTGTTGCCGGTGCTTGAGCGGTTAAGAGTTGGTGGTTTAGGCCCTGACCGATTTTGGCCATAGCGGCCAATCCAACGGAGACTAGCCATCGGCGCGGGACATATTATAGTGCAGGCGTGTGTGCGCAAGCACAGGTGCACTCCCTCTTCCAACACTCTCATATTCCGATGGAACGGCAACCCGATACGACCGGAGAGAGATCTGGCGCAGGACCAACGGGTGAACGGGTTAACGTGCTTCCCGAGGCACGGAGGTGTCACCAACTTCCAAACTCCGAGCTGTCAATGAGAAATTCCTCATGGAAAAACCAAATGACACTTTCTGCCCGACCTGATAATCGAGCCCAGACCAGAACGCTTGCAACCGCGACACCAACGGATCAGTCGAACTTTTAAGGTGTAACATTCATTCGGTCATTGTATTTGTGGGGACATCTATGGAATCGCGAAAAATAAAACAACTGTTTATATTATTTTGTTGAGTTTTTTTTATCGAGGAATGGGCTAGCTCCTTGACTTGCTTGAGCGTGCCCAGAAAACTTTCATTCTTGCTTTGAAAGTTTATATGTGGCTGTGCGCATAATAAATGAAGTTACGCAAACAAAAATGTTTATTAGTGAAAACATTTTCAAAATCCGTTGCGTGGTTTAGAAGAAGTGATCGGAGATACTGACCGTGGCATATACATTAATGTTTTAAATGCTATTTAAAGAAACAGGTTTTATAGGATTAAGTCCGTAATGAACAACAACGGCTGGATATAAATCGATCTAATGTAATCGACATAATCTCACTCGCAAGTTCACGCCTCGATCGTTGAACTAATGACAATTAATTAAACACATTGAATTCGTTACAGACTGACTTCTAACTTACCACTCACTTATGTAGTACATACTCTTCACGTGACCAGAGGGCTGGCCTTTTCTTTGGCCAACGAATCAGCATTGCCATTCAACGTGGCAATGCGGCCAGTGTGCTGGGCACTTTTCCCGTTGACAGCGATGTGGACGAATTTTTCGATGCCCTATGAGTTCTTCCCCTCCCCATTTTACTCCGCTTTTATATTTTCTACTAGTTTGTTTTCAGTATCTATAAGTTTTATGTATTAGTGGTAACTATAGTAGATTCCAGATAAATGTGCAATAACGGTCATTGACCCACATACATTTATTGACTTTCTTAAAATCAAAAACAGAAATAAAGACTTAGAGCAGTCCTAAATCTACTTCTATCGTGATCCTTTATGTTCTCTAGTAATGTTAAATGGTTCATAATGTATTGTTCAGGTATCTACGAAGGGATATTAGGGAAAGGTCAATGTACTTTATTGCAAGTTTATCTGGCACAAAGTATAGTTTTAAAATTGATAAATTAATGAACAAGGACTCAAACAGAGATATAATTATTGCCCTATAATACCTGCGCTATTTAGATATCGCAACATATGTTGAGAGAGGGACCATTTTAGCCTCCCACAGGTTATATCCATGTTTGTTTGCTTTTATTATTTTTTACTGTTAGTTGTTAATATAAGGTCCCATTAAAATAGGTGGAAAAACTTTTAGGAATCATTCAGACCACCAAAATAAGGACAATGGTAAAAAAAAATATAAGAAAATCGCATTAGATACCTACAATTAAAATAATCAGCGAACAAAAATACACTTATAAATGTTGGTTACCCAATGCATAAACACATCCCTTGATACTACAAATGTGCAAGCGCACCTGACCACGTCACCGCATATCTACCCCTATTGGATGGATGTGTTTATTCTAGAGTGCCAGGTATTTATTATTTTAGGTCAAAATAAAATCATTTTAATCAGTGTTTTTTTTTGCTTGGATATCTTTGGTTAGACCTACTGAGCGCTGTGGTAAAATTTGTCCACCTATTTTAATTGGACCCTATATATTTTCCTTTTTTGTTCGTCTTGTGCGAGTCCCAAATAAACATTTTTTTTCAATCATTCTTTCCATTTTCATGGTTTATCGAATATCTGGACCAATTTCCCGACAATCCACTGGCACCTACTGAAAATTATCTAAGTTTTTTTTACTTTTAATCACAATCTGGGTAACTAACCCCAAATTCTGTGTCCAACAATATCATTTATATATAAGGAAGAACTCATCACAGAACACCGACCGATAATATTATGATAACATTTTGATTAATATAACCAAACAACTTGGTAACTGTTCCAGTTCGCGGATTGTTTGATAAACTTCAATAGTAACCGAGTTAACTGCGCAAACTAAGTTACATTGTTACTGAGACGATACTAACTTACTTGAACGTACAGTCATACATCATTATGAAGATATACTTAGTGTACCCCTGGGTACCTAAGACGACTTAAAGCAATCATTGCTCTATTACTTTTTTTAAAATTAGACCAATAAAAGGCACTTTTGATCGTCAAAGCAGTTTTAAGATTAAAATATAATATACTTAGTGACTCTAGTTGTCCATTCGCAAAAGTAGGTTCTTATGAACAATATCGGTCAAGAAACTCCATTGTTCTTTTACTCTTTCCAAAAAAAAAGTTATACAGTATTTTGTACACATTAATCAATTTATATTTTTTTGAAGACGATACACCCAAAATAATACTATTAATAGGTACAAAGTAATACCAGCAGTATAAATAATAACATTTAATTACGTTGCTTTCATAAACAACCATGTTTAATATTTGTAGTACCTACACAAGTAGTTATAAGATGAAATGACATATAAGATTGTTAATAAAGGCTTTTATTATTATTATAATACCAGCAAAGCGAAAATTAATAAGTTTGCTAGTAAGGAAACTGTCCCTTAATAGCAAACTTATTAATTTGACCCTTAACCTCACCTTACCTCAGTACGGTACCTACTCACATATTTACAAATATTGCAACCATCCCTACTAATATTATAAATGCGAAAGTAACTCTGTCTGTCTGTCTCTTACGCTTTTACGCTAGAACGGCTGAACGGATCGGCATGAAATTTGGCAGATATATAGCCTGGGATATGGAAAAGGCCATAAGCTACTTTTTTACGCGATAGCCGAAATACACGCGGGCGGAGCCGCGGGCAATAGTTGGTAGTAAATATATCAACACATACATTCATATCAATAAGTTTGACTTACGACCGCTTTCTATAATATATCTCAATCCCAATCTTGATCCCGATCCTTGTCTGTAACCAATCAACGGCCGAGTTTGTGTCCTTCACCACACAATCCTCACCTTTGATTGGTTACAGACAAGGATCGGGATCAAGATTGGGATTGAGATATATTATAGAAAGCGGCCGTTAGTCTACTATAACACCCTAGATTATCCTATGGAGCAGAACCAGCATGTTTCCAATCTTATCTATTCTTATCTTGAAACAAAGTGTTTTAAGTGATCCTATTAAGTGTTTGGCTTTTCATTTTAATGAACAGAACCCTAAAAATCTCAACCAAGTATAATCGTAACCTCACTTCGACTCATTTTTATAGTTTCGACCTCCAGATATTTTTGGAACGAAAACAAGAACTGAATTATTAAGCGAGGAACTTCAAAATTACCGACTCGAAAGTTTCTTCAGCCCTTTGTTATTTTATTAGTCGATGTTCGAGCCAGAAATAAAAGTTCTTTAGTTTTTATTGGCCAAAGCGAGCCCAAACAATGGGCATTATTGAGAGAGAATATTTCAAAATGGCGTCCCCGATTTTTTGAACACAGCCGTTATGTTTTTGTTGAGGTGTGTAAAAATATTGCCTGTCAGTCTGTCCGGATTGTAAATTGGAAATTGAATGGCAATATGTTGTGGTGGTAGATAGATATATATATTAACTAGCGTTCTTTGTTAGTTTTCGGAACCAGTACATATTGATTGAAACAGGAATGATGATATCCGCAAGAGAACCAAGGTAACCGACATAGCCCGAAGTACTGAAGTGGCAGTAGGCAGGGCACAATGCTCGCAGATTCTGGGGTGGCGACCGCGTACCAGAAGACGCAGCGTTGGAAGGCCTCCCACAAGATGAACCGATGACCTGGTGAGGGTCGCGTGTAGCCGATGGATGCGAGACGCACAGGACCGGTTGTTGTGGCGACACTTGGGGGAGGCCTATGTCCAGCAGTCAGGACGTCTTTCGGCTGATATGATGATGATGATGATGACATAACGATTGTATAACGATATTTTCGTGATTTCGAGGTTGGTCCCATACATAGTCTTTTACATAGTACTTAAAATGGACCTATATAAAGTGACATTCTTTCAGCGATAGCGTTTGTCAAGGTCTCAAATGTTTCCAGGGACCTAACCACCAACTCTTAAAGCAGTATTACTTCAATATTACTTCCAGTGGGAAAGAGACGGAGCTATACAGGACGTATAGCTCCGTCTCTTTCATTCTGACTATTGAAAATCGTTTTCATAAATAAAATAACATTTTGTCTTGAGCAAAGGAACACGTATTTCAATACACCGTTCGATTCTTCTGCTAATAAAGCCAGCCCATTCCCCCTCTTTGTCTATCTTGAGGGCTTCAAAACTTTTCAACTCAGTTTTCTATGAAATAAATCTTTGTTCCATACTTTTCACAGTTTAAGCCCTAGTTCCCCAAGTCGTGCTGTCTGGCATCGTTTATGTTTTGCTCAGTAGAATATAATTGGATTTCCGTCTCCCGTCTTTCTGCAAGCGCTAACTTTGTTCTGTACTCCGATTATTTTAATCAAAACAAGTTAAAGGTCCTTTAGGCAGTGGTCCGATCGCCGACGATGAACGATAAACGAGTAGAACTAGAAACTATAAACGAGTTGGCGATCAGCGGGAAGCGAGTGTGTAGTTTCGATAGTTTTGGCGATTACTCGCACCCCTCGCCCGCGGTCGCTCACCCCTGTGCAAAAATAAATGATCAAGCGAGCGAGCATCGCTGAACGAGTATCGCTAAGCGAGTATTACGTTTGATAGCTCTTGTCGCTCATCGACAAACTACTGAAGCGAGTCCTCGCTGGCAGTGTGAACAGTCAGCGATCAACTATTAATATTATGCATCTCTTTTGTTGACACGGAATGTATATCTATTGTACGTTTCTTGAGAGAGAAAATCGCCGATAGTTATAGTAAATTCCAGATAAATGTGCAATAAAGGTCATTGACCCACATACATTTACTGACTTTCTTAAAATCAAAAACAGAAATAAAGACTTAGAGCAGTCCTGAATCTACTTCTATCGTGATCCTTTATGTTCTCTAGTAATGTAAAATGGTTCATAATGTATTGTTCGGGTATCTACGAAGGGATATTAGGGAAAGGTCAATGTACTTTATTGCAAGTTTATCTGGCACAAAGTATAGTCGTTTTCTCGCCGACGCGCGACGGTCGGACCACTGCCTTACGCTGGTTTAATATTTCTCGTCATGAATCAGATACCTAGATGTATTTACTGTTAAGCTGTTGACAAACTGATGATTTAATGATCAGTTGGTGGTTTTTAGTAAACTTGTATTTATTTAGTCAGTAATAAAGTCCCATGTGAAGGTTACAGAGATTCTGACAAATAGGGTTGCTGTTTGGATCTCTGTTTATTGAAAAATCATAGAGATTGACGCTCCGGCAGTGACTATTGATTATTTTGGTTCTACAAAAGCGAAAGGTTTAATTCATTCGCACACTGATCAATCACCCCATCTTAAAAACCACTAGACCTATGGAGACGAAATTTGGCATGTAGATAGATTATGAGTAGGAAACGTCAGCTAAGAAAAGATTTTAGGAAAGTACTCTGGTAAAGGGGTGAAGTTGGGGGTGGAAATTGTTTATACTAAATCTGCGCAGACGAAGCCGCGGGTGAGGGCTTAGGCGTGCTCAGAGAAAGTTTTAGCTTCACAGCCATAGTTAGTCGCTGTACACACAGAAAAGACGTAAAACGAGGACGGGGCGGACTTTTTAAAACATATAGAAAAGTTGAGGCACGGACGTGACGTGGTAAATTGTGGTGGTGTAATTGTGTGTGACAGCGATGCGCGAGTCCCGGCACCCGCGCCCCGCACCCCCGTTCTCGCCCGTCCCTCGTCCGCTCGCGCCCGTGTCCCGTCCTTTCTGTATGATTTACAATAGGGCGCAGACGAGTAAGCGTCGCGTCGTGTCCGCGCCCTGTCCTTCTTATATGTTTTGCATCGCGACACTTCTATACATTTTGTATGAAAGCCGCCGGGAAGAGACATATATCCGCGCCCCGTCCTTGACTTACGTCTTTTCTGTGTGTCCAGCACCTTGGATTTGTCACGGGCCGTCATGTTGTATGAGCATTAGCGTCCTCTGTAAAGAATCACCGTATTATTTTACGAAATAAAACGAATTATTATGAAATATAGCTTTAATCACTTTTAATAATGTATCTATTTACATTGGACTTAAAACTATAAAAAACTGGATTTCTACAGTAAACATCGTAAAAATATCGTACGTAGTACAATTTACAAAATAAAATAAATGGAATAAGTGCGACACAGATTTGAACTTAACGATACGAAACGAAGCGTTATCTGAGCGAGGCGTTTTAACTACGACCCGTTAATCGCATAGACAAGAAAATTTGTGAAACATTTGATTTGTACAAAGGGCGCTTAGTTACATTTATTTTCATAATTCATGATTATTATGTATCAAACATTTTTTAAGTGGCCAAAACTGTGATTTTATTTTACAACAAGCATACCAATTTTAATACATTTAATTTACAGTGGGTATATATGTTTATTTTCTTACACGCCCATTTTCTAAATGTTTTAATATAAAATCTTAAAGAATTACAACATTTCATGTGAATACAACTTTGTCATGTACTTGTTCAACTTAATTAAAATAAGCCTCTCACTTGAAAAATTCTTGAGAAGAAAAACGTCTCATGATTTTTGCATTGATAGGTCAAAGTAAATATGGTACACAAATTTTATTATATTGTCCCAGCCTTCGACGCGAAAGAGATCAATATTATTTTTATACCTTTTCAAATTATTATGTTAGCTTTATATCATATCGAATCTCTATAAAGCATGAAACGAAAATGATTTATTCAATTTCCACTCCAAAACACGACTTAAATAGTTTAAAAATTAATTTAAACCCTTTCACAATCCTAAACATTTTCAAGTGAGAAACATAGTAGTACACAATTAAAAAAATAAAATAAATAGACACATAATAAAAAGTATATAAGTATAAAAATATGCACCAGAACATAAGCGATTCCTAAAAACATAACATGATATTTATAGCTACCGAAATAAGTTAACTGCTAACACATGGTTTATAAAGTTTTAGGAACTATTTCTCGTAATTACGGGTACTATAATATTTGAAACGTCAAATTGTAGAAATGGCCAACCAGGAGGCAACATTATTATATTCATTTTATGATGTCTAAATTGACACAGTGCATACACAGGAAACTCTAAAGACTGAAGTTTAAGGTCTAAGAATCAACTTACGTTATATGCATAGCATACAGCTCAAAAATAAGCAATTAGGTTATAAGTATTTGTCAAATCGGTCATCATAAAAGGGACATAGTATAATCAGTACTTGAATGAACTCTGAGTTCCAAATACGATATCTGCCCATAATTTACAGCGTCAAACTAAATGTATACTTAAAACTACCCTCTTGAAAATTATTGTGACAGTATTTTGTGTAATTGACGTCATAAAGTATTTGAAGACAGGGTATTCATGAGTTTACATGCAGTCTTTCGGCTGCTAAAATAGTGCGGAAGTACAAGTCAAAATATAAAATGCCATTCTACAATTTGACGTAATACCGACAATATGTTTCGAAGTCTAAATATAGAGTTCAAGAGGTGACTAAGAAATAAAATAATTGACATACTAGTTATTTTGTTGCCTGCTTTGGTTATTAAGGGAATTCAGTAAACCCAATTGGTACCATGGTAAATTCAATCCCATAGAAAATTAATTTCTGATACTGCAGTTTTATATTTTACCAAAAACTTGTTTGTCTCTATTTGGAATATACACGAAAATAAATGTTAGCAAAAACAGCCTCGGACTAAAAACTAAAATGTCGTTAACTTAGAAATACACGAAGTTAAATATTTTAGTACAGGGTGACCGGTGCGTCGAAATATGTTGCACATTTTATAAAAAAAACCCGATAACTAAAAAATATAGAGAACTTCTATTTTGTGACCTCGTTTGTATATTTATTTCTTGACTACAAGCCAAGTGCATACATACAATACAATTTCAAAATGAACTAGCTGGCTGTAATAGAAGTTCAAGTTATTCAGGGACAGTGTTTTCAGGTTGCCCCAGTAAAAGAAATTACATACTGTGAGTCTGCATGAAATTGAAGCACCATAGCTTTGGCTGTTCAAGAAGTTAAAACGCTTTTTAGCAAACTTAATGAACTAAAAGAAGATTAAAACTACATCAAAAATGTGCAACATAACGAACGAAACAAAGAACTTCACAAACACATAACGCTTATAACACAAAACTATTGACATGATCAATAGAGAAAAAGCGAACTATTTGCCTCAGTCTTCCATAATAATGTGTGAGAAAATCATTCTAGCAATGTGTGTTGATGCTACTAAGAATGCTTTAAGGAATGTCAAATTAAAATGGAATATATGAACAGTTCCAAACAGATGATGAATTTTGGAATGATTTAAGTAAGAATTCTCATGTTTAGCTCGTGTAAAAGAATAATGAAGTACTTCATTTTATTACAGTTATCGTTCCTTCCCTGTCGCATTTAAATAATATAGGCAGTGTAGCACAGAAAATTCGAGCACAATGATAGTCGAGCAAAACAAAGCCAAAAATGATCAAACTTCAAACTCAGTCGAATTTATAAAAGCAGACAATCTGCCTGAAACAGTTCATACATCACAAAAGCGAGTCAATTTAGAGTAATCAGTCTTGGAAATTGATGAAACAATCGTCGCTACAAAAAACATCATTTATTTACCATCCATGTCTTAACCAAAGAGTACCACAAATAATAAATACTTAAAATCAATATGAACGCGACGTCCAAATGCGTTTACAATGATTATATTAAAAATGGTCCATAAATTTTACGCGACAAGTAAAAAATCTAGCACAAATGTCTATTTACAGGAGCACCGCGGAAAATTAATCGTAAAAACACGTCTTTTTTTCACTGATATCGTGACGTAGGTCTCTCCTCTCACTAAAAGCTCATTGGCACTTTGGTAAACCTTTAGTCTAAACTATTACACTTCCGTACCATCCTCTCCTTCATCTTCAAACAGTGGTTCGTTGGGGTTCACTTCTGTACTTGGCTTTTTCTTCGGTTTCGGGGGTGGTCGTGGAGGAATCTTTCCACTTCTGCCTAGGGTCCCCGTACCCGATTGGTTCAATACACTCTCGTTTTTCTTTACATCGTCTTTAGATGGAGAAGTTGGCTCCTCTTTGCTGTCAACCCTTGGAATTCTTCTTAAGGATCCAGTTTCTGGCTTGCCTCTTCGACTTAGAGTACTGGTATCTGATACTTGGGATTGCGAATCACTTTTGTCACTGAATAGAACTTTCCTTGGCTCTGGTTGTGGTGTCGAAGTGTTTTTTGCAGTCCAGCTCATTCTCGGGTTCACTGGTTCTTGAGGGCCCGGAGTGGATAGCTGGTGTGACAACTGAGAACTGATACTGTTCCGGTTCATTTGTGGCGGAACGGGGGATGGCGCTGGTTCTTGCTCTTCAATAGGCGCATAGTAAACTGGATGTTGGTTTGGGTACACCGTTGGCGTAGCTGGTAAGGGTCTGTTCCTCATTGGCGAGAATTGGGGTTCTAGGCCTGTTTTGTTTAACGATAACACTGAGCTGCCGTCTGCTGTTGTCCTCAGCCCTAGATTATCATACAAGGGTTCCTGTGCTTCAGAGCTTGGCAGGATATTTGTGCTCGCCGTACTAGACCAGCTAGGCACTCTGGGCCTTCTCGGTATCGTAACGTACCCTTGTCTTGGAGTGACGACGGGAGGAGTTATAGGCGCAGTGAACGGAGATTGCGAGCGTGAGTACGGCAGGGTTCTAAAGAGATTTTGGTTGGTCATGCCATATATTGGAGAGTGTATTGGACTGATTGGGTTGAGCTGCGGTGGAAGCCTGGTGGTGTCAGGTACAGTGGATGCGTTGCTAGCTGCCGGCGATATCTGAGCAGCTCTAGGAGGGAACGAGAGGAGGTCGGGAGGATAAGCCCGACCGTCGGTGCGGCCGTATTCCACGTTGAGTGCATCCTGCGATCGTTTTGATGGTTGGTCGAAATCGAGCGAGCGTTTCTCGTCTTCGTTGTGTGCTGAAACAAAATGTAATGGTTAGTTAAATGTACTATATAAGGTTACCGACATAGCACGAAGGATTGTCAAACTGAATTGGCAGTGGGCAGGGCACATTGCTCGCAGAACAGATGGTCGATGGGGCCGAAAAGTTCTATAGTGGCGACCGCGTACCGATGACCTGGTGCCTGGTAGCTGATGGATGCGAGACGCACAGGACAGGTTGTTATGGCGACACTTGGGGGAGGCCTATGTCCAGCAGTGGACGTCTTTCGGCTGATATGATGATGATGATGATGATGACCTTTATGCAGTGATGATTAGCCATTATATTTTACCGAGGGGGTCAATCATCTCTTTGATTAAACCTACGCGTTGCGATATCAATTCTGTATCAGTCAAAGCAAACAGTAAAGCTCTACTGGCTTCGTCATATCTTATCAGAAATATAGATAGCGACCGAGGGGATATTGACTTGGATCCGAAGCTTATCATCTAATACGTGATTGGAACTATCTAGAGGTATGAGCAAAGTGATTGAACTTTTAATATCGAATAGAATAGTTTTTGCGTTAAAAGTTGGTCATAGTTACAGCAAGAGTTGTAATTAAAAGAATTCTTGCGCTCTTTGTGTCGAGTGCTTCGATATCAGAATTTGAGACTATAGTCAGCTTTAAGAAATTAGTTCACTGTGTATCGCACTCGATGTTCGGAGCATCTAGATTTACTGTCTAATTTGTCACAATCCATATACTCATATAGAACGTGTAGCATATTCGAAAACTTTAACGTTAAGAATGCTTGACGTTGACGCTTCTGTGCTATAGTTCCTGCACGCTCCGTTTAGGGTAATAAGCACGAAGTAGACTGTGCCATCTAGCGTTGCAATATCGAAACTTACAAGTAAATATACTTGGCAATGACACTTCGGTGCTGCCACTTATAGGTAATTCCTGCACGTTCTCTTTAAGTTCTGGAAGCTTTAATTCCTAACTTGAACTAACACAAAATAAAAGTGAACACTTACCAAAAACAGAATCATTGTCCAGCAATGTTTTATTCAGTTCAGACATCTCCGTCGCTCCGCTAGTAATGGATGGAGGGGCATCGTATCTCCTCGGCGGCTTCGTCACTGGGTTTACAGCAGTTATCAAGCTCTTCTCCATCTCAGGAATGACCGAACCTTCGATCAACGCATCCCCATTAGAGTTGTCAGACTTCTTTTTGTCAGAACCACGTCGTCTGCAGCAACAGTAGCAGAGAATCACCAGGATTATCAACAAAATGGCTGCGGTACAGGACACGCCTATGAGCACTGGCAACATGTTATTGTCCATGCCTTGTGGAACTACCCCACTTTCAGGGGGATAATGAGCCACGGCTAAAGTCAGACTCCTTTCTTCAACACCACCAGGGTTTTTCGCAACGCATAAGTACTCTCCATTGTCAGTGCTACCCAAGTCAACTATAGTGAGGTTAACCCATTTGGTGTTGTCAGCATTTTTTTGCGTGATGAAGTATTTGAGTTCTCCTTGATATCTGTAAGCACCGTCTATGATTTGAGCATTTAGCACCCAGTTGACTTCTGGTAAGGGGTTGCCGTTTACCTGACAGGATAAGGTGACGTTGTTATCTGAGGTTCTTAAAGTTGTGCTGACGGAAGGGTACACAATGCTGGGTTTGCAGGCGAAGTCGCTCGAGTCCAGCTCTTTCCAAAGCTTCCCGTGAACTTTCGGAGGCTCTACACATGATATGGGAGAAGTGTAGAAGTTTTTGCTGATCACCCAGTTTCTAAAGGGTTGTAGGTAGCAGTCACAACGCCAAGGATTGTCGTGGACGTCCAAATTTGACAGTGAAGTCAGTGCACTTAATGTGTCGATTTTAAGGTACTCCAATTTATTTCCATCAAGTCTAAGAATAGTCATTTTGGGCACGTTCATAAACGTCTTCATTCCTATTGTTAAAATTTTATTGTTGCTTAGATCTACTTTTTGCAGGAATGGTAAATTGTTGAAGAGGCCATCTTCTAGTTTTTCTAATTGATTGTCATTTAGTAGGATCCATCTTATTTTTGCAGTTTCTCTAAACGTGTCAGCGTGTAACGTCTTCAAATCATTCTTCGATAGATCTAATTCTATCATGATAGCGAGTCCGCTTAGACCGTTTCTCTGAATTGTTATCAGCTTACATTCTTTAAGGATGAGCTTCTTTAAGTTTATTAGGTCGACATCTTGGAATGCATGTCTCGTTACCTCGTACAGGTCATTACCTGTGAGATCGAGGTTTTGTATCTCTGAGCTTAGGTTTTTCGGTATGTCTTGTAAGTGGGAATGTGAGCAGTCGGCTTGTTTGTTTCCACTCGCCCAAACGCATTTGCACTCTTGAGGGCAGTTTGTCGTGAAGTCGGCGGCTGCTGTGGCGAGGATGAAGCTCAGGAGCACCCAAACTTGCTTCTCCATTTTGAGATCATGTGAATCTGTAACAAAGAGAAACGCATATTAGTGTTTGTAGGCAGTGGGAGAGAAATAGAAGGCGTCGAAGCACCCACGGTGGCTTTGATAGCAACATAAAGCCGCCATGGTTTTACGTATCAGGGGTTTGTAAACTCAATAATTTTGAAGGGTTTCGTTGGAACCCTTTGCAATAGGATTAGCGCTTTGTGAATGATTAAGTAGGTACCTACACATCAAACGTTCGCAACAGCTGGTATAATGTGAGATGTTTGACGGAATTGAAGACGTGGAACATTTTAGATTAACAAGTTTAATGACGGAGATTGTGATGGTTACTTTGAAATAGATATTTGTGCAATAAAACACAATGTGTAAATAAACATATTTTCTTGGTTGAGACAGTTGAGAAGTTTAAAATATTTGTTGATTTTAGATGAAAAAACATCCTTCTTATTATTTTTGGAATTAGTTAAAAAAAAGTCAAATCGATATTTCTGGTTCTCATTTTATACAAAACGTAAGTACAAATTCAACATGAAATTAAATCTGCGCGGTTTCAAAAATCCTCTTTGAAATATAATATTTATGTGCGATAAAAGCAACGTTTACATTTTCAGTCACTTATTTTTAATGATACACGTTATGTGGAAGCTGCCTTGTCTTGTATTTCACGTTATTATTTGTGCGATTTTTTATATTTTACATTAGCTGGCGTGTTTTGCCCGGGGCAGAAGTATAGAAGCTTGAATAATATATTTCTGCATATCTATACTAATATTATAAAGAGGTAAAATTTGTAAGTTTGTATGTAAGGGGTAATCTCTGGAACTAATGATCCAATTCTAAAAATTTTTTCACTGGTAGAAAGTGTTGGAAGAGTGAACGCCTACGCTTAGGTTAATAAGCAAGTAAACCTTTGTACATAATTTATAAAGAGAAGGCTTCAACTGTCAATGTGTCGTCCATAGAGCTGTCATACCGTATGTTGCATATTTGTCTTGATATTTTATTAAATTAGTTTATTCCTCAAAATCTTGCCTTTACTTATTCCTACAGGTTATGGGCCGCCTCATACCTACCGTGTAATGTTATTTACGTGTTTTGAACAGTAATAAACGTAAAAAAGTAAAAAATCGATCCGCGAGTGATTTGTTTTTTCAGATTTTTTCATATTGAATCTATTGAATTTCAATGTTGTAAAAAATGGCTCATAGTAATTCATTGATGTCGATTGAGAAGCTCACAGGTCGCGATAACTGGACCAGCTGGAGTTTCGCGGTGAAGGCGTACTTGCAGCATGAAGATTTATACGACTGCATTGTGAAAGAACCAGAGCTTACCGACCAAAAAAATGTAAAGCAAGACATCAAAGCCAAAACGAAATTAATATTACTAGTTGACCCAATATTATACGTACACATTCAAGAAGCTCTAAATGCAAAACAGGTATGGGATAATTTGGCAAAGGCTTTTGAGGACAGCGGATTAACTAGAAAAGTTGGTTTGTTGAAAGAGCTTATCAATACTAGTTTGGAAAGTAGCTCATCCGTCGAAGACTATGTTAACAAAATAATGACAGCAGCTCACAAATTAAGGAATATAAAATTCCATGTGGACGATGAATGGTTGGGCACTTTAATGTTGGCAGGATTGCCTGAAATGTACAGGCCAATGATAATGGGTTTGGAAAGTTCCGGTATGAAGATTAGTGCTGATTTAGTAAAAAATAAGTTATTACAAGAAGTGAAGACATCAGACACTACCGCTCTTTATACAAACACCAAAAAATACCAACCCAAAACTGACCAGCAAAAGGCTAAAAAAGGCCCGAGGTGCTACCATTGTAACAAGTACGGCCATCTCAGTAAAAATTGTTGGCATAAAAAATCAAGTCCTGAAAAAAAAGACAGAGAAACTGGATATGTGGCAGCTTTTTCAGTATCCACAATAAAGGACTCCGAAAACTGGTATGTGGACTCTGGAGCGTCCATGCACATGACGATGCACCGGGACTGGCTCACAGATGTCACTCCTTCATCTGTACCGTGCATAAAAATTGCTGACAATAAAACATTAATTGTAGAATGCTGTGGTAATGTATGTATCAAAGTAAATGCAAAAGATGGCAGCACCGAAGCAATACAGGTGAGGAACGTTTTATATGTACCAGAATTGAAAACAAATTTATTGTCCGTGAGCAAAATAATTAAAAGTGGTTGCCATGTAACATTTGATAAGACGGGTTGTCAGATTTACAATCCCAGTAACAAATTAGTTGCAAAGGCGAATTTAAGAAATGAAACATATCAATTAAATACCGTTCGAAGTAAAGAAATGCAACTTATGCTGGCTGCTAAAACTAATGAAGATACTTATCTGTGGCATCAGAGAATGGGTCACTTGAATTTCGCAAGTCTTAACAAAATACCATTCTGTGCAGAAGGCGTGAAATTGTCATCAAAGAAAGAGACTTATACCTGCATAACTTGCCTTGAAGGCAAGCAGACGAGGTAACCATTCCCCGCTGAAGGCTCACGAGCAACAAGTTTGCTAGAGCTCATTCATAGTGATGTTTGTGGTCCTATGCAGAATATTTCCTTGGGAGGAGCAAAGTTTTTTGTTACTTTCATAGACGATTTCTCACGACTTGTACATGTTTATTTCATCAAACATAAAAGCGAAGTTTTTGAGACATTTGTGTCATTTAAGAATAAAGTAGAGAACGAATTGGATAAAAAGGTCAAAATTTTAAGAAGCGACAATGGAACCGAATATAAAAACAACGATTTTGCAACCTACTTACAGAGAAATGGAATATTGCATCAAACATCTAATCCGTACACTCCTGAGCAGAACGGACTCAGTGAGAGAATGAATAGGACGTTAATAGAGCGCGCTAAATGCATGATTTTAAATGCTGAGTTACAGAACGCATTCTGGGGAGAAGCGGTGGCCACAGCTGCATATATCGTAAACCGCTCACCGACGCGTGCTTTATCCGATGTGACGCCCTATGAAATATGGACTGGGAAGAAGCCAGATCTCAGCCATATGAAAATTTTTGGATGTTCCGCTATGGTGCATATACCTAAAGAAAAAAGAACCAAGCTTGAACCCAAGTCACGTAATTTGATCTTTGTTGGTTACAGTGACAGTACAAAAGGATTCAGGTTCATTGATCCTAAAACAAAAAAAGGAATTGTTAGTAGGGATGTTGTATTCCTAGAGGCTTCAATTAAGAGAAATAAAGTTCCTGAAAAAGAAAATAATGTAAGTTTAAAAGAAACTACACAGCGAAATGAAATGAAAAAAGGAAGTTATATTAATTTAAAAGAAAAAGAAACTGTTGACTTACCTTCTGAGGAAGACGTAGAACCTGTGGAAAGAACCATAGATGGTGATATAAATAAAACAATAGAAACACAGGTTATATCTCAAAGTGAATCTATTTCAGATGATTCCGATCAGTTTGAAGATGTTCATGATGAAACTTACTTCCCTGATGAAATAGTTGATTCTCCTCCGGAATTTAACATAACTTTGAGACCACTTCAACATCGAATAGAAAGGCAAACAAATAAAAGTAATCAAAGTCCTTCGTCATTCATGTGTATGACTGGTGAGTCAACAATGAGTTTATTAAACTGCGATCCACAAAGTCATGAAGAAGCTCTAAACAGTGATAATTCTGATAAGTGGAAGAGAGCTATGAGTGAAGAATATGAGTCTTTATTAAAAAATAAAACGTGGACACCAGTTAACTTACCAGAAGGGAAAACAGTGATTCCCTGCAAATGGGTTTACAAAACTAAGTTGGACGGAAATAGTTCAGTAGCCCGTTACAAAGCTAGACTCGTAATCAAAGGATACAAGCAAGTCAAGGGCATTGATTACCATGAAGTATATGCACCTGTAGTCCGTTATTGTTCCATAAGATATTTAATTGGACTAGCTATAAAATATAGACTTAAAATACACCAGATGGACGCTGTCACAGCTTTTTTACAAGGAGATATCGATGAAGAGATTTATATGTCTTTACCACCTGGCTATGAAGAAGAAAATGTTGAATGTAAATTAAATAAGTCTATATATGGATTAAAACAAGCTAGCAGACAGTGGAATAAGAATTTAAATACTGCACTGATAGAAACTGGAATGACTAGATCAAAGATAGATCCATGCGTATATTATCGCATCATAGATGAAAACGATATTCTTTTTATAGCAGTATATGTTGATGATCAGTTATACTTCTATAATAATGAAAAAACGTCTCAAATGATGAAAGAGAAGTTAAAAGAAAAGTTTAGTATGAAGGATCTAGGAAGAGCAGACAATTGCATTGGTTTTAAAATTGTTCAAAATATAAAAGATGAGGAAATCACTATAGATCAATCTCTATATATTAAAAAGATACTCACCCGTTTTGAAATGTATAACTGCAAGCCAGTATGGACACCTACTGATGCAAATATTAAGTTAAAAAAAGCTGCAAGTCAAGACGAAGTTCTAAAGGGTATTACTCACCAAGAGATTATTGGCTGCTTGTTGTACCTGTCACAAGGGACTCGACCAGACATAGCCTATATAGTGAATTCTCTGAGTAGATACAACAGCGAACCTACTACTCAACATTGGGTGGCTTTAAAACGAGTCCTGAGATACCTGAAAGCTACAATTAATATGAAACTAACTTACAAAAGAAACATAAATGAAAATATTTCTGGGTATTGTGATTCAGACTGGGCAAGTGATATTGAAGATCGAAGGTCTTGCACGGGATATATATATTTATTTCAGGGTGGTGCAATAAGCTGGAATTCAAAGAAGCAACAGACCATCGCTTTATCGAGTTCTGAGGCAGAATACATGTCATTGGCCTCGGCTATACAGGAAACTCTCTGGTTAAAGCAGCTGGAACAAGAGTTACAGCCTGAACTGAATTGTGATAATCAAAGTGCGATTAGTCTTTCAGAAAATGCTGCATTCCACGCACGGACCAAGCACATTGATGTTCGCTACCGTTTTGTGCGTGAGAAGATTGCCGCGAATTTAGTCGCTGTGCGATACAAATGCACGCGAGACATGGTCGCCGACATTTTTACAAAAGGACTTCATCGACCGAAGCACGAAAGTTTCACCACAGCAATGGGTTTAATCTTAAAGCGTCTGCGTCCAGGAGAGGATGTTGGAAGAGTGAACGCCTACGCTTAGGTTAATAAGCAAGTAAACCTTTGTACATAATTTATAAAGAGAAGGCTTCAACTGTCAATGTGTCGTCCATAGAGCTGTCATACCGTATGTTGCATATTTGTCTTGATATTTTATTAAATTAGTTTATTCCTCAAAATCTTGCCTTTACTTATTCCTACAACCATTCATATTAGTGTTTGTAGGCAGTGGGAGAGAAATAGAAGGCGTCGAAGCACCCACGGTGGCTTTGATAGCAACATAAAGCCGCCATGGTTTTACGTATCAGGGGTTTGTAAACTCAATAATTTTGAAGGGTTTCGTTGGAACCCTTTGCAATAGGATTAGCGCTTTGTGAATGATTAAGTAGGTACCTACACATCAAACGTTCGCAACAGCTGGTATAATGTGAGATGTTTGACGGAATTGAAGACGTGGAACATTTTAGATTAACAAGTTTAATGACGGAGATTGTGATGGTTACTTTGAAATAGATATTTGTGCAATAAAACACAATGTGTAAATAAACATATTTTCTTGGTTGAGACAGTTGAGAAGTTTAAAATATTTGTTGATTTTAGATGAAAAAACATCCTTCTTATTATTTTTGGAATTAGTTAAAAAAAAGTCAAATCGATATTTCTGGTTCTCATTTTATACAAAACGTAAGTACAAATTCAACATGAAATTAAATCTGCGCGGTTTCAAAAATCCTCTTTGAAATATAATATTTATGTGCGATAAAAGCAACGTTTACATTTTCAGTCACTTATTTTTAATGATACACGTTATGTGGAAGCTGCCTTGTCTTGTATTTCACGTTATTATTTGTGCGATTTTTTATATTTTACATTAGCTGGCGTGTTTTGCCCGGGGCAGAAGTATAGAAGCTTGAATAATATATTTCTGCATATCTATACTAATATTATAAAGAGGTAAAATTTGTAAGTTTGTATGTAAGGGGTAATCTCTGGAACTAATGATCCAATTCTAAAAATTTTTTCACTGGTAGAAAGCTACATTATTCCTGATAGGCTATAAATTATTTTTATAACATGTATATTAACCGAGCTATCACAACTTTTGTCTAGCAAGTCGGAAAGAAATACCTCAATAAAATAGAATTATTTGCATGCATGTATGTGTAGGGTAGGTGTAGGGTAGCCAGTTGACGGGAGCGAAGCCGCGTATGTTATAATTACATATTATATTTATAACCGCGTTATTCTCGTCATTGCTTGGTAAACCCTTGGGTCCCGTAAAGGCTGCTGAGGAAATTAGTCCTTAGGGTAGGTAGCCGTCTGCAAATGGGTATAGTGATCATCAATCTGACTGACAAGCTTGCTGGTAATGGTCCTGTATTTATTTATTTTATGGATGTCCTTTATTGGAGCAGAATCGAACAGATGCATCTGCTAAAATGTGCATTTACTACATTAATTCGGACTTAATGTTATAAACCGGTCCTGTGCGTCTCGCATCCATCGGCTACGCGTGACCCTCACCAGGTCATCGGTCGGGCGGTCGGAAGGCCTTCCAACGCTGCGTCTTCCGGTACGCGGTCGCCACTCCAGAATCCGGTTGTTCTGTTTGTCTTCCGGTTGTAGTGGCGACACTTGGGGGAGGCCTATGTCCAGCAGTGGACGTCTTTCGGCTGATATCATGATGATGATGAATGTTATAAATACGACAGTTTTTTTTGTTACACTTTAACGCCTAAAAAGCTGAACAGATTTTGATGACTTTTGGTAGACGGAGACGGTTAACAGAACAGTGTAACTCTTTCAGTTCACAACGTGTAGTGTGATATATTTATCTAAATTATTTTCTTTTTGGTTTACCTTCTAAATAAAACAAATACTCTCGATGTTTCACCTTATTAAGTTCCACACAAATGTTGCCGAACCATTATCAAATAAGTGGAACTTAATCGACTGCAAAATGTGGAGAGAAAAACGAAATATTTTTCCTCGAAAATGAAGATTTATAACTCAATAAGGCTCCCTAAGATTTATCGGAGTCGGTACTCGTTAGGGCGACAATTTGGACTTGTGATAATTACAGTCAGTGAGAGTAAGGGCGCGCATAAACTGCGAGTAATTTGAACGTAAGTGCGTTCCACAGTGTGATCTGTGCCTTATGTTTGTGTTTTATGTGTGGTGTGAATAATAAGCGAGCGCGATTAAGTTTTCTTTTTCTGTTTTGTTTGAAAATGAAAACAGTGGAACATGAGACAAAGGCTAGGCAGAAAATATATTTTAGAAGCCAATGTTCAGATCAAAACGTTTCGACTGAACTATACTTAGGTACTACTATAATATACCTACTACTATACTTTGAATCAAACAGAAATTTTGGGATTAGCATGAATTATCCTGTGGAGCTCTTGGCTAAAGAATAACAGCCACACGGGTCGATCGTCAAGATTAAGCAACGCTTGATTGCTTGATTGTTCTGTGGATGGGTGACAATCTTAACATATCGAGATTCCTCTTTGCACGGAAAGCTCGTTATGTCGGGGGTCCCGGCTGTCATTTGTAGATCTTTGGCAGTCGTTACAGATTGTCAGAAGCCAAACAATCTGACACCAGTCTTGCCAAGAAGTACTGTGTTACCCAGTTAATGGGTTGTGAAGGTCTGGTAGGCAGCTGCTCCACGTAAAATACTGGTATTCAGCTGAATCCGGTTTGACTGGGAACCGACCTATATACAGTTGGGAAAAGGCTAGGCAGATGGTGATCCTGAGACTGGATAATGCACACAAATTAAAAAGATTTCATACTCTTCCTAAATCGCTCTCCACCTACAACTTAACCCGGCTAAAATAACATCTTACTGTAGCACCCCTGAATGTTCTAAGCACCGTGAAACTGGCATATCTTTCTTATGCCCCGTGTTATTTTCCTCCTGCCTTTCTGGCGATCACCCCGCGACTTATGTGCGTGAAGACTGTAGGAACGGTGTACTTCACGGTAGAAGTATGTATGAGAGTTTAAATTTTGACATATTTTAGAGGATGAATGTTTTGAACAGCAGTGTGAGAATAAGCTTCTGTGAAAGAACTATTTTTAATACGTACAGTTTTACTTTACACGCCACTTTTGACTTAGCTTACTCACCACATCAGCCGAAAGACGTCCACTGTTGGACACAGCTCTCACCCAAATGGAGGGGTTTGCCATAATCGCCACGCTTGGCAGGCGGGTTGGCGATCGCAGTGTAGCTGTAGCAATGTACCTACAGAGAATGCTGCTGCCCATTCTCTGGTGAGTCCCTTAGTCGCCTCTTGCGACACCCACGGGAAGTGATGGGATGGTGCTATTCTTTTACGTCCGACACCATACGGACTTAACTACCTTTTTACGCGATAACCGACATTCACGCGGGCGGAGCCGCAGGCAAAGCTAGTTCTACATAAAGCTCATACTGACAGATATAACAAAAGCATGACATAGTAGGTAATTAGCTATAGTTAAACATGTCTGACTCTTAAATTAGCGTTCAATTTAAAACCCAGACAGACTTCATTTATCTTATTCAAAGAACTAAATTTAAGACTGATATAAAAAGCTGTGTGATACTTTCTAGTTTTATGACTTTTCTTATCCACGATTTTAATGTCATTTTTTATTTTATAGTCGCAGAGACAGTCTTACTCAACCTTTTTTCTCTCTGGGCCACATTGCGTTTCTACTAGTCATAATGGGCCACAATAACCTACAGTAAAATAAAATTCTACATTTATCTGTCGCAGCCAATTACCTTAATCAACCGTTTAATTGGTTGCCTAGCCTTTTCATTTAAATGTGCCGATTTTTCTGCGACATAAGTGACATCTTTTGTTGAATATCGTTTAATGACTTGCCAATGTCACTCTAGCCTTTTCATTAAACGGCACAGTTTAATGAAAAGGCTAGACTTTTAATTGCTTCAAGGCTAGACTTTCAATTTGTGACAAAAGGATCGTTTTCATATGGCATAGGCCAACTTTTTCACGTTGCTTGTGGGTGAGGAATATTCTCAGCACATCGTCAAGGACTGAATCAGTACAGTATAGATACTTACACATTGATACACTGACTAAATATAGCATCAATAATGTGCCAGGCTACAGGGCCACACGGAAAAGCTTGGCGGGCCACACGCGGCCGCAGGTTGAGTATAGCTGGTTTAAGAGCTAATTCAATCTGGGATATTTATTTTTTATCGTTTGTTTTCAGATATTCAGAAGCACAATAAGTTTTTTCGGAATTTGAAATCAGGCCCCGTTATTGCAAAAATTGACGCGAGCCTGCTTTTTGCATTCCTTTTAACTCAGAAGAATTTAAATTCAAAGTCTAGACGTGCCTGCGTTTGACGTCTGAAATCAAAAGAATAAAATATGTGTAGGTTCATTGGTTTTAGAGCCTGAAAATAAGAGTAAATGAACATAAATATTAAGGCGTTAATGTACTTATACATACTTTATTGTTTGTTTGGTACATAAAAAAAAACTTATAGCGATATTACAGAAAAAACAAAACACACAAATAAAATTAATGACTGGTTTTGAAAAAGGAATAATATGCTTAAAATATAAAGTTTATTTCAATATAAAATTCAAATGACAGCTAAAGTTATCAAAAGTGGCGCGAAAAACGGCCATTTCCGTTTTTCATTAGACCTGGATATCTAGCGTATGCATACCAAGTTTTATTAAAATCGGTTCATTCATTTCGAAAAATAAGGGTTTGAAAGTTTGTATGAAAAGCCGTACCGCGTAAAGGCTCTTAAAGGGTTGGCCTTTAAATCCTAGGGCATACCAAAAACCATTAAATACCATTAAATAAAACCAATAAATTCATACTTTAATAACCCCAATCATATAAATTCGCTTTACAATTTACGTTCATAAAGTACAATATGGCGGTCTAGTACCGATATACGGACGGTCGACAATGGGCCAGTGTGTGATAATAACCCCACAATGGACAGTGCCGTCAATGAGGGCCTGTTGTACCGGGGTTACGCTTTTGTTGACCCACACGAGTTGTTTACGGGTTAGGAACGCCGTTGGAGTAGTGTGGATACGACTAAGAGAGAGAGAGAGAAAGAGAAAGTTTAGAATGGGATGGTAAGTGTTAGTTTTAATGTACAGTCTGTGTATAACGTCTTATTTGTAAACTTTACATTGGGTACTGTAAATGCTAATTTTCTTATGAAAATAACAGGTATTTTTTTACAATGGAGAGTTTTTACGAGAACCTAATAGAAATCATTAATACTATGTTACCGTAACAAATTCATACTAACTTGGTATTTGAATACGAAAAGGTTCCTGCCTGTCTGTTACGTTTTAACGGCTGAACGGATTATGATGAATCTTGTCACACAGATAGAATATGACCTGAATTAAGGCATTGTATACTTTCCATAGCGGTAGTAACTTCTTTCGGGATAATAAAAAACCTTTTCACGCAGTTGAAGCCACGGTTTAAAATTAGTATTCTAAATCTGTATTGGGAGTTGTGCTTCAATCATTTCTAAGTGAGCTATTTATTATTTATATTTCCAAAAAAAAAAAAATGTAAATGACGTTGATGACAACGTCAAAACATTCTATAATCAAATAGTTATAACATGATAAGTAAAGAGTGGAAGAAAAGAGTATATGGGGATGCATGAAGGATCCTCCTCGCGCAATGTCTCCATCAGGCAGTTTCGGTTATTATTTTTATTTCGTTTAATAGATAAACACATACCCACTAAGTAATTTACAGCACTAGTATACTGTATTCCCTAGTTTTTTCACTCGATAGCCTTATAGAGTTTGCAAGGTGCACATTCATAAGATAATACTTTTATTGTTACAAAACATTACAGCAATGCGTCATGCAATAAATCTTGATACATCATGTCGTATCCACACAACTCTTGCGCCTGTCTGATTGCCCCCACTATTAAGCAAGCGCATATGTTAAATGAATCAATTCTAACTCGTTAGTCTTCAGACATACCATGCCAGCGCATCATAGGGTACAATTGTACGGCTTTTAGATATCTAAGATAGGAGAGTGGAGCGAGTTGCGACTGATAAAATATCATTAAATCTCCTTGCTTTTTAACCGACTTCTTCTTATTTGGGGTCAGCCCTTCAGTGTCTTCAGTACCAGTTTTACAATGTTCTCGACCGCGTAAGCGTAAACGTCAATTAGTATTGAAACTGAATAAGCGCCGTCTGGTGATAATAACTGAAAACTGAAAACGAAATTGGAATGATGCGTGGTCAATCCCAAACATATTTGCCTTTTAACAATCGTTATCAGCTCATGGTTCAATAATAACAGCAGCACGGGTCGATCTTCAAGGTTAAGCAAAGCTTGCCGAGGTCGGTCTGTGGATGGGTGACCATCTTAACATACCGAGACTCCTCCGTGCCTCGGAAAGCACGTTAAGCTGTTGGTCCCGGCTGTCATTTATAGATCTTTGACAGTCGTTATGGAATGACAGAAGCCAGAAAAACTCACTTTATTCTTGCCAAGAAGTACCGTGTTACCCAGTTAATGGGTTGTGGAGGGCAGTGGCTTCATGTAAAAACACTGGTATTCAGCTGAATCCGGTTTGACTGGAAGCCGACCCCAATATAGTTGGGAAAAGGCTAGGCAGATGATGAACAATCATAACGATTGTTAGTGTATAACTTTGTTGTAAAGCTTCTTGTAAGCCATCAAGACTGAGAACATAATAAATAAAGGAAGTTCTAGGTATCTATTATTATTGTAACACAAACAGCACCATTTTACAATTAAAGCCGCGTATCCACTAGGCAACATTTGACGCGCGTCATGATGCACAACATGTTGCTCATCATGTTGAACGGCAACGAGGAACTTTTATTTAGTAATATTGTTACTGTTGCGCGCCTGCTGGCAACGTCGCGCGTTGTTGTGCAACGTTGCTGCACATGTTGGGCGTCACGCGTTGCGCGTCAAATGTTGCCTAGTGGAAACGAGGCTTAACTATCAAGAATATCTTCTGATGCTAACTTCAAAGACTTTCTATGTCATATCTACCATGTCATGTTATTCAAATTACATACTTTTATTAACGTGGACACAGCATAACAAGGATATAATATATAAAGTAACGTTACACGTTCCTCCAGTATTTGCTTACCCTCATGGGAAAAGCTGTAAGTATAGGTTCCCCTATTCTCCAGTTCATTACAGGAATTTATGAAGGAATCTCATGTACAACCAACGACACTTAGAAGCCTGATATGTGGAGTTGTAAATACAGCTTTAATTTGCTGACTGTACTTAGAGAGCCCAAGACACAGAGCATGGAATCACCGTGTCTAGAGCCGACATTACAAAAAAAAAAATACTAGTGCCATAAAACGATTAAAAAAATTCCAAAAATGCCACTTTGCAAGCAGTCCCATGCAATTGGTAGCATTTATTGTGGTTTGATCTAGCTATAAAATAAAAATTAGTTGACCAACTGCATCCAACTGCTTAAAATGGACTTGTTTGTAACTTTTTAATCGTTTTTACCCGACTGCCCCAGAAGGAGGGTAAGTAATGTTTTTTGGATTTTTTACTTTAAGGTGAATGGATGAATGCTCTCACTGCCATTTTGTCGCTAGATGGCGACACATCCACAATTTCGAACATTTTCAATTTTTACACTTAACATAGAAAGTTTTAATAGACAACTTTATTATAGGCTATACCTAGGGCATTAACTTGATTTTTTTAGATAATCACTATGCTTGTTAACTGCTACCATACAAAGATTACAGCAGAATAAAGATTTAGCCGCATGAATTTACTCTTTACACACACATGCAAAGTAAATAGTAGTAACTTTCGACCCTACTAGATGTCGTTTTATTCAAAAATGGTTGGAAATTAAAATGTCCAGAGGACCAAATTGTTATATTCCAATCTATTTCTTATTAATATAACCTTAGCAATGATTATCATCACGCTATACTTTCGGGAAGCTGAGCAGCTAAAAACCTTGACATAAATAAGGTCGGCTATTTGAAACAATTATCAACCGTACAAATAGACTGTCGGTTTAGAGACTGCCTTTCATTAGGCTTGGTGTGGGTTCAAATCTCAATAGTTGTATTTATTTTTGAATTATTTTTTATCTTTCTTTATCCTTACCAAACCTAATATTTTCAAATATTAATAATAATATAATTATTGGTCTATGCATATTTTTGTTTCTAGGCTCGATATCCTATCGGATTTGGTGGTAAAAAGGTATCCCTTTTCACCATAACAAATTATTCAGATAAATTATTTTGGGTAATAAACATTGCATGTTACGCTCTAACATCGCAATCAGTAAACATGGGCTCGGCGTACGACTATGCACCGAAACTCACACATCTGTGATCAGTGTCATCACAGTCGCAACCTACTGTTACCGATAGACAAGGATAGAGATAGGAGACGGCGCTGTCGTGCGAGCGAAATCGCGTTAGCTGCCGAATGTTGACGAATGTTTACGATTATGAATGACATGGCATGTGGTAGCGTTAGCAAATAAAATAAAAAACATTAATTATTTTGAGGTAGTTAAAAAAGAAATTAATATTGTTCGCTCGATCGCGCAAGGTTACTAAAGCTTTACTTCTGCCTTTGTTTTCGGACAATAACAAGCCACTTTTGTCTCCTTAATTCATCTTTAGGAAACCTGAATAAAAAAGAGCCTTAAGTATCCACCATTATGCATTTATGTATAAATAAATAAAGAATATGGCTGCACATGACGTGCAGTTTGGGAGTTACGAGGAAGCCTTGAAATCATAACCGTTTGCTTTGCCACAGTCGCGTAATAAAGATAACTAAATATAGTGAAGTAGTGATTCTGCACCAACAATTAGGTACTAAAAACTAGACTTTGTCTTATAAAACATTTTTTTTTAAATAAGTACCTGTTGCGTAAAACATAACTGTTATCAATTATTAATAAAATTGACTTGAATTTAAATAATCATGGTTGGTAAAACAATAATAATAAAAAACTATTAATATGTTTGAAGAAATTTGTGTTGCTAACCTTACGCAACCTCGGTCTGGTACTAGTCGTCGCGCGTTGTTTACAAAATCTCTCAACAACTCGCGAATTGTGCGTATCGTGTCTCTCACGCATGTTTTTAATATCTATCTCGCTCTCACAAACATGGCGAAGCAAACGATAAAATATTTTTGTTATTTTCAACAAATTAACATTTTTGGCTGTATTTACGAGTGGTGTGTCTTATTTTTATTCCTAGTATTATTAAAACACTGTTGAGCTGCAAAGATTAAAGATTTTATTACAGATTTTTGGTTTCCTATGTTTAGGTAGGTACTACTTGATACAGAAAGTCAAGTGAAGTCAATTTTTTTTCAAGTCTATGGAGTGAAGGTAGTTCAATTTACACGATAATTAGCAATAAGTACTACTAATTAATAACAATTTCCGAGATACTGATAAAAGCTAACATGTGGGTAGAACTAGGTAAGTATATTTATTCATAGTACCTACCTAAACAAAAAATCTCTAATAAAATTCTTTGCCTTAAAAATCTAGAAAAAATATAGGTATGTTTAGGTATCAAATAGGTACTAAATTTTTGTAAAGGCGAATTGAAATTTTTGAGCCTTTACGTGGAGATCCTAAATGTCGGCAGTCCATCCTGACATCAGAATGACTGCCCATTTTTTAAATTCATTTTCTCAGTTATTAATTAGGTACCAATTATTTAAACAAAGATATCAAATAGTAGCAAATAGGTATTAGATCTTAGTAATATTTTTAAGCTGATCGGTCATTTTGGCCAATCATTCTGAAGGTCACATCAATGATTTTCCGTGCGCGACTGAGTGCCAACTGAGTAGGACCGCTTGCTGTGACTAAGTCCCGTATCTAATGGTAATAAAGGTATATTGTACCTACACAGGTTGTTGTAATGTGACTGAACCTAAATAGTACCTAACGTGTAAATAAATTGTGACGTGTAGGTACTAAATAAATAAAAGATTATTTATGCAATTATTCGTCGCGATCTAAGAATGTTTTCTTTAGGTGATACAGTCGTAACATTCAGTGATTAGTGTGATTACTGGCGTTCTTTGGTGGAATGGTTTTAGATGGCAAAGCAAAGGGTTGTTATCAGCTTAGAATATCTTGGTATTAGTTGGTTAGAGTAGGTACCTACCTATGTAAGTACTCGTATGTGTCACCGGATAATTCCAAACATCGTAAGATTGTAATAAATGTTGTTTATGTTTTAGACTATAATCTATGATTATGTTGAGAACAGATAATGGATTGTGGAGGTCTGGTAGGCAGCCGCACCACGTAAAATACTGGTATTCAGCTGAATCCGGTTTGACTGGAAGCCAATCCCAGTAGGTATAGTTGGGAAAGGGCTAGGCAGATGATGTGTTGAGAAGAAATAATTTCGAATACACTGAATCACACCCAAATTCAATAGTTTCAATACTTGTCTTATCTAGAAGAAATTATAAGTAAGTAGGTACTTGTAAATATACAATCTTACGCGACTTATAATATTACAATCATGCGATACAAATGTAAAAAAATACATCATCTGTGAAAATGTCAACTGTGTAGCTATCACGGTCCGTGAAATACAGTCTGGTGACAGACAGAGACGGACAGACAGACATACGGACCGACAGACGGACGACCATTGCGTAGGTAGCTAGGAAAAAAATAGGTAAGTTTGCCTACGCTGATCGCCTGATTTAGGTATAGGTACCCTAAGTATACCTACATGAACTTCTTTTCTCTGATTTGATTCAACCCAAACCAATGAATTAGTACTTAACCGTGTCAGAAAATGTTTTATCAGTACCTACTTACATACAGTGGAAAGATTTTTAAATCTTTAGGTAGGTAGGCACTATTTATTTAAAGTAGATAAGTAATACAATAATAACATTAGTATTGTATCTGTGTGAACCAAAGGCAGATCGCAGATAATTGTTTTCACTTTCTAGCATTATTTCTCATTCCCTAAAAAAAAACATTTCATCAATCATAAAATATAAAATCCGCGGGCAAACCCGCGCGCCGGCGCTAACTTGCTAGAAACACAATTTTGACACACAATCACGCATGGACTGGAATTTGGCAACACGCGTTGTTGCCAAATTGCGTCTTGAATGGCAACGTCGCATCGCCGCGTCCGTCACTCGATAACCTTGGCGCTTGTTCGAATTTTCGAACAGCGCCATCTACTTAAAATGTTCACCGCACGTAAACTCGTAACATAACAGCAATGAACTTTTTCTCGGTGGTTCTATAAATTTCTGTCAGATGGCGCGATTCAGGTCACTCACACATGTAAAGATTTTTCGTTTTTTATTGGGTCTAATTCTCATAGAAAGACTGTTTTTTTTCTAAAATTTGGGCGATAGGCGATCACAATACATTATAAAATCTCATTATACTTGCTTTATTCTGCAGAAACTGTTTATTTACGGAGATTACAGCTCCTGAAAAATGTATGGCGAGGTCTCTTTAGGGATCCCCCTTAAGTCATATTTTTTTTTATTTCTCAATTTTAGTGAGTTCCATTGTTGTATCATCTCTTCGAGCCGTGCATTTTAAATACACTCACATTACTAAATCACGAAAAAATTCGACTTGGCTTATCTAACGGTGATCACCATCTTGTTTTTCCTTCTTTCTCTCACTATATGACCACATGATACCTTAAATTATTTATTAATTGTTTACAATAATTGTTGCTAATAATTATTTTATTCTGTAAATAAATAAATACATGTATATTATATTCCCTATTGCCGCCGAAACTTCACTGTACTCTGTGGGTCCACATCCCGCCGACTTTGCGAAAGAAAAAAACGGACCAAAAAGATCTTTTGCTATCTTTTTTCGAAATATCAGCATTATATTTCTTAGTGAACATGTGGTTTCGCTGTTACAATTTCGTTGTACTACATAACTTAAGGCTTTTCTATTTTTAGTGGTCGAGTGTGGGCAGATTGCCAGCAAAAATTTCTTAGTTACTTATTGCAGATGAAATTCTTGAGGACCTAAAAGTATTTTGCAGGAATTTGGAAGTAAGCTCCCAGTCAAACCGGATTCAGCTGAATACCAGTATTTAACGTGGAGTGGCTGCCTACCAGATCTCCACAACCCATTAATTGGGTAACACGGTACTTCTTAGCAAGACTGGTGTCAGATTTTCTGACTTCTGACAATACACGACTGCCAAAGATATACAAATGAAAGCCGGGACCAACGGTTTAACGTGCTTTCCGAGGCATGGAGGAGTCTCGTTATCTTAAGATGGTCACCCATTCACAAACCAACCTTGGCAAGCGCTGCTTAACCTTGAAGCGACTTGTGTGGCTGTAATAATTAAGCCACAAGCTCCTCCTATTTAATTCTTAAATATCGCAGCATAATAGAGTTATTTGAAACAACAAATATTTTTAATTTTTTTCATATACTGATATGGGAGCCTCTTTTTCCTTGCTCAGGTATTTATATGTTGTACTTAGGTTTATTACCATAGCGCAATTATAAAAATATACATATCGAATGAGAGTGAAATACTGAGTAAGAGTGAATGGAAAAATCAATCGTATTTAAACACTTAGCGGGTAAATACCACTTTTAGCGCAATTAAAAAGTAGAAAAGAGCTGTTATTTCAAAGAGCTTTGTCTAAATATCCAATTGTCTATGCATATAGCAAAGAAAAATCGGAAGGATATAATAAAAATCTAAGCGGCCAGCCACTAAGCTTTGAGATAAAATTAAAATAAAGCAAAGCTACGGCCGGCGATCGATTCCCCGATGGCTCTCTTAAATTGCAGCGCCATATATTTTATATTAACGGTGGAGGATGAACTTTATAGTGGCACTCGAGGCGATGGGCTGGCGAGCTATTTCGATTATATAACTTTAAATCGGGAATGGTAATTATTGGTTTATGGGTAGGTAACTTGGGTGAAGTTTTGATCGTTCAAAATTGCATTAGGTACTTATTTATTTATTTATGTAAATACATGTTGCAGCCAATTAGTTTACTGAGCCGTTTAATTGGTGGCCTTTTCATTTAAATGTGCCGATTTTTTAAATTAGGAATGAGTTTTAGGAGATGAGATATTTAGATGATCTTTGAGGCGGGAAATATGATTTTTGATAACCGATTGTTGTCAAAAATCACATATCTCAATAATCCCTATGCCACGAATATTAAGTATATGTATTTTTGTTGCCTCTTCATGTAACAGCTGATTCGATTTGAATGACACACGGGTAGATTATGACCTGATTATAGTATTAGGATAGGATGGTCATAGGATTCTGTAGACATATTTTCCATTGGATTCCGACTTTGACGCTTACGAACCTGAAACACAAGCTGGTAAAGAATATTCTATACTAGCTTTTGGCCGCAACTTCGTACGCGCATAACTCGTTTTCTCCAATCTCGTAGGAATATTTTTTGCACAACTTTTCGTTCCCCAAGAACCTTCTACGAAGTATTAGAAAACGTAAAAAAAAATCGGTAAAGTCGTTCTCAAGTTATGATAGCGTCCGCGTCCCCAAGTCGAAAAAAAACCAAAAGAACATCACTCCCAAGATAAGTTTCCTATGAGCCATGGCCTACCCGTGTACCAAGTTACGCAGATCTTTATTCAAAACAAATACCGAACAATGACCTCTAAACCATATCTAAACAGATGCTGTTAAGTTAACTTTAACACTTAAACACTAAAGTCTAATCAACGATGTTTCTATTCTAGATTCTAATTATGTAGCCTATTTAAAGTATTGTTAAACCGTTGAGATCTGATACATAATCGTTAACGATGGCTAGGCATACCTACGCGTTATTATCAGAAGTACCACTTGGAACAATGTGCGAAAACATACCAGATTCAGACAAACTAAAAAAAACAGAGCGGAGTTTCTCTATTTGAGATGGGTTTGCTCTTGACTCTAGTCTAGGTCGGAGGTGACAGAGACAAAGTCGACGATGGAGTGAGCTTACAGAGAAGAAGCCTGTTCACTCTAACTTTGAAGAGATTAGAAGTAGAAGAGGCCGGTGGGATGAGGTCGTGGAGTTCTTGGGCACATTCACCGAAGTATAATCTGTAGTAGACTGAAGTTTTTTTTTTCATTGCGTTTTACCTGCTTGACGCAGATAAACCATTCTTCTTTCTTTCTTTCCATAAAGAAGATTAAAATCAATACAGACTCTGCTTGAATCTGTACAAAACCTAAGAAAGTTAGCAACAAAGCCTAGAAATGGCTGAAGTATTCATCATTAAACATCTCTCCATATGAATCTACGTTTAAAGTCATCATCATCATCATCATATCAGCCGAAAGACGTCCACTGCTGGACATAGGCCTCCCCCAAGTGTCGCCACAACAACCGGTCCTGTGCGTCTCGCATCCATCGGCTACCAGAGTAGCCAGAGTACCTTTATTATTTTTGTATTGTTTTCAACTGCAAGTTTGCAACTGTAAGTTTTGACCTTCACTTTTGCCTTTTAAAAGTCTAATTCAAATTAATGCCTTTGACTAACAACTAATTTAAGCATTTCCTTTCAACTAAGCTAAAATTCTAAAAAAAAATTGAAATAGATTTTTTTTAGTAACCCTGTACAGTCGAATTAAAAGAAAAAAAGTGCACAAGGGTCCTTCTGTATTTCCTCGTATAGTGGCTAACAAAATAAAGGCCAATGGAGCATTGAAACATTAACAGTTTCCGATCTAGTGGCCTATTGTGTATCTTATCATTAAATATTACGGCCAACGAACACTCGTTAAGAATGTTCGATATTGTTAATGATAATTTTATCGGACGATACTGGTCGTTTGCTAAATGAAACCAAGTTCTACATCGCAACAATAAGACCCGCAACGCCAACTATCCCAACAGATGCGAACTGACATATCAAAATCCTGAATCGTGATATCAGAGTTTACTGTACGATTTGAACAGATACAACATACCGAATATCAACTATCGGGCAGTTGCCCACCGGACACAACAATCGTCCGGTCGGAGGATCCTCCCTTTTCAACGAAGGTATGCGGGTTTTTACCTCCATGTTTCATAACGCTACCTTTAAAGGTTCAAATAATGATGTACGACACTAGTTGACACTGCTAAAAGATTAGCAAATTATACTACCTGTACGGGTCAATCTTCAAGGTTAAGCAACACTTGCCGAGGTCGGTCTTTTTCTGGATGGGAAATCATCAAATTACTCCTCCCGCTATGGGTGGAGCGGGAGGGAGTGTCAGACTCTTACTGACTAAAACCAATCCGTGCTCCTCATTGTTTCCTTTGCTTTCCAAGGCCGCGGTAACTCGTTCGAATAAAATCCGCAACCCTGGCAGGCTCTGGCTCTAACGTAGGCATGGGCATTACAATGAGTTTGTTTGTTTTGATGAATGATGATACACAGATAGATGAGATCCTGTAGACGGATATACTTGTATCTCGAGCAAAGCCGCAGGCAAAAGAGTAGTCAACAAAAATGTTGTCACATAAAACTATCCAAATTGTAAAATCAATTTCAGAGTTAGTTGTTTTGTTGTACAGTTGACAAAACAGACAGGCATGCAGGCGGCATTTCCGCTTAAACATTTCCTGTGTTTTGTGAGTGATTTTAAAACTATTGAGCATTGTGTTGAGCTAGACATTCTTATAACTGCAGTTGCAGTTATACGATTAACAGTTATTATCCTAAATACTAAGAAGGTCAGAGCATACTTTACTAAAAGTATTGACATAAACAACTGTTAAGAGTAAAAGATAGGCTTGCGTGTGACCTATATCACTTAACGGTCAAATCTCATGCTCAAAAAGTGTTCAAATTCAAGTCGCACAAAAACTTGTCAAAATGTAGGGAATTTCAAGGTCGCGAACTGTCAAATACAGTTTGCGACTGCGATGCGAATGCTTCTTAAAAATACGAGAAAGTCTCTGCATGTATAATTATGATGTGGTTGCCATCTATAGTGCACATTCTCTAGTATCATATGGTAAATACATTTACATACCCCAATAAATATTCGTCTTTCGCCTGTCTCTTTAGCAAAACATATACATACTACAACACATACGGTAGTCAACTAACATGATCGTAATTCAACCCCCTTGTCACGGAGCTGTATTGCAGCGACGACGACGAAAACGCGATCTGACTGACATCCGATTAAGTCTCCACTTAAACCAGCGGAAATACGAACAACAATATTGTGTTTGGATATCTTGGTGAAGTTTTTCTGTCAGTAGCGTTTTTACCCAGTTACTGAGGGTAAGAAAAGCAGTCGCTCCATGTAAAATATTGGTACTCAGCTGCATCTACTAAGACTGGAAGCCGACCAGAACGTAGTTACATCATCTGTTCATTCTTGCACATAAATCTGTGCAAGAATGAACAGATGATTTGAATCTTGCACAGATTTATAAGCAAGAATGAAAAGATGATTTGATGCAAAAAACAAACTCCAAAGAAAAATACTCTCCTTTCGCCCGCTGATCTATCTCTTAAGCCAACCGTACACATCCACAAAACATACGGTCTAACTAACATGATCGTAATTCAACCCCCTTGTCATGAAGCTGTGTTGCGGCGACGCAAACACTTGACAGGCGATCTGACTGACATCCGATTAAGTCTTCACTTAAACCAGCGGAAATACGAACAACAATGGGATAATTGTGTTTGGATATGTTTGTGAAGTTTTTTTAAAGGTAGTTTTTAAGGAGTTACTAGGTTGTGGATGTCGCATTGGCACAGTCTCTCCATGCAAAAAAATCTCGCATGAAGACATTTTTTAACAGTAAAACTTTGGATAAAAAAGACTTAATCTGCCTAGCCTTCTACCAACTATGAGATGTTAAAAAATCAACTGCAAGAATTTCGTGTACATGCTTGGTATCATGTCAAACATCACCAAAAAAAAATTGTTTTTGCGATATTATTTTTCACACTTTTAAGATAATTTAGCAAATTTTTATGTGCACTGTACCACGTGGCTGTGCCTACGGCGCGGAGTGCGCATAATCAATAGAGATTAGTTATATGAAAGCGGTTCCGTCTCCTTTGTGCTTAGTGAAAATATTGAAACGGATTGTTATTTTTTTTTTCGTTTTTAATTTTTATTTTTTATTCTTAATTTTTTTTAAATAAAATTCTAACAACTCTTAAAATGTCATGCAGTTGATTTTTTAACGCCTTATGCCTTGGGGTCGGCTTTCGTCTAGCTAGATGCTGCTGAGTACCTACCACTTTGTTAGTTATAATATATTTTTATTTAGTAAATAATAGCCAGGACTAGCGGCTTAGCGTGATTTCCAAGGCACAGACCAAACTCGATATGAAACAGATGGTCACCCATCCACGGACAGACCTTGGCAAGCGATGCTTAGCCTTGACGTTCGATCGGTGCAACTGTTATTATTTAAAACGATAGCTTCAGAGTACAATGTAGGACATCCATTCAAACTTAGAAATATTAGCTAAATAGGTATAATGCACCTCGATATTCTCTAATAAGTATCTCGTTTATGAGGAGCTCGTGGCTAAATTATAACAGCCGCACGGACCAATCTTCAAGGTTAAGCAACGCTTGCCGAGGTTGGACTATGGATGGGTGACCATATTAACACACCGAGACTCCTCCGTGCCTCGGAAAGCACGTTAAGCTGTTGTTCTCGGCTGTCATTTGTAGATCTTTGGCAGTCGTTACGGATTGTCAGAAGCCAGAAAATCTACAAACAGTCTTGCCAAGAAGTACCGTGTTACCCAGGTAATGGTTTGTAGACGTCTGGTAGGCAGGCGTGCCACGTAAAATACTGGTATTTAGCTGAATCCGGTTTGACTGGGACCCGACCCCAATATAGTTGGAAAAAGGCTAGGTAGATGATGATGTATCTCGTTTCTATCGCATTCGCTGCAGTACGCAAAATAAATTACCCTATAAAAGCTATTAACTTAAAGATTTTCTTTGAATACCTCTTTAACTCAAAGAAAATGAGCATCGTAGCAATATTTTACAAGGAGAAAAGCTTTGTACTTGAATCTGAGACAATACTGCATAATACTCTTCCATTTTGTAAGAACTGTTGAAAGGCAATTTGTAGAAATGAGTGTCAATTCTTTATGCAACTTTCGCGTTCGTAACTCAGTTGCAATCTGTCAAAAAAACTTACTTAACACTTTTTTCCAATATAACAATAATTATACAACTTGTAACAGAATAAACGCAATACCTCTTAAGAGGTCATTGTACTCATCATTATGAACAACTTTTACTATGGGACCAACACTGAAAACGCGAAAAAAAAATCGAGTGCCCCATACATTTCTGCACGCGTAACTCGACAAAATTTACTGAACGGCTCATTTTTCTGTTACACGTTGTATGTATTGTTTAATTTTCAAAATGATCCTTTTGCTGTATCCTTTCTTGCAATAAAGGCAATTTTAAATCGGTTTTCATGAGAGTGTTTTGAAAATGAAGAAAGGGTGCCAATCGATTTCCTACCCAAAAATATGCTTATTTCAAAAGAAAACCTTACGAAGGAATTGTTAAAAGGTTGAAAAAAAAAATGTAAAATAGACAAAACCAACTTCCCTTTCTGAAGGTCTAAATTGAAATAGACATTTGATACGTACGGTAAGAGGAATCAATTTGTTCTTCGTAAAAAATGATACGATTTCGTTTCAAGGCTCGCAATTTAGCAGACTTTGTGTTCAAATTTTAATAAAAATGGGGTTTGTGGTCACATCTGTGTGTAACAGTTATGAAAGGTTTCAATTTCCTCATTCCTGGAACTTCCTGGGTGGAATTGTTTTTTTTAACCGACTGAAAAGCAGTAGAGAAAAATCTATGTTTTGTTTTGTGTTTCGGTGTTTCTCGAGTTGCCGGGCATTTACGATTCCTGAAGTATCAGTTCACGTAAGGAACATTTACCCTAAATGCCAAAATATACCTTACAGCAATTAACATAAGTGGCATAATATCAAAAATACGGAAATGTCCCTTACGTCAGTTGATACTTCTGGCATCGTTTTGTTAAAAAGGCAAAAAACTTGACCAAAGTTCATGATCATATTTTATAGGATTTTTGACGATGGATTTATCAAAAAAAATTTTTTTTTTTTGAGAAATAAAATGTTTTCTAATTTTTTTTTCTTTTGAGCTTTTTCTCTCTGGACAACTAAAATTATATTTTCAATTTAAATATTGTACTTTCTTTCTAATTTTATAGAGCATCAGACGTCGGTGAAGCACAGTGAGAAAACTTAAGTAGACATTTTTATTTATTTTTGCTGGTTTTTTTAACATATGGTGTGCCTGTAAGTTTGTGCTAAATAAATATATTTTCATTCTTTCTTTCCACTTATCAGGCTGGTTGCTGCTGTAGTCCAGTATTTTAAGGTGGGTATAAACTGCTGTTACGAGCCGTAATGTACCATTCGCAGAAAGCATGTTACGTTACGCCGTGTGCTAAAATCCGTGTAACATGCTCGTTTCGAACTCTTTGCTTGCCAGTGCTATAGATTCGGAAGACACTCAGACAAGTTGTCTGATGACGAGGTAGTGTTGGAATCTTTGATTCTACTAAATTATTCCTTACAGTCCATGTTTTACAAAAAATAAACACATGTATCCAAGAATCGACGCGTGTGGCACGTGCGCTCGTGACGATTTGTTGCGGTGGCGTACTGACTGAGCCATGTAACACTCAAAAGGATTCGGCAAAATACCGACACCGGGCGAAAACGAGCGGCTCGTTGCTCTTAATAATAATATCTTAATAATAATAATAATATCTTGGGACAACTCACACACGGCCATCTGATCCCAAGCTAAGCAGAGCTTGTGTTATGGTAACCAGACAACTGATATACATACTTATATAATTTATAAATGCATACATATTATAGATAAATTACACCCAGACACAGAACAAACAATAATGCTCATCACACAAAGTTTGTCCTGGGTGGGAATCGAACCCACGACCTCCGGCTTTGCAGTCAGGGTCACTAACCACTAGACCAACAGGCCAGTCGAGTCTTGTGTTCGTTTCCATAACACGAATGCTCGCTTTGTAACATGTAACATTAAGCCGCGTTACACCTGCCAGGGTTGCGGAATATGTTCGAAAGAGTTACCGCGGCCCTGGAAAGAAAGGCACTAGGAGGACTATGGGTGGGTTTTAGTCAGTAAAAGTCTGACTCTCCCTGCCGCTCCACCCAGAGCGGGAGGGATCATTTGATGATTTCCCATCATCAAAAAAAAAAAAGCCGCGTTACACCGGTCAGTACCCAGCTTTATAATGCGTTCCATTCAAACTTGCCAGCCTCACTCGTACCTATCCATCAATTACCAGGAGTGTGAAGAGAACTGGAACGCGATGCGAATGTAATCGAACCAATGGGTTCAGTTTAAATGTTATAGATGTTTGTTTGTATTGCCCCGAGTTTCTATTATGTTAGGAAAGTTAGTTCTACGCGAAGTGCTTGGACAAACTTACAATTATGAAGAACTCGAACGAGCTCGTGGCTATGAAATCCACAAGGGTTGATCTTAAAAGTTAAGCAACGCTTGTCGAGGTCGGTTTGTGAATGGGAGATATGGCGACACTTGGAGGAGGCCTATATAACCAGCAATGGACGTCTTTCGGCTAAAATGATGATTATTGTCATGAGCATTTTGACATATTTTAGAGTTGGTCCCAAAATGAAACTTGTTCATAGTCAAAAATATTTCCATTGCCACTGAATCAAACCATTCTTTCACCCCCACTTTTACCGATAATCCTATTAAACCACTCTCCAAAACAATCCCGATATACTCGCACTATTTTCAAAGCACATAATATTCCCTGTACATATCTAAACATTTCAAAGCCACTTCAAGCCTGAGGGCTGACTGGCTCGGTCAGATACATTGCATCGCGTACGAACCTAATTTCCATTTACGAGTATTTAAACTGGTTTAATATCAGCCTGTACGTCGGTGCGTCCTGTACTGAATGAACGATTGAGCTAAGAGAGGGTATTTACAGCTGTTTTAATAAATACTCATATTCCCACCCAACTACACATTACAAATAAAAATACTCCAGAGGCCCTAGACAATGTGCCATTCAATTAGCGATTGCGACTGTCGACATGCCAACATGTAAGAATTCGGTCACGTGACATTTCGATAGCATCTGTCAATCTCATGCATTTTTGACGTATTGACAATCGCCTGCGCCACGCTTTTCTTTTTTTTCATCAATGGGAAATCATCAAATGACTCCTTCCGATCTTGGTGGAGTGGGAGGGAGTGTCAGAGTCTTACTGACTAAAACGTCTAGAATAGAATAATAGAATAAACGTTTGTTGGAACATACACAAAACTATAATACCGGAAGCAAAAGGTTCAAGCGTCAGCAATATGCTTAGGTCCCCTAGTGGGTTGCTAATGCTAAGCGCTGGTTTTCAGCTTAAACCTCCTGTTTACAATAAAAAAAGAAAAAAAAAAACAGTACAATTAACAACACCAGATTAAATGATAATATAATGATCAAACATTAACGCAATTTAGAGAAAAAATATTAAGTTTGTGGACACGAACTGGCCATTTCAAAGAAAAGAAAAAAAAATACAATAAACATACCCAGACACAAACACTTACTGAACGATGATGGGCATATTTTATAAAAACCCATTCATGCTCCTCTTACGGCCGCTTTCTATAACATATCTCAATCCCAATCTTGATCCCGATCCTTGTCTGTAACCAATCAACGGCCGAGTTTGTGTCCTTCACCACACAATCCTCACCTTTGATTGGTTACAGACAAGGATCGGGATCGAGATTGGGATTGAGATATATTATAGAAAGCGGCCGTTAGTGCCCTTTGCGTTCGAGGTCCGCGGTGACTCTTCGAAAAAAATCCGCAACGCCATCGTCACGCTACCGTTGACAAAATCTCACTTGTCTCGTTGCCCTGGTAGGACCCCTGCTTCATATACTATGTATCCCAAGTCCTATGATTTATTAATAGCACAAATATCCCATAACTCATCGGACATCCAAACAGCTTCAATTTCCCCGTCCAACAGCACTCGTCATGTAAATCCGATGCGATGGGCGCAATATCGGCACGTTATCTAGTTTGTGCGTCTGAACGCACAGGTGCGTTCGTTTCGACCGGTTACGTGCGAATATGTTTTGTGTTATCGGATTTAATTTTTAACCGACTTCAAAAAAAGGAGGAGGTTCGCAATTCGGTTTTATTTTTGTGTTTGTTACCTCATATAGACTCCGTCATTTATAAACCGATATGAAAAATTCTTGTTTTAAGTGAAAGGATGTACTTCTCGATTGGTCCCATTAAAATTTTATCAAAATCGGTTCAGTAGTTTGATTTTTAAATCTAAATAGCTGGAAAAAACATGATTGTGGAAAAAATCATCCATATAAGTATACGAAATTGCGTATTCTGCTTTCTTGACTTTCCATCGGTGTTTTTAGGTGTGGCACTAAAATGTGAAAAATAAAAAAAACTGTTTCACAAAAAAAAACAAACAAAAAAAAACACTACAAAGTTTAAATAACTTGAATGTCATATGTGGCAGAATAAACGTGTTTTCTTTCTTTCTTTTTTCTTTCTTAATTTCGGAAGTCGGTGTTAAATTACAAAGAAACAACCAAAAACACTGAGTTCCGAAATTAAAGTTACATTGCACTTGTAGTTTTTTTTTTGTGAATAAGTTTTTTAGTTACGTTTAACTATTAATACAACTTGTAACGATTTCCTGCCAAATAAATGTAGTAGGTATATGAAAAGTTCGACTTTTATATACGGCTTGCTTAGAAAAGAAAGATCGACGCTCCCGAAATGTGGGTTTCGCTAAGAGACTGCTTTGTATACCATAGACCACCATGCTAATAAAGAAGTCCATGGTGGTGGAACTCAACATTATCAACCGGCTATCTGCAATATGCCAGAAGCGAGCCCTCAGCCTTTTCGGACATATTAACCGTTAATTTAAGCATAGTCTGGAAAAGCTCATGATGCTGGGCCAGGTCGAAGGAAAACGCGCTCAAGGCACTATCGAGATGGACAAGCGCAACCGAGAAGGCCGTTAGAGGCAGGTACCAAGTACCGAGCGGTCCTCATTGCAGGAGACCACTTGACTTGGCGATGCATCCTAAGTGGTCGCGAACTCGCGATCCTTAGTAGTGAGGGAACGACCAAAATGAAAATAGAGAAAACAATCATGATTACACCGTTTTTCAACCGGCTTTTTTTGTGTTTACCAAAACAATACTGTCGCCAAATAAACTATTATAACAAGCACAACATACTCAGGTGAGACATGGGAACATATTTTTGTCCCCCACGAAATTATCACCCCATTATCTTAGTTTGTTTTGCAGCCCCCAAGCCTATTTACTAAATACCTAATTACCATAAAATAAACAACCCCTTATCTAAGGGGGTGGTTGGTAGCAGAAGATTACAGCTACAGTAATGATGTACATTTTATTTTTCTACTTTTTAGGTAGACTATTCGGTTCACAAGCGAACTTCTGGAAATAAAATAACCTCCGCCTTTTCGAAGTCGGTTAAAAATATATTTGCTCCTTCAGTCAGATTTACACAAAAAATACATACGTGACATACAATCGAACACAGAACCTCCTCCTTTTTGAAGTCGGTTAAAAAGCATTGGACCGATTTTTGCCAATTTAAACCAATTATAGTAGACCAGTAGTGGGGGCTCGTGACGTCACTACTTGGTAAAAGTGTACTGAGGCGTTACGTCACGCGGAATTTCAACGCACAGTATCATCTTGATTTTCAAGCAGTGGACTGATTTGTTACATATTAGATTCAATTGAAACAAGGCCAAACTGCAAGCTGCTGCTGCTGGCAAGGGCAAACTGTCTTTACAAACTGCCAATATATTCAACTTGTTCTCCCATCCTTACTCCCTAAGGGAAGCTCAAATTTACATCGTCAATACCCTGTCAAGACATCTCTAAAATGGGTTCTTGAAAGGCACAAGAACAAGATTACAGGAAGACCTCCCGAAATAGATAAACATAGTATTTTAACATGGATTCCCTCGCTCTATTGAGTCGGCTGAAGGGGTCGGGAGGTTCTCTTGTCGATCAAACGCCTTGCTTACGACCAGGAAAAGGAAAATGTGGCTATAAAATGTGTGTTTGATTTTTATCAGAGTTTCTGAACTGTTGGGTGAGGAAAAATGTGGATTGTATGCTGTTGGAAAATGTATTTACGGGCTGTTTGATAGAAAACCCAATCTTAACTATAATATTATAACGAGAGTGAGTTTGCTTGTGACGCTTTAACACCTTAATCTCTGAACTGATTTTGATGAACTTAGGTACTCAGATTCGCGCAGAAGATGGTTAGAGGCTTCTTATATTTGCGAAATTCTATATAAACGCCAAAGAAGCCACGGGCATTCAGGCGTCGGGCAAAGGTTATCCTAACTATATATAATATTATAAATACGAATGTGAGTTTGTTTGTTACGCTTTCACGCCTAACCCGTTGAACCGATCGGCATGAAATTTATCCTGGGATACGGAGAAGGACATAGGCTACTTTTTACGCGATAACCGACACCCACGCGGGCGGAGCCGCGGGCAAAAGCTAGTCTAAAATAAAACTGAAAAACACAAATCATCCAGCAGTAGACGTCTTTCGGTTGCAATGATAATAATGATGACATGAAGATGAATTAAAACTCTAACAAAAAATATAACTTTTACGGCGAATAACCGAAGTGCGGCTACACCTAGTTTTAACCGGCAACAACTAGGTGCAACCAAGGCTCAAGAGTTTAGTATGAGAAGGATGACGGGGTCTTTCAAACCCTCGCCATCCCCTTCTAACCTCACCTGTCCGAGTCGGGGTGGCCAATGGCTGGTTATAATACATAAGCACCACCACTCAATCAACCAACTACCAATCGGAAAGAATATCCTTTCACATAAAAAATATTTTTTCAAATCGGTTCATAAATGACGGAGTTATCATGAGTTAACAAACATGAAAAAATAAAGCCGAATTGAGAACCTGCTCCTTTTTTAACCGACTTCAAAAAAAGAAGGAGGTACAATACTAAAAGTGATTACAAAACCTGTTTGAGTGTAGGAATCATGGAATGTGGTGCTATTTTCTACATGATCGCCTCCGTATTGTGTGTTTACAATATTGGTAGTAGGTTGTAAGTTTACAGCGATTCGGTGTAAAAGGTGTTTTCTCAAACATGCTTGGAAATTTGAACATTATTTTGACAACCTTCTTCGAGATAAATCGAAATTGCTGTAGGCCTAAAACACGCGACCAGCGGCCGGCAAAAGTTGTATGAAAATCCATATCTGTCGTGGTTTAGCGGCCAAATAAATTACATGGTAAACTCATATCTGTCGTGTAATTTAAAAATCGAACGATCTTTTACTCCGAGACATGGCAACCACGGAGGTATGTACAATCAAAGGTTTTATTTAAATTTCGAACTGGCTTGCAAATGGACAGCTGTTTATTGAAAAAAAAAAACAAATGAACACTTTAACGCGGGAAAAAATATTGTTGTTCGTTGTTCGTCATTGATTTTGAAAAGTTCTGCCTAGGTACTACTTAGTATTAATTTCCGCGCATTATTTGAGAAAAGTACTATATAAACCTTGGCCTCGGTAAGTCCATCAACTAGGCATTGATGGACTCAGTATGTGTGGCTCGGCTTCGCTTCGGCGGCCCACATTTACACGTTCGTCCATCAATGCCTCTTTTGCTAACCGCTGCAGTATTGTACTATTTCTTAAGACAAAGCGATACGCGATCGTCGCGTTCATCTGTACGGCGAATCGCTGGTTTGCTTGCTTTGAGAGAAAACCTATACTTATAGTCAACTACGTGCTTCCGTTCAATTATTGAAAACCAAATCGAAATCAAACGCACAGGACCGGTTGTCGTGGCAACATTTGGGGGAGGCCTATGTCCAGCAGTGGACGTCTTTCGGCTGATATGATGATGATGATGAAATCAAGATCAAAATCTTGCGTGGTTTAAATGAAGCAGCGTAATAAACGGACGCTTACGTAAATAAACGGACGTAATAAACATTTACTTTGTTTTGTGTACTATTTGTAGATTACATAATTCAAACAGCATTCCAACAGTTTCCGATATCAATTTCGGTTTCTGAGAAAATTTATTAAAGTTATAAGTACAACGTCTCAGTCTCATCGCTTCCTGGAATTGGTTTTGTTCCCAGATAATTGAGAAGAGTAGCAGAAGCAGGTTTTAATAAATTAACTTTGAAAACAATCAAAGGAGCTTATTTCTTAGAAAAGGAGCTTTTTTCTTAGAAATTAATTATTTTGAACTTGAACAAAATTACTCGTAATTTTGTTTATTATTTCTATTAGCGAGTCTCTATTATTTTCGCGATTTCAAGGTAAGTGCCATAGTATTTAAATGAGTGAAATGAGTAAATTTTTTCTGGCTTTGCTTAAAACCTGCTAAGTACATCTTTTTTGGATGGGAGGCCCGCTCTGGGCGGAGAGGAACGGAGTGTCAGACTCTTACTGACTGAAACCCACCCGTGTTCCTCTTAATGCCCTGTGTGTTCCAGGGCCGCGGTGACTCTTTCGAACAATACCGCAACCCTGGCAGGCATTTATTTGATCATGCCAAACCGAAGAGTCACGTGGTCAATTCCTTACATTTTGACATTTCGACAATCGCTGTTTCTGACAGAATGTCACTTTGTTCCAGTCCTCTCTTTCCACAACCTCTAACCGCTTATGACTTGCACCGCCATTACACGGTCTGCCTCAGACTTTCTCGGATATGGGCACATTGTCTACCACAGTCTTCTTGGAACACTCTGAAAGCCTTCGGCGACCATAAAACAATTTAATGAACGTACCAAATTACTTTTCGTAATTAGTTTCAGTGCTAACTTCGTGAAATGGATACGTATTGATTGCGGATCAGTGAACCGTTTTTTGGCGAAAGAAATAGTTCCCTGAAGTTTTTAGAAAAGTACTAGCAAAGGAGCGGTGTTCAGAGCCTCAGCTAAGTATATGATAGTTACCCATTTTATTTCGTTCTCTCATTACTCTATTGCATTCAGTGCGGTACTTGAAACAATAAAAAAGGTTTCAGTGTGAGATGCTACTTGTGTTGATACTCTTGCACCATCCCATCTTCCTAGCTCGTCAAACAGCGGAAATATAATAACTTGGTTGGCAATTATATTTTCGAGCCGTTTGGGGTTGAAACTCTTGGACCGCGGGGTCCGAGTGCTCATGCGTTATTTAAAGAACTTGCTAAACGATTAGTTGACACTTCGCGTGACCCGAGGGCTGGTTTTTACCTCGGACAGAGGATAAGCATTGCCATACAACGTGGCAATGCCAGTCTCTTGGGCTCACTTCCAGTCGACAGCGATGCGGACAAATTTTTGACGCCATATTTTAGTCAGGAGTTTTTATTTTTATTTTAAGTGTATTTTCTTATACTTATTGTTAAATTAGTATAATATAAAATATACAAAATAAATAAATAAAATATCATAGACCCACTCTGGACTGTCGCGTGTCAGGATCGAGAAACGGGACTTCCTGCTCACGCATAGGCCTACCCTACTGCAAACCGTTATTATCCTAACTACAATATATTATATTAGTTACTATTATTGAGAAAGTGTGTTTCCTCCTTTATTACCCCTTCAAGTCTTAGTGGCTGAAACTTGGCACACTGCTAGACCAGGTCCTGGATAGGAGACCCTTTTTAACCCGTTGGTATGTTCTTTTTTTTTTTTTTATGAATGGGCTAACTCTTGACCTCGATCACGCCTGATGGAAAGCGATAGATGAGGTCCATGATGAAGCGAGCGTGCCCAGAAGATGCCTTGAGGCACTGGTACTCCTACGCGTCGACGAAACACAGCAGGCTGCTTGACGCCGAACTCCGGTGGGAGGGTGGTCGCGAACCAGGCGGGTGTTAGTTAGCCCTACCACCGCAAGAGAAGGATTGGCCAGTCTTATAAGGTGTTAGGTGAGACTGTCCAGGATGCGCCGAGCGCTCGGTTCAGTTGAATGTCTGATGGAACAAATTGCGCTACACGAGGAGGCTCCTTCATGCATCCCAAAATGCGTTCCCTAGATAAAACCCGTTATACCCGCGCGCGAAGCCACAGTCGGCAGCTAATTAGTAATTTTATAACAGAGGTTTGCATGGCATTAAGAGTTTACGTCTGTTCCATCATCACCATCTTTCGTACTTAAAATCCAACATTCAGAGCCATCCCTAACGTGCCACTTCAGTCCTTAACAGTTTCGGAAACGTATCGGATTTAAAGACTGCTATAAAAAGTAAGTAGTGACAAGTACTTGGCAGAGTGCCTAATGATACCGCAGTATTGCAATTACTAGTATAATACACAAGGGTGAAATGAAACTACTGAAAGCTTGCTATACTGTGTGCGGCTTGTGAGTAACTTGAGATGCACTGCTATACTGCAGTACGATTCTGTATACATGTCGAAGTGAAGACTTGGGTGAAGTGATCACAAAGTGAGCTGTATTATAATATAATAATAATCATTTTATTTCAAGTTTCACAGACTCATTAACATTAATAATCATACACACTCAGTCACATTAATTAATCAAATAGAGTAAAATAATTACCTACATAGCAATAAAATTATACAAACAAGATTATCGAATCCAAACAGTGTTGGCATAACCTGCGTTCAACGTGTAAACTACAGCAGTGATTGATGTAGGAGCAATCGACCCTCTCCGCGAGTGCGGCCAGCATGCTGTTGGAGCTCCCCCGCACTCGCCGAACCAGCGAGGTGCCTCTCTTGCACATTGGTGTATAATAAAAAACTTTGAACTTTGTAGTGTTTTTTGGAAGTCGGTTTCTTTTTTTTTGTGAAAAAGTTTTTTATTTTTCACTTTTTATTCACTTTTTAGTGGTACCGTCAGTGGTAGTCACAGGAAAGCAAAAATACACAATTTCGTGTAGGTACATGGATGATTTTTCCACATATTTTTTCTAGCTATTTGGATTTAAAAACCAAACTACTGAACCGATTTTGATAAAATTTCAATGGGACCTATACCATAATATATATTTGGGAAGTATACCCTTTCCAACAAAAACAGAATTTTTCAAATCGGTTGGCAAGCGACGGAGTTATGCCCGAACAAAAAAAAAATACAAACATCCGAATTGAGAACCTCCTCCTTTTTTAGAAGTCGGTTAAAAACAATCTACGCGCGCCTCCGCAAACATTCTCGAGGCGCTGCAGTACCGAGGGAGACCCAACAACATCCTGAACGCATTGTTAAACTGGACTCGAAGGGGTATTGCCATGTAATCAAGATGGAATGACAGTTCACATCCCTCGCAAAAGGCTTAAAACTACATTGATAAGTTCTAATTTCATTTCAGTGATAGTTACACCAGAGTATTTTGACATAAGGGTTCCTTATGTTCGAAGTTCCGAATTTAAAAACGGTGTCTGTCTGTTTGTCGATCTATTACAGCTAATTTGCAAATAAGACGTATTTAAACATTTAAAAATATAATAAAAAAAACATTTTAAAAAATTGTAGCCTGTTACTAACGGTCAGATATCGGTTACAAACGCTTTTTTGATAATGTTCTCTACTAACTATTTAGACCTGTATATCTAGCGTATGCATACCAAGTTTCATTAAAATCGGTTCTGTCATTTAGAAAAATAAGGACTTGAAAGTTTGTATGAAATGCCGTACCGCGTAAACGCTCTTTCTTAAGTACCCATCAAACTAAGCAAGGCCTAATGAAAACCATAAGGTTTATTTCTTTTCCTATCTTATGTTTAGGCTGAAAAATAGAACGATTTCGAAGGTCTACAGGTGAGCGTGTACCATCGACCCTGGCAGAACGTCCTGGGGGAAATCTTCGGGTCCTTAAACAGTAATGATGGTGGTCATTTTTCATGCATTTCAATCGGTTGCTATGTGAGGTTTGTTTGTATATATCGAAGGAAAATAAGGCTTTGTGTGGAACATTGTTTTTGGTTTTGTAAGCAAAATTAAGCTTCATATGTTATGCTTTGATGTGGGATTCTCGGAAAGCTATAATAAGACTTTTCAACAGCCTGCTTATTCGAGTATTTTTACGTTCTACGAAGTCACGACAGCCATTATCAAAAAAGATAGATACATAATACCGAATGCTTATTAAAAGCTGAGCAAAAAGTTGTTTTTTCAACAAACAAAAAATAAACCTCTAAATTAGATCTCTTTGCTTCCGATACAAAACCGTTTCTTTACCATTTATTACTAACATTTACAAGTAAATTATCATGTTTTCGGGTCCAAAGTGTCGGATGCGTAGGAGGTACCTAATACCGGATATCGGAAAATCGTCAGGGCAGGATCGTGGCCATTAATTGGCGGAGCCCGATAACGGCCTGCTAATGACCTGAAACGTGATTTTACGGGATAATAAGTCATATTTTCTGTAATGGAATATGATATTGGTGTCGTGTTTTTTTAAGGCTTTACAAATACGAAGATGGTTTTACAGATAATTGTTAGATATTTATAGAAGCTAGATATTTTGCGGGTGAATCAGGTGAGCAAGTGTGAAGTGCAGCATTAAACAAGAGAACAATATTTCCTCAGTATTTAAACGACCTAAGTATCAAATCCTCAGTATCAAAAATGTATGAAAAATGTTTGTTCGTCTCAGTAAAAAAAAAATTTTTTTTACTGAGACGAACAAACATTTTTGCAACATGCGATGAGTTGCTTAAAAATTAGTAGGATTGGTCCTCTGTACGCAAACGTCTTAAAGCAGAACGAACAAAAAATAAAAGAATGGGAAAAGTACAGTCAGTCACACATACCAAAACCAGTGTATACGAACTACTCGCTGACGCTCAATTTTTCTTATGAAACAGGTTGCCTAAGGCGTATCTGTCAACCCAACTTACGTGTATTATCTCCAGAAAAAAGAATAATACAAAAGATCTTACTTACTCGTTGTTGGCATGACAATAGTGTCACAGAACATAAGTAATAATACTGCGTATACCTACTTCTTAGGAGACTAAGGAGTGGCCCTTAAGTACTTGAAAAAGAAAAAAACTGGCCAGGTTCCGTAGTCGAGATGACTATTTTTTTTTTTCGATCAACTCCGTTGTACTATTCCACCATTGCAACTTCCGAGAGCCAGAATTATTACAGTGGCGACTACCAGAAAAATGCCGAGTCAATGAAGCTCGACAAGTTATAGAAACCATTGTATGCCACCTACTGTGGCAGGACAGGAACCTATAACCCTATAACTGTTCCACTTTTTTACCTGTGTACACAAAAAAACGTGTTTGATATGAAAACTATTCAACTGTCTTGGATCCCGCAACGAAATCACGCACGGCCCGGACACGGTTTCTTTGAACGAGTTCATATAAAATGTGCACCGATATTTTCTGAGCTCCGGACAACGGCCCGGCTACGTCCCGGGCACGACCCGGATACGTGTGGAACTTAAGGATTCAGTTTTTGGCATTTGACTACGAAACCCAAAAATGTAAGACCCATGAAGATGTTCAAGCGTAATGTCATTGCCACCACTTGACAACGTTTTCACTCAACGTGATAAAATCCCCAAAAATAACAAATCGCTATCATAAGCCGGGTGTTGCGGAATATTCGCATCATTTCTACGCCCACACGGCAAGATAAAAAAGATAAAGGATAGTGCTGCCGACCGGAAGAAATGAGTTATAAACATGTACAATTTTACGGTAAGGGTCAGAAACTCAGAACTCTTGGTGAAAATTTTCTAGCACCTTATTCATTTTGCGATAGACAATTGGAGAAGCAGTAAGATAAAGATTTCCAGGCTCGCCGCAGAAGCAGATGTTATGTTTATGAGCAGCAACAAAATCTACATTCACTACTAGTTCATAATAATCGTATGTTAAGGTAGCAGGGACACTGCTGTTCAGTTGCCGGTGGCTAGGTTCGGCTGATTTTGATCAAAGTCAAAGTCAAAGCATTTATTTCAATTAGACCATTTACACTTTTGAATTGTCAAGATATTTTCCATACTTTTCCTACGCTGTTTTTCAGCAACAAATTAGCAACAAATTGCTACCTATTAGTCGTCTCATTTAACACCGATTTCGTGATTTTACTGCTAGCTTATGGTGAAGATAGCAGTAACTCGATTTTTGTGGAATCGGTTCCAGCAAAAAAATCGGTTTTGCAGCAACAAATTCACATGCAAATTTTAGTCGATTCTGCTGACTGTTCACTGCCAGTTTGATGGAGCTTGTTGTGGATTTAAATAAATCAATCGCAATCTGCCTAGCCTTTTCCCAACTATATTGCGGTCGGCTTCCAGTGAAACCAGATGCATCCAAAGACCTGTATGGCACCTCTAACCTCACATGGTACGACTGCCTCTCTGCCCTTCACAATTCAGTTACTGAGTCACAATATATCATCTCTTGGCAAGACTGTTGTCACATTTTCTGACTTCTGACAATCCGAAACGAACGTAAAAGATCTAATAATGACGGCCGGGACCAACGGCTTCACTTGCTTCCTGAGGCATGGAGTCACGGTCTGTGGATGACTGACCATTATACAGGGTGTTCCAGAAATCTAAGGCCATATTTAAGGGTGCTGTAGGGTAGCTGGTATTCATTAAGGAAAATATATTTAAAAAAACGACTAAAAAGATCCAAACTTATCACTTTTAAAGCAGTCTGATGCAGTTGGTGACATCAAATCTGTGATTGAACTAAAGTAAATGCCAGGGGGCCTACCACAACCTTTTAAAACAATATTACTTTGCGTTCCGCTCTGTTGGATTTTCAACGCTCGGATCAGCGCCGAGAGTTGAAAATGCAACAACAGAAATTACAAAGTAATATTAAAATAATATTGTTTTAAGAGGTTGTGGTAGGCCTCCAGCAACTGTAACAAACTGCTTGAAAAGTCATTTGTTGGGAACTTTTTAGTCGTTTCTTGTGGTCGAATTTTTGGTCACTTATTTTTGTTTTGCAATATCAGCTACCCTAAGCACCCTTAAATATGTCCACCGACTTCTGGAAGACCCTGGTCATCCACAGACCGACCTCGGCGAGCATGCTTGACCATGAAGATCGATCCGTACGGTCTACATACATAAGGATGAGTTGACACTGGCGGGCCAATGAAAGTTGCGATCGTCATTTGGCTAAGGTAACTTTATTTCATTATCCTGCCCTCATTCTAATTTATGTATGGAAGAAGAAGACCTATCTCTATTTGCGCTCATCTCAACAGTCACCTCATATCTGGCCATAACCTTTTTCCTCATATTTTGTTCATCAGCTAGTATAGTTCTCATCTAAGCTATTGCTCCATAGTTCTTAGTTCTCATTGCTCATAGCCAGCGAGTGTGAACAGTCCTTTCAAGCCGTATGGCAACAAATCGCCCGACCTAATGTGAACGTTCTCTAAGACGTTGGCAATAACACCCTTTGTATTTATATTTTAATGGAAAAAAATCTGTTAGTGAGATAATGGTGTATAGTGCAAGTTAGAAGCGGACTTATGGGCTTCTGAGGTACTCCATCGGTCGTTTATCTGTCTGTTCTTTTTTTTTTCCTACTCCTCCGCTGTTATTTTCTGATTAATTTCGTTGCGGGATCCAAGACAATTGAATCATTTCTCCGGGACTCCTCGGGCTTCATTGACTTGGTGTTTTTCTGGTGGTCCACTGTTGATTCTCGCTTTCAGGAGTTGCAGTGGTTTGGGAATGTGAGGCGGGCTTGTCTTAACCACTAACCAATCAATGGCGTTACGAAAAAAAGCGTTAACGGACAGATAAACGACCGATAAAGTACCTCAGAAATAAAAGGTTTCTTTTTTTTTGTGAAAAGTTTTTTATTTTTCACTTTTAAGTGGTACCCCACACCTATCAACACCACTGGAAAGTCACAGGAAAACAAAAATACGAAATTTCGTATACATGAATGATTTTTCCACATATTTTTTCCAGATATTTGGATATAAAAACCAAATTACTCAACCGATTTTGATAAAATTTCAATGGGACCATTTGGGAAGTATGCCCTTTCCAACGAAAAATTGACCCTTTCCAATGAAGAATTTTTCAAATCAGTTGGCAAGCGACGGAGTTATGCGCGAACAAACATAAAAAAAATACAAAACATCCGAATTGAGAACCTCCTCCTTTTTTAGAAGTTGGTTAAAAACTGCACGGGTCGACGCTTGCCGAGGTCGGTCTTTGGATGGTCGACGGGTGGTGGTACTGACAGCCGTTACGCCTGATAATCTAACACCAATCTTGCCAATGGGCTATCGTGTTACTCAGTTAGGGTGTTTCCACACCAATAATCGATCGAAAGTCGATCGATAGTAGAAAAGATTAGTCGAAGTCGACCGATAGTTTCTACTTCTTTCTTCGATCAGCCAAAGCTACCACACGAATCGATCAACGTCGATCGATGGCATCGATCCACGATCAATCCATTGCAAATTAGCTGTAAAATATCCCATTTGAAAGAACACACTCCAGCTTTCAATCATCCTGCTTTGTTATGTATAGGAAAATAATCCATTGAAATATTGATTTAGGTGCCACGTATCTCAAGTTTTATTAAATAATCTGGTACAAACGTACATGCAAATGTGTGGTGGCACTCTCATCTGCATGCTTATTAGTAGTGATAACGTATTCCTTTAGCCGGGAATGGGTTTAGCGCATAATGATGTCAGGTATCTACTAACTGAACTTACTTGTACGTAGGTAGGTGGGGAGTTTTTACGTTTACACTGGTACTTTTTAGTAAGTAACTCAGAATTTAGGACCCATTAGTATTAATGTATAATCCGTGATGCTTGGCAACTGGGCTTAACCCAGTTGTATATGTCCCTTGGTGTCTATTTGGCCTAGCTCTGTTCTGTCTCCTGCTTGATAAGGAGGGAAGCGGAAATTATATTTTTTCCTACTCCTCCCCTGTTATTTTCTTGTTTTCGTTGCGGGATCCAAGACAGTTGAATCACTTCTCTGGGACTCGTCGAGCTTCATTGACTCGGCGTTTTTCTGGTGGTCGCTACTGTTGATTCTGGCTTTCAGGAGTTGCAATGGTTTGTGTGGCGGGCCTGTACTTTTCTAACCCTCAAAGGTTGTAGTGCTCACTCAAATCATAATCCCAGCCTTCAGCTGTGCGTTGATATTCGTATCTACGTCAGTCAGTAAGTTTCCCTTTTGTATATATAGATAAAAAGGTTACGTGATTATCCACGTGTATTCAAAATTGTATCTCTGGATTCGTAATAATCAATTTAATTTGCCTAATCAAATAAATTACCTAGCTGTAATTTTCCTTAAATTAAATAAAAAGGTAAGAGGAAACAGCTTCATTATTGATTTTGTGTATTTACAAAGGGTCAATATTTTGAGGATTTAGCGACCATCGAAAGAAATGAATTTCAAATCTCATGTTTCTAGTAACTAACTCCGAGGTCAGCGACCAGAAGTGGGTAATACAGTTATTTTTTATGACGCTAGCTAATTTAATAATCAAAAAGGTCCTGTACTAATTAAAGCCTACAGAAAAAGCGAAATTTTATACCAATGTAAATTAATGTCATTTATCGAAGTTTACCTTTGTATGCCACTTCATAAAATCTAAATTCCCGACTGTTCTTAGGACTTATTGGACTTACAATATGTCACCAAACTTTGTCAAGCGCACAATTACCTGTAACAAAAACAAAAGAATCATCAATAAACAAAAAAAAACTTAAAATACTTGCCATACCATCACCTTCCAGAGGTAAGACAAGTGACATTCTGTCAGCAGTAGCATGGCGGAGGCACTTGTCAAAACGTCAAAAATGTATGGGACTGACACACGATGTCGAAAAGTCACGTGATATTTTGGCGTTTTAACAATCGCCATCGTAATGAAATGGCACTTACTGTAGAGAATAGTAAAGAATAGAATGAAATGGAATAGAATGGAATGGAATGGAATAGAATGGAATAGATTATAAAAAACTTTTTCACCAAAAATAGAAACCGACTTCCAAAAAACACTACAAAGTTCAAAATAACTTTAATTTCGGAAGTCTGTGTCAAATAACGAAGAAGCAACCAAAAACACCGACGACCGAAATTAAAGTTATTTTGAACTTTGTAGTGTTTTTTGGAAGTCGGTTTCTATTTTTTGTGAAAAAGTTTTTTATTTTTCACTTTTTAGTGGTACCCCACACCTAACAACGCCACTGGAAAGCAAAAATACACAATTTCGAATACATGTATGTTTTTCCACATATTTTTTCCAGCTATTTGGATTTAAAAACCAAACTACTGAACCGATTTTGATAAAATTTCAATGGGAACATTTGGGAAGTATTTCCCGTTCCAACAAAAAACAGAAGATTTTTTCAAATCGGTTGGCAAGCGACGGAGTTATGCGCGAACAAACATAAAAAAAAAGAAAATACAAACATCCGAATTGAGAACCTCCTCTTTTTTTAGAAGTCGGTTAAAAACGGAATAGAATAGAACAGGATGGAATAGAATAAAATACTCTTTATTATGTAAACCATATAAGTTATAGAACCTAGAGCCTCGCATTGAAATGTGGCAATGACATAGCCATCCAAAGACTACGCCGATTGAGAGTCTACCAACGAAAACTTGTTAGAAACTCCAAAATGTATGTGACAAGCGCTACCGTTATGTCACATGGTCAATCGAGACACATCGTTATTTTGCTGCAAGGTCGACATATTTCAAAATTAATGATTTTTTGGGGTTCCGTACCCAAAGGGTAAAATCGGGACCCCATTACAAAGACTCCGCTGTCCGTCTGTCTGTCTGTATGTCTGTCACCAAGCTGTATCTCGTGTTAGCTAGACAGTTGAAATTTTCACAGATGATGTATTTCTGGCAATCCTTCCACACTACTTCTACCACTATAATCACGTCAACGGAAATTAATTGCAGTAGCACATAACACTCTGAAAACAATTTGTCTGGCTACACTTAAAATTTTTATGTTTTGTAATATTACTACCCACCTGGGGAGTCAGTTTTATATGGTAATGTGACTATTTATCATATGGTGGTGGTGGTTTTTCGTTACTGGTGGTATAAGAAATGGATTTTATGAACACTCCAGTACACTTACATTCTAATATTATAAATTCGAAAATGTGTCTGTCTGACTATTTGACTTAATTACGTAACGGATTTTAATGAAACTTGGCACGCGGATAGTTTTTAGGGTTCCGTACTCAAAGAGTAAAAACGGAACCCTATTACTAAGACTCCGCTGTCCGTCTGTCCGTCTATCTGTCTGTCACTTGGCGGTATCTCATGAATCGTGATAGCTAGACAGTTGAAATTTTCACAGATGATGTATTTTTGTTGCCGCTTTAACAACCAATGCTAAAAACAGAACTAAATTAATATTTAAGTGAGTTTTTTTGCCGTTTTTTATAGATAATGATACGAGTCCGACTCGCACTAGGCCGGTTTTTGGTATAGTCAAATCCTACTGACGGCGAAGCTACGGGGAGAAGACTATCACATAAATTTTACTTTTTCAGCGAATTTCTTAATGTTCAGTCTGTGTTAACACAATGTTAGCATTAGCAGTCTAAACCTAGATAAAGAGAAGTTCTTTTTGAAAATGTGATAAGAGTCAAAAACGTCACTGTTGAAATGCTCATATCAATCTCGTAAATATTAAACGCTATTGAAAAGCCACGAAACGCTATGAAAGCGATATCATGATTTGTCTAGGCGCTCTGGCCTTTCCTTTCATGTCTTTTCCCAGATTAGCACTAAACACATTGATTTTCAAACAATTCTCATACTATTTTAAGCAACCCCATTAATTTCACAAGCTGAAGCTAATATGAAACCGATACCGACTCCCGATTGTAAACCACACAAATACGGTAGAAATAGCATTAGTTTTGACAGCTGTCAAATGTTTGACGTTCGTTAAATAGGCTTCGTACGTACCACACGAGATTTCACGTTGGCTCGTGTTGGTTAAATTGAGATGGATTTGTGATGTTGTGTTGTAGGAATTATTTTATTCTTTCTTTCTTTCTTTTTCTTTTTTTTTTTTTTTTTTTAATGTGTCCCACACTAGGAATTTCTCCTGTATCGTGGGTACATTTACAAACATATAAACTCACATACACAAACAGCCAGACCCGGAACAACTATCTGTAGGCCATACAAATATTTGTTCCGTGCGGGAATCGAACCCGCGACACGTAGCGCAGCAGTCAATCGCTCAACCACTGCGCCAACCATGTCGTCGAATCATGTTTCTGATATTATGTAAGGGGCGCACTAGACATACCTACATCTGCCATAAGAAGCGACGTTTTCGCTAGAGAGATATATACATTTTGTATAAGTTATTTTGTATAAGTTTTGTGCTGACAAGTCAATCGATACAAATACCTTGAAGAGGAAACGCTACTCGCTACCTCCTATAACTTACACCACACAGGAATCCCAGCGCAATTTGTCTCCAATTTACTCTGATAAGAACAAATCTCCTGAGTAGACTTACGGCGGCAATCCTTCCACACGATGCGACCACCTACTTCTACCACTATAATCACGTCAACGGAAATTAATTGCAGTAGCACATAAAACTCTGGAAGCAATTTGTCTGGTATGTTTTGAAACATTACCTACCCACCTGGGGATTCAGTTTTATATGGTAATGAGGCTATTTCTCATATGGTCTTACGTTACTGATACATTACTGGTTTTACGTTACTGGTAGTGTAAGACATGGATTTAATGAACACTCTGTACACTTCCACTCTAATGTTATAAATGCTGAAGTGTGTCTGTCTGACTATTTGTCTAAATTGCGTAACGGATTTTAATGAAACTTGGCACGCGGATAGATTCTAGTTTTTTTGTATACGTATAGTAGGCGCCAGATAAATGAAGAATAACGGTATTTGACCTTTCCTTAATATCTCTTCGTAGGTACCCCCGGATAGTTATGAATCGTTTTTCATTACTGGAACAGTAAGGATCACAATAGATGTCGATTCAGGACAGCTTTATGTCATTATTTCTGTTTTTGAAATTAAGTGTGTCAATAAATGTAGGTGGGTCAATGACCGTTATTCTTCATTTATCTGGCGCATACTATAGTCAAATTCTACTGACGGCGAAGCTACGGGTAGAAGACTATTATTAAATCAATTTTACTTTTTCAGCGTATCTTTTAATGTTAACAAAATGTATTTGCAATCTAAACCTAGATAAAGTTCTATGAGTAAAAGAGTAAAAAGTTATTGGAAAACAACGAAAACTATGAAAGGGATATCATGATTTGTCTAGTCTAGGCGGTCTTCGCCTTTCCTTTCATTTCTTTCCTCTAGTTGAACTTTCAGATTACTAAAAAACATTGATTTTCAAACAATTCTCACACTATTTTAACCAACCAATAAAATCACAATCTGAAGCTAAAATTAAACCAATACCAACTCTCGATCGTAAACCACACAAACACGGTAGAAATAGCAACAGTTTTGACAGCTGTCAAATGGTTGAATGTTCGTTAAATAGGCTTCGTATGTACCACACAAGATTTCACGTTGGCTCAAGGTGGATAAATTGTGATGGATTTGAGATGTTGTGTTGTAGAGATTATTTGATGGAATGACCCCTATTTTTCAGACCAACGGGGCCGGAGTTTTAGTGACCTGATCTCTGAATAAAAAATTAAGAAGGTATCGTTAACAAAAAAAAAAAAATATATATATATACAGTATGTTAACTAACAGAGGGCGTTCCCGTTAAACCGCAATAGTATAGCATCCATACATGCTAAAAAAAATAGTACCATTTGAAAACAAAATGTTTTTATTTTTTTTCAATATTAAAATATTGACTAAAAATGTTAAACTAACACGTAAAAGAAACACTCTATACATTATGCGTACTCGAAAACGGCAACGTCACGCTTCTTCGAGTACGCATAATGTATAGAGTGTTTCTTTTACGTGTTAGTTTAACATTTTTAGTCAATATTTTAATATTGAAAAAAAAAAAAAACATTTTGTTTTCAAATGGTACTATTTTTTTTAGCATGTATGGATGCTATACTATTGCGGTTTAACGGGAACGCCCTCTGTTAGTTAACATACTGTATATAAATAATCTTTTATAAAGCTTTCATATTTCACAATTAGAAAGAAAAGTCAAAGTACAGTACATGTACAAGGGGCGCACTAGACATAACGAAATCAAATGGTGGCTGGTGGCTATGCCACCTCCCATCATCATCATCGTCATCATATCAGCCGAAAGACGTCCACTGCTGGACATAGGCCTCCCCCAAGTGTCGCCACAACAACCGGTCCTGTGCATCTCGCATCTTTCGGCTACCAGTGACCCTCAACAGGTCATCGGTCCATCTTGTGGGAGGCCTTCAAACGCTGCGTCTTCCGGTACGCGGTCGCTACTCCAGAACTTTTCAACCCCAACGACCATCTGTTCTGCTCGCGGAACAGATGCCACCTCCCATAGAAAAATATTCGAGCCCCTTTAAATTGTAAAAGCAAGTGTGCATATTATTACTCATTTTAAAAGCGGACGTCTCGATTTCGCCTCTCATGTTACACGCACAAAGACTTCATTTATTCCTTACTCCATACCAATTTAACTGCAGCATAGCATTGCAATTCAGCAACAGCTCTGCCCGTTATGAAAAACAAACGCCCAAACGTGATGTTCTACACAACTTTGCAGTCTATTTTTGTAAGCCTGAAGTGCTATGTTTCAGTTTCCGAACTGGCTGGCCGGAATGTTTTGCTTGACCGTGTGTGTAGTTTACTTTCCGTTTTTACCGTAGTCGAGAGTTTTGGTAAAAAGCTTTTTACTCACAAATGCTGGCTGTCAATATTCCTCCTAACAATTTTGAATTTAAATTTAGATTTTTATTTAATTTATAATGTGTAATTTGAATTTTTATTTTTTTCTATCGTATTTTTGTTTCGTATGCATTCAATTCTGCCGTCAACCATACCAATTGTTCCGTCAAGGCCATCCGAGAGCCGATTAGTCTGTATGTCGCATAAAATCAAAATGATCTTAATAAAATCTTTTCGGATATTTCTAGCTTCAGCAGTAATAACTATACTAAGCAATTTGTTCCATCAGGCACTCAACTGGACAGTCTCACCTAACACCTTTTAAGACTGGCCAATCCTTCCCTTGCGGTGGTAGGGCTAACTAACGCCCGCCTGGTTCGCGACCATCCTCCCACCGGAGTCCGGCGTCAAGCATACAGCCTGCTGTGTTTCGTCAACGCGTGGGAGAACCAGTGCCTTAAGGCATCTTCTGGGCACGCTCGCTCCATCATAAACCTCATCCATCGCTTTCCATCAGGCGTGATCGAGGTCAAGAGCTTACCTATTCCTCAATAAAAAAAAAAACTAACTCCTCAGGAATATGTTCACTAAATAACGTAAAGCTTATCCGCTATGTCAGAGGAAATAAAAGGCGTAGCTTATTATCCTGTCTGCCCCTTAAGCAAACCTCTAGGGACAGCATGCGTGTCTACCTAAGCCTCTTTCAAATGAATTGGTAGGAAATATGAACCGGGAATTCCTATGCGCCACTCTGTTATGTACGAGCTATGGGCTAAATAAGAACAGCCGCACAGCACAGGTCCATTTTCAAGGTTAAGCAACGCTTGCCGAGGGAAGTCATTGGATGGGTGAGAATTCATTTAGCGAGACTACTCCGCGTAAACACGTTAAGCCGTTTGTGCCGGCTGGTCATTTGTAGATCTTTGGAAGTCTATACGGATAGTCGGAAACCATAGGTAGGCATCATCATCATCATCATCATATCAGCCGAAAGACGTCCAAGCTAGACATAGGCCTCCCATAAGTATCGCCACAACAACGGGTCCTGTGCGTCTAGCATCCATTGGCTACCCGCGACCCTCACCAGGTCATCGGTCTACCTTGTGGGAGGCCTTCCAACACTGCGTCTTCCGGTACGCGGTCGCAACTCCAGAACTTTTCGGCCCCAGCGACCATCTGTTCTGCAAGCAATATGCCCACCGCCACTCCAGATAGGCAGTCGCTTCAAAAAATATAGGGGTCTCATCATACCTTTCATTTCTATCTATATTGTAGTGGTTTTTGTAACCAAAAAAGGAAACCAGCATGTCTGCATGCCTTCCTAAAGACAATTTTTACATACTAAAACTCGAATCAAAGACTTTGTCCAAAATTGCATGAATTAAAAATCCTCTTTTACTTTAAATTACATTTAGAACAGGTACCTACTGGGCATAATAAAGTCATAAATAACTGTTAATCAGATCTTCGTCCTGGCATGATAGAGGCATCACGGAGAAATTCCTTAACGAACCAGAACATTAAGCATTAGAGTCCACTCTCCTTGAATTTAGAGGAAAAAATACGAAGTAACACGGTACGAAAATAGAGGAACGTTTTTAATATTTTTACAGCGACATTCTCGTAATCGGTTTACTGATCTTGGGCTCTAGACAAGTGACATTCTGTCAACGGTAGCGTGGCGAAGGCGATTGTCAATACGTCAAAAATGGATGGGATTGACAGATGCTGTCGAAATGTCACGTGATCCCTACATTTTGGCATTTCGACAGTCGCATTCGCTAATCGAATAGCACATTGTCTAGGGCCTCTTGTGGCTCGAAGAGGGCAAACTGGTAGAAAAACAAAGCAAAAATAGCAACTGCTAAAATGTTTATTTCTGACTATTTTATTAATTCATGTTTAAGACGGTTATTCATCATCTTCCTGCCCTTATCTTTTGCTACTTGGGGTCGGCGCAACACGTTTTTTTCTTCCATTCTGTCCTATCAGCCGTCACGCTATCACTAATTCCCTTTTCTTTCATATCTGCTCACACAATCCATCCATTTTTTCTTTGGCCTCCCTCTCCCTCTCCATCCATTTTTTCTTTGGCCTCCCTCTCCCTCTCCATCCATATTTTCTTTGGCCTCCCTCTCCCTCTCCATCCATATTTCTCTGGCCTCCCTCTCCCTCTCCATCCATTTTTTCTTTGGCCTCCCTCTCCCTCTCCATTCATTTTTTCTTTGGCCTCCCTCTCCCTCTCCATCCATTTTTTCTTTGGCCTCCTTCTCCCTCTCCATCCATTCTTTCTTTGGCCTCCCTCTCCCTCTCCATCCATCCACAATTATATTCGTAACCCTTTAAGTTACATGCGTTTCATCCCTCCTCTTCACATGACCATACCAAGACAAGCGGTTCCCTTTCACCTTTCCACGCCACTTTTACTACTCATTTATTTAGGCGGTTATTCGAAATAACAAAATTATTGTTTTTTTTGTTATTGATACTTCGCGTTTGACCACAATCTCACCTTAATATGGAAAGTGACGTTGTGGTCGACGATGGAGCACGCTTGCCTAGAAGTAACCTAAACAGACTCCAGCAGGGAATTCCACTCCTTAGCTGTACGAATAATGAAAGTACTCTCAAAACGTTGGTTGCGTTAGGTATGTGTGGAATGTCCACTTTGTGATCAAAAAACTTTTAGATTCGAGATTGATATAGGTAATCAAATTGTAGATAAGCATTGTTCCGTATGGTGTCGGACGTAAAAGAACAGCACCATCCCATCACTTCCCGTGGGTGTCGTAAGAGGCGACTAAAGGACTCACCAGGTAATGGGCAGCAGCATTCTCTATAGGTACATTTCTACAGCTACACTGCGATCGCCAACCCGCTTGCCAAGCGTGGCGATTATGGCAAAGCCCCCCATCTTGGGAGGCCGATGTCCAGTGGACGTCTTTCGGCTGATATGGGTTCTTAGGGCAACCTGCCCCCTAAGAAATGGGTAAGACCGAAGAGGCGACAACTTACTACATCTATTACATAAAACGATAAAATATTCATATCAACAGAAACACGTCCACTGCTGGACATAGGCCTCCCTCAAGTGTCGCCACAACAACCGGTCCAGTGTGTCTCGCATCCATCTGCTACCCGTCGGAGTCCGCTATGGTGTAGGTAAAGAGTATTTAATGTGCCGGTTCCGTCACGATATTTACCTTCATTAGTTGCTGAGTGTAAAGTAATTTAAAATATGGCCACCCATGGAGAAACCGCATCATGTTTGTTTATAGTCAGTAATATAACGCAACCAAAATTATTTAAACCACGTAACAATGAACTGAAAATTAATGAAAATTACGCAGAGACCTGTAAATATACGCCGTCCTATTCTGCGGTTTTTTCGGCTTTATTTTGAATCCCAACTGTTTACTGAGTATTATTACCAACATTTTAACGTATTAATTAATCCTACTAATATTATAAATGTGAATGTTTGTATGTTTGTGTAACAATCAGGCAAAAACGGCTGAAGGGATTTGGATGAAATTTGGCACACATGTGGTTCATATCCTGGAATGAGACATATTATGCTACTTTTTATCCCGGTAAGTGGCATGGATCAATGAAGACTGAGGAGGAAGTGGAAATTCAGAGCCGCTGCTGCCTTAGTACTTCAGATTCACAAGTACCAGGAGATTAGAAACATCAAGTACCAGGAGCCCAGAAACATGTCATAGTATTTTTGGGCTGCTTAGGGTAAGTGTAGGGTAGGTGTAGGGTAGGTGTAGGGTAAGTGTAGGGTAGGTGTAGGGTAGTTGTAGGCTAAGTGCAGGGTAGGTGTAGGGCAGGTGTAGGGTAGGTGTAGGGTAGGTGTAGGTAGGTGTAGGGTAGGTGTAGTTACAATACAAATCAAGAAACCTCCCTATTTCCGATTATCACGCGGGCGAAGCCGCTGGTAGAAGCTTGTTGTATTATAATTTGGTTTTACTTTAATTGCAAATCAGTAAGTGCTTTCGTATTATTTACATACTCATCAATTTACATATTACATATTTATGTAAGTACTAGCTACCGCCCGCGGCTCCGTCTGCGTCCCAAGGGAACATACTCCCGGGATAAAAAGTATCCTATGTGTTATTCCAGACTAATCTACTTCTGTGCCAAATTTCATCAAGATCCATTCAGTAGTTTTTGGGTGAAAGGGTAACAAACATACATCCATCCATCCTCACAAACTTTCGCATTTATAATATTATATTATTAAGTAAGGATAGTAGGTAGGATTGCCAATATTTATAGCATACTCTAATTTCGCTCGCTACCTACGTGACTTAAACAAGTATCCCCCAGTCTCAAGTATTTATAGTAAACAATATTAATAACTCTCACACAAAGTGGGGTGGTTTAGTCTCCACAAGGTGAGTATCTGAGGTCGGACGGTTTCACCGAGATCGGCCTAGGAAGAGGTGGCGAGACGACCTAGATAGACGCCTACTACAAGGGCTGGTTCGAGGTGGATCGGGAAATGAATACCTGGATTTTGTAGAGGCTCTTGCCCAGCAGTGAGACAGTAGACTGAATAAAAACTCTTACGTTTGTGCATTAAAATTAGTACTTTGTATTACCACCATTTTCCTTTTTTGTTAAATTGATCCGATTTTAAATTACATCGGCGTTCAGAAAGTTAAAATTTGAGAACTTTTTCAAACTTTCCTTGCCTTTTTGTTTCGCGATTTTTAAACAATTCAAAATATCTCCTACGTCGACTCGTGTACCGAGGAACTCTCAGTGAAATATAGAACAAAAGAATACGGGAGTTGCTATCCATCCGAGGAATCCTCTTGAATAATGAATCCACGTGAATTTACTTAACAAATACGTAATATCCCGAAATGTTCAAAGTAGAGAAAAATTGTGTCTAAAAATGGCTAAAATCTAATTTTATTGCTCTTAATAATACAGTCATAGAAAAAAGGGAAGAACAAGAATTGAATGGAGACATTTTAAATTGGTATTTTAGGTTGATCTGCAAAAGGTAGTATAATTATTGTAATTAATTAATTAACGAACCTAAAACGAACGGGTAACCTTATTTGTAGTTAATGCCTTAAACCAAATCGACCAACTAAACACGACACGATAAACATCTCACAATGATAACTTAGTTGAAGTGAACTAGAAGAGAGCTAGCATTGACTTTATATTACTGCGTTATATCAATGGCTGCCGGTCTATTCTACCGACATCTCACCGTGTACACTTAGGTGGAGTGAACGACAAGTGAGCTGTCATTCCATCATATCTGTATGGTTTGACAGCTCACTTGTCGTTCACTTCGACTTGTTCACAGAATCAATCAAAGAGGAATGACAGTTCACTCCACTTAAGTTTTTACATAATATTAACTTGCTGTTTAATGAGGGGAGGTGGGGGATAGCTCGCTGGTCCAGTGGTATATCTATCTATTGGGTATGGTTTCCGCACTTAGTCCTGCTGTGGACCATTGTACGTGAGCCATGTCGGCCGTCATTCCAACCAGCCAACCTCCCTCCAGAACCAGATCAGTCTTCCTAGCGTGTTCAGGATATCTGTGAGTGACTTAGGTGTCTCTATTGTTTGCCTCCGTATGTCGGTAACGCCTGTGCACTCAAGGAGCACGTGCGATACCGTTTCCTCCTCCTCCATGCATGCTCTGCATAGAGGACTGTCCGTTATACCTATCATGTGGAGATGTTTGTTCAGTGAGCAGTGTCCGGTGATGGTCCCCGCCACCATACGTAGGCTGCCCCTATCCAGTCGCAGGAGGCGCCTAGTAAGTGGTCCAGTGGTCGTAAACGGTAGGTACTGTTGTGCATTTGGTCCTAGAGACAATTCCTAGGTCGGGCAGTGTTACTGAGTGCGTTCAAGCGATTTTGCCATACCTATTACTGGAATCAAAAGTAGCTCACAATTTAGGACCCATTGTAGTAGCGCTAATGTATAATCTGTGGTGCTTGGCAACTGGGATTAACCCAGTTGTATTTATGTCCCTTGGTGCCTATTTGGCCTAGCTCTGTTCTGTCTCCTGCTTGATAAGGGAAATTATAATTTTTCCCTACTCCTCCGCTGTTAATTTCGTTGCGGGATCCAAGACAGTTGAATCGTTTCTCCGGGACTCCTCGGGCTTCATTGACTCAGGAGTTTTTCTGGTGGCGCCACTGTTGATTCTGGCTTTCAGGAGCAGTGCAAAAAGTGTTACTGGATATTTCCATCGAAGATTAAAATAAAAGCAGCTGGTAATAGGCTCGCACCTTATCAAATAAGACTTCAATGAAACTAGGTATACCCTTTTTTATGGATGGAAAAACATCAACTGACTTCTTTCTCTCTTTCAAACCATCTTGCAACACCGGAGTATACCTATACACCGGGGTTGCAAGATGGTTTGGGGTGGGGTACCTACCCCACCTCTTTGACTAACCTTTCGAGAAATACAGACGTGAAGTGACGTAGATTAAATGTGATTTAAAAAGTACAAGTGTTAGCAATTCTCTGGGTCATTGCCTTATGACATAATTGCTCATATCGCAGCTGTAACAAGATACCGAGGTCGCCTTATACGGCGATAGCTGCCCTACATCGTGACGAGCGCTGTATATGGAATGTAACTAAATTCGTCATGTTGTAAGTACTTACTTGTAAGGACTGGTAAAACCTGATATGCTCAGCGATGATCAGTCGTCTGGTATTCATTTACGGCCGCTTTCTATAACATATCTCAATCCCAATCTTGATCCCGATCCTTGTCTGTAACCAATCAACGGCCGAGTTTGTGTCCTTCACCACACAATCCTCACCTTTGATTGGTTACAGACAAGGATCGGGATCAAGATTGGGATTGAGATATATTATAGAAAGCGGCCGTTACAGGATATAAATGAGAGTGGACATGATCTGTTTACTAAATATTACGTTTACGTTACGTGTCAGATCAAGTTGAGATCGTTTTTCGTGTTTCCCGAGAAATACCTACTACCTACCTCATGTCGCCACACTTCTTTCTGCCAAAAAGTAACTTCAATTCAATTCAGGCATTTAAGAGGTTCCATTGGTACCTACTCCGCGGTTGACCACCATCTTTATTTTTATTTTATTTTTGTACTATTGATAGGCACGCGTAGGTATATCATTATCTCACATGATGATAACGATGATGTGGTCGAAGATGGAGCACGCTTCCCTAGAAGTAACTTATATTTATGTGATTTTCCACTAGTTAAACCTTGGGTTATTTGGGTGATCAGTTGACGACACATTTTAACGAATAAAAAAATAACTAGGTAACACAAAAATTGTCTTCTTTTTCTTATCCTGTAAGCAGTAAGGTCTAACGACCCCACACACCCTAGTGTCAGACTTTCTAAACCGCCTCAAGGTTCTCTGACATGGTTTATTTGACGACCGCCATTTGGCGGCCGGGAACACCGGCTTATACGTGCCTTCCGAAGCACGGAATCATCTTTTTATCAGGCAATCAGGTGATTCAAGCCTGCAATGTCCTAGCCAAACTGGAAACAACTATGCAAAGTATGCTTTCCGTGGGAATCGAACCCACGATCACCGGGTCACAAGGCAAACGCCTAAACCACTCGACAACAGTTAAAGTCAAAAATCGTCAAAGTTCAATGTATCACTCACAATCACAATTTGCCTAGCCTTCAACTATATTGGGGTCGGCTTCTAGTCTAACCGGATGCAGCTGCGTACCAGGTACCAAAACCCAGTAACTGGGTAATAATGTTACCTGTCACCGGATAATTGCAGACTCTGTGAGATTGTAATAAATCTTTATTAGATTATATTTTATCGATATATTATGAAAAAAATCCCATCCAAATTCAATAGATTCCAATATATCCGCGTCTTATTAAAAAAAATTGTTAACAATTTCACGCGGTATTTTACAATCTGACGGCGTTTACAATTTTCCGGTGACAGTAAGACTGGTATCAGATTTTCTGGCTCCTAACAATCCGTACCGACGCCACACCAACGGTTTGACGTGCTTTCCGAGGCACGGACAAGCCTCGATATATTAATATGGTCACCCATCCCATTCAGCTGTAAATATTAAGTCACAAGCTCCTCGACCACGAAAATTTTACAACGAACAACCATTAAAATGAACATACAACGAAAAATATTTGTCATTTTGCCCCATTTTTATAGGACATGCCACACGGCAGAGATACGTTCGCCTACAAAGGGGCAATTGTGACAACACGAAACAACCTGGTCCCAATTGACATCCATAAAACATGACTAGGTGTTCTCTTTTTGTTTCGAACCTTCCAACACAAACTGTAGCTAGCCTATTCGCTATTCAAAAGAACGGTAACCGCTATTCAACATAATATCGATAGCGATACTAAACTGTTTTCATAATGATTCTGCGAATTCGCCTGATATTGATTGATTATACTTCAGAACCATCTGTGGAAGCATTTTTGCCCCAAATTGAATACGGGGGTAAAATTAAACATCTGGATATTTAGTCTAGGTATCTGCCGATGAAAGATGGAAATCTGTTAAAAGCGTTTGCCCTTTTTTATAAAATTCTCTGGTGTTTTTTTTAATAATTGAGGGTGAGTGGATAATTTGAAAATGTACGAGTAGCGGATTATTAAGGATTCGGGGAAACGTTACAAGTCGTTGAGGCGGATTAAAATGTACCTACTTCGAAATTGGGGTAAGTACTGTTATGGGCTTGGTAATTCAACATTTTCTAAGTTAATGAATGAAGGCAGTGCGCTGGTAAAAGCTATTACGAATAGAAGCATTAGTAACTTCTATGATGCATCCGACAAAGACAAACATTTCGAAAGCCATGATAGGCATGAAACATATATATTTTCATAAAACCAGATAAATAAACAAAAATATTATGAATGAAAACAGAATCAGGCGAATCCGCATGAAAACTAAATTACTAAAAAATAAACTACATTCCGACAATGTAATTCTAAGCGATCTATTCAAAAACAAAATTCCCTCTACAATAACGTCAAAAAAATCAACAATTTTAATAAACCAACAGCTATCGAATAAGAATGATACAAGTACAACAGATGTGTGATCCGACCTGAGCCTCAACTATATGTTATTCTGTTTGTCCCGCGTCGGCAGGATCCCGCCATCCCGGGATCCGGGGATCCCGGCAAGCCCGGGATTTGGAGCGTCGCATTTACATATTAGCACCTTGGATGTGCTGATAAATTCTACTGATTTGTAAAGGTGTATAGTGTCTACAGATTATAGAAAATGGGGTGTTTTGGGGTGGCAGATTTTGAGGTTTAATTTTGGATGACTGTGCTGGTTTTAATATGGTATTTTAATCAGTATTTTAACTCGTGAATTTATGTACTTTGAAAACGGATAAAGGGTATGATATTCAGATACCACATACTTACATATAAAGACTTTCTTTATATCAAAAACATAAAGATTTAAAACTGTTCTGAACCGACTTCTATCGGGATCCTTTACGTTCTCTAGTACTTAATGAATTACGGTTCATAATTTTTTTCGGGATTCCCAATAAAGTAACCTTTCCCTAATGGGAAAGGTTACTTTATTGCAAGTTTATCTACGCCTACCATACCACTGCGACTGTCAAGTTTTGCTGCGTTTCGTATGTCATTTGATAGGGGAATCGCAAAAACAAGAGTTTGAACAATAGCAACAACGAGTTTGAATGAACCAATGATGAGGGACTCGTACGACTGCTAAACAGTTTATTCTGCGTTCCTGGCCAGTTGCCGATTTTGACATCCGCGGTGTTAGAACAATCTACTAAAAACTCCTGTACTTAGTTATTGTTTAATTAAAAGCAACATTATAATATCCTGATGACATTGTAATGTATGTTTAGGCATAAAATAGACCCTTACATAAAACATGAACTTAAACATTAGTTGCCCAAACCTACTAAAATGTTCTGATATCACTTGGAGCAGCTCCATACATTACGTGTTTCATACACATAGTACTAGATTTAGGACTTTACCCCCTTTAGAGGAAAATGTTCAAGTGTCACGAAAGGCAATAGCGGCATTATACAATTGGACTTCGACTGTTAGGATATTTTGTTTTTCTCAAACATGCTTGGACATTTGAGCATTATTTTGACAACCTTCTTCGAGATAAATCGTAATTGCTGTACTGGCCAAATACATGCGAGCAGCGGCCGGCAAGTTGTACGTAAATCCATATCCGTCGTATTTTAGCGGCCAAATAAATTACAATACCCAATAAACTCATATCTGTCGTGTAATTTAAAAATCGAACAATCCTTTACTCCGAAACATGCGACCAATGAGGTTACTTATCAAAGGTTGTATCAGATATAAATTGTTTTTTTAATTCTTTATTTGACATGATTTATTACATTTATTTTTATTGACATTTAGATTTTTCTTTTTTTTTGACATGTGTAATGGTCTGGTAAATCTTAGTTTATTTGTTTTATATTATTATTATTTTTTTTTCTATTCTAACAGGGCATTGCATTTTTTTTACTTTTTGTTTAATTTTTTTAGCTGTTATATTAATGATTTATGTTGTAAAACAATGTAAAATTTTTTTCATAAATAAATAAATGAAATGAAAATGGTTTTATTTAAATTTGAAACTGGCTTGCAAATAGAAAGCTTTTTATTGAAAAAAAAAACAAATAAACACTTTAACGCGGGAAAAAATATTGTTGTTAGTTGTTCGTCATTGATTAATTTTCTAGGTACCTACTGCTTGGTTTTAATTTACGCGCATTATTTGAGAAAAGCACTATACAAGCCCTAAACCACAACTAGGCATTGATGGACTTACGTATGGGTGGCTCGGCTTCGCCTCGGCCCACACATTCGTCCATCAATGCCTCTTTTGCTAACCGCTGCAGTAATGTACTATTATCACCATTTTGTACTTTTTACGTGACATTACATATTTGAGGAGCTCGTAGCTAAATAATAACATGCGCACGGGTCGATCTTCAAGGTTAAGCAACGCTTGCCGGGGTTGGTTTGTGGATGGGTAACCTTTCCAAGACGTTAAGCCGTTGGTCCCGACTGTCATTTGGAGATTTTTGGCAGTCGTTACGGATTTTCAGAAGCCAGGAAATTGACCCTACCGTGTTACCCAGTTAATGGGTTGTGGAGGTCTGGTAGGCAGCCGCTCCACAATACTCCACATAAAATACTGGTTTTCAGCTAAATCAGGTTCGACTGGGAGCCGACCCAAATATAGCTGGTAAAAGGCAGATGATGCCCACCATATTTGTGGACGACGTGGCTAAATAACAGCTGCACGGGTCGATCTTCAAAGTTAAGCAACGCTTGTCACGATCTTTCCGTGGATGGGTGACCATCTTAACATTCAGAGATTACTTCGTCAGAAGCCAAGAAAACTGACAACAATCTTGCCAAGGTGTATCATGTTACCCAGTTACTGGGTTGTGGAGATCAGATAGGCAGCCGCTCCATGTAAAACACTGGTACTGTATCCGGTCAGACTGGAACCCGACATAAATAGTTGGAAGTATGACAGTCATCATCTGCCTAGCCTTTTCCCAACTATATTTGGGTCGGTCTTCCAGTCAAACCGGATCTAACTGGGTAACACGGTACTCGCTAGGCACGGTACGGGCACGGTAAAAGATATTTATACTGAGGTATGGGCTAGTTGGAAGTATGACATTATAGAGGTTTAAATTGTGTCCTAATTGAAGCACATCTAGTCGAGCGTAGAGCTAAACGTATTGACTCATAGTCATAAATTCATAATATTGCCATCGATGTGTCTATTCAATTAATTTGGCCGTACTTATTCTAAACTCATGAGTGCAGCATACATTATGCGTTATTTTGTCGTGCAGAATAGTTTGTAGGATAATTGTGGACTCCGTAAGATTGTAATAAAGCTTTATTAGAATATAATTTCTCGATACAAATACTATGAAAAAATCCTTTTTTTTACAATAAATCCCACCCAAATTCAATAGTTTCCAATATTCCGTGTCTTATTATGAAAAAATAGTTTTCAATTTCAGTCGATATTTTACAATCTTACGGTGCTTGCAATTTTCCGGTGACATATTTGCCAAAAATAAGTGCTGATTCAGTGTTGTACTTTCAAAAGATACTTAAAGAGTAAATCATGCTTCTGTACGTACTTTTTTCGTGTCGATTGTGTCAAATTATTTTTTTGTCCGACCAGTAGTTGGCAACCTAAACAGTAAAAAATCGGGTTGGTTTATATTAACGCATGTCCTAGACGCATATCCTAGACGCATGTCCTAGACGCATGTCCTAGACGCATGTCCTAGACGCATGTCCTAGACGCATGTCCTAGACGCATATCCTAGACGCATATCCTAGACGCATGACCTAGACGCAAGTCCTAGACGCATATCCTAGACGCATATCCTAGACGCATATCCTAGACGCATGTCCAATGAATGCACTCAATAGTGGCACTGCGTTTGGAACGGGTGGAGGATGCTCAATTTAGAATTATTATTTTTGCAAGAATACGCTGAACGCGAGACGCACATGACCAGGCGACATGGCGACACATGGGAGAGGCCTATGTCCAAACCATTTATTATTATCCTCAATTTCACTTTCAATTTTATCAAAATTAGATCACAACCTAAACTCATTTCTCCGAAACATCACTCATACATTTATGCATGAGTAATGCCCAGCTGACGGCTCATTCAACTCTAATACATACATAATAAAGCACATAATATATCTAATACAATCAAGTCGAAGAGATCCGACACCTGAGCGGAAACACCTGGTGTAATCCGACTCAGCGCACAGTCGCGAGCAAAGTTCATTCATCAAATTGATGATACTAATACAAAATGAGTGAAGACATACTTCGTGGGTTATGCGGTTTTATTAAAAGAAAAAAAACGGACGATTTCCGACCTTAACTGTGTGCTTTAAGATTTAAAATCAGATAATATTGGATATCGGTTCACAGGTCGCCGGGTCGTCAATTTTCAAAACTGATTATTTCTTTAGGTGTTCTTGATTTCTTATTTCTCGTGAAATTGGATGAAAAAACGATGAGCTCAAAGTTCAAACAACTTATCTTAAAAAACTTGAAACCAGTATCAAGCGCAATAAAATAAATGTCTTGTAAAAGCACATATAATAAAATTCTCAGTACATTCATGGAAGAAACTGAAGTTATGGCTGCTGTAGAATCCAATTCTGGATGGAATTCAACGAAATATCGACGTAAGTACCGAATTTATAGCAGCTACCGTAAGAGTACCTACATTTTAAAGTTCTTAGCTTCGAGAATGAGAGCATATTTCAGTCCTGCAGAAGTACGTTCGGCTACGTTAACTGTTGAACTGCCTTTGCCGTTGGTCTAGTGATCACTTCCAACGCCACTACTGAACGTTCCTGGGTTTTATTAGGTTTCCCTCTAGGAATTTCTCAGTAGGATCCCAGAGTGTGGATTTGCCGTTTGATAATTCCAATAAAGATATGCTCATACCCGCACTCAAAAATGACAACATAAAAATAATTTAACTACCGCGACCCATCCCGTGCGCGTATACATAGTTGTCTGGTTACCGATTAGTACCGAAAAACGAGTGCTAGCGCTATTTTTTAGAGCAGTGATGTTTTCATTGGCTCACCCTCAATTGCTTTGCTAGATTCTTGGGGAATCTATGCGTTTTGCCAAGATTTTGGTAGATGATTCTGATCACGCAAACACCCATATTAACCACAACTCACGACATGATACGAAGTCAAAACGAAACCATGTCTTTGTCACAAAACATATTTAATAGAGAACCCACATTTCCAGTCCATCGTCGTGACTCGCATCATAACATCGCCAAATGGAACCGATCTAATATATATTATGTTTTTCTTATTCGCTGAACAAAGAATAACAAGCACAGCGAGGGAAATAATTTATCAATTCAATATCATTCGACATGTTATTTTTTTCTATTGAGTAGATCACTCACGGTTAGGTTATTTATTGGGAAGCCAAGGATATAGTAAATATACTCGGGAAATGTTTTTTGAAACGAATAATAACACGTCAAACTAGACGTTTTAGTGCTGTGGCAATTGGCTTTTGTATATCACATATCAAGAGTATTTTAATTGGCAAGGTCTCGGATTTACTGCTATTGATTCCAGTGACTTGTAACAAGAGATGTGTTGCTGTGCTGCATGTGTATATTTTTAATAATTGAATAATAATGTTTTCAGTCAAGGTTATTAAAAAACCTACAATTTAGTGAGTTTCATTTTTGGAATCATCTCCTTTATTTCGATATCCCACAACACAACACAACCGACCAAATCACAAAGAAATGCGACTTCGCTTACCTAGTGTCACCCGCCATCATGTTTTTTTTTATAATAGCATAATGTCACTTCGACTGTTAACCACGCAACATGATAGGTACCTAATTTTAGGCTACAGGGCTTGCCAAAGAAATAGACATACAAACACCCTCTAAAAACATTACCCTCCTCCTGAAACAGTCGGGTAAAAAGATATGATTTAACTCCTTTGTTTGCGACTGTACGCAGAGTTGTATATTTCTTTTTCTTTTAAGAATAATTTCAACCTTAATGTCAGGGATTGCGCTCGCCAGCTGTTGCCTGCAACATTTTCGTGGGAAACCTCCCATCTAACTCCTGGCCTTTATAAATGACGCCAGTTTCTGGGCCTACTATTAATGTAGGTCACCCGTATAATTCAGACCTTTTAAATATTTCGTAAGTTTTTTTATTTATTTATTATTTTTAAGGTCGCGTTAGACCACATCTGATGGAAAGAGATCAGAAAATGATGTGGTCGACGATAGCATGCTTGCCTAGAAGTTATTCACTCTTGACTTAAAGCCCCCAGGTTGAAGCTATCAGGAAACAGACTGGCAGGGAATTCCACTCCTTAGCGTTACGCACAATAAAATTATTCCGAAATCGTTTTTTGTGTGGCTGATTTTTTATAAAATATGTCGATATTTAAGAAGAGAACTTACATAGTTATTTTAAATAGTATGCCTGCTGTTTGAAAATACATTCTTGCAGAATAATTTAAAGTACCTATAGAAAATACACGCACATTTTTGTTAAATGCCCGATGAGTTTTTCTCCCGCTCCAATTTTGATAAGTCTGTAAACCTTACTTGAAACTTTATAAAATGTTTAAGTACGATAAGGTGATATTGCGTAAAAAATCTATAAACTACATAAGTATTAAATTATTTTGTAGTAAATCGGTAATAAAGCTTTATTCTCAGGCAACTAACGCCCATAGAAAAAAAAACACAATATCATTTTACAAATACCTAAAGTAATACATATTAAAAACAGGACAACTTGGTACCTAATTTAATTGAAATACGTTGGGTCGACGACTTAAGGTTATACACTCTATATATATATATATATATATACTTTGTCCATACAAATTTCGGGGCGGGGGGGGGGGGTATTACTCCACTGTTTGACATTATACATTTAAAGTTAAGCATGATATCGTTTTATCTCATTATTAATTTTGTCTGTACGGAAACAGAATAGTAAAATAAAAAGCCATTAAAAAGTTATGAGCCAACAAAGATTCGTTTTTTTTTTGCCAATTTTAACGCAACTTCAGGCGTAAATAAGTAATAAAAGAAGTGTAAAATCTCAAAAACAAAGACGGCACCGACAAACCTCAATTGTAGAAGAGTTCTATAAACTTTATTTGTAATGGATTTACTCAGTGGTTTTTTCATAAAACTCAACCTTCCAATAGACTTTTCGTGCATCGTCTAACGTTGTTTTCGTTCGGAAAGGTGTTTTGAGCGTGGAAACTAGACATTGTGCGTTTAGACTAGCATCTAAATGCCCATCACTGATATTGTCTCTGTCGGGCACGATGCCCGGTGAGACAGCGTGCTTTTTTGACCACGCTTACCAGCGAGTTCGAGCCCGCGACTAGTTCAACCTTAATGCTCTGAGTTATTGTTTCATGTAGCCTACCGCGAAAACAAAGATACACGAGACACGTCGGCCAAAATTCCTCCTTCATAAAAACCAAGGCAGCAAGATGCAAGCTTTTATCCTACGAGGAATAAGGTCCTTTAGGTAGTTGGGACCTTTTTCCTCGTAGGATAAAAGCTTGCATCTTTACAAGGTAGCTCAATTAATGGTCAGGCTACACAGCGACCTACAAATGTACTACGTTTTACGATCGAAAAGAAACTGGAATTACATACGTAAATAAATAAAGCAATTGGAAATACTGACTGTTTTAGCTCGTGTGCAGTTCTTGGCAGTAAGTAGAACTTTTTAGTTAATTGAAGGCTTAATCGACGCAGCTCTGCTGCTAAGCGATTGGCTCTTAAGCTTGGAAATGTTTGGTTCTCTCACTGTGGGCTCATTGTAGTTTTTTTTTTGACAATACTTTTTAAATGCCCGTGTTCACACACATTACGAATCGTGAAAAAATGACGGATACTAAAGAAAGAAAGAAATAAAGAAAAAGACTTTATTTGCGCCAAGCATGACGCATACCAAAACCATTACACAAAAAATCGTGTCGTCTTTTAAAAATCACGTTCGTCAAAAAACATGAATCGTGAAGTTTTTGTGACGAATCCCGCCCCGCCCGCCTGCGCCCGCGCATTTCAGTAGATAGTAGTAGTACGTAGTTCATCCAAGACTGAACTCGGATTCACGAAACGGATATGACCATTAATTCGAATGTTTTGACGAATCGTGAAAAAACACGATTCCGTATGCAATGAGATCGTCAGTCCGTCAATAACGTATCGTGTTTTTGACGGATCCCGTGTGAATGCGGCCATAGAGGTGTTTTTGACAGTCAGTAACTGCGATGCGAATGCTTCATAAAACACGAGAATTTACGAGAGGCTAATTCCCATAGTTAAAAACGTTTAATTAAAGTATTAATGTCAAAAATTGGCAAATGTTGAGGTGAGACTGAAAGATTTTTTTTTTAATTTTTTTATTATTATTCTCAAAGACAGTTACAGGATTATCTTCACAATTTTACTCGCCAAACTTATTAGTTTGATGGCGAGAAGCGCCTGTTAATATAAACAAATAGGTACCTTTATGAAAACCAACCTTAAAACTACCAACTATGCATTAACTCTCAAGGATCAGTCACACCGGCACGAGCAGATCGCAGACGAGCCGCGGACACGGGACACCAACAGATGAATGTAACAGTTCTTAAATAGGCAGAAAGTCACCCTCTGATTGGCTTATCAACAACGAGTTGCAACTATTGCATCAACCGGACACAAATCTAATCATCAAAGTCTCTAAAGCCAATTCTATTAATTTTTAACCGACTTCCCAAAAAGGAGGAGGTTCTCAATTCGATTGTATTTTTAAGCAACGTTTGCATTTGTATATCAGTCGCAATCTGTCAAAAATGTAAGAAAATAAGCTATACAGGACGCATAGCTCCGTCTCTTTCCCACTGGAAGTAATATTAAAGTAATACTGCTTTAAGATTTGCTGGTTAGGCCCCTGACTATGAAAGAGGCAGCAAAATTTTACCTGTTCCATTAAATATTTACAGGTAATATAGCAGGTATGATTTAAAAGCTTTTCATTCTCAAAGAAATACTCAATCATATTTAATTGACAAGCAATAAAATCTACATACAAACAATACACGATCAAAGGGGGAATTAGTTGGGGAATTCCATACGTAATAATAAATTCTACAAGCTGGGAACACGGACAGTTATCGACAACTGTCGAGGTGATTTACTACCGAGTCCTACCTACTAATAAGGTCCTGCCAATCCAGTTTTAACCGGTTCCATGATCTAGGGATTGTGCACAGCGTAAACTTTTTAACTGCCTTGGGAACTTGAACGTTAAGCCGTTGGTCCCGGCTGTCATTTGTAGATCTTTGGCAGTCGTTACGGATTATCAGAAGCTAGTACTTTGATTCCAATAATAGGTACCTATGGCGAAATAGCTTTCATGCACGGATTTTTTTTTCTGGTTTCTACAAGGTCCGTGTAGTAAACAATTCTAGATGTAACAAAAATAATTATGACAAAATAAAGCGTGTACTGACCCCAAATAAATCGCGATTAAGACAAGAGAATCACGATGACGCTTACAGAGTTGATAACATGCCCGTGGTGCCTGCATGGTAACTCCATCAGTACTCCCATGCGTGACTAAAGCAAATCGAGTGTGAAAGAGAAAGCAAATCGATAGGAAACCATAACGTAATTATAGACAATTATTGTGTGACCAATAATTTGTCTGTGATTGTTCGAGCGATAGTTCTAATTGAAGCTATTAAGGGGTTTCGAGTTTTTGTGTTATTATTGTATTATTTTGCAGGGGCACTTGTATGGATTAACTAGTATTTACCCGCGATATCGCTCCCGTGACCTAACTTACGATAACCGTGCATTTTTGTTGATACAATAATATACAACATGTAACAGAATTAACGAAATACTTACCTGAAAATGGGTCATTGTACTCCTCATTATGAACAACTTTTACTTTCCGTCCGTCTGTCACCAGGCTGTATCTCATGAACCGTGATAGACAGACAGTTGAAATTTTTTTCTGTTGCTATAACAATAAATACCAAAAACCGAATAAAATTAATATTTTAGTGGGGCTCCCATACAACAAACGTGATTTTTTTGCCATTTTTTAAAGATAATAATAGTACGGAACCCTTTTTTTTTTTTTTTTTTTTATAGGATGGGAAATCATCAAATGACCCCTCCCGCTCTGGGTGGAGCGGCAGGGAGTGTCAGACTTTTACTGACTAAAACCCACCCTTAGTCCTCCTAGTGCCTTTCTTCCCAGGGCCGCGGTAACTCTTTCGAACATATTCCGCAACACGGAACCCTTCGTGTCGAGTCCGACTCGGCATTGGCCGGTTGTTTTTACTCCTCCGCTGTCATTTTCTGATTATTCTTTGCGGATTCAAGATAATCGTCTTGAAAGATTAGATGTCGCCATTATTGACTCCGGTTTTCAGGAGTTGCAGTGGTCAGAATAAGTGTGCTGGGCTTGTCTGCTTACAATTGCAAACAAATCCTGGCACCAAGCATGATTTTTATGACCTGTTTCCTCCTGCCTTTCAAGTGTCCACCATTAAGAAGGCCATACACGTGTTTATTGCAATACTTCCTGCAACAAGACTTACTTTAAAACGTTCTATATTCGTGATGACCATCGTAATCGCAACTTTTACGATTCTCAAACGTGACCACAGATAACGATCGGACATTTAAAGATATCGTGCAGGCATGCATAAGATAATAATATGTATATCTTTTGCATTTTGATACATTCTTATAGCTTCGTGCGTGCATACAGTTGCATAGGAATCTTGGATTAATTTGACAAGTTCCGTTATTGGAAGACCAAGCATAGTCTTTTCTTTTTTTTTAAGGATGGGAAGTCATCAAATAACTCCTTCCGCTCTGGGCGGAGCGTAAGGGAGTGTCAGATTCTTACTGACTAAAACCCATCCGTGTTCCTCCAAATACCCTTTGCGTTGCAGGGCCGCGGTGACTCTTTCGAACAAATTCCACAACCCTGGAGCCTGAACTGCTAAGTACTTGCTTTATACAGAATATTCTTCATGTGTTGCTAAGCACAAAGATTTCGAAACTCCATCTCCCATGCAAGACATACAGGAGTTGAAAAAATGGCAAGAATTTCAGATAACGATGCAAACAAATTCTTGGGTATTGGCTGGGTAGATCACCTTAAGGGTGCACTAGTCGAACGGCTGAACTTGCATGGAAAAATGCATGCTATCTCATCCAACATCATTTAAAGGAAGAAATAAACGCAGTGATGAGTAATATGAAGCTAGTGTGCACACAACTTTATAGTTCCATATCATAATAAGATGATTTATTACGAAAAAGAGCTCGTAAAATGTGTTGAAAGACATTTGGTAGTGAGGATATTATGAAAAAAGTGCTGAATGTATCTGTTTAAAATGTTTTTTAAAATATGTAATTTAGGAAATAATCTATACCTGTATGGTTAATATTTTGCCATTTTCGTACTACATAAGTTATTTATTTACGACCAAAGTTGGCTGCCTACCAGACCCCTAAAACCCATTAACTGGGTTACACGGTACTTCTTAGCAAGACCGGTGTCAGATTTTCTGGCTTCTGACAATCCGTAACGACTGCCACAGATCTACAAATGACAGCCGAGACCAACGGCTAAACGTGCTTTCCGAGGCACGGAGGAATCTCGATCTGTCAAGATGGTCACCCATCCACAGACCAGCCTCGGCAAGCGTTGCTTAACCTTGAAGCTGGAACCGTGCGGCTGTTATTATCTAGCAACGAGTCACAATTTAAGATGAAAACCGTGTGAATGAAAAAGTATTTTAAAACTACCAAACCTGCAGTGCTCAAGCCATTTAATTATACTAATACAATATTCAGATGGTAGATTTATCGTGCCCACTGTAGGGATGATACGGCATATCGTAATTAGTGCCCCGAGCGGCTCCAATTTAAGCGACAATTTTAATTGCGAGGCTTCGTAATTGCCGCTATAGATATTTTTGAAAGATTCGGCGTACATTTGCCATTGGTAAGAGAAACCACTGAGTAATTCATCTTTGTGAACTTGCACCGACTTTTCCATGTTTCGGAGTAAAAGATCGTTCCATTTTTAAATTACACGACAGATATGAGTTTACTATGTAATTTTTGGCCGCCAAACCATGACAGATATGGATTTTCATACAACTTTTGCCGGCCGCTGCTCGCATGTTTGGCCAGTACAACAATTTCAATTTATTTCGAAGAAGAAGAATGCTCGAATTTCCAAGCATGTTTGAGAAAAAATAATAACTTTCAATTTCTATTAATAAAATTAATTGCTATAAATTGCTTTTATACTTCTAATAAGAGTGCATATTAAAAGTTTAAATAGATCTTGATAATATTTTCCTAGAAAATTCGCAATGTAGTATTAATTAAACATAGTCGGCTTTTTTTGGGTATAAATGTACAACTGCAAGAATCTTTGGATGAGGCCTCCGTTGAGACCCCTCTCAGATGACCAATGTTTTCTGTCCTCTGCTACTCGTATCCAGTCAGTTCGATAACCAAAACATAATGGACACGTATTTTTTCATATAAAGAGAAAAATAAATCTTATGTAATTGGTAAATAAACACTAAATTCGCGATTAATTCGGCGCACACCGGTGTGTTGCCGGTGCTTGAGCGGTTCGAGCACTGCCGGCACAACGGTGTGCTGCGAGTTTATCGCGAATTTAATGTTTATTATTACTATTACGAAAGATTGATTTTTTATTTTGGATTTTTCACTTTAGGAAAAAATGACAAAACATTTTTTTTTAATTTGACCAAAAAATTTTCAAGCAATAAAAATCCTGTAAGAGACAAATTCACCATACCTCAATGCATATATATTGTTTTAACTATGTCAATGTTTCTAGTGAATACGTCGTTGGTGTACCTTTTAAATAAATAAATAAATAATAGAACAGTTGATACATACGTTACTGGGAATCATAGACATGTTTATTCCTTTCAGTGTTTGTTATTCTTTCTTTGTATGGTTAAAATGTTAATGAATGTTACTGTCGCAGCTAACTAGCTTAATCAACCGTTACGTTGTACGCCTAGCCTTTCTATTTAACGGCGACTTCCCGGCATTTACGTTAGGTACCTAAATTCAATGTCAAAGATTTATTTGCAGATAAATATGGTTACAGAAGTTCTTACATTATTTGTTCAGCTAGGCAAATGACTTAGTTCAATATCGTTTAATGATTTGCGTAGCTAGCGGAACATTGGGCACAGAAAGCTTAGGGCACCCCGTTTCCTTGAAACCCTGCAGACAGAAATAGGAGCACCACGCGGCTCTGTCGTCGAGGCTAGAATGTTGAAATTTATTGTTGTTTGAATTTACAATTCCCAAAATTAAATATTTCATAAATTTTCGTCACACGGTTATCCTATTCTATAAAGGGCTTAAGCATCTGCCAGCCCGATAATTAAATGTTGTTTTAGACGCATTGGCTGGGTGTCAGTTACGCCGCTGATGATTGGCTAGATGTCAGTTAGGCCGCTAATTAAACGGCGTCGTTCAATGAAAAGGCTAGGCAGCCAATTAAACGACTGCTTAAGCCAGTTAGCTGCGCCATTATTATGTCGTCAGTTTATCAACATACTGTTCCATAAACCTTTTCTTTATTTTGTTATGATATTTCACAAGACCATTTGGGTTTGACCTCTCTTTTAGTCACCTTGTTTAATCCATCTCGTACTTGCTAGGAGTTGCAGTGTTATTATTTACCTGTAACAATAGATAAAACTTATTAGATATATTGATACAAAATTTAAACACACAAGCACAGTTACTTGAAAATAAAGAAAAAGAATACACGCAAGTACGTAAAATAACATATGAAAAAGAAAAAAGTTCTAGGAGACAAGCGCAATTTTTAGCACATATGTACAAGTTAACATCAACAAATTGGTATTCAACTGGATCCAGTTTGACTGGAAGCCGACCCAAATATAGAAAAGGATCAGACTAGGCAGATGATGTACAAGCCAACATCATACATTCAAAACAAAAAATAATCTCAATGAAGGGAGCTATAGTGGCTTGTTATCAGTATTTCGGTTATCTTCAGATAAGTCTCCATCAAAGAGCGCAGTCGGTAATGTGCGATAATCCTTACGCGTCGAACTCCGTAGAGGCTGCAAATGACCCAGTTCCGTTGCGCCATGTTTTTGTTCCAGACCGCGCCGTTCACATGGTTTACGATCAGTTGATAGGTTTAAAATAAATAGTGGCGAAAGTAACGAGGAATTCAATTTGGAATAACAGGAAATCTTAGAGAATTAGGGTCACATGTTGCGCTTGAATTTTTGAAGGTAGAGAGAATCTACTTCTTTAATACCAAGAAGCAGAACTAACTTAACCTGGCAAACCATTATCATATCAGCCGAAAGACGTCCACTGACTGGACATAGGCCTCCCCTAAGTGTCGCCACAACAACCGGTCCTGTGCGTCTCGCATCCATCGGCTACCCGCGACCCTCACCAGGTCATCGGTCCACCTTGTGAGAGGCCTTCCAATACTGCTTTTGCCGTCGCCACTCCAGACTTTTCGGCCCCATCGGCAATCTGTTCTGCGAGCAATGTGCCCTGCCCACTGCCACTTCAGTTTGTTATCCAGTTTTACCTAATTATAAAATTATTGTTCTGAAAACATTGACTCACAAGTCAATATCACCGCACATGGTCTGCGGTTCATAAATTCTTCGCTGTACCGTTTATACTATGAACAGTAAGCTTATAACATCTTTTTAATAAAAAGTTGTTAACGGATATATGTGAGATTCCATGGCTATATTGCAACCATGCAATCCATACAAGTACGTAGTTGCTATAGCTTGAAGAATTTGTCTTTAATGTATCAATGTGTTATATATATATTCAGGAATGGTAAAATTTCCACGCGCGCCTCAAAAAAATGTCAGCATAGTAGACCAGGCCAGGCCAGGGTTGCGAATTTTGTTCGAAAGAGTTGCCGCGGCCCTGTAAACCAAAGGGTATACTAAGAGGAGCACGAATGGGTTCTAGTCAGTAAGAGTCTGACACTCCCTCCCGCTCCACCCAGAGCGGAAGGAGTCATTTGATGATTCCCCATCGATGAAATAAAAAATAAAAAAGGAATGGTAAAATAAATGCCTTCGAGGCACAGAGGAGTCTCGCCACGGATGGTCACCCATCCACGGGCCTACCTCAGCCAGCGCAGCTTAACCTCGAAGTACGACGCGTGCGGCTGTAGCAACGAGCCAAGCCACAAGACTGAGTCGTACTTTGAAGATCAAGATTCGTCTTTCTTAGAAATGACCTACAAGGTACATTATTACAATGAAATTGTAACCCAGGACTCTCACCCTTCACAATGACAAACATTATTAGTCTCACAAAATTAAATTAAGTACAATAAAGATAATCCGAAGTAATTATGTGTAATGTCTGAATGAACTATGTCTAATTTAGTGAAATTTAAACCTAAATATTATACGAATAGGAACGCATTAAAATAGAAGCTCTTTTTGTTTATTACGTAATCTAAACAAAATAATTATGACGCATTGTGTGCATAAATATCAGTAAAGTTTTTTTTTATTCAGGACTAAGTACAGTTCTATTTTTTTAAGTAGGTATGTACTTAACAATAAATGTACATATAACCTAACTATATACATATTATGTATACAAAAACAAAATACACTTATGCGTCGAAGTATTCCTCCGCACTGTTATCATGCTGGCGGTATTGCCACGTTGAATGGCAATGCTAATTGTTTGGGCAAAGAACGAGCCAGCCTTCTGGTAAAGTATACTTAGTAAAGTAATTTTAAATACAGTAATTTATTCAAGTAATAATACCAAAGAAAGAAAGCCAAATGTTAATTTGGAACTCGCACAGTTCAAACAACAAGTAGCAACAACAAAATAGTGGCCTTAATGCAACAAGGCATTTTCTACCAGACAACCTTTGGGTGAAAAAGACTACACTGGTGTAGGAAAAAAAATATTTTGTTTCAAAATTAACTTTTTTTTGACGAATGTCAATCGCTGTGCTTATACGAACATGTCGCTGACCTAGAGCTACTAGCCAACTTGATTCATCTAGAAAACTGATAACCAAGCTAATTTAAAACAACAAAAGGCAACATTTCAATGATAGTGAGAGTGAATACACTTATTTCATCTATTGCAGTTAGAAAGTTGGACTTTCCAGTCATTTCGCTGATTTCACGCAACGCTCCAATGCGCAGACTTTCATCTATATACGAACCTTGAAGAAGTATCAATTCTATTGCAATGTACGTTACTTATCAAAGAAAGTGATGTTTTTTTTTTTTTTTTTCGATATGACCACTAGCAAGTTAACACGCAAGGGCTATCAACTGCTTAACCGGACTATCCTGTGGTGGCCTCAAATTAATTTAAGGCCCCCAGCCAAGGCAAAAAGAAAGTGATGAATTATTCTTTTATTTCTGTTTTTTCATAGGTTATGGGGTCAGAGCCCATTCGTCCCCTAAGATTCGCACCCTGTGCCCACTCGCCCCCTGGAACTTTTGAGGGGCCCATTCGTCCCCTGAAGAATATTTATTTTTATTAATTCTTCTAATATAAGTACATGTATATGTGTATACTGCAGCTTGGTAGTCCTGGTACAGTCGCGCAGAAAAGGCTAAAATAAAAAATATAGTAATTCGGTAGATATCATGTTTATTTCAAATAAGATTAACACATACAAAATCACAATGTCCTAGAAACTAACAAAATACAACTCTTTTACAAAAATCAGCCTTGATTGACCATCATATAAATCAACATTAAATATAAAACATGCAAAAAAAAAATAGAACACATATCAACAGTAAATAATCACTTCTTATTTTTTTGTATATTTACCAACTACATACATGCAAAATCATAATAACTTAAATCTAAAAAATTATAACAGTACAAAAAAAATACTAAAATCACGGTAATTATTGAAGACTAGATAAATCAACAAACATTTTTTTTGTATATTAACCAACTACATGCAAAATCGTAATAACTTAAATCTAATAAATTGTAACTAGAAGTACCCACATAAAAATTGGCTAAAATCACCGTATTTTTTGTATATTTACCAACTACATGCAAAATCATAATAACTTAAATCTAACAAACTATAACTACAATAACAAAAAATTACTAAAATCAAAAAATTATTTGCTCGCACGCAGATACTCTGGCTAAGATTACCCCTCCCGCTTCGGCATTCCACACCCCGCGCACATCTGGAGAGTACTTACCAATTTTAAACACCTTATCTATTATTTGTAACCCGTTTTTTTAACATGCCTTTCGTAGTGAGACAATTTTACATCGTAAGCCTATCGACAGGTTATATTATTATCATAACGGATTATCATTCATCATAGCTCTTTTTTCAATGATCTGTTATGATTTATTAAATTAATTCCGTTAATAAACTGTTCACAAGTGTACTATGTTAACCGTTTCTTATGTAAAATATAGCTAATTTTATCTCAGGGGACCAATAGGCACCTGAATAGGTGCCGAATCTTTAACTTATATTGTATATATATTAGAGGGGACGAATGGGTACCTTAAAAATAATATTTTTTATTAAAATATTAATTGGTCTCCTACCAGGAGACCAATGGGCACCTATATAGGGGCCGAATCTACAACTTTTATGCTGGGGGACGAATTTTAGGGGACGAATGGGCTCTGACCCGGTTATGGGGTCAGAGCCCATTCGTCCCCTAAGATTCGCACCCTGTGCCCACTCGCCCCCTGGAACTTTTGAGGGGCCCATTCGTCCCCTGAAGAATATTTATTTTTATTAATTCTTCTAATATAAGTACATGTATATGTGTATACTGCAGCTTGGTAGTCCTGGTACAGTCGCGCAGAAAAGGCTAAAATAAAAAATATAGTAATTCGGTAGATATCATGTTTATTTCAAATAAGATTAACACATACAAAATCACAATGTCCTAGAAACTAACAAAATACAACTCTTTTACAAAAATCAGCCTTGATTGACCATCATATAAATCAACATTAAATATAAAACATGCAAAAAAAAAATAGAACACATATCAACAGTAAATAATCACTTCTTATTTTTTTGTATATTTACCAACTACATACATGCAAAATCATTATAACTTAAATCTAAAAAATTATAACAGTACAAAAAAAATACTAAAATCACGGTAATTATTGAAGACTAGATAAATCAACAAACATTTTTTTTGTATATTAACCAACTACATGCAAAATCGTAATAACTTAAATCTAATAAATTGTAACTAGAAGTACCCACATAAAAATTGGCTAAAATCACCGTATTTTTTGTATATTTACCAACTACATGCAAAATCATAATAACTTAAATCTAACAAACTATAACTACAATAACAAAAAATTACTAAAATCAAAAAATTATTTGCTCGCACGCAGATACTCTGGCTAAGATTACCCCTCCCGCTTCGGCATTCCACACCCCGCGCACATCTGGAGAGTACTTACCAATTTTAAACACCTTATCTATTATTTGTAACCCGTTTTTTTAACATGCCTTTCGTAGTGAGACAATTTTACATCGTAAGCCTATCGACAGGTTATATTATTATCATAACGGATTATCATTCATCATAGCTCTTTTTTCAATGATCTGTTATGATTTATTAAATTAATTCCGTTAATAAACTGTTCACAAGTGTACTATGTTAACCGTTTCTTATGTAAAATATAGCTAATTTTATCTCAGGGGACCAATAGGCACCTGAATAGGTGCCGAATCTTTAACTTATATTGTATATATATTAGAGGGGACGAATGGGTACCTTAAAAATAATATTTTTTATTAAAATATTAATTGGTCTCCTACCAGGAGACCAATGGGCACCTATATAGGGGCCGAATCTACAACTTTTATGCTGGGGGACGAATTTTAGGGGACGAATGGGCTCTGACCCAGGTTATGCTGATTTAATCGGGTCTGGAATTGTCCCACTACTGGGCAAAGGCCTCCCTCTATTCTTGCCATCGTTCCCGGTTCTGTGCCTCTTCTTGCCAATTCCCAAGGAAGACATCCAAGTCGTCTCGCCATCTCCTTGGTGGTCTGCCGCGGCCCCGTCTCCCGATTTCAGGGCACCAATTTTGTGGGCCCACTACTCGAGGGACATGCGGCAGACATGTCGAGCCCATTTAAGCTTGTATAATATACTGAAAATATAGGTACAGATCGTATCGCCCCATCCTCGTCTAACGTCTTTTCTGTGTTTCCAGCGACTTAAAATCGCAAAAAACAAAATCAACCCCATCCATATAATGTATACGTTTGCATGATGTGACAAAATGTATTGAACTGCTGATTTTTTTTCGCAACGTCAACTTTGTTCCCGTGGTAAAAGTTCATAATGATTCCTTTTTATGCTCTAGAATAAGTTACTGTGGTGGACCTTGTGAATCCTGGAACAACAAATAACTCAAATGTTACAAGTATATTCCCAGTGATCGAATTTGAAGTTTCAGACAAGCCAAAAGGAAAACAATTAACAGTACAGTTTCAAGTCAGCTTTTCCAATTTTTGCACAAGCTCCAGTTTGCAAATGGTCCAATTAACTAAAAAATCAAAAACATTTTTCCTTTACCAATAATACTAGTCAAGTTTAAATATGTTCCAAGTAAGAATAACACCATTTGTTCCATGAATTTTGTCGAGTCATAACGATAGACAGATACCAATTTGTCTACCTACATCTATCAATATGACGCTAGCTTCAGTTACAGTCAGTTACAGATATCTGATATATTGAACTTCATCTAATGGCTCTTTTATTGGGACATCATAAAACGCCGTATTAAAACCGTAAAGTTAGAAACATACTCAGGTTATGCTGCGATATGTTACGTGGATTCCAGAACATGATACATTACGTGCATTACGCTTCTGCCTGCGGCTTCGCCCGTGTAGTATGTTGATGAAAAAATATATTATGTCCTTCTCCAAGTCCAACATCAAAATTGTAACTAACAAATACAGTCACTTTCTCAATATTTTGTAATATATTCAAAGGCAAATCTTACTAACTAAGAAATATGGATAGCAAGGCGTAGGTACACTAATTATCCAGGTTGGTATAATTATCAGTGATATTCGTATGGCTTTAATTGATATTTCCAATTAAGTTCTCTTGCTCCATTTTTTTTTTGTGGAATCATCAAATGACTCCTGCCGCTCTGGGTGGAGCGGGAGGGAGTGTCAGACTCTTACAGACTTAAACCCATCCGTGCTTCTCGAAGTGCATTATGCTTTCCAGGCCCGCGGTAACTCTTTCGAACAAAATCCGCAACCCTGGCAGGTCTTGCTCCTACAAATAAACCTAGGACAAGCTAAATTGAAGGTCTTCTGGTCGTCCATCTATAACCTTAATGATTTCGACCATTCTAGGTGGGCGGAATCAGTGCGTTACCAAGGCCGCCATACCATTCTCAACCACTGTATCACCTGAAAACCAGAATCAATTCGACCACCAGAAAAGCTCGACGAGTCCCGGGGTAAAACTGGCTCAGACCCAGCAACGAAATGAAGCAGTAAAGAGTGAGAAAAACAGTCTTGTATCATTGCATTGGTCAAAGTAGCAATGCGATGAGAGGACTATATTCAGCAGTGGACGTCTTTCATCTGAGATAGAGCCAAGTCCCAAAACGTTACGTCAAAACCGTGACGTATGCTAACAATGTTCCACATCTTAACTCAATATTAAACCACACAGACACAGAAGACGTACGGAACACCTGCGGATGCGTTATGACTCATCTTTACGACTGCTAGTTAATATGGCGATAATATTATGATCATAAAGAACTTATGTAAGAACGGTTTTATCATAAGATCATAACGTAGCAAGATATATTATTTTATTTAATAACTTTTGTCAGATTTTTTTTTTATCAGCCTGAACTTTCTTATCAACTAGTACTGGCCTCTAAGCAGAATAAGGATCCCTTAAGGTTGGGTTCACACTACACTTACACTTTTAATTTTTATTTTCAAAGTTTCTATTTTTTTTTTATTCTGGTTTGTATTCGCTGGCGATTCTAAATCAAACAGAGGGTTAATTCTACTAATTTTTAAGCAACATTCGCATGTCAGTTGCAATCTGTCAAAAAAATTACTGTCAAAAACCCGACCAAACAAGTCGCTTTTCAAGCAGTCTGATGGACTTTGTGGCCTCAAATCTGTGATTGAACAGCATCAGACAGTTTGAAAAGCGACTTATTTGGAATTTTTGCAAAAAAGGTGACAAGTTTACCCTACTTCAAAACATCAGATATTTTTCTTTTTTTGTGTAAATGTTAGTGAATAAGTTGTTGGAGAGCCATGATTAAATAAATAAATAAAAATTGTCGAGCTCAAAAAAAAAACTATCTACTCCCCAAAGTAAATTATCAAGGTCGGTCAATCAAAAACATGAAGCTACTTGCACCTTCCAAAGCGTAGATCTCTGTGGAGAAGAACGTGCAAGAAACTCCATGTACACTCTTTTAAAGCAGTAAATGATTACAAAATAATCCTTACATAATGAAGTTATTAATGCAAAAAATATTTATAATACTAAATACATTGAATCCATACAATGCAATTGTTAAGCAAGAGAGCCATGTAGTTTAATGTCTGAGGTGGTCTTTTGAAGAAAGAGCCACACATATTTGAGTGGACCTGTCCAGATAGTGCAAATTACATACTAAGGTGCCCAGCGACCTACAATCCTTTTTGAGTTTGAAACCACCCGTAAGCACCCTTTACCTTACAATAGATTGGATCATTGAATGAGCTAACATCATACACTGCTCTCATAAAAATATTCATATTCATAACATCACTAAACTTTTGTAAAATATTACGTCCATTTTTCTATAGCGCTTTCGGGTTAATAACGCCGCTGCCGCGCTGTTACGGCCAGCCTATACCAAGTCGATAATTCATAAATTTAGTTTTATTACCCCTATCTACAAGCCAACCATTTAAATATTTAGGATATACTGTATACACTGACATGGCTGAAAGACCTAGGTGTTAAATCAGAATTAAAATGGCGATTGAAAGAAGATTAATGAAAGAGTTACAAGGAATTAGTATGATTCTTGAAATAGAATGGATCATTGCATTTAGTATGATTCTTGTGGTAATTTTTGTGAGTGTTAAAATCATCTGTGTATACAAAATTGCGTATTTTGCTTTCCTGAGACTTTCCAGTGGTGTTGTTAGGTGTGAAAGTGAAAAATAAAAAACTTTTTCTCAAAAAAAAAACCGACTTCCAAAATAAACACTACAAAGTTTCATAACATTAAATTCGATATCAATAGTTGAAGTTGTGCGAATCTCATTTTTACAAACTTTTACCAAAATACCCAAACAAGATTTTTAACATAATAAGAACTTGAAAGTTTGTATTACAAACGCTCTTAAACAAATGCTACGAAATGAATATCAATATTTATTTTAGTTAGAATCGAGACCTATAACTACGTCAATGGAAATAATGTCAACAGTAATAAATTCCAGATAATTACAAAGTTCATTGAACGTCTGGGCAAGTGTGGACCAATCCTGCCAACAGGCGTCAAGCTCGTCCCGCGATCTTCGCCTGGGTCTCTCGCGAAGTCGTCGGGCATTTTCTGGGACCCACATTGGGCCCATCATCATTATCCTGCCCTTATCCCATGTTACTTGGGGGCACAACACGTCTTTTTCTTCCATTCTGTCCTGTCAGCCGTCACGCTATCACGAACTCCCTTTTCTTTCATAAGTATCAGTCATCACTTTCATACCAGTACTAAAATTAACTTGTTTAATTTTACAGCAGCCGTTTTTGCTGTGTTTAAACAGTACAAGATTAGGACACTCAGCAATATGCTACTTTCTCCAGTCATGTCGTTTTCAAGCTATTAAAAAAATACTTAAATCAAAAACCAGGCCGCAAATAATTTGACTAAAAGTTCCAAATGATTTTCAAACAGTTTGACACGGTTGGTAGCATAAAATCTGTAATCGAACTTAAACAAGTGCCACCAACTCGGGTCGGACGGGTTAAATCTTTTGCTTTCTTTAATTATATTTAAGATGACTTTAATTTTTTCTCTAAAATTAAATCATCATTATAGTCCAACGCTATTATTTTAACCCCGCGATGCGTGACAAGAAATTGATCAATCAAATAATGCTTAACCCTGTAACGCTGGGGGTATGATTGATGACAGACAGACTTAACGTGATTACTGTATAAATGTAATATAAGGGTTTTATGTAAATTGGTATTTATCATTTATGACATTTATATCCAAATGTTTATTTGTAGCTTTTTTAGGAGGGATTTTTTTTTAAGGAATAGTTTTGGAGTTCTATGCGAGTTGATTTTGCTCAAATAAATCCAATACAGCTGCTTTAAATTTCTTTTCATTTGTTGTCCACTATCTCACCTGATGGTAAGCGAAGTATCTCTTGACTTAAAACCACAGGCTCTAGACAAGTGACATTCTGTCAGCGATGGCGTGTCGAAGGCGATTGTCAAAACGTCAAAAATGTATGGGATTGACAAACGCTGTCGAAATGTCACGTGTTGATCACGTGACATTTCGACAGCGTTTGTCATCCTGTCATCCTTGTATTTTGGCATTTCGACAGTCGTCATCGGTCATAGAATTGCACTTTGTCTGGTGCCTCAGGTCTCAGCTAGATAATACAGATTTGGGCAGGAAATTTTACTCCCAAGAGCTAGATTTATTTCGAATGAAGGAGATGTAGCTAAAACTAAGTTATTTATAGGCTACGTACCATTTATTAGTTCAAACATTCCTTATGACTGCTGATCTAATTGTATTAAAAGGTAAAGTACTCAGCGTTTGCCAAAATAGCTTGCCAAATAGATTAGGTTCTGCATAATACTAGATAAGTAGAGCTTAGCGCTGATATTCAATTGTACCCTACGTATGTAGACACGAAATAGGGAATTTGTTACTAGATTTAGTAAGGCATGCTCCATCGTCGACTCCGTCAGAAACAGGCTAACAATACCTACCCGTATTATATAAATAACGTTCGCATTCTTGTCTCAATTTCATACTTTCAAAAACATCTCTAATTAAAACAGTTTATTACAGTATAAAGTAAATTGCAACACATTTTGACGATTGAAATTTTTGACTCGGCTTTATACATGAATGAATACTATGTTATGTTTGTACAAAAAAGGACTAAAAATTGATCGTCGGCAGAATGCTGGCATGGAATTAGTACATGTCCGGAAATATTTCCACAAATAACATCACGCGTGTATCTATTTCCCGAAGAGTTTTGGCAGAGATGTATGTATAATACAAGTTACGCCAGTTTTGTTTTATACGCGAGCAAAAGTCAGACTCAGATTTCGATTGGTGATATGTAAATCCTCAAGACCATAGCAGAAGTACTTATAAATTGAAATGAATAAGACCCATGTCATGGAAAACATACAAAATACCACCATTGAATGTCGCAAAAGGTCAGTGGCCTCAATTAGTGCCCATTCAAACGACTGCAGCAATGCGATGAGTTGGCTGAAAGCTTACGTTAATTGCACATTCAGTTAAAAATTGTGCTATTTTACAAGAACCAGTATAATAGACCATTGTTCGGCCTCATTTATTGAAGACTGGACTTAAAGTTTTCCATGAAGTACGTGATTTGAAGCCTTTTTGGCCAATAAATATTCACTGTTGTATAATAGTGGTCTGCCAATGCTGGCTGGCTTGCTTTTGCCAAATTGCCTGGCCGATGGATTGGCTGTAATCCTTATGTATGGAGAAATGTACTGGGGAATTTATTATTATATTTATTAGCCTTTGATGTTGGTGTTACAACAAGGCAAGGGCCTCCGTTCCCTTCCTCCATTTAAGAATGTAATTTATGTGTTTTTATTAAGGATTGCTAATATTACAAATACAGCAAGAGACATAATAGGTACATTACTTCTGAAATAAATAAAAAAATACAATGTACCTGCGTAAATATATGGCAAAGGGATCATCTATGACATAGCCATCATCCGATCCTGACCTGATGCCCATGGGACCACCTGGGGAGTATATATCCTTTCAAACAAACGATTAATTTTCCAAATCGATCCAGGCGTCGGATAAGAAGTTTTTTTTTTGTGAAAAAGTTTTTTCACTTTTTAGTGGTAGGTACCCCACACCTAACAACACCACTGGAAAGCCACAGGAAAGCAAAATTATGCAATTTCGTATACAAGGATGATTTTTCCACATATTTTTTCCAGCTATTTGGATTTAAAAATCAAACTGCTGAACCGATTTTGATAAAATTTCAATTGGACCAATCGAGAAGTATATCCTTTCACATAAAATAAGAATTTTTCAAATCGGTTCATAAATGACGGAGATATGAGGTAACAAACACTAAAAAAAATACAATCGAATTGAGAACCTCCTCCTTTTTTTGAAGTCGGTTAAAAATACCAACCGATTTGAGAACCTTCTCCTTTTTGGAAGTCGGTAAAAAATGCAAACGAACAGAATCATTCAAGGATAACACGCTAAGGGAATTCGTAGGAACGCCTGCAAAATCAAACGGTCACATAACGGAGGGTTTTAGGGGCAAATACGAATATAGGCAATGTCAACATCGAACGGCTATGTCCAATTGAACGAGGAATAGGAACGAAAAGATTGAACGAACAATTTAAGGCGCACTGAATGAATGAAACAGCTTTACTCGCAATCCACTTTGACACGACATAGAAGCCGATGATAAAAAGTAATTGTGATTGTCTTAAATAAAAATGCGTTTTTAACGACAAAGTAAACTTGTTCCACGACAGGAGAAATTAATAATGGCCAGCGAAAACTCATCTAGAAGGCTTCTTTTGTTCAAACTAAATTGCTCTTATGAATTTTTAATTTAAAAAAGAATAATTATTGCAGTTAGTTAGGTGCCTTGCCAGATATGTAACGAGCCATAAAATATCATAAAGATGAAGTATGAACAAGTTTTTTGCCTGCGGTTCGCATTGGTATAGATTTTCTCAAAAAGGCCTATATCTGTCTCCAGGGTCTCATCTCTATCAGTACAAATTCAGGCGTAAAGTCAGTTAATTAATTCAGGCGTAAAGTAAACAAACAAACTCTTTTTCGCATTTATAATGTTATTCAGGATAAAGATAAACGAAATGAAGCAATCTCACCGTTAATTACTTCTGTTTAGCAAATACTTCAATACAATCTTCATCAAACATTTGACGAAATCAATTCACAATCGAAAGTCACACAAACAAGTCCAAACAAAACACGATCTCATACAAATTCTTCCGTTGCTTTCGAGCACAAATACACGAGCTAAAGCGTAACACGAAACAATCTCGGAACTCATAACTTTCTCAAAGGACAATCGCAAACTCCTCTAATATCGCAAAGGTCGCACTCCTCTAACATCGCAAAAGTCGCGATAACCTCGCGTTTACGCTACTCAAACGATCCGGATGGGCCAATTTCTGGCCGCCCGCGTCCGTTCGACAAACAGGCGACCTTAATTACACGGGCTGTTGTAATCAATCAGCTGGGCCCGGTTTGTTGACAGTGGCCATATTTACCAGGGATGTTACGGAATTCGAAGTCGGGAGTTTTTAAATTTGGTTTGTCGAAACCGGAGTTGAAGGCGAAGTCGGAGGTGGTGGCAGAAGAGAGAATTGTTAAGGGCAGGCCTGATAAAGTAAAATTAAACAATCATTGATCAGGCAACCTCTTTTATTTCACTTAAAAATTAATAAACCTACTTATGTTGGCTTATTATTGTTTGGCTTCTTTTAATTTCAACGCCTATTGAAATAACCATGTTTGCAATAACAGTTAGCAAATTAAATCTAATGAATTGACTCCAAAAGTACCCAATTTTGACCTCCGATTTCGTCGGAAGAAGTGTCGGAGCTGCAATCGGAACCGGAGGTGTAATATCAATCGGAAGTTCCGATTTGTCGGAGTCGATGCTCCTTAACATCCCTAGTGGTCATACTGGTCATATTTACCCCCGCGCGCGAGTGAAAGGTTAGATCAGATTTTACAAGCGTTGGGTCAACTTCGTGCGTTTTCGAATTATTTCGGCGCTTGTTTGGTAGTTTTGGTACTGCATTAGTATTTAGTGCGTTCGTTCGGTAAATTTCGTGCGTTTTCGGATAATATCGGCGTTTAGTGTTTGGGAGTTGGTATTTAGTGCGTGATTATAAATGAGACTTCGATTTACATAACATTGTTTTTGGGGTAAAATGTGCAATGTAGATTTTTTAATTGGGCTGATTAGAATTGTTTACTTGGCCCAAAGCATTGAACATTCGTGGTTATTAACGCTCCTACATCAAGCATTTTTTTTTGGGTTCGTTGCCCGAAGGGTAACGATCGGAACCCAATTACTAAGCTAAGCCTCCGCCGTCCGTCCGTGTGTCTGTCAGCGGGCTGTTTTTCATAAACCGTAATAGGTAGCCCTCTGTTATAAACAAATTATAAAAACCGGCCAAGTGCAAGTCGGCCTCGCGCACGGAGGGTTCCGTACCATTATCTATAAAAAATCTCAAAAAAATCACGTTTGTTGTATTCCCCTTAAATATTTGTTTTTTTTTTTTAAGTAAATATATAACAAGCGTCTACCTGATGCCGTTATCAATATCGAGCAAAAACGAGCAAAAAAATCAGGTTTGTTGTATGGAAGCCCCTTAAACATTTATTATATTCTGTGTTTTAGTATTTGTTGTTATAGCCGCAACAGAAATACATTATCTGTGAAAATTTGAACTGTCTATCACGATTCATGAGATACAGCCTAATGTAATGACAGACAGACAGCCAGCGGAGTCTTAGTTTTTTACCCTTGGGGTACGGAACCCTAAAAACAAAATTTAAGTATTTAAAAATAAAGGGGGGCCAATGGTCCGTACAAGAAACGTGATTGTTTCCGTTTAAAGCACAGACCCATTCGTGTGCAAGACCGACTCGCACTTGGCCGTTTTTATGTATTTCCAATCACTCAAATTGAAAACAACATTGTAATAATCACATTATCTTCATAAAACTCCACCGCTGAATGTAAAAGTATTACACGATAATCTAGAGCTATTATAGTATTTTTATGGCTCCCGTAGACCCGTAAAAAAGCTACTATGTAACAGCAAAATAATGTTATATTTATGTTCTAGTGCTACACAGTAAGAGTCCTGTCTCACTTTACATGAGACTCAAACATACATATTAACCTAGCGAAATCTGGGTAGATATGTCCATTGACACAACTTTTTGTTATTGATAGGCATGCGCTTGACCACTATCTCACTTGATGATAAGCGATGATGTGGTCGAAGATGGAGCACGCTTGCCTAGAAGTAACCTATTCACTCTTGACTTAAATACTACCAGGTTGTAGCTATCAGGAAACACAGACTGGCAGGAAATTCCACTCTTTAGCTGTACGCACAATGAATGTTTGAGCATAGCGGAACAGAGTGTCCCGCATACCTCCATGAAAAGGGAGGATCCTCCAAATAGACGGTTGTTGTCTCTCAACTGCCCGACAATTGATAATCGGACTTTGTATGTGTTCTAATCGCACGGTAAACTCGATTTTGTCAAGTTAGTTCGCAGCTGTCGAGATAGATGGCGTTGCGAGTCTCATTTGTTGTGATGTTGATTCTGCTGCGCTACAAATGTGTAAAACAATCAAATCAATTTATTACGTTCCCACATCAGGGTCAACACGCTTACGGGGTCTTTCCGTGGATGGGTGACCACACCGTACCACCGAAACTCGCCGAGCCTCGTTAAGCACGTTAAGCTATTGGTCCAGCGCGGAAGGTCTCACATTGGTACCGATCGCCTTTTTTTTTCGATATGACCACTAGCTATCAACTGCTTAACCAGACTATCCTGTTGATCGCCTTTTTTATGGATGGAAAATCATTAAACGACTTCTTCCGCTCTGGGTGGAGCGATACGGAGTGTCAGACTCTTACCGACTTAAACCCATCCGTGTTCCTCCTCATGCCATTTGCGTTCCAGGGCCGCGGTGACTCTTTCGAACAAAAAAAAAAAAAAAAAAAAAAAAAAAAATTCCGCAACCCTGGTGCGTATATATGTAGACTACAATGCGGATATCATCATTACACTGTCATGTACATGGACATTATCATGTACAATAAAGTCTTCATATATGGGTATCCGATCTATAAATCTAACTATACTATAATGGATCATATTCGTGAAGTAAAGTTAACTCCCTGAATCCTAGTGAAACTTGCTCAATATCCTGGATGACGAACAGTTTAATTTGAGCGCGTGACGAGCCCCTATCATGGCGAACGGCGATACATTTAGAGCTAATGGCCGTTGTTTTGTATGAGTAAGCGTGTTATTATGTGCGCTTTCAATATTTTGTTTTGGACATTGAGAAATTTGCCTACATTGCTTTTTTTATTAGTTTAGCTGTCAAAGATTTTTTTAGTTGTTTCGTTTAAGCATGTTGTTAGATAGCGTGTATTGCCTGTTCCTTGATATTTCTGCGAAGCCAGAACAATAAATTACCTATCGCTTTAAAATACTAGGATTTGCCCGCGGCTTCGCCCGCGTGGCTGACGGTTATCACGTAAAAAAGTAGCCTATATCCTTCTCCATAACCAGGCTATATATCTGCCAAATTTCATGACGATCCGGTCTGTCGTTTTAACGTGAAAGCGTAACAGACAGACAGAGTTACTTTCGCATTTATAATATAAGTAGGGATAACTGTTAAGCGCTAGGTACTTATATGTCTCGTGGTCAGTTACAAACATTTGAGACTGTTTGTTGATAGAATATCACCGTGTCTTGAACTTCTGCAGTGCGATTCTGTAAACATGTCGAAGTGAACACTTGGGCGGGGTGCATGACGGGTGAGTTGTCAAACCATACAAATAAGATAGAATGACAGCTCTATTGTCGTTCACTCCGCCTTGGTGAACACCGTCACATGTCGACAGAATCGACCGGCTGATGTATCCAGACTCCTACTATTAAATGTTTAAATAAAGACTAGTCAGAATTCTATTTATTTACTTGTCGTGGTCGACCGAATTGATTTGATTGCAAAAAGAGACAGTAGCCTAAGTAATCTAGTACGTGTAAATAGCCTTTTTTAACACGTTGTTACTTTCTAATGTATTAAAATAAAATTCATAAAACAAAATAAATTTATACAACAACCTATTAGTACTTAAACATAGATAAAGCGTAATACAGTGCAACTGTGATACAATTTCAAAGGCAACTCGTACAAGGCAATGACCTACCGGTTTAAATACAAAAAATAAACATTGACCTACGATACTGGAAGTGCTTCTGCTTTTAATGACGCTCTAAATATAGAAAGATTTTCGGTATTTTCATACCAGTAAGATTAGAATAGCCATGTGTTTTTTTGGTTAAAATTATTGAAGGTCAGAAGATCAGTGCTTTCTCTGCTCATATTTACAACGTGTAACAGAATAAACGCAATAGGTACCTCATTATACTCAGTAAAAGGTCCATGGAACTCATCATTATGAACAACTTTTACTAGGTAGGTATGTGACCAAACCCGAATAAGTCCATTATCAAATAGCTAAACATCAAATACAGACTCTCCACAATATGCTACCAGCGAGTCCTAAGTTATTTTGGCCATATCGCTCGGAGACAGCCAGACAACCTCGAAAAACTGGTGGTGGTGGGAAAGGTTGATGGTAAGAGACCGCGCGGACGTTCGCCTACTTTCTGGTCAGACCAGATAAGGGCGATCCCAGGACTCACGGTGACCACTGCCCTAAGAAGAGCCGAAGACAGAGTGGCATGGAAGTAGCTCGTCTGTGCATTCCAAGACGGGCACGACCTTCAGAAATGAAGACAACGAATAAGAAGAGACCAAACCCGAAAACGGTAACGGTAAGGTATTGCGTTTATTATGTTACACGTTGATACATAAATACTAAGAAATAAATAAATAAAAAAAATATATTTTTGTAATATCAACATTTCAGCTTTTTAATATATGAAAGGAAAATGCATAATGGAAGTTGGGTACGTACAACAATCAAACAATTTGTAATTTGTTTGTCTGCCTGTCTGTTCGGTCCGGCTAATCTCCGAAACGGCTAGACTGGTTTTGAGGGGACTTTCATTACTGACAGATAGCTGATGTTATTAGAAGTAACAAAGGCTACTTTTAGTAGTCGCTGCCGTAGAGGCGATTTTGTGCTCCGTGGTTAACATAGTCATGCAATAGTGGTCAGCAAGGGGATATCGAAGCGGACTGCCCAGGGTATGTCGTACATCCATATAAGTATCGGACCCCAAAGTAATCAGCTAATTTGAGATTGAAGGGTGGGGTTCGTTCCCTTCAATCTGTGATGCATTTATGATCGTAACTACATAATTATGATAACGCTATGATCCCCTATTCTTAACATGATCTAGAGAGGGGATCTAAAGTCAATTTATTTACGAACAATCTGTGTTTGTGGCTCAAAATCCCGGACAAAGTTGCCGACATTTTAATTTTTTTATTTTTTCCCGGGATGTTAGTTTTGAAGATCAGAGGAGCTCGTGGCTAAATTATGACAGCCGCACGGGAGACTCCTCCGTGTTGGTCCCGGCTGTCATTTGGGAATCTTTGGCAGTTTACGAATTGTCGGAAGACAAAAAATCTGACACCAGCCTTTTTTTTCTCAACTGAATCCGGTTTGACTGGGAGCCGACCCTAATGTACTTAGTTGTGAAAAGGCTAGGAAGATGATGTTAGTTTTGATCAAAATCAGTTAAATACGAGTAGCTCTACAGTAAAAGCATAGCAAACTCGCGATGATTACATCAATACGGATATAGTTTAGAATCGCTCAGTGAATATAGCTTTCCTTTTATTACCATTTGTTCATCGTTGTCTTTAAAAACAAAATAAAATAAATAAATATCTTGGGACAACTCACACACGGCCATCTGATCCCAAGCTAAGCAGAGCTTGTGTTATGGTAACCAGACAACTGATATACATACTTATATAATTTATAAATACATACATATTATTATAGATAAATTACACCCAGACACAGAACAAACAATTATGCTCATCACACAAAGTTTGTCCTGAGTGGGAATCGAACCCACAACCTCCGGCTTTGCAGTCAGGGTCACTAACCACTAGACCAACAGGCCTGTCAAATGAAACTCCAATACATACAAAGTCATCAATACGAGTGAATCATTAAATTGACCTTCATCTCCCAGATAACTGAACCAACACACTAAGAAACACACACTGTATTTTGGTCTTTTCTCCTACATCTGAACTTACACACTAACAAACACACACTGAATTTTGGTCTTTTATCCTAAAAAAATGGTTTCATTTAATTTATGAATACTTTATGTGCAAGTAAAACTCACTGTCTTGAGTAAAACATTTATTTGAAGTCAATTTTTATCAGTATTTTACTTGAAAAACTTGCCACCCTATCTGTTTTTCTAAGAAAAGAACAATAATGTCAAACTTTTGAATCAAAAATCCTTGAACACCGGATGGCCACAAATACGAAGCCATTACGTCAACCGTTTCTTTTATTTGTACATCTGTGTAAATCTTTTTTAAAGTGTTTTATTGGTTCTGCTTCCTGTAACTTAGAGTTAAAAACAATCTATTGTTTTTAACGAGGACGAGTAATGAAGGAGCAGCCTGTATATGAGGAAGTGTCTTTGTTTTAATATGTTTTTTTTTAATTTTAATTCGAGAAGTCTTTATGGAGAGTTGGTTTTAATTACGTATTGGCTTCTGTTTTTATAATAAGATGCGTGTTGTGTATGTAAAGTTGCGGTAGCAGTTTAGTGTTATTTTGTTATGATTGAATGTGTTGCATTTGTCTATGATATAAAGAGGTATACTGTTTGTTGGTCACTGTGTCCCAAAATACAAGCGATAGCTTAGTTTGGGAATCAGTATCAGCAACTTATAACATTGTGAATAATTGTTCTGGTAGCAATAAACAACTGAAAACACGGTTGGCGCAGTGGTTTAAGCGATCGGCTGCTGCGCTACGTGTCGCGGGTTCGATTCCCGCACGAAACAAATATTTGTATGACCAGCAGATATTGTTCCGGGTCTGGCTGTTTGTGTATGTAAGTTTGTATGTTTGTAAATGCACACACGATACAGGAGAAATTCCTAGTGTGGGGCAAAATATTTACTCCAATCGTCTCAATCGCCATGGCAATGAAAAAAAATGCCAATGAACAACAAGATTATTGTCAATTTCATATAACCGTGTGGAAGAGAATACAGTGGTTCGTTTGTAAATCTCTGTAGGTATTGATCCGATTATTCACTGAATTCCACACAGATGAAGTCGCGGGCAGAAGCTAATCTTATATTATAGATGTCGCAGCTAACTAGCTAAATCAGCCGTTTCATTAAAAGTCTAGCCTTTTCATTGAACTGTGCCGTTTAATCAGCAACATAAGTGACATGGGCAAGTCATTAAACGATATTGAACAAAAAATGTAATTTAGGTCGCTGAAAAATCGCCGCATTTAAATGAAAAAGCTAGGCAACCAACTAAACAGCTAATTAGCTGCGACATAGATATAAGGTTGTTTGACTAGAGCCAGTCAACTTCCAGTTCTGTCGATCCAGGGTTAAAGTAGATCAGAATACGTATGTGAAATGGAAAATGTATTTCCAAAAATAGTAAAGGGATTCCCGTGCTACTGACGAATGTAAATGGTCACCTATCTAAGCATCGAAGATCGACCCATGCGGCTGTTATAATTTCCCTTAAGGTTGAACTAGTCGCGGGCTCGAACTCATTGGTAGACATGGCCAAAAAGCACGCTGTCTCACCGGGCATCATGCCCGACAGAGACAGTATCAGTGATAAGCAGTTAGACGCTAGTCTACACGCACAATGACTCGTTTCCACGCACAAAACACCGTTCCGAACAGAAACCACGTTAGACGATGCACGAAAAGTCTATTGGAAAGTTGAGTTTTATGAAAAAGCCACTGCATAAATCAATATCAAATAAAGTTAATTGAACTCTTCTATATTGAGGTTTGTCGGTACCGACTGTGTTTTTGAGACTTTACACTTCTTCTATTATTTTATTTACGCCAGAAGTTGCGTTAAAATTAGCAAGAAAAACGAATCTTTGTTGGCTTATAACTTTGTAATGGCTTTTTATTTTACTATTCTGTTTCCGTACCTGACAGACAAAATTAATAATAAGATAAAACGATATCATGCTTAACTTTGAATGTATAATGTCAAACAGTGGAGTAATACCCCCCGAAATTTGTATGGACAAAATATCGACTAGTGTAACCTTAAGCTAATGTAGACCAAAATATGAAATGTGAGAAGCAATATTACCAAAAAAAATAGAAAAATACATAACGAGACATATCCCGTGCCACTGACGAATGTAACCCAATTACATGTAAATGCGTCGGTATGCGACATCCGGCGTCCTTTATATGACGTGTAACGTGCCACAATTTGACGCTGTTTACGTTCATATCATAGCGCTATCGTTCACGCATCGCGGTTTGGTGAGAGTTGCAAGAGGCAGCGGGGAAGTGCCTAAAATATTCTAGGTCTTAATAGTGTAAATGCAAAAGTGAGTATGTATAATTGTTTGCGTGAAAAGCTATCGCGCTATCTAAATAGCGGAATCAATTTTGATGCAATTTGGTACCCGTATTTTAAGGATGATAAATCATCAAATGAATTCCGAGGCGGAGGGAGTGTCAACGCTCACTGACTAAAACCTATTCGTGTTTCTCCTAATGCCCTTTGCGTTCCAGAGCCGCGGTGACTATTTGATAGATAGATAGATAAAGCATTTATTTGGTGCAAGAACAGAAAAAAGCACACAAAAAAGAGTTAGGTACAAAAATGATAAGACCAAAATAAAAACTAGTGATCATACAAATATTAAAGAAAAAAAAAGAAACAAACGAAAAAGACAAAGCATTATGAATCTATGGCAGAAGTGCCAAAACTACCTACTTTAAAAATTTTATTTAAAAATGGAATTTAAAACAAATTTTGCGGTGCGTGTCTCGAAGTTGCACCAAATGGGAGTCCAGCTCAGCATGTGTCAGGCAAATATACCTGACGCTGATATTCTGCTGGATCCTTAAAGTGACATACGGACGTCGAGCAGATACAGAACAGTTTTTAAATGTGAAGAAGTGAGTATTTGGTAAGAGTCTGACACTCTCCCGCTAGGCTCCGGGAATAGTCATCTGCTGACCTATTCAAAAGGAAAGTTCTCACCGCTATTTCTCGTATATTGCACCACAGCCTCCAAACTCCCAATTTTTTCGTCCAGCACATATTCATCACGGCTCACGTATCGGCACAGTCGGCTTATTTATGTGAAATCCTGCGGTTTTCTGCTTTGTAAACATAGATGGTGAAACGGTTTAATTAATGGTCCGATACACATAACTACCAAATCTGTCTTTGTTTTTGATATTTATACGTAACTAAACACAATATATACTATACGAAATACAATATTTTGTAGCTAAAGTTTCTAAGGCTAAATCATAACATTTTCATTCTCCAGTAGTTAAACTTCCTCGTAAGGATTATCAGTTAAAGCCTGTTGTTCTTTTAAACCGCTCCGGCGTTAACTGTTGAGAGGAAACATTTACTTTGGCAGTTCGTAGGATGAAGTTGAGGCTGTAGGAATAATGAATTAATCTGTTGGTCTTGCATCAGATGGTGGTTCACACGGTGTGCAATAAACAACAAAGATTTTCTTGTTGTATATTTATTTACCTAAGTATTAAATTTTCTGACGCCATAATTTAAGGTTTACTTAGTAAGGTGTTTTTTTTTGTATATTTATTTAATTTAGGATTTTTCAATAGTCAAGCACCTAACTTTTAGAATATGAAGAATAAATATTGCTGTTTGACGTCTTTTTTTTACAAAACTGCTAAACTGTCATCAATCAATCAATATAATATGTTACCTATAAAATGCAGATACAGCGTCAGATTGTAATAAATCTTTACTAGATTATAAGTTCTCGATATACACTTCTGGACACATCTATTGGCCCACCTTGTATTTTCAGTTTCGTTTGGTCCTAGCTAAAATTTTATATTAGGTCGAGCAAAAAGTTTTTATGCAGTTTTGAACCTGGCACATTCACAATTTCATTCAATGGTCTTTTTTTGAATTTCGAACACAGAATTTAAAGAAACAAAAGACAATTTGGAGCCTGTTTGTTGATATCAAACAATCGAATATTAAGAAAACTTGGTTTTATTGGTTTACTTGGATTTAATTCTTGAAAAAGTGATTGATATCTTTGGTTTTGCAACAAACATTACTTATTCTTAACATTAAGGTGAGGTTCTATCAATAATCTATGGATACTTCACCTGAAGTCGCCGCCCAAGCTGTGGCACTTATTCAGGCCGGACACAGCCAAAGAAACGTGAGTGCTCAACTTGATTTAAGTCGATCTGCGGTCCGAAACGTTTATCGGAGGTACCTAGAGACTGGCGGCTTTGTTCGTCGCCAAGGAAGGCCACGATCTCGGGTCGCAACTGAAAGGCAGGATCGATTCATCGTGACGACCAGCTTGAGAAATCGTCACCTTACCTCCATTGAGATACAAAACCAACTTCGCGACTTCCACGGAGTATCTGTGAGCGCTCGAACTGTTCGGAGAAGGTTAAAAGAACGCGATATGGTACCACACAAGCCAGCTAATAGGCCCAAACTAACGCGAGCCCACCGAACAGCGCGCCTTCATTTCGCACGCAGTCATTTAAATTGGACACAGCAAGATTGGAGCCGTGTACTCTTTTCTGATGAGTCTAAAATTGTGTTACATGGCAATGATGGAAGGAAGAAGGTCTACCGACGTAAGGGAGAGCGTTTCGCACAATGCTGCTTTGAAGAGAGGGTTGCTTATGGCGGTGGCTCATGGACTGTCTGGGGCGGTATATCCGCGAGCGGCAAAACTCAACTTGAGGTTGTTACACGACCACGGCTGCCAACATTAAATGCTGAAAGGTACATTCGTGAGTGCTTAGAACCTCACGTGATACCATACGCGGACTATGTGGGCCCAAATTTCCTTTTTATGCATGATAATGCAAGAGCCCATGCGGCCGGCATCGTCTTCGGGATGTGAACATCACAGTTATGGACTGGCCAGCCAGAAGCCCAGACATGAACCCCATTGAGCACATGTGGGACGAGCTAAAAAGACGTGTTAGGGCTCGTCAGCCAGTTGCCCAGACGATGCAGGAGTTGAAAACTGCCATAGAAGAGGAATGGGAGATGATCCCTCAAAATTTCATAGAGCGGTTGATAAACTCTATGCCTAATCGTATGAGAGCTGTGGTAGATGCCCATGGAGGCAACACGCGTTATTAAATTAAACCTTTATTTGATAAAACATGTTTTTTATTCAAAAATCAATTGCCTTTTACAAGGCGCATATCCGACTTGTTAGGCGTAGCTCCATGTCGTATGGTATTCTGAATTCAAATTTAAAACAATACGATCGAAAAAGATGGTAAAATGTATCAGGTTTAAAACTGCATCAACAGTTTTTGTTCAATCTAGCAATCATATTTCGGTAGGGGCCATCGAAACCTAAACTCTAAGGTGGGCCAATAGATGTGTCCAGAAGTGTATTATGGAAGAAACATTTTGTATACAATAAGTCCCATCAAAATTCAATAGTTTCCCATATATCCTTGTCTAATAATAAAGTAAAAATAGTTTACAATCTTATGCATATTATTGTGCGTATTCAATTTTGATGCTTTTGATGTTCGTGATTTTGGGGTTGGCCCCATAGTTGTTCATAATGACGAGTACAATGACCCCTTATGAGTTATTGCGTTTATTCTGTTGCACGTTGAATTCCACTAATAATAAAAGTTTGATTTTTGGTTGTCTGTGTGTAGTAAAGTATGTATGATCAGTTTCGTTTTCAGGAACACTTCTCAGTCTCTTTCTAGTGTGGTCCATCAGGGGCTACCCTGCTCCAAATTTAACACCCATAACATCCGTTAAGTTTACTTCATCAGGAATTAATATAATTACATCAGGAAGACAAAAATTTCTAAATAGTATATCAACAGAGAAAGTGAATGAACAAGACCGGATACGAATTATAATTACCGACGAAATTAAATGTTGTTAATTACGAGTACGAACACAAATTTCCGGAAGGAAAACTGAAACAAATTGCCTAATAATTAGCTGAACACTCTCTCACGATTTTAGTAAAAAATCTTACAAATATTATTTCGGAAGAACCCAAATAAAAAGGTCGGTGAGATAGAATTGAATAATACCAAGAAAATGGAGGGTATTCGAGGGAAATATTTCCGACAAAAATTAATTAGAAGGGATAGCCAGGAAGTGCGGCGATTAAAAAAGAGCCCAGAAATGTATTAATAAAGATTTTTCTAATTTTTTAAAGTAAAAATTGTAGTCTCTTCCAATTTTTTATTTAATTAAGTCTGGGATACTTGATGAGATTACAGGGTACTTTTGTTATATTATATTTTTGCAGATCAAATAAGTATAATTTAAGAAAGTACGTAATACCGTTATTTGTATGGAAAAGATAACGAATAATTAGATACAGCTTATCTAGCCACTAATAGACATCTAATTGAAACACAAATAAAGGCCAAGACATATTATAGTCCTCCCCTGTGTTTTACCCAATAATTAATTTATTCATATATAATATCCAAAACGTAAGAAAACTGTTATTTTCCAGCGACTTTCTCGAAGTCATACCAACAGAGGAAACGTGCAATATTTTTAAGTAAAAACTTTTATTAAAAAAAAACATTACAAAGTGCTAAATAACTCTAATTTCTTAAGTAGGCGTTAAATTTCCAAGAACAACCAAAAAAAACAATGGGTTGCACTCCGGGAGTGCCGGCAGAAGTAAAAACTTGAACATTAATGTTGTGCATTTTTGAATATTTTGGTATGTTCAGGGAATAATTTCGCACGAATTGCTTTATTTATCAGTACAAAACTACTATCATTTATGTGGTTAAATACAATATTCATTTATTACGCTATCGTACACAAACATGACAATTTATATTACATATTATATTACATTATACGTCTTACGAATTTTCGATCAGGTCACGTGTCCTGACGTGAGTTTAACATTATTTACCCATCCCAAAAAGTGCACAACGCCGCAAAAGAAGTTTTCACTTCAAAACTCCGAGTATTTCTTTTATTTGGAAGTAGGGTACGGGACCTACTGGAAAGTCACAGGAAAGCAAAATACGCAATTTCGTTTACCTACTTGGATGACATATTTTTTCCAGCTATTTGGATTTAAAAACAAAACTACTGAAGCGATTTTGATGGAAATTCAAACGCACTAATCGGAAAGATAACTTTCACATAACAGAAAAAAATATTTAAATCGGTTCATAAATGACGGAATTATGAGGCAACAAACATAAAACAATAACAATCAGTAATATCATAGTTTTCTTTTAACGGAATGATTTTTAGTTATTTGACGGGTACTTGCAGAAATTTTATTTTACAAACATTTAAACAAAATCTCTTCATATCATTTGTTACAGTGACAGAGTAAAAGGTGCTAAAGATTTGTAGGTCATGGGATGTCGTGGATTAACACCACAAAAGCTACTTCGAGGTGTCAACAAAAAAAAGATATGGGGGGTCTTTGTTAAGGTGACACTAATTAATTAAAATAGTCCATAAAATCATGTCAAACAACTTTATTTTCCCTGAAACGTCTGAAAGATTTCCTTTGACACAAAGAAATATGACACAAAAGCTATTGTTGCCTGGCACAAAAAATAAGCCAACGACACCGAAAAATGACAAAATGGCCTATAAAGCGACGCCATTGTCAATATACTATGTTATAATTAGCAACGTTTTATCATTTATGTGATATATTAAAGTTAAGGCAGAAGGTTGACTGCCGACTTATAACATCACGTATGTTCATACATGAACTACTAAGGGACTAACCAAAAAAAATTGCAAAAAAATCAGCTGTTCAGTACATTTTGTCAGGTTATGCGCGCATAAATGTGGAGCAGTCGATTTTTTTTTTTCGCGATGTCAGTGTTGGTCCCATAGTAAAAGTTGTTCATAATGATGAGTACAATGACCCCTTAAGAGGTATTACGTTTATTCTTTTACACGTTGTGTATGTATGTACGTATGTTATGTTATAATGTGTACGTCAGTGCAGTAGTGTTGCAAGTACATATTATTATGTATGTTAATAAATCAATATTAGCAGTTATAGTATTCAGCACATTTTTATAAGTATATAGGGTCCAATTAAAATAGGTGGACAAATTTTACCACAGCGCTCAGTAGGTCTAACCAAAGATATCCAAGCAAAAAAAAAACACTGATTAAAATGATTTTATGCATTGGGTAACCAACATTAATAAGTGTATTTTTGTTCGCTGATTATTTTAATTGTAGGTATCTAATGCGATTTTCTTATGTATTTTTTTACCATTGTCCTTATTTTGATGGTCTGAATAATTCCTAAAAGTTTGTCCACCTATTTTAATGGGACCTTATATTTTCGTATTTTATTTAAATAATAACAGCCGCACGGGTTGCCAAAGTGGTCTGTGGATGGGTGACCATCTTAACATATCGAAACTCCTCCGTGCCTCGGAAAGCACGTTAAGCCGTTGGTACCAGCTGTCATTTTGTACATCTTTGGCAGTCGTTACGGATTGCCAGAAGCCAAAAAATCTGACATCAGTCTTGCCAAGAAGTACTGTGTTACCCAGTTACTGAGTTGTGAAGGTCAGATAGGCAGTCGCGCCATGTAAAATACTGGTATTCAGCTGAATTCTGTTTGACTGGATGTTCAGATGCCTAGGCAGATGATGAAGATAATTTAAGCCTTTTTGTTCTTGTCGGTATATTAATTTGATGCTCGGCTGCTGAGCTTTGGATCCTAGGATAGATAACCAGATCGGGCAAGAAGTGTTGTGTTTTTTCATTACACATTTCTCAGTTGTCAGAAGAAAAGGTCAGCCCTAATGGAACGCGACCATGGCTATGGGACCCCGAAATTAAGGTTTAAAAAAAACACTTAAGGTTTTTTTTTCTTATTATTCTTGACAGGCACGCGCTTGACCACTATCTCCCCTGATGGTACGCGATGATGTGGCCGAAGATGGAGCACGCTTGCCTATAAGAAGTAACCTGTTCACTCTTGACTTAAAGACTTCCGGGTTGTAGCTATCAGGAAACACAGACGCTGGCAGGGAATTCCACTCCTTAGCTGTACGCACAATGAATGTGTTCCCAAAACGTTTAGTGCGTGTGGGTGGGATGTCCATCATGTACCGGTGGCGTATCGCCATACGTCTTGTGGTTTGACCATGATACAATTTTAGGCTAATTAATTTAGAACTGGCAGACAACGATATGGTAACGGAGATGGTACAGAATCGGCGATCGGGTACAGACTGATGCGCCATGGGAGCGCTTGGGCAGTGCAACCTTAAGAAAATGATGACGATGCACTGTAAGATTTATGAGAAGTCTATGTAATCATTAATGGTTGATTATAAAGGGTTTTCCCTAGCATTGGGAAACCGTAACAGAACAATGACATGACAGTGTCAATCAGTCAATTGAACAGATGACAACTGTTACATTCACAATGTCACAACATTAAGAGCGGATTTCACCAATGAAACTGAACGCGATCAGTTCAACTAAACTGCGTTCAAGAGCTGTCAGTGTAAATATTCCATAGAAAAATAGTGACACTGACACCTCATAAACTTGGTTTATTCGCTGATCGCGTTCAGTTTCATTGGTGAAATTGGCACTAAGACTTGAATTTCTGTACCTGTTCTGTAGGGGCTCTTTTAATTAACATCAAAGCTTTAGTTTGGAAGATTATATTGTTTAATTAATTTGGTAATTTCGGTAAAAGGGAGTAAGGATAGGTATTGTTACAGTCTGGTTTCTTAACGTTACATTATTTGCTGTCTGGATTTATTTAAGTCCTATTTCTTGGGATATTGAGCATTGGCTTTCGTCCTCGTCCTCATTATTCTTTGAACATTGAGGCCTCCTCGTGTAGCGCTATTTGTTTCATCAGACACTCAACTGAACCGAGCCCTCGGCGCATTCTGGACAGTCTCACCTAACATCTTATAAGACTGGCCAATCCTTCGCTTGCGGTGGTAGGGCTAACACCCGCCTGGTTCGCGACCACCCTCCCACCGGAGTTCGGCGTCAAGCAGCCTGCTGTGTTTCGTCTACTCGTGGGTGTACCAGTGCCTCAGGCGTGATTTTTTTTTGGTTTTTGAAGATCCAGAATTCCAGATACAAACGAAACCTTATAGGATCACTTTGTGTGTCTGAATGTCGGTCCGTCACAGCAGGTTTACTCCGAATCTGCTGTACCGATTCAGTTGAAATTTAGAACACATGAACTTCTGATTTTTTATACTCATATCAAACCTAAGTTTAACTTAACTAATATTGAAAATAAGATGTTATCTGTACCTACTAGTAACCTACCCAATCATAATAAAAGCATTCCTTATCTGCTTGAAAACCACAATATCGGATGACAAAAGCTACTTACTTTTAATCCCAAAAACTCGTGACGGCTTTTGTGATTTTTCACAAAAGCCATGTTTTTCTGGTTTTGCCCCACAAGAGCGAATCCACGAAATAGACCCAATTATATACCGATCAATGGCTACCAAAATAAACCATTCCAAATATTCTAACTCTAACAAACAATGAGTTTGTTAACATAATAACATATCTGTTTCGTTTGATCAAAGCGTATTATGTTCTCCGAAATAAAGTTCGTTAGGTTTACTTTCGAGGGAATTCGGTTAAAAAAATAATCTACCTACTCTTTTGTTTCCGGGTTCTACGAAAACTGAATATTGTGAGTTAAACATGTAGCGGCCGGCATGTATACCGCCACAAAAATCAACGTAGCAGAATCAACAAATGAGACCCGCAGCGCCATCTATTTCGACAGCTGCGAACTAACTTGACAAAACCCTAAATCGCGATATCAGAGTTTACCGTGCGATTAGAACATATACAAAGCCCGAATATCAACTGTCGGGCAGATGCCCGCCAGACACAAGAACCGTCTGGTCGGAGGATCCTCCATTTTCAACGGGGTACGGGTCAGGGTATACGGAACAGAGAGTAAAGTCCCGCATACCTCGCGGGACTTTACTCTCTGTTCCGTATACCCTTCAAAAACATATTGAATTCGATGTCATAATCAAAACTGAGGACCTAGCACGAATCTTTTGACGTATAGTTACGTTACAGCACGTATAGTGAACGTTACAGCAGTGCGAATTTGTAAACATGTCGAAGTGAAAACTTAGGCGAATTGAAAGACAAACTAAGTGAGCTGTCAAACCATACAAACGAGATGGAATGACAGCTCACTTGTCGTTCACTACACCTAAGTGTACACGGTGAGATGTCGCAGACTGGCTTTATCGTTAACGTAAGTTGAATATAAAAAAAAACCGGCCAGGTGCGAATCTCGACATTTACCGACCGAATTCGAACGGTAGGCAATCGGTAACTATGTCGAGTCTTCCCGGCCAGAGCTACTCATTTTAAGTACCTACTGATAACCCTTATTACCAATTTATATGAGGATCGTGCAACATAATATCTTCTATGAAACTTCTTGAAAATACTGAGATGGCGATTAATATCGCCATGTCAGTATTCACTTCCATTCCAGACTCATCGTCTTCAACACGGTCCATCCATGATTTCTTTGGTCTCACCTTTTTTATTTAGCCATACACATCCATACTCAAAACTTACCTCATAATACTATCTACATAATATGTATGTAACCAAAAACCCCACAATTCGATGTAGGTACGTACATATATAGTACAACTACCCGCCACGATTAAAACATAATATTTTTACTACCCACTTCAGAAATAACAACACAATCCGCGATAAGGGCGGGAACGTTCATAAATAAAGATAGAAAAGGGAAAAACAGAGATATGCATATGAGGGTGCATACAAATCAGTTTGGGATTGTCCGACATCGCTGGCTTAAGGGGACATACTGGGTAGTGTGTTTAAAATGTGGAAAAAAAAAACGGTAGAAGTTAATTTTGTGTCTTCTATAGAAAGAGATTATGGCAAAGAGCTCACATATTTCCTTTTACCCTGTATGAATATCAATATGTCGCAGCCAACTAGCTTAATCAGCCGTTTCATTAAAAACCTAGCCTTTTCATTTAACTGCGCTGATTTTTCGGCGACCTAAGTTGTTTCAATATCGTTTAATGACTTGCCCATGTCACTTATGTCGCTGATTTTAGGTCATTCTCGATCTATTGTCACTGTTAGTATTATATTTTTGTATACTTTTAGATAATCTGTAGATAATAAATATGTTTTTCATGTATAATACCTATTTATTTTTAGCAAAGTCCTTTCCAGTGCTCTGCACTGTAGTAACAACACTGATGTGTCTTTCTTCTTTACCTTTTTACAATTGTTACTTTAAGAATATTCTTCTTTGTCTAATCCTCAAGCTAGATTAGTCATTCAGCAAGGTTGGAGTGGCTCAGGTGTCACACCTCGGGTGTGTCTGGCTGGTGGTACTCGACGTTCTATTCATGATGCCCCCTCTTTGTAATTCTGTCACGATGGTAATATGTTACAGAGAAGAAAGGCACATAGAGAACTCTGCCACTGTGTATGATTTTCAGGGCGCTTACAAAATGTGAGACTCAACGATAACTATTAACAAAATATTTGGAATACAGAGTGAGGTAGTAACGTTTGCATTCGCGTGTCAGTCGCAATCTGTCAAAAATGTATGTTATGTATGTTAGAAATTCGTAGAATAATTTGTCCCTCTCTCACAAGTGACTTCCAGCTAACACTTGTTAATTCCATACATCTTAGACATGTCAAAAAGTATAAAATGTATGGAATTAACAAGTGCTAGCGAAATGTCAAGTGGCCCAATATTAAGATATTGTCTTTTCATTTTGTGTTTTTTGTGCATCATAAATGTGCGTCATATTTTCTTTCTTTCTTTCAATTTTAATTAAAAAAATATTTCTTTAATCGTTATTACTCTGCCTAGGGCCTAAAGGCCAATTAAGCAATTATTTATCACATGCAAGCCGCAAACAACCCCATAAATGCCAAAGCATGAAAACGGAAATGAACCAGGGTTTATACCCAACTGCGTGTTATGTTTTACTGAAAATTCTTTCGAACGTCAGTATTTTCCTAGGGTTAGACATATTTTTTTTTTCAATCTAGTGTGATAGTTTATTTGGTTCAAAGAGCCTTGATGGCTGACACAACTATAAAATATTTACAAAGGTTCCATCAAAGCGATGGAATAGTTTTGAGTAGAAAATGTTTAGGCCAAAAACAAAAACTATTAAATGATTTATTTTATTTTGAAGGTTTGCTTAAAATACACTTTTACACGTCAGTCTTTCAAATAGATAAGTCCGGCAATTCCTCTCCGTCAACTCTGAGAAGAAACGGTTTGTCGTGTCGGTGTGTCTGTTCATCACAAAGTTATCAACTCATAAAAAACGCAGTAATGTGACCTGCATTTTTTAACGAACAATTTAATTATTGATTGAACAGTGTTCATCATCTGCCTAGCCTTTTCCCAACTATATAGGGGTCGGCTCCCAGTCAAACTGGATTCAGCTGAATTATCAGTATTTTACGTGGAGCGGCTGCCTACCAGACCTCCACAACCCATTAACTGGGTAACACGGTAGTTCTTGGCAAGACTGGTGTCAGATTTACTTGATGATAATCCGTAACGACTGCCAAAGATCTACAAATGACAGCCGGGACCAACAGCTTAACGTGCTTTCCGAGGCACGGAGGAGTCTCGGTATGTTAATATGGTCACCCATCCACAGACCAACCTCGGCAAGCGTTGCATAACCTTAAAGAGCGACCCGTGCGACTTTTATTCTTTTGCTACGAGCTCCAAACGTAAGCTTGTCAATAAATAAAAAAGACCTTGAAAATAATTTAACCTCACACACTCACACAGATTGATTGGAACGAAGGAATCCTAATGGGAAAAAATTCACTATGCCTAGCCTAAGGACCCAGAACACCACCGTCGGTATCATGACGCTCCGAATAAAATAAACCTTCTGTACTTACTTGCCCAATTTCAAGCATCGCCATAATAACTTTTAAGAAAAGTAGAACATACGATACTATTCAGACAGAACAAATAAACATAGGTTAACGCATAGCTAATAATCAAATATCGTATCATCGGTAGTCGCAACGATACGCCAGTACGCATTAAGGTTGATACACACATATCCGGGTCGCTTAATTAATTTCCCTAATACTCTACGGCCTCTAAGTGCGATATATGATTCGCAGGAAAATAGCTATTATATACCTGGGAGTCTTTAAGTGAAGAAAGAATAAGTTACTTCTAGGCAAGCATGCTCCATCTTCGACCACATCATCGCTTACCATCAGGTGAGATAGTGGTCAAGTGCGTGCCGATAAATAATAATAATAAAAAATATCAATACCTTTCCGATTATAATGTTGTACTTTGTGCGGTAGGTACTAATATTATTAATCGATTATTTAGTTCAATTTCTGTCATTTATTGACATAACAGATTAATTAGTTAGTACTTGTCCTTGTTGTGTTTAACAAATCTAAGGGGACGCAGAGTATTAGGGGAATCAACAACGCCTCCGAGCCGTGCCCGGGATATGGCCGTGCCATGGCCGGACCGTTGTCCGTCCGAAGCTCATAACAATATCGGAGAACATTAAATACACGTACGTCTCTGTCCGGGTCGTATCCGACCACGTTGTGACGGAGCACAGCCCGGCCACGTTCCGGTCACGGCCCGGATATGTGTGGAACAACCTTTATAAGGAAACGTATGTTGAACATAGGCGCCTTGGGGTGGATATGAAGCCACAGTATTGATCGTGCGGAAAATAACTATTTGTTATGTAACAAATAGATGTTATGGGTTGGAAAATTAGGCAGAGATTTCTGTGTTCATAGTTGTATTTTTAGTTATAGACTTACACGTGTCAAGGTTCGGAGGAGCTCGTGGCTTAATAGCTAAAGCCGAACGGGTCGAACTTCAAAGTTAAGGAACGGCTGCCGAGGTATGGGTAAAAGATCTGCCAGGGTTACAGAATTCTGCCAGGGTTGCGGACGAAAGAGTCACCGCGGCTCTCAAACGCAAAGGGCATTTGGAGGAACACGGATGGGTTTTAGTCAGTAAGAGTCTGACACTCCCTCCCACTCCGCCCAGAGTGAAAGGAGTCATTAGATATCCCATCGTTAAAAAAAGAAAAAAAAAGGGTAACAGATGGTCACCCATACTTCCGCAAGCGTTGCTTAACTTTGCGGTGTGTTACCAAAAAGCTTAGTTTTAACAGGAGTCTAGCAAATCTTCATGGAGCCTTTTCCCAGCTATATTCGGCTCGGCTGGTGGAAGGCAGCCGCTCCACGTAAAATACTGGTATTCAACTGAATCCGGTTTGACTGGGAGTCGACCCCAATATAGTTGGGAAAAGGCTAGGCAGATGATGGAGTCGGCTTCTAGTCTAACCCAATACAGCTGAGTAGCAGTTTACATGGAGCGACTGCCTATCTGACCTCCACAACCCAGTAACTGGGTAAAACGGTAGGTACCTCGTACCCCTTGGCAAGATTGGTGTCAGACTTCTTGGCTTTTGATTACTCGTAACGACTGTCGAAGATAACCTACAGATGACAGCCAGGACCATCAGCTTAACGAATATTTTGAGGAGGAATCTCGGTGTGTAAAAATGGTGACCCATCCACAGATCGACCTCGGCAAGCGTTGCTTAACCTTGAAGATTGACGCGTGCGGCTGTTATTATATAGCCATGACCTATTCAGGCAAAGATAACACACAACAACAAAAACAAAAATGTGAATAAATACAACCAAATCAATAGGTACACAATTTTCATGTCCCGTCACGGGCATTCAAATCCTATTATTTATGTCCTTGCTCATAGTAATTTGTCACTTTCGGATATCTCCTATCGGCTCCCATGGGCCGTACGGAGTTAGGGATAGCAATGTCGCTTTCATTATTTCAATTTGGAATCCGAAAATGGCAGGCTAAAAATGTTGAGAATATTTTTGCTTTTGAAAATTAGAAACGGAATTTTAAATGTATGGATGTTGAGTTATTTATTTTGATAGACGTAAAGGCCGATTCTCGTACTTAAAACGCGCTTAAATTCAAGAAGCAATATCATCTCAACGACAATCAATGTCAATATTACTTGTCAAAACATAAGGTGATCCAGGGTTGCAGAATTTGTTCGAAAGAGTCACCGCGGCCCTGGAACGCAAAGGGCATTAGGATGAACACGAATGGGTTTAGTGAGTAAGAATCTGACACGTCCTTCAGCTCCGCCCAGAGGAGGAGAAGAATACATTTAATGATTGCCCATCCTCAAAAAAGGGGATGGTATTTTTGACAGTTTGCAAATGCGGTACGAATGCAAATGCGCCTTTAAAATAGGAGATTATTCTCTTTCGGTTTGCAGGCATAAACTAAGCTTTACATAGGTTAAGATACCTACTTATCTTTTTAACTTAATCGTGATCTAAAACTACTATCGGAATCGACATCAAAACTGATCGTAAGTTTTTGTGCAACCCAATTTGACTGCTCTCATTTATAACCAACTTCCAAAAAAGAAGGAGGTTCTCAATACGATTGTATTTTTTTTTTCGTTTTTTTTTTGTGTTTTTTTTTATCTCATATCTGCGTCATTTGTGAACCAATTTGAAAAATTCTTGATATATGTGAAAGGATATACTTCTCGATTGGTCCCATTTAAATTATATCAAAATCGGTTAAGCAATTTGGTTTTTATATCCAAATAGCTGGAAAAAATATGTGGAAAAAACATCCATGTATACGAAATTGCGTATTTTTGCTTTCCTGTGACTTTCCAGTGGTGTTGTTAGGTGTGGGGTACCACTAAAAAGTGAAAAATTATTTATTCCATCTCTCTCTTTTCATTCACAAATAAAAGATAGCAACAGTTAAAGTTTAGTACCTAGATAATATATCCGGAACACAACAGAACTCGTCCCAATGGCTATAATATCAGTGCTAGTTCGAAAAGTCGAACTATTAAAATAAAACTAATCAAGTGCGAGTCGGGTTCGTTTACTTAAGGTTCCGTCCTCACCTACTCGTACCATCAGAGAGATTCTCAACTAAAACCGTTGAAAAATACGTCTAAGTTTCGAGATTTTTAATGCAGGGATCCCTTTCTGCCAGGGTTGCGGATTTTGTTTCGAAAGAATCACCGCAGCCCTGGAACGCAACGGGCATTAGGAAGAATACGGAAGGGTTTTAGTCAGTAAGAGTCTGAAAGTCACTCCTGCTCCGCCCAAAAAAAAAGGGAATCTTTACAATGGTGAATGACGTGAAATGTACCTACTACCCTACTACTAGGTACCTACACAATAAAGATTATTCTATTCTACTCCATCATGAAGAAAACATTACATAAGTAGATTAACACAATGAGCGGCCTTATGGATATAGGCGTTATTTGAAGATAAGTCTTGAATGGATTTAAATGAGCGTTCAATCACACATTTCCCATATACACAGATAAACAGATGGACAAATCATCATCTGCCTAGCCTTTTCCCAACATTATTGGGGTCGGCTTCCAGCCAAACCGGATTCAGCTGAATACCAGTACCTATATTTCGTGGAGCTAACGACTGCCAAAGATCTACAAATCACAGACGGGACCAACGGCTTAACGTGGCACGGAGGAATCTCGTTATGTTAAGGTCACCCATCCCCAGATCGCCGGCAAGCGTTGCTTAACCTTGAAAATCGACCCTTGCAGCGGTTATTATTAAGCCACGAGCTCCTCTTTCAAAATACTGCTCTTATTTTCTTCTCTCTTTTAACAATCTAAAAGGCCTAAAATATAAAGTCACATTCTGCAATAGCACATTCGTTCTGCACCAACCTTTAGGCTTAGTTACAAGGGTCCCATCGGCACAATTCCCTACAGAACCCCAAAACCGTAAATATAAACTACTTTCAGTTTGTAAACTACAAATCGGTCTTTATTTCCTGAGTGGGAGTTCATTGATAGAAAAACTTTTTTATGATGATCATGCCGAAACAAAGGTTGTATGAGTTTACGAGGCCGAAAATAATAATACTGGCTGATTTTAGGAGTTGAAACCCAAAGTTTCTTCTTGCTCGATTCCCAAGATAGGTTTTAAAAGTGGAATAGGGACGGTGTTTTTTTTTAATTTAACGCTTTTATTAAAGGTGTCCTTAAAGTAGGTCTAATAAAATTAATAACCGACTTTTTTCAGAAAACTATGGTATTAAACATCTTGGTGAAAATTATGATTCGTTCGGAAATCTTTGCGTGCCAGTTCGACTCAAACTTGATTTTCTAAAATCGTACTATTTCAGTAACATCTTTTGATATAAATATTCATTTTTGAACATTTTTGTTATTTTAAAAAGGTACCCTGTAATTATAAATCCAGTGGCTACGTTTCACCGTGTAGCGACAGAATATATTAACAGAGTACATATATTCTGACATAGTAAAGTAACTAGTAAATCACTGTTACATTTTTATATAATTACTGGTTGCTATGGAGCTTATTGCTCAGCTCCGGAAATCCGGAGTCAGCCATTTGAGGACAATGTCAACCTAATTATTTTTTTCTCCTACGCCGCCATAACTATATTGTTTGTTGAAAAAAAGGAAAAATACGTAACGAGAGCTCATCCGGTTTTTTCTATACGTAATTAGTAGATTTATTAATCTATATTTATTTATTAAAGCTGAAGAAATTGTTTGTTTGAACGTGCTAATCTCTGGAACTACCAGTCGGATTTGGAAAATTATATTTGTATTATGATAGACACATTCATGAGAAAGGCTATTATAGGCTATACTTACGGGAACGGAAAAAAAACGGGATATGCACGCACGAAGTCGCTGGTAACAGCTAGTCTAAAATATTATCACAAAATACCGTCCAAGTGCGAATAGGGCTGGGACGCGAATAGTTCCGCCATAAACCGAAATCATTTCATTTCTTGTACTTTGCCTTCAACTTTTAATTTAATTTTATTGTTTTTGTTGGAAAACCGTGCTTGAATAAAATAGTACACCACTATGCAAATCGATAACAATGTAGTTCAAAATGTACTCACTTTAGCGTAGAGCAATAAAACGACAAGTCAACTGTCAAATATCGATAGTCGTCAATCATGAGACCGTAACCCTCTGTGAGTCAGTCTCCACAGCATAAATAGCGGTAGTAGAAATAAATAGGGCGCATAGCAGGTGGACAGGTAAAATTTTCACATAGTGTGAAAATGTTACCTGTCTTCCTGCTCGCTCGCTGACATACCAACGGATGGACCAGGATGGACAGCGGAGTCTTAGTAATAGGGATCCGTTGGTCTCCCTTCTGATACGAGACCTCAAAAAGGTTGATCGATTGTCTGTTTATATTAATGTAAAGGACAACTTCTGGAAACTAAATCCGACGAAGTAGAAACCTGGAAGTACTGGATCCAATTTCAATATCTTCTCTAGAAACATTATCGCTGAGTGCCATGGACTATTTATCCACAGAAACAAACCAGTACAAAATAAAGATATTCATCCATAATTAAACAGTCTATAAAAATCACAATTCAAACTTGAAAAAGCCTTAAAATCCCGAAAATACATAGTGAAAATAACCTCGCCATCGAGGTTCGGACACAGCATAAAATATTAACGCCACAGAGTAAACAATCACAATATGGCAGCTAGCCTTTGAAGTGGCCAGTAACTCTAAATTACGTTTAAAATTTCAAGTGTGTTACTGTTGTTGGGATACTGTGTGTGTTGGTAAAGATACCTTGCGTAATTTTGTTGCCGAGGTATAGTTGAAATTGGGTTATATTGGGAGGCTATGGGATATAATTTTAGGTAGATTTTGGGGGTAAAATAGAAGGGATACGTGATTCGAGACTGATCTACTTGAAATTTGACTTAGAGCCACTGAACCACTACTTATTTAAAATCTCGATTTCTATAGGAGAAGACTGTGATGTCTGATGTCTAGCAGTGAATTTCTACAGGCTAATGACGGTGATAAACTAAATAGCTTATCTAATCTAAGGCTAAGTGGTATAATCAGTAAATAGATTCTGCGCGCGCCTGATGGAAAGCGATAGATGAGGTCCATGATGAAGCGAGCGTGCCCAGAAGATGCCTTGAGGCACTGGTACTCCCACGCGTCGACGAAACACAGCAGGCTGCTTGACGCCGAACTCCGGTGGGAGTGGTCGCGAACCAGGCGGGTGTTAGCCCTACCACCGCAAGGGAATAATTGGCCAGTCTAATACGGTGTTAGGTGAGACTGTCCAGGATGCGCCGAGCGCTCGGTTCAGTTGAGTGTCTGATGGAACAAATTGCGCTACACGAGAAGGCTCCTTCATGCACCCAACTTCTTGTCATTTAAATCAACATGTTTTTAAAGCTAGACATCCATTTTCAAACTATTTCCTCAATATACTTGACCTCTAAATGTCTTCTTTTGCAAACAAATCAATTCCGAAAGTATCAGACAATCATTATATTAGTTCTATGAGGAAATAAATCAAAATATACGTCAGAATACTTCGCCAGTGGTTGCCAACCGGCCCAGCTCTCTACGGATACATCAATGTCATGGAGTAATGTTTACAGACCATGGGTAAGGCTAGCTTGGCAGAGTTCTTAATGGGGGGATATTATTTTAATGTAATAGCGTAATTTGTAAGGGCTGGGTTTTTGGGGGACGTCGGACATTGTTGAAATCTCCCCTGAATGGGGCAGAAGATCTCCCCTGAAAAAGGCACTTGAAAAAGAATTTTCGTCATTGTCCGATATTTTATTGAGATTATTTGTTTTATTATTATTCTTTCATTTTTGTCAGACATAGTCCATATAAAAATTCAAATCCAATAAAACACATTTCATTAAAATAATCAACAATAAATAAAATATTGTTATTGTGAAATATTGTTTTTGGTTTAACTCATTTCTTTAGAATTTCTAATATAAACCCGTTTAACTGCTTTGCCAGTTCCTGTTTTAATATTTTTTGTGGCGCACGACACCGCATGGGTTCATAAAAAAAGCTCTAAATGATAACCGAACTTCAGAGGCTCACCTCATCTCGGTCACCATTGCCCGTTGGTATTTTATGCTTGATACTATGGTAGACTCCAGATAAATGTGCAATAACGGTCATTGACCCACATACATTTATTGATTTTCTAAAATCAAAAACAGAAATAAAGACTTAGAGCAGTCCTGAATCTACTTCTATCGTGATCCTTTATGTTCTCTAGTAATGTAAAATGGTTCATAATGTATTGTTCGGGTATCTACGAAGGGATATTAGGGAAAGGTCAATGTACTTTATTGCAAGTTTATCTGGCACCTACCATAGGGGTTACAACCTCACTCCTTTGTAATTTTATGGGTTGAGCCCTTCGATCAGGAATTCACTAGATTATAGATCAGCAACAAAATTACGTCGGGGAAGTGTCCACGTTTGCACACATAATATGTACCTACATCAACATTTGACACTATGAAATATACAAAACAGAATAACATCAACTACATATTTATTACGTAACCTTTATTCTAGAACATCAAGTTTAATTTCGATTACAATATCGCGCCGTATATACAAAAACGCCGTAAGACTTTAATAAAGATTTATTACAATCTTACGGAGTCTGCAATTTTCTGACAATTGCATTTAGGTATTTTTTTTTCCGTAACGGCACACCTACATTGTGTTTACTGCTTAGACCCAATAAACATGTATGTATGTAATATGATGTGAGCACCTGTGCACTGCGCAATATACAAATGTTTACCTAAACACTTTCCTTAGAATTCGAACGAGTTTGGAAATTAACCAGTACGTATTGATGAAGCAACGTAAATCAAAGAATTTCGACCACCGCAGTCGTCACACCTGGCGAAGATTTCTAAGAAGTTATTACTTTACCATCTATAGGTTAAGCAACGCTTGCCGAGGTTGGTCTGTGGATGGGTGACCATCTTAACATACCGAGACTCCTCCATGCCTCGGAAAGCACGTTGAGCCGTTGGTCCCGGCTGTCATTTGGAGATCTTTGGCAGTCGTTAAGGATTGTCAGAAGCCAGAAAATCTGACATCAATCTTGTACCCTGTTACCCAGTTAATGGAGTGTGGTGGTCTGGTAGGCAGCCGCTCCAAATAAAATACTGGTATTTATTTGAATACGGTTTGATTGGGAGCCGACCCCAATTTAATTGGGAAAAGGCTAGGCTGTTGATGACGGGTAGTCCAAGGCCAGAAAGCTCACACCACTCTTGCCAAGGGTTATCGTCAGCGTTGCCAATGACAGCTCATTCATCTTTAGGTTCAACTAAGTTTTAGATAGGAAGCAAAGCCTTATTTTTAGCAAGTTATAATGTAAAGGCAAAGATATTTTTATTTTTACTAAAAGCACTTGAAGAATTTTGTTTCAGAGCTGGCACATTTAAAGTTTTACAGCACTTTCCTGAGTACTACTCTGAAATTAAGTAAGTACTATTGTATAGTATGCAAGCCACAATCGAAAAAAAGAAAATAATGGTTTTAAATTAATATTCTCTATATCATTGGAGAAACCATTATTTACTACTTTCCAATTAGTACTCTGATTGTTAAATTATAACCATAATTTTGACTTCGCCGTAAGCGTAAGCTCTATTCTAATGCGGGTCATACACGTTCAAGTAATTTGATCAAACAAACTGTTCGATCAAATAGAAATAAGAAGTTTCGAATTTCTAATGACTCATTTTGATCAAATTTTCTCACAGTCATGCATGCTAATTTGATAAAACTATTTGTACCAGCCTGTTTGATCAAATTACTTGAACGTGGATGACCCGCATAAGTATTTGCCTCAATTAAATTGATAAATAGTTGTCTTATTATTAATTGACATAAAAACATGTTGCCTTACTCCGTTGCTATGGCAGAGTCTTGTGGAGTTCCTTTAACGGACTTAGAACCAGCCAAGAATGGAACGATAATCAATCAAAAGCCACCTTATTAGAATCAATCTAAACGATAGCTATCTATGAGACAAACCATTTGTGTAGACTGCAGATAATTCATCAAGCAAACAAGATAAGTTTCGTCCTGGCTAGACAGAGACGTCGGTAAACAAAAGCAATGCTGAGGCGAAAGGTACAAGCGGGGGCGAAACTAAAACCCGGCCAAGTGCGAGTCGGACTCGCGCACGAAGGGTTCCGTACGTTATCTATAAAACGGTAAAAAAATAAAAAAAAATCGCGTTTGTTGTAGTAGCCCCACTTAAATATTTATTTTATTCTGTTGGTGTTGTTGTTTCAGAAATACATCATGTGATACAGCAGATACAGCCTGGTGACCGACAGACAGACAGACAGCGGAGTTTTAGTAATAGGGTCCCGTTTTTACCCTTTGGGTACGGGCCCTAAACAAACAGCTTTAAAACAGCTTGTTAAAGGCTGAAGTGAATGGCATTAGCGGCAGCAAGTGCGAAGTTTTAAAAAACAGCATTTTTTTGCAGTTTGTCTTGGATAAATTTGAATGGTTTGACCAAAACTTGTGAAGGAAAAAAAAATGTTTGGAATTTCTTAACTGTTGGTGTGAAAATGGGTGAGAAGTGTTACTTTAGAGACAGTTGGTTGCTATATTTTATCTTACGTGTGTCCTTCTGACATTAATCCCAAGTGGGGTTTTTTATGACAATCTCAGTAGCAGACTAAAGTCTGGGTTTTAGCATAGGGTAACCACAACTGACGAAATAGCTACAGAAAAGCGCACATCAGTGATCTGATAACAGTTGTACCTACTACAAAAATCACCCTTTCTGCTTCGACATTAGGTTTAATTGAAGAATTATTAGAACTGATTTCCAATTGACTACACTGACATCTCCCGATCATCCTCTTCCTGCCCTTATCCCATTTTCATCCATTCTGTCCTATCACCCGTCACGCTATCACTAACTCCTTTTTCTTTCACATTGCTTCTCACACAATCCATCCATCTTTTCTTTGGCCTCCCTCTCCCTCTCCATCCATCTACATTTATATTCATAATCCTCGATCTGCGTTTAAAATGCCTTTCGACGGAAATTACCCCCCCGTTCTGAATAATGTTATAAAGAATCGAAAGATGAGTATTTGGCAAACCTTAACATATCCTTAAAATAAAGAAAGAAGAAAGAAAGAAAGAAAGAAAAAGAGTTTATTTACGCCAAGCATGACGCACACCAAAAAATAATGAGTATATATATAAAAGTAAAAAGGGATTTTGAGGAAGATATGCGTCACATCGGCGCAAAACGGCCATCGCTCAGCATAATGCTGGAACTCGTGTGCGAGACAGAGCCACAGCGCTGGTTTTCAGCGACAGCCGGCTCAGACTGAGAGACGTCGGCCGGAGCAGCCTAAGGTAGTTGAATAAAAAAATAAATAAGAAAAAATAATATATATATATATATATATAGATATGGACAAATAATAAACTGTTGCGCAGACAATCGCAGGACAAATAGTGACGCACACGACTAAAAATTTTTATTTTATCTATGCGCACGCAAAAACGATACTAGCCAATTCCAAGCCAAAGCCAATTCAAAATCTGTCAAACTTTGAAATTCAAGTAAAGTTTGCCACGTTATACTCTAAACACTTTCAGATACCGGTCCTAAGTATCTCAAGACAAATTGTAATCGCTAGCTCTTATGACTTATCCCTGTAAACCTCAGAAGCATTCATCAAGAGCCGCCCTAAGACTAATTACACAGAATGATTTACTAACTGCATTCTAAATGTGGATTTGCTCATTTTAAAACAAAGTTTGAGCCTGCTTGGTTTAAAATAAACACGTGCGAAACATGTGTTCGGGGACTGGGTGTTGCACGTGTCAGGACATGTTAAAATAAATATTTATGGGAATATAGAGCATTTATGCTGTTTTTTGTGTTAAAAACGCAGTTTAGAAGGGTTTTTACTAGCTATTAAGGCACGGAAATGCACGTGCTAAATCTGTGCCAAAAAAGTTTAGAATTTATTTATATTATTCATGCTAAACTCTTAAAGAGTTGAGCATGAAATACTCAACTTTGGATAGATAGATAAAATATTTAATCGGTACAAGAATATAAATCTCAATACACTAAAGCATATTTACACAAATCATAAGACTAGGAAATAAAACTAGTAATACATATACGAGCATCGTATACCGCTTCAGCCCCGACATGTGAAAATTCCCAAATAAAAAGTAAACCTTATGTAATTGGTAAATAAACATTAGATTCGCGATTAACTCGGCGCACACCGGTGTGTTGCCAAAAAGCAAACATTAAAAAGAAAGAGACACAACACTATATTTATGGTAATCTATGGTATAAGTGCCAAACTACCTACCTATTTAAAATGTATAGGTAAACATGAAAAATACTTTGTGCTGTAGGTACGCAAGTTACACCAAATTGAAGTCCAGCTCAACATGAGCCAGGCATATATAATCATCATCATATCAGCCGAAAGACGTCCACTGCTGGACATAGGCCTCCCCCAAGTGTCGCCAGATCAACCGGCCCTGTGCGTCTCGCATCCATCGGCTATCCGCGACCAGGTCATCGGTCCACCTTGTGTAGCAGGCATTTGCCTGACGCTGGTATTCGGCTGGATTCTAGTAGCGACATATGGACGTCGAGCAGATGCAGAACAGTTAAAAGGTACGGACGACGTACCTAAGGCCACTATACATATAGGTACAAAATGATTGTTACATAAAATACATTTAGTTACTATTACAAGCATACAATGTAGGTATCCATATTGTAAGATAAGATATGATATTATTCAAAGGAATATCTTAAAAGACCAAAACTAGAGGAATTCCTTTCTTACGTAAAAAAAAAAACAAAACAGAATTAAGAAAAATTATTCAAAGCAAAGATAAATACGAGGTTTCGTTTTTCTATAAGCTGACAAGATATAGGTACATACGATAACCCACTTATTTTTGTTACCCTTCTGAAAGGTAAAACTAAACTAAAACAGAAACTGGTATCTGTAGTATGAAATAATAGTCGAAAAATAATTGGTTGTCTTGCTTGGTAACTACTAACTGGTCCTTAAAAACCAGACGGCCTAATAGTAGGTAAGTACCTAATGGAAGTTGAAAGACCCACCCACCCGAGGAGCTCGTGCCTAAATAAAAACGGCTGCACGGATCTATCTTCAAGGTTAAGCAACGATTGCCGAGGTTGGTCTGTGGATGGGTGAACATCTTAACATTAGAGATTCCTCTGTGCCTCAGAAAGCACTTTAAGCCGTTGGTCCCGGCTGTCATTTGTAGATCTTTGACAGTCGTTAAGGATTGTCAGAAGTCAGAAAATCTGACACCAGTCTTGCTAAGAAGTCAACCGTGTTACCCAGCTACAACTACAACTCATTAAGAGTTGTGGAGATCTGGTAGGCAGCCGCTCCCAATATAGAGCCGACCGTAATATATATGGGAAAAGGCTAGGCAGATGATGTTGTCATGACCCACCCAGTTACGAATAAAAATCAATATTTTGATCCTAAGATTCAAATCTAAGTTCGATATATTCCCAATTTCATTCATCAACAGGGGTTTCTTACTATACGACTAAAACTGTTAATTGAGAGAAAAATCTACTCCACTAAACTGATGGTTTTCTGTTAGCAGTAGAATCATCACAATTAGCACTCTTGTTCGTGAGGTAGGAAATTTCCGAAAAAAAACGTAAAGAGTTCTTTTACTTGAAAATCCTCAAGTTAATGGAACGTCCCTTGAAGAAATGCGCTGAACTACCAGTCACCCTGTATACCTAGAATATGATGAGTTTGTTTCACCAGAAGCAACTCAACTCAAGATTCCAACATTATTCCTAACAAAATAACCTGAACACAACGCCCACACCTCTATCAAGAATCTTTCAAACACAATTTATTCCTTAAATGCCAGCAGCGGTCTGGAGCCCCTCTAGAAATTCTGCCGACAATAGTTATTACAGCCATTTGCCACTTCCTACACCTTCGCGTAAGATTTTACGAGGCGTGGCTTGTGGCTCGCGGCTTCTAATGTGTCTCCTTCAACTTATGAGAGTAAGTGCTTTGGGTGACGTAATAAGTATTGAAGGTTATCTTTTTAGGGAGCATAGCGAAAGTGACATAAGATGACCTAGTTATGTTATATAAGGCGATAATGATTGTCAACCGTTTAGTATCGACCATAAAGAATTTCGCTAGCGCTTTTCGGTAATTGCCTGCCTTTTCCTAACTATATTGGGGTCAGCTTCCAGTCAAACCGGATTCAGCTGACTACCAGTATTTTAATAGGAGCGGCTGCCTACCAGACCTCCACCACCCATTAACTTAGTAACATGGTACTTCTTAGCAAGACTGGAGTCAGATTTACTGGCTTCTGGCAATCGGTAACGACTGCCAAAGATCTGACAGCCGGAACCAACGGCTTAACGTGCTTTACGAGGCATGGAGGAGTTTCGGTATGTTAAGATGGTCACCCATCCACCGACTGACATAGGCAAGCGTTGCTTAACCTTGAAGATCGTCCCGTGCGCCTGTTATTATTTAACCATTACACTTTTTACCCGGCAGCCCCAGAAGGTGGGTAAGGTTTTACGAAAGGGTGTGGAGAAATCATTAGATTCGTCTTAGTTGCTGAAGTGACATAAGCTATATGAATTTTGAAAAACAAAAGCAAGATGGCGGCCATAGCGTATAGCGTAACATAGTTATGTGGGGTATAAAAATAAAGGGGCTCGAGGAGATGATATCAAAAATGTTACTCACTAAAATGTATATTGCGATGAATCTTATTGTATTGCAACTGTAATTTTAGACTACACATAAGTTCGTATGCCGCTCCCAAAGGTTTTCTAACCAGCTTACCTTGCAGACTACATAATCTTCTAACCGCAATAAGATTTATTTTCCTATAACTCGCACCGACAAGAGAAAAGCACTGTATGCCTAGAAGTTCCGCGTAATATTTTCGCTTTATAATAAATCCTGTACAAAGAGGTCTTCGTATGCGAGAAGCTAATATCGTGAGTGAGATAAGTAATAATTCTAATGTGAGTTCAGTCGTTGCTGCTTGAAAATAAAGTTGAAACATAAAATGTTTTATTCTGTTTAAATTTTTAATCTGGTTTCGAGTGAAATATGGTATATTATGGTATATTTAAATTTCACACATGAACGATTTTTTTATAAACAGACAGCCAGACAACCAGCCAGCCAGCAAACCGGTATCATTTTGGAGGTTGCCATAATCGCCACGCTTGGCAGGCGGGTTGGCGATCGCAGTGTAGCTGTAGCAATGTACCTACAGAGAATGCTGCTGCCCATTCTCTGGTGAGTCCCTTAGTCGCCTCTTACGACACCCACGGGAAGTAATGTGATGTTGCTATTCTTTTACGTCCGACACCATACGGAACATTGTGTACCAATTTCCTTGCGTACCATGATTCAGTACAAACACAACTGGCACGATTCTAACACTCAATTACTCTTTATTATGTCTTTGTTTGTAGTACATAAATTGTTCGTGTTTGATTGTACAAAATGTTAAGTCGAATGAACAATTTATTTTATTTTACTTGCTATTAGAAGTTTAGATAATCCTTACTTGTCTGCGACGAATCCAAAGTAAAGGACGTCTTCAGCCTTTATGTGATCGCTTTTAATAAATCTAATACCAACGTTTAGCAAGCAGATCGATCCTCAGTTTCATGAATAATGCAAATAGATACCCGTCGTGATATAATCCCTATCGGATTCAAAACCGATAGATACTTCAGGCTTTTCTTAGTGCCCTAAGAAAAGCCTGAAGTATCTAAACAAACATCTATATAACATAGGCGCCACGGACAGCCCACTCTGCAGGGGCTGTTTTGACGCCGAAGAATCAGCCGCCCACGTCATCCTGGAATGCGAGGCCGTGGCTACCCAACGTGAACAAATCCTCGGAACGGTGAGCTCGCTCCGCGAAGCATGTGAAGATCCCAGGAAACTTCTGTGCTTCTGGGCGGAGCTAGGCTGGCTAACTTAGCCCGGACACCTACGCACAACGGACCGAACGAGAGTGCGGATAAGGGACCTACTCTACACTACTCTACTAGTGCCCCAAGACACATAATTCGCCCTCCTCGCGTCGATTTCCTCATTGCTGAGGGTCGTGAGTCCCTCGATGAGAAGTCAATTTCTGCTTTACAATGTCTCTCCACCAGTGTCTGTTCTTGGCATCATTATAATTAGGTTACGAAATAAGCTCTCAAATGTCGTGTGTAATGTAGTCCAGTTTTTTTTTAAATCAACTTGTATTGTCCCACTGTTGGGCAAAGGTCTCCCCCATAGCCTTAACGCTCCCTGGTGTGTTTAGTCCAGATTACAATTAAAAAAAACCGGCCAAGTGCGAGTCGAACTCGCGCATGATGGGTTCCGTACCATTATCTATAAAAAAGCCACTTAAATATTTATTTTATTGTTTTTAGCATTGGTTGCTAAAGCGGCAACAGAAATACATCATCTGTGCCTGGTGACAGACAGACAGACGAACTGCGGAGTCTTAGTAATAGGGTCCCGTTTTTACCCTTTGGTTACGGAACCCTAAAAACCGAGTAGTGCCACACCTATTTGAGGTATCGACGGCTCACCCTGTCAAATGGGACTTGGTTGCCGTTGCTTATGTCATCACCAATGCGGATTAAAGGCAACTGCAGACAGGCGCGACGAGACTATGCGATAACGCGACTTTGAAATGGTCCTACGAATATATAATTCTTAGAATAATTTCCATGAAAAGACTCGTCTTGTTCCTAGCCTAGGCCGTTGACTTGTCTTACAGAAATGGATACTAAGACAAGAAACCCGTTACAGGAGGAAGCCCTCCGCCACCGCCGTCTCTGCCGCGACCGCCGCCACTGCCGGCGCTTCTTCCGCCGCCATAGCCGGTTCCACTGCGGCTGCTGCTACTGCAACAGCCGCAGTAGAGCCCCTACAAAGGGCTCCGGAGGGGGCTGAAATGGAGTGCCAGTAATGGCCCCATTTCACCCCCTCCTGTTGAACGTCAGCCACTGCGCCGCCCAGGAACTGATGCTCCTGAGCATGGCGCAGTGACTGATGCCTGTGGACGGCGAGCAATGGGTAGCTCGCCGTCCGATCAGAACAAGCCCGGGTTGACGGCGCGCTGTGTTCTACGCGCGCCAAACCAGCAGTAGTCAGCATGGGTCGGGGCCCGTTAGGGCCAGAGCCTGCCAGGGTTGCGGAATATGTCCGAGAGAGTTACCGCGGCCCTGGAAGGAAAGGCACTAGGAGGACAAAGGGTGGGTTTTAGTCAGTAAAAGTCTGACACTCCCTGCCGCTCCACCCAGAGCGGGAGGGGTCATTAGATGATTTCCAATCATCAAAAAAAAAAAAAAAAAAAGACAAGAAACCCGTTTCCTGAATTGATGCTTTTAACAACTTTCTTTTAGTCACTATGACCGAATTACTTAATTAAATGAAAACAAAAAAACACAAGTTAACAATAATTGCAACATAACAATATAACACTAAATAATGAACAGGGAAAGTGTGTTAACAAAACTTGCTTTCTGAGTTGATTTCCTAACTGAACACGAAGTGTATCGATGAGTCCACAGGCCTTTAGCAGTTCTGTTGGCTTGACAACTAGAATATGAACTGCCTGGTATTTTGAATTCATATTTATTCTAAGTACCAGACCTCATGGGCCTCAGCAGAAGGCTTAAAGTCACCCAAAGGGCAAGCCGATCAATAAAACTGAAAAAGAAATTGAAAGCATTATTTTAACTAATCTTTTACAGCCACTTTCGAATCGTCAAGGTCTGTCAGTCAAAGAGGTGAAGCTATTTGGACGTTCCAAAGCGTAGATCTCTATGGAGAAGAACGTGCAGGAAACTCCTAACCTAATATAATATCTACTAATATTATAAATGCGAAAGCAACTCTGTCTGTCTGTTTGTATGTTACACTTTCACGCTAATACGGCTGAACCGATCGTCATGAAATTTGGTAGATATATAGCCTGGTATATGGAGAAGGACATAGGCTACTTTTTATTCGATAAAGCTCTCAGACGAGACACGAGTGATACTATACTTACCAAAGTGTTTCTTTTTTTCATACGTACGATCGGAACCCTTAAAAGGAACTACTTGTAAGTAAATTAATTATATTTCCAGCAATGGGGGATTCCAGGTTGAAAGAAGTTTAATACAACTTCCATCGAAGTGTTAGTTTTCAACCACAATGACTATGGTAGGCGCCAGATGTGGAATTAAGTACTTTGCTTCATATCATTTTGTAGGTACCCCCGGACAGTAAATTATGAACCGTTTTTCATTACAAGAAAAGTAAGGGTCACAGTAGATGTCGTTTTTTTTTTTTTTTTTTTTTATTATTGATAGGCAAGCGCTTGACCACTATCTCACCTGATGGTAAGCGACGATGTGGTCGAAGATGGAGCACGTTTGCCTAGAAGTAACCTATTCACTCTTGACTTAAAGACTCCCAGGTTGTAGCTATCAGGAAACACAGACCCCGGCAGGGAATTCCACTCCTTAGCTGTACGCACAATGAATGTATTCCCAAAACGCTTTGTGCGTGTGGGTGGGATGTCCACTATGTACCGGTGGCGCAACGCCGTACGTCTTGTGGTCCGATGATGGAACGGGCTAGGCGGAATCAAACTATGTAATTCCGTTGCACACTCTCCAAAATGCAACCGATAGAAAACCGACAGGCTAGCAACTCGGCGTCGATGCTCGAGGCTTTGGAGCTTCGACTCGACGAGACTATCATTGCCGATGATCCTCTTGGCTCGTTTCTCGACAGCTTTATGTCATTCGATCTGTTTTTGAAATTAAGTGTGTCAATAAATGTAGCCGTCAATGACCGTTATTCCACATTTATCTGGCGCTTACTATATTCAAGTCAGTAGAGCATTGGCGTTATTTATCCAATCATCATTATCATCATACCAGCCGAAAGACGTCTACTGCTGGACATAGGCCTCCCCCAATTGTCGCCACAACAAACGGTACTGTGTAAGACTGTGTTACCAACAATTTATCCAATGTGATAGAAAATTTCCCGGCTTTCTGGCAAAATTTTATAACAACCCTAGCTAATCCAACCACATTTTTTGTCGAGAACTTGACGACGCAGCCTCCTAAGCCCCTCAAAATCCTAAGCTGGCACGATACGCCTAAAACTGAAAACATGGCACAAAATGCAATACAGCCTAATGGATTAAAAAACATAGACTTTGACACTCAAAGTAACTGGCTTGTCAGAGATAAAAAACATTACACGTACGAGACGGTTTCAGGACCGTAAAAATGTTATCCATCCCTTCGTGTGTAATGGACGGTGGTTCAGTACGTCATAAGTCAAATTGTCACATATTTTTGGATGTCTTATGTGTATGGTCGTAATGTTTCTTTCATTTCTGATGTGTTATGTAACTGGCTTCTTACCATGACTTCGCGCGCGTAAGTGTTAGTGTTTCCCCCAATAGTTTGACAATTTGTCACAATTATATTGTGATCATTTTGGTTCGATAAACTGGGCGTAAGTGTTATAAATTAATGCAAGGAGGGGGGGACGCAAGGGAGGGTAATGTGTTCATCAGCCAATGTATGGTATGTATGTATGTTTGTTCCTTTGTGGCACTATAGAGACCAAACGCGTCGGCTGATTTTGATCATTGTTAAGTCAATTGATTCGTCTTAAGAGCGTTTACGCGGTACGGCTTTTCATACAAACTTTCAAATCCTTATTCTTCAAAATGAATGAACCGATTTTAACGAAACTTGGTATGCATACGCTAGATATCCAGGTCTAAATAGTTATCAGAAAACATTTTTGAAAAAGATTTCAGAGGGAGAGAGAGAGTCATTTTAAGTTTTCTATAGAAAGTGAAAAATCACTATATCCTTCCCCCTGAACTCGTTTTCAAAAATGTTTTCCGATAACTATTTAGACCTGGATATCTAGCGTATACATACCAAGTTTCGATAAAATCGGTTCATTGGTTTTGAAGAATAAGAACTTGAAAGTTTGTATGAAATAACATACGGCGTACACGCTCTTAACCTTGCGAGTGCTACTAAAGACAAACACACGCCATATTGAGAAAAAAAAAATGTAAGTCGACGAGCTAGGTATATTAAGTGGGGTATCAAAATAAAGGTTCAAAGAGTCGATTCTAAAAATATGACTCACTAAAATGTAGAAAATAGAAAAAATCGACTTTTAAAAACAACTAAAAGTAAGTTCCAAACAAGTCACTTTTCAAGCAGTCTGATGCAGTTGGTGGCATGAAATCAATAATTGAACTAAACTGCCACCAATTGCATCAGACTGCTTGAAAAGGAGGGTGTCAGGTTTTTTTTTAGCCACTTTTTTTTTTGTTTTGTAATTTTTATCTTAATGTACATACAGCTACCCAACATCACCCTTAAATATGACCACGCACTCTGGAACACCCAGTATAGGCTCATAAATACAGCAAAATATCTTACCTTAGTTATTTACTGATGATTATCTTCCGTCAAGAAAGCAGTACACATCTGAAATAAAGAAAAAAACAACAGTTACTACAATGTTACATAAATTTAAATAATATGTAAGTCAAACAAGAGGAAATATGGTATGGTATTCAGAGTTTGCAGGCGCTATTTTATGTTAAGTTGTGATTGCCTCTGCCGAGCATGAGGTCCAAGACGCGTCATAGTTACCGATCGACTACCGATCGAATTCGGTCGATAAGTCCTAAGAACGGGATCCATGATCAAAATCAATGATCAGATCCGTGGATCGCGTTTGAGATTAAACTGTGTACGGACGGCTTTAGAACTTTATCGACCGAATTCTTCTTCCCGCCGAGGGTACGATTCCTGGGTCAGTCCAAGTGTTATTCGGTTTTTCCCTCCGGAACCTCTCAGCAGGAGTCTGGATTTGTGATTTCCAAAGGAACACCCTCTATTACACATACTTGCAACATAACTGTCAAAATGTTAGTACACTAAACACACCTTTTTTATGGATGTGAAATCATCAAATGACTCCTTCCACTCTGGGTGGAGCGGGAGTGTCAGACTCTTACTGACTAAAACCCATCCGTGCTCCTCCTAGTGCCCTTTGCGTTCCAGGGCTGCGGTGACTCTTTCGAACAAAATCCGCAGCCCTGGCACACAAAACACACCTGCCTAACTCATCCATGTTCATAGTCGTGAACCTGTAAGTTGCTTTTACGTACAAAGCCAATTAGCAAATTCTCCCCTTTTCACCTGTGCGTTTCCTATTTGGACCATCATTAAGTGCTACCCTTTGTATTTATAAACAACTGTGATTGGTCTAATTATAGTAACCACGTTTGACATTACATACCCTTTCCAATTAAGTTAAACAACCTATTTTGGGGAAATTCCAGGGGAATATTATTAGAAATTAGGTGGGTTGTAGATAAAACCATTATTGTCAGAATTAGGGAATTTACAAGAGAATCTGTACCTAGTAAGCTGGATCTAGCAACACTGTCTGTTAAATTAAAGTCCCTTTTAAGATGAATTTTAGCCGCGACTTCGTACGTGGTTACGTGGTACGACTTTGATACGGGAACAGGAAATTCCTACGAGAACGGGAAACAAGGGGATATACCCTTGTTTCCCGTTCTCTTAGGAATTTCCTGTTCCCGTATCAAAGTTAAGCCCCACATGATCATTTTTTTCAATAAAACATTTAATTTCAATATTATCTCGAGGGGAAAAAAAAATTAACTTGGCATGTTTGTTTGGAGCGTTTGTAGAAGAGATCGAGTTTTACAAGTAGGTCAGTAAATTAAACATTTCAAATCCGTGGAACTATTTTATTAAAGAATTATATTTTGTATTTCAAGCTAAAAATTTACTGCTTTCTTTTCATAAAATTACTTAATTAAATATTTTAATTCGATAACTAACAAAATTGAACATTATTGTTAGTGCAAGTTATTAATTTCAGTTTTTTTTTTGCGATAGCGATTCCGACAAAATTAATTAATTTTACCAATTTTCTACATGTAAAAAAATAGTAGTTGTGCGGTTAATCTGTTACATGATTTTTCATTACTGGGGGCCTAGACAAAAATCTTTTCTGTAGCGTTAACGTCAGACGCTCACGACAAAATGTATGGGAATGACATAAGGAGTGGATACGTCATTACCTAATGTCATTCCCAAACATTTTGTCGCGAGCGTCTGACGTTAACGCTACAAAAAAGTTTTTTGTCTAGGCCTGCTGGTCATCCAAGAAATAAACGTGACTCACTCAAGATTCACAAAATAATTGATGCGCCACCATACCTCGCTCATGTGCAATCGGCTCCATGGTTTTATTAGGAAACGGTCAGACTTGATTTATCATCGTAACATTTATAGTAGGAAGTGGAATGGAGTAGCTGTATTGAAAATTAATTGCCATGTCCTTTTATATGTTCATAAACTGTCCTGTGTTAAACATAGGATATTTCCATAGACGGTTTAACGATGTGGAGGCGATATTCGTGCTGGTTATTGGAATAAATGTCAGGCTGGAAGATATTGAAAGTCCTAACCATTATTTATACTTATATCTACTATTATATATACCTATATAGCTGCTACTTAGGATATAAAGAGTAAGTATCCATCAATTACATGGTTTAAGTTAGCTACCTGCATACATAGCTTTGTTGAGTGTAGGTATGTTAATTAATATCGCCGCTATCGTAGGACTTCTCCTATGTCCTTAAAGTATCCTAATACTTTTCATCAAAAACGCTGGTTTTGTCAGCCGTTTCGCCTACGTCAAATTAGTCAGCAACCAAATTGAAAGAGCATGTAAGAACGTGAACGACACCCCAGTTTCCCTAAAAGGTACCTAACATTGCTAAAATGCAAAATTTCAGCCAGACTTACATTTCTGAGTCATTGAGCAAAGTCTATCAAACTTCAGAGGCTTCAGGCTTCTGAACAGTGAAATTGGGTATTAATTTTAAGGTTATGTAGGTATTTCAGGTGGAACATGAAATCGATTGGAATAATAAAGAGAACAAGAAGATAATTGCTGGTCAAAGGCAACTGTAACGAAGGTAGGTAACTGGCAGTTCTTTTGAACTAAAAAGTAATAGGGTGGGAAAAAGCGTGGTGAAATTATTGCGCAAAGAGCTGAGTATCGGCTCTTCTTTGCTTTTATTAACATACATTTTTCCACTTATGATGAGCGGTCTTCGATTCTGAGCCGATGGGCAAGCATTCCAAATTCTTCTGCACTTATGCCTTTTTTTTTCAATTAGAGGAGCTTCTGACTAAATGATAACGGGCACATGGGTCGATCTTCGAGGTTAAGCTACGCTTGCAGAGGTCGGTCAGTGGATGGGTGACCATTCATTATACAACGTGTAACAGAATAAACGCAATAACTCTTAAGACCAACACTGAAATCGCGAAAAAAAACCGACTGCCCCATACATTTATGAGCGCATAACTCGACATAATGACAGCTGATTTTTTTTCGTTGTTCATAATGATGAGTACCATGACCCCTTAAGAGGTATTGCATTTATTCTGTTACACCTTGTATACTGAGTTTCCTTCGTGCTTCGAAAAGCACGTTCAACCGTTGGTAACTATACTGGCCGTCATTTTAACATCTTTGTCAGCCGTAAAGATATTCAGAAGCCAGAAAAACTGACGCCTGTCTTGCCAAGAGGTATCGCGGAGTTAGTGGGTTCTGGAGGTCAAATGCTGGTATTCAGCTGCGTCCGGTTAGCCTACAAGCCAACTCCAATTTAGTTGTGAAAAGGCAGGCAGATCTATTTACCCCTATTTTTTATGAATTGATGCAACATGTCTTCCTTCTCTATAGGTACTTGGCTATACTTGGCACAAGACACTATTCAATGAACTACCTTGAAAGGACAACCCAATTTGCATTCCTAATGCAATAGTATCAAAATTCAAAACCGCTTGTTATCAAAGGTCATTGATGGTCCTTGTTATCTTTACCTATATGACCCCTACCAAGTTATGTGCGAAATGAATTTAACATTTCATGTCCCCAAGGCGGTACTTTTATGGGTGATAAGGATAAATCGATCCTATGCCTGGGTTTATTGATAACTTCTGAAAATGTTTCAGTAAAGTGCGTGTCTCGTGGTATAGTTTTTTTACCGGAGAATTTTGAAGTACATAAAAGGCAGAAGATGGTTTTTTATCAGTTGCATATCAGCTGAATACCTACTCAATTTGAAGTACCATTTAAATCTCGATTTTTGGATAAAATATCGACTCGTCAAAAATTAAGTGTAAGCCAAGTGATGTGATTTTCTGCCGAAATTTCATTTGATGTATCATAGCAGGTTTTTTGCCAATCTATCTATTGGGGTTTGGTTTCCGCACTTAGTCCTGCTATGGACCATTGTACGTGGTTATTTGACAATTTATCACATTATTTTTGCAAAATTCTCCCTTCCAAAAACTACGCCTGTCTCTTGCTGCCTTTGAAGCGTCAGAACGACTCTGCTGTGCCATGACAAAACACTGTAACTCAAGTTACAGAGTTTTGTGGTAACACCGGCTTAAAACATACTGATTTTCTACCAATAACATTGAAAAACTGAATTGCATTTTACACTGTAACTAATAAAACCTAGGGTCCTTAGGTCCTAGGGATTTCTGAAAAATTGGTGTTTTTTAGATAAAGTTTTTTGTCATGCATGACAGGGCAGGACTAACGAAAATCGCATCTGAGTACCTATTCAGATGATAGTCACTCATACTCGTTGATTGTCATCGCAAGCCGTAATCTGCCGACACAACACAAAACCTTCATAATTAAAAATTTTGTGACACAACCACATAACATACCAACATAAAACACATAGAATTTTCCCTGGGTTTGCGGACATAACGTACGCTACGTGTCCTTCACACCTCTCTCGCATTTTTCACATTCATTCTTTTCATGCTTGCGTGCCCTTTGCTAGGCATCTGACCCCTTTGAAAGTCTGTGCAATCATTGGCCAGGTATTTTTATGACCACATTGTTATAAATACGTTGCTGCGGGTGCAGAAAATCTCAAACGGCAAACTATTTGCGAGATTTTTGATTTTGGAAGGTTGTTGGGAAATTATGTATTTGAGCCGTTCAGTTATTAGCCGTTAGTCGACTCTTCAAGTGACCAGAGGGCTGGCCTTTACTTTGGCCAACGAGTCAGCATTGCCATTCAACGTGGCAATGCGCCCAGTGTTTTGGGCACTTTTCCCGTTGACAGCGATGTGGACGAATTTTTCGATGCTGAGTTCTTCCCCTTCCATTTTTACTGCGCTTGTATATTTTCTCATCATCATCATCATCATCATATCAGCCGAAAGACGTCCACTGCTGGACATAGGCCTCCCCCAAGTGTCGCCACAACAACCGGTCCTGTGCGTCTCGCATCCATCGGTTACCCGCGACCCTCACCAGATCATCGGTCCACCTTGTGGGAGGCCTTCCAACGCTGCGTCTTCCGGTACGCGGTCGCCACTCCAAAACTTTTCGGCCCCATCGACCATCTGTTCTGCGAGCAATGTGCCCTGCCCACTGCCACTTCAATTTGGCGATCCTTCGGGCTATGTCGGTAACCTTGGTTCTCTTGCGGATATCATCATTCCTGATTCGATCACGCAAGGAAACTCCGAGCATTGCCCTCTCCATTGCCCTTTGGGTGACTTTAAGCCTTCTGATGAGGCCCATTGTGAGCGACCACGTTTCGAGTCCATAGGTCATCACTGGCAACACGCACTGGTCATAGACTTTCGTCTTGAGACACTGTGGTATGTGAGACGAGAAGATACCGCGCAACTTCCCGAACGCCGCCCATCCGAGTCGGATTCGACGGTTGACTTCCTTCTCGAAGTTAGCCTTACCTAGCTGGATCGTTTGTCCCAGGTAGACGTACTCATCAACAACTTCGAGTGCAGAGCCTCCAATCTTGATAGGAGTGGGTGCTACATGGGTATTTACCATGACCTTGGTTTTGTCCATGTTCATTTTAAGACCCACTCTTTCGGAAGCTCTACTGAGGTCATCGAGCATTGTACTGAGGTCCTCCGTGGTCTCAGCCATGACGACTATATCGTCGGCAAATCGAAGATGAGTGATGTACTCGCCATTGACATTAATGCCTAGCCTTTTCCAGTCCAAAACCTTGAAGACGTCCTCCATTGCGGCCGTGAACAGTTTCGGAGAAATTACGTCTCCCTGCCTCACACCCCGCTGCAGGAGGATAGGTTCTGATGTCTGGTCCTGAAGTCGGACAGACATGGTGGCGTTTTCATACAAACACTTCAGCACCTCGATGTACCGATAGTCGATCTGGCACCGTTGGAGAGACTGCAGCACAGCCCAAGTCTCGATCGAATCGAAGGCTTTCTCGTAGTCCACAAACGCTAAGCAGAGGGGCAGATTATACTCTTCGGTCTTCTGTATAACCTGCCGCAGCGTGTGTATGTGGTCTACGGTGCTGAAGCCTTTTCGGAATCCGGCTTGTTCGGGAGGCTGGAAGTCGTCAAACCTGCGTGCGAGACGGTTTGTGATGACCCTGGAAAACAGCTTGTAGACATGGCTCAGAAGTGAGATGGGCCTGTAATTCTTAAGCAGGGCATTGTCGCCCTTCTTAAAGAAGAGTACCACCACACCTCTGCTCCAAGCTTGTGGCGTTTTCCCCTCGAGTATGACGGAATCGAACAGTTTCTGAAGGGCCTTAAGGACTGGTTTTCCACCCGCCTTCAGGAGTTCGGCCGTAATTCCGTCCTCACCCGACGCCTTGTTGTTCTTAAGCTGCTTCAGAGCCATCCTAATCTCATACAGGCTGACGTCCGGGATGTCTTCGGTATAATGCCGGGTCAATCTAGCTCTTGCGTCGTTCGCTAGATTTGCTGCGGGTTTGGTCATTGACGTGTATAACTGTCCATAAAATGTCTCGATCTCCCTCAGAAGCTCCGATTTGGCGGATATGGTTCTGCCATCGTCGGTCTTCAGTTTTGTGAGCTGGCTCTGCCCAATAGACAAATCTCTTGCAAAGACCTTGGAGCCCTTATTCCGCTCTATCGCGTCTTTAATTTTTTCAGTATTAAAGCGGCGGAGGTCGCTTTTCAAGGACTTGGAGATCCGTCTATTGAGCTGCCGGTATTTGCACGCATCGTCTGAAGACTGCAGAATCATCTCCCGCCTCTCCTTCATGAGCTTGAGAGTCGGATCAGAGAGCCTCTTGGTCTTATCTGCACGGCGAGTCTTGAAGAACTTAGACCCGACCGTGTGAACCGTTTCCACGAACCCATCGTTGTATTCGTCCACGGAGCTCCCTAGGCACTCGAAACGATTTTGAAGTTCGAGCTGAAAGCTTTCGGAGTTTTGGATCTGGATCTGTGCTGGACGGAGCGTAGACTTCATCAGTCGAGACCTTTCCAGCTTGATATTTAGATTCAATGTGCCTCTTACCATGCGGTGATCACTTCCGGTTTTCACCGCGTTGATCACAGAGACATCATTGAAAATCTGCTTCTTCGTCGACATGATGAAGTCAATCTCATTTTTAGTTGCACCGTCGGGGCTCTGCCAGGTCCACTTCCTGTGCTCACGTTTTCTGAAGAAGGAGTTCATCATATAGAGGCCCTCCTTCTCCATAAAACTGGCCAGTAGGTGTCCCCGGTGGTTCCGACGTCCATATCCAAATTGCCCCACTCGCAGCTCGTCACCGTCACGTTTGCCCAGTTTCGCGTTGAAGTCCCCCATGACCACGGTGAAATGGGTTTTATGACCATGCATGGCTCTGGATATATCCTCATACATGGTCTCTATTTCGTCGTCGGGGTGTGTTGAGGTTGGGGCGTAAACCTGTACGACCTTCAACGAATATCTTGACGATATTCTGAGTATAAGGTACGCCACCCTGGTCGACACACTCTCGATCTTCACCACATTGGGCACGAGGGACCTGTGGACGAAAAACCCGACACCACCCTGGGACTTCTGGTCACCCTCCCGGAAATAGAACAGGTTGCCGGATTTGAGAATTGTCGTGTCCTCCCCCTCTCTTCGGACTTCAGACAATCCCACAACACTCCATCGCAACCTGCTCAATTCCTCCTCAAGTTCGGTGATCTTCTCGTCGGTCCGGAGTGTTCTCGTGTTAAATGTTGCCAGGTCCAGTCGTCGGTGTTTTTTACGGTAGCCGTATCCACTCCGGGGATTCTTAGCACCCCTTGCATCGTCATAACCTTGACCGCTACCGTAGTCAAGGGTAGACGCGCTGCCGGGCACTAGGGGCCATTTTTGTGTTGTGCTTTTCATTTGGGGGGGTTTGCCCTAATCGCCACGCTTGGCAGGCGGGTTGGCGATCGCAGTATAGCTGTTGCAATGTACCGAAAGAATGCTGCTGCCCATTCTCTGGTGAGTCCCTTAGTCGCCTCATACGACACCCACAGGAAGCGATGGGATGGTGCTATTCTTTTGCGCCCCGGCACCATACGGTATATTTTCTACTAGCTGGTATATAGTATTAATAAGTTTTTATGTATTTTTAAATAAAGATCTAAATAAAAAATACGTTGTTATTTAAAGTTTGTGATATTAAAAAAGCGATAAAGCGAGAAGTCTTTAATTTTTAGCCTCTCAGTCTGTTTGTTCCGGCTAATCTCAGAAACTGCGGTACCGATTTTGACGCGACTTTCATTGGCTACTACTGGCAAATAACTGATGATATAGGGAGTAACTAAGACTATAGGCATTTTTTTAGAAAAACGCAAAAAAAGAAAACCGTTCATTTGCTGTTTTAAGAGTTTGACGCGGACGAAGTCTGGCTACCCCTGTAGGAAAAATGCGTGAGTTTATGTATTAAAGCACTTCAGAATAGTAAATAGCATTTGGAAACAATTGTTCATACCATTCGTATCGTTTTACTTCAGATGTCGAATGAATTAACCCCCAATTTATTTGCGGAGCAGAAAACAACCCGACATCTGATATAATTGATTACTCGTACTTTGCAGGTTATTAATACTCCGGAGAACGGATATTTACGCCGTTGGAGCGTTCCTAGCCACGGACAAAGACTCGCTCTCAATACTTTACCGATTAATCTTGTAGAGCATAGAATAGACACCCGAAAATACCTGGAAGAAACTTTGAGAATGGTGATTCCGCCAAATTAGAAAGGCATCCATAAAAATCAGAACAGGTATCTCAGGCCGAATTCCAAAGAGATTTTGCGGTGTTACTTCGCAAAGTTTCAGCCAGAGAGATATCAATTTATGGCCAAAGGTTTTATAGCGATAGTAAAAAGAACTTTTGGGTCATCTCCGGGTATTTCGTTCGTAAGAAGTTTCAGCATTTCGCGGGTGGCGCGGGATATACAGAAATGTCACTTGGTAAAGTTTTAGGAAGTCGCTCTTCGCGTTGTGTTTGCACTAAGTGTTCAGTAATGGGTTATTAATGTTCTAGAAGGCTTTTATCTTTGATGGTTTGCTACAGTTTATTATGTCAGGCTATTAGGACTGCTGACGTAGTTTGTAAATTTTCCATTTTAGCTTTCGACAGAGTTCAAGCCTCCAAGAATGTGTTAACATTCTTGCTGTTAGCTTTATTTGTAAGCATCATTCATCATGAAGACGAAATAAAAAACCCATTGAATGTTGTACCTACCCATTGTAATCATCTTTCTGCCTGTGTCCCATGTTACTTAAGGTCGGCGCGACTCGTTTTATTCTTTCATTCTGCTGTTAACACCCACCATCACGCAATTACGTTCATATCACTTCTTATACAATCCTTCCATCTTTTTTTTTGACTTCCCTCTCTCTCTCCATTCATCTTGCATAGATTCTATGCAAACACAATACAATAGTTTGTATATGTCTACTAGTCTCCCGCTTTTAAAATATTTAACAAAAGCAAGTTCATGGTTTTTTTTTTTTTTTTTTTTCTGGATGGGAAATCATCAAATGACCCCTCCCGCTCTGGGTGGAGCGGCAGGGAGTGTCAGACTTCTACTGACTAAAACCCACCCATGCTCCTCTTAGTGCCTTTTACGTTCCAGGGCCGCGGTAACTCTTTCGAACAAATCCGCAACCCTGGTAAAGTTCATGGTTAGCTTGCCGATTTCTTAATTTATTTGGAATTCACGCTACATTCTTCTTCTTCTATCTACTTCTCTATTAATGACATCTCAATAGTGACCCTCTTTCGAGCTATCCCATCTTTCATACAATGCAGGTCTCATCGCCTCTTACAGCGGCCAACCTGGAACTCTCTTAACCGACTGCGGATCCAGTTTAGCCGCTGTAAAAATGATCTGGCCAAATGGGGCATTCTTCACCCATCCCAAACGCAGTGCCAGTGTGGAGCCCATTACATGCATCACCTTTTTAATTGCCCGTCGTGCACAACCACCTGCACCATCCAAGATTTCAGCGAAGCCAATGATAGAGCAGGTTGCTCAATACTGGTCGGTAATAATATAATATCTAAACGAAAGAAAGAAAATCGCCTCTTACATGCCAGGGTTGCAGAATTCGTTCGAAAGAGTCACCACCGCTTCCCTAGAACGCAAAGGGCATTTGGAGGAACACGAATGGTTTTTAGTCAGTAAGAGTCTGACACTCCCTCCCACTCCGCCCAGAGTGAAAGGAGTCATTAGATGATTTCCCATCGTTAAAAAAAAATCGCCTCTTACAATCATTTATACTCAATATTTTCTTCACGACATTTTCCTCAAACAGAGTCAGTTGTCCGTAAAATATCTGAACAAATAAAATTGTAGCTTCATTGGTCTCAAAGGGGCCGGAGATATTGCACTTAGAAAGGTTCCCAAGTGTCGTTATTTCATTATAATTTTATTTATTGTGTCTTCGAGAAGTGTCGTCCGCTCTTATTTGATTTTCTTCCCGACACTAAGTTTTATTGGCCTGGCACTATGCAGGAGTGCCTTCAGTGCTGACTTCGAGGCTTGTAATGACTTCGAGTAAACTTGCAGAAGTCGGTTCTTTGCGAATTTGTCTTGTATTCGAGTTGGTGCTAAGAAAAACATAGTGTTCTGATTGCTTGACTTTCTCAAGTGTCAAGTTGTAAGCAAGTTAGTTGGGAGTTTCGACTATCTTTCTGTGGTGCCTGCTATTGCTTTATTATAAAAGCATGTGTAGACCCGACTTGGTTGTAGATCGTGGGTTTACCCAAGCTGTCGTTATACTTTGTGTAATTTATTTCAACGGTGAAGGAAGTCATCGTGGGGTAACCGGCAAGTCCTAGAACCGAAAAATTCGAAGACATGTGATGTCTACTAACTCGCACTGGGTACACGTGATGTTTTAAAGTCCACTTCCTATCATAGAGACTCAACTCATACTCCAGCAGAGAGAACACTGTAGGCTGATACGTAGTATTGAAAATACGAATCTAAAAGTAGAACAAATTAGATCAATTTTCTAAACATGACGGCCTCCACATTATGATAGCCGTCAAAGCCGTCGTCTAAGTAATATTGATTAAACAGGAAAATAAACATTGCTTGAGAACACAGTTCGCTGGAAATAATCAAGTTTAAATATTGTTTTGGAAGGAGAGTCAGGCAACAAATTAAATTACTTCGAGAAAATTATGCTAAATGTCATCTATTTTATTTACTACTAGCTTTAACCCGCGGCTCCGCCTGCGTGGATGTCGGTGATCGCGTAAAAAAGTAGCCTAAGTCCTTCTCCGTATCCCAGGCTTTATATCTGCTAAATGTAATGATGATCCGGTCAGTCGTCTTACCGTGAAAGGGCAACAGACAAACACAGTTACTTCCGCATTTACGAGTATAATATTGTTAGTAGGAATAGTATACAAATTCATAATTTGTACCCAAAAACTTAATGAATTAGTACATATAAAGTAAAGACTACGTATAAGTTAAAACTTTCATAGATATTGGACGTTGTTCCATTACAGACATTTATATTTAGGTCTTAGTAGAGGCAGGCCTCCGTCACTCCATGTACTTGCGCGCTATAAGTGCCTACCGCCCAGCCGAGCGGTCTCGGTCCGCCGGCGGATCAAATTCAGTGCGGTTTTCGCAAGCGAAGCGCGCGCACGCCGTTCAATTTTAATAGTGCTGTTCGTTCGTACGCGTATTACGATGCCGTGTGGTGCCTTATGTGCTGTAGATGGGTGTAAATCAAGCATACATACATACCTACAAACCATACAAGTCAAACTTCTCAGTTTGGCCTGTATGTCTGATCACCTCCTTTTTTTTAAGTTGGTTAAATATTTTATAAATGATAAAATTTTTAACTGCCACATAAAAGTCAGAACATATTCACAGTTCTCAATAACATAGATAAAAAGTTATGTTAATTTAATTTTATCGAAGAGGCAGCCCTGCGATTACTGTGGAATCGCGCGGTGCGAAGCAATCACTGCTGTACGCTTGAGCATTTAGGCGCATTTTAGCATACAGTGGTTGTTGACGCGAGGGAGTAGGCAATTATCGTAATAGGTATTGGAAATTTTCTACTGAGTGAAGTATCTGTTACGTAGTAACTATTCAGTAATCTGTGGTAGAGGCTTCCGCAGACAGGTGCAACGCGACAATATAATACAATTTTTTTGGAGCTACTATTATATGAACCACAGAAAAAATTACACACAGACAGATTTTTTGTAGTTTCTTATTTCTTCTGAACTTTGAATTCACATGCATAATAGCTGTTTTGAACCAATTTACAAAACAAACAATAATCGTTTCAAAGTTTTCAGTGATAAAGTATTTTTCCATAAAATTGATTCAATGACAAAACTTTTGTTGTACGAAACAAATGGAGGTGCTGAACGAACGAAACTGTACAAATATATTATGGTTCCGCTTTCCTATTGTTTTCGACAGCTTGTAGACAAGTTCGGCCAACTTTACTTGAGCCACCTTTTCCTATGGTTTGTCCATTAATATGGTTTTCTATTTTCAACAAATCGGCATTATCCTCCCGAGTCAGTTTAATTGTTTGTTACCTCATCACATCTTAAATTTTTCATCTTTTTCGCGGGAAAACCTTAACTTTAGAAAAAGCTATAAAGCTGTGTTCTACCCGTGTTACGGGCCGTACCGTAATTCAACATTCGCAGCGAGCATGTGATGTTTCAAAACACATACGCATCATGTTCGCGCTCGTTTACACGCACTGACTGCCCGAATGCTCGCTATGTAACATGTTACAATACGCCCCGTAACATCGGTCAGTATACTTCAAGAAGTCAATGGTTTCAACGAAACATGTTAAATGAATGTTTCGTTCAGAACTCTTCGCACGTGTCCAGTTTTTTTTTCAAAAGAAAATCTATTGGAATCAAATACTTGCTTAATTTTAAATACAAACCCTATCGCAATCAGGATAGATTCAAATCTCAAACAAAAGTCAAAAGTAACAAAAAAATACCTACCTACAAAGTTTCCTTAGTCTAATTTGAATAAATGATTTTGACTTCTTGACGAAACTGAGTGTTTTTACTTGTTAGAATAATAAAATATTTCCGACCACTTTGATTTTGAAGCTTTGAACCGATGATAGCAAGAAAAAAGTTTTTTCATTTTCTTTATATTAAATCTCTTTAAGACGCTGACAACAGCAAAAGCTCGGTCACTCTCGGACTGTATAGAAAAGAAAGAGAAGCGCGACGACTAAATGCTTGCAATTTATTGCCAAATATGAAGCATTTTATCGATTTCCTCAAAACGAAGTTGATCTATTAAAAATCTAAAACAACAAAGTTTTGCATTAAGATTCGATTCATTATTTGGTATAATTTTTATCGGCATAAGTAGGCTAGTAACATGGGATTTTTTTTTCTAAGGTCAAAGTTAGAGGTAACTTTGACGATTATTACTATCGAGAATTTTATTTTTAAACATGTTTCGGAAACAACAGTGTTCTTTGAAATATAGTTAAAATTAACATATATTTTTTCTGCAGCTTGAAACTAAACAGATTTGGCTAAAATTTCGTTAGGAAACCTGCAATTTTTCAGTTTTTGCTGATGTCAGCGCCTTAAGAATTAAGTAGGTACATAATAGACTGAATGAATTTTGAGAGAATATTTTACTTGTTTTTCCATTTCTATGGTAATAAACTAGTTAATAGGTCGAATATTACTTTAGTTTGACAGACTAGTCAGCTGAAGAAAAGTCGATAGATGACTGGGACTAAGGCCCATACTCCAAAACGTAAACTCCAACTCAACTCGAACTCCAACGGAGTTTGTCATAAATTAAAGTTTTTGCACTTGTTTGCTTATCTCTCGAGTACGAAAACGTCAATTAGACAAGCTTTCTTTGACATTTTCATGCTCATGTTGGAGTTTGGAGGCATACGCAAGATCAACACCGTAAGACCAACGATTCAAAATCTCAACACTTCAGAATCTCAACAGCTTAGTAAGTCAACAGTTCAGAAGATCAAAGTTTAAAATCCCAACTTTGGCATGGGGCACCCCGACTCGGACAGGTTAGGTTAGAAGGGGATGGCGGGGTCTAGTGAGCGAGCGAAGCGAGCGAACTGACCCCGCCATACCCTTCGTGGTTAATTTTTTTTCAAACCCTTGAGCCCCGCGAAGCGGGGCTTCGACTTGCTAGTGTTGACCTAATAGGTACTTTCAAAGTTGGGATTTTAAACTTTGATCTTCTGAACTGTTGACTTACTAAGCTGTTGAGATTCTGAAGTGTGGAGATTTTGAATCGTTGGTCTTACGGTGTTGATGTTTTAACTGTTGATATTATGACTGTTGATCTTGCGTATGTATCCCGTTGGAGTTGGAGTTCAAGTTGAGTTGGAATTTACGTTTTGGAAATTCCAACTCAACTCGAATATAGGGCTAAATCCATGGAGGACATCACACATACACACGCACCAAACGAGGAGTGGAATTCTCTGCCAGAGTCTGTGTTTCCTGATTGCAACAACCTGAGAGATTTCATTCAAGAGTGAATAGGTTACTTCCAGGCAAGCGTGCTCCATCGTCGACAACATCATCGCTTACCATCAGGTGAGATTGTGGTCAAACACGAGCCTTAACCATCCATAAGTAAAGGATCCATGTATTTCTCATCCTTTCTTTCCATAGAAATCAGAACGAAAACTTGTACCAACTACTTTTCTTCAAGTTGCCATAGTAACGCGGTGAACAAAACTTCTGATAGGTTTAATATCTATAGTGCCGGTTTATAGACGCTACGTGAGGTAGTGACGTTATAGATATGATGACGTCATAAAATACAAGTTGGAACACGCTCGGGGTTGTCAACTTTGTCTGAAGTATTGAAGGTGGGGTTAAGGAGTTATTACTGATTGATATTTGGTTGTTGAAGTTACAAAGGTATTGGTGTCTAGATGTACGGGATGTTGTCTGATTTTTATATAATATTATGATTTTTCAAGATCGTTCATAGGGTTCTTTTTGAGTTGGTACTATTTTCTTTTGTTTGCGGAATGTCTCCCTCGCAGTCGTGTTTCTACTTCAGATTTGCGAATAATATTTTTAACCATACGAAGGCAATGATGGGACGAATTTGACCCCTACCGGATAAACTGGACAGCATTGATTGAGGAAGGATAGGTATGGAAAAGTGAGAGCGCGGATTTTCCCATGTTCCCATTTAACCCGAGGGTTTCAACCCCAAACGGCTCGAATATACCTATGGTTACCAATAAGGTTACTATATTTACGACGCTTGAGTCGCTTGAGAAGCCCGTGGCTAAATTATAACAGCCGCACGGGCCGATCTTGTGGGTCTGAGGATGGGTGACCATCTTAACATACCAAGACTCCTCCGTGCCTCGGAAAGCACGTTAAGCCGTTGGTCCCGGCTGTCATTTGGAGACCTTTGGCAGTCTTTACGGATTGTCAGAAGCCAGAAAACTGGTGGTGGGGCGGACCCCATCCCACCCATCACACCACCATCGTACCCACCCATCGGACCCATCGTGTGACCTTGTCAGTCCGTTGCGTCAGTGCGCTGCTTAATTATTTGGTCACGACTGATCTTAACGAAAACCCTCAAAATCACCAATTAAACTCAACTTTCTATAAATGTGAAGGGAAAATAAAACATATTTACCACGAAATACATTTACATATTATACCAAACTTTTTCAATTTAAGACATGTTCATAAGTTTTTCAACTGACTCACTTAAAGCTAGCCATTATAACTTGGAACCCAGCCTAAAACTTTTGATTCCCGTTATGATATACCTAAATGTTGAGGAGATTTTTTCCAATACGCGCGGCCTTCCACAAAGTGGACCGAAGGCCTGATGAAGGCCGTGGGAATCCGTTGGATGCAAGAGACGCACAGGATCGAACGATGTGGTGACGCCTGGGGGAGGTCTATGTCCAGCAATGGACTTCTAACGCCTGAAATGATGATTATGTGGTGGTTGGAAGAGTTATGAGCTCATGGCTAAACAATGAGAGCTGCACCGCACACACGCTTGGCAAGGTCCATCCGTGGATGGGCCACCATCCATTAAATACCGAGGACCTTGGCCCGGTAAGCTGATAATCTCGGCTGTCATTTGCAGATTTTTGAGCTTTTTATCATGGATAGTTAGAAGCAAGAAAACCTGACACCAGGCCCAGAAGCATGGTGTTGTAACAGCATTTATACCGCGACAAAAATCAACGTAGCAGAATCAACATCACAACAAATGATACTCGCAGCGCCATCTATCTCGACAGCTGCGAACTAACTTGACAAAATCCTAAATCGCAATATCAAAATTTACCGTTCGATTAGAACATGTACAACAGCCCGATTTTCAACTGTCGGGCAGTTTGCCCACCAGACAAAACATCCGTTTGTTCGGAGGATGCTCCCTTTTCAACGGAGGTATGCGGGACTTTACTCTCTGTTCCGCTACCTCCAAACCACCATACATTAATGCCGAGGACCTTGGCCCGGTAAGCTGTTAGTCTGGGCTGTCATTTCTAGATCTTTGAGCTTCTTATCATGGATAGTTAGAAGCAAAAAAAAACTGACACCAGGCCCAGAAGCATGGTGTTACTGGGTTGTGGCGGTCATGTAGGCAGTCGTTCCTTGTAATACCTGGTATTTCAACCCCCAATTGCCAGCCACCGCGTCCTCTCCCGTCCTGTCACCATGGGTTCACTCTGGACGCGCATTTAAAAACTTTCGGAAGCCCAAAAACAACCAAAATCTCGTAGTTATAATGAAAAATATTTGGCACGATTCAAATAGTTGCGAAGTGGCATTCATTTAATATACTGAGTAACTTCCAGCTGTTATTCGTTAACTTTTCTGCAAACTGAAGTCAAACTTATGCATTCAAGGTGTAAATGGAGCTCATAAATTTTGTACGTTTCATTATCGTGCTGTGTTCTTTGAACTGTATGAGAAACTGGCTATTTGTCGCGGCTTTGCTCCCCTGGCAACGTGCATTTTATTAACTCGACAAAAAAGGGGTGTTATGAGTTTGACGTGTGTATCTGCGTGGCTCTCTGAGGCATCGTATTTCCTAAACAGAAAAACCGATTTTGTTTGAATTATTTTTCGGGGGTGAAAAGAAGCCTTTAACGCTACGACACTCTACGATGTAAATTCTTGCAGCAAGAATCACTGGCTTTCTGACAATTTTCAATAACAAAAAAACACTTTTAGGTATGGTATATTTCCTGCCAAGGTTGCGGAATTTGTGTTTGTCTACAAATTCGTTCAATACAAAACAATAACATTATGCTTTCAGGAACAACGGTACGTGATAGGTAAGTGTGGTCCACTGGCGTAGCACATTATCAAAGAAAATAAATTATATTATATATTTTGACAAATATTTGTTGCGTTTCCTACGTTTTTTAACCTTGTTATCTCGATGTCTGTTATATCAACGACGATATCAACTATTATATGCCATCACTACTTCAATCCTCGGCATCAAATACGACTGACTTTTGATACGACGTTGAAGATCATAACGCACAGCGAGAGGTTATTTTGCTCAGCCCCGATATTGCCAATATCCCATTCCACACTCTACTTTTGATGCATTCAATGCTAGGATTAAATATCTGACAGTACAATTCCCATTTTCTAAGGAACGTTCGTTTTGTAAAGAACAATATATCAAAAACACCTCATTTACTTTCTTCTAATTAATAGTTAACTCAAGCTGGGAACAATTAATTTCATACAACCGAATGCATATAATAATAATAGCCATTATTTAACACTCTTACGATAAATTAACTTGAGAGGTGTCAAGGGACACCCGGATGGAACGAAGTTCCTTTCGATTAATTAGTGAAGGAATTTTAATAAAATTTTATTTTTTTAAAGTTATACGCACGGCTTACAACTATAGCAAAAAGTCTCGTTACAACTTTTGGTCTTAATTTTTTCCGTCTAGCCCCCTTTCGCAACGCGCGGTAAGGAACTTCGTTCCAATAACTTAATTGATTACATTGTTTCTGTTTACTATTTGATACCGGTATCTGAAGATTGTCTTGCTTTCCAGCAAAGGCCTCCCCCAGAACTTTCCACAGTGTACGGTTATGCGCTTATCTCAGGCAAGTAGTCCCTGCTGTTTTTCTTACGTCATCCTCCCATCTCCCACGCTGTCTCCTTTTCTTGCTTTTGTATTGATCTTGGGCACCACTTTGTTATGTTCTTAGACCATTTATCCTTCTTACTCCGAGCCAATATGGCCTGCCCACCTCCATTTTACTTTTTAACACGTAATTTCATTAATTTTCGTTTGGTTTCTTATAGTATCACAGTTTTTGGTCTTTTTAATTTTTAGTATGCTCCGTTCCATGCTGTGATGTCAGGTTTATAGTTTGCGTATATAGGGTTGGTTAGGCTGACTGTTTGGCATCCATACGTCATGACTGGAACCAATCGATTTGAACCAGTATCTTTTCCATGACAAATTTATTCTGTTATTTATTTCTTTGTTTGATAAGTCTTCTGGATATGATCTGTCCGTGATGATACGTATAGCTACATTTTTTTTTAAAACGTTACCCCGCACTAGGAATTTCTCCTGTATTGTAGGTGCGTTTACAAACATACAAGCTGTTTACACAAACAGCCAGACCCTGAACAACTATCTGTAGGCCATACAAATATTTGTTCCGTGCAGGAATCGCACCCGCGACACGCAGCGCAGCAGTCAACTGCCCAACCACTGCGCCAACCGTGTCGTCATATAATTTTTTTTTACATATATTTTTTCACCTTACCAAACACCACCGTTATTATGCAACTTGATATTCGAAAGACCATTTGCAGCAATCATTTTATTATTATACAAATGTTATGATTCCTCTCTAATTAATTTAATCTCTGAAGCAAAGCCAGCAGACGTTCATAAATGTTAATGAGCCATTAACAAACACTTTAAGGGTTTCAATGTTTCTCAGTATTAAGTAAAGTCACATAATAACAATATTTGCTAAATCAGTCCACTCTGTAAACTTTGAATTAAATACCAATAACAGTCAGTTTTCATTGCTACTCTAGAATATTTTTACAAGATTTTATTTAACTTGCACTGTTCGTATGTTTGTACGTTGTCCGTCAAAATTTTGCAAACCATTTTTCGACCATTTTTTGGTATCCGATTGAGCTGAAATTTTGCATACTTACACCTTTATTCTGGTGACAATACAATGTGCTCTAATCAATACAATCAATATAATTTCAATATGGCCGCCGCTCTAAGATGGCGGATTACATATTTTTTCTCAACCCCCTTAAATCGGAATCAAATGAAAGGGCTTGAAGAGTAGAAAAGACAAAATTAATAACATTACGCTTAATACAATATGGCCGCTACATAAAAGCTTGTTTAAAAAAATTAGTAAAATTTATTTAAGTGTAGGTATGGTAGGCTAAAATTCGTCACTTCGTAATGTTACTACATTGAATTTGAAAACAACGATTCTAAGACTAAGTCTTAATTTTTACACTTTAAAGTAAATTTCAATAGGTATGGACACTGGTTAAGCGTCTTCTAGTGAGAATACAGTAAACCACAATTATTCCATACGTTTAGAAAACGTTTACGTAAACGCGATCGAATAAGTATAAAAACGAAATATTCTTTTAGCGATGAAGAACTATACCCTTTTTTATGGATGGGAAATCATCAAATGACTTCTTCCGCTCTGGGTAAACCCCATGGACTAAAACCCATCCGTATTACTCTTTGTGTGTTCCAGGGCCGCGGTGACTCTTTCGAACAAATTCCGCAACCCTGGCAAGCTTCAGAGCTTGCCTAGCGGGCTCCGACTTCTCTTTGAGGCGTATTCCCCATTTTTTCATTTTTAAGGTTGGGAAATCATCAAATGACCCCTTCCGCTCTGGGTGGAGCGGGAGGGAGTGTCAGACTCTTACTGACTAAAACCCATCCATGCTCCTCCTAGTGCCTTTTACGTTCCAGGGCCGCGGTAACTCTTTCGAACAAAATCCGCGACCCTGGCAGTGGCGTATACCCCTGAGAACTAGAATAATTAAAATCGAAACATCTATACCCCTGGGGCAACTATTCTAGTTTTGCCCCATTATTTTCATACTAGTTAACATAAATGTAGGAATACTTACAAAAAAATAAACTATCCAAACGATTTACCATGCTTACATAATTCCTACATTGTATAAATCAAACGTATACCTTTACCACTTCACGATTCTTCACAAAAAACCGGTTCTCGACACGTGCTGCTAAAGACCGAGAACAATAAAAAACCTGTCGGTAATCTGAACCGGTTAATCAAATGGATCACTATCAAAGTTTCTATACATTCCCTTGATGTATTGCTAGATATAGGGGCAATGTCCTAAGCTCAGTTGTGGAGAACCGACTTATTATTTGATAAAGAATAGGAGTTTTAGGGTTCCGTACATCTGGAATCTTTAAATAGTATAAATCTAAGTCGCTTTTTATCTCGGTCTCAGCTAATTATAATTATTATTATGAGCCCGTTGTGTCCCACTGCAGGAAAAAGGCCTCCTTTTCTTCCTTCTATTTTTCTCTGTAAAAAAGATATAAAATATCTCTTACTAATTCGTGACAATATAAAACGTCGTATTTGACAGCTGAGTAGAGAGAGATAGAAGATCGTTTTACCCCTAAAAAGGTTTATTTCATGTCTTTTTCTTACTTACTAGTAAAGTAAATTTGCATTCTGCTGTCAAATCTGATTTCTTAGATTGTCACGAATATAGCTTTGTCCCGCGGCTACGCTCGAGTAAGTATAGATTTTCGCAAAAGAAATTACGCCGTCGCCAGAGTCCCTTCTATCTCTATAGGTACCGAAAATAATCTCTTTCTTTCTTTCGCCTTTAAAATTAGGATTTACGAAGTTTGCACTTGAAAATCAGAATTTATTTCAAATGTGTAAACCATTTACAGGTACTTTTGAATTGTGGCAATCAGTCAGTCGGTTAGTCCGTCAAAAACTTAAAGCTATTTGTACGTTCCGAAGCGTAGATCTCTATGGAGAAGAACGTGCAAGAAACTCCACGGACACTCTTTTAAACCATTTCATGTTTTACTAAAATCCTAGTTACATTATCCTTGTTGCTTCAGAAAAATGTAAAGAAAGAAAAAATTCAAGTATTAAAATAATCCAGTGACAGCTAAGAGATGACCAGCCACCACTGATGGCGCCTGTTCACGAACATGACGCGTGCATCAGCACCGTTCAGCTCAACCATTTTGAAGACCATCACCAGCGAGACATTACAACGAGAAAAACATGTTTCTTACTAAAAATACGGAACTCTCAGAGAGTACGATTCGTTCTTTGCCGGATTTTATTAACCTTATCTTCATCAATGATCAGGCCAAAATAGACGCTTTTGAAAGGTAGTTTTATCACGCCAATGTTAGACTCCATTCAATTCCCATTGATACAAATTGAATTACAAATTATGAGGTATTTGCACTGAAGCCCGTTAGCTACAGGTCGTTGTTTTTTGTTTAGGGAAGCGAGAGCAAGTTAAAGGAATTTGGAGTTATTTTCGTCGTTCTAAGTTTCTAAAAGTACCTAAATATGGTGCTAACGATTTTAGACAAGATGTGCCACATTTCATACAGATTGAGCGAATCCTTACAAAATTAAGTTAACTCTTTCAGTTACACTTCTATATTGATAAGAAAATCATCAGTTTATTTATAGTGGTGACAGTAATAGTTAGTTAGCACTGTGTATTTTTTTTTTTTGGTTTTTTTTTGTGTAGGTAGGTACGGTTTTCCAAGAAAATGGTAGTCAATAGCGATGACCAGATGATGATGTAGTTAATAAAGAACTAAATTGCAGTCAAGCAAGATGCCTATTAAATAGACTTTTCCACCAATTTCCGCTAAATATATCTATACTAATATTTATAAAGCTGAAGAGATTGTTTGTTTGTACGCGCTAATCTCTGGAACTACCAGTCGGATTTGGAAAATTTATTTTTATATGTGATGGCCACATTCATGAGTAAGGCTATAGGCTACACGGGAACGGGAAATTCCTTACCTCCTTTTGTGTAGTCGGTTATAAATCGTAGTAGCATTGTCTCTCTGCGCCTGTCCTCGACTCATTTTTACCGACTTCCCAAAAAGGAGGAGGTTCTTGTGTTTGTTACCTGATATCTCCGTCATTTATGAACCGATTTGAAAAATTCTTGTTTTATGTGAAAGGATATACTTCTCATTTGGTCCCATTTAAATTTTATAAAAATCGGTTCAGCGGTTTGGTTTTTAAATCCAAATAGCTGGAAAAAATATGTGCAAAAATCATACGAAATTGCATATTTTTGCTTTCCTGTGACTTTTCAGTGGTGTTTTTAGGTGTATGGTACCACTAAAAAGTGAAAAATAAAAAACTTTTTCACATAAAAAAACCGACTTCCAAAAAAAACACTACAAAGTACAAAATAACGTTAATTTCGGAAGTCGGTGTCAAATAACGAAGAAGCAACCAAAAACACCGACTTCCGAAATTAAAGTTATTTTGTACTTTGTAGTGTTTTTTTTGGAAGTCGGTTTTTTGACTGACGCAAACCCTGATAATTTTGCCCTAATCCTCATCCTTATAACATTCTCATAGCTGTCACCTTTAATCCTCATCAAAAAAACATCACGGTCATTTTCCTTCAACTTCAAAATAAAAAGAAAATATTGCCTCCTCAAGATAAACCACCCGAGCCCTCTCAGGTCATTATTTAAATCGCCATTTTAATATTCTCTGGGCAAATTGTCTTAGATGTATATCATGTCAGACTTATTTTCGGCCTAGGCTCTGTCTTAGAATATCTGCCACGTGAAAATAGACTGCGTTCGAGGATCGTGGGCTGAATGTAATGGCCCCTTTGATGTCTGATTTGCATCTAGGCGTGTAGACTGTTACTTAAATTGTTTTTCGTTGAAATGTTATCTCGGATTGGTATTTTGTTTTCATTTTTCTATTATAGTATAGTTATTGATTCACTGGATATAAAAAGACTGTACTTGAGTTAATCTTCTCTTTGGAAGCCAAAATCACTTTCATCTTCTTCTACAATTATGCTACATTAAGCCGCGGATAGTTCTATACGTTCTACACTGCATTAAATAAAAATCACTTATAATTATGCTTAACAGAACCCCCGCAGTTTTAGTTAGTGAAAATGTCACATGCAGTAACATTTTCCCCTAATCTTTGAAGATTTCCTCCTCTGCTTCTGAAGGTACCCATCGAAAACAGAGAATGTAACCTAACCTGCTTTGGAGGGACTTGACAAGCAATCTTATTACTGTCCCACAAAAACAAAAAACCTGCAGTCCTACATGATATATCAGACTGGGCCTGGATACGCCGTGATGTGGTCAAACGCCATCACAACCAATATCAATATACATGGTGTTCCAGAATTGCGTGGTCATATTTAAGGGTGTTGTTCTGTATAAAGAAAAAATATTAAAAAAAAATTGTCTGTTTGAAAAAACCGCCCGCAAAAACACAAAAACAGTTTGAACTTTTTAGTATTTTTTGGGGTCGAGTTTAAAAACACACAGACACGCTTGCATAGAAAATTTTTGATATAGCCGTCTCAATAAAAACATACACGTTTATACAATGTAGGTACTTAAGTTTTGAAGTAAAACCGTTTAGCATTTGAAGGATAAACTCATATTTATCAACCATATGTAAACGGACTATGAACAAACTATTCCAGATAGTAGTCGCCCACGGATGGGCTATCAGAACTCAAATACTGTCTGTAACCCGATGAGTACAAACAGTGTTAAGAATTAATATTTGACTTGACGAATGAGGATTGATCAGTAATAATAACTTTTAACGGTACCTATCGGTCAAGAACATATTATTATCTATCTATCTATATTAGTCGCTGGATACACAGACAAGACGTAAGCTGAGGACGGGGCGCGGACAGGGCACAGACGGGGCGCGTCGCGACTTTTTAAAACATATAGAAAAGACGAGGCACGGACGTGACGCTGGGGGCCGTTCAATTTCCGAAGATAAAGATGTGGTTGATTGTGTGTGACAGCGACGCGCGAGTCTCGGCACAAGCGCCCGTTTGGTACAGAGATAAAAGGGTTTCCTTGCTTGAACGAATCAGGAATGATGATATCCGCAAGTGAACCAAGGTTACCGACATAGCCCGAAGGATTGCCAAAATGATGTAGCAGTGGGCAGGGCACATTGCTCGCAGAACACATGGTCGATGGCGCCGAAAATTTCTGGAGTGGCGACCGCGTCTGAAGACGCAGCATTGTAATGCCTCCCACAAGGTGGAACAATGACCTGGTGAGGGTTGCTGGTAGGCGATGGATTCGAGACGTGGGATTCTTCATTTCAAAAGCATAAATAAAGACATCAAGCTGTTCTGTATCTTTATCTATCGTGATCCTTTACATTTTCTAATAACGAAAAACGATTCATACCTAATTATTTTTTGAGTAGGTACGTAAAGATAAATGGGAAAGGTCAATGTACTTGTGGGCCCCTACCATAGAAATATAAAGACAGAGTTTCGATGTGAGTGTCAATGTTACCTGAAGATGATCAACGTGTTTGTTTCACACTCCCCGTGTCAGACTCTTACTGACTAAAACCCATTCGTGCTCCTAAAGCCTGTGCATATTTTTGTTAATAAGAATCACTATTTTTCTTCCGTATTTCACGAATTCCTTCAGCGTAAGCTAGCTATATATTATTTCTATTGGGCTATTACTCTAATTAATCTGAGCAAGCATTAATTGATAAAGTTCTTTCATCCCAGAAGAAACAAAGAGATTTATGTGTTGCCGTTCAGTCTATTATACCTTGCAGTCGTATAAGCGCGATTATCAAGTTTCATAAAATGTCTACAAAACAGTTTAGGTATTGTGGCGGACATATTAAAAATAAATCGCATTTCTCCCGCTCTCCGCTCCGCTGCCTCGCTCCACGACAATGGTCAGGCATCCTAAACCCCAACTCAACGTGTACAAACTCGCACCCCGAAGCTGGTGTAACATTAAACTGACCCTGGTCCAGTCTATTTGTGCTCTACAGAGGTGTTTGACACTACACGTGTACAAACGCACGTGCATCCAGAAATAGCCAGAATAAACGATTTCGTGTCCGATGGTGTACTGGGAGGTAAATAATTTTGTAGTTCCATGTATAGTACCTACTTTGTGGGTTTCTAAATGGTTTTGATTTTGTTCTGAACTACTTAAGCCTATTTAGGTCAACCGCTGTTAACCTTGTTGGTAACTATATTTTCGAGCCGTTTGGGGTTGAAACCCTCGGGCCGTGGGGCCCTTGTGCTCACAGCCTTTCAAAGAAATTTCGAAACGGCTGGTTGACACTTCCCGTGACCCAAGAGCTGGCTTTTACTTTGGGCAGAGACTAAGCATTGCCATTCAACGTGGCTATGCCGCCAGTCTCTTGGGCACATTACCAGCTGACAGCGTTGAGGACGAATTTTTTGATGCTATATTTTAGTTTGTTGTAAGTTTTGTGTATTTTTTAATTTAAGTTATTATAATTTGAAATAAATTATCTTTTTACATTCAGATTAAACCACTGTTATCTGTTAACTCAGAGTTTGTTGCTAACACGAGGGTAACTATCAAATATTTCATAAACTAGGTTTTGCCCGCGACTTCGTACGGGCATATTCCGTTTTTACCCCTTCCCGTATAGGCTAATTCCGAACGTAGTTTGAACGTTCATTAAGTATATTCCAAATCCCGTCGATAATATAAGTTAAGAAAATACTTTGGTTGTATTTACTAAGTAAATCATATTATTGTTTGTTGTGTCTGGGGTACCTACTCACTTACCCTACCAAGTTACTATGCCAAGTTATCAACGAGAGATATTTACCTACTAATAAGTTTTGAATATAAAACTAATTATAAATATAAACACTTAAAATAAAAATGAAAACTCCTAACTAAAATATGGCGTCAAATAATTCGTCGGCATCGCTGTCAACTGGAAGTGAGCCCTAAAGACTGGCGGCATTGCCACGTTGTATGGCAATGCTTATCCTCTGTCCGAGGTAAAAGCGAGCCCTGCAGGCCTAGACAAAAAACTTTTCTGTAGCGTTAACGTCAGACGCTCACGAAAAAATGTATGGGAATGACATAAGGTGATGACGTTTTTTTCCACACCTAATGTCATTCCTATACATTTTGTCGTCAGCGTCTGACGTTAACGCTACAGAAAAGTTTTTTGTCTAGGCCCGCTGGGGTCATGCGAAGTGTCAACGAAACGTTTAGCAAGTTCTTTAAATAACGCACGAGCACTCGGACCCCACAGTCCAAGAGTTTCAACCCCAAACAGATCGAAAATATAATTTACTTTCCTAGAATGAGCCTAGACTTTTCATTTGCAATACATTTATCAAGTGTGTTACAGGAACTGGGCACTAAATTCTCATCATGACAACTGTCGGAGAACTTCGGAGAAGTGTCGAAATATATTCACACTAGGTAAGTATAATAATACTTACTTAGTGCGAATTATGATGAGCCTTTGGGCTCAATGCACACAGGGATACATAATATATTATATTACATGAATGTTTATAAATCTAAGTTAGGTAGCTACTTACCTACTGAAAAATTTTAGATAAATTTTGACACACATGTACCATGAACTGGCTTAAGAAATTGGCTCTTATCTCGAAAAATCCGACCAAGTACGAGTCGGACTCGCGCATGGAGGGTTCCGTACCATTATCTATAAAAACGGCAAAAAAATTACGTTTGTTGTATGGGAGCCCCACTTAAATATTTATTCTGTTTTTTAGTATTTGTTGTTATAGCGGCAACAGAAATACATCATCTGTGAAAATGTCAACTTTCTAGCTATCACGGTTAATGGGATACAGCCTGTGGACAGCAGAGTCTTAGTTTGTACCCTTTCGGTACGGAACCTTAAAAAGCGTCCCTTTTGGAGATAATTACGCGGGCGAAGCCGCTTGTCCCTATTGTTTCTGTTACATATTTTTAATGTCTTTGCTATCTGCTATTGTTATCTACTTTAACTCAGTTTCCAACTTTGTTCATTTCGATAACACACTTTCCAGACGAAGAAATTGAAACTATGGTGAGAAATGGAAAAGAATCAAGAACAGATAAAAGAAGGAAACTTTAAGATGATACTGCACTGTTGAAGTGTGTTTGATCGCTAACTGCGAATTGTTAGAGTTTTCAGTAAGTACTAAGTTTTTTATTATAAATATTTTACGGATCATGAGGAGCATGTGTCTTAAAGAGTTATGCAGAGGGCATTTCGTAGCAAATCGTTGAAATTGATCATTTCATGAAGTGGTCGGCTTTTTACAAGTGGCCGACCACAAGTAAGTAATATGGAATAAGGACTTGAAGATGATGATTTTAGTTAGATAAAACTTGCTTTTATAAAATACTGAACTGAGCGCTCGGCGCATCTTAGACAGTCTCACCTAACGCCTTATAAGAATCGCCAATCCTTCCCTTGCGGTGGTAGGGCTAACACCCGCCTGGTTCGCGACCACCGAAGTTCGGCGTCAAGCAGCCTGCTGTGTTTCGTCGACGCCTGGGAGTACCAGTGCCTCAAGGCATCTTCTGGGCACGCTCGCTTCATCATGGACCTCATCTATCGCTTTCCATCATGCATGATCGAGGTCAAGCTAGCCCATTCATAAATAAATTAAAATAAAACATAATACCGTACACCGAATACCATTATCTATAAAGTATAAATTCATATGAAATTAAAACTGATTTATCACGCGAACTGACAAACCAAACAATTGTAATTGCATGCAATACATCCAATTTATACACTGATTTATATGCCCTGAGTATACAAACGAAATTACGATAGTAACAGATTGTAATAAAATTGTTATAAGTACTGCAAAAATATGAGGTTTTAGGGCTGAAAAATTATAATTATTATATCCTTGCTTTTTCCCGCGGCTTCGCCTTTAACTGTCTCCTGTGTCCTATCTATCTTTGTACCAAAAGTCATCAAAATCGTGTATTCCCGTTCGTCCCACTGACTTCGTTCCCATAGTGGGACGAACGGGAATTTACAAAAATAATATTAAATTTGTTTCTGACCGTCCCATTCATGATTTTAGGGGGACGAACGGGAATATGTTCTTAGTTTAGCGCTATTCATCCCACTAAATAATTTTGTGCGTATTGTTTAGTCGTTGTTTCGTAGTTTACTTTCGAAGGAGATGTTTGATTTTGGGCTACCATTATGTACTCTACATAGATAAGTAAGAAAAAAATAGGGGAATTTCAAAAAATACTAACAAATTAATTTGAATCCAATCAAATCATTTATTTGCGAAATATTTTCATTCCTTAATAAATGACTGATTTTTATTTTAAAATTTGTTTTTTTACCATTAAAACAACCAGTCTGAAATTATTTGGTGGGACCAAGAGGACTAAAAAATCAAATCAACAAAATTAGTGGGACGATCGGGAAAAAAATAACGAATTCCCGTTCGTCCCACTACGGGGACGAAGTCAGTGGGACGAACGGGAATACACGATCAAAATTGGTTCGGCGATTTAAGTGTAAGTGTATATGTTACGGCTAATAGCTAAAGTACGGCTACATCTAGTTTTAGCCGGCTACAACTAGGTGCAGCCGGTCATGTATCCTACTTATCTTCGGTTAGAACTTATTAATAATACATCATATTCAGCCATTGGGGTGCCCAATGGCTGAATGGCGACTCGGACAGGTTAGCTTAGGAGGGAAGGGTTTTTTTAAATCCCTTGGGCTCCGACTTCGCCTTTTCATTTGGCCGGCTGCACCTAGTTGTAGCCGGTTAAAACTAGGTGTAACCGCACTTCGGCTATTAGCCGTCGTAACACATATAAAACCAACAAACTCACTTTAATAACATTCATAATTATATGTTTAAATTTAAGGATCCATAGAAATTTCTACAAAATTTGTTCGACTAATCGGTGTCACAATCTACCGTTACATCTGTCTGTAGGGGCCTTTATGATAATTCAAATGAATTAATAATGCAACTTAATGTAAGGCTATATTCAAACTTTGGGGCAAGTAGAGAAAGGCCAAATAAAACGATGGAAAGATGAAATGGGTAGAAAAGAGGTGACTATTGCGATTAAGACTAGTATACTAGTAGTGTACTGTACAAGCTTTTGCCTGCGACTACGTACGCGTATATCCCGTTTTACCCCGTTCCCGTACCAACCTCAAATAAATTGGTATAAGGAATGGAAGATCATGTATGTATCTTTGTTTGATTAAAACGTTGTATTATTGTCTACTCCGGTACAAGATGTCTTAAGAATCTGGCATACTTTCTCTGAAACTATTGCAAACTGCAAACTCAATTCACTGCATATTTCCGGAATTTTCCAACTAAATCCGAAGTTTTTGTTGAACATCGGAAATAGAGAATGGAAACATTCATCTGCAAAATGTTTGTTCATATCATCCCAGCATTTTTTCCCACAGCTTCTCTCCCGGTGTGTATCCTTTTTTTGGGTCGAAGCACACCCCCTTATGCCAATATTAAATAGGTTTTAAGGAATATGCATGCATTTTTTATTTGCAAAATGAAATACTTATCAGCTCTAGTAACAATTATGACCATTTATAAAATACCTTCATCAGTGAAGTTTCAAAGCTTTAAAGTTGTCAAAAGTCAAAACGTTTATTTCAATTAGGTTGAACGTCATCATTTACATTAAAAAAAACCGGTAGTCGGTTTTTTTTTGTGAAAATGTAGAGTTGTTAATAACCTAACAACACTACTAGCCACAGGAAAGCAAAAATACGCAGTTTCGTATACATGGATGATTTTTCCACATATTTTTTCCAGCTATTTGGATTTAAAAACCAAACTCCATAACCGATTTTGATAAAATTTAAATGGGACCAATCGAGAAGTAGGTATATCCTTTCGCATAAAACAAGAATTTTTCAAATCAGTTCATAAATGACGGAGATATGAGGTAACAAACACCAAAAAAACAATCGAATTGAGAACTTCCTCCTTTTTTGGAAGTCGGTTAAAAATACTATGAATAAAATATAAAGTGACTACTGTTTTTCGACTCCGGCAGAGAATTCTACTCCTTTGCTTACCGGTCAATCCCAAACATTTTGGCATTTCTACAATCGTTATCGCTAAAAGACTATTACTTTGTCTAGCTAGAGCCTCGTACTTTAAGTGATCACATCCTAAAATCTAAAACAAAATATAAAGTAAACAAAAACAAACATTCACCGCACAGCTGTTCCATTCTCATGACACACAGTGTAATAATACCGAGATATCAAATCTATATTACGATCACGCTAAACTGCATTTTGTTGGGGTATGAAATGCACTGCAGTGTAACCGGGGGTGCGTTTGAAGAAATATAAGGGGCATTTCAATAGACAAATTCTTGGGTTGGACTTGTAGACGCGGCTGCACTTACACCGAAGTGTTTTTTTATTCTTAAGTACGATTCAAATATCCCTAAAATTCGTGTGACATATATAACTATGTTCTGAGAAGCAATGCACGTATAGTTGTTTTATCTCACGAGTGCGGGCGATCCATAGCTGTGTCCAGGATTCCAGGATTTTGAAAATTAACTATCGACTCATCACAAATGAACGCACGTCAAGGGATGCGATTGGACGCTGCAAAATCATTTTTTCAAGGGAATTTGTCACATTATTTTTGTTACATATACTGGACACTAGTGTATTTAAATTAAGGAGTCCATCATTTCTACTAACAATGAAATACGAGGACAATAAATCAACGATGAATCGTCAGAACCGCAAAAAAGTTTAAATGCCAACCAAACCAAATACAGTAGGGAGTCATTGCATTTCCATTTTTGTTTAACTGGCTCGTAATTTACTACATGTGCTTGGCAAATTAACGATTATATTATTCCGAATTCATTTGCTTGTTTTAACAAAACTGTGGCGGTCTGTGGAAACGACCTCCGGATAGGCACTCTCCTCTTGACATAATTTAAGAATAGTTACAACAGTATTTTAACAGAGCTAACTACCAGATAAGTTAACCAGAGCCATTCAATTAGCGATGGCGATTGTCAAATTGCCAAAATATTTGGTCTGATCACGTGACATTTAGACAGCGTTTATCAATACTCAATCCCATACATTTTTACCAGGGTTGCGGATTTTACCAGGGTTGCGGATTTTACCAGGGTTGCGGATTTGTTCGAAAGAGTTACCGCGGCCCTGGAACGTAAAAGGCACTAAGAGGAGCATGGGTGGGTTTTAGTCAGTAGAAGTCTGACACTCCCTGCCGCTCAACCCAGAGCGGGAGGGGTCATTTGATGATTTCCCATAAAAAAAAAAAAAAAAAAAAAAAAAAATCCCATACATTTTCGACGTTTTGATAATGGGGAATATGCCTGAAAAAAATATTTATCTCAAAATATACAAAACCATAATACTAACAATGAAAATAGAATCAAAATTGATCGAGAAACCAACGAGATACAACTATTTAAAAAAAATATCTGTCTCTCGCGAAAACGCCGTTTTCTATGGCAGCTGTATAGGCGTCATGAGCTTTGACGTCAGAGTTCGTATCAGACTTCTCTATCTAATTGTTAACTTTGAAGCTTTACAACTTCACCGCTGATGAAGGTATTTAAAAAAATATTAGAGCTAATGATTATTTAATTTTGCAAATAAAAAAAGTAATGGAATGGAAAAACTTACCGATTCTTCTCCATAGGAAAGTCTTTCAAACTCTTGTGGAATCTGTAAAAAAAAACTATTATCATTAAAAAGCTCATAAAACCACGTTCTTACAAGAAAAAATAAAAATGGCTGTCAAAGGTTATCGTCCTTCTAATAAAGTATGGTTATGCATTTTTTCGCCTATTATCAGTTATTGCTCGGTAATTAATTGACAAAGGCCACTATCTAGTGTCATGATGACACTTTGAATGGCTACTTATCGGTGCACTGGGTGTTAAATGTGTCAGACTAATATTGATTCAACTAATACTTTTAAGTTAATTGCTTCCGTGTTAGATATAACGTATTTGTCATATTTTTGTTTAAATGTTTAACGATAATTTTGTTTGCAGTGCACGGACACGCCAGCTTTGTGTCAATGTTCATACTAATTAAAAATCTAAATGAATAAATAAACAGACTTAGTAGATACAACATGGATGCCAGTTATTAAGAAAGACCTCGCCACAGAAAGTATAGACCCACTGACGACCCAGAAACGACATCTCTGGATAAGAACGATTAGGAGATCCGATCCCAATGGATGATAAATAATATTTTAAGCAAATCAGAATAGCTACCATATTTATTACCCGACGAGATTCAAGGAAAGTTATCATTTTGATCGGTATGTAGTTGAAACACCTGATGGTAAACGATGATGAGGTTGACGATGGAGCACGCATGCCTAGATTAGCCTTTTGATTTTTGACTTAAATATTCCCAAAATTAAAGCAAACAAATCAGCTGTTTTAATAGGTTAACTAGCTTAACCTTATAACAGGCAAGTGCCACCATAGAAAATGTCCATAAAATCCCTAAAGAATTTATACCTCCCAGCCCACCAATATTTCGATAATAAAACTATCTGCTCGATTTCTCGCTACGGTGTGACAGGCACCCTTTGACAAGGGCTGACGGATAATGTACGGAGGGGTAACGAAGGTAAGGCGAGGGGATGGAAGCTACAATAAAGGGGATTATTAGGGAATTACGTTGCCATAGCAACGGCGTTCCCTCGAAAACCAACGGCACTGTTCTTGCATATAAAAATAATGCTTAGAAGAATTTTGAAAGAAACGTGAATCAGAGACGACATTATCTGATTCTGATGTGTGGACCAGATTACGATGTGACTCGGAAAATGTCTGTTTTGTCAAGAAGGTAATTTGGTCTCGTATGTGATATACTCGCTTCATAATACGTGTAGCTTGGTTAAGAGGTAGAGCGAATTTGAGTGTTACGACAATGAAGTTATGATAATGGAATTACCTACTTTGTCTTTAGGGTGTTAAGTAGGTACAGGTATCTGCTAGTGTAGTTTCAATATGTTTATAACAAATATGGCAATCATATCTATACAGGATGTTCATGAAATGCATGGTCATATTTAATGGTTATGTTGGGTAGCTCTACAGACGAATTTTTTTAAAGAAAAATGTCCGAAGTATCGATGTCGCTTTATCGCGCAGTCTGGCACCGTAGCCTTAATATTGTAGATGTTAAATATAACAATAATAATTTTGGGATGCATGAAGGAGCCTCCTCGTGTAGCGCAATTTTTTCCATCAGACACTCAACTGAACCAAGCGCTCGGCGCATCCTGGACAGTCTCACCTAACACCTTATAAGACTGACCAATCCTTGCCTTGCGGTGGTAGGGCTAACACCCGCCTGGTTCGCGACCACCCTCCGACCGGAGTTCGGCGTCAAGCAGCCTGCTGTGTTTCGTCGACGCGTGGGAGTACCAGTGCCTCAAGGCATCTTCTGGGCGCGCTCGCTTTCATCATGGACCTCATCTATCGCTTTCCATCAGGCGTGATCGAGGTCAGAGCTAGCCCATTCATTAATAAAAAAAAAAAAAAAAAAACAATATTTATCAAGATAATGGTTTGTAATAAAAAAGCTTCCTCATTAATCTGAAGTGATGTCAATTAATTTGGACGCAACCGAGAAGGGAGAACGATTATTATTCGACTACCCTCAAATAAAATTAATTTGCAAAAATAATGGGGAATGGAACCAGAATAAATGTTTTTTTTTAATGCAAGAAGATGGGTGGCGTTTTGAATAAAAGGCATGAATAATGTGAATTAGGTAGACATTTCTTGGAGAATTAATTGATAGTGACTATACATATTAAAGCTGTCAAAATAAATTGGTTAATTTAATGATAATCCGAAAATGTAATGGATATCAATATCCAATATCTCTTGGATCTTGGGTTCCGTACTCGGAACCCAAGATCCAAGAGATATTGGATCTCAAACACTACCAAACGCCTAGTTGACAATTCGCGTGACCCAAGGACTTTACCTTGTACAGAGGTTAAGCGATCATTGCCATTCAACGTGGCAATGCTGCCAGTCTGATGGGTACACTTCCAGTCGGCAGTGATGCGGAGGAATTTCTTGATGCCTTATTTATGTAAACTTATGGCATCTCTTCAACATAGGCGCCACGTACAGCCCACTCTGCAGGGGCTGCTTTGACGCCGAAGAATCAGCCGCCCACGTCATCCTGGAATACAAGGCCGTGGCTACCCAACGTGAACAAATCCTCGGAACGGTGAGGTCGCTCCGCGAAGCCTGTGAAGCTCCCAGGAATTTCTGTGCTTCTGGGCGGAGTTAGGCTGGCTAATTTAGCCAGCACACCTACGCACAATGGACTAAATGGGAGTCTAAGTGAGGAAAATGGAGTCCCTACTCTACTCTACTATGTATTAGGTAAGTTAGTCATATTTGACCATGAATAATGTATACAAACTGTAATTTGTAGAGCACTTGGAAACTGGCATATTTGAGTTTGCAAATACACATTAGAAAGTGATAGATAGTATAGATACCTATTGGATTATTTGTTGTAAAATCTAACATGATTTTGGCTGCGGTCGAGCGTGATCGTATCAGACGATTCTAATGAAACAAATTGTTCTGTTGTTACGATTTCGGTATTTATATAGCGTATTTCGGTGATTCTGTTTTAGGTTTTAAAACAAAAAAAAAACTAAAACCGAATCACCGTGTTCTACTTCGAAGATAAATGACAAATACTCATGAAAAAGTAGAGTCATCCAAAGTAGCTAATTATACTTGAAATTCCTCGTTCTGGGATCGTGAATCCGAGCATCCTCAAAAGCATTAAAAATACAGTTAAGGCTAACATAACTGTATTTTTAAAGGCTTTTTTGCTTTTTCAATAGGAATATTCATGACACATAAAAATAGACGATATAATGTGGTCGATGATGAAGCACGCTTGCCTACAAGTAATCTATTTGGCCTTAACTTAAAGACCCCCATGTTGCAACTATCAGGAAACACAGCCTCTGGTAGCGAAACCCACGTACAGTCAACAAAGCTATTTGGTAAACAGGCAAAGATATTAATCTTTCCACTGCACTGTCAATATTTATTTCTAATGCATGCATTTAAACTTTTGAAAGCTTATGACATACTTATGAGTGTGGTGTACAATTGTCAACTCAGCACACTCACAACATTGCTTATTAAAAGTAGTTGCAAGTTAGCTGCCTGCATAGCAAACAGCTTTGTTGACTGTACCTATAGCATTGCATTGGTACGAGTAGGGTGGCTGGTTACTACTAGGATACTGCTCATCATCAGACGAGATACTGAACAAGGCCTATCAAAAACACAAAGATAAACAAACATTCATCTATGTACTTACAACACTTCAAGAATTCCTTTATCCCTCTTCTTATTTCGCGAAAACCTAATAACGGCTAACCCGTTTTTTACGAGACCTCGTAAAGCCAAACATAATTAAGTTTCCCAATTCCAGCCGTCAATCAGGCCGGCCGCATTGTCCTGGACAGCTATGAATATTTAATATGTGTGGAGATTAACATAGGAATACGACGTGTAATTGTGGTAGCTACCTCATTTTGATGACAACAGGTGTTTCAGAATTCAGTGGGAGAATTATTTTGTTAATTACTGGCATAATGCAGCACAAAGCAATTATTAAAGCCGCTCGGTTTTAGAACCGCTTTCTTCACACTATTGACGATTAAAAAGTTGTGTTTGTATAGCTGTCACTGAAACCATAAACTTGAACTTTTAAAATGACAACTATAGAAATAAGAGGTACAGAAAGTAAAGTCCTGCATACCTCCGTTGAAAAAGGTCGGAGGATCCTTCCTTTTTCAACGGAGGTACCGTTGAAAAAGGGAGGATCCTCCGACCTGGACGTTTGTTGTGTCCAGTGGGCAACTGCCCGATAGTTGATATTCAGACCGTTTTATATGTTCAAATCGCACCATAAACTCTGATACCGCGATGCAGGATTTCGTTCCGTTAGTTCGCAGCTGGCGGGATAGATGGCGTTGCGGTTCTTTTTTGCTACGTTGGTTTTTTGTGACGGCATTGATCACGTCAGATGAAATAACTATATATTTGAAAGACGTATTATTCATTCATGTGATTTTTTAGTTAAAGAAACACGTACACCATTAGTTCCAACACACAAAGAAATGAACAAGAATTAATTTGCACCAGGCATGAAGCATACCCTAAAAAAAGAATAACCTTGATCAACTACTAGCTAGAAAATACCAATTGCCTTCTACACAGAAGAACTCACGTTTTATAATTCAATCGTCAAATCAGCGAGGCCCATGCATCACCGAACACAAGCGTTTTACCAATATTTTAGTGACCAGTGACCGACCGTGCACTTGCTAGAAACGGTACGGTTGAAACCACAGTGTACCATATAGCTACAATTCAAGATGTTGCTAATCCGATTAATCCTTTGTCTGTGTCAGAGCGATCGACACACGGTTGCATCCTTTGAGGAGTTACTGTGAGGTGCAGATGTGGATATGGTTGCGTTGTAAGATCAGTAGGTAGGTGTAATAATTGGGTGGAGCGCCGCCGTGTCCTCGTCGAGGCGATCGGCGGCGGCGACCTCTCGCGTCCGGCCCTGGTTCAATCCATGGTCCGGAGCGGAGGAGGCATGGGAAGCCGTCACCTCCTTCTGCGAAGCAGTAATTCTAGTGAAGGAGGAGGCGGGCTGGTGTTTGTGAAAAAAGATCAAAACAGAACAACTGTGAATTAATTATGTTGTTCGTTGCTTTCCAGATTTTCAGTGATTTCGTTTTACTTATTTATTTATTAACTTCAGCAGATTTGGACGTAGGCACTCTTTTGGCCCGTTTTAAATAAAATAAAATAATCTTCGCTATAACAATAATTTTCCTAATGAGCATGAGAGCATGTCATCTCACAATGGCGTAGACTTCTCGTTAAAGTTTGAGTGACGTTACAAACGTTTCGTTTTCTGCGAACGTAAACGTACACGTCAAGGTTTACGTTTCCATCAAGGAAGCAAACGTTACCTTTGTTATTGTGGCTGTGAAAGCGATGTGCTTGTAATGTTTTAAGAAACGGAATGAGAATTCGAGAAATTAGAGGAGCGTGAGAAGTTTATATAACATCACGCTTGTTATTTCTAGCTGGAGTATGTAAGCAGATGCGTAGGTACAATACACTTACTTTATAAGTTAAACCAGTGGATCTGATTTTCGAGAGAATCAAACCAAACTTATCAGTATGCGACATATTATTATGGCCGGTTTCCGAATTGAGAACATGGAGTACAGAATTTGTCAAGCCCTATTGTAATGTCATTGTTTGACAAATTGGCCAGTCAAGAAGGGTTACATAAATACTCAACTATTCGAAAATTAGGGGTTAAAGAGACCATACAAATCAAAAAGAGCAATTACAATTATTAGAAAAATGCAAAAAGTTATTTAATAAAAACTGTCCAGCTGTGACGGGATAAACAACTTAATTTTCACGAATGGAGCGAACTAGATACATGGAAAATTTTGTCTGGCAAAAATAGACTTAAATCTTGTCGTAGCTAAGCAATATAAAATGGAGATGAAAATTTCATACCTTTGCATAACGTTTAGACAAAACATTGTTCTCCTCTTTGTCAAATTAGAACCATTTTGTAGTCTTCCGCACTATGTACTTAAATTACTGCTAGGGCTCCCAACTGTGACAGTGACAGTGGCATCATGATTCTGGCGTGAGAGAGACGGAGCTACACGTGACTAATAGCTCTATCCCTTTTCCACAAAGGAACCATGATGGCATAGACACCAGTAGAGTTATATTCCGCTCTATTATTATTGATATGCTTTCAGTAAAAGTTTAGCCAATAGGTTTGCCACAAATTAACTCCTCGCATCTTAGAAAAACAACATATTAAATCTGGCTAAAAAGTATAATTCGGTATTATTCGCATATATTAAGTATTTTGATTAAATTGTTATTCAAAGATATTATTATGGTCCATCTGCGTGCAGAAATTTCATCTTAATGTGTTCAGCCGTATATGCGTTGTTGGGTATCAAACATTTATTACAAACTATGTATGTACCTACATTTTATTATAGACAAAACACTTAAGAATATTTCATGAATTTTCGTCATCCTGGTCTAAATAAAATATACGTCTTTTTACATCGTTCTCACATGTCTCTGAATAATTTCAACAAGAACAATGTAACCACAACTTTGTAATAATTAATTGATTTAAAAGAGTGTCCATGGAGTTTCTTGTACGTTCTTCTCCATAGAGATCTACGCTTTGGAACGTGCAAATAGCTTCACCTCTTTGACTGACCGACCTTGACAATTCAAAAGTGCCTGTAAATGGTTTAATTGAAATAAATGCTTTGACTTTGACTTTGACTTTGTATGGGGATTCCAGACTCTAGGGAATAATCGCAGCAGTAAACTCGCCCAGTGCGTTCCACCCAAGAGATTCATAGGACAATGAACTTTCAAAGTTATGTCCAAAGCAGATGCACGCTAATTACAAGAGCTGGCGTTTCATTATGAATTTCATGACGCTAGTTCTCATTGAGGGTTAGTAGAACTCCAGCTTATAATGGTAGTTTGTCGTCTACCTGGTAAGGAAATTTGTGAAAATTATGTTAAATCCAGTTATTACATTCAAACTATTCAGCCCAATTTCGCTTCGAGACACCAGGCCATAGGTTGTCAAGGAAAAAGACAGCTAAAGTAAATACGTTTTTTATTGCTAGAAGTACATATATAGGTCTGTACCTAGCCCAAAGCTAGATGAGAAACGCGCAGTACCGGTCGATGTGGTGACACTTGGGGGAGGGAGGGCGATGTGGCGACACTTGAGGGAGGTCGATGTGGCGACACTTGGGGGAGGTCGATGTGGCGACACTTGGGGGAGGTCGATGTGGCGATACTTGGGGGAGGTCGATGTGGCGACACTTGGGGTAGGTCGATGTGGCGACACTTGGGGTAGGTCGATGTGG